>JAPCYP010000042.1:2923540-4385311 GCA_035048595.1 Echinosophora koreensis | reverse complement strand
ACCTGTGTTTCCTTGCACTGGGACGAATAATGGTCCTGTGCTCCACACTTTCCACACCTCATAGCTCTATGGGCATCAGAAAACCCACCCCTGAAGCTACTCTGCTGAAACTGAGGTTTTCTGCCGCTCTGCTTGAAGTCCTTGCCCGAAGGGGCATACCGCTGCTTACCCTTATCCTCTGATCATTCCTCTTGCCACTCTGATTGTCCGATCCCCTGGAACTAGCAGTTCTGAACTGGCTGGCATCCTCATAGATCCTGCACTTGTTGACCAGAAATGGGAAGACTCTGATCTCCTGATAGCTGATGGCCTGTTTGATCTCAGGCCGAAGTCCCGCTTCGAACTTCACACACTTGGAGCGATCGTCCGTCTCATGCTGGTAAGGAGTGTAGTACCTAGCCAGCTCCTCGAACTTAGCCGCATAGTCACCGACTGACAGCGACCCCTGCCTCAAAGACAAGAATTCCATCTCCTTCTTGTCCCTGATATCCGCTGGAAAATACTTCTCCCGAAACCTCTGCCTGAACACAGCCCAAGTCACCGCAGTGCCCTCTGCCTGCATCCTCTGCTTGCAGTTATCCCACCAGTGCTCCGCCTCTTCAGTCAACATGAAGGTGGCGAAGATGAGCTTCTGCTGATCATTGCAGTCCATCGCACGGAAGATCTTCTCTGTCTCCCTCAGCCACAACAAAGCTCCCTCTGGGTCATACGCTCCTTTGAACGACGGAGGGTTGTTCCTCTGGAACTTATCTAGTCCCTGGAACTCAGCTGGCCCACCGTTGTTAGGGTTGACCTGTCCGATAGCATTGGCCAAAAGTGCCAACGCGTCAGCAATCGCCTGATCGTTGCGTCCTCTACTGGCCATTAGTTCCTGTACATGCCCAAAACAACCTTTAATACAGAAACTTAGCGAGTAAAAGCTACAGGCAACTAACTTAAAACATCATTATCTATACCAAGTATAGACAATTCAAACAAGAGTCACACAACAGACAAACAACAGACTCATACCATGTCCGAACAAGGTCGAACTGCTCTGATACCACAATGTGACACCCTTCTACCCCCGCATGTTAAAAGCCATTTAAATTTTAAAAAAAAACATTTAAAGGAAAACATGCAATTACTGAATAAAATAAACAATTGTCCATGGGTAGAAAAGTCCCACATGAACCGTTTACAACGCGGAAATAAAATAAGTTTTAAACAATAAACACATAACCAACCAAAGTAATATAACCCAACCCCGATGTCACATACAGAGCTGGTATAACCTTTCCGGAATAAAATCCATGGAATTACAACTGAAACTAACGACTACGAAACATAAACTAGCCCTACGATGAGTGGCGGCTCCTCAGAGTCACTCCTCTCCGGGCTGCTCGTCATCCTCTGCAAAGTGCCGATCAGGCCAAACACAAACAACAAACATATATAGGGAGTAAGAATCGTATAAACATAATAGCATGGAGATAGGCAGTAAAGTAAACAGCAAGCATAGCAGCATCACATCAAACATCAACATTATCATTATGCTATGCAGTGCAATGCAGTCCTACTCCGCTAAACCATCAATGCATGTGGATCCACTAAACTCGGGATGAACGACTTCGGAGTTACATATCCACATTGAGAATCTACTCAACGCCAGAGAATCTACTCCTTGGGTAGCCAATGCATCAAACCAACGAATGCCTCATCACGGGGGCGCTAGGAGAATCTACTCCAACCGTGGATGGCCGGATCGCCGTACTCTAGGACGAACTCCCCTATGTCGAACATCCCTAAACAACAACTCCGATGCAATGCGTATGCAACACAACAACAACGGCAACACCACCTCCATAACTCCAACGGGATCGACCGAAGGTAACAGCGGAATCAACCGCACCAACTTGCCTCGCGGAATCTACCTGAGGACTTAAGCGGAATCAACCGCATACTTGGGGCAAACTCTCGGCCACCAAGGTACGTAACAACAACACCTTAGACCCAAACCGTGGGGTCAAGGCCTCCTTGGCCAAAAAGCACCAAGGCACAACTCATCAGCTTGCGGCACCCTAAAGGGTATCGACTTAACATCTCACCATCTCATCATCTTTATTTATCTTTATTAACATTTACCAAGTTGTCTAATCTGTCACAGTGGGTTGAGCACGGTCGTGCTCGTAACCCAGCACGATCGTGCTTAAGCACGTGAGGGGCGTGCCCCTGTAAGTGAAGCACGGTCGTGCTTCTTAATGAGCACGGTCGTGCTCAGCAGCACGATCGTGCTCTTTGTCCTGTACGGCCGTGCTCAACAGCGCGGCCATCTTCCCAGAATTCAACTGGGAGCACGGTCGTGCTCCCTGTTCAGCACGGTCGTGCTTAATGCACGACAGTGCTGTTCTGGGCAGGAACAGAGGCTAAGTCTTTGTCCAAATTCCATAATTTAACCCATTAAACATCCTAAATCAGTTATCAACACTTTTCAAGGGTTAAATCCTTCAACCTTACCAACATCAATCAACAATGGCATCAACCACAACATCATGTTAACAACTATCATTATCATCATATCAAACTCATAGAGCAATTATCATAATGTGCATTAATACATCAACATACTCACGTATCAGCATACCACACATAACAGCAACACCATGTTATCATACAATACGTTTAAACTATTAATCCATACATAACATATATCATTCGGGGTCATGGGAACCCCTTCACTTTACCCTAACCCCAAACCTATGAGTATACTACCCTTCTCCCATACCTGGATTGAAGGTAGCTCTCTAACAGTCCTGACAGCAAACGGTTCCTCCCCTAAGACGGCTCGACTTCAAACGATCCTTAAACAAACCAGAACACGAACAGTTAGTTCCCTAATCACAATAACGGAAAAGGAAACCAATAGAGGGAAAGGAACTTTACCTAAACGACTACCAATGATGCACTAGCAGTCTCCCAAGGCCTCTAAACTGCCCAAGACGGAAGAAAACGGAAAAAGGGTTCTTCCTGGTCGCACTGTAGCTGCTGAGTTCACCAAAAGTAGGGTTACACGTTAAACCCTCGAGTTCTGTTCACGTATATAACTTCCGGACCTGAGCACGGTCGTGCTTACCCTTGAGCACGGTCGTGCTTACCCTTGAGCACGGTCGTGCTCCACTTAGCGTCACGAGACGCGGTCCACGCCTTGAGCACGGGCGTGCTCAATGTTGAGCACGGTCGTGCTCAACTTAAAATCAGAATCAAGCTTCTGACTTTAAGCACGGGCTTGCTGGTTGATGAGCACGGGTGTGCTCATGTACCAGAAAGGGACTTTTAACCAAAAATCCCACTAAGCCCTTGAAGCAATAAATCCAACTTAATTAAAACCAGCTCAATTAAAAATTAAACCGAAAAACAGGGTGTTACAAAATGGATCCGGATAGAGGTATATATATTTACAAAAACTTAATGAGCAATTATTTAAAAAAAATAAAACTATTGATTTACTATTTTCTTTTTTATAGTTCCCAAGACAACCAACGATACAAATTGTGGGTATTACGTAATGCGTTTCATGAAGGAAATTATCTTACAAAACCAAGTTAAAATACCAATGGCGATATGTAGTTTCAGTGCTTGTTATTTACTTTTAAATGTGACCGTTCAAATGTGATAACAATTATAATTTGATTTATTTAATTTTGATGTCGCAGTACTTCTCTGATTACAAATGCTTCACATATTCCACTGCTCAACTATCTAAAGTCAAGGAAGATTGGTCTCGTTATATTGTTGAAAAATTTATTTAACCCTTGTCATATATGGTCTAAACTATGTATTGTGTTATGCATATGGTTTGGTTCAAGTAACTTAGGTGTTTGAGTTCTGTTGCACATACTATTGGAAATTGCTACCTATAATTTGGTTGATGTAAACCTTTGTTTTTGATGAACATGCAGGGTGGATGTAAAGTTAAGAAATTGTAAACTAAAAAAAAATATGGGAATAGATAGCATTTGTTTGTTTAAATGCTATCTAAAGACAACTTTTAGATAGCGTTTGTAAAAAACAAATGCTATCTAAAGGCACATATGTGCCTTACCAAAAACGCGGTTAACACACACCTTAGATAGAGTGTGTTCATAAGCAGAAACGCTATCTAAAGTCATATTTTAATAGCGTGTCTTAAATTCTATCTTTACTAACCACATTTAATAACGGGGGCATAGATAGCGCTTAAAAATGCTATTAAAAGGCACATGGAAATTCTATCTAAAGCCTTTTCTGTTGTAGTGTTTCTTCTTCTTTTTCCATTGCATTCATCTCATTACATATATAGCAAACTTAGTTGTGACTCATCATTATTCTAGATGATTCTAGCATATGCATAAAAGATTCCTAAGTACTTCATAGTCCATTAGTCATTTGGGTTGGGCCTTGTTGTGTAATGGGATCTCTTGGCTTGGGTCCAAAATGTGTATTTCTTGGGTCATAACATCCCTTGGCCTTCCAATAATACCTTGTCCTCAAGGTGTAACAATCTCAAAATCCATTTTGCTGCAGCCCAAAAGAAAAAAATTTCAGAGAAAATTGATGGGATGTCCAAAAATTTGTAACAATCCATATGGAAGATGACAAAGCCCAGAAGAGAAATATGAAGTAACCAAAAATTAAAAAATTGCAAGGTCCAGTAACAACAAGTCCAAGCAAACCCAGCAGAGGCCCAAACAAAATGTCAACCATGGCGCCGTCATGGGAGGAGAACCTAGCAGCGGGGACGAGGTTCACCAAGCCGAGAAAGGCAGAAACGCACTTGTCGAAGACGGAGGAGAGTGAACCGAAATCGGAATACGCAAAGCTTCTAACTCGGGGACGGCGGAGCACGGCAGAGTTGAAGCTGCTAGGATCGAAAACGAAATAGAGCTGTGGTGGCAGCGTGGCGGAGGAGATGGTCACAGCCATCTTCACTGGCGATGGCGCGGTGGTTTCCAGAACATGCGGCGTTAACTCGATGCATGAGGAACTGATCGGTCTCGACGCAAGGAAGATGGGCTTGAAGCAGAATCTCGAACCAGGGAGGCGGATGGCGGAGACGGCATTTAAAGGCGGCGGTGGTGATGGCAGAGCCATGGTGGCAGGGCAGTGTTCCTCCATATCTGAAACCAACGGATCCCAAGTCCGACCCGAATCCAACATGTAAATTCCAAAATCCCGAAAGAGATTGATGGACCGGAGAAGCTCGACGATCTGAATGGCAGGGAGGGAGAGGGTACTGTGGAACCAACTGAGGGATTGATGGTAGGACTTGAGGAGGTTCGTGTGACACCCTTCTACCCCGCATGTTATAAGGCATTTAAAAAAAATAAAACAGTTAATAAGAAATACATGCATTTAACTGAATTAAATAAAATAGTGCCCATGGGTAGAAAAGTCCCACATGAACTCGTTTACAACGCGGAAAAAAATAACAAATAAGTTTAATCAAATAAAAACATAATCAAATAAATAACCCAACCCCGATGTCACAATTCAGAGCTGGCATAACCGTTCCGGAAATAAATCCTCGGAAAACAACTGGAAACAAACTATCTAAACTTAAAACAACCCTACTATGAGTGGCGGCTCCTCAGAGTCACTCCTCTCCGGGCTGCTCGTCATCCTCTACAAATGCCGATCAGGCCAAACACAAACAATACAGGGAGTAAGATTCATGTAATCATATAAACAGCAGGGGAATAGTACGCAAGGTAAACATACACATAAGCATACATCAACATCCAACAGTATCATAACAACCAAGTATGCTATGCTATGCTATGCAATGCATCAACTACTCCGCTACTCCGACTATGCATGTGGATCCAAACTAACTCAGGATGAACGACTTTGGAGTTACATATCCGTATTGGCCATAAAAGCACCAACACCGGCAGTTCACCAAACCTTGGGTGAACCCCATGGATAGCCAACGCATCAAACCGTGGATGCCTCATCACGGGGGGCCTCGGTCATCAAACCTTGGGTGACCTATCGTGGATGGCCAGATCACCGTACTCTCGGGCCATCTCCCCTTTATCGAACCTCCCCCATCAACTACTCCAATGCTTTATGCAAATGGCACAACAACAAACAATCTCAACCACCTCGTTGCTTGGGCCATGAAGCCCCCAAGACTTTCAACATCAACTCAACGTAACCTTAGACCCAAACCGTGGGGTCAAGGCTCCCTTGGCCAATAAGCACCAAGGTTCAACTCAACGTGCTTGGGCCTATAAGCACCCAAGACTTCAAATTATCAACGTGCGGGAACCCAACGGGTACCGACTTAACATTTGATTATCTAATTATCTTTATATAACTAATAACCAAGCTGTCTAATCTTTATCTTTGATTAATTATCTCAACTTATCATCATAGGAAAATGGGGTTAAAAACCCCTTAAGTCCTTTAATTGCATTACTGTCCAGGGGGTCAGCACGGTCGTGCTTAGACCCTAGCACGGTCGTGCTTGGACACGTGAGGGCGTGCTGCCCTTTTTAAGTGAAGCACGGTCGTGCTTCACATTCAACACGGTCATGCTCAGCAGCACGATCGTGCTGTTTGACCTGCTTGGCCGTGCTGAGCAGCGCGGCCATTTTCCAGAATTTGAGTGGGAGCACGGTCGTGCTCAATGCACGACTGCACTGTTCTGGGCAGGGACATAAACCGTATTCTAACCAAATTCTAATAGATTAAACACCTAACCTTATACGTTTATTAAACTTAATTATTCCATTAACAACTTTATCAACATTATACTCATCAAACAGTAACAACAGCAGCAGTCAACCATCCAACATCATTATGTTAATAACAATAACATAGCATCGTATAAACAACCATCATGTTCATAGGCATATAACACTACAATAACCAGAAACATACTATCACAGATTAATTGCCATATTACAACAACATGCATACAAAAACACCGGGGTCATAGGGAACCCCGTTACCTTACACTACCCACTGCCCAATGAGTACAATCCCACTTCTCCCCATACCTGGATTGAAGGTCGCTCCAACGTTAGCTCCTAACGCAAACGGTCACGGTTCTCCAACGCGGCTCGATTCAACACAACCTTAGTCAAACCGAACACAAACATTAGTTTCCTATTCACACCATTATGAAAGGAAAACACTAAGGGAGAGAACGTTACCTCTAGACTACCACAGACCAAACCGACTTCCCAAACGACTTCCAATAACTCTCAACAATGAAGAACGAAGAGGGAGCAGAGTGGGAACGTATTCTGGCCGCAACTACGGCTGCTGCAATTCACAAAAGTAGGGTTTTTACGTAACCCTCGGGTTCTGCTTACGTTTATAACGTTCGGACCTGAGCACGGTCGTGCTTATCATTGAGCACGGTCGTGCTCTACTTAACGTCAGCGAGACGCGGTCCACGCATTGAGCACGGGCGTGCTCACTATTGAGCACGGTCGTGCTCAACTTAAAATCAGAATCACGCTTCTGACTTTAAGTACGGGCTTGCTGGCTGATGAGCACGAGCGTGCTCATGTACCAAAAGGGACTTTTAGGCTAAAATCCCACTTAGCCCTTAACCAACATATTAAAATAAATAAACTAGCTTAAGAAAACATTTTAAGAAAAACAGAGTGTTACAGTTCGTTCTCTTGAACCTTTCCTTCGGCATAGAGCTCCTTCAGCTTCGAGTCATTGTCAGTGGCGGATACATCAGCCGTGACCAAGAAGGTAGCGTCATCAGCGATGGAGAAGTGACTCCCCGTTTCTGCGACATGTGTCACAGGCGGAGCAAATAACAGGCGCGTATGAGCAGTGTTGAGGGGGACACTAGCGGTGACAGAGGAATCAGGTCCTGGTAACTGATTGTTGGTTGTTGGTGTAACGTACCTGACTGCTCTATGTTGAGCAAAATTGGCAAGTGTACCAAATCGCTGCAAGTAATAAAAACGGTGAGAACCGGATATCGTCCACAGGGATTAGTTACCAAGTACCAATTCATAAATTAAACAACTATCTAGACTAAAACTTGTTATAAAGAGAGCTCAAAATAAATAAAATAACACAAAAGAGCAATAAAATATTTTTGGAATTTTTAGTTTGAAGGTAAAATAAAAATAAAAGCGCTAGGGATTTGATTTCATTCAATTATGAATCCGGATTCCTCATAGACAAGGAATCCTGTGAATTACCGACACTCTAATTATCCTAATCTCAATTGGCATGTTGAAGGACAAATTCCCTTAATTAATTGAAGCCTAATTCCTTAGTGAATCAATTCTATCAAACCTCACTAATTACCCTAATTCCTTAGGCCTAATTAACGAAGCATGATGATCATAGCTCTATGGAATTTGTTAAAGACCCACACTAATTAAGTTATCTATTCCTAGGTTAACCCAAATAATGGTAATGTTTACAAGAGTCATATCCATATATATCACCATTCCTAGCATATACATGAACCCTCAAAATCAAAAGAATGATGGCCAAACATTCAAATGTTGTTAAGTATAGTAAACATCACATCAACAATACCAAATATTCATAAGATAATCAGAGAGTCAATTAAAACTTCATCATAAAAAGATTACATCAAAACCCCAGCAAAAAGGAATTTAGCTAGACATGCTAAATCCTAAAATAAAATACAATAAAGAGTAAAAGAAAAACTTCATGATATTGGAAATAAGAGAACAAAGTGCTGCGTCCCTGGTTCACGCCCACCCTGCTGCCAGTGCCTCGTCCCTCCTGCACAGTCTGTGTGTCTCTCCTCCTCTTCCCCCCCCCGTTTCACGCTGCTGGTTCCTCTCCTTTATTCACCTGCTGCCTCTTTAATTTTGTTGGAGTCCCCTCGTGCGTTACTGTTCACGCTGCTGTTACACTTTTTTTTATTCATGATCTGCTTTCTTTTCCTTTATTTCACTCAAGGCCCCTGGTTTTATTCATCCGTTACTTTTGTATTCATCAACACCACATTTCCACAAGCCTCCTGTAGCTTCACGTTCCACTTCCGCTACGTTACTCAAACTGCTGCCTCTTAATTTCTTTTATTTTTACATTACTTATCTTTTAATGCCAAAATTTGTAGCCTGTCAAGACCAAAAGCATCCCCATGTCAGGCCTTGTCTCCAATTTTCTTTTCCAATTCACAATCCTTGTCCAAATTCTCAGCTTGCTTTGACGTCGGCCTTTCATTTCTATTAGCCAAGCTTCTTCATTTTCAATTGTTAACACCAGGGCTTGCAGCCTCATTTCCTTTCGGCCGTTACTATTAGCACCGTGCATTTTACTAATGGCACCTTGCAATTTAATTCTGAATTTTACTTTCCAAAAATACCCTTTTCACAGGTTCCCTCCACCTCCAACACCTCCAACACGCACACCCAACACCCGACAACACGACACCCACGCCCACACCCACACCCACACCCACACCCACACCCACACCCAACACCCAACACCCACACCGAACACCCTACACGAAAACACACTTCCTTCCCCATGTTATCAGCAGAAAACCATCGTTCCCTCTACCATCCACCATTGTCACACAGAGTTATATGAGTATTATCAAATGGTTTGGTTTGAGAGTGGGTTGCAGGTTTAAAGGGCTCATGTTGGTTCGTTGGTTCGTGCTCTAAACAGTCGCAAGTAAGTATGTTAGTAACCAACTAAGTATTTTACTAAGCAATTGAAAAATCCGCAAATTTTTTTCCGGAAAACTTCCGGAATCCCACTTCCGGACAATATCCGGAAATACATTTCCGGACACACCGGACAATCTCCGGAAACTATTTTCCGGAAACCTTCCGGAAATTCGGTTGCGGACTCAATGTGTGTATGTGGTAGCTTTTACACATCCGGAAATTAGTTTCCGGATGCGTTTTTTAAACTATTTCAGTGTATGCCTCCGGAATTACGTTTCCGGAAGTTAAATACATTGTGCCTCCGGAATTTAAACTATGCACGAATTAATCCGAGGAAGAGATGGATGAGTTCCTACCTGAAGACAACGCGACGGTTGAAGCTGAGTGGGAGGTGGACGTGGTGCGAGCGGCGTGCGGTGCGATTCCAACAGTTTGGGAGGCCGTAGGCTGAGTGGATGGGAAGTGAGGGAGGCGCACGGTGTGTGGGAGAAGCTGCGGAGGTAGGTCACTTTCCGGATGTGTTGGGAGAGGGAGGGAACAACACTAAAAAGGGTAGTTTTGGAAAATGATGGGAATTTAAAATTTGTAAGGTGTGTTAAGTAATAAAGCAAGGTGTAAAAAGTTGGGCCCTTTCCTTTCCAATCCCAATCCAATTGCCCAATGGAACATTACGTGGGCTCCATAAAAGAAATGGAAAGGCCATGTCTTTTTCTTCCTTCAATTCTTTAAGGTTTAACATCATTATTTCCTAAAAATGTAAACAAGTAGAAAATACTATTAAATAAACTCTAAAAAACATGAAATTAAAATAAAATATGTAAAACACTATTAAGAACTCAACTAATTAAACTTAGGGACAAAACTCAATCAATTAGCGTAATTAGGAGCAAAAATCCACTCAAAATGTATATATAAATCACATAATCTAGCAGATTATCACTCTATGGATTGATGACTAACCCCACAGACCAACATGGGTCTTTCCTGCGTGCTTTGTCCTCACTCACATGCTTCATGGGAAAACTTCCCAAGAGGCCAACCATCCCAGAATTGCTCCAAGTCAAGCACGCTTAACTGTGGAGTTCTTAAGTGATCGGCTCCTGAAAAGAAGATGCATCTTGTTAGTATAGGTAGTGCCAATCAATTCATATAAGCTATCCTCAACTGTATAGTCTCATACCTACACAGTCTCAGGATCCCACTTATTCTGGTGTGTAATCGGTTCATTGATGTGTCCCTCCACCTAGAAGTCTGCCAGGAGCCGCTCCTTGTCCGTGTCTTCTTGCACTGGCGACCACTCCCCGCCCTCGTCGGCCCCGGGTGTTACATGCCCACCAGCTTTCGCTTGGTTCATCCCCGAACCACACCGTACTGGGAGAGGTGCCGCTCTGATACCATTAATGTAATGCCTAGTTTTAATTAACACTAATTTAAATAATTAAAATAAGGATTTTCATAAATCATTTTCGAAATATCTCCTTTGAAAAACAGATATTTGTATGAAGTCGGAAACACACAGTCGGGCCAACCTCAGATCCGATTAGGTTCGACTGCTCTGATACCATTAAACATCCCTGGCTGCTCTATGGATTGACGACTGACCCCACAGACCAGCACAGGTCTTTCCAGCGTGCTTTGTCCTCACTCACACGCTTCCTGGGAGTTTTCCCAAGAGGTCACCCATCCCATAATTGCTCCAAGTCAAGCACGCTTAACTGTGGAGTTCTTAAGTGATGGGCTCCCAAAAAGAAGATGCATCTTGTTAGTATAGGTAGTACCAATCAATTCATATAAGTCATCCTCAACTGTATAGTACCATACCTACATAGTCTCCAGATCCCTCTCATTCTTGTGTGCAATTAGTTCATTCATGTGTCCCTCCACCTAAAAGCCTGCCAGGAGCTGCTCCTTGTCCGTGTTTTCTTGCACCGGCAACCACTCTCCGTCCTCGTTGACCCCGGGTGTTACAGTTGGGTAGAGATTTTGGCTTCAAGTTGCCGTGCCCACTCAAAGGCCTAAGAAATGAAGTAGGGGCGGGGATGCAGTAATCGCAGCTCACTGCGGATGTCATCCCGGAGACCGGAAATGAAGCATTCAAGTTGATCTGCAGCAGACATGCACAGAACCCACTAAGAAACATTGTCGAATCGTAGGTAATAATCCGATACCAAGCCCATTTGTTTTATCTGGCTGAGAGCATATTGGTGAGTAAGGTCCAAAAATGGTGTGTAGCCATGGTTGAAATAGAGGTTGGATGATGGGCTGTAAATGGTGGTGGAGTTGGTAGTGAAGGTGGAAAAAAATGAAGGCATGAGAGGGTCAATGAAAGCACCAATGTAAGGTATAAGAATTATACCTAACAGAGAATAGCTAAAACAGTAAAGAAAATAAAAGACACTCCTATTCGAGGGGAGCAACCTCCTAAAGCAAAATGCTTTCCTTCATAATTTTCTTCTTCTTTTTCCATTGCAGTCATCTTATTACATATATAGCAAACTTAGTAGTGACTCATCATTATTCTAGATGAGCATATGCATAAAAGATTCCTAAGGTACTTCATAGTCCATTAGTCATTTGGGTTGGGCCTTGTTGTGTAATGGGATCTCTTGGCTTGGGTTCAAAATGTGTATTTCTTGGGTCATAACATAGTACTCCCTCCGGACTCAATTATAAGCAAAATTAACTAATTTCATACTTATTAAGGAAGTTAGTTAATTTAGTTAATTGTCTTGATTTATGTAAAAAAAAATAAAAATTGAGTTATAACTAAACTACCCTTTAACTCGGGAGTGTGCAATGATCTTGGAAAAGTAAAAGGAGAATAGGTTGGATTGGTTAATTTTCTTGATTTTTGGAATAGTGACATTAAATAGAGTTGAGTTTGTTGGATTTTGCTTAGGCTTTTTGTAACCTGTGCAATTTTGCACAGGTTAAGGATCTTAAAAGAGTAAGTTTACATATGAACTTGTGTATTTTATACTTTCAAAATTGAAATGCTTAATTTTTCAATAAATAGTTACTACTTTTGGGTTTCTTAACCTGTGCAAAATTGCACATGATAAAAAACCTTTTTTCTTATACTTGAGTCCACAAAATATAGGTACTTTTTTTTACTTATAATTGAGTCCAGATGGAGTATTTAATATTATCAACTAAGACTCATCCTCGCCCCTTGCCAGAAACGAGAAAAGCTTTTATATTTAAAGAGGGGAAATATATATAGAGTAAGATGAGTGATTTATTATGAAAGTGAAGTGAGTAAATTTTGATGAATTGATTTTTTATATATTGTTAAGTTTGTTCATTTCATCTCTAGAATAATATTAATTCTCCTTTATTTATAATGAATATTGAATGCTATGATAACATTAGAGCATAAATGCATGTTATTTTTAAAGTAAATAATAATATTTACCATCAATGTAACGATCAATGGCCAACATTAGAGCTGTCAAAATGAGCCAACCCGGCTCACCCGGGTTGGCTCACCACGGGTTGAGCGAAAAGTGGAGCCGGGTTGGCTCACTTTTTCAGTGAGCCAAGAAATAGCCAACCCGGCTCGACCCACCACGGGTTCATGGGTTACACGGGTTGGCTCACTTAGAATTAAGAAAATTAAAAAAAAAAAAAAAAAAACAGAATTCAACAGGTGCAATTTAATAGGAGCAATAAGGGGGCCAAGGAGAATAGTGGAAGCAGCGGCGGTGCGGTGGAGGCGAGCAGCATAGATAGCGATGAGGCAGAGGACGCAAACGACAACTTATTTTGCTATCAGTGACTAAGTTAGGGACTTAGGGTTGGGTGAGTTGAGAAAGGGTTGGGGAAAGAAAGGTTGAGAAAGTAGGTTGGGCTGCAACTTACTTGGGCTTCAACTTCTGTATTATTTTGGACTTTGGTTGTATGGTAAAAATATTTATAATAATAAAAAAAAAAAAACGTGCGGCTCGCGGGTTAGCCCGGCTCACCGCGGGTTCAACCCGGCTAACCCACGGGTTAAGTGAGCCGGGCCAAAATGACCCGCGATCTAAACGAGCCTATTTTTTTACAACCCAACCCACCAGTGAGCCGGGCTGGCTCACGGGTTACAACCCATATTGACAGCTCTAGCCAACATTCATATCACTCACTCTTTCACAATAACAAGGTGAATTTGGGCTAGTATCAGTAGTACTAGTATTTTTACCTAATTAAGTGTACAAAAAATTTATGTTTAAATACCTGTAAAGGTTATCAATTTTGGTTTTTAGTATTTACTCTCCCTCCCTCTCCCTGTTTTCCTTTTATTTTTCTTTGCAACTACGACTGAGACGATTGTGAATTTGAAGAATCGGTTTCAACCGCTGAACCGCCGGTTCCAGCTAGTTTGCCCGGTCTTTACCCGGTTTGGCCAGTCTGTCACCATTTTTTGGACAGGTGGTTTTTAGCGAGGAGCGGACCGGTGATAGGGCTGGTTCCCGATCCAACAGGCCCGGTCCGGTTCTGACAACACTAGTTTTAGTCTTGTGATTTTTTTATTTTTTTTAGGATTTCGTCCCTATAATCTCAAAAAAATTGTAAATAGTCTCTACCGTTACCACAGAGTACTAGAAGTTATACTAGATGAAAATATTTATCGATTTTAACCATGTGACCCTAATGTATGATTTTTTTTCCCTATTTTCTAGCCAAATTTGGAGCAAGTTCAGACAAGAACTGTAACACTCTTCGTTACATTAGTAACCCAAACATAAAAATAGTAAAATCCTTTAAAATTGTTTAATAAAGGTAAAATTTATAACATAAAAATTCCTCAATTTATTTAAGTCTGAAAATAAACTCCTAATAATAAAATAATTGTCAATGTAGAGATAAAATCAAATACATCGAAATAACTAAAAAGCCTCAAACCCGGGCGTCTACTATAATCCAAGAAAAATAAAGCAAATAATAAAGTTGTCTGCACTGTCTTCATGGTCCATTTCATAACACTAACCAAGTCTAAAAGTTAATAAACAAATATTTAAGTTTTCGGATCCTTAACGACGATGTCCTCAGGTTCTGAAAACAATATTACTAATAAGATATAAAATCCCAATGAATAGCAATACAATTTATAAAATATTTTTTAAAATAGTATTGTTCTCAGCCGGCGCGGTAACCTGAAAAACTGTTCATGGTACCTGCTAATTATCCAAAATATATATTTTAAAATACACTTAATAACAAAAGTAATGTCAACGAATCAAAAACACACATCATAAGGACAAATCACTTAAATGCATCACATTTCACATACTAAGTAATTTCGAAATTAACCTAAGTGGCTTAGAGACCTCATACTTAGATTGATCTCTTGCCGATATGCCATAAATCCCATCATACGACAATGGTGTCCCATTGCCCACCCTTACTCATGAGGAGTGTTTCGATGTCACCTACTGTCGGGGACATTTCTATTTCGATACCTCCCAGTGCACATGGTGGTATTTCTCCCTTTTTGACACCCCGTGTGGCAGTGTTACTTTTGATACCCTTTTCTAAGTGGTATTGCTCAATTTCAACATCCCAAATACATGACGATGTTACTTTTAATACCCCATTACGGCAGTATTAATCTCTGATATCCCTATCATAGGCGGTATTGCGGCAAACATCATACATCATATCATAAGTCACATATTTCGTGTCTCATACATGTTACAACTCATTTACCATAATTTTAACATATAATCTCATCATGCATACCAAATAAACACACATCATGTTATCAAATAAATTTGTAAGTACAATATGGCAATCATGAACATCAAGAGATAACAACATAATCGAGCACATCATAACTTCAATTTAACAATTATCCTCATATTTATGAAAACCCCCAATTTTAGAAATTAGGTTATTTACAACATGCATCATTCAATTGAAATCTCTCAAATCATAGGGTAAACCCTTGTCAACACAACAAACACATATACCAAGGAAAGGGTTCGTAAAAGGTATTGTTACTACGGCGAATTCTAGCATTTGCAAAGAGTTCTCCTCATCTCCATCTTCCTAGACTCCCTTTTTCACAACTCTTTCTTCCCAATCCTTGAATTTCTTCTCTTCTTAGTCGCTTATGAGTTTTTATGTGTAATTAGAGTTCAAAAACGCACCTAAGAGTGTTAAGATTCTATTTATAGAGCCCCCAATAGCCCAAAACATGTAAAAACGCGTCAAGGCCCACATAGTGCTTTATATCGTTGGAAAGATAAAGAAATATCTACAACTTTCATGAAGACCACGAAATCTGAAACAAACATTTAGATGGTCAAAATTGAGTTAGAAAAGCGGTTCTGGCATTGGAACCTGAACAGTGTGTACGAATTTGGTTATAACTTGAGTTACAAGAATCTAGTTTAGACGAATTTGGTGTCTATGGAAAGCTAAGAGACAAAGCTGCATTTATTATGAAGACAATGAGTTCAAAATAGTTCGTTTTGACAATGATATATTCATATGAATATCGTTTGTGTGACGCATTTTCATATCAATTTTTTTTTTTTACATAGACGACAAAAAAAGTAAAAGACAGGAGAGAGGAAATATTACATCCTTAAGAAAGCAACACCCTTAATATCAGCTAAGAGAGAAGTACTGAGACCCGGCGGTAGCGAATCAAAGAAACTGAATTTATCCTTCTGGGTTGCACCCAACTTAGCTAGAAAGTCAGCACATTGGTTCCCTTCTCTGAGAGTATGTAATAAATTAACTTCCCAATTCTGCTGAAGAATTCGCCTAATGGAGTAGATCAAAGCCGCATGTTGATGGAAAGATGAAAACTCCTCAGTAATTAAGCTAATAGCATATAAAGGATCAGAATAGCAAGTGATATCTCAGCAACCCTTGTTCCAAGCCAAAGAAAGACCATGATAAAGAGCACTGAGTCTGCAAGGATGCTGGATGAAAAACCCACGACCTCGCAAAGAAACAGATCCAAGAACCATCCGCATTTCGCATAAACCACCAAAACCAGCTTTACTAGGATTACCGAAACTACTTCCATCTACATTGAGGACAAAAGGTTGAGCACGAAATTGATGCCAATGAACCCACAGAGGAGCTTGCACAGTAGGTGTGGAGACATGAAAGCAAGCAAGGATAACCTCATGAAAATTTTTAATGGGAGAAATGATAGCAGGCAAAGGGATCTCTTCTTTTCTAATGTAGTGTGAGTTATGCCCTCTCTAAGCCCACCACAAACAAGCAATGAAGAGAGCTTCCCTCTCACCTGTGACACCTTCATGAACCCAATTGTACTCGAACACCCCTAGTTTCCAGGGACAACAAAACAACTAGTTTAGTAACCAAGTTAGTGACTGCAATTTCGATCGCTAAATCGATCACCATAAAACAAAGCAGCCACTTGGTTAGCGATCAAAATTATGTTGTTTGCAAACAAATTTGACCGCTGCTAATAGCCACGATTTTACAATTTGGTCGCTAAGCCCTTGGCGACTAGACTTTTTGTGACCGCGTTGAATTGATCGCTAATACAGTTGCTAATTAAGATAGCGACCGAATTTTCATCCTTAGCGACCGAAATTATCAGTCACTAAACACCTTCATTCTTGTAGTGTTTATTATTTTGCTATGCATAATGATTAAATTTATACATTATGTTAATATATTGGATTAATTCGACTCCAAACCGATAATGGTTAGGTCGTGTTAAAGTCCGAACAAGTGACTTCATCAAGCTATTGCATCAGAGTTAGATCAAACAAAACTCCACCCAACCTGTCTCAGAAACACCGTAATCTCTCTCTCACACACAATGTGCAAAGATGGAAGCTCCATGTAATAATCATGAGTCTTTCTTTTATCTTTTTAGTGGGTAAAAAAAAAAGTTTATAATAATGAGGAGAGGTTCTCCTTGTTAATTCATATACAATTGTAAGGAATAAAAATTTCTCCAGGCTCACGATTTTTTTTTCTTCAATGAGAGACTCTACCGTTCTAGTAAGATGAGAATGTCTTACCTTTGAGCATGACTTCTTGATATATTACTGTTTTTTAGTCAAAATAGAGATGGCCATAAGATGATATTTATTTGGGGGATGATCTCTTCAAATAACATTTGATGAAAATAATTTCTTATATACTTTTTTTTACCACCAAAACTGAATAAATTCTTATATACTTAGAGCATCACCTAGTTCACAAGAAAATATTAATACAATATCTTTAGACTAAGTTTAAAATCATCAAAAAAAAAAAGAAAGACTAAGTTTAAAATATTATATAATAAAACTTAAATTGGATATCAATTATGAATAGTATTACTTTCATATTTCTTAAATTCTTGGAGTGTGTGTGACGTCTTACCTTCGAATGAAATGGGCCGCACCATTAGACTGTTAGATGGGCCTTCAAATCTTTAGTTGGTGGTCATCCACCTAATAATAGTGAATGGTATATGACATTTGTTTTTCACTTTTTCTTTTTCCTAAGATGATAAAGAGATATAAAAAAAATGTATTTTATAGCACTAATGAATTTGAATTATACAATTTCTGCATAATATTTTGGAATTAATTGGTATCATGCACCAATATAATATTTTTTATATTATCAATCAATCATAAATTGTCTCAATATTAAAAAAAGTACGACTCTTAACCTAAAGTTTGAAACTTTCGATATTCGAAAATCACCTTGGACTTTGACCAATCCTAGTTAAGTCAGCAAGATCCTAAGGAAGCAAAAAAAAAAAAAAAATTCCATCCACAAGACAAGACTCAAATCCAAAATCTTGCTTGAAGAAAAACAAACTCCTCACTACGTAGACCAATTAGCATCAATTGTTTGACTCTTAACTACCTTAAAATTTATTCAGAAATAATGATTTGTAATTGATTGAAGTTATAAAAACTTTTTTGTCTAAATTAAACTCCCTTGTATTAGGCAGCAGATGTCCCAACTTTGAAGTTAGAACAAAAAAAGTTGAATCCCTCCAGCTGGGGCTTGGCAGGAGAGCGAGAGATGGTCTTAAAGGATTCGTGCGAGGCAGCTCTTGGTTAAGAGCCAATGCCAGCTAAACATTTTGACTGGATTTACGTTTCTTTAGAATTCATTAAAAAAAAAAAAAAACATTGTTTTGATTTGTAGCCATTCTTTGGCTTTCTGATCTTTGGTTTTGACCACTTTTGATGGAAAGGGAAAGAAGGGCAGGTCCTCGTGCACTTGCTTGCTCTTTTTTGTGGCACTGATGAAGGTGCATGCTTTTTGCCCATGTAGTCCTGGTTCTTTTTGTGGACCTCCTCCTCTGATTTTGTGCTGGAGAAAGAAATAGATAGAATATTATTGACCATGCGGGATCGAGGAATCATGTATAAATCATAATCACAAAACTGATTAATTTTTTTTTTCTTAGGATGACAAGTGACAACTCATTTAAAAATCGGAAATGATTTTTGAACACCTCCCCCTGGATACCTTATGCACATCATAGGGGAAGTGGGTGTGTGTGTGTTTTTTTTGAAAGAAAGGGGATGTGTGTGTTTTGAACTTTGAAATTCTTTAGAATAGATAATAAAATAATATATAAGTGTAAAAAAAAAAAAAAGTTGAACACCTCCTCCTGAGTACCGTATGCACATCATAGGGGAAGAGTGTGTGTGTTTTTTTTTTTTTTTTGAAAGAAAGGGGTGGTGTGTGTTTTGAACTTTGAAATACTTTAAAATAGATAATAAAATAATATATAAGTGTAAAAAAATACAAATGTGCAATATTAGGTGTCGATTTTAGACGCACAAATATCATAATTCTTTAAAAATTCAGGAGGACTCTATCATGTTTTTTACGTTTTCGGTCAATGCATTGAATTATCTAAATAATATATAATAACTAATAAGTAAAATATCATTTCTGGTATGGAAAAACATTTGTTGGAGGATGTTATCCCCTTAAATGAATCTCAGTAACTCGAGAGATTAGTCTCTGGCTCCAGCAGCAGGATACATGGGTTCACACAAAAACAAAAAAAAAATCATTTCTGTATGAATTGAGGTTAACGTTTTTATTTTACTATTGAATGTGATCATCGATCGATTTAGATGAACAATCACATAAAATTTATAAAGGAAAATAAAAAATTCAATTAAAGACAGAATTTATAACAAAATGAGCAACATTTAGTTGGGTATTCACAATAAACGGCTAAAAGGTTGAGTTCACTTGAATTATAATGCGAGCAATTAAATTTACCACACCGTAGGGGAAGTGTGTGTGTTTGTTTGTTTGTTTTTTTTTTTTTTTTTGAAGAAAGGGGAGGTGTGTGTTTTGAACTTTGAAATACTTTAGAATAGAGAATAAAATAATGTATAAGTGTAAAAAAAAAATACAAATATACAATTAGGTGTCGATTTTGGATGCACAAATATCATAATTCTTTAAAAATTCAGGAGAATTCTACCATGTTTTTTACGGTTACGGTCAATACATTGAATTATCCAAATTATATATAATACTCTCTCTGATCCTTTTCTATGGTAATTTAAGGTTTCTACACACAGATTAAGAAAGCATTAATTTATTTACATTTGTACCAAATTACCCTTATTTAAAGTATCATTGATATGTGTAGTGTATTTGCGACTGAATTTAAGTAGGGAATGTTTAGTGTGTTTTCAATGTATTTCAATTTAATTTTAAGATAAGGGTATATATGGAAAAAAATTGTCAAATATACCTTGGGTTCATAAAAGATCCATTGTTTTGGAATAAAAACAAAATGCTAAAATTACCATAGAAAAGGAACGGAGAGAGTAACTAATAAGTAAAAATATCATTTCTGGTATGGAAAAATATCTATTGAGAGATGTCAACTCCTTAAATAGATCTCAGTAACTCGAGGGGATTAGTCTCTATTGATACATGGGTTCACACACAAAAAAAATAAAATAATAATCATTCATATCTGGGTTAACGTTTTTATTTTACTATTGAATGTGATGATCGATTTAGATGATCGATCACATAAAATTTAAAAAGGAAAATAAAAAATTTAATTAAAGACAGAATTTATAACAAAATGAGCAACATTTAGTTGGGTATTCACAATAAACGGCTAAAAGTTTAGTTCACTTGAATTATAATGCGAGCAATTAAATTTACCATTGATTAATATTTCAATCCATTGTTGCTGGTTAAATTCTCTAAACTAATTAGTAATTAATCCTTTATTCCTTGGGTTGTCAATTTTCTTGACTTGATTAAGAATTGTCCAATTCCTTAGAGTAATTTTAATTAAACAAATGCAAATTTTGGATTTATGGAATTTTTACAAAATCACACATATATAACAATATGACATAACAATATGAGAAGGAAGCATAGGGTATACCAAATCGCAGTTGTTGAATTGAAATTAATTTATTGAGTTTCATTGCTTATATATAAATTCTATTTGTACTTTTTTTACACATTCTTTTATCGACTTTATTGTCTTTAAAGAATTCTTTATCTCTGTGCTCTTCATCATTTTAATCCACTATCTCTATTGTAATATCATGAAGAGGTTGAGTTTCCAAAAATACTTAACGATAACATGAAGATTTTGGATGTACAAAGAATACGCTATATTGAAAAATCCCTGTGTTGACGATTAGGAAGTGGACAAAGGCAAACTTTGTGAAAGTTATAATTGCATATGCTTGTTCATGTTGTTTTTCGTAGATGTTTATGTTAGAATTGTGTATGATCTTGATGTATGGAAATTACATTAAAAATAAATTTTTAGCTACTGGAATAATCAGATTATATGCATTTTGATGTAATTATGAATATGTGGATATTATAGTAATTGTTACTCTTGTTTATATTGATACGTTCAAGGATAGATATATGTATATGTTCATTTTATGTTAATTTAACCCTTTGAAAGTATCGATAAAGTTATGATATAGAATAGAATATTGTGAATATGTTCTTTGTGTTTGATAATATTGTACTTGGTGGGATGGATTGACATGTTATGAATATTTGGGTAGCCGACCGGAGAAACAGGAGACTCCATGATATAAATAACATCATCGGGGAAAGGGGCCTAATAAGTAATGTGGAAGTTGAGTAGGGTATGTTGTCCAAAGGGAGTGGTATTTTCGGGGTAGAAATCAAAATCATCGGGGCATGAAGTCCTTTAATTTGAGACTCTCGTATTTGATTCAGCTCCTTTGCATCTTAATATTATTCATGATATAAAAGTTCTTATCAAGTTTTTGGAAGATGGTGATAAGGATAACTCACAGAATGACTCTCTCTCAACATAGCATAATAATGATAATGTTGTTGAGGATGATTTTAATTTCACTGTGTTTTGTCTAAATCTTAGAAGTATAACCTAAGAAAGAATAGAAAATTCAATCATAAATTCGAATGATTCATGTTCTCTTTTTGCATGAGTTGTAGTTTATGTCCCCATGACATTTATTTCTTCAATAACCCTATTTTGTTTTTTAACTACCCCAATACCTGTCTTTTAACTTGAGTCGTGATACCATGACACAAATTTTTTACATCATACGGCTTACACTGTATAGTGCCGTACTGTGCAGCACTGTAGCAGTTTTTTTTTTTTTTTAAATTTAGTTTTTTTATAAAAAAATAAAATTTTATTTATCACAAAAACCCATTAACCAAATAATGAAGTAAATTCACCAGATATCTGTACCTGATTTACTAGATATTTGCACATACTCAAAAAAATCCATTAACCAGATAATGAATTGAATTCACCATATATTTGTACACGATTCACCAGATATTTGCACATGTTTAACCAAAAATTTTATTTCTCAAAAAAATCCATTCACCAGATAATGAATTGAATTCACCAGATATTTGTACATGATTCACCAGATATTTGCACATGTTGAACCAAAAATTTTATTTCTCAAAAAAACCCATTCACCAAATAATGAACTGAATTCACAGATATTTGTACATACTTAATGAAAAATTTTATTTCTCAAAAAACTCATTCACTAGATAATGAACTGAATTCACCAGATATTTGTACATGATTCACCAGATATTTACACGTACTTGACCAAAAAATTTATTTATCAAAAAATAATATTTAAAAAAAAAACCAAAACTTAATAACAAAAAAAAACCCTGTAGCGCTACAGTAGCTTTTTTTTTTACTTTTAAAAAAATAATTTTATTTATCAAAATAACCCATTCACCATATAATGAACTGAATTCATCAGATATTTGTACCTGATTCATCAGATATTTGCACATACTTAACCAAAAAATTATTTCTCAAAAAAACTCATTCACCAGATAATGAACTGAATTCACCAGATATTTATACCTGATTCACCAGATATTTATACATACTTAACCGAACAAACTAAATAAAAAAAACGAAATTAAAAAAAAAAGGTACCCGCTACAGTGCTGCACAGTACGACACTAAACGGTGTAAACCGTATGATGTAAAATAAATGTGTAATCATTATTCTTTAACTTTATGTACGTGAGTACCCTCATTTTCAAACCAATATTGGGAAGTTGGTAATAGCGGAAGCCGACTTCCCTTCAGTTTTTTTAAAAAAAATTTAATTTTAGTGTTAAAATTTAGATAATGATTTTTGTTAGTTAATTATATTAATTTTATTTTTAATTAAAAGTTAATAAAAATTAATGGCAATATTAAAAACATTAAATAAAAAATTATTACAATATATAATAAAAAGTAAACTAAATTAAAATTTCTCGGGTTGCGTAGAAGTTTATCTTAGAATTTAGGTTTGGGCCTAACTCAACACCAAAAGCTAGCTTGTAAGGTGAGGGTTTTCTGTTACTTATAAGCACTCATCAGGCCATATCACTATCCAATGTGGGACTCCAACTGAGTGCTTATAAGTAAGAGGCAACCCTCACCTTACAAGCTAGCTTTTGGTGTTGAGTTAGGCCCAAACCCAAATTCTAAGATGGTATCAAAGCCTATCCTTGATCCGTTGGGCCACCCGCAGATGTCCAATACTGCAAACTTCACGCTCCAGATGTCCAGTCCTGGGCGTGAGGGGGGGTGTTGGAGTCCCACATTGGATAGTGATATGCCTGATGAGTGCTTATAAGTAAGAGGCAACCCTCACCTTACAAGCTAGCTTTTGGGGTTGAGTTAGGCCCAAACCCAAATTCTAAGAGTTTTAGCACAGTTAGGATAGTATTTCATGGTGTGGCCCTCATTCCGGCACAATCCACATCTTTTTGAGTGACCCTTTTTCCTGAAGTCCATCTCAGTACGAGTGCAAGTAGATTTTGGAGGACCTTGTGGATCTCTTTGCCAACTGTTCATGAAGTATATTGACCACAATATAATGGAGAAACAGTGTGTCACAATCCAGAAATGCGGAGAGATCCATGGGTTCGTCCAAATCTACCCACATTCGTATTGAGATGGACCTCAAAGAAAAAGGATCATCCAAAAAGATGTGAACTGTGCCAGAATGAGGGTCATATAAGAAATTATTATTATCCTAACCATACTGAAACTTCAACACAACCTCTATTTTTTTTAATTAAGTGTACTTTTTGTTATATTTTGTAATAAATTTTTAATTAATATATTAATATTGGCATTAATTTTTATTATCTTCTAATTAAAAATAAAATTAACATAATTAACTAACAAAAATAATTATTTAAATTTTAACTCTAAAATTAATTGTAAAAAAATAAAAATGATTAGAAGGGAAGTCGACTATGCTATTTACCGACTTGCCAATTGGTTTCAAAATGGATGTATTCACTTACATAAAATTAAAAGAAAGGTATTGGGGTAGTTAAAAAAACAATATTGGAAAACAAAATTCATCCTCCATGATTTTGTTTTCTTTGTTTTTCTTCTTTCTTTTTATCAATAAATTTATGGTGACATATGATTATCTTGCTTAAAAAAAAAATGCACATTAAAAAATATGAATAAGTAAGAACTTATTCATTTATTATTACTTTATAATATATAGAGTAAAAATAAATTATTAAATAATATATTTCTAAAGAATTCGTATATGTGTTTTTATTTTTGGTAAGGAGGGGAACCCATCATGTGTGCCTGGCAGGTTCTCTGATGGAGATTAATCACTGTTAACGATGGTGGATACTTCATACTTATAACATGGTTACCAAAAAAAAATTTTAAAAAATAAAATGTGTTTCTATTTTTGAACTTTCCAATCCAGTGTTATTTTTATTTTTATTGTAATTTCTAATGTTTTATAGATCATGCATATGTAAAGGTCCCATTTTATTTGTCAATTGGGGTTGGTACATCTAGTCAAGCATTCCGCTCACACTAGTTGTGACTTGAATTCGATTCCTAGATTTTCCCTGTTGGTAGACAAATATAAATTCCACTATAAATCCTAACTCCTCATTGAGGTTGATGGTATTCCATGATTTTGCAATGGACGTGTCTCCCTCAATCTAAACATTTTGTAAAAAAAAAAAAGATCCCGTTTTATATTCCATTAATATTTGAGATACGTTTGTTCAAGTTACCAAAAGGAAAACTGAAAACTTTATTATAGTATCATCACAGTCAATGTTTTGGAAAATCTAAATTTGAAGATCATGAAAGAGAGTGATTTTAAAATTTAAAAAATTCCTCGTGTTGGACCAGCAATTCAATTTTGGGTTGGATTGCATCTATTTGCCTTTTTGACTATCTGTCCCAGGTTGCGTCTTCAATTTCAAGATTGTCCCATTTCGGGTCCCCACAACTCATAGCTAAAGAATCAAACTTTATTATTATTATCGGATAAAAATAAAAGAACTCCCGCACTGAGTCACTGACTCAAAACTATATGACTGCACGTGCGTTGCAGGGTCGCCTTTGTGGGATAATAAGAACGCTCCACACGCTGAACTGGTGGCTAATCATGCCACAAAAATAATAGTATAATAAAATTAACTTTTTTCTGAGAGATAATAATCCTAAATAGGGAGTTAATAGTGAACTTATGAGTTTAATAGAGTTTTATGTAGGTATAATATTTTTTACATTGTCAATCAATAAAACTTATCATCTTAAAAATAACTTGTCATATTATAACTTTTAAGATTTCTTTTTTTGTTACAACCTTTAAGATATTTATTATGGAAGTCAAATATTTTTTAAAAATATGTCAATATATTTCATTAAAAAAAAAGTCAATATATGATTAATTAATAATATAAAGAATTTTTACACTAATAATACATGACACTTAAATCCTTAACTTAAAATATGCCATCCACTTTAAATATTAGTCTTTTACATTCTAGTAAATCCAAATAACTTTTTATCTCTATAAATTTTATTTTCTTTTAGGGCTTGTTTGGGAGGGGAATGGAGGGAAGGCTTTGAGGAGGACGAGAGAGGAAAGCGATGGGGGAAGGGAGGCACTCCTCCACCTTAGCATGAGATTTATATTTTAACAAAAGAATTTAAACCTTCTAAAGATATCCAATTTGGGAGAACTAAAAAAATGAACTATATAAGAGTTTTGGAAGGTTTTTGAGGGTTATTTTCACTTATTCATCCTTATTCCCTTTACTTTCTTCTCAAACCCTTCACTTTTCTTTCTCTCTCAACTCTCAAAGAGACCCTTAGGTTCAGTTGTTATTTAAACTTTATGTATTTTTAATCCTTAAAAATTCTGAATAATGTGCCTTTGTCTTAAAAATACATTTTTTTTCTTCATAAAATGAAAGGTAAAAAAGAATACATTTTGAAGAAAAAAAATGAAACTACAAAAGTCTAGGTAAGTTAAAAGAGTAAAAGACCATTAACCAAAGTTTCTACCCCATGGGACCACAATTGCACAATGCAAGCTTCTTCCTTTCATATCTACACCTCATCCTAGTAGTTTCGTCTAATACTGTTTCTTTCTGTTTTGCTAAATTAAGCTGTAGCCTCTAGCCTTAATGAGGGAACTGTTCTAATAGGATTCATTTTGTTCTTCTTATATATATGAAACTTCTTTGTTCTATTTTCTCTTGTTCATATGATCATTCGTGTGGTCGATAATATCTTACTTTTTGGGGAGCTTGAAGAGGAAGAGAACTTTGTTGTTAGAGAAGAAAAGTAACACTCAATCATGTCCTTGATGATGAATGAATAAGCAAGGTAACACTTTTTTGACCATAGAAAGCCACCAATTAAAGAAAGAGTGACCATAGAAAAAAGAAAAAAGAAAAAAGAAAAAAGAAAAAATAAGCAAGTGTCTTGAAAAGGTTGCCCCTTTGACAGCCATTTCATTCTCTCTAGCTTTTTCCATTTGCTTCTTCTTTCTTCCTTTCAATCTTTCCCACACGCTTCTTATCTTTTCCTCATTAAGGTCTCAAAGTTCAACCCAAATTTTTGTTTCTTGGAAGTGCATTTTTTTCCCCAGCTTCTCACTTGTATTCAAGTTTTCTCACTTGGTTTATACAATAGAAGGGTATGCAATTTGCAATGATGCCTCTGTATCATCCATCTAGTGACATAAAAGATGAGAAAGTGAAGCTTGATGCTTTACTGGGTTTAGAAACAACTATGAAAAATGGTGTTTTGGGTACTGATATGTTGGATCTGAAGGTGATGATTGAGGAGTTGGATTCAAATGTTGTTGATGTACCTTCAGTGTTTATCTGCCCAATCTCATTGGAGCCAATGCAAGACCCAGTGACCCTTTGCACAGGTCAAACCTATGACAGATCCAACATCCTCAAATGGTTGTCACTTGGTCACAACACTTGTCCTACAACAATGCAAGAGCTTTGGGATGATTCTGTCACACCCAACAAGACTCTTTCCCACTTAATCCTCACTTGGTTCTCTCACAAGTACTTGGACATGAAGAAGAAGTTAGAGGATGTGCAAGGAAGAGTCTCAAACCTGTTGGACACCCTCAAGAAGGTTAAAGGTCAAGCTAGAGTTAGAGCCCTTAAGGATCTAAGGCAACTTGTTACTGCTCATGTGTCTTCAAGGAAGGTTGTTGAAGAAAAAGGTGGGGTTGTTTTGGTTTCTTCTTTGTTGGGACCTTTCACTTCACATGCTGTTGGGTCTGAAGCAATTGGGATCATTGTGAATTTGGATTTGTGTTCAGAGTTGAAGAGAAATCTGATGCATCCTGCTAAGGTGTCACTTTTGGTGGATATTATGAATGAGGGGACTATTGAGACAAAGATGAATTGTGCCAAGCTGATTGAGATGTTGTTGATGGAAGGGAATGGTTGTGAGGCTGAGATTATGTCAAGTTTGAGTCTTTTAGTTGGGTTATTGAGGTTAGTGAGGGATAAGAAACACCCAACTGGGGTCTTAACTGGGCTTATATTACTTAAGGCTATATGTTCTCATGAATCAGTTAGAAGTTCTGTGGTAAGCATAGGTGCAGTTCCTCAATTGATTAAGCTTTTGCCTAATTTGAATAATGAGTGTTTAGAAATAGCACTTTATATTCTAGAAGTGTTGTCAACAATTCCAGAGGGAAGATTGGCTTTGAAAGAATGTCCAAACATTATTCCCAATGTGGTCAAGTTATTGATGAGAGTCTCAGAGAGCTGCACACAGTTTGCATTGTCAATTTTGTGGGCTATCTACAAACTTGCCCCAGAGGAATGTGCCTCACAAGCTGTGGAGGCTGGATTGGCAGCAAAGTTGTTGCTAGTAATTCAGAGTGGCTGCAACCCAGTGTTGAAGCAGATGTCTGCTGAGTTTTTAAAAATGTGCAGTTTGAATTACTCTACTAGTATCTTGATTTCCAAGTGTATGCTCACCACAACAATACAATGAAAAAAGTGAAATTTGTTCATAGCTTTATATACAGCCAATTATGTTCATATCTTTATGAAATTCTATTTTTTTTACCCATTATGTTTACATAGAGCAAATGCAAATTTATGGTTTGTGATATAACTAGTTTGTGATTCAAATCAGCAGCTATCTTTGATGCCAAACTTGCAACTGGTCCATCCACCAGATAATTTTAGTGTGCCTTTGAGATGGTTGGAAGCTGAATTGTGAGATTATAGAAAGGCTTTATACCAAGGCTTAACATAGTTGTTACATAGCATGCTGTCAGAGATTCAATTCTTGTTATGCGCATAGAAAAAGTTTTGTTAGCCGAGAGACAAAATCTATTTTAGTAATCTCTACGTCTCGAACTTCGGCTATTGGCCGAGATATGCTTGGTACAAAAAAAATGATGTTGTTCTTTTCAAAATTGTTTGAATTAATTTTTATATGGATGGTTTAAGAAAAATTCAAATTTCTGCAGGCTAGATTATGGACATAGGACAATGTTTAATGTTTCTCTTGAAGATTCCGGTTAGTTTTTCACTTTCTCCTTGAACATAAATAATTTCAGAGGTCGTGTTCTGTTCATAAAAGTTGAAGACATGTGAAGAGAATCACATATTAGATATTTGTATATTTGTATATGCTTTCTATTCCAATTTTCTTTTCTTTATCCGTATCTTGTCTCATTATGAAACCATCCAAGCACCTTAATAGGGGCACCTGGGTGTGGACCTTTAAAAAAATTTAATTGCTGTTTACAACAGGACAGAATTTAAAGGGCCTTAACTTTAATTCCTGTCGAGGTCCTAGAATGCCTGCCAGTGGTGCCATTTTTATTTTGTCTCAACAAAATAATTTAATAAATAGACAGTTGGTGTATTAAATTATGAAATAATTATAAAATGTTTGTTCGTTCGAAAAAGGTAATGGGTCAAGGAGAAACAATCTGGATCAGGTAGGTTTAGGTTTGGTCAAGATCTGGAGACCGTGTATGTTGCTATTTATTTCATTGTTTGAATGGTAGAAGCCATAATTTACTGCATGACTATTCATCATATTTCAAATTTTAAACCAATTGTGCCCTTCCTTTGCGGGGTGTGGCCGTGAGGGCGTTGGGCGGGCTACCAAATCATCTCCAAATTTTCATGCCAACTAACTATAAGAGTTTGTTTTATTTGAACACACAATTTTAGACATCGTACATAATATCGTATATGTTTATTTCTATCTGTCACTTACTTTGTATACATGCATATCAATAATATCCAAAAAAATAAAGAGACACCGTATGATGTCCCATTTTAGATGTACAAAAATCATTTCTCTAAATTTTCAATAATTTTTCTTCTGCATTCCTAGGGTTAGGATTCGAACTTGAGACCTCTGGTTAAGCTGAAAGATATCCGTGTCATCTCATCCAAGCGCTCTTGAGTTCAGTATATTGATAATTAATCATAAATCTTCTTTTGACATATAGATAATACTAATTAAATCCATATTTTATTATCTAAAAAGAAGTTCGAATGTGTTATACTATATACATATACATATACATGGTACTCACAAGGTGTGGTCCAAGTGGCTAGTAGCTTGGTCCATTTAACCATAAGTCCAGGGTTCGAATTCTGGTGATGGGAATAGAGCTGCATCTGTAGGTAGAGGAGTTACCCCTTAACTGGTACTCTACATCCTCGAGGGATTAGTCCTACGGCTATCGGCTGTGGGGATATCCTAGGTTAGGGCCACACATGTAATATTTAAATGTGTTAGGCCATTATTTTAATTAGCCAATTTAAAGTGATCTAATTCAGGTAAGGTTTATGGCTAAGGACATAATTGTCATGAAAAATATTGTGTAGATACCTAAAGTCTTATTTCTATTTTTATGACGGGCTAAAATAGAAATAGGAAAAGTTTGGAGCCTTGACTCTTCATGAAAGGGCATGAGCTTATTATAAAAGGTTATGGTCCCCAAGTCACATGTAACCAGTTTTATTTTCTAACATCCCATTATTAGAAAGGATTGTCTCTTATGGTTTGAGAGAAATTGTGCATGCTTAACTTGGAAGACCAAGAACCATCGGTTTCTCCATTATTATCCATGAATTCGGGTACGCTTCTGCTATTGTCTTTCATTCTATATTCTTGATGATTGAACATGACTTGTCTTGATTTGATGATGGTTTTCATCTTTAAGTATATCTTCCATAAAGTTTTCAACAAGTGGTATCAGAGTCACAAGTTTATGTTGAATCATTGAGAAAAATTTTGTTTTGTGATTGTTTGAGTGTTCTTAAATTTGACATTTTCTAGTTTTTAAGTCATCAAATTTAAGAACAATTATGGATCAAATTTCATTGAAAATGAATATTACAGAATATTGGATATTCATACTAAATTATTATGAATTCATGGATTTATTTATTTATTTATTATTTATGATATCAAATCATAAATGATGATTTCCAATATTATGTTTATTTTATGGATTTGGACATTTGGTTTTCTGAGTTGAGTTCGAATTGATATATTAAATCATTATGGATTTTGTGTTGATACTCTACATGTGTTTTGATCACGAGCAACTGCTATATATTTGTTTTGGTTGTTGGGTGAACATAAAATTGGATATGGTGTAATGGCGACATTACTGTTGCCTTGCTTTGGTGGGAACAAGGTTGATTTCCAAGTTTGCTTTTGGATGTGAAACGTCACATGTTTTAAAAGTTTAAATAATAATTAGTGCCAGCCAGTGCCAACGGTTATGCATGGCTCGATGGTTTCGGCATCGCGTCTCTTCGTGGGTGTCCAAGGTTCGAAATGACCGTCACTCTGCATTCAGTGGAGATTGAACCCAGGACTAAGAGAAATGATGCTAATGCGCTGACCATCAAGCCATCAAATTTGGTTTTATATTTTAAAGTTCGCTGGTTACACCAGCTTTGTGCATTGGTCTAATGGTTGGAACCGTGCATCGTTCGAGGAAGGGACAAGTTCGATTCCCAAACCGGCATTTTGTTTTAGTTTTCAAAAAATTATTTTTCTGGAAAATAAGGAAAGGGTGATGCGCCACAGTAGGAATCGAACTTGGAACCCCGAATTTGGATGAAAGCACGCAGACCACCAGGCTATCGCTTTGGATATGGTAATAACAAAATAATAATGTTAAATGGACAAAACTTTTATGCATATTTTGATGCAATAAATAAGGGGCACAACAATTTATTTTTCGGTGAAACACTGATGCACACAGTTTCAAACTGTGATGTGCAGTTTCAAAATAGTTTTCTCCATTGAATGGTAACATTTTTCAATCAAAATTCAAATAATTGGTTTTGATTTTGGATTATAAAATTGTTTGACATTTTAAGTGAATCAATTAAAGCAAGAAGTCGCCAAAGTGACCTCTCTTGTGTAGATTGCATGCTCATAAGAAATGTTGAATGTTAGTGTGTATGTGTATCCATGCGGGTATTAATCGGCCCAAAGGAAGGTTAATATTTGGCCGGATTACATGCACACCTGTGATGGTAAACATGTGATGATTATAAGGTTGTACATGTGAATGATAAATCAGTCCAAAGAAGGGTTTATTATTTGACATACATTATTGTCAATGTTTGATCATTACAACAAGAGTACCACTAGCAGTTAATATTACTGTCCAAAGACTTGATATTAATGTTGCACTAGGTATCTTGAGATGGGGTATGCCATTATTTGAATTTGTTGATGATTGAATTTTGGTTATGATGTGAGTATATTCATGTTATTTATTTTTTTTCTCTCTTTAGCTGCTATTGCTACTATATCTGCTAACCTAAATTCTGTTCCAGTCCTTAATGGTACCAACTTTAAGGACTGGAAAGAGAACATCTTGATTGTTCTTGGCTGCATGGATCTTGACCTTGCACTAAGGATGGAGCAACCCTCTTCTCCTACGGACTCAAGTACCTCCGAAGAGAGGAAAATTTATGAGAAGTGGGAACGCTCCAATCGCATGAGTCTGATGATCATTAAGCGCAGCATTCCAGAGGCATTTAGGGGTGTTATATCCGATGGGATAACAAGTGCCAAAGAATTCCTTGCCGAATTTGAGAAATGCTTTACCAAAAGCGATAAGGCAGAAACAAGCACACTCCTTCAAAGCTTGATTTCTATGAAGTATAATGGCAAAGGAAACATAAGGGAGTACATTATGGAAATGTCTAATATTGCTTCCAAGCTTAAGGATCTAAAGCTCGAGTTGTCCGAGGACTTACTCGTGCATTTGGTTTTGGTTTCTCTTCATACACAATTCAATCAATTTAAGATCAGTTACAACTGTCAGAAGGAGAAATGGTCTCTTAACGAGCTCATTTCATATTGTGTGCGAGAGGAAGAGAGGATGAAGCAAGAAAGAATAGAAAGTACTCACTTGGCAAGTACCTCTAATGACAAGGGCAAAAAGTAAAGCTGCTAATATTGAAGTTGCTAAGGGTCTAACACAAAAGAAGCAAAATGAGGGTGAAGAAAGTTGTTTCTTATGTGGTAATGAGTGGACATGACAAGAAGGGATGTACCAAGTATCACGCCTGACGTGCAAAGAAAGGTATATTCCTTACTTTGGTCTGTTCTAAGGTAAATTTAGCTTCAGTACCTAGAAACACTTGATGGTTAGATTTTGGTGTTACTACTAACATCAGTGTTTCAATACAGAGTTGCCCAAGTTATCGAAGGCCAAATGATGCTGAAAGATGCATTTATGTGGGAGATGGCATGTCAGTAAAAGTAGAGGCAAATATGCATTTAAGGTTGTTGTTTAGTATTGGTTATCATTTGGATTTAATGGATACTTTTGAATTACCGTCGTTTAGACGGAATTTGGTTTCTATTTCTCGAATTGGACAAATTTGGTTATCATTGTTCAGTTGGAAACAATCAATTCAGTTATCTATTAATTCAAATGTGTCGGAACTAGTACTATTACGGTGTATGACAATCTATATTTGTATGAGACTGTATGAAATCTTGAATGTGAAATAATGTGGTACTAAGCGTAAAGTTGATAATGCAAATTTAGGAGCATTGTGGCACAAGTGCCTAGGTTACATCTCTAGAAATAGAGTTGAGTAACTTGTGTCAGATAGAATCCTAGATTCCATTGACTTTAAAGACTTTGATGTCTCTGTTGAATGCATTAAGGACAGACAGACCAAACAAATAAATTAGGTGCCTAGTCTAACTCAATGTATAGGGATTTCCAGCTGAGGTATGGCCTTATAGGCCAAATGAAAGTTAATTGGAATTCCAAACAGTGAGCAACTACTTTATTGGGCTATTCTAAACGATCCAAGGGGCTATAAGTTTTACGATCCCAAATTAAAGTCAATTTTTGAGACGGGAACCGTCACGTTCCTTGAGGATATTGAGTTTGGGGGGAGAAATAAGGTAAAGACTTTGTCTTTGAGGAAGAATCGGTTTTCAATTTCAGAATCGATTCATAAAGTTGCTTCTGATGAAGCAAATCTGGAACCTCTTCAAGACATTGTTGTTCAAACTCCCGTTCAAGATAAGTTAGTTGTTCTAGAAGAACAAACTCAAGATCCTCAAGAACTAGTGCTTCAAGGACCAGTGCCTCTATGAGAATCCACTAGAGAAAGGAGAAATGCTATTTCGGTTGATTATGTAGTATTTCTTCAGGAATATGAGGAAAATGATGTATGATGGAAATGATCCAATCAATTTCTGTCAAGTCATGCAAGATTCCAACTCAGAAAAGTGGGATTAAAGCAATAAATGAGGAGCATGAGTTCATATAAGACAATAAGGTTTAGGAACTTGTCCTATTACCAGAAGGTGTGAAACTCTTTGGTTGCAAATGGATATTTAAGACCAAAAGGATTCCAAAGGTATATGGAGAGGTATAAGGCTCGTCTTGTAGCCAAGGGCTATACTCAAAATAAAGAGATTGACTATAAAGAGACTTTCTCTCTGGTTTCATTGAAGGACTCTTTAGGACAATCAGGACTCTTGTTGCACATTATGATCTGGAGCTTCATCAGATGGATGTCAAGATGACGTTTCTCAATGGGAACATTGACGAAACAATCTATATGGTGCAGCCGTAAAACTTTGTGTTGGAGATACAAAGAATATGGTTTGCAAATTGATAGAATCCATCTGTGGGCTAAAATAAATGTCTCGTCAGTAATGCCACAAGTTCTATCAGGTAATTCTCTCATTCGGTTTTGAGATGAATGTTGTTAGCAATTGTGTGCAACACAAATTCAGTGGGAGTAAGAATATTTTCCTGTTATTGTATGTTGATGACATACTACTTGGGACTAATAATATAGGCATGTTGCACGAAACCAATAGATTTCTATTGAGAATTTTGAGATGAAATATCTTGGTGACATCTCCTTTGTATTAGGGATCTAGATACACCGAGACCAATCTTGGAGTACTCTAGGATTGTCACAAAGGAGCTATATCAATAAAGTGCTCAAAAGGTTTGGCATGCAAGACTGCCAATCAAGTGATGCCCCGGTTGCTAAGGGAGACAAATTTAGTCTCAATCAGTGCCCAAAAGAAATATTAAGATTCAGGAGATGCAGGAGATTCCTATGCATCAGCTGTAGGAAGTTTAGTGTATGCTCAAGTCTGTATGCATCCGGACATAGCGTACATGTTAAGTGTTAGGCAGATACTTAAGCAATCCAGGAATAAACCGTTAGAAAGCAGTCAAATGGGTTATGGTTTATTCAATGGAGAACAAAGAACTATATGCTCACATAAGGAAAATCAGATCAGTTAGAGATCATTGAGTATTCTGATTTTTATTTTGTTGGATGCCAATATAGTTGAAATCCACATCAGGTTATGTTTATTTATGGTTTTAAGGCATCTAAATTATGGAATATGGCTGCTGAATTTTGTCACTGTGGGTTTCGAACATTAGATTTAATGAAAGACCACTACAGTTATTTTGTAACCATAAGTTAGCAGTGACATTAAGTTCCTTATTGATGTGGAAAAAGAGTTCAGAGTGACATATATCTATAAAGCATATTGGGACAAACTCCATGGTTGTGGATCCACTTACTAAGGTTTACCACCTTAGGTCTTTCACAGAGCATATTGCTCGAATGGGTGTTGTATCATTAGATGATACATTTGTCCAGGGGGAGTTGTATTTGGATTCTTTTCTAAGGAAGATATACCTTATGATTATTGTCTGCAGAATACAGTTTTTGGTTTGTTTTTCACTCTGAGGTTATTTGATCTCATTAAAGAATATAAGTAGGACCAGTTGAAAATCGACATGTACAGATCACCTTCATGTGATTTTCATGCTGCACATTTCATGATTAATCTATGTCATTTGGTTGTGTTAATATTAGTGATCATTGATGGGTTTAGTTATGATTGATATAACGAAAGCCGCTTTGGTTCTATATATTGATATAAACTAATGGACGAGATAATGATATGTCCAAGGTTTATAAATGGCAAATTTTGAGCTCATTAGTCTAGTAACATTTTGTCAGGATACATATGTGACCAGTGGGAAGATTGTTAGAAATTTTGGGTCACACATGTAATATTTAAATGTGTTAGGGCCATTATTTAATTAGCCAATTTAAAGTGATCTAATTCAGGTAAGGTTTATGGCTAAGGACATAATTGTCATGAAAAATATTGTGTAGATACCTAAAGTCTTATTTCTATTTTTATGATGGGCTAAAATAGAAATAGGACAAGTTTGGAGCCTTGACTCTTCATGAAAGGGCATGAGCTTATTATAAAAGGTTATGGTCCCCAAAGTCACATGCAACCAGTTTTCTTTTCTAACATCCCATCATTAGAAATGATTGTCTCTTATGGTTTGAGAGAAATTGTGCATGCTTACTTGGAAGACCAAGAATCATCGGTTTCTCCATTATTATCCATGAATTCGGGTACGCTTCCGCTATTGTCTTTCATTCTATATTCTTGATGATTGAACATGACTTGTCTTGATTTGATGATGGTTTTCATCTTAAGTATATCTTCCATAAAGTTTTCCAACAGCTGCATCTGTAGGTAGAGGAGTTGCCCCTTAACTGGTACTCTACATCTTCGAGGGATTAGTCCTACGGCTATCGGCTGTGGGGATACCCTAGGTTCCATCCCGGAAAAAATAAAAAATAAAAAAAATACATATACATGCTTTCTTGTCTTAAAATCCAGGAAGGAGCCTCTCTTACCCACCAGTACCACACGTAGAAGAACATATAAAAGAACGGGGGATTTTGTTGTCAATAATAGCCCCATATAATAGATGCAGGAGCTGAATCAGTGCCACGGAAAAGGAGATGCAACAATCAAATGGTGAGCTTGTGACCTATGAGTTATGATGTCTAAACTTTTCTCATTTAAGTCTCGGGAGTGCTTTTCCATTGTGGTGTGCTTTTTAAGGTGCAACTAAATCACTGGTGATTTCATTGATAATCAAATATCAAATCATACAGCATTAATTAGTGACACCATACCTCAAATGGGTACCCGTAACTACATCCTCAATTAATTTTCAATGTACTATCATGAAATGCTAAAATAAACTGAAAAAGTGCCGAAATTACTGTGCATTAACCCAATGGTTCACCATAGTAGCCACAAATGCCAAAAATCAAGAACATCTTGCCCAGAATAAAATAGTACCGAAACTACTGCCAACCTTTTGACGGGCTAGAAAATTTGAAGAAGCCCCAACTTTTCTCTAGTTTTGTCAAGAAAAGCCCAATTCTTGGCCCATATTTCCCGTATTAAAAAAATGAAGAACTATGGATTAATTGAAAAATGCATTATTTTATGCGTGTACCATGATTTTAGGCTTTAGCTGGGATATACTGGATATGCCGTCCTTCCTTGTCTGATGTCTCATTTTCATTTGCATTCCTATCTAAACTAGAAATTCTTTTGTATTTTGTCTGCATGGCGACAAACTTATTACAATAATTGCCCAAAACAAGTGATGATGACTACAAAAAGGGTTGGGATTTCTCTCAGGCAAATTTGCTTGCAGCCTCTCCCTAGTAGATCTCAACCATCCATTAAATCCAATGATTTCCAAAAAAACAACATTTTAAAGCCTAAAAAAAATATCAAAACCAAAAAACCCTTTCTCTTCTTAACATTCTGCTGTGTCATCTTCTGTAATATTTGCTTTCCCTCCATTTTATATAGTAAGTGCATTCAACTTCCAAAGCCGGATATGGATCCTCTTCGGCGAAGTTGTCTCATCCACAATCACATATATTATGTATTTAAGGGTCATAATTTATTAAGCATGAATGCTTATTAAGTATGAATGCTTAATAAGATCAGACCATTGGAGTGAGGTGCTTCATAATCATCAACTAGAATGAATGTGCTTGTTTAAGCACCTAGTGCTTTTAAAAAAAGAAAAAAGTGGGCCATCATTGTATTTTAAAAGCATATTGGCGGGACCATTTAATAAAATTGCTAGCTAAATATAATGATGTGGGATAACTTGTAGGACCATTTAGTAAAAGTTTCAAAGAAGTTAGATCGAATACATGAGTTGCTTAAGTTGTAGAAAATAAATATGAGCAGTGTATAATAATGAGACTCACTTAAAATGTGTAAACTTGTGCATCTTTAATTGTTACCAGTGTAGATTAAAAGGATGGAAATCTTCTGTGTGTGGGGGGAGGTGGGGATTGATGATATGCTTATAACTCATATTTGAGTGCTTATTTCCTCTTTAATATTGTTTTTCTTGTATGCTTCCATTGCCTAGTTAGAGCTAGAGTTTTAAAGAAGAGTATGCTACTGCCGCATATCTGTTATCCGATGGCTGCTACTGCTGCAACACTCACTTTTCATGTTTATTGCTAATATTGCATTGGGTCAAGTATCTGGTTCTTATTTGCATTCTACTTATTTGAAACAGAGGTCCTTGTATCGAGTAAAGATCCTCTCCATTTATCTTTCATTTAGGAGAGAGATAGACACAAAATGTTTTTAATTATTTATTTTTTCTTAAAAGATAAAAAAAAGATTTAAATAGAAATACCTCATTGGTGTTTATCTCTATCCTAAATGGAGAGAAATAAATGGAGATGATCTTTACTCCCTTACATCTGCATATTCTTAAATGTTGTTTCTATTCATTCTTTGTTGGATTCTGTGAGTTTACTATTATGTGTTTTTTCACTTCATTTTTTCAGTTACTTACTAATTTGTATTTGGTTGTTATGTTACCGAAGTTTGAGAATTGAGACCAAAATCTGGCACTTGTATTGTGTGTGATTCTTACCAATTCATATTTGATTGGTGTGGGTTGATTTTTGAAAACTTTGATTGGTGTTTGACTAAATGCTTAAATGGAGCTGATTCCATATTTCTTTGCCGGGTCGGTTACAGCTGATTAACTGTTTTAGTAGCTAAAAAGAAAGAATACCTACTTTGTCATGCTGCTTGTTGGCCTAAAGGTGTTATGTTCAATGTTAATTTTGTTAAATGAGCTTAATGTTTAAATATTCTATGGCCCCTTACCTAGGCAAGTGCTAACATGTGTTAACTTGGGCTTTCATTTGATTATCCATCACTATTTAAGAAGCACCTTTTTCCAAAAAGATGGTACACACGGAAAAATTCTTCAATTGTGAACACACGCATTTCCACAAGTTAGGCAGCAATTACTGGTCAAGGATGTCCACTAAAAAATACGGACAAAGCTCATCTAAATTAAAGTTTAAGTATAACGAAAAAAATTTGTTCTAAAAATACAGAAGTATAACGAAAAAAATAATGATATAACTATTCTCGATTAATTAAAATCGATTGAAATCTTAATATACTTATAATAATAGGAGTATATCTTGGAAAGTTCATTTTAGAAGAAAATTTTCCCATAAATCAACAATTATCCAATTTTAGAAACACTAGTCATAAGATAAGATTCCTCATATTTTATGGTGACTTTCGTTTTTTCTTCTATAGTATGGTCGACGCGTTGAAAACGTTTTTGCATGATGAGTGACAAATAAACGTATCCGTGTTTGACACTGCATTTACTTTTTTGAGCAACAGAGTTTGGTGGTGGCCAAATTGCTCCTACAGCAGAGGTCTGCTACTAGGACCAGTAGGATAACTACATCAAGGTTTGGATTTTGGGTGGAAAACATGTTTGATGTTACATGTTGAAAAACTATACTTACAATAGTAAACATACTACCATTATATTCTGAATCATGAGAACCACTACTTGCTGTCTTTGACTTGATTTGACTCAAGAAGCATGGAATTTAGTGCCTTCTCTCTACCCAGGTCACCAAATTGTGTCGTATCACTAGATTGATGTCATTTTAAATTAATTAGCACCAGTAAATGGGCCTTCTTTTATGTTTACCTTTCTCAAATGTAAATTTTTTTTTTTATCGACAACTGTTAGTATATTAGTTTTTAGGTTAGTTTTCCTCCTTTATCAAATTTAAATTCTGTACTTTCAAAATATATATATATATATTTATATATTTTGAGAGTATGACAGATTCCCTTAAAAAAATAAGATTTGATGAGACAACTAAACATATCATCATATTGTATATAAATAGATACAACATTTCTTCGTAAAACTTATTTTTTTATTCCTTAATCAATTTTTTTTTTCATTAAACAAAAGTGTAAACCGACGAGTTCTATTATTTGAGATCAACACGGCCGGTTGAAGGTAGACTTTTTATGCACACAAGGTTATAGAAACAAACAATGGTCTGAATCACTTTAACAATGTGTTTGGATTATATATTGTTGGAAGGTCCAAATTGCCCTTTGGACAAATGCTACTAAAATTGTAATTATTGTTTTCTAGTAGCAAATATTAGTGTTAATATTAATATTTTGTTAATGGATGAGGTTTAAACTTTGAACCCTTAACCATATTATCACTCCTCTACTTAATTCCCATACCTCAACTATCAAATCAACCTTATAACCTCTAAATTATAATTATTGTATACTATCGTTCAATCCTTGAATTTTAAAAATCAAGCCATCGTCGTGATTATTCCATCTCATTAGTTGAACACCTAAATTTAACACTCGAATTGACACGTTAATTATATTTTACATGCAGGAAATTTAACTTTACATGTCAAATCCTATTTACATAAAAAAATACAAGGATCTCGCTCGGATAAGATTCATCTAAAGCGAGATAGATTGCAAAGTAAGAAAGTAAGGGTGTATCCACCATTGATTAGTTAGATGTTAGAGCGTCAAGTGTGAGTAAGAAGTCACATATTGGATGAAAATTAAATGGACATGTTGGGCAACATATAAGTGAGGGGACCCGTACACTCAATACCTTAAGGTTTTGGGTGAAAGATGTGGTGTCCAAATCATTTGTATATACGGTTTTCTCTTAGCCCAATGTGGAGATCTCCTCGGTGTTTTAAACTCCCCTCACAACCTAACATTAAAGTGCACTGAGATATTAATCAACATGATATAATTAATCAAGAGTGGAACATACTTACTTTCTCACTTTATTACAATTTAGCTCACTTTAGTGAAGCTTTTTTTCCATTATACGCAATGTCAAATCTTATGTGAACATAAATTATTGGTAATTATTTAAAGTAATTTTTTCTAGGAGGTCATGTCTTACTATTCTACTTAAATAAAGTGATTGTTTATATTATGTGTCAATTATAGAGTGCTAATTGCAGTGACAGTTAAAGGTCTATTCTGCATTAGAGCAAAGGACAATGATTATTCAGATCAACATTATTTGTATCGAGTCTATAGTTTCATAGCAGCAGGCTAGCTCATATAAGAAGAGGGTTTCAGGATATATAAGTGCAAAATACTAAGAAAGGTGGTGTTATTTGAAAAAATATAAATTCAGGTTCACTTGAAGATTTGGATGTGTTGTGCAGAATATTTGTTGTACCCAAGGTTTCAAATCTGAATCCAAAACTGAAATCCGGGCTGCAACCAGTTGGTTTTGGCAGTTGCCTCTGCTACTAGTTGGTTTTGGCAGTCGTTGAAACCGCATCACTACCATAATCGTAGCCTCATCAACTATATTTTTCCGTAATTTTCTGCAATAATGGTAAATGCAACGAAACCGCAACGGTGATTTAAAATCTTGACTGTATATGATAGGGGCCAACTAGCCAAATTACAAACTCCCAAACCCACAAAGAGAAGAGGTAGAAACGGATGGTAACCTTTATGGTCATCTGAACAAAGTCTATTGTAAACGGCACCCAGTGATTAAAATATCCTTAATGCTTTACCCTCTTTTGTTAATTTCTAGAACTGAAAACATGGAAACCGTTCAACGGGACATTAAATGAATCACGCATCGCTCAAACATTGGGAAAAAAAACCATGCATCTTCCACCGATTCTGATAGACATACATTGTAGAGACGAAGAATCTTAACTAAAACTAAAGAATTATTTGAGCAGAAATTAATCTTATAGTGGATGTCAAAAAATTTAAGCTGGTGGGATACTTTACGAAGCTATTGAGCAACCAAAGGTCTTCGATATGGTGAGTTTCAACCTAAAAAAAAAAAAAAAAGTATAGCTAGCGAGCTAGTGGTTTATATAGTATGCCCGTGTTAGTGAAACTTTCATTATTAGGAGAATATATGAGAGCTTCAGAAACTAACACAGGTTGAAAAAATAATTCAACCAAAACATATTTATGTATGAAACAATATATGCAAATTAACAATATATATTGACTTTTATATATATTATTATTATTTGGATTCAGAAGGCATGTGAAGTAACTAACGACATATTAAGGTTTGGGTTTATGCTTATTAGTGTAGATGTAATCGGTATGAGCAGCTAGCGTCCTTCTCATCAAACATTCCTCTGTCCCTTCCACTCCTTCGCAACTCTCATCTTCCAACTCTGCCCTCAGTGCCTCCTTAGCCACAACATCCTTCAATTTAAAAATGGGAATTCCCCAAAACCTCAATCAGTTACAGAAGTCAGAATGATAAAAAAGAATATAAAAAAAAAAAATCAAATTCATTTTATGAAGTAAATCACTTAGACTTGTGTATGTCTCCACCAAAATAATAATAAGATATTTTTAGCGTGCACACAGAAATAATTCAGTACCTTAGACCGAGGCACTGTCTCCTTACCCTAGATTTTCTTTACCAAAAAAAAAAAAAAAACACACACACACACAGATACACAAACACAATACTTTTCATATCATAGCTTCATTTACTTAGGCGGATGATATATAATTGAGAAGGAAACGCACCTCATGTAGTGAAGAGACGGTGTTGAATGCAAGGTTAGGACGAGAGGCATAGATTAAACCAGAGCTGAGGAGAAGGGCCAAGGTGAAAAGGTAAAGGGTCGGTGGTTTGGACATGGTGAGAATTCTCTCTATTTTATCTCTTATATATTCACTAAGATTCGTTTTTTGTTGAGTGGAATACAGAGATCAGACTTTTATATAGACAAAACTGAGGGCGTGGTCGAGAATGAGAGGACTTTTTTTTATAGATTATTTGATGACAAATTTATTTTATTTTATTTTTAGGTAAAAGTCCGTCTTGATCACTGACAAAAAACGTGGTGTCCATTTTAGTCCCTGATAAAAAAAAAAAACTACCTTGTCAGTCCCTGACAATTACTACGTGGGACAAGTTAGTCCCTACGTGATTCCGTTAGTCAGCGTCCGTTACTAAAATGTCCCACGATAGTAATTGTCAGGGACTAACGGGTAGTTTCTTTTGCCAGGGACTGAAATGGGCATCGCATTTTTTGTCGGGGACCAAAATGGGCCTTTACCCTTATTTTTTTTGAAGTAAAAAAATCATTTTTAATGAGTTTAATTGTGTTTGTTTAAACTTTTCATAAAAATGTATTTTTAAAAAAATCATTTTTAAGTTTAAAATGAGAAGCTATTTTCATTAGCTTTTAGGGAAAATCATTTTTTATCACTAACTATCTTTAAGAAAGTGATTTTTATAATCGTAAACAAACATGAAATGGCTTCTGCTTTTTTTAAAAATCTCTAAAAAATAATTTCTAAATTATTGAATGTCAGAATCAAATATTTTTTAATCTATAACAAACGAGCTCTGAGAGTGAGCCTTTCTGATGAGTTTTGTAGTGAATTTGTAAGTGGAATTATGTTATTTGAACATCAAATTTTGGACATCAATGTGACATCGTATATATTTATCTCTATCTCTCACTTATTATCTTTTTTTTGTATACACGCTTCTAAAAAATATGCCCAAAAAACAAAGATGACATCATGATGTACCCATTTTGTGTATAAAAATCATTCCTGTTGTAAGTGAGGAAGCAAAAGTAAAAGTATACTCTACTAACCGTCTATTTGATTTGTTTCTAGTTTTCTATTTTCATTTTTTATTTTTAGAAATAATTATAAATTGTCACATTATTTTTATTTTGTTTCCTATTTCTAAAAATTTATACAGGAAATAGTGAAAATAAAATGATAAATTTGTAATTAATTTTTAAAATAGAAAATGAAAACAAAACAAATAGACCCCGAGGAATTAATGCATCTTAACTCATTTTGTCAAGTCAAATATTGATAAATTTTTATTTGTCAAGTCAAAGATTCATAATTTTTTATTTGCTCACTTTAAATACAAATTCACTTTAAATGAACTTAATTCTAACTTCATAAAGTGAATGCATCAAACATAAAATTGTCAAGCCTCAATTTTTGTTGACTTTAATTACCACGATATCATTCCCGTAAAAAAATGAATAAACAACTAGGATAAAAACGTACAATACTATATCAGACTCAATATTTAATAACGCCTATTTCTGGCATTTTATATCGCTATGAGAGCTATCTATCTTGATCCTATTGAAAGAGATAACAAAAAATAGTGTTTCTGAAGCGATACTAAAGGTATAATCTTTAACAACGCTTATTTGAGAAAATGTTATATTTTCTCCATTTTTTCTAAAATTTCTTGTATTTAGTGCTTAGAAGCTTGTGATGTCTTTAAGACAATCAAGGCATATGTAGAAAAGCAAAGTGATTGTAGAATCAAAGCACTCTGAACAGACAGAGGTCAAGAGTATCTTGCCTATGCAGATTTCTTTGAGCAGCATGGAATCCAGCATCAATTAATGACTACATACACACCTCAACAAAATGGAGTTGCTGAAAGGAAGAACAGAACTATCATGGATATGGTGAGATGCATGCTGAGATCTAAACAAATGCCTAAGGAGTTTTGGGCAGAAGCAGTTGTTGCGGCGGTATATTTTCTAAACAGGTGTCCAATAAAGAGTGTTCATGACAAAACACCAGAAGAAGCTTGGAGTAGAAGGAGACCCTCAATCCGGCACCTCAGAGTTTTTGGGTGTATAGCATACGCCCATGTACCAGATCAGCTAAGAAAGAAACTTGATGTCAAAGGTGAAAAGTGTATTTTCATTGGCTACAGCACAAACTCAAAGGCGTACAAACTTTATAATCTGAAGATGAAGAAGGTGATTATCAGCCGATACATGACATTTGATGAAGAAGGAATGTGGGACTAGTCTTTGAAAGCCCCGAAGAAGGTAGTGGTAGTTCCAAACAATTATGAGGAGGAGAATGGACATGGAGTTCAAACACCTGATGAGCCAGAAACATCCAACAGACCGCAGAGGCACCGTAGATTACCAGCTAGATTAGATGATTATGTTGTGGGTAACGATAATGACCCATCTGATGAAGAAATTATCAATTTTGCCTTATTTGCAGATTGTGAGTCAGTGACTTTTGAAGAAGCCTCAAATAGCCAGAATTGGAGAAAAGCAATGGATGATGAAATTCATGCCGTTGAGAAGAATGAAACGTGGGAGCTGACAGATTTGCCTGTAGACAAAAGGCCTATAAGAGTAAAGTGGGTGTACAAAACAAAGTACAAGCCCAATGGAGAGATTGATCGCTTTAAAGCGAGATTGGTGGCTAAAGGATATAAACAAAAGCCAGGTATTGATTATTTTGAAGTATTTGCTCCTGTTGCAAGATTAAATACAATTCGTATGATTATCTCTCTCTCGGCCCAAAATAATTGGAAAATATATCAAATGGATGTTAAATCTGCTTCCCTGAATGGAACTCTGGAAGAAGAAGTATATGTTGAGCAACCTGCAGGATATGTAGTTAGCGGAAAAGAAGACAGTTTACTGATTGAAGAAAGCATTGTATGGGTTGAAGCAGGCACCAAAAGCGTGGTGCAAGAAGATTGATTCCTATTTTGTGCAACATGACTTTGAAAGATGTCCTTTTGAGCATACTTTATATATTAAATTTGTTGTTCCTAGAGATATTCTTATTGTGTGCCTTTATGTTGATGATCTAATCTTTACCGGCAATAATCCAAAGGTGATTGCAGAATTCAGGGAGGCTATGATAAGCTGCATTGAGATGACAGATTTAGGCCTAATGTCCTATTTTTTTGGCATTGAGGTCGTTCAGCAGAATGATGGAATCTTCATTTCTCAGAAGAAATATGCAAGTGATATTTTAAAGAAATTCAAGATGGAGAATTCAAAGCCGATTTTCACTCCAGTTGAAGAAAAGTTGAAGCTGACAAGAGAAATTGATGGCAAAAGGGTAGATTCAACCCATTATAAAAGTTTGATCAGAAGTATGAGATATCTGATCACGACTAGACCAGATATAGTCTTTGGAGTTGGGTTGCTTAGTAGATTCATGGAAGAGCCTCGTGTTTGTCATATGCAAGGAGCCGAAAGAATTCTTCGTTATATCAAAGATACTCCGACTGATGGAATTTTTATGCCAGTAATAGTGACGTGAAGCTTGTTGGATACACAGATAGTGATTGGGCTGGAGATATAGAAACAAGGAAAAGCACGTCAGGATACATATTTCATCTAGGCACTAGTGCAGTATCATGGTTTTCGAAGAAACAACCAGTTGTTGCACTCTCTACGGCCGAAGCAGAATATATAGCAACAACCAGTTGTGCTACACAAGCAGTGTGGTTGAGAAGAATTCTTGAAGTATTACATGAGAAGCAGAGCACTCCAACAGAAATATTTTGTGAGAACAAGTGTGCAATTGCTCTGAGTAAAAACCCAGTTTTTCATGAACGATCCAAGCATATAGATATTTGGTTTCATAAAATACGAGAGTTGGTAGAAGAGAATGAAGTGATGATCAAGTATTGTCCCACTGAAGAACAAGTTACATATATTTTTACAAAGCCATTGAAGGTTGAGTTATTTTACAAATTGAAGAAAATGCTTGGAATGATATAAGCTTGATTTAAGGGAGGCAATGTTAGATAATTAAATCAAGCATAATACAAAACCAATTTGAAGACTACTTTGAGTTGCAAACTTTGAATTGAAGTTTGACTACTACACTTCAAATGAAGCTTGTAGAGTTTGACTTGTCAAAGGAAGCTTGTAGAGTTTGAATTGTATAAGTAAGCTTGTAGTGTTTGAATTTGATTTGAAGTGTTTTGCTTAGGGATTAAGAAAAGTATATATTATTTTATTGCAAGAGTTTACCTATAAATAGGCATTAGTAGTATCTTGTAAAATTCAATCAAAGTATAAGAGAATACAAGAGTGATTCTCTTTCTCTCCTTTATGTCATATTAGAAGTTCTCTTCCTCTTCTTATGTGCTAAGTGTGTGTTTTGAGAGAAAACTTATCATGGGTCATGTGTTATTGATATCACTGGAGCTCTTTCTCTGATTTCTTTTTGCCCTTTTTTTAGAAAATTAAAACATTTAAAAATAAAAAAAGATAAAAGATAAAAAAAATCATGCAGATGAGATTTGAGAAAAATGATCGGCTAGATTCAATTATTGTTAATGATTTAATTTGGAGTTAATGGAATGATCAATTTCACCTATTCTTATAGTTTGAAAATTATCTGAGAGGAATTAGTAGTTAAAGATATTTATTTGCAAATAAACTATAGTTCAAGCCTTCAAGGGGTGATTTGTTCCGTCCCCCCAAAAAAAAGAGCCATTTTCTTTGTTATAGTATATAGTAATAGACAAGTAGTCGATGATTTTTTTTTTTTTTAAGTAAGGTGACAAGTCACCATAAATTTATTAATAAAATAAAAAAGAAAACAAGAATATGGGGGGACACAAACCAAAACCCAAGCAAAATAAATGAGAATCAAGCATACCTAAAAATAGAGAGTTAATTGTCACGCTGAATTACACAGTTTGTGGAAAAAGACAGCAAGCTTGTAGATAAGCAATTCAATTCTGGAAATTTAGTTGTATGTTGAATTAATCTTCCAAAGAACCTGCTCAAATAATCTCTGATAATTAATTGCTGTCTATATAATCTCTCAAAGCCACGACACTCCTTTTCATGCTTCTTTCAAATCTCATCACATATAAAAGACAAATAAACAAATAAAAAATAATTCAACTTTATCAGATAAAAAATTTAGCTACATGAGTGAGGTCAAATCAAAATAATGTACAAAGATTATTATTACTTTTTATAACCAAGATACTTTTCATAATTTCAATGTATCTTCCTTTGTTCTTCCGCCAACTATAAAATGTACCAGAGAAGAAATTGGACTAAAAACATGGATATCCAAATGTACACACCTCTAGTCAAAAAATAAAAAGTGCATTTTGCTTGGGTTTTAAGCTCTGTCCTTGAATGACAAAATCAATCATTTTCTTTTCCTTCAATATAAACGCAAAATTCAAACCCAGACACCCAGTCACCATCTTACATGTGATGCATGCGTTGTATGTTATTTAAGCAAAAAAAACTTGCATCAGGAAAAATACATCAAACCGAATGGTAGACAGAATCCTACGGGAATTATGTACGTGTGATGATGTTTTATTAAATCATGCTAACGCCATCATATAAAATAATAAATGATCTGTATAAAAAAATTTAAAATTTAAAATAAAATAAATGATCAACTTGCTTATATATTCCTTATCAAAAGCTCAAAATAATATCGCGTATATATGAAATCGCCACTTTGGAGAGAGTCTTACTTAACCACCTCCCCCGATTTAAGAATTAGTCTCACAATTTTAGTTATGAGAATACTCGGACAAAAACCAAAAAGCCTCAAAATAATATTAAGGAAGCAATTTTTTTTTTGATACGCCAAATAAATGTATTAAAAAAGGTACTTGGGATATCCTAACCCATGTATATCAAGAACCAAGAAAAACTTGAGGAAAGAAAAACAAGGTACAAGATCAACCAAGAGCACAAAGACACCCCAAGACCAAGACAGTCTAAAAGAAGCCTCAGACAGTAAGGTTGAACAAGTACTTCGCACCTATACCAAAAAGCCACCAACTAATGATCAAAACAAGGAAGTGTTTGAGTTCACGGTTTAATTAATCATTTATTTAATTAGCTTTTTGAAATAAGTTAAACAAAGATTATTTTTATAAATTTCTTTGATAAGTTTATTGTAATAAGTTAAAAAGAGGTTATAGGAGTGTTATAAATATTTTCAAAAATGATTTTAACAAAATTATTTTGATAGACTGTTATCATAAACTCAAATAAATTCTTAAAAAAGCCCCCTAAATAAGAAATACAATACCTGAACTGTATGATGCAGGGTTGTGAGTGTAACAAGTGATTCACAAATTTTTTTTTTTTTCTTGCTTTTTTTTTTAATTTTATGGATCACTGTCCACTTACTTCCATATTAATATTAGATTCATTTAATTGTATTAATTTAACATAAAAAGTTGATATTAAACTCCTAGCCTCTAACTTATAAACAGTTTCGATAAAAATAAAATAATACAAATTGGTTAGATATTATTAGTACAGAGCCAAATGAATTACATACATATTTTACAATGGGTCTATTTATTATTTTAGATAACATTAAAATAGGAACTAGTTCTGATCAAAAAGTGTAGTGAAGGAAGTTTAAATTAACAAAGTATGTATTAGACTTAAAGAGCATTTATTGCTACTCTTATAGTTATTATCTTTACATTACACGGGTTATTTTATTTTATATTTGTATTTTTTCACCTTTTAAATAAACAAATATCTAGTATACCTTTTTTTTTTTCTTTTTTTTATGAATTATAGTTTAGACTGGGGGAAGGCACGCCCCCTGCAAGGTTAGGGAATACCTCCAACCTCAACGAAAATTTATAGTGGAATTTACATATTGCCTACCAACATGAGAGATTTAGGAATCGAACCCAAGTCACAGCTAGTGTGAGCGGAAGACTTGACCAGATGTGACAACCCTTGTTGGCAAGATCTAATATATCTTTGAGTTAGTCTGTTTTTTACTTTTAAAATGTTCAAAATATTACAAAGAAATTGATTATGGAATTACCCTTTTCAGTATAAAATAAATTAAAAAGATAGTTCAAGCAAAACCACTACAATTATGAGCTCGTTGTCTCATTCAAAGATAGTTCATCTATGTTATGGATTTGAGTTCTCTTATTTTTTATTTTTTCTCATTTTTTCTCTCATGTTCAAGTTATGAGAGAGAAGAAAAAAAAACCAAATTTGAATAGGCTCCGTAAATAAAAATAAATTTTGATTGTCTTTTTCTCTCTTGTAACATGAGAGGAACTATGTGAGAGGAGAATATCAAAATCTCCACCTATTCAAGCTTTTTAGTAAGTTGGCTATATTTGGCGCTCCTAAACTCTAAAAAAATTAGATTGGGTTTTGCCCAATTAAATAGTAAACATAAAGGTTAAATTATTTAATGAGGGCATGTATCTAATGTCAAAAAAAATTAAAAAAATCTTGCATAAATACGTGCCTTAATATAATCAATAATCAAAATCTTAAGATAACTTTGAAACAATTTTTAGGAGGCAATTATATTCAGATCAAATCAGAGAATGAAAACACTTCTTATACAATCTTCTTCTTCCACTTCTCTATTTTTTTTGCGTTTCTTTTAGTTGGGCCGTGGCCCACGTCTCATTCTTTTCAAAATTGAATTTTCACTCTTCAATTCCACTTCTTTGCTTGCTGTACGTATTTTTCTTCCAATTTCTAGAAAGGCTTCTTTATCAGGCCGTGGCTCACCAAATTCATTGGGTTGTGATTTCAACAAAGCTTAGTGAGCCCAAAATGAATGCGGAACTAATACACAGCACTTCCTGCATTTTAAAACAAAAATATTGTTATGAAAATAGTTAAAATAATAGCGTAACAATAGAGATAAGAGAGAAAGAAATTAGAGAGACAAGAGAGAAAAATATAATCCTTTCATACTATTCAAAAATGGGCAAAGATTATAATGTACATGAGTCCTATTTATAGGACCTAAAACTTGTAACCTATAATCTAATACATAAGTGTCATTTACACAATTGAATGGAATAATTTGGAGGTTACAATATGAAGGAATAATGTGGAGGTTACAAGGTTTGAATGGACATCCATTTTGTCACATGTTTTTTAACACTCCCCCTTGGATGTCCATTACTCAAAGAATATGCCTCGTTAAAACCTTACTAGGAAAAACCCTGTGGGACAAAAACCTAGTGAAGGAAAAAGAGTACATCATTCTTTGATATGCTATCAGATACTGCCTCATTAAAAACCTTATCAAGGAAAACCATGTAGGACAAAACCTTGATTAAGGGAAAAAGAGTACAGTATGTATGTCAATAACAATTGAGATCTTTCAGTCGGCGAATTCCAATACTATGGACAAGCTTTTCAAATATTGCAGTGGGAAGCGCCTTGGTAAATAAATCGGCTAGATTATCACTTGAACGGACTTGCTGAATGTTTATATCACCACTCTTTTGAAGATCATGAGTGAAAAAGAATTTTGGTGAAATATGTTTTGTTCTATCTCCTTTAATATACCCTTCTTTCAACTGAGCAATGCATGCTGTATTATCCTCATATAGGATCGTTGGGATCATTTTTCCTGAAGACAAACCACATGTCTCTCGTATGTGTTGAATCACAGATCTCAACCAAACGCATTCTCGACTTGCCTCATGTAGTGCTAAAATTTCTGCATGATTAGATGATGTGGCTGTTAAGGTTTGTTTCATAGACCGCCATGAAATGGCTGTACCTCCACATGTAAACAAATAGCCTGTTTGCGATCTACCATTATGAGGGTCAGACAAATAACCTGCATCTGCATAACCAATTAGATCTGATTTGGGCACATTTGAATAAAACAAACCCATATCCATTGTACCTCTGAGGTAACGAAGTACATGCTTAACTCCATTCCAATGTCTTCTTGTAGGTGCAGAACTATATCTTGCTAATAAATTGACAGCAAATGATATATCAGGTCGTGTATAATTAGCAAGATACATTAGTGCCCCGATTGCACTAAGATATGGTACTTCAGGACCAAGTAGTTCTTCATCCTTTTCTCGGGGTCTAAAAGGATCTTTATTCACATCTAGCGACCTTACAACCATTGGAGTGCATAAGGGATGTGATTTGTCCATATAGAATCGTTTTAGCACCTTTGCTACATAAGCTTCTTGATGCACAAAAATTCCATTATTTAAATATCCAATTTGTAATCCTAAACAAAACTTTGTCCTTCCTAGATCTTTCATCTCAAACTCTTTCTTTAAGCAATTTACAGCTTTTGAAAGCTCTTCAGGAGTTCCAATAAGATTTAAGTCATCAACATAAACAGCAATTATGGCAAATTCATTTCCAGATCTTTTCATAAAAATACATGGACAAATGGGGTCATTTTTATACCCTTCCTTTAGCAAATATTCACTGAGACGATTATACCACATGCGTCCAGATTGCTTTAGTCCATAGAGAGACTTATTCAATTTGATTGAGTAGTCTTCTCGAGATCCTGAATTGTGTGTCTCGGGCAAATTAAATCCTTCAGGGAGTTTCATATAAATATCACTATCAAGTGAGCCATACAAATAGGCTGTAACAACATCCATTAGATGTAAATTGAGCCCTTCATGTGCTACTAGACTAATTAAGTATCTAAAAGTACTTACATCCACCACCGGTGAATATGTCTCTTCAAAATCTATGCCAGGTCTTTGCGAAAACCCTTGAGCAACAAGTCGTGCTTTGTGTCTCGCAATTTCACCATTCTCATTTCGTTTTCGCACAAAAACCCATTTGTATCCAACTGGTTTTACACCTTCAGGTGTACGGACTACAGGTCCAAAAACATTTCGCTTGGAAAGCGAGGTTAATTATGCTTCAATAGCGTCTTTCCATTTTGGCCAATCATTTCTTTGTCTACAATCTTTAATAGACTTTGGTTCGTGATCCTCATTATCATTTATTACATTTAGTGCTACATTATATGCAAAAGCATCGTCAACGTTGACTTCATTTCGGTTCCATCGTATTCCATTCATGACATAATTTATTGAGATCTCTTCATTTTCACAAATTTCAAGTACCTGAGTTTCTTCTGGAACTGAATCAACAATTATGTTTGAGGAATCTTTTGGAGTTTCTGTATCCTCACTTGGGCCATCTTGCTTTTTAGCTCCTTTTCTTGCTCGAGGATTTTTATCTTTGGAACCGATAGGTCTACCACGCTTCATACGTGTTTGAGACTCATTTGCAATGTTAGACTGTCCAACAGGGACATCAATTTTTATTGAAGCATTAGCAGCTGGTACATACGACTTAGTCACCTTTTTTGGATCAGTGAATACATTTGGTAACTGGTTGGCTAAGCTTTGCAAATGAATTATCTTTTGAACTTCCAGTTCACATTCTTTTGTACGAGGATCAAGATGAGTTAATGATAATTCATTCCAAATAATATCATTTTCCAACTGCTTATTCTCTCCCCCTAATATTGGGAAAACTGATTCATCAAAATGGCAATCGGTGAACCGAGCCGTAAATAAATCTCCCATCGAAGATTCAATATATTTTATAATAGATGGAGATTCATATCCAACATATATTCCCAACCTTCTTTGAGGACCCATCTTAGTGCGTTGTGGTGGAGCAATTGGAACATACACAGCACATCCAAAAATTCTTAGATGGGAAATATTAGGTTCTTTACCAAAAACCAATTGCAAAGGGGATGACTCGTGATAACTTGTTGGCCTGATGCGAATCAAAGCCGCAGCATGCAAGATTGCATGTCCTCAAGCATAAATTGGAAGTTTTGATCTCATAAGCAATGGTCTTGCAATCAATTTTAGACGCTTAATGAATGATTCTGCAAGTCCATTTTGTGTATGAACATATGCTACAGGATGTTCAATATCAATTTCAATAGACATACAATACTCATTAAAGGCATGAGATGTAAATTCACTAGCATTATCAAGGCGTATTTTCTTAATTGGATAATCAGGAAAATGAGCTCTTAATCGAATTAACTGAGCAAGCAATCTCGCAAACGCCTGGTTGCGAGTTGACAACAAACATACATGTGACCATCTAGTTGATGCATCAATTAAAACCATAAGATATCTAAATGGTCCACATGGCGGGTGTATTGGTCCGCAAATATCGCCTTGTATGCGTTCTAAGAATGTGAGAGACTCACTCCCAATTTTTGTTGGTGATGGTCTAATTATCAACTTCCCTTGGGAACAAGCAGTACATGAGAAATTATTGGATTGAAGAATCTCCTGGCTCTTCAAAGGATGTCCACATGAACTCTCAATTATTTTTGGCATCATAATAGACCCGGGATGGCCCAACCGGTCATGCCAAACAATAAACTTAGTATTATATGTAAACTTCTGGTTTACAACAGTATGTGTTTCAATTGTACTAATATAAGTGTAGTACAAACCGGAGGAAAGAGCTGGTAATTTTTCCAATACAACTTTTTTATCTAAAGCAAGTCTCGTTATATGAAGATATTCAATATTTTCTTCATTTGTTGTTTCAATATGGTATCCATTTAGACGGATATCCTTGAAACTTAATAAATTTCTATGAGACTTGGAAGAATACAATGCAATGCCAATTTGTAACTTTGTTCCTCCAGATAACAATACATTTGCTCTTCCGGAGCCTTCAATTATTTTTGTAGTACCCGATATAGTACTAACATTGGTTTCTTGCAACACCAAATAAGAGAAATATTTTTTATCCTTGAGAATTGTGTGGGTCGTTGCACTATCAGCGAGACACATATCTCCATTATTGATATCAATGCCAACACTCATTTTTCTAAAAAGAATAAAAATAAATAAATAATAAGAAGTACAAGAAAATATTTGAAAAAAAAAAATAACAACCTCATAAGTAAATTATTTAATGCTTTAAAAAGAAAAATACATTAAACATAAAGTTCAATAACTTCAAAGCTTAAGGAATTCAAAACACACTAAAAATAAAGCTTAATAACATAAAAAAAAACTTATTTCTTGACACTCCCATCTCCGATAAGATGATCAATTTTTCCATCTGGATTAGTAAAGAAGTCAGCAACATCTAGATGAGTAACATCCATACGGCCATAATCAGAATCACCATCTTCATAAGCAAAATGTGTCTCTATATTTTTCCCTTTATTTTTAAGTGATTCTTGATAAAGGTCAATAAGATGCTTTGGTGTACGATAGGTACGTGACCAATGGCCTTTGCCACCACAACGATAGCATATGTTTTCATCATGCTTGCTATTCTGCCCACTTTTTTCCTTTTCATTTTTTTTTCACGATTTTTCCACTTCTGGTGAGAATTAGTGTTCTTGGAAATTGCACCACGACCATGTCCACGGCCACGACCACGGCCACGGCCACGATCACGGCCACGACCACGACCACGACCACAACTTTGCCCATAATTATAGTGGTCGTGAGTTGCTACATTCACTTCTGGGAATGGAGCACTACCAGTCGGACGGGCCTCATGATTTTTCATCAAAAGCTCGTTATTTTGTTCAGCCACAAGAAGGCAAGAAATTAACTCAGAATATTTCTTAAAACCTTTTTCTCGATATTGCTGCTGCAGGAGCACATTAGATGCATGAAAAGTGGAGAATGTCTTTTCTAACATATCATCATCAGTGACCTTTTCTCCACACAATTTCAATTGAGAAGTAATTCTAAATATTGCAGAATTATACTCACTTACGGTTTTAAAATCTTGTAAACGTAAATGCATCAAATCATAACGAGCTTTTGGAAGAATTACAGTTTTTTTTTTGGTGCTCATATCTTTCTTTCAAATTATTCCAAAGAACAAGTGGGTCTTTTACCGTAAGATACTCAGTCTTTAGACCTTCATGAAGATGGTGGCGAAGAAATATCATAGCTTTAGCCTTATTTTGGTTAGATGCTTCATTTCCTTCTTTGATAGTGTCTCCAAGACCATTTGCATCTAAATGAATTTCAGCATCTAGCACCCAAGATAAATAATTCTTCCCCGTAATGTCAAGGGCCACAAACTCAAGTTTTGCAAGATTCGACATATTTAGTACTATCATAAAAGTATAAAACAAGTTAGGTAACATCAAAATGATTAAGAAATTAAACAGCATGAATATGAAAAATGACAACATATAATCATGAAAAATGTAATACCTAAATGTCCTCCTTTGGAACTACACAATGCTCTAAGCTTTCAGGTCTCAATTGATCAGAGCTTCGTGCTGATAACATGTTATGAAAAGAGTTAAAATAATAGCGTAACAATAGAGATAAGAGAGAAAGAAATTAGAGAGACAAGAGAGAAAAATATAATCCTTTCATACTATTAAAAAATGGGCAAATATTATAATGTACATGAGTCCTATTTATAGGACCTAAAACTTGTAACCTATAATCTAATACATAAGTGTCATTTACACAATTAAATTGAATAATTTGGAGGTTACAATATGAAGGAATAATGTGGAGGTTACAAGGTTTGAATGGACATCCATTTTGTCACATGTTTTTTAACAAATATTAACAACTCACCAATTTAAAGAATTTAACTGAGATAACAAAAAATTAAGATAACGAAATATCTTAGGTTAATTATAATGATACCTTTTTCATACAAAAGAACATGTAAACTAAGGCTTTATCATTGTTTATATATGCTTGAGTCGCTTTCATAGACTTATGTGATAAACAACATAGGTTCAGAATTGGAACTCAGCTAACAAGAGAGTGAATTCAAATTCAATTAGTAAAATTTGATGAAGAAAAGCTTCATATTGTTTAGCTTTTCTGTATTTTGAATGCTGACCGAGTGAATGAAAAATTGTGATCTGAATCATTAAGAATATTTATGAAAAGATTGTTGTTGATAAATTTAAAGCTATCATTTTTTTAGGAGAATGCTAACCAATGCCTTAAGTACACTGGTTAAGGATCTATAACAAGAAAGTTTTCATTGGAACTTGATGCATTTTGTATTTTAAAGTATGCTGCTAAACTTAGTTTTCCGATGATTTTTTGCTTTTTTTGGTTTGCTTACTGGTGTTAGCATGACTTTTTTTTTATGCTTCATTATTTTAATTAATTAATGTTATGTCACAAAAAATCACATATACTTTTAAAATAAATTTAATTTATATTTCATTCCTATCATTAGGAAGTGCTATCAAACACTCTTAACTATAAATTTCATATGAAACTCATTAAATAGAATAATTATCGCATAAAATTCATGCTGTCACGTAAAATTTATTCAATAATAAAGAATTTTTGGAAGAAATTAAAAAGAAAGTATTGAAAAGAGTGAGTCTAGTTTTTTTTTCCCCATGGTATCCTCCATGCACAACTGCGGAGACTAATCTCTCGAGGTACTGGACGACATTTAGGGACTGACCTCTTCCAATCTGGTTATCTCCATACGGAGGAGCCAATGATCGAACTACTAACCACTTGCTTAAGGGGCCCAAGCTCGTTACCACTTGGACTAACCTGATGTTGGTGAGTCTTGTTTATTTTAATTAGTCATTGTAACCTAAAAATAAAAATCACACCCCGTGCTAATGCATTGGTATAAGTAGTATGATAATAATAACAACTAAACCTAGCTAGGGTCCATTAGCTACGAAATCTAAAGCTTTACTCTTCCTTATTTTGGCTGTGTTGTAGCCATTTCAATTTTCAAACCATGACAGCAGCCACTACCTCTTCTAGCTTCTTCAGTCTCCGATCAACAAATGCCCGTGACCCCTCATCATCATCGAGCCAAGGCTCTCCCAGTTGCGGAAAGCTTGATGGGGTGGCCATGTGGTTCATCAACGGTTTCACAACTGCTTTCTTTGCATCCTTGGAACATTGCTGCATCCGTATAGCCACCCAAGAAGATGGAGAAGATGCCAACGACGACATGCCCTTGATTCTCAACGATGGAAATCTCCGCCGCCGTCACGGTGGCGGTGCCACCACCAGCCGGAGGAGGACGGTGAAAGGAAAGAAGGGTGGAAGCAACAATTGTTGACCAAGACAAGACTAAATAGTGAAAAAAGTTGACACTAAAAATCAACGTCTCTCTTTACTTGGTAAGTGATGTTTTATTACATAATAACGTGGAGGAAGTTCTAATAATTGTACGTTTTAAAGCTTATGTTTCGGAGTTTCATCAATGAAACTAAAGAGTGATGTCTAATATTGCCTTTGAATACACACAAATTATCAAGAACGATTAAAGTGTAATGAAGTAAATTATATATATACAGTAAGCTTGATTTTTCTACAATAGTCAATTTGGTTTTTGCACGATTTTGGGATCTGAATATTAAATTTATGTGGCCTATGTTCATCATGCACAAATGGTCAATGGAGATATATAACCGAACATTAACAATAAATCATTAAGCTAGAATAGGATAAAATTATGATACATGTACCCCGGACTAAGTTATGAATTTGATGTTTTTTTTTTTTTTTGATAAGCATGAATTTGATGTTTTAATTAGTTCATCGTAACAACCCGTTGGTTGCTCATCTAATACTGAATTGAAGACGAATTTATATACTTGTTATGAAAAATATGTGCAGATATCAAATTGTTAGAAGTTGCAATATTTATATGAATATTGCTAATCAGTACCCTAAGGATATTGATTAATGAATTAAAAAATAGAAACTTTACATATGAGAATAGTAACTTTAAACTTTGAAAAATGGAATATAACACTTCCCAATACATAATTGATAATTCCTATCTTTATATCCTTAATCAATATCTTTAGAACTTTGTCGATCAACAAATTGACATGTAATTTCAGTGCTTGACCCATTGTATATGGATTTTGTGGTTTCCTTTGAGTTTTAACTGAAGGAAAATGCTAAATGAATCACGACAGTATACTACATTCCAATCTGGAAATGAGACGTGTTTATGTCTCATGATATTAATATTCCGTCTGGTTAGGTAGAACAACATAATCTGATTTTGAACTATGATTCAGATATAGTTAGTGGAATGGCTTATATCGATTTTTAGCAATGGTCTTTTAGTGAATCCAAAAATAGAAAAATAAAAAGAGAGAGAGGGGGAGGAAGCTGCGCGTGCAAGATTTGTCACATTACTGTTCCTAAGCCTTTAATTCACATAACCTTTTAGTAAAGTTAGCAGAATTATTATATATTGAGCGTGTTCTCTTGATGAATCACGATGCCCAAAACTTGTAGCAAAAAGTTAATGGTGGGTAGCACCAATGACTAAAGTTGCTTTGAATTTTTTTTTTTTTTACTTTTTTTATTGTGACCCTCCCATGTCCATGTTACTCAATGATGTTGTCCTTTGGGTCATGATCAGATGTGGGGAAAGTTTCTTTTACTTTTTAACTTTTTCTCTCAGCATCATAGCAAGGGATCCAAGATAAAGTAGACGCGTCCGAAAGAAAATTAACATCGTTCGTGGTTTGAATCACAGCGTCTAACAAACGGAACGGGCTCTTCTTAGATGAGCAGTTCATTCTAGTAGAGAGTAAAATAAATAATATCAATTAATAAAAAAAGTTCCTACAATAAATTAGATATTATATGACGCACCTTCAATAATGTTTCTGCATGGAAACGCTGTTAAAAAAGATACAAAGACTTTAACTTTAAGGTGAATTCTAGCATGAAGCAGGTGTTTTAGTGGTATACCCGTATACCACTAATATTATCTATCAAAAGACCATTTTGCCCCCTTCCTTGTTCCCTTCCCCTCCCCATTGTTCCCTTCCAGAACGGCAGAACCTTCTCCACCCTCTCTTCTCCGCCGCCGCCGCCACCACGCCCCACTCACACCCAAACCCTCTTCCAGATGATGTCCTCCCCTAACCTTCGAACAGAACCGGCGCCCCCTCCTCCCCCTTCAATTTTCTACCCAGATCCTTCAACCGCCACAGCAAGTCCATCTACCACGGCGGCTTCAAGGATGGACCCTCTTCCCCTTCCCATCCTCCGTCGTCCCCATCCTTCACCACCACCGGGCGGCGGATCTACCACCACCGACTGCCACCACCCATCTTCTCCCTTCCTTTCTCTCCTCCGCGTACTATGATCCATCACGTGGCCAACACCACCTAGATCTGCGAATGTACGTAGCCGCCTGGAACTCCGCCATCGCCATCCGGTTTTGCACAGCTGCGCTTTGCCGCAGACCCGCCGCTGTCCAGATCCGCCGCACCCGTCAAGCTCTGAACTCAACCGTCTAGCACCACTTAGATTCTTCCCAGATGATGGCGGCCTGTGGTGGCACGACGCGAAGAGGGAAGATGAGCGGAGGGAAGACGAGCGGAGGCGCGGGCGCGACGGCGACGGCGGTAGCTCGCGACGGCAATTGGAGGTTGTGGTTCCAGAGGAGCGTGGACCAGAGGCGGAGAGGTGGGGGCGCGTGAGGGAGAAGTGGCTGAGGGTTTGGACGGTGGGAGGGGAGGGTCAAGGGTAATGTGGTATTTTTCAAAAAAAATTGTTTTTAATTTTTTTTTTGCTTCAATAAATCTGGACTGTCCATTTATTTAATTATTATATCCAACGGTTTAAAATCGTCCATAATAAAAAAATTGGAGGTATACCGGTATACCAGTAAAACTGGTACTTCACACTAGAATCCACCTAACTTTAATAGCACATCTTCCTCGTGGAAGTGTTATTAAAAGTCAAGCAATAGGAAAAGATAATGTTTCCTCTGATTTATTTTAGGTCCCATCTTCTCTTTTCTTCTCCTCTCAAACCCTAGCTGTGATATCCTCTACCCCGCATGTATTTATAACAGCATAAAAGAAAATTTATTTGAAAATAAAAACACATGCATATTTTTTCATAATAATAAAAACCATGAGTAGAAGATACCACATTGTAACAAAACATCTTAACACGGAAATAAAATAAGTTTCAAAAGAAAACACTATAAAACTAAGCCATAAAGAAACCCAACCCCGATGTCACATTACAGAGCTGGTATAACCAAAGTCCGAAAACATCTCGGATAAACAAACTAAAAACTGGGAAATCCTAAACTATGAGTAGCGGCTCCTCAGAATCACTCCTCAACTGGTTGCTCACCGTTCTCTGCATAAAGGATTCATGCCAAACAAAACAACAGAAAAACGTGGAGTAAGAAGCATGTATAAAACACAATGGCAAGGAAGTGGTAAGCAAGATGAGAATACATAATAATAATAATAGCATGTTATCACAAGTCAACATACATTACATATTTATATCATCCATAATAATTCAATCAATGTACGCTATGGGGTGCAATACTACTCCACTACTCCGTTATGCATGTGGATCTAAACTATCTCAGGAAGGCAACTTCGGAGTTACATATCCACATTGGCAATTAAACACCAACGCCGACAGTTCACCAAACCATGGGTGAATCCCTTGGATAGCCGATGCACCATGCTCTAGGATACGCCACCACGGAAGGCCACGATTCACCTAACTCTCGGATGCATCACCGAGGACAGTCATATCGCCTTACCCTTGAACGAGCTCCCCTATGTTGAAATTCCCCCACTAATAACTTCAATACATGAATACATGAGCAACAACAACAAACGGGCAACCACCACCTCTGCTTGGGCCAATAAGCACCCAAGTTTTATCACCATCAACACCTTGACCAAAAAGCGTCAAGTCCCCCTTAGCCAATAAGCACCAAGGTTTAACATTAACAACACCTCGACCAATAAGCATCGAGGCTAATTTGGCCAATAAGCACCAAAGCATAACGTGCGGTAACCCATCATTACCGACTTAACCAACTTATTGTTTATAATTATATTGTTTAAGTCTTCTTTAAGTTGCCTAACTCATCTTTACTTCGATTGGTGTCTTATTTCATCATTGGGGACAATTGGGGTGAGACACCCCTTATACTTTAATTCACGTCTGTTCTATTTGGGGGAGCACAGTCGTGCTTACCCCCAACATGAGCATGTTGGACTTTAAGTTCAGCACAGTAGTGCTGTCTGTTGGGCACTGTCGTGCTTAAGCAGCGCAGTCATTTCAAATTTGAAAGGGAAGCACCGTGCTTCCTTTTAAGCACGGTCGTGCTTACTGGAGCATGGTCATACTGTCTGGGCAAACTTGTTAAGGTTCTTTAGCCAAAAACTCTCATAGATCAATCCTAGGGTCTTTAACTGCCTTTTAACATTTATCTCGCCCCTCATTACTAAATCCATGTTTTATGACCCATTGGGGAATTAGTCCTTTAATTCCAAGTATTATTAATAAGCCCTATCGTTTTACTAGAGTCTTATTAATGTTAACGTCTACATTCAACTCACAACACCAACCAACAACCAAGTCATTCATTCATGGCATGATAATATCATCATCAACACATCCAATTATGGCATAAACATTCATCTTCAATATTAATAACAACTCAAGATTTAAGCATGCCAATCATATATCATACATATAGCAAAGCAAAACACTTAGGTAAATAGCACACAACAGGGTCATGAGTTAACCCCTCATCTTACGCTACCCCCAATGCCTACATGTTAATGCTATCCCTTATCCCCACACCTGGTATGAAGATTCCAACTACGACAACTCAAGCAAACTATTCTCGTTCCTTCGAGCGGCTCGACGAGTTCCTCAAGCCTTGGCCAAACATGAAAAGAATAACCAATTAATCCCTAAATCCAAGAAATAGGAAAAAGAGATTAATAGAGGGATAACCGTTACCTTTAATGGCACTAGCGCACTTGACTTCTCTCTCAAATGGACTCAAGAACACCAAGAACTTTGAAGGGTTCAAGGGAAGGGAAAGGGGAGAGGTTTCTGTCAGCTAGGGTTACTAAAAGTGCCAATTTGAGGGTTAACCCTCGCAGACTCCTCCATTTATATACCTCCAGACCCGAGCACGGTCGTGCTCCCACTAAGCACGGGCGTGCTTAACGTGGGCATGAGTGTGCTTAACTAAGCATGGGGTCCGCAACATTAACGTCACAAACGTGCATTTCCGACACGACCGTGCTCCCCCTGAGCACGGCCGTGCATGTGGCTCAAGCAACCATAGTGCACGCGCTTTAAGCACGGGTGTGCTGATACATGAGCATAGTAGTGCTCATGCAGGATTTTTCCACTTTAAAACCCCACTTAGCCCCTTTTTAACATTCATAAGGTCAAACTTTAACAACATGCAACACATAACGCACACATATAAACACTTAGAGGCTTTATACTAAAAACAGGGTATTACACTAGCAGCCTGCATCCTATCTTTCTCATCTCTCACCTTCTGAAAAACAATCTCAGACCCTAGTAGCCTCTGAAAACGCATCTCCCTCATAACCTTCGTCCTCTTCTCCACCAACCTCGACTACTCCTTTGCTCGAGTCGCATCACAGATCTGAAACGCCACCCACAATCTCTCTTCTACACAGAAGTGTCGTCCATCTTCGCCGCCCAAGTTCCTGCTTCACTTAACCAGAATCTGAGGGTAGTTTGTGGCAGAGAGGAGAAGAAAGAAGTACAGAGATATGAAACACGACGACGTTGTAGTGGAGTCGAAGGTTGAAGATCTAAAACACGAAGGATCGAAGAGGAAGAGGGAAGAGATGCCTCAGAGGCACTAGAAGAACAACAACGAAGAATAAAATAGGAGGAGAAACACAAACTCAACAAGGACTCCATCAAGCCCTTCGATGCTTGCTATCTCAGTAAGAAGGAAAAGGTGTTGGGTTAATTGAAGCCGGCTTAATTTGATTTTGAAATCTTTCGCTCTTTTAGTTTGATTTTAGTGTTAGGTTACTGGCCTCATTGTAATTGATTTGATTTGATTTGATTTTTCCTTTTAGATATGTCTTGTGTGATCGATTCATTATTTATGTAATTAGGTTTCGTAGACTCTATCGTTCGGTTGCGAACCTAATTTCTCTGAGTTTATCTGTTAAAGGATTCTTTCATTTTGCTTTTTATTAAATTTTGATTTTTTCTTTTAAATTATTTTTTCCTTCTGTTCATGGATAATGATATGTTACCCATTGTTGAGAAGTTTTTGCCGAATGCATGGTGAATTTGGAGAAAACGGTATAAACATGTTTTAAAAAAAGAAAAGAAAAGGAATAGATAGCGTTTCTTCGAAGAAGTGCTATCTTAGGAGTACATAAGACAATGTTGAGAAAATTGGTAAGTGTACCAAATCGCTGCAAGTAATAAAACGGTAAGAACCAGATATCGTCCACAGGGATTAAATTGTTACCAAGTACCAATTCACAAATTAAACAACTATCTAGACAAATATTTTTGGTATGAAGAGAGCTCAAAATAAATAAAATAACACAAAAGAGCAATAAAATATTTTTGGAATTTTTAGTTGAAGGTAAAATAAAAATAAAAGCGCTAGGGATTTGATTTTATCCAATTATGAATCTGGATTCCTCATAAACAAGGAATCCTATGAATTACCGACACTCTAATTATCCTAATCTCAATTGACATGTTGAAGAACAAATTCCCTTAATTAACTGAAGCCTAATTCCTTAGTGAATCAATTCTACCAAACCTCAACAATTACCCTAATTCCTTAGGTCTAATTAACAAGGCAAGATGATAAAAGCTCTATGGAATTTGTGAAATGCCCACATTAATCAAGTTATCTATTCCTAGATTAACCCAATTAATAGTTATGATTATAATAGGCAAAGTCCAAAAATCACTATTCCTAGCATATAATTGAAGGAAGCATCTATGGTGCACCACCCTCCAGAGTGGAGCAGTGGTGCACCACCCACATGTCACTATGTCTACCAATAGAATTGCCATGTGTCAGTTTGACTTTTCAAACTTATATGTAGTCAAAAGTAAAAAGGCCTCATATGGCTAAATGATTGGTCAAGGAGCTGCCATGTGGGTGGTGCACCACTGCACCATTATGGTGGGTGGTGCACCATAGACTCACCCATAATTGAACCCTCAAAACACAAGAATGGTAGCTAAGCATTCAAATGTAAGCAAGCACAGTAAACATCACATCAACAATATCAATTGTTCATAAGATAATTAAACTGTCAGATAAGACTTCATCATAAAAGAATTACATCAAAACCCCAACAAAAAGAAATTTAGCTAGACATGCTAAATCCTAAAACAAAATAAAATAGATAAAATGAGAAGAAAAACTTCATGAAAGTGATAACAAGAGAACACCACTTGCTGAATTCCTCCTGCTCAGTGTTGCGCTCTTGCTTTCCTCCTTCACCTGTTGTGCTGCTTCCAGTCTCTCGTGCGTTCATCACATTACAGGCACCACTCCTTCTATCCTGTATACGTTCCTTTTCCTTCTTTAGAATCGCGACCTCCTATACGTTACTGTTTGCACAGCTTCTGTCCTTTAATTCTTTTTTTTTCTTCACGCTGCTCTTCCGTTCCCTTCTTTAAGTCACGTTGCTGTCTTTTTATTTAAGGCCACTTTTCTATTTTCTAAGGCCACGAGATGCTTCATGTAATGTGGGCTTCCTGATACTTGTGAATTCTTTTTTTTCCTTTTCTTTCAAAACCAAAACTTGGATTTATTTCCAAATGTCCCAGCAGCCATAATAACTTCACGTGGGCCAAATCCTTTCTAGTAGCCAATTCCAAATCCATTTCTTTAATCCTTTTTTCAATAAAACAAGTAAAAAAATTATTAAATTAACTCTAAAAATATATAAAATAAACTAAAATACGTAAAACACTATTAAAAAATAAACAACCTAAACTTAGGGACAAAACTTAATCAATTAACACAATTGGGAGCAAAAATCCACTCAATGAGCACACAAAAATCACATAATCTAGCGGATCATCACACCCCAAAACCTAAGACTTTGCTTGTCCCCAAGCAAAAGTAACTCAAACTACATACAAAACACTCAGGACAACAGACCAAGCTCTTATATGATTTGGAAAAACTGAAATAGGGCATAATTAGTAAAAATCACTATAAGGCAAAATTGCGCAAGACTAATTCCAAAAACAGAAGCATCAACCAGTAGCAAGCTCACATCCAAAAATGTCAAGAAGCGAAAAGTATAACAACTTTGCAATCTCCATATTCTTAAAAATTAAAAATCATGGCAATTTGCAAGGAAAGAAAAAATAGAACCTCAGTCCTCACAGGATACCCACTCATCAAATAATCACTCAAGTATATGGTGGTGAAGTGTTTCCCACAAAGCACACATTAGAGTTATGGAATCATAGATTTGCCTTTCATCTAATTCCAAAAGATCACAAACCACGAGCATGCACAAATCAAAGTGACTTTATTTTGAGTTGTAACTTGGCTAAAGTGGAAAATAAGTGAGAGAAACAAACAAAAGGTGCCAAGAGAATAGAAAAGCAATTACAACAACTCAATTGTTTCAATGCAAAGCACAAAATTCCCAATTGCTATAATTGATTTAATTTTTTTTTTCCATTTCTCCTTTCCCTTCTTTGGAGTTTCTCTCAACTTTATTCACATATTTTTTTTTTGTTTTTTTTTTTCAACCCATTTTTTCACATTTTTTTTTGGGTATCAATTGTTTTTTTTTTCCCACTATTTTTTTCAAAACTTTTCACATTATTCCATTATCCTCTCCCCCAAACCAAAGTCTTTGCTTGTCCACAAGCAATTCTCCAATGCTCTCATATCCTCAAGTTGGAATAAACATGATCATTATAATTCAAGAAGCAAGGGTGAGAATAAAATTAAACAATAAGCTCAAGGGGGTGAACAAAGGAGTTTTTCATTCAGGGTTGGCTTTTTGGCTCAAGTAATTTATGAAAAAAAATGCCCAAATCATTTTTATGCAACACATACAGTTCATGAATCTTAGATAAAAGAATCAAGCAAATCTCAGTATATCAACTCAATGGTGCACACTCAGAAAGAATTAACATTCAAGCTCAATATCTCACTAAGGTCATAACCAAGATTCCAAAATTTCATTCCAAACCTCATTGCCATGAATTTAATAAAAAAGAAACAAAAATATGCAAATAGGTTATGAAAATTGCTATGAACAAATTTGAAAAATAAAGACTATACTACAAGAAGAACTTCCAAAGAAAGGAAAATAGCCTAACAAGTTGCACAAAATAATGACAATGCCAAAAGTGACATCTCAAAACAACATCCTAAACCTTTAAGTGCTTGGCCTATTTTTATTATAACACAAACAAACTAAAACATGTGAAACACAAAACTAACAAGAAAATGAAAATAAACTAAAGAGAAGGGTTAAGAAAAACTCATTGAGAAGCTTTCACCTGGATCCCATTGCTTGTAGCATAAGGGCCAAGAGATGCTCAATGTTGCAAGGCTTTCTCCTGGATCCCATGGCTTGAAGAATGGAAATTGCATAAGCAATATGAACCTATCCACAATTCCTCCTGGCAAGTATGTGGAAACTTCATTGACCTCTTTAAGTACAATAATGAACTCGCCTCCTCCCGGGTCTATTGGTATTTTCACAAAGGAATATGACAGACAAGTGGAAGGGACCAACTTTGCAACATCCACACATGCATGTAACCCAACATATTTATCCAATGCAGCAATTTCAGGTTTCTTGGCAAGCATGGTGAAAGATATTCCCTCTTGTGACTCATCTACCACCACCACTTCATCTTCGTTCAAGGCCATATTCGCAATTGCATTATCCTTAATTTGATTCTCATGCGGCTTTTCTGCTAGCAATTTAGAATATTCACTAGATTGCTCTTCTAACTTCTGAAAGTTATCACTTAGCATCGCCGCTATCAATTGAGAATGTTCCCTACGCGTTTTAAGCCTCTGAATCATGGCACTTATTTCTTCCTTGCTACGCTCTATGCTCCGGATCACAAGTTGAGCATCTATCTCCCAAAGTGATTTCAGCACCTCGGGGTCCAGCGTAAGGTGTGGTGGTGGTTGTAAGGATGACAAATAGGATTTCCATTCTTCATTTGAGTATATCTTCACATGCTTATCAATAATACAATCAAGCACGACCCAATCAATTTGATATTCCTGGTTTGGATAGTAATGATGGTCCATGTATTGCATCCACCTAGCACAAACAATCCTCAAAAGAAAAGATCAAATATATACAAAAAAATAAAAAATAAAAATGTCCTTTGTTACTAATGATATTGGTAAAACCAATCCCCGGCAACGGCGCCAAAAACTTGTTGAGCAAAATTGGCAAGTGTACCAAATCGCTACAAGTAATAAATCAGTAAGAACCAGATACCGTCCACAGGGATTAAATTGTTACCAAGTACCAATTCACAAATTAAACACCTATCTAGACAAATATTTTTGGTATGAAGAGAGCTCAAAATAAATAAAATAACACAAAAGAGCAATAAAATATTTTAGGAATTTTTAGTTGAAGGTAAAATAAAAATAAAAGCTCTAGGGATTTGATTTCATCCAATTATGAATCTGGATTCCTCATAGACAAGGAATCATGTGAATTACCGAAACTCTAATTATCCTAATCTCAATTGACATGTTGAAGAACAAATTCCCTTAATTAACTGAAGCATAATTCCTTAGTGAATCAATTCTACCAAACCTCAACAATTACCCTAATTCCTTAGGTCTAATTAACAAGGCAAGATGGTAAAAGCTCTATGGAATTTGTGAAATGCCCACATTAATCAAGTTATCTATTCCTAGATTAACCCAATTAACAGTGATGTTTATAAGAGGCAAAGTCCAAAAATCACTATTACTAGCATATAATTGAACCCTCGAAACACAAGAATGGTAGCTAAGCATTCAAATGTAAGCAAGTACAGTAAACATCACATCAACAATATCATTTGTTCATAAGATAATCAAACTGTCAGATAAAACTTCATCATAAAAGGATTACATCAAAACCCCAACAAAAAGAAATTTAACTAGACATGCTAAATCCTAAAACAAAACAAAATAGATAAAATGAGAAGAAAAACTTCATGAAAGTGATAACAAGAGAACACCACTTGCTGAATTCCTCCTGCTCAGTGTTGTGCTCCTGCTTTCCTCCTTCACCTGCTGTGCTGCTTCCAGTCTCTCATGCGTTCATCACATTACAGGCAGAGGCGGAGGGAGGGGGAGGCCTCTAGTGGCCATGGCCTCCCCCAGCTTTTCAGATTTTTTATACACATAGAATATAGAAAGTATAGTAGAAAGAGTACGTGAAGTCATGAATATTGTCCGGAGTCTGAACATAAGCGCAAGATGATTCTTCAGTATGGCGGTGTGCTGACTAAGTATTATGCTTCCCTTTCTTTTTGGTTTTTATTTCATTCTCCTTCTTCCATTCTCCATATAACACGTAAGCCTTACTTTTGTTATGGTGATGTGAACTTTTCTTTTCTTTTCTTTTTTTTATTTGATTATTTGTTTCTTTTCATGTTTATAGTTCCTTTTTTTACTGTTTTTATTGAACTTATTTTTAATTATTTGATTTTTTTAATATAAAAATGTTCTTGCAAAATTTATTTTTTAGCTTTCACTAAGTGAGTTAAAGTGATGTCTAAAACCGAATTATTGACTATTTTTTAAAAGGAAGGAGACAATAAATGATGAAATATAACCTAGTGCATTATTTTGATTTTAGAAAGTAATGTTGAAATTGTTTTTAAGTCACCCATTGAGTCACTTCCTAAAGCTATAAGAATTGAAAAAGGAAAGAATATTATTATTGGTAATGACCCCAAAAAGTGTCCACAAATTTGATATTATCCTATCAGTCAATCGGATAAAATTCATAGGATATATATAATGCTAAATAAAAATATATTTGATTAATTTAAATTATATTAATTTTTTTGGGACCAAATTATATTAAGTTGTTAATCATATATCAAATTTGTTTCATTTAATTCACTTATATATCAATTGATTATTATTATTATTATTATTATTATTATTATTAATCTTGGCCCCCTTTATGAGAAATTCCTGGCTCCGCCCCTTATTACAGGCACCACTCCTTCTATCCTGTATATGTTCCTTTTCCTTCTTTAGAATCGCGACCTCTTATACGTTACTGTTTGCACAACTTCTATCCTTTAATTCTTTCTTCTTCTTTTTTCACGCTGCTCTTCCGTTTCCTTCTTTAAGTCATGTTGCTGTCATTTTATTTAAGGCCACTTTTCTATTTTCTAAGGCCACGGGATGCTTCACGTAATGTGGGCTTCCTGATACTTGTGAATTCTTTTTTTTCCTTTTCTTTCAAAACCAAAACTTGGATTTATTTCCAAATGTCCCAGCAGCCATAATAACTTCACGTGGGCCAAATCCTTTCTAGTAGCCAATTCCAAATCCATTTCTTTAATCCTTTTTCATATTTTCCTATTCAATAAAACAAGTAAAAAAATTATTGAATTAACTCTAAAAATATAAAAAATAAACTAAAATACGTAAAACACTATTAAAAAATAAATTACCTAAACGTAGGGACAAAACTTAATTAATTAGCACAACTGGGAGCAAAAATCCACTCAATGAGCACACAAAAATCACATAATCTAGCGGATCATCAAACAACGTTTTTTCGAAGAAGCACTATCTTAGCACTACCTAGATAGTGCTTTCCCGAGGAAGCGTTGTCTTAGGTGACTTAAGATAGCGCTTCGATAACGGTATCTTTACTTAGAACCTTTAATAGAGAGGGAATAGATAGCGGTTTTAAGCGCTATTAAAGGCCATATAAAAACTCTATTAAAGGTCTTTTCTATTGTAGTAAATAAGGATTGATATTATGCGTGCAAGCATAACAATTAAATCATGGATATGTTGGAGTATAAACTCTTGATTGTCTAATAAACGGTTGAAATTAATTACTTACTTTATGATCCCTTCACTTTAGAAGAGTCAAATCCCTAACAAAATATATTTTGATACCCTCCTCCATTCAAAAAACTGGCTATGATCGGATTCATATATATTTTCAACTTTATTTTCATTTATTAAAAATCCTCATTGATCGTATATTTACATATAAGTCCTTTTTCAATTTTTTCATCAAAACCCCAGAAACCCTTATCCCAATTTTGAACCTTAGTGTGAATTTTCACAAAACACAATCAATCGTGCTTCAACTAGTTCTCAATAGTTCACAAGAAAAAAACTGGTTCTCAATCTTCAATGCATATTCGGTTGTTCTCCACTACATTCAATTGCTCTCAAGCTTCAATTGTTGTGTTTTTTTTTTTTTTAATGACATATGCTAACAAGTATCCTAAGAACATTGTTTAAGAAATTTAAAAAAGGGCATTGCTACTATACCCTTAAAAAACATTGGGTTTTGATACCCTGAGTCGTGGAACAATGCTTCTGTGACATCACCCCATCAAACTCAGTCCTTAGCTTCTCTCCTTTATTCATTCCTTTCCCAAAAATCCCTGAACTCTCATTCTCAACTCTCTGATCTCTCTACTCAAAGGTTAATAATGGCTTTGAACAATGGCATCTCCGCCACAGGCAAAGGTTTCATCATCATCAGCTTCGGCGAGATGCTCATCGAATTCGTTTCTACCGTCTCCAAAGTCTCCCTAGCGGAGGCACCGGGATTCCTCAAAGCCCCCAGCGGCGCCCCTGCCAACGTGCGTGGCCATTGCCGTCGCGAGGATAGGCGTCCAAGTCGCCTTCATCGGAAAGCTGGGCGACGATTAGTCGATTAGTTCGGTCACATGCTGGCGGGGATCTTGAAGGAAATGACTGTTTGGATCCACGTCCATTTAGACAAAACGCAGAAGCTATGTATTATAGTTTTCACATCTCCCGTGTAAAAATCACATCTTTGTTGCCTTAAACGCGCTTCAAGCAGCACATGACGCAAATCCAAACATACTAGAAAACGGTGTATGCGTTGAGGGAATCACGTTCGACCAGGCCGCATGCACTGTGTTGGTGCATTCATGATGATGATTGTCATGGAATTTGGAAGAGAATAGGAATGGTTGGGAGGAACGAGATTTTTTCATGAAGAAAATGGCAGACTTTTAATTCATAGAATTAACTATAATTTTAGAAAAATTAATCACCAAGCATATAATAATGACATTGACATAGCTTTTTTAAAACATTTGTCATCATTTTATTGGTTCTTGTTACAAGGGTTTGAAAACCCTTTATTTTGTATGGGTTCGGTAGAAATTCTCTTTAAAAAAATACATTTTTATGGGAGGGGGTATAATCAATATAATTAGAGATGAATATATTTAGTTTTTCAATGAATAATTATCTTATTTGAATACCTTAAATAATGTCCTTAGGATACTCATTAGCAATACCAAACATGCACTTCTCCGCCTCTAACAATTACTAAATGCAAGTATCAGGATTTATGTGTTTAGAAATAGAGAACTTATTTGAACCTATGGGAATAACTCTTGAAAATATTTTTTTATAAATTATTTACGAAAATGATTTATGATCTTCATGTAAGTTCATTTTGACTTATTACAATTAGCTTGTTAGATAATTTTATGAAAAATATTTTTTTTAACTTATTTGAAAAAAAACTTTATCTAATGAGTATATAATTAAACTATTTACTGAAGCACACTCTTTGTAAGGTCCACTAGTGTTGTCTTTTTTTTTTTTTTTTTTTTGTGTCGCTATGAGTTTCGGTTACAACTTACAAGATGTTTTGTGCTGTTGTACATATAATTCATAAGGGCCTAGCTTTCTTTTATCAGAAATTGCTGAGTTCAACTACGTTTTACTTGGGCTGTATTCGCCCACTATTTGAAACCAAAGAAAAATATGACAAAAAATATATATATACTCGCCAGTCACCACTATTACAAATTTCAACGGCTTGGTTGCCCAATGTGATATCTCTCGCTCTCTATTAATAATAACAATTTCTGTAGCTTGATTTTGCCGTTTTGTGCATGTGTCATCCGGGAAAGCAGGAGTGACGTTGCTGGTTACAAATAGCCAAGCAGTGGATATTACAGAGAACATTTTTTTAGATTATATGTTACACATTTATTGTTTAAGAAAATAACAAGAGGGAGTGTGTATTGAAAAGTGTATTTCTTTTATTTTATTACTTAAATAGGAAATGTTATAAGAATGGTCGACCTTTCAATATCGTCCATTATCTCAAGGGATTAGTCCCCACAGTTTTACACAGATGATACCTTGAAAAATCAAAAAAAATATACTTAAAATTCAGGTTTGAGCATAACTCAACTCCAAAAACTAGCTTATGGGGTGGACATCTGGAGCGTGAAGTTCGCAGGACTGACATATATATGCGGGTGGCTTGACGGATCTAAGATAAACTATGATATCTTAGAATTTGGGTTTGAGCCTAACTAAAGCCCAAACGCTAGCTAATGGGGTGAGGGTTACCCCAACTTATAACCACTATTCAGGCCATATCACTATCAAATATGAGACTCCAACACACATCCTTTATACTTATTTAGATGATAAAATAAAATAAAGAATTAAATTTTTTTTTTCACTTATTTTGATATAGAAAAATAAAATAGAATCAAATATAATCATACAATAAAAATTATTATACAGATGAAAAGTGATATGTGCATAATTGTTTGAGTAGCATTCTCTTATTCATTTTTATTACAAAAGTCGATATTTATAATTTGTTATAAGGTACAAATATATCCATTTATTAATGGATGACACATTATAACTACAATATATAGCAAGATTAAATAGTTAAACCACTTACACATGGTTAAAAAATAGAACTTTATTATTTATACACGCAGAATATAACATCTAAAAGAAGCTCTATTCACATTTATACAATATTTTCATTTCAATTCATGCTCAATATATGATAATATCTAATCCATTCATATTAAAAATTTAAAATATGGTGCCTAGCTCGTGAACTCTGAAATTAATTCAAATTATGTGACGGACGAGGTTTATTTTGTTTTATATTTTTATTTTGGGCATAAACAGGCAAATGGGCGGGTTTGATACATTGTCGTTACAACTTATTATACTTAATTGTTTTTTTTTTTTTTGGATAAGCATATTTATACTTAATTGTTAGTGGCTATACTATATAATTTTGGAGGGTTTGATAAAAAAAATATATATAACTTTGGTGGAATGTTTTTTGAACACAAAATTGGAGACACCATACGGTGGTGTCCCTTGCTTTTTGGATGTATTTTTGAGATGTTTGTATATAAAGATGATAAAAAGTAAATGAGAGATAGAAAGAAACACATATAATATCACATACGGTGTCTAAAATTTGTATTCAAATAATACAACTCATAATTTTGCATCCATTAGCAAATTATATACGTAATTCTCAATTTCCCTGAGCTGGTTTGCTTGTAAACTGTAATGATTGAAAAGAAAGGACAACAAACTGGGGGACAATGATATTTATATGGCTGGAAGATCTCTTCTCATCATTTGCATGCTTGTATTGTAGAATTGCTTATTAGGACAATGATTGCCCCTAAGTCCATTAATATGAACTAACTCATAGCTGCAAGACAGATGTATGATATAGGCGGATAAAACTTCTCTAAAATGAATTTAGGTATAAAGTGATCAGAAAGTAAGGGTGATAAATTATAAAGGAAGTTGAGATCTTAATGTACTTTAATTAATCAAGAGCGAACATTTTATTATTTTTTCACTTTACGTTGGAAGTTTCATGTCGCCTGCCTCAAATCTTAAGGTGCGGTTTAAATACCTGTTGGACAATTCCACTTAACGACAATTGGTTTTAGGATGAAATCTAACATGATATCAGAACTAAGAGTCCATCCTCCTGTGTATCACCTGTTATGACAATCTAACGGAATCTAACCACACTCAAACTTACTTCAGAGAATTCATAATCCAATATAGCATATAGCTGCTTCAAAGTGGGGTAGGAAGGTAAAATCAAGGCTAAAGGGACATGCTATGCAGTCTACATATACAGACAGTGTGGGTACAGTTGATAAAGGAGAGGGCATCCAAATGCCAGTACTCTTCTTTTCCATTAAAATTTACTTGCTGCACATGCAAACTACTTTGGTTTGCCAAAAGACGCGGTTACTACATTCTTTCTCTTTTTTTTGCTTCGTTAATTAATCATGGTTCACAAAAATGGCAATAGAAGTGATTGCATGTTATCCTCCACTCATAGCCGCTTTAATTTTTTGCTAAATTAATGTCATGGGGAATCAACTGCCAACCAAAGCAAAACTGTCCCTATACCAATAGAAAGTGCTCAACTAAGAAAACTACCCAAGAATATTCCTTCGAATCTTTTTACTAAATAAGTGTATTGAAGATAAGTATATAGTGATCCAACAATGTCTATCACCCTTTGCCATCTTTAGACTAGTTCACATCAGTTATTAGTAACATATAGGCACTTGGTATGAGTAAAATCAACAGATCTTATAAGGGAAAGATTGCGATAGAGAAATTAATTAATGCATTCTGGCATCTAGCATCTAGCTATAAATATCATGAATTTTGCTGATGTTAATTCAGTGCTTTTTTCTATTTTCATCTCCAAGTATGTTGGTATTACTACTGTCTACCGAGGAGACCTGTAATCAACCTTGAACCTCATAACCAATCTCTCACTAATAACCGATTAGTGGTTTTGTGTTGCCCTTATCAATAATGTCTCTAATCACTCATGATGACTCATTTCTCTTATGCAATGTTTCATACTAAGTCTAACCCTTTAGGTAAGATCACCTCCTTCTTACACTATGAGCCAAGTAGAAGCTTAACATCCACGTTTTTTTTTTTTTTTTTGATAAACAAAAATGTATTGATCAAGTACTAGGTGTACTCAAAACCATGTACATAAAAATTCTAGTTACAAAAACAACAACCACCATAGCTATTGTAACAACCAAAAGCAAAAAACTAGCCATATGGTTGCATCATAGCTAATTAAATTCTCCCTACAACCCAAATTTTCGGTTGTCAACCCCTGCAGCAAAAACTTTCCAGCACCATCAAAATAACCTTACTCTAACAGGGTCTTCAGCAAAAGGTTCAGTAGAGCAATAGGCAAAATAGCATGGGCAATTCCTGTACCAATTGAGCCTTCCCCCACTACTGGATACTAATAACACAAAAAGATCCCAACATAGCATGATTTAATCCAAGAGAGAACTGAACATACTAAGTATTAAGCTTTTAAACACTCAATGGATCCACGTTCTTTTGACTTATGGCAAAATTCATATGCGGTTGAAATGATAAATTATGTTTTAAAAAAATTATATCTTAAATTAATAGCTATAAAATTTGACTTAATTCAAGATTGTAAATTGTGATTGTCATTATTGAAAATATATATATATATATATATATATATATATATAAAACAATATGACTAATGCAACCACAATTACAATTGACACAAATTTGCCAACACTTTCAAAACCATAAATTAAGTTACGACTCCATTGTTATTGGAAGCTATCGTTTTAAAACCGTGACTTAGTGATAAAAAAAGTCATCAACACACCAAGTAATATCAAAGTTAAGGCCACTAATTCTATTCCCTATAAAATGTGTTGCCGATTCCACATATTTATAGCTAGTAAGTAGTAACTTAGTACATATTTGTTTTATTCCTTCCCAGTTTCCACTAAGTTCTAAATACATTCAAGAGGGCGCGTCTAGAAATTTTCAACCGACAATTGGATAACTCAAAACACAGAATTAGTTAAAGTATAGCTCACAATCCCTTCCTTTAATTCAGATATATGCTTCATCGAGTGTTAGGCGAACATAAAAAATAAAAAATTAATAATAATTCTGGATTTTTAATTATGTGTTGTATAAAGTATAAACGTTCGAAGTGATTGAAGCCTAAAAATCAACGACGTGGGTGCATGGGGGTGGGAGAGGAAAAGAACCAATCTGTAGCCACAAACCTCTATTTCGATGGGTGCTGATGAGGTACGATATATTCCACGTAATACCAATGTTTTTGTTCTATAAGAGCATCTACAATGGAAGAACATCATTTTGGTTCTTAACTTCTATTTTGTGGGCCCATTAATGTTACATAAGATGTAAGAACTTTCATATATTTTCACTCCAATGCAAGAACCATAATTCGGGTTCTTAACTTACTTAAAATATTTTTTATTTTTTTATTCTTAATTTTATTCTGTTGTGCCAAAAAAAAATTATTGGCAAGAACAGTTCTTATAGAAGAACGGTTCTACAACATGGCATCCACGTCATCCCTCTCCAATGCAAGTTCTTATAAGAACTGGTTCTTGCAAATAAGAACTCTGATAAGAACCATCGTTAAAGATGGTCTAATGTCCTTGGAGGCAACTTTCACTTCCTTTTTCACCTTCCATGTGCGTGTCCAAAACGACTTCGGCGCAAACCAATAGTTGTGGTGTAAGGTAACTTTCTAATCCAATTTGTTACATATGTGTTTCTGTTTGATCCTTCGGCATTAAGCTAAAGATAATCTTCCCAATTAAAGGACCCCATTTCTCTTACCATAAACCAAAAAGGCTCTCTGAACTCCCCACCATGATGCCACCTTACAATTACAATTAAAGTTAGTGTTGCATGGAATTTAATAGTTGGTGTTCACCATTTGTTTTTGTTAAAAAGTAAGACATATAATCTGAACCCCACTTTTTACTTTTTTATTTACTAATTTGCCCTTAACTTTCCAATATCTCTTGCTTTAGTCGACCCCACGTGTTACCCCTCTTCATCCTTTAAATACCCCTCCCCTATGCTGCTATTCTTCCCTTTTCCCTTCCTTTCCTCCCTCCGGTTCATTCTCTTGAAAATATAGCGGTTCGTTTTTTTCTTTCTCTTTTTTTTTTGCTTTTGCTAACTGCAGCAATAATGTTCTTTGACGAGGAAGCGGTCCGGTTCGAAACCATGCTCACGCCGGGTGACATAGAGGAGCTGTTCTCCCTCATTAACCAGCCTGGAGACCCGGAAAGCCCAACCTCCGGTTCACATGGGTCGAACCGGGCGGTTTACTCAACGCACGAGAGAAAGCTGAGGCGCATGCAGTCAAACCGGGAGTCAGCGAGACGGTCCAGATGGAGAAAGAAGAGGCATTTAGAGAATCTCACGAACCAACTGAACCGGTTGAATGCCGAAAACCGTGAATTGAAAAACCGGCTTGGCTTGACCATGCACCATCATCTCCTACTATCACTAGAGAATGAACGTCTAAGATCCGAATCCGTGACCCTTTGGGCCGAACTTTCGGATCTTCATCGGGTTTTAGGCACCATGCTTTCACAATAGAAGCAAAGAATTGAGATATATATTATTATAACTAAACGATAACAACAAACAAGAGATATCACTGTATATGTGTATGTGAATATCACATTTGAGTAGTACGACACTACGACGTCGTTTTGCTGAGCAGCTAGCTATATATAGCTATACAATAAAGCTCTGAAAATTAAAGTAGCTACTTAAAAAAATCAGAGCTCCAATATTACCCCCTCTCATGTAATTAACAACCATAATGACTCATGGGGTTAATTAGTGCATGAGGTTGAGGGTGGGGGAAAAATGCTTATTACATGCATGTGGTGGTTTTGATCTAGAAGCCCCACGTTGTTGGAAGTAGAACATGGAGATTTATTTGAGGATGTCTAGTCTACTTTTTGATGCTGTTGTCACTTTTGTCTTTGGTAGCTTTTGTAAATATATTGTAAAAGATTATTAGTGATGATGGAGTTAAAAGAGAGGTCGCGAGCAATCTAATAATTGCTTTGAGGCTCGATCGCATCTTCATGAATATATTGTTATTTGGTGTCAATGCGAATGTGGTCACAATATATCTATGCAAATATGATAGCTATGGGCCTATCAAGGAATGCCATATTGTTTCTTCTTTTTCACATGTCTTTCGGATAATCTTAAATTGACTAAAGACCTGACCTGATGCGGACAAAAATATTTGGTTGATGGCATATGCCCTAAAATAAAATAAAATATATAAACGAAGCACAAGAATAAGAAAGAAAAAAAAAAAGTGATTAAAGAGGCAAAAGAAACGTGTGGAATCAAAATTTGGGGACGGGGACTGCGAGTACCAGTACCAGTACCACCCTGTTTCTCGTCCACTGCTCCCTGCCCACCTCAGTTTTTTTTTTTTTTCCCCCTTTCTAAATTACTTTTTCAATTTTTAAATTAATATAAAAATACTATGTTGAAAATTATTAAAAGAAACGAATTATTGATACATGTCAAATATAAGTTTAGTAAATTTGTAAGGCCCGAACTATTTGAGAATTCTTATATAGGTCCCTATAATTTAAAAATTTATAAATGGATCTTGAACACAAAAAATTTGTAATTGCGTCTTTTATATACTTTTCTGTTAGGAATTCGTTAGACTTCCATAAAATATATGGACCTATTTGAATTTTTTCACATTAGTTCAGCTTTACTCCTGACGAGTGGATGAATCACTTAACGAAATCCTATTGGATACTTAACGAAAAGTATATCAGGGACCCAATTACAAATTTTTTATGTGTTCAGGGACTCAATTATTTTAAAGTGTAACGAACTATTTGAAAATTTTCAAACAGTTCAACGACCTACTTATTTTTTTTAAAAAAAGCAACAAGAAGGTATGCAAAAGCATCATAATAAAAAAAGAGATCTCCATTAGGTGGGCATCTCAGACTCTACCAATCATTTCCAGCACACCAAACTTATTAATAAAAGAAGAAAGAATACAAGGCATGGGGGGACATAAACCAAAACCCAAACCTATTTCTATTAAAGTCATCCAAAATGAAACTAGGAACTAAATCCTACTGAGATTCCAAAAGAGGCAAGCTTATCAGCACATGTGTTGCCTTCTCTGTAAATATGAGAAACTCTAAAATATATTCTCTGAGTAAGGCCAGATACAATTCATCCAACGATTTGTGAGATTCCACGGAACAAAATCAATTGAATGAAAAGTAGAAATAACCAGCATAGAATCACATTCCAACCAAAGTTTATGCCAACCTTTTCCAAAAGCCAGCTAAAATAGCTGTCATGGCAGCAATGAGCTTTGCATGAAGAGATGGAGAAATTCCAATGTGTGAGGCAAAGCAGGAAATTCTAATGTGTGAGGCAAAGCAGCCTAAAATAGATGCCCTACTATCCCTAAAAAGACCACAACAGGCTGCAAGGCCCAGGAGAACCACAAGCAGCACCATATATAAGATCGAGTTGCACTTTATCCAACCAAAAAGAGAAGGATGTCAGTCCACTTGCTTGATGAGGGGCTTTGCAAGCATGTTCAGTCACTGAAGAAGCCTTAAGGATGGAAAATTATGTGATATATGTTGATAGCACTTCTAACAGTGATGTGTAGATTATTAGATCTAATATGATTTCTACAGTGCCAAATCACCCAAAATGCATTAATAATAGAAGCCAAAGAGCTAAGGAGAATTGAACTAAGCCAAGACCAAATTTGTCTAGCAAACCTGCAATTAAGAAATAGGTGTAGGGCAGTTTCCACAGAGTTGCCACAAAGAGTGCACATAGAAACAGTGATACAACCCCTCTTCCTTCGGTTTTCATCAGTAGGCATCTTATTATGAAAAAACCTCCACACTTGAAATGATCTAGAAGGATGAATGCACTGACCCCAAATAAGTTTACCGCAGGACCTAGAAGGAGCAGCCTAGTTCAGGAATTGTTATGCATCTTTAAGGGACAATGTGTGACACCCTTCTACCCCGCATGTCATAAGGCGTTTTATCAAAACAATTAAAATAAAAACATGCATTTTAATGAATAATCAAAACCTTTGTGCATGAGTAGAAAAGTCCCACATGAACGAGTTCACAACGCGAAAAATTTCAACACTTAAGACAATAAAACATAATAAATAAACTACCTAACCCCGATGTCACAACTCAGAGCTGGTATAACCGTTCCGAAAAACATGTCCTCGAAATACAACTGAGACAAACTAACTAAACATAAGAACAAGCTCTAACTATGAGTGACTGCTCCTCAGAGTCACTCCTCTCTGGGCTGCTCGTCATCATCTGCAAGGTGCCAATCAGGCCAAACAAACAAACAAGTAATGGGGAGTAAGAATCATGTAAACATAATAGCAAGGAGGTAGGAAGTAAAGTAAAACATACAAGCATAGCACTAACGTAAGCATACATCAATAACATGTATAAACATACATCAACATCATCAACATCAAGCATGCTATGTGGTGCAATGCAGTCCTCGGGATGGACGACTTCGGAGTTAAATATCCACATTGAGAATCGAGTCAACGCCGGAGAATCTACTCCTTGGATAGCCAACGCATCAAACCAACGAATACCTCATCGCGGGGGGCGCAAGGAGAATCTACTCCAACCGTGGATGGCCAGATCGCGGTACTCTAGGAGGACCTCCCCTATGTCGAACATCCCTCAACAACAACATCTCCAATGATGCATGAGCAAACAACAAACAATGGGCAAACGCCACCTCCTTCACTTCAACGGAATCAACCGAAGACATCAGCGGAATCAACCGCAAAACCTTTAACCAGCGGAATCTACCGCAACACCTTGAAACCAACCAGGTCGAGGTCCCCTTGGAGCAAACTCTCGGCTACCAAGGTACAACATCAACAACACCTTAGACCCAAACAATGGGGTCAAGGCTCCCTTGGCCAAAAAGCACCAAGGCGCAACTCATCAGCGTGCGGTAACCCAACGGTTACCGGCTTATCAGACTCCACACCTCATCATCTCATCATCTTAATTATCTTTGATAATCATTAACCAAGTTGTCTAATCTTTAACTTTGATTAGCTATGTTAACTTATCATCATTGGGGAAGGTTGGGGTTAGAAACCCCTTTAAGTCCCTTAATTCCATCTCTATCTGTTAGGGGAGCACGGGCGTGTTGGTCACATAAGTGAAGCACGGTCGTGCTTCCTATTGAGCACGGTCGTGCTCCTCAGTACGGTCGTGCTCTTTGTCCTATACGGTCGTGCTCAATGGACGACTGCACTGTTCTGGGTAGAAATTGGAACCGAAACCTTAACCAAATTTTAGGATCTTTTATCTATTAACTCATCATGTTATCTTAACCTAATTAACCAATTAATCTTTTAACCAAACGTCATCATCTACATAACAATTATTTTATGGCATCAACCATTCAACCAACGAATCATCAACATATATATATCTCATGCTCTTTTAACAACCAACAAGAACATAAAAATTATATCATCGAATAACTAAACATGAACATGTAACTTACCAAAATACATACTATCAACAAAGGCACTTAATCACATAATAAACATACATCCAATCGGGGTTATGGGAACTCCTTTACTTTACTCTAACCCTAAGCCTATGAGTACACTACCCTTCTCCCCATACCTGGATTGAAGGTTGCTCTAACGTAAGCTCCAAACAACGAACGACCACGACTCCCAACGCGACTCAGCTAGCCTTCCAAACCTTAGTCACACAATACATAAGCCATTAGTTTCCAATTCAAGACCTTGAAGAGGAAACTTCGAAGGGAAAGAAACATTACCTATATACCTGACACAGATAGCAAAGGTCTCCCAAGGCCTCTAACACTCACGAAACTGCTTGAGTTAGTGGGAAAGGGAGAGAAACTGTTCTGGCTGCAATAGGGTGGCTGCTGCAACCAGAAATAGGGTTAAAACGTAACCCTCGAATTCTGTGCCAAGAATATATAGGTCACACCTGAGCACGGTCGTGCTCTTCATCAAGCACGGTAGTGCTGGACTTAGCGTCAGCGAGACGCGGTCCGCACAGTATGCACGGGCGTGGTCACTGTTGAGCACGGGCGTGCTCAACTGAAAATCAGAAAACGCTACTGACTTTAAGTACAGGCGTGCTGGTTAATGAGCACGGGCATGCTCATGTACCAGAAAGGGACTTTTAAGCCAAAAATTCCACTAAGCCCTTAGCCAACAATTCCAACTTAACAAATTAAGCTTAAGGAAAGCACTTAACAAAAAGTGGGGTGTTACACAATATGCCAGAGTCATTTCCATGCTAGACTAGTTTATCAACACAAGGAAATAAAGGAATGTAAATTTTATAAATATCTTCCACATTAGAAGGGAACCTAGCCTGCAGATCAGCTGGGATAGACCAACAACCATTGAGGATAAAATCTTTGACCTTAGCATGTAGGGAATTATGAAGGTAGACAGGAATGTTCATCAGATCATCATTAGGTTGGGAAAGCCACCTATCCTTCAAAAAGCTAATATTCGAACCATCACCTAATTGCCAAAAAGTACAAGCAGAAACAATTTGCAGATAACACCTTAATGCAAGCCATAATGATGATTTGACATAGTAAGAAATTAGAGCATTATGCTTAAGAAACCTAGCCCTTAACAGACAACCCCATTGTTTGGAAGAAGATAACATCTCCCAGCTCAGTTTTAACATGAAAGCTTCATTAATGGATATGATAAACCTTAAGGCAAGACCACCTTCATCCATTGGTTTGTAAACTCTATGCCAAGCAATAGTAACTAGCTTTTTAGAGTGAATGTCCCCTGAGCATATGAATTTCCTTAGCCATTTATCAATGAGTTTTAAAAGGGAAATAGGCTAAGCATACACATGGAAATTATAAACAAGCATTCCATGGATTGTGGATTGAACCAGCTGCACCCTACCCATAATTGACAAGGACCTACATACTAACCTATAATATGATTAAGAATGGTTTAGTAACTTTAACGAGATGGGGACTTCCGCGGGGCAAATGATAGGGTCCTTGTTCTCATCTATGCCGTGAAGAAATTTTTATCCCCTGTCCCTACGGACAAAAAAAAAATTTACATTTGAGTTAACTAAAATATGACAATATGACATGCACACATATAAGGATCTATTTGTTTTAGATTTTGATATAATTGATTTGAAAGAATTGATTTAAAAAAAAAAAAAAAATATCGAGGTTAAAAAACATTGATTTGTAAATGGTAATTATATTCTAAAAGTGAGTTAGGAAGAATTAATTTTGTTTGGATGATATAAAATTATTCTTTAGGTGTAAATATAATTTTGTGAATCCCACACCTAGAATCAATTCTACTCAATGAAAAACCTAAAAATTTACATTTCTCCTAAAATCAGATCTACCTACCGGAAATTGATTTTATTGGACACACTTTTAAAAATAAACATATCCAATTACTTTCGAAATGAATTTTGGCTAGTCAAACGAAATTTCGCTGGTCAAATATGTTCTTGAGGTGGCATCGAAACAAACACTAAATAACTCTATTAACCATATGTCATGGAATTACTTTACCTTTTTAAACTAGATGTAATATAAAAAAAATATCTTCTAAATTAGTTTTTTTTTAAAAATTGAATAATTAAATATATTACAGTTAGAATATAGCCTAAAATGCATTTTTCATCTCCCAACTTCTTTAACTTGACGAAAATGGTGCCCCAAAATTTTTTTTTTGGCGAATCAATCCTCTCGTAATTCCAAATATGCAGAAATATCCCTCTGTAAGTTCATTGTCCAAACTCTAACGGACGTGGCATACGTGACATACTCCGTCCACCTTGGCGTCCATGTGTAAGCGCCACATCAATGGCACATAGGAAATAATAAATTTTGAAATTAAAAATTATTTATTAATTAAATTAAATAATAACATAAAGCAATTTAAAATAGGCTTAATTGTACTTTTGATCTCTCTACTTTTTTCAATGTGTGATTTTAGTCCCTCAATATTTTTTTGAGGAGATTTAGTCCTCCAAGTTCCAAAATGTTGCAAAATCAGTCCCCACATCAATTTTCTGTCAAATTGTTAACGGAGGCAACCATTTGTACAAGTGAAAGATGCCACTTGAAATTTTTTTAATATATTTTTTCATTAATTTTATTTTAAAAATAAACTAAAAATATTTTTCCCCGTCGTGATTCTCTTCCCCATCAGGCCTTCGGTCCATCTCCTAATCCCCCCCCCCCTTCTTTCTCTCTGGTTCAGACAAAACACACTTGGTCTTCTCCTTCTAACCCATAAAAATCAATGGTATTATCACAAATACCTCAAATCGATCTTCTCCCGTCCCAGGGTGAGCATGGCGATGAACTAGTGAGATTTTAGTGTTTTGCCGAAGTCGACAGCCATGTTGGAAGGGGAGAAGATGTGCATGGGGGTAACATGGTGGTTGACGATGTTGCGAGACACGTCAAACTCGTCGAGCATGCAGAGGGGGGTGGTGCAGTCGTGTGATTTCACGAACTTTGCGGTCGTGGGTTACTGGGTTTGGAGACTGAGATGAAGTTGAGAGACTGGGATTGATGTTTGGATTTGGAGGTTGGGGCTTTGGTTTTAGTGAAGTGGGATGGTGAAATAATTTGAATTTTGGCATCCATTGAGAAAGGTGAGTAATGAATTTTCGGGATTTAGGGTTTGCTTCAATTTGGGCATTGCCTTTCAGGGAGTTTAATGAGAAAGGAAATTAGGATTTCACATCTTCTTTACTATGCATTTGGTGACTTTGATATGAACAAAAGAGAATGGGAAAAAGGAAGAAAAGGGAAGATTATTTTTGGTTTATTTTTAATTACATAAAAAAAGTAATTTAAAAAGGAATATTTTATTTAAAAATGCCAAGTGGCATTTTCACTTGTACAAATGGTTGCCTTCGTTAACAATTTGACAGAAAATGGACAAAGGGACTGACATTTTAGAACTTGGAGGACTAAATCTCCTCAAAAAAATATTGAGGGACTAAAGCCACACATTAGAAAAAGTAGAGAGACCAAAAGTACAATTATGCCTTTAAAATAATAATAAAAATAAAAACTAAATATAATTACATTTTACTTCATCTTCTTCGTCGAGACTGAGAGACCTCGGCGATTCGTTCTTCTTCTTCACCAACGGTTACCAACAACAACACCTTCCCAAACACAAAACATGCCCATAAAATTGAACTCAGTCTGAAACAGCAAACGATAGATTGGGATATTGTTTGAGGCACAGAGGAATTAGAGTGCTCATTTGGTCTTGAGAGAAAATCAAGGCTATGTTTGGCAAAAACTAGCGGATAAGTTAGTGGATAAGCTAGCCGATAACGGATGGTGGATTAGCTAGCGGATTGGATTTGAAGTGTTTGGTGAAACTAGCAGTAGAACTAGCTGATAAATGTAAAATGACATAAAAGGATATGTTTGCATGTTTTTTCCTATATATATATATATATATATATATATATATATATATGGGGACATATCAAGTGAGAGGGCCTTATTTATGTAAGAGTGAGAGGAGCAAATCATAGCCATTTGATCCAATCATGAATGGTCAAGATTAAAAGTTAGTTAAAAGATTAAAAAGTCACACGAAAACTTATAATTTATTTTAAAATAATTAACACTTTAATTTATTTTAAATTATTTATCATTTAAAAAAATGAATAATTTTATCATTTTTAATTTAGTTTTAGTCATTTTTAATAAACAAAATGGAATAATAAAAATAAAATTATATACTAGTATGATTTTTATATAAATTTTATTTTTTAAAGATAAAAATATATTTTCTATTTTTTATCTTAAATATAAATCTAATAGTGAAATTAATTCTTATTTATATACTATTTATATACTATGTTAAATGATTAGTGTTTTATTTTATTAGCTAAGGATAAGTGAGGAATTTAATTAAGATAGTAGGGATAAAAATGGAAGAAAAAAATGATAAACTATACGTCATAAGCTCAAATGCTTCTTCAAGTAGCGTCTTGAAAAAACGTTATACGCTAGTGAAAAAATGATATACGCTAATTTTAAAAACGGTTACCAAACAGGGCTACTAATTTCCCATCAGCTATAAGCTATCTGCTATACGCTGGCGGATTTGGCAGAAACAGACTCCAATAGAAAAGAAGGTCACTGGGAGTTCTTTCCTTCCATGGTGAAGTAGCAGAAAACACAAAACCAAGGAAATAATTTTTTCTGCAAACTACTACCTACTGGACCTTGTAGAAATTACATAAATCTTATATGAGGTTTATATTATCATTACATTTATTTTTTCCGAAAGATGATAATTAAAATTACATTGATATGTCAGTATAAATTTTCCCATATACTATATAAATGAAGTAGACTCTGACCTAAACCACTTATAGAAACTAGTACATGCTAACCATTGATCAAGTTTAAAATGGAATGCATTGCCAGAACTTAAATATAAGAGCTTGTTTGGGAAAGATTAATTCTTTCCCTTTCAGCTGTTTTTGTTCTAATAAGTTGTTTTGTAAAATTATTTGTTATGCTTGGGTAAAGAACTTATTTTTTTAAAAGGCCTTTTTAACCAAAATAAGTTGTTTTGCAACCATCTCTCTCTGAGGACTCTGTTTGCTGGGAAAAAAAATGGATTATCTCTCTCCAAGGACTGCCTTTTCCCGTAATAACTCGGCCCCCTCCTCTCTGTTTCATTTTTCGATGTGATTGCACTGATTGGTGGGAGAGTTTTCGTTTTGTAGGGGACAATTCTGATTGTTAATTAGAAATTTTATTCAATTTTTTGTAAATAGAATTTTTTTTGATGATAAGATATAAAAAAATTCTAATGTTAAAAAAACCACCAAATATTATAAACAAATAACTTCAAATCATTTTCGTCAATTTACTATGTAAAATTGATTTTTTTTTCAAACCTCATACGAAATAAATTATCTTAAAATCACTTTTCAGCAAACATACCCAAACAAAAACAGATTCCGATTATAATTGATTATTACAACAATTATACGATAATCGATTATCAGCATAATCTATTTTTTCCACATTTTTCATACATACTCAAAGTGAATCAATTATATTTGATGGCTGCAATTTTAAATTAAGTAACAAGTGAGAGCCAGGAAAATAGTGTTTGTCGTAAAAAGAACAAATAACTTATTCTTATTCAGGGGATCATGTATTGTTAAGATTATCTTAAAGTAATTTTAATTAATCATATTTAAATGAAAAAAAATAAAAAATAAAGAAAAAGAAAAAGAAACTTATCCTAAATTAAAACATTATCTGAAAGAACAGTCCATAAAACCTTTAAATTGGTTATCATATCACCTTTACAGTAGTAAAAATACCATAAAGACGTATTGTATTATATTGTATATATTTTAGAAAATTATAGTCTAGTTCCCAATATCAATCATGGACTATAGATAAATAAAGATGGACATGCACATTGGAGTCATGTACTGTCTGCCTTGCAAAGTTACAATCTCTTTTTGATGAATGGCTGTTTTTTATCCAAATGCAAGGAATGGATTTGAATCTGAGATTTGTAGCCCCCATGAAATCCACAAAGAATCATTCTCGAGAAAATTAGAAAAGGGAAACATAATAAAATAAAGAATCATATAGAATCAATTCGCCAATCACCATGTACTCGATCCATTATGTGTGTCCTCCGATTGGTGCCTTTTTCTTGCTTGTTGACCATCGTTTTTGATCGTATATATTTCGATCTTATTATTTCTTCATAAGCAAGTTCTAAGAACTTACCAGAAATCTTTGTTGTTGGAAATTTAGAGAAAGATGTGTCATCTTTTGACCTAATAACGCATATTAGACACTCTGATAACGATTTGTCAGGCACTTTAATTCTAGAAAAGGATAATCAATGCAAAAATATCTTAATTATATCAATCCATGATTGTGCATTATTTATTTGTGGTGCATACTTCCTTTTCTTTCTATTTTTACAATCTATTACTATTCGTTTTAAAAGATCTGTCATATTGCGATTCATCAAAAAAAAAGAAAAGATCTGTCATATTGCGAAATTGCTCATTTATACTCATGAAAGTAAAATGTCAGTATGTAATACGACAATAATCAAAATATTTTCTCATACATGAATTAAACCTAGCTTGCCTCAAAAAAATAATAATAATACATGAATTAAACCGTGGATATCATTGTTTTCTATCAAAAGTCAAATCTACCGACAGATCATTTAGGTATAAATTAGTTAGTATAGCTCATGCAATACATGGTTTTTTTTTTTAAAATTATTATGTATTTATTTATTATTTATTAATTAAATAAGTTATAATATAACATCATTTACACCATGTTATAAATTTAAACAGTTTGATTTAATAATATTTAATTTTAAAAAAATTATATAAAAAATTATAAAGCTTTATATAGATTAGTTTGATTACGTATTAATATTGCGTGTATTAATTTTTGCATACGATAAATGACATTTTTTTTTTTTGACAAAACATACGATAAATTACTTAATAATATTATATCATGATTTATACGGTACAAATTGAAAGAAATAAAAAGATGGGATCCTTGACTCAAAAAAAAAAAAAAAAAAAAAAGATGGGATCCTCATCATATTTGGATCAACTAATCTGGGAGTACTAAAAATTTGGAGCGTGACCATGATTTGCTCTAATGGAGATGAAAAAAAAAAAAATTGTTAGAATCTGTTTAATTGAGATCTATTGAACGGGAGTAATAAAAAGTTTTTTTTCTTTTTTTCTTTTTTGACAAGGGGAGTAATAAAAAGTTGGAGCCTAACCATATTGAAATTTGCTATTTTGAAAGTAATAAAAGCTTAGAGCAGTACTATGATCCACTTTACCGGAAAAAAAACAATAAAAAGAAAAAAAAATTAATTGACATATATGATTGTGAAAAATGCTAAATCGAAATAATCAGATATTAATAATGCAATTAACTAACGAATTTGAAAATATGTTGAAAATTAAAATATATATAAAAAAAGACATGCTTGGTTTACGTGATAGTCACATGGCTCAATGGCATAGCAGAGTGTCTTACGTTCAAGAATAATCACTACAAGAATCAGTCAAATTTGTGACGGTCTTTTTACGACAGCCAAAAAGCGGACGGAAATATAGACATTTCCGATGGCTTAAGCCGTCGGTAAGCATAACAGGCATTTTTCAGAATTTGCGACAGCTTTTTACACCAGCCATCGGTAAATCCGCCACTACCAAATGTGCGCTTTTCCGTGGAATACATGGCGCCAATTTAGTGAAGGAAATTTGTAATTTGCGACAACCCAAACCGTTGCTAATTTTTGTCCATATTTTCGAGGTTGCAAGATTTGAGATGGACAAAGCGGACGCAAATATTTTTTTCCATTTTGCCACGGCCTTGCCGTCGGAAATCAGTCGGTAAGGTCCAATAAATATTGCAAAACAGAAATCCTTCTCATTATCATCTCCACCTCTCCCTCTTCGCGTCTCCACCTCGTCGCCTCCTCCATCACCAGCCGCGAGCAACGACGGCCACCGCAAGCCTCCTCTGGTCCTCTCCTTTCCCTTCTCATCTCCTTTCCCCACTGCCATTCTGCGAAGACCGCCGCTGCCACCACCCCTGCATCTCCGGCCACCGTCCAAGCCTTTTTTTCGCTAGTTTTGCATTTATTTCAACTTCAATATATATATATATATATATATATATATATGCTATATATGAATATCCTTTGCTTTTTTTTTTTACATGATGCAGTGAACTTCAAATTGGTTTTGTTAGTGATGTTTTAGGTTTTTTTTACTGGTTCTAACAAACATAGCAAATGGGTATGTTGGGGCAACATTTTGGTAGCCTGATTTTCTGGTTCTAGCAAACATAACAAACATAGTGAATTTCTGATGTGTGTAGCCTTGATTTTCTGAAAGTTGGGGCAACATTCTAGTGTAAGGAATTGGTAGCAAAATCTTTTAGGTAGCAGTTGCTCAAATAACATTAAGTTAAAATCTTGAGAATAGGTAGCAGAAACTGTTGTAAGGAATTGAACAAGTTATAAGTAAAGTCACAACCAGTGTAGCTAGTGCCACTGAATAAGACACAGTCCAAGCCTCCGTAGCATCAAGCTGAATGAGCTGCATGCCCGGACCCATACTACGAAGGTTACCAATGAGTTTGTAGATGAGCGCTCTAGACGCACTCAGGTGATTTACATCTCTCGTTATTGGTAATTATTTATATTTTATATTAAAGAATTATGGTAATATCGTGTGATGATGTGCGTTATTGTTAATAACAGGAGGAGTATGAGGCTAAGTTATCTCAGTTTCGGTCTCAGGCAGCATCATCTTCCCCTACCACCACACTTGACCCAAAGGCGGAAGCCCGAGTGGAGTTACAGACATGGGTCGAGGTTGCTGAGGGTAAGAGAAAGGGTCGCATATACGGTATGGGAGACCTCGCCAAGAACTATCGACGGTTGTGCTCCAGCATCTTCACTGAGCATAGTCGAGCATCGTCCAGCAGGGCCCTCCAGTCTCAGGAGTCTGCGGAGATGGTCGAGATGCGACATAGATTGGCAGCTCAGGAGGAGATGCATCAGTAGCTGGTGACGCAGATGGCCGAGCGTGAGCGTCGGATTATGGAGCAGATGCAGATGATGGAAGGCTGGCAGCTACACAGAGAGAGCTCTTGATGCGTTTAGGACCCACTATGATTCAGCCACGGTCGCAACAGGACCAGCACCCCTCAGTGGCAGTCACCGATGTCCCAACCGCCGCCATCCCAGTTTGAAGGTCATAAGCATACCGTGGATTAGGGGGAGCCATCCTTCGAGGATTTGTTGCAGGGCTATAGAGAGGATTATTAGTTTTTTTAGGATTAGATTTTATTTTGTATGATGTACGTACTCTTTGTCAAAACATTTTGCTTTTATTTATGAATTTTATTTATCGTTTTAAATTATTATTCATTTATCATTTAGAATTGTTATTGATTTATCATATTATAAATTAAATTATAATTAAGAAATAAATAAAGTACATTATATTGATTATGAATTTTATATTAAATATTTAATAATTAATTAAATTTTAAATAATTAATTAATTAAAATCAATTATTTAAATTATTTTATTATTAAAATTTTTTTTATATTTGTGACGGCCAAGCCGTCGGCAATGGGTGTGGTTTGCGACGGACTTGGCCTTCGGAAAAGGTGCCTTATTTGCGACGGGCTAGGTCGTCGAAAAATTTGCGAAGGTGATGGCCGTCGGAAACATCCTTTTTTTTGCAACGGCTTGGGCCGTCAATAATTGCGACGACCTTTTAAAAAACCTGTCGCAAAACGTTTGCGACGACCTTATTAGCTACGGATCCGGAGCTGTCGTAAATCCGTCGAAAACCCTCGATTTGCGACGAATTTTAGCCTTTTGTGACGGTTTTTGGCCGTCGATAATCTCATTTTTTCTGGTAGTGAATGAGTCAAATATAATATTCAAGGGTTAATAAATGAGTTTTACCTGTACTAGTGTTTCTTGTTTCCCACAATGGCGGCCCCCATATCTTCTGCTCAGAACATTAAACCCATCAAGGAAATTAATCTTGAAAAGCTCAAAAGTTATGGATTTGACGTTATTACAAAGGTTGAGGCTCAATGATGGAAATATTTGTTCGACATTGATCATCCCATTCCTACGACAGAACTTCGAGAGTTTTGGTCCAATACTAAGATCAATGCTGACGGATCCATCAGCGTGGAAGTAACTGAAAAAGTAGTGACAATCAATGAGTTTTATTGCTTCCATAACAAGAGCTCCACAAAGCGGTTTGATGAGTTACAAAAACCTGGAGTGGATAAAGAAAGACCCGAGTCTTTCTCTAAAGAAGGTTTATCAGGCCATATTTGAGATCAACGCTGAAAAGAAGATGGCTCAAAGACAATATATGGCCAACAAGACTCAATTCTTCCTAGAGTATTGTTGCTCTTTCATTGTTCTTGCTGCCCACTATCCCCTGGATGTTTCAAAAACTGAATTGACCTTCGTTTATCACCTCCTCACTTGCTCTCAAATCAATCTTCCATTCCTTGTAATGGAACACATGAAATATTGTATCCGTAGGAATGCTGATATCTCATATGGACATTTCTTTTAAACTATCTTTAGGAGTCATTCTGTCAATATGCATGATATGCCTAAAATGCAACCTTATTCAAACCGCTCACCTTCGACTACTTTTTAATCAACAAACTCAACCATGGGAAGGGATGAAAAATCCTAATCCTATCATTCTAGATTCTTCTTCAGAATCTATGTGTCCAGAACCAGAGTCACCAATGTTTCCAACTGCATCTGCTCTAAGGGAGATCCATTCAAAGAGAAGGCATGCCTATAGTGAGGCATTTGGAAGCACACCAAAATCACATTGCTTTCTTGGAACCAAAGTATTTTTGGATTAAATAATCTCTAAGTTTTGATGTTAACAAAAATGATTAAATTTGTATGACAAAGTGTTAGTTAAGATCTAACATGCTTCATCTAGTCTTGTAGGGATATTCGAAATTCTATAAGTTATAGACTCTAAAGAGTTAATATCAGCGTCCACTTGAGTAGACGAGCTGCTAAAATGAATGGTATATTTAATTATGCGAATATGTTTAAATAGATGGAATATAGAACAGTACTAGTAGACGAGATTTTGTCTACTGTGAGTAGACGAGCCTGTGTGCCATGTCAGTAGACGCAGATCTAAGTTACTCACCGAATTATAGCAAGTCCAAAGACTTGATAATAGACGAGCAAAATGTTGCCACGTCACTGGACGAGCTAAAAAGAGTTTTTGGCTATGAGTGTAGAGACGCACTCTTTTAAGTAGACGAGCTCCTCTTTCTTTCTGAATACTTAGTATAATCAGAATAACTTTCTCGACCACAATGAAGTATTTATTTCAAATGATTGATATTTATTTCAAGTATATTTTGGTTCTTCATATTTATTTTAACGGCTTTGTTGCCTTGTTTCTCTGAGAGAGACATAGTACAAGTAAGGAATTACAAAAGCAAAATAGTACAATGCAAAACGACTTGTACCCTGTCACCTTTAACGCTGGAATAGCTGGAATTTGTACAAGGAAGGCAAGACAGTTTTTGGAGTTGCATTTGCTCAGAGGTGTGCCCGTTTTGTGCAAGAATGACATATAGTACAATGGCCACGAGCAAGCTGAGTCACAACGGATTTTATGCAATTTGATTCTATCCCTAAACGGGAAAATTCAAAAACAACCGTTGAAGAATTTGAAGAGAAGAGCAAGGTCACTATAAATAGAAGACCTAGTCTTTTGAAGAAACAACTTTTGGTATACATAATTCTTGATAGAAAAACTCTTACAAGATCAATTCTTTTATTCTTTTACAAAGCAAAAGTCTGTAATACCTTAGCTTGAATATTGTTATATTCAACTGATCTTAAACTTTCATACCCTCACACATAGTGAGTTAGAAGATCAAAAGAAACTAAATCTCTTTGTTAGAGTTAGAGCCTGAAGAGGCTTGGTAAGAAAGGAATACTTGTAGCCTGGAGAGGTGTTGAATACTTGTTGTAATCTATTTGGAAAATAGTGGAGAAAAACCTTCAAGTAGAAGGGACTGGACGTAGCTCTTGGTTGGAAGAGAGTGAACCAGGATAAAACAACTTGCGTGAATCTTCTAATCCCTTATCTTTTCAGTTTTATTTGTTTATACTAACTGTGGGGATTTGAACATGATTTTGTTAAGTCTTTAAAAGTTTTTTTTGTGTGTGTTTGCTTTTGTCTCTTAATCTTTGTGTGAGAAAACTGTTTTGAAAAAAAGTTGTTTTCAAAAATTATTAACAAATACAATTCAAACCCCCTTCTTGTGTTTGCCTGTGTCAACTTCAGTTGGTATCAAAGTTCAGCCTCGAAAGGGTTGAGCATCTAACAAGTGCTGAGGGAGTACAATCCAACAACCATGGATGCAGAAGGACAAGCTATCAACAGACCTCCACTCTTTGATGGAATTGATTATGATTATTGGAAGAAGAAAATGATGGCCTTCTTGGATGCACAAAACTTAGACATCTGGGAACTGATTGAGAATGGCTATACTGAGCCAAGAGGTGAAAATGGAATAGCCTTGGCTAGAGCAGATTGGACTGTAGATCAAAAGGCTAAACATCAACTTAATATTATAGCCAAACATTATTTGATGTGTGCCATTACCAGATCAGAACATGACAAGGTTCACAGCTGTAACACAGCAAAAGAAATCTGGGTTCACAGCTTGAAGGCTCATCACAAGTGAAGGAGTCAAAGATAAGCATGCTGGTTCACCAGTATGAGCTTTTTAAAATGGCTGATCATGATACTATAGATCAAATGTTTGGAAGATTTCAAACAATAACCAACAGTCTCAGATCTCTTGGAAAAATTTATGAGAATAGAGATCATATCAGAAAAATTTTGAGAAGTCTCTCCAAGCAATGGAGACCTAAGGTTACTGCCATTCAAGAAGCTAAGAATCTGAATACTCTTTCTCTGGAAGAGCTTCTCGGGTCACTAAAGGTTAATGAGCTTGAACTAAATGAAGAAGACAATTCCAGAAAAGGAAAGTCTATTGCCTTAAAGGAAAAGAAAGCCAGCTCTTCAAAAGTCCTTAAAGCTGTTGAGTCTTCAAATGATGCTGAACCTTCAGACAGTGATGAAGGGTCAGATGAAGATGAATTATCTTTCATCTCCAGAAAGATACAACACATGTGGAGAAAGAAAGGTAACTTCAAAAGAAAGCAGTTCAACAAGAAGTTTTCTAAGGGGAAATCAGACTCCAAAGAAAAAGGTCCACCCCTATGCTTTGAATGCAAGAAGCCTGGTCATTTCAAAGCTGACTGCCCTGAATTAAAAGAGAAAAAGAAGTTCTTCAAGAAAAAGAAGGGCTTAATGGCAACATGGGAAGACTTAGACTTATCCTCATCAGATGAGGAAAATGAAGCTGAGGAAGAGGCAAATATCTGCCTCATGGCTGACACTTCATCAGAGAATGAATACACTGATGATGATGAGATCTGCTTAACAACAGGAAAGAAACAAACATCCTGGTACTTGGACAGTGGATGCTCACGTCACATGACGGGAGAAAGGTGTATGTTCCAAGACTTAAGACATAAGGATGGTGGTTGGGTGACATTTGGAGGAAACTAGAAAGGGAAGATCACTGGTATAGGTAAAATTGGTAAACATCCTTTTCCCTCCATTGATAATGTTCTTTTAGTGAATGGTTTAAAACATAATCTGCAGAGCATAAGACAATTATGTGATAGTAGATATGATGTTTCTTTTAATAAGAACAAGTGTAATGTCAAGAAAAATGATGGATCAAATTTATTCACTGTTAAAAGGCTAAACAATTTGTATAAAATTGACTTGGAGGACCTTTCAAATCAAAGTGTCTCATGTTTAGTGTCCATTGAAGATGAGCGATGGATTTGGCATAAAAGGTTAGGTCATGCAAGCTTGAGATTAATCTCAAAGCTAAATAAGCATAACCTCGTGAGAGGACTACCAAACCTTAAGTACAAATCTGATGCTCTCTGTGATGCATGTCAAAAGGGAAAACAAGTCAAAGGTTCCTTTGAATCTAAGAATATTGTTAGTACCAAGAGACCACTAGAACTGCTACACCTTGATCTTTTTGGTCCAACAAGGACTGCTTCTATCAGTGGTAAGAAATATGGTCTAGTCATTGTAGATGACTACACAAGATGGACATGGGTTATGTTCCTAGCTCACAAGGATGAGTCCTTCAAGGTCTTTTCTAAAATCTGCAAACGTGTATAGAATGAAAAGGCATGTGTATCACTTCAATTAGAAGTGCCCATGGGGGAGAGTTTGAAAATGAGCTATTTCATAAGTTCTGTGAAGATAGTGGTATTCTTCACAACTTCTCAATACCTAGAACACCACAACAAAATGGTGTGGTAGAGAGAAAGAACAGATCTCTTCAAGAGATGGCTAGAACTATGCTCAATGACAACTCTGTCCTGAAGCTGTTAATACTGCTTGCTATATTTAGAACAGAATATACATTAGACCAATCTTGAATAAGACTCCTTATGAATTGTGGAAGGAACGAAAACCCAATATTTCATATTTTCATCCTTTTGGTTGTAAATGCTTTATTCTAAATACTAAAGATCAACTTGGTAAGTTTGATGCAAAAGTAGACAGTAGAATCCTGTTAGGATTTTCTGAAACATCAAAAGGCTTTAGAGTATATAATTCTAGAACTCTAGTAGTAGAAGAATTTATACATGTCAAGTTTGATGACAAGCAGCCTGATAAGAAATTATCAGAGCTAGATGAAGCTTTTGTAGATCTTGATTTAAACATCTCAGGAGAGACAATAAAGATGAAAGCTGATGATCCAGTGGAAGACCCTCCTCAACAACCAGAAACATCCACCTCTCCACAAGACAATGTTCAGAGATCTTGGTATTTCAAGAATTATCATCCACCAGATCAAATCATTGGAAACCCCAGTGATAAGCTGAGAATCAGATCAACCTTTAGAGAGCAGGAAGATACTGCACTAGTCTCTAAGTTAGAACCAAAGACAGTAAACGAAGCTCTGCTGGACAATGGCTGGATTCTAGCTATGCAACAAGAACAAAACCAGTTTGAGAGAAGTAATGTTTGGACTCTGATGCCCTTGCCTAAAGACAAATCTGTTATAGGAACAAAATGGGTTTACAGAAACAAGCTTGATGAAAATGGTAAGGTGATAAGAAATAAAGCAAGACTGGGTGCACAAGGTTATTCTCAAGAAGAAGGTATAGATTACACTGAAACCTTTGCACCTGTTGCTAGATTAGAAGCAATTAGAATTCTACTTTCATTTGCTGCACATCACAGCATAATGCTTTTTCAAATGGATGTAAAAAGTGTTTTTCTTAATGGCTTTATTAATGAAGAGGTTTATGTTATGCAACCTCCGGGTTTTGAAAGTGAAACTTAACCTGAACATGTGTATAAGCTTAAGAAAGCTTTATACAGCCTAAAACAAGCCCCTATAGCTTGGTATGATAGGCTAAGTTCATTTCTAATGGAAAATGGCTTTAATAGAGGAAAGGTTGATACAACCTTGTTTAGAAAGTCAATTAAATCCAATTTTATAGTAGTGCAAATTTATGTTGATGATATTATATTTGGTGCTACTAATGAATCTCTGTGCAAAGAATTCTCAAAGTTAATGCAGAAAGAATTTGAAATGAGCATGATGGGAGAACTCAAGTTCTTTCTTGGACTTCAAGTTAAACAAGCAGCGGACGAGGTGTACATCCATCAAACCAAGTATACAAAGGAACTCCTTAAGAAGTTCAAAATGGATGATTGTAAACCAGTGAATACCCCTATGCACCCCACGTCCATACTGAACAAAGATGACAAAGAGAAAAAGGTAGACCAAAATGTATATAGAGATATAATAGGATCTCTTCTATATCTTACTGCATCCAGACCTGATATTATGTTCAGTGTGTGTTTATGTGCTCGATTTCAATCTGATCATAGAGAATCTCACTTATCAGCAGTCAAGAGAATATTTAGATATTTAAAAGGTACTACTAATCTGGGTTTGTGCTTTAAGAGAAATGAAGAATATAGATTAGTTGGATTTTGTGATGCTGACTATGATGGAGATAGAATTGAAAGAAAAAGTACCAGTGGAGGATGTCACTTCATTGGAGCTAATCTTGTCTCTTGGTCAAGCAAAAGGCAAAGTACCATTGCTTTATCAACTGCTGAAGCTGAGTATATTTCAGCTGCTAGTTGCTGCTCTCAACTTCTATGGATCAAACACCAATTTGAGGACATTAGGGAAGATGTGGCAGCTGATATCTAGCGAAAACACATTGTTAAATGTATAGAAGAAGCATCTTCATCTGGCTTAACTTCACAACAGAAGATGTTCATTGTGACACCTTTCTACCCAGCATGTTTTCAGGCAATTAATATAAATAATTTAAAATAAAGAATATGCCATTATTGAATAAGTTTAAAAAAAACAATTGTCCATGGGTAGAAAAGTCCCACATGAACCAGTTACAACGCGGAAAATAAACCAAGTTCAAAATCAATAAAACATGAAGAAATAACTACCCAACCCCGATGTCACAACTCAGCTGGTATAACCCTCCGGAAAATAACATCCTCGGAATACAAAAGGAAACAACTAAACATAAATGAGCCTTAACTATGAGTGGCGGCTCCTCAGAGTCACTCCTCTCCAGGCTGCTCGTCGTCCTCTGCGAAAATACCGATCAGGCCAAACACAACAATACAGGGAGTAAGATTCATGTAAACATATATACATCAGGGGAATAGTATGCAAGGTAAACATACAACATTCAACAGTACTATATCAACCAAGTATGCTATGCTATGCAATGCATCAACTACTCCGCTACTCCAACTATGCATGTGGATCCAAACTAACTCAGGATGAACGACTTTGGAGTTACATATCCGTATTAGCCATAAAAGCACCAACACCGGCAGTTCACCAAACCTTGGGTGAACCCCATGGATAGCCAACGCATCAAACCGTGGATGCCTCATCACCGGGGGCCTCAGTCACCAAACCTTGGGTGACCTACCGTGGATGGCCAGATCATCGTACTCTCGGGCGATCTCCCCTATGTCGAACCTCCCCCATCAACAACTCCAATGTTCTATGCAAATGGCACAACAACAAACAATCTCAACCACCTCCTTGCTTGGGCCATGAAGCTCCCAAGACTTCAACATCAACATTCAACGTAACCTTAGACCCAAATCGTGGGGTTAAGGCTCCCTTGGCCAATAAGCACCAAGGTTCAACTCAACGTGCTTGGGCCCATAAGTACCCAAGACTTCAACTTATAACCGTGCGGTACCCCATCGGATACCGACTTAACATCTTGTTATCTTAATAATCTTTGATAATTATTAACCAGATTGTCTAATCTTTCTCTTTGATTAGCTACCTCAACTTATCATCATAGGGGAATGGAGTTTAAAACCTCTTAAGTCCTTTAATTGTCTACTGTCCAGGAGGGGTCAGCACGGTCGTGCTTAGACCCTAGCATGGGCGTGCTTGGACACGTGAGGGCGTGCTGCCCTTATAAGTGAAGCACGGTCGTGCTTCACACTCAGCACGGTCGTGCTGTTTGACCTGCACGGTCGTGCTGAACAGCACGTCCATTTTCCAGAATTCAAATGGGAGCACGGTCGTGCTCCCTGTTCAGCATGGTCGTGCTCATCACGCGACAGTGCTGTTCTGGGCAGGAACAGTAACCGAATTCTAACCAAATTAGTTAGGGATTAAACCCCTAAACTTAACATGTTTATTAAACCTAAATATTTGATTAAACAGTATTTATCAACATTATACTCATCATAACAGCAACAACAACAACAATCAACCATCCAACAACATTAAATCAATAAATACATAGCATCGTATTTATAGGCAACCATCATGTGCATATCATACATACAACAACACAATTAGCCAAATATAGCATGTTATTGACAGAAACAGTGTTTAATATGTAATCATACAACATACAATAACACCGGGATCATGGGGACCCCGTTACCTTACACTACCCACTGCCTAATGAATACAATCCCACTTCTCCCCATACCTGGATTGAAGGTCACTCCAACATAAGCTCCTAAATCAAACGGTCACGGTTCCCTAAAGCGGCTCGACTCAACACAACCTTAGCCAAACCGAACACAAATTAGTTTCCTATTCAAACCAATATGAAAAGGAAAACATAAAGGAAGGGAATGATACCTCTAGACCACTATAGATCAAACTAGCCTCCCAAACGGCTTCCAAAACTCCACTATAACAATGGAAGAAGAGGAAAAATGGAAGGAAGTAGCTCTGGCCGAAACTGGTGACGGCTGCCAACACAGAATAGGGTTTCACGTTAATCCTCGGGTTCTGTGCCAAGCTTATAGAACTCGGACCTGAGCACGGTCGTGCTTACCCTTGAGCACGGTCGTGCTCCACTTAGCGTCAGCGAGACGCGGTCAGCACATTGAGCACGGGCGTGCTCACTATTGACACGGTCGTGCTCAACTTAAAATCAGAAACACGCTTCTGACTTTAAGTACGGGCGTGCTGGCTAATGAGCACGAGCGTGCTCATGTACTAGAAAGGCACTTTTAAGCTAAAAATCCCACTTAGCCCTTAAACAACATTTTTAAAATAATAAAACTAGCTTTATAAAACATTTTACGATAAACGGGGTGTTACATTCATTCCCAACGTCAAAGGCAAGTGTGGACTATCAAATTTCAGTTACTTCATCTACAAGGACATCTTAGGTGTTCCTACCATAAGTCCTATCTATGTAGAAGAAGAAGTCCACTGGGCTAAAGAGCTGCCCGCACCTGTTCTGCAAAAAACAGACTCACCTCCACCTTCACCACCTTCTGAGCACACTAAAGAAGAAATCATTGTTGAAGACTCTGGTATGGAGATTGACTCTGCTGCACCAGTCACTGCTAATGAGGAAGTTGCTGAATCTGATTCTAGACCAAGCACTTCTGGAAAGTCATCATCTCAACCATTAGCAATAACTGTAATTCATCCAGAGAAGCCTCAAACTTCAAGAGCTCTTGACACTCTGCCAAGTCAAGCTCATGCTCAGGAAAGTGCTGAAAGTTCAAGACCAACACTCTCACTGCCTCCAAACTTTGAAGAAATCATTGGAAGAATTGTAGAGGAGAGAGTGAAAGTTGAGGTAAAAGAGCAAGTGAAAGAACAAGTTGCAGAAGCTCTGGCTCCCACCAATGCCATGATGAACCAGATGATAAGTATAATGGTAAGCTTCCAACAAAGCCAGAATTTGCCAACACAAGTCCCTGCCCCTCCACCAAATCCAAATCCAAACCCACCTCCTCCATCTTCTTAAAGCCTTTCTTTTGACTTTTTGTTACTGACAATGATGGTCCAAATTTCCTACCTTTTTGTCTGATGACAAAAAAGGGGGAGAAATGGAGAGAGAATTTAATTTAATTTATATATGAAAGTCAGTTTTTTTTTTTCGAAAAATATTCCTTTGTCTGCATGTGTATATGTGTTACTTGTCTTATATGATTGCATAGTTATTTAATTGTTCTGATACTATCTTTTGTCTGATAAGTAGCTCTACTGATATGATAAGTAATATGTGATATATGCTTTTCTGTTCATATCTTTTTCTATTATTCTTTCCCTGTTAAGTTTGAATGATTTGTCTTAGGGGGAGCTTTGTAAGCTCTCTTAGACTTTATACACTCAAATTTAATTAGTTTTTGTCATCATCAAAAAGGGGGAGATTGTTGGAACCAAAGTATCTTGGATTAAATAATCTCTAAGTTTTGATGTTAACAAAAAGGATTAAATTTGTATGGCAAAGTGTTAGTTAAGGTCTAACATGCTTCATCTAGTCTTGCAGGGATATTCGAAATTTTATAAGTTATGGAATCCTCTAAAGAGTTAATATCCGTGTCCACTTGAGTAGACGAGCTGCTAAAATGAATGGTATATTTAATTATGCAAATATGTTTAAATAGATGGAATATAGAACAGTACTAGTAGACGAGATTTTGTCTACTGTGAGTAGACGAGCCTGTGTGCCATGTCAGTAGACGCAGATCTAAGTTACTCACCGAATTATAGCAAGTCCAAAGACTTGATAATAGACGAGCAAAATGTTGCCACGTCACTGGACGAGCTAAAAAGAGTTTTTGGCTATGAGTGTATAGACGCACTCTTTTAAGTAGACGAGCTCCTCTTTCTTTCTGAATACTTAGTATAATCAGAATAACTTTCTCGACCACAATGAAGTATTTATTTCAAATGATTGATATTTATTTCAAGTATATTTTGGTTCTTCATATTTATTTTAACGGCTTTGTTGCCTTGTTTCTCTGAGAGAGACATAGTACAAGTAAGGAATTACAAAAGCAAAATAGTACAATGCAAAACGACTTGTACCCTTGTCACCTTTAACGCTAGAATAGCTGGAATTTGTACAAGGAAGGCAAGACAGTTTTTGGAGTTGCATTTGCTCAGAGGTGTGCCCGTTTTGTGCAAGAATGACATATAGTACAATGGCCACGAGCAAGCTGAGTCACAACGGATTTTATGCAATTTGATTCTATCCCTAAACGGGAAAATTCAAAAACAACCGTTGAAGAATTTGAAGAGAAGAGCAAGGTCACTATAAATAGAAGACCTAGTCTTTTGAAGAAACAACTTTTGGTATACATAATTCTTGATAGAAAAACTCTTACAAGATCAATTCTTTTATTCTTTTACAAAGCAAAAGTCTGTAATACCTTAGCTTGAATATTGTTATATTCAACTGATCTTAAACTTTCATACCCTCACACATAGTGTGTTAGAAGATCAAAAGAAACTAAATCTCTTTGTTAGAGTTAGAGCCTGAAGAGGCTTGGTAAGAAAGGAATACTTGTAGCCTGGAGAGGTGTTGAATACTTGTTGTAATCTATTTGGAAAATAGTGGAGAAAAACCTTCAAGTAGAAGGGACTGGACGTAGCTCTTGGTTGGAAGAGAGTGAATCAGGATAAAACAACTTGCATGAATTTTCCAATCCCTTATCTCTTCAGTTTTATTTGTTTGTAATAACTATGGGGATTTGAACTTGATTTTGTTAAGTCTTTAAAAGTTTGTTTTTCTGTGTGTTTGCTTCTGTCTCTTAATCTTTGTGTGAGAAAACTGTTTTGAAAAAAAGTTATTTTCAAAAATTATTAACAAACATAATTCAACCCCCCTTCTTGTGTTTGCTTGTGTCAACTTCATGCTTGATGGAAGAAGATCCCAAGAAGAGAAAAGTGGCCCAAGAGGAGTCATCTTTTGTGAGGGCAATAAGTTCTGACAGCCCCCCCTCTTCATTGCCATTTTCTGATATTGATCGTCAATATGTCATTGATGTGATGGGAGGATTCAAGACATCAGTTATAGAAACGTTTCATGAACTAATTGTTGTTCTTAGAAATTGTTAGGAATTATTTCCTTTTGTGTTCATGTTTTTTATAACAATCAATGGAGAATTAAATTATCTATTCATTTCCTGTCTTAGATCCTTCTTCTGTACACACACACACATCAACTATTTATCATTCAACTATAATAGTAAATGAAAAGAACCAAATATTAGCAACAACAATTGTATATGACTAACTTAAAAGATTTAAGAAAATTAATGGTTAAGACATAACTCTAAGGATATATGTGAGAGAACAATGATAATTATAAGTTAATAGAGAAGCAGTAGGTTGAAGTTTGAAGTGTGAGAGTGTTATCATAGCCAGCGAAAGATTTCAGTTTTAAAATAGAGAAATGATATCGCTTATATAAAGAAGCGCTATTATAATCGCTATTGAATATCGCATTCTAAACGAACAACTATTAAATAGGGAAATGATAGCGCTTATACAAACAAGCGCTTATAATTGCTATTTAATAGTGCATTTTATACGAAGCGATATTAAGTTATTTTATTTCTTTTTAAAATGATTATTTTTCATTCCTTTAAATTTTTAATGCAAGCAGAACATTTCCTTTGTTACATTTTCACATGTTTAAAATTTGTTTTTGTGTTCCCACTACACAGTGATGACAACCAAAAGTAAATAAACGGATAATGATTGCACTTGATGAGAACAAATACCTTCAAAGAATATTTAATTTCTATTTTATTTCATTTCAAATATACATCTTTTTACACTTCAAATATACATCTTCTCAGCAATGCAACATCCCTGGCTGCTCTATGGATTGACGACTGTCCCCACAAACCAATACGGGTCTTTTCAGAGTGCTTTGTCCTCACTCATATGCTTCCTAGGAAAACTTCCCAGGAGGTCACCCATCCCAGAATTGCTCCAAGTCAAGCACGCTTAACTGTGGAGTTCTTAAGTGATGAGCTCCCGAAAAGAAGATGCATCTTGTTAGTATAGGCAGTACCAATCAATTCATATAAGCCATCCTCAATTGTATAGTCTCATACCTACACAGTCTCAGGATCTCTCTCATTCCGGTGTGTAATCGGTTCATTCATGTGACCCTTCGCCTAGAAGCCAGCCAGGAGCCGCTCCTTGTTTGTGCTTTCTTGCACCGGCGACCACTCCCCGTCCTTGTCAGCCCCGGGTGTCACATGCCCACAAGCTTCCACTTGGTTCGTCCCCAAACCACACCGTACTGGGAGAGGCGCCGCTCTGATACCATTTGTAACATCCCTGGCTGCTCTATGGATTGACGACTGTCCCCACAGACCAACACAGGTCTTTTCAGCGTGCTTTGTCCTCACTCACACGCTTTCTGGGAAAACTTCCTAGGAGGTCACCCATCCCAGAATTGCTCCAAGTCAAGCTCGCTTAACTGTGGAGTTCTTAAGTGATGAGCTCCCAAAAAGAAGTTGCATCTTGTTAGTATAGGTAGTACCAAACAATTCATATAAGCCATCCTCAACTGTATAGTCCCATACCTACACAGTCTCAGGATCCCTCTCATTCCGGTGTGTAATCGGTTCATTCATGTGTCCCTTCGCCTAGAATCCTGCCAGGAGCCGCTCCTTGTTCGTGCTTTCTTGCATCGGCGACTACTCCCCGCCCTCGTCAGCCCCGGGTGTCACAAGCAGCATGTTGATGGCAAGGGAGAAAACGGAATGAAGCTTTACTTTATTTTTCCTTCTGCCCTCTCTTCAATATCCCTTCTGTGACTTCATCTGCACATAGGGTCGATGGGGCGCCCTCGCTTCTCATATCTTTTTGTCTTCTGTCATGCCAAAAGAAAGATTTGTTGGTTGAAAGGGTCACTGGGTCGCCAGCGCCACCCCCACCTTCTGTCATTTCATTGGGGCACCTTAATACCCCTCATAATCGTCATATGTCATTCACATATCTTTTTGAAAGGCTCATATTTTTTTCTGGGTTTCCAGTGACTCCTTGATAATCTTAACATAGGATTAGAGTAGTGTTGGAACGCCTAAACATCTCATTTCATGAGGCATTTGGGAGAGACGATGACATTCACATATCTTTTTGTCGCCTGTCATGACATTTAGGATAAGACTTCTTTTGTCGCTCTTCTGGGCATTAGACATGACACACGACAAGAAGATATGAGAGTATCGGCCTCTTCAGGAAGATTAGAACACAGAGAAGAATACATGAGGAGATTTTATAAAATTTGTAGTGTGGGATAAGAACATAGAGCATGGTTATTTATAGGAGCAATTGGCTTAGGTTTAGGAGCATTTTTTCAATAGCTATTAAGGAGAATTGATTTCTTTCCAGTTTTCTATGCATTGAAGGTTGAATATCAGGTTTTCTGCGCAGAGAGTTTATTGTACTCCATCAGTTCCATGAACTGTGCCAACGTCCAACGACTACGGGCAGAGAGTTGGTCACAGTGTAGTTTAAGATAGTGTTTTTCAACTCAAGGGCTATGATAGTTACAATTTTCATAGCGTTTGTATCTATTAAATTTGTCTATTATGATAGTGCTTCCCAGGTTAAGCACTATTAATGATGTATGGGATAAAGAGCTCTTTTTTTTATATAAAAAAATAGGTTATGGAGTAAAGATAACGTTTTCTCGGTGAACTACTATTAAATGTTAATAATTTAGTAGCATTTCTATTGGTCGGCGCTATTAAACACTTCCACTTATTTTTTCATGGAGCCTCTTACCAAAACCGCTATTAAGTATGCATTATTAAATCCCGAATCTGTTATAGGGTTTTTATTTCACTATCTTAATTATGCACAGTGAAATAAAGGTGGTCCCAGATTTTTAATATTTTATATTTTTGTGATTCTAGATCTACTATAATGACATGGGTTTTTCTATCATGTGCAACTTTGCACAGGTTAAGAAACCCAAAAGTAGCAACTAGTTATTGGAAAACTAAGCATTTCAGTTTTGAAAGTATAAAATACACAAGTTCCTATAAAAATTTACTCTTTTAAGATCCTTAAATGAGAGGGATCCTGAGATTGTGTAGGTATGAGACTATACAATTGAGAATGACTTATAAGAATTGATTGGTACTACACATATCAACAAGATGCATCTTCTTTTCGGGAGCCCATCACTTAAAAACTCCACAGTTAAGCGTGCTTGATTTGGAGCAATTATGGGATGGATGCCCTTGGGAATTTTTTGCAGGAAGGGTGTGAGTGATGACAAAGCACACTGAAAAAATCCGTATTGGTTTGTGGGGACAGTCATCAATCCATAAAGCAGTCTGCGATGTTTCAAATGGTATCAGAACTACACCTATCTCAGTAGGGTGTGGTTCGGGGATGAACCATGCCGAAGCTGGTGGGCATGTAACACCCGGGGTTGACAAGGGCGGGGAGTGGTCGCTGGTGCAAAAAGACACGGACAAGGAGTGGCTCCTGGCATGCTTAGGTGGAAGGACACATGAATGATCCGATTACACACCAGAATGAGAGGGATCCAGGGTCTATGTAGGCATGTGACTATACATTTGAGGATCGCTTATAAAAATTGATTGATACTATTTATATCAACAAGATGCATCTTCTTTTTGAGAGTCCATCACTTAAGAACTCCACAATGAAGTGTGCTTGACTTGGAGCAATTCTGGGATGAGTGACCTCCTGGGAAGTTTTCCCAGGAAGGTATTAGTGAGGACAGAGCACGCTGAAAAGATTCATGTTGGTTTATGGGGACCGTCGTCATTCCATAAAGCAACCTTGGATGTTACAACTACATTACTAAAAGAGATAGATTCATGCACATTTTTTAATCTATCTATTTAAACTTTTAAAATTTCATTTTGGGCTTTAAAAAATATCATATCAATCATCCTGCATTGCGTCAAAATTCATTAATCCTCCATTTTGAGGGATGACATTCGGAAGGGTATGGGTACTATAGTACTCATACCCATACCGGTGTTTTAAATAAATATCCATAATCGGATACCTAAGTGTGTAGTAACTTAAGTATTTGTAGTAACTTAAATAAATATCCATAATCCTCCATTGCGTCAATACCCACGTGTGTAGTAACTTAAGTATTTGTACCTTTACTCGCTGGATACCTAAGTACCCATACCCACATCTATTACCTGCATTTTAATTAACTATGAAAAAATTAATTAATAAAAAAGAATATTAAAAATATATAACATGTGGAGAACATATATATAACAAGAGTGAAATATCATGATAGTAAATAACAAGGCAAACCATTCTAGTATGTTCTCACATTACACATCCACATCATGATATATCTAAGTCTGATATACAAAGGTCTTTGATACAAAGAATCCAATAATCTTCAAAACATTGAATAAATATTAAAATTTATCTCTATAACAACAAATTCACAAAGGCAAGATAAGGAAAGTTGAAAGGAGGAAGTGTGTAGAAGTGTGAACGGCATAAGAAGACAAGAAGAATAATAACCATAGGTACATTACAATTTTTTAACTTAATATTATATAGATATATAAATAATTAAATAAGTATTAATATATATATATATATATGTATGTGGGTATGGGGGAGTAGTGGGTGCTAGAGTACCTGTACTCGCATCCATACTCATTAAATTTTGCCGGTAATTACTTGTCCCTTTACCGATATCCAAAAAGCGGATAATTATCCTGTTTTTCATGAGTAATTTTTGTGGGTATCCATCGTGTAAAATACCTACTATCCATTTTGGTTACACGTTAAAACTAGGGGCTTTAATTTTAGTACCTCACCCATTTGATGTTACTAGTTCCTACCTCCCATCTCTCAATTTTTTTTATTTTGTTACCAAAATACCCCTTCACCTTCTTCTTCCACCTCCCACCTCCCACCCCCAAGCCAGCCCACCCCTTCACCTCCCTCTCTCACCTCTCTCCCCTATACCTTTGTCATCCATCTTCATCCTTTTTATTATCCCTTTACTATCTATACTTTTCTTCAGCCTTCATAGTTCCACAAATAGCCTCTATCTCATCCTCGCTTTTCTCACTATCTTCTTCTCTTTCTCTATTTCAAGTTCAAACACAAACAACAAATAAAGCAAGTCCCAAATCATCACCAACAGCAAATAGATCAGGGAGGCCACCACCATTGCTTCTTGGATTGTCGTCCTTCACGTTCGTCGCATCTCCTGCCACCGTCCATCAGTGCAATCCAACCATCGCCAGTCTCTGTCCGCAAACATGAAGCACCGTCCTAGGCGCAACTGTCCACCGCATCGCCCTCACGTTCCACCGAGAAGAACCATCGCACAGACCCGATTTAGCATGCCACCATCCCACCTATGCCTACCATCCCGAGTCCAGTCATGTCTTCCCTGTTTGCGTCGTCGACAACCTCAAGCCTCTATCCAACCACCACTGCACCACATTGCCAGAGATGCCGCCGTCGACTGCCTTCTTCCACGCGCACCCTCCTCTGTCGTGTCACTTTGTTCCTGGTAATTCGTGATGGGCTGCGCATGGCTTATGTCCTTGCTGGTGTGAAGCTCTGGCGATGCCATGATGCCAGCATTTTAGGTTTTTACGGTGAAAGCGTTGGTGCCAGATCCAACGATTGCTATAAGTTGAGAGTCTTCGACAGAGAGCTGAAGCAGAAGTCACCGACGTTGCAAGACTAGATGACGACGATGATGACATAGGTGAGGAGAGACAAGAAGGGAGAGGGAGGTTGGAGAAGAAGGTGAATGGGTATTTTGGTAACAAAAAAAAAAAATTGAGAGTTAGGAGGTGGAAACATCATGGGGAGGTACCAAAATTAAACCTCTAATATGACACCCTCTACCCAGCATGTATTCAAAAGCGATAACACAGATATCAAAGAAAGAGAACACATGCATATTATATCATAATAATAAAACCGGGCAGAGCTACCGCATTGTAACATAACACGGAAATAACCAAAACAATTTTATAAAGGAAACATAACATAACTGAAAACATAAACGAAACCAACCCCGATGTCACACTACAGAGCTAGTAAACCAATCCGATAAATCAAATAGGATACAACGAAAACAAACTAAACTACTACTGAAAGCGGGAAATCCTATCTACGAGTCGCGGCTCCTCAGAGTCACTCCTTAATTGGCTGCACATCGAACTCTTTATAAATGATACATGCCACAAAACAAGAAACATAGAGATAGGGATTAAGAAACATATAAATGAATATAACGGCAAGGAAGCAGTTACCAAGACGAGCATACATCAAACAATCATGTTATATGTGACACCCTTCTACCCAGCATGTAAAAAGGCAATTAATATAAATAATTTAATAATAAAAACATGCACTCATTTAATAAGTTTAAAACAATTGTCCATGGGTAGAAAAGTTCCACATGAACCAGTTATAACGCGGAAATAAACCAAGTTTAAAATCAACAAAACATGAAGAAATAACTACCCAACCCCGATGTCACACTCAGAGCTGGTATAACCGTTCCGGAAAATAACATCCTCGGAATACAAAAGAAAAACAACTAAAAATAAATAAGCCCTAACTATGAGTGGCGGCTCCTCAGAGTCACTCCTCTCCGGGCTGCTCATCGTCCTCTGCAAATGCCAATCAGGCCAAACACAAACAATACAGGGAGTAAGATTCATGTAATCATATAAACAGCAGGGGAATAGTACGCAAGGTAAACATACACATAAGTATACATCAACATCCAACAGTATCATAACAACCAAGTATGCTATGCTATGCAATGCATCAACTACTCCGCTACTCCAACTATGCATGTGGATCCAACTAACTCAGGATGAACGACTTTGGAGTTACATATCCGTATTGGCCATAAAAGCACCAACACCGGCAGTTCACCAAACCTTGGGTGAACCCCATGGATAGCCAACGCATCAAACCTTGGATGCCTCCTCACGGGGGGCCTCGGTCACCAAACCTTGGGTGACCTACCGTGGATGGCCAGTTCACCGTACTCTCGGGCGATCTCCCCTTTGTCGAACCTCCCCCATCAACTACTCCAATGCTTTATGCAAATGGCACAACAACAAACAATCTCAACCACCTCCTTGCTTGGGCCATGAAGCTCCCAAGACTTTCAACATCAAACTCAACGTGACCTTGGACCCAAACTGTGGGGTCAAGCCTCCCTTGGCCAATAAGCACCAAGGTTCAACTCAACATGCTTGGGTCTATAAGCACCCAAGACTTCAACTTATCAACGTGCGGTAACCCAACGGATACCGACTTAACATTTGATTATCTAATTATCTTATATAATTAATAACCAGGTTGTCTAATCTTTATCTTTGATTGGTTATCTTAACTTATCATCATAGGGGAATGGGGTTAAAAACCCCTTAAGTCCTTTAATTGCATTACTGTCCAGGGGGGTCAGCACGGTCGTGCTTAGACCCTAGCACGGTCGTGCTTGGAAACGTGAGGGCGTGCTGCCCTTTTAAGTGAAGCACGGTCGTGCTTCACACTCAGCACGGTCGTGCTCAGCAGCACGATCGTGCTGTTTGACCTGCTTGGCCGTGCTGAGCAGCACGGCCATTTTCCAGAATTTAAGTGGGAGCACGGTCGTGCTCCTTGTTCAGCACGGTCGTGCTCAATGCACGACTGCACTGTTCTGGGCAGGGACAGAAACCAAGTCCTAACCAAATTTTAATGGATTAAACACCTAACCTTACACGTTTTTTAAACTTAATTATTCCATTAACAGCTTTATCAACATATACTCATCAAAACAGTAACAACAATAACGATCAACCATTCAACATCATTATGTTAATAACAATAACATAGCATCGTATAAACAACCATCATGTTCATAGGCATATAACACTACAATAACCAGGAACATACTATCACATATTAAATACCATATTACAACAAACATACATACAAAAACACCGGGGTCATAGGGAACCCCGTTACCTTACACTACCCACTGCCTAATGAGTACAATCCCACTTCTCCCCATACCTGGATTGAAGGTAGCTCTAACACGTCCCAACGAACGAACCGGTTCCTCCTCTTACGGAGACTCTCACCAACACGAACCTTGGATCCACAAAACAACCCAAGAATCAGTTCCCTATTCACAATAATGAAAGGAAACTAAGGAAGGGGAAAGAACCTTACCTCTGTGCACTGACACAGTTAAGCTAGCGATCTCCCAAAACTGATCAAGAGGAAGGGAAAAGGAGGAATGCTAGTTCTGGCCGCACTATGGCTACTGCACTACACCAAAAATAGGGTTATCTGCCAAACCCTCGACTCTGTTTACGTATATAACGTTCGGACCTGAGCACGGTCGTGCTTAGCATTGAGCACGGTCGTGCTCCACTTAGCGTCAGTGAGACACGGTCCACGCATTGAGCATGGGCGTGCTCACTATTGAGCACGGTCGTGCTCAACTTAAAATCAGAGACACGCTTCTGACTTTAAGCACGGGCTTGCTGGCTGATGAGCACGAGCGTGCTCATGTACCAGAAAGGGACTTTTAGACTAAAATCCCACTTAGCCCTTAACCAACATTTTAAAATAAATAAAACTAACTTTATAAAAACATTTTATGAAAAGCAGGGTGTTACAATTCCAGCCCCCTTATAAAAATTTCGTCCTCGAAATTTCTACGTACCTCAAACGAAGAGATGCGGATACGCCTCCATCATCTGACTCTCGAGCTCCCAGGTAGCGCTTTCCTCAGTTGCCCCGCTCCAAACTACCTTAACCAAGGGAATCTCCTTGCCTCTTAGCTGCTTCACCCTCCTATCCTCGACTCGAAGGGGTAACACCTCGAATGTCAAGTTCTCTTTTAACTGTATTGTATCGGGAACTATCACGTGACTAGGGTCATGAATGTACTTCCTGAGTTGAGACACATGAAAAACATTGTGGAGATTTGACAAGAACGGTGGCAAGGCTATTTGATAGGCGACTTCGCCGACTCTTTTAAGGATTTGGTAAGGACCAATGAACCTCGGAGTAAGTTTCCTTGCCTTCATCACTCTACCTACCCCAGTCGTCGGGGTAACTCTCAAGAATACATGATCACCTTCCTGGAATTCGAGCGCCTTCCCCCTTTTATCATGGTAGCTCTTCTGCCTACTCTGTGCAACTCTCATCTTTTCCTGAACTAACCTGATCTTTTCTGTTGTTTCCTGGACTATCTCTGGCCCTAGCACCACACTATCACTAGGTTCACTCCAACACAAGGGTGTTCTACATCTCCTCCCATACAGAGCTTCATAAGGTGCCATCCCAATGCTGGAATGGAAACTGTTGTTGTAGGTGAACTCTATTAGGGGCAAAAACTTGTCCCAACTTCCTGACTGTTCTAACACACAAGCCCTCAACAAGTCCTCTAAGGACTGGATGGTCCGCTCAGACTGCCCATCAGTCTGTGGGTGATAAGCTGAACTAAGCCTAAGCTTTGTTCCCAAAGCCTCTTGCAAACTATTCCAAAACCTAGAGGTAAACCTCGGGTCTCTATCTGAAACTATGCTAGAGGGTACACCATGAAGCCTAACTATCTCCTTGATGTACAATTTAGCTAACTTCTCCAATGGATACTCCATATTCATCGGAATGAAATGGGCAGACTTAGTCAGTCTATCCACAACAACCCATATAGCCTCAAAACCAGCTGGGGTCCTAGGGAGTCCAGACACAAAATCCATGGAGATGCTATCCCATTTCCACTCTGGGATACCCAAAGGTTGCAACTTACCTGAAGGCCTTTGATGCTCTATCTTAGCCTTTTGGCAAACTAGGCACGCATATACAAACTCAGCTACATCCTTTTTCATCCTAGGCCACCAAAACATCATCTTAAGGTCCTGATACATCTTAGTGGCACCTGGGTGCACACTCAATCCACTCCTATGACCTTCTTCTAAGATCAACTTCCTAAGCTCAGGAACATCAGGCACACAAACTCTATCCTTAAACCTCAAGATGCCATCACTGCCATCCTTAAAACTTAGGTCTCTACCCTGAGCGAGCAACTCTCGCTGGTCTAAGAGAAACTTGTCTAACTTCTGGCCCTCTCTAATCTGATCCATCAAACTGTTGGTAACCTTCAAGGTACCAAGCCTAATACTCTTAGGGGTAAACTCACAAGCTAGACTAAGGTCTCTAAACTCCTCAATCAAATCCATCTCCCTAACCATCAAAGCGGAGACATGCAGGGTTTTCCTACTCAAGGCATTGGCCACCGCATTGGCCTTTCCTGGGTGATAGGTCAGCTCGAAGTCATAGTCCTTTAAAAACTCCATCCACCTACGCTGCCTCATATTCAACTCCTTTTGATCAAAGAGATACTTCAAACTCTTATGATCGCTAAAGACTTCAAGCCTCGCTCCATACAGGTAATGCCTCCAGATCTTTAAGGCAAATACCACAGCTCCTAACTCTAGGTCATGGGTAGGGTAGTTCTTCTCATGGGTTTTCAACTGCCTAGAAGCATAAGCTACTACCTTACCATTCTGCATCAGCACACCACCTAACCCTTGCTTAGAAGCATCGCAGTAAACTACGAAAGGTTCACTAGGATCTGGCAAAACTAACACTGGTGCTGATGTCAACCTATTCTTAAGGGTTTGGAAACTCTCTTCACACCTAGAGTCCCACACAAACAACTGTCCCTTCTTGGTGAGACGGGTTAAGGGTAAAGCTATCTTAGAGAAACCTTCTATGAACCGCCTATAGTACCCGGCTAACCCCAAGAAACTCCTAATCTCGGTTACAGACTTTGGCGCTTCCCACTGGAGCACCGTCTCTACCTTAGCTGGGTCCACTGCTATGCCACCCTTAGAGATGACATGTCCTAAGAAGCTCACTTCCTCTAACCAGAACTCACACTTAGACAACTTAGCATACAACTGCTTTTCCTTAAGGGTCTGCAAAACAATCCTCAAGTGTTCCTCATGTTCCTCCTTACTCTTGGAGTACACTAAGATGTCATCTATAAACACTACCACAAACTTATCCAAGTAAGGGTGAAAGGTCTTGTTCATATAGTCCATGAAGACCGCAGGAGCGTTGGTCACACCGAAAGGCATAACCAAGTACTCATAGTGACCATATCGCGTCCTAAACGCTGTCTTCGGGATGTCCTCAGACTTAACCCGAATCTGATGGTACCCTGACCTCAAATCTATCTTTGAAAAGACGCAAGCGCCCATCAATTGATCCATAAGATCATCAATCCTAGGGAGGGGATACCGATTCTTTATGGTCACCTTGTTGAGCTGCCGAAAGTCGACACACAACCTCATACTACCATCCTTCTTCTTCACCAACAACATAGGTGCTCCCCACGGAGACACACTCGGCCTAATGAACTGCTTCTTCATCAGGTCCTCCAACTATTCTTTCAACTTAGCTAACTCAAGAGGAGACATTCTATAGGGTGCTATGGAGATTGGCCCGGTGCCAGGCACTAAGTCTATGGTAAACTCAACATCTCTTTCTGGGGGTAAGTTATAAACGTCCCCCGGAAACACTTCGGGAAATTCTCGCACAACAGGCAAGCTGGCGACATCAGGAGGGCTGCTCTCTACTTCCAGGGAAGCTAACATCATGTATACTTGGGCTTCGTCTTTCATCGAAGCTTGAACTTGGCTGGCAGAGAGAAGGTCCGGATTCTTAGACTCCTTTGGAGTTCCAAAAATCAAGGTTTTATCGAAACAGTTCAGGAGGACATGGTTGGAAGATAACCAGTCCATACCCAGAATAATATCTAGGTCTTTCAAAGGCAAGCATACAAGATCAGCAATGAATGTCCTATCATTTATAACTATATGACAGTTCTTGCATGCATAAGAAGTAGAAACAGGTTTATTTGTAGGTGTAGAAACCAACAAATCATACTCAAGGAAAGCAACAGGCAATTCAAGACTCTTGACCCTATCATGCGATATAAATGAGTGAGTAGCACCCGAATCATACAACACGGTTAATCGAGTTCCATCAATAAAACATGTACCTTGAATCAAGTCATCAGACTCGGAGGCTTCAGCTCCACTAAGAGTAAAGACTCTTCCAGTGGTCTTCAGTCGATTGGCCTGGGACTTCTGATTCTTGCCGGCGCTGGGAGGCTCGGCCTTGGCTCCTTCACACTCTCGGCTGATGTGTCCTGGCTTGCCACATCTGAAGCAGATAACCTGCGTCTCCTTGCACTGAGACGAGTAGTGATCCGTAGCACCACACTTGCCACACCTCATAGGCCTAGAGACGTTAGAGAACCCGCCCCTAAACCCATCCTGCTGAAACTGTGGCTTCTTACCACTCTCCTTGAAATCTCTGCCTGTCGGAGCATACCTCTGCTTACCCTTGTCCCTCTGATCAGGCCTCTTGCCACTCTGGCTATCTGACCCTTTGGAACTAGCAGCTCTGAATTGGCTGGCATCTTCATAGAACCTGCACTTGTTGACCAGAATAGGGAAGACTCTGATCTCCTGGTAGCTGATGGCCTGCTTGATCTCAGGTCGGAGTCCAGCCTCAAACTTCACACACTTCGAACGGTCATCCGTCTCATGCTGGTAGGGAGTGTAGTACCTGGCCAGCTCCTCAAACTTTGCCGCATAGTCACCAACTGACAGCGACCCTTGCCTCAAAGACAAGAATTCCATCTCCTTCTTGTCTTTGATATCCGCTGGAAAGTACTTCTCCAGGAACCTCTGCCTGAACACAGCCCATGTAACCGCTGTGCCCTCAGCCTGCATCCTCTGCCTGCAGTTATCCCACCAATGCTCAGCCTCCTCGGTCAGCATGAAGGTAGCAAAGATGAGCTTCTGCTGATCGTTGCAATCCATGGCTCGGAAGATCTTCTCTGTCTCCCTCAGCCACAACAAAGCTCCTTCCGGATCGTACGCGCCCTTGAACGACGGAGGGTTGTTCCTCTGGAACTTATCTAGTCCCTGGAACTCAGCTGGCCCACCGTTGTTAGGGTTAACCTGACCAATAGCATTGGCCAGAAGTGCCAATGCGTCCGCGATCGCCTGATCGTTGCGTCCTCTACCGGCCATTAGTTCCTGTACAAGTCCAACACAACTCTTAATACAGAAACTTAAGCGAGTAAAAGCTACAGGCAACTAACTTAAAACATCATTATCTATACAAGTATAGACAATTCACACAAGAGTCACACAACAGACTCACAACAGACTCATACCACGTCCGAACAAGGTCGAACTGCTCTGATACCACTAAATGTGACACCCTTCTACCCAGTATGTAAAAAGGCAATTAATATAAATAATTTAATAATAAAAACATGCACTCATTTAATAAGTTTAAAACAATTGTCCATGGGTAGAAAAGTCCCACATGAACCAGTTATAACGGGGAAATAAACCAAGTTTAAAATCAACAAAACATGAAGAAATAACTACCCAACCCCGATGTCACACTCAGAGCTGGTATAACCGTTCCGGAAAATAACATCCTCGGAATACAAAAGAAAAACAACTAAAAATAAATAAACCCTAACTATGAGTGGCGGCTCCTCAGAGTCACTCCTCTCCGGGCTGCTCATCGTCCTCTGCAAATACCAATCAGGCCAAACACAAACAATACAGGGAGTAAGATTCATGTAATCATATAAACAGCAGGGGAATAGTACGCAAGGTAAACATACACATAAGCATACATCAACATCCAACAGTATCATAACAACCAAGTATGCTATGATATGCAATGCATCAACTACTCCGCTACTCCAACTATGCATGTGGATCCAACTAACTCAAGATGAACGACTTTGAAGTTACATATCCCTATTGGCCATAAAATCACCAACACCGGCAGTTCACCAAACCTTGGGTGAACCCCATGGATAGCCAACGCATCAAACCGTGGATGCCTCATCACGGGGGGCCTCGGTCACCAAACCTTGGGTGACCTACCGTGGATGGCCAGATCACTGTACTCTCGGGCGATCTCCCCTTTGTCAAACCTCCCCCATCAACTACTCCAATGCTTTATGCAAATGACACAACAACAAACAATCTCAACCACCTCCTTGCTTGGGCCATGAAGCTCCCAAGACTTTCAACATCAAACTCAACGTGACCTTGGACCCAAACCGTGGGGTCAAGCCTCCCTTGGCCAATAAGCACCAAGGTTCAACTCAACATGCTTGGGTCTATAAGCACCCAAGACTTCAACTTATCAACGTGCGGTAACCCAACAGATACCGACTTAACATTTGATTATCTAATTATCTTATATAATTAATAACCAGGTTGTCTAATCTTTATCTTTGATTAGTTATCTTAACTTATCATCATAGGGGAATGGGGTTAAAAACCCCTTAAGTCCTTTAATTGCATTACTGTCCAGGGGGGTCAGCACGGTCGTGCTTAGACCCTAGCACGGTCGTGCTTGGAAACGTGAGGGCGTGCTGCCCTTTTAAGTGAAGCACGGTCGTGCTTCACACTCAGCACGGTCGTGCTCAGCAGCACGATCGTGCTGTTTGACCTGCTTGGCCATGCTGAGCAGCGCGGCCATTTTCCAGAATTTAAGTGGGAGCACGGTCGTGCTCCCTGTTCAGCACGGTCGTGCTCAATGCACGACTGCACTGTTCTGGGCAGGGACAGAAACCAAGTCCTAACCAAATTTTAATGGATTAAACACCTAACCTTACACGTTTATTAAACTTAATTATTCCATTAACAGCTTTATCAACATATACTCATCAAAACAGTAACAACAATAACGATCAACCATTCAACATCATTATGTTAATAACAATAACATAGCATCGTATAAAAAACCATCATGTTCATAGGCATATAACACTACAATAACCAGGAACATACTATCACAGATTAAATGCCATATTACAACAAACATACATACAAAAACACCGGGGTCATAGGGAACCCCGTTACCTTACACTACCCACTGCCTAATGAGTACAATCCCACTTCTCCCCATACCTGGATTGAAGGTAGCTCTAACACGTCCCAACGAACGAACCGGTTCCTCCTCTTACGGCGACTCTCACCAACACGAACCTTGGATCCACAAAACAACCCAAGAATCAGTTCCCTATTCACAATAATGAAAGGAAACTAAGGAAGGGGAAAGAACCTTACCTCTGTGCACTGACACAGTTAAGCTAGCGATCTCCCAAAACTGATCAAGAGGAAGGGAAAAGGAGGAATGCTAGTTCTGGCCGCACTATGGCTGCTGCACTACACCAAAAATAGGGTTATCTGCCAAACCCTCGACTCTGTTTACGTATATAACGTTCGGACCTGAGCACGGTCGTGCTTAGCATTTAGCACGGTCGTGCTCCACTTAGCGTCAGCGAGACACGGTCCATGCATTGAGCACGGGTGTGCTCACTATTGAGCACGGTCGTGCTCAACTTAAAATCAGAGACACGCTTCTGACTTTAAGCACGTGCTTGCTGGCTGATGAGCACGAGCGTGCTCATGTACCAGAAAGGGACTTTTAGACTAAAATCCCACTTAGCCCTTAACCAACATTTTAAAATAAATAAAACTAACTTTATAAAAACATTTTATGAAAAGCAGGGTGTTACATTATAGCAGACAACAATATAATATATACAATTATCATCATACCAACGTGTATGCTATGCAATGCAACTCTACTCCACTACTCCGTTATGCATGTGGATCCAAACTATCTCAGGAAGTCAACTTTGGGGTTATATCTCCACATTGTTCAAAAAGCACCAACGTCGGGCCAGACCACTAACCATGGGTGGACCCCCAGGACAGCCGACACACCTTACTCACGGGTGCGCCACCGCGGTTGTACATGACCCGATAGTATCAGATGAATCGCCGTGGATGGCCAGATCGTTTTACTCTCGAACAACCTCCCCTATATTGCACAACCTCCCATCAACATCTCCGACGCGTGAATGCATGGCAAACAACACACAACCACAACCACCATCTTCGCTTGGGCCCATTGGCTAACCAAGTTTTATAACCATCAACACCTCGACTACTAAGCTATTGAGGATTATCGTTTAACGTTTCATCGTTAAGTCTTTTAAGCATCAACAATACTCTGGCCATTAAGCACCAGAGCTCAACACCTTGACCATCAAGCATCAAGGTCCCCTTGGAGCAGACACTGGGCTACCAAGGTACAACATCTTAGCACTTGAAGCGGACACTAGGCTACCAAGGTATGACATCTTATCACTTGTCTTTTGGTCTTCATGTTCCGTTGGTATCTTATTAAGTCTTTTAAGCGTTTGGGGTGAAAACCCCTGTTTCATACATTATGGTTCTGTTCTGGTGAGCATGGGCGTGCTGGACCTGCAGGCAAGCAAGGTCGTGCTACCTGCTGAGCACAGGCGTTCTCAATTGCGCGCCCTGCTCTGGATTTCAAACTGGAGCACGCGCGAGCTCCCTGTTAAGCACGGTCGTGCTCAATGGAGCGTGGCCGTACTGTTCTGGTCAGAAGGGTCAAAAACTCTTTCCCAAATCCTTGGGACAATTCACAGATTCAACCTATTGGCTTTTACTAAACCATTGAGCATCAGCTTCATTAATCTTAACTATTCTTCATTAATATTCATGTCTTATCATCATGGGGAATTAATCCTTTAATCATAGATTCGTTATTAATGTTCCTAGAATACTCACTAATCAATCCTAGGATCATTAACTAAGCCCTATGAACATAACCTTAACTCTCACACTATATTCATGTCTTATGAACAACTGGGAGAAACATCCCTTAATTCTCAATATTTTAACGTCTTAACATCATTGTTGGCATTAACATCCTCAACAATCAACAGTCATAAAGAGCACAACACAACAACAGCCAATAACATCATACTCATCATAATCATGGCATTAGAACATCAACATATTTATAACAAACAACATTTAATAACAATGACATTCATACCAATATCACTATCAAATAACAATTAATCATATAAACACATAAACATGTTAACAAGGAAAGGGTCATGGGTAACCCTTCGTCTTACGCTACCCCTAAGCCTACATATTCAAACTATTCCTTCTCCCCATACCTAGTATGAAGATCAGACTCCCGATAGCAAACTGGTCGCGTTCCCTCAAGCAGCTAGACGAATGAATCAAGCCTTGGCCAACAAAATGGTTAACCAATTTGTTCCCAATTCAACAAAAGGAAAAGGAAACAGAAGAGGGATAACCGACTTACCTTACAAGACACTAACGTGCACGTTCCTCTCCCAAAACTAAAGCAAGATCACCAAGAACTTCAAGGGAAGGAAGAGAGAAGAGGTTTCTGCCACACTAGGATTGCCCAATGTGTCAAAATAGGGTTTAACACGATAACCCTCGTGCTACTGCCTTCTATTTATAAACTCTGCACCGAGCATGGCCGTGCATCCCCTTAAGCATGGTCGTGCTTATATCAGCGTCACTGAGACGTGTTCACGCTTGAGCACGGTCGTACTCCTTGTTGAGCACGGGCGTGCTCAACTTAGCATCAGCAAGACGCGGTCATGCACTGAGCACGGTCGTGCTATTTATTAAGCACGGCTGTGCTTGTGACTCAGACAGTCACAAGACGCGCCTTCAAAGCACGGGCGTGCTGGACATGAGCATGGTCGTGATCATGTACCAGAAGGGATTTTAAGCCTAGAAATCCCACTTAGCCCTCCAACAACAAAACTAAGTTAAGCCCTAGGGCTTAACCAAACAAACAAGGCACTCACAGAAGCACTTTACGAAAAACGGGGTGTTACAATTCCGCCCACTTATAAAAATTTCGCCCTCGAAATTTCTATCACCCAAACTGGTTAAACTTTCACCATTTAGACTCATAACCTCGGATCAAGTCCTCGGACTCGGAGGCTCCAACCAAGCAGGAAGAACTAAGGGTTCTTAACACTAAAACATGATTATCTATAATAAATATAGATAATTCAAACAAAACACACAGAAGACTCGCAACAGACTCATACCATGTTCGGACAGGGCTGAACTGCTCCGATACCACTAAATGTGACACCCTCTACCCCGCATGTATTCAAAAGCGGTAACACAGATATAAAAGAAAGAGAACACATGCATATTATATCATAATAATAAAATCTGGGCAGAGACTGCCGCATTGTAACATAACGCGGAAATAACCAAACATGTTTATAAAGGAAACATAACATAACTGAAAACATAAATGAACCCAACCCCGATGTCACACTACAAAGCTGGTATAACCAATCCGATAAAGCAACTCAGATACAACGAAAACAAACTAAACTACTACTGGAAGCGGGAAATCCTATCTATGAGTCGCTGCTCCTCAGAGTCACTCCTCAACTGGCTGCACATCGAACTCTGCATAAACGATACATGCCATAAAACAAGAAACATAGAGATAGGGAGTAAGAAATATATATATATATAATGGCAAGGAAGCAGTTAGCAAGACGAGCATACATCAAACAATCATGTTATAGCAGACAACAACATAATATATTCAATTATCATCGTACCAACGTGTATGCTATGCATTGCAACTCTAATCCACTACTCCATTATGCATGTGGATCCAAACTATCTCAGGAAGCCAACTTTGGGGTTACATCTCCACATTGGCCAAAAAGCACCAACGTCGGGCCAGACCACCAACTATGGGTGGACCCCTAGGACAGCCGACACACCTTACTCATGGGTGCGCCACCGCGGTTGTACATGACCCCATAGTCTCGGATGAATTGCCGTTGATGGCCATATCGTCTTACTCTCGGACAACCTCCCCTATGTTGCACAACCTCCCATGAACATCTCCGATGCGTGAATGCATGGCAAACAACACAAAACCACAACCACCACCTCCGCTTGGGCCCACAGGCTACCCAAGTTTTATAACCATCAACATCTCGCCCACTAGGCTATTAAGGATTATCGATTAACGTTTCATCGTTAAGTCTTTTAAGCATCAACAGCACTCTGGCCATTAAGCACCAGAGGTCAACACCTTGACCATCAAGCATCAAGGCCCCCTTGGAGCAGACACTGGGCTACCAAGGTACAACATCTTAGCACTTGGAGCAAACACTAGGCTACCAAGGTACCACATCTTATCACTTGTCTTTTGGTCTTCATGTTCTGTTGGTATCTTATTAAGTCTTTTAAGCGTTTGGGGTGAAAACCCCTGTTTCATACATTCTGGTTCTGTTCTGGCCCGTGCTCACCCTCAGAACGGGCGTGCTAGACCTGCAGGCAAGCACGAGCGTTCTCAAATGCGTGCCCCGCTCTGGATTTCAAACTGGAGCACGGGCGTGCTCCCTGTTAAGCACGACCATGCTCAATGGAGCGTAGCCGTACTAATCTGGGCAGAAGGGTTAGAAAACCTTTCCCAAATCCTTGGGACAGTTCATAGATTCAACCTATTGGCTTTTACTAAACCATTGAACATCAGCTTCATTAATCTTAACTGTTCTTCATTAATATTCATGTCTTATCATCATGAGGAATTAATCCTTTAATCATAGCTTCATTCTTAATGTTCCTAGAACACTCACTAATCAATCCTAAGGTCTTTAACTAAGCCCTATGAACATAACCTTAACTATCACACTATATTCATGTCTTATGAACAACTGGGAGAAACATCCCTTAATTTTCATTATTATCATTAACGTATTTTAACGTCTTAACATCATTGTTGGCATTAACATTCTCAATAATCAACACTCATAAAGAGCACAACACAACAACAACCAATAACATCATACTCATCATAATCATGGCACTAGAACATCAACATATTTATAACAAACAACATTTAATAACAATGACATTCATACCAATATCACTATCAAATAACAATCAATCATATAAACAGATAAACATGTTAACAAGGAAAGGGTCATGGGTAACCCTTCGTCTTACGCTACCCCCAAGCCTACATATTCATACTATTTCTTCTCCCCATACCTGGTATGAAGATCAGACTCCCAATAGCAAACTGGTCGCATTCCCTCAAGCAGCTCGACGAAGAATCAAGCTTTGGCCAACAAAATGGTTAACCAATTAGTTCCCAATTCAACAAAAAGAAAAGGAAACAGAAGAGGGATAACCGGCTTACCTTACAAGACACTAAAGTGCACGTTCCTCTCCCAAAACTAAAGCAAGAACATCATGAACTTCAAGGGGTTCAAGGGAAGGAAGAGAGAAGAGGTTTCTACTACACTAGGATTGCCCAATGTGTCAAAATAGGGTTTAACACGGTAACCCTCGTGCTACTGCCTTCTATTTATAAACTCTGCACTGAGCACGGCCGTGCACCCCCTTAAGCACGATCGTGCTTGCATCAGCGTCACCGAGACGCGTTCACACTTGAGCATGGTCGTGCTCCTTGTTGAGCACGGGCGTGCTCAACTTAGTGTCAGCGAGACACGGTCTTGCGCTGAGCACGGTCGTGCTCTCTATTAAGCACGGCCGTGCTTGTGACTCAGACAGTCACAAGACGCGCCTTCAAAGCACGGGCGTGCTGGACATGAGCATGGCCGTGCTCATATACCAGAAGGGATTTTAAGCCTAGAAATCTCACTTAGCCCTCCAACAACAAAACTAAGTTAAGCCCTAAGGCTTAACCAAACAAACAAGGCACTCACAGAAGCACTTTACGAAAAACAGGATGTTACATCTAAAACCAAGTCTGGTCCAAACTTTGGCTAAACATAATCCATCAAATAAACAGGCCCATGCATGCCCAGTCCAAAAAAGCCAACTTCTTTCCGAATTTATCCTTTGAGCCCAGTCCCACGAGGTTTGAACTAAAAAAAAATTTCAAATCTAGTTCGAACGTTGCAGGGTTGAAGCAGAGCCCGCCTTTGCGCAAACTTTAGATCGGAGAAGAAGCAAAATGGAGAAGATCTGCGTTGCCGTTCGACTTCGTCCTCCAATTTCCCAAGATGCCTTCAACGGAAGCTTCTGGAAGGTCGAAGAGAATCGCATCTCTCTTCACAGGACTCATGGCACCCCCTACTCTGGCTCTTCTTATGCTTTTGGTACATTATTATTATCTCCAAATTTATTTCAACTTTCTCAGATTTTCTTTGGTTTTAACATTTTATTTTAATCCTCGTTAATTTCAGATCATATATTTGACGAAAGTAGCACAAACGCTAGTGTCTACGACCTTCTCACCAAGGATATCATTCATGCTGCGCTCGATGGCTTTAATGGTATGTTTCTAATTCATATATATATATATATATATATATATATATATATATATATATATTGTTAGTTTTCAACTTAGCTGTGATAATTGGTATTAATATTTAAAGTAAAACTGAACAGTACCTCATAGGCTTAGCTTAGGTCAAGTGATAGAAACTAACTAAACTCTGCTCAATGCAAGCTCGTGAATATTCAAATTTATTGTATGTTTTCATAATCATATATGCTTCGAATTAGAGCATAATATTTTTTGAAAGAACGGTCATGTGGATTTGGATGTGTGTTAATTATTATTGAGATTATCATGTGGTTAGGAACTGCATTTGCCTATGGGCAAACCAGCAGTGGCAAGACCTTCACCATGAATGGTTCTGAAACTGATCCAGGAGTGATTCCTCGCGCTGTTAAAGATGTATTTGTGAAAATTGAGACGGTAGGTACTACTAATATGAGTTGTCATGAGAGTCTTCCTAATGCTTATTACTGCAATGCTGATGTTTACTTCGACCAATTTGATTATTAGATGTCTGATCGAGAGTTTCTGATTCGAGTTTCGTACATGGAGATCTATAATGAAGAGATTAATGATCTTCTTGCTGTTGAAAATCAGAAATTGCAAATTCATGAGAGTTTGGAGGTTGACTAGCTGCCACTTGAATTCTTATTTATAGTTAATTTAGCTGTATCTATATGTATAGATGTCCTGATTTTTTTTATTTTTTTTTTAGCGTGGAGTATTTGTTGCAGGGCTACGAGAGGAAATTGTCAATAATGCTGAACAAGTGTTAAATCTCATTAATGCAGGAGAAGGTTTGTAATTCTACATTTATATTATAATTTTCCTTCAAGTTGTAACATACATGATATATTTAAGTTGAAAATTGTTCTTTGATATTTGTACAGTTAATAGGCACTTTGGTGAGACAAACATGAATGTTAGAAGTAGTAGATCGCATACAATATTTAGAATGGTATGCCTTTAAATATCCTTTTTTGTTTGTGATGCATGTGTTTTGCAGAATACCTTTCCTTGTAAAAGTACTCTTAAATTATATGCTTTTAATAAAATATGCAGGTGATTGAAAGCAAAGGGAAGGATTCCAATTCTTCTAATGATGGTTCAATTAGTGATATTGTTCGAGTTTCAGTCTTGGTTTGTAATTTCCCCCCATCTTTTTATAATTTCTTGCAAGTAAGTTGCATACTTATCGTTGAGTTTTTGGAATTAGAATTTAGTAGATCTAGCTGGTTCGGAAAGGATTGCTAAGACGGGAGCTGATGGAGTCCGTTTAAAAGAAGGAAAATATATTAACAAGAGCTTGATGGTTTTAGGAAATGTTATTAACAAACTAAGTGATGGTCCAAAGCAAAGGTATACATTTTTTTATTTTAGTTTTATGTACTAAAGTCTTTTACACCATCTTCTAATCATACATTGTCACATGTTTGACTTTTGAGTTAGTTGTTGTGAGAGTCAAACAATTAGAATGATGTGATAATGCATAATTGGATGACAGTATAATTTTTTTCAGAAAAGTGCATTAAAATTAAGTTCATTTAGCTTCTATACTGTATTTAATAACTTTTGAAGATGGTAATGTTCCACCATTTTCGTTTTTCTTGCAGAGGGCACATTCCTTATCGTGATAGCAAATTAACTCGTATACTCCAACCTGCTCTTGGTGGTAATGCCAAAACATCTATTATTTGTACCATAGCACCAGAAGAGGTAGAGGCTGTTTTCAATTTTGTATGACTCTTTTCATCTTGGGTGAATAACTAATATATTTCAACCTATTTAGATTCACATCGAAGAAACAAAGGGAACTCTTCAGTTTGCTAGTAGAGCCAAACGCATCACGAATTGTGTTCAAGTGAATGAGGTCTGTGTATTTTGTCACCTTATCTAATTTTATTTTCTCGTTTGTTATTGTTAAATTATCAGCCCCACCCCCCCCCAAGATTTTCACTATGGTCTATACCAGCATTAATTGGTCTTGGTTTTATGGGTGTTTGTGCTAGGTTAATGAATTTTGAAATGTTTACACTTTACAATGACCTGTCAATTTCCACCATGCAGATATTACAGAGCACACACATAGCTTTTAAAATAGTGATATGTTTTCTTTAGTATGCACAAATTTGATGAAATATTAAAGCAGTTCATACATAATGGTAAGAACTGCCCTGTTCCTGTCACAATATATGCAATCTATAGTTTTATGTTTCTCGGTGCCTTATGATTCACCTGAATGAATATTTCTAATTTCTATGCAACAAACTATTGGAGGAGAAAATATTGAACTAAAATTTTTGAGAATCGTATTACGAGGCTTACTCAGGCCAAAAAGTATTCATGAAAGAACAAGAAAATAGATTAAGCCTGGTATTCTCTCTATGTTTTACTTGTTTTGGTCAGGAAATAATTTACTTTTAATAATGAACCTTCAATATCTTCCCAGCTATATGCGTATATGATTTGCCTCCTTTTGCATGCTGATACTTCATTTCTTGCAATTTTCTGGCCAAATCTGTTTCTTGATGGTCGGAATTTTTCAGATTTTGACAGATGCAGCCTTGTTAAAACGGCAACAGTTAGAGATAGAGGAGTTACGTAATAAACTTCAGGTAATCATCTTCTGATGATAATTTTTGCATTCAAGTCTGATAATCTTACATAATGAAACTTACTATATAGGGATCCCATGCTGAGGTGCTCGAGCAAGAAATTCTCAAACTCAGGAATGATTTGCTGAAGGTAGGTTTTACCGTTTTTGAGTTTATCTAAACTCTGCAGAGTTAGCCATTATATTCATGCTAATGCTCAAGTATTAAATGAACTTTATTTTATTTTTTTATATTAATAAGCTGTCCATATTCCACTGTTTAGTATGAATTGGAACGTGGGAAACTTGAAACGGAGCTGGAAGAGGAGAGGAAATCACGTGATCAATGGATTAGGGAGCAAAGGATGAAAATTGAAGATTCCAATTCTATATCTTTCTCAGACTGTGAGGCAAACGACAGTCAGGTACACCTGATGAGGGAATGAAATAATATGGCTAGAAAAAACCTTTTAAATGTTCCTCTGGGCATAAGCCTGTACAAGGAAAGCTTTTCGTTTATGTGCTCTAATTGGATCCTTATGTTAGTTTACATTTGCATGAAAATTTTTATCCCCTGGAAGAATTCTCAGTTTCGTGCTGCTTTATAGTCAACTTGATTTACATTCCCACTCTTTCCTTCCGGATATTTTTTGGGCCATTTTGTTGTTCCTATAACTGTTTGTAAAATTAGGGACAGGGATCTTTGAGGCACAGATTTACTGAAGAGTGCAATGACATTAATAGTACATCTCAAGGAGATATTTTTAAATCTCCTTGTTTAAAGACAACTTTCAGTGCTTTTGTTGCCAAGCGATCAAAGTATTCAACATTGCCAGATTACAGCCCTCCTCAAGATGCTTTCAACAACGTGGCTGATGAGGATATGTGGTTGAAAATGAACAACGGTTTCGTTGCAGACCTTGATTCACTTCAAACTACTCCTACTCAAAAATTTCAATCATTCCCGATGAGTGATACAACTCCTGTGAGTAAATATTTATTACTTTTTTTTAGGAAAGCAATTTTCTTTTATGCCTTGCATTGCTTTTCTTTTGCATCCATCCACATCCTCCCAACAAAGTTAAAACAATAGGAGGAGCTGGGTTTACAGGTTGTCCCCCGTATTGATGATAAGATTTGCTCTATTGTTGAGCTATTCTTGTCGGGTTCACCATTTTCATCAAATTGGTATTTAACCATCATAGACTCACCTTAGCATGATTATCTATTAAGGTTTTTTGAAAATTAAAATGTGTAAATCATATAGTAGTTTAAATTTTATGTTTTTTTTAATAACAGTTTGTGCATTCCGTGGTTAATGCATTGGTTTAAGTAATTACATATTATATTAATCTCTTTTTTTTTAATATTTATGCTGCTGTTTATTGTTCGTTGTTTTCATGTGGCGTATGTTATGTTTATCAGGGTTGTATAAGTGAAATTGCAAAGTATGAACGAGAGGTTCGAGATTTGAGAAAGCAACTGGAACTTGCTAATACCAAGATAAATGAACTAGAGGTCAGTATATGATATCCTATTACTCTCCTCCATTGGTCAAAATGAAATTTGACATTTATAAACTTGTGATTAAGCAAGAGAAGATCATCCAAACAAAATTGTTTGACTTGATACTTTGAAGATAAAGGGTACTATTCCAGTATTAAATTTCTAATTAAAAATATGATAACGAGAATAATACATATCTGGTTCTGGTGTGCACTCTTCTAAAATATTTCCGATTTGGTTATGAATCCATTTGGTGCTGCTGATATAGAGATATAAACCTTAGTTTCTGACTTTCTGCATATTCGAATATTCATAAAATACTATCTTGTGCTTTCTTCATATGAGAATTGAAGAGATGACACTCTTTATTCCTCTCATGACCTTGTTGAGCTTGATGATAAATACTAGCCTTTGCCTTTTGAGCTCTTTTTTTTATAAATTGTTGTGTGTATCGTGCATGGATCTGTGTTGATGGACATGAATCCAGAGAAAGCATTATGAAGTACCATTGAGCATGGAAAACTTCAAAGACAGCTTTGAGGAGGTTTTGTCAGTAATGCAGGTTGAGCATGTGCTCCTTATCAGTTTCTTTCAACCTTTATTTGCCTCGATCATTTGAAGAAACAGTAAATTAGTTTTCTCCTGTGTTCTAAACAGAGATTTGCATCTGGTGGCAAATTATCGACTACAAAGGTCCTTTCAACCATGAGTGAAATCGGTGCACAGCTATTTGCAAATTTGGAAGCTTGCTTTTCTGTGAATATGGACGGTGAAAGGTCTTCCACTGCGAATTATGCTTTAATGCCTGAGCAACAAAAGGCGTTTCACGAGAGGATGAATAATATAATTACATCGCTGGAGTTATCAGATTGCTCGGCGGCAGCATGGCAGGAGAGGAGTCCTTCGTGCAGCTGTGAACACAAGGTAGTTGTCTGGCCACATATATCGAGATATCAATCATCAATCATGGTTTTATTCTGTGCCTTATTTTTAGGGTATATTGTGTGTGTGTTTAAGAATTCTGTTGGCATTAATGTCACTTAGCCACTGAAGCCTCGACTGGCGTTTGTTCAACTTCAATAGCTGAAATTGAGGGAATAATTAAGAAATTATAGGCATAGCAGCTTTCATGTGTGTATACTGTTTAAAAAACGGTGAAAATCATTGTTAACACATTTATCCTTCCTTGAGGATTATGCACGTCAGATCAGGATTGTAAGAAATAAACCATGTTAGTTAATGAGATAACCTCTCATGCTCTCCTTGTAGCAAATAGAACATCCTCTCAGATTAGACAAAAGCTTCAATCCATGTTGTGGCTGCTGATTTTTGTATATATGCAAGTTTATGTTTTTTTCCTTATAACCTTCAAATGGAAGGGGAATGGTATCCAGCTTCTTCTGAAGAAATGATTTGAGATATCATAAATGGCTTCTTCTACTACAGATATTGATTAGAAATATTATATTAGGTAGGAATAAACAATCAGGGCAATCACTTGATAAGAGTTAGAGATTGGTATATTGCTCTTTAGCTTGTTATATAATCAAATTTCAATGGAGTAAAGGATTATGTTATTTAGAGAGATCAAAGTTCAGGCAGGATGAAGCTGCATATAGATTAGTCTATAAGATGATTTCACTTGTGTATGCACAAACATGTGCACTCAGTTTTCTAAAGAGCACCATAGGTGAAAACTGAAAAGATAGAACTGCATTCTAGCATAAATTTGAGACAAAGCATAGTAGGTTGTTCTTGATTATCCTAAACTAAATTTTTGTGACAAAGGACTTTGCTTTGGGAGGAGAAACTGCTTACTCAAAGGAGGTTTTAAATGAAAGATATGAAAGCCTGGAAAGGGAGTTTTTACTTTTGAAGGAGGAAAGAGACTCTCTGCTCCAGATGTTCTCTGAATCATCCGAGAAACTTGCAGTGGTTACAAGACAAAAGGAAAATGCTTTGAAAGATTTAAGTACTGAAGTACAGAGAAGGAAAAATCTAGAAGGGGAGCTTAAGCAGTTTACTGCAGCTTTTGCGTTTCGTCAAAAATCACTCTTGTCGTTCCATAGTGAATTTAAGACCAAAATTGAGAAATTGAGAGCACACACTTCAATCCTAGTTCCTAATTCTTTTGGGTGTCAAGACTAGATACGTTGTAACTTGTATATCTTTAATTACATTGGTGTCATGTTTCTCATGTATTGAATATGTTATATAATTATTCCAAGTTGATTTGGTTCTACCCTAAGTGACTGATCAGTTCAGTATTTTAGAGATTGCGCTTATTTCACTATTTAGCAAGGTCTGATATGAAAACGCTACACCTACAGAGAAAAGAATTTCATTTCTTCACTTTGCAAGTAATGGCGATAACGTATATATGACATAATATAAGCAGACTTGCCAACTAGCTCTTGGCATTATTTTATTATTATTTGCTTTGGGGCGGAGGTGGGGTAAATTATAAAAACGATTTTTTTCAATATTTGCAACTTTGCAGAATTTTTTTTTTTTTTAAAACTTTGCCCATGTTATGATGTTAAGAAATAAAAAAATAGAAATATTATGTTGAAAGTTGAGTATTCAATTAAAATTTATTCTTTCCAATAAATTATTTTTATTTTTTGATTTTTTAATATATGCAAGGTTGCATAGGTTATAAAAATTGTGATTAATATTGGAAGAGTAAATCTCAATTGGATATTAATTCGAGGTTGAGATTTTGGCAATATTGAAATTAAATAAAGTGATGGAAGTTTAGTTAGTTTTTTTTAGGTTAGTTACGTGTTATTTTTAGCCAATTTCATCTTAAATTACTATTTTATTTTCCTATTTAATTCGTTATGAGATAAATGAGAACCAAATTAAATTATAAAAAAGAGGATTGAAGAATAAAGTTTACTCTTTAATTTCAATTAGTTATTTATATCACAAAATTAAAGTACAATCAAAAGAAATGAGAAAATCACGAAGGATTTCATGATATGATACACAACTTAGTCTATAACAGAAATGTTATTTGCACACCCAAATGGGACACTCATCACATTGATATCCCTTCTACGTGCCAATGATTCCACGTCTCCACCAACAATAATTGCTACGACTTAGGATGAAGTTGGGAAAGTATATTGTGGTTGATTAACAGGGCGTTCCTTAATGAGTAGACTGCATTCATGTACATCTGGTCGTTGTGCAAGTTGCCTTAATGCATGCACATATGGATTGCACTGATGGAGAAGAATTTGTTGCAACTTATGAACCATATTTTGATGAAGTTGAGGGTTTTCAAGCATCCTGTTTTGTAACTCATGGTTGGTATCGTAGATATACAATTGCAAGAAACGTGGTCTTGAACCCTCGTTTGGATAGAACCCTCCTATTTTATGATATATTGCACCTTGAGCACGAAAATTATATATGCCACATCCGGTTGCGGCAACATTTTCATCAATGTGTACACCTATTGACATGAATGAGAGGACATGATTGTAACTCCTTATATGTTGCCTAAAATGTCTTCCTTCAGTTGAATTGTCTGGAAAAATTTCTAGCAACTCTGGAGGAGCAATTACTCGTTCAAACGATACCTTCCCTCCAGTGCAGCACATGTTACGTGACTCATGATAAAACAATCGTGCATTGTAACGTGAACGTGTACCTGGCCGTGGCAAACGAGAACTGACCATTATTGTATTATTTGAAAAAAACAAATTAACATTGGAGAATGTAGTTTTTTCTAATTCAATTTTAAATTTATTAATCTCTCCTGAGGCTTTTTACCTATATTTTTTTTAATTATAGAAATAATATCTTCCATTTATCTCTTTATTACAAATAGTATATTGCATGCTTATATGAATTTTTACAATTTTCAATTATTATCTATACTTATACTTTTCGTCAAAAAAAAAATATTTAAACTTATTAATATATGTACCATACTTATTACTGTAATGCATCATTACATAATAAGGTTGACTAACTTGATTACTTAATAAATAAATAAATTAGCTATAGAGAAACTATTACAATGTACGAATACATTGACAAAAAAACCTGGTCTTATATATATATTTTGAAATAAATAAAAAAAGGTCTTATATACATTTTTAGTTTTATCTTATAATTTTTTTTTATTAAATCTTAGTATAGATATCTTATACTATTGAATTTTAAAAAAAATGTACAATTTTGCTTACATATCTTTATCACCCATACTTTTAATCATGTCATAATCTTTTTTTATTGTTTCCAGATCAACTTCTACACTGTCGCACTCAATCAGCAGTCACGAGAGGGAGGTGTGTAGCATCTCTCCTGAGGCTTTTTCCTTAATTTTTTTTTTAATTATAGAAATAATATCTTCCATTTATCTCTTTATTACAAATAGTATACTGCATGCTTATATGAATTTTTACAATTTTCAATTATTATCTATACTTATACTTTTCGTCAAAAAAAAAAATTTTAAACTTATTAATATATGTACCATACTTATTACTGTAATGCATCATTACATAATAAGGTTGACTAACTTGATTACTTAATAAATAAATAAATAAATGAACTATAGAGAAACTATTACTATGTACGAATACATTGACAAAAAAACCTGGTCTTATATACATTTTTAAATAAATAAAAAAAGGTCTTATATACATTTTTAGTTTTATCTTATAATTTTTTTAATTAAATCTTAGTATAGATATCTTATACTATTGAATTTAAAAAAAAAATGTACAATCTTGCTTACATATCTTTATCACCCATACTTTTAACCATGTCATAATCTTTTTTTATTGTTTCCATATCAACTTCTCCACCGCCGCACTTAATCAGCCGTCAAGAGAGGGAGGTGTGTAGCAAGTTTGACGGTGGAACAAATTCTGGGACAGTGAGACCCTTATTTCTCTCTTTCTTTTTTTAATCATATTTGTATATAATGGGCTCATTTTATTCGCCACAATGTAGCCACTCATCAAAAAACCCAAAAAATAAAGAATAACATAATTGATTATCATACTCAGTATTCATTTACCTTAAATAAAATCAATGACATGTGATTAATCGATATTTATGATTTATGATTTTTAAAGTCTTTGATATATCGTGAAGTTCTTATCTTTCGATATATTTAAAACACATCTCTCTAAGTTTATCATATTAACAAATTGTAACTTAACTTTGTAAAAGTAAAATCATGATATATTGATTGTTTCTTGCCCTTTTACTAATTACTTGCATATTTTAAAAAGAAATATTTTCTGATTAGAATTGAATATTATCAACATTGAATATTATCAACACAATTCAATGTTGATAATATTCAATTCTAATCAAAAAATATTTCTTTTTAAAATATGCAAGTAATTAGTAAAAGGGCAAGAAACAATCAATATATCATGATTTTACTTTTACAAAGATAAGTTACAATTTGTTAATATGATAAACTTAGAGAGATGTGTTTTAAATATATCGAAAGATAAGAACTTCACGATATATCAAAGACTTTAAAAATCATAAATATCGATTAATCACATGTCATTGATTTTATTTAAGGTAAATGAATACTGAGTATGATAATCAATTATGTTATTCTTTATTTTTTGGGTTTTTTGATGAGTGGCTACATTGTGGCGAATAAAATGAGCCCATTATATACAAATATGATTAAAAAAAGAAAGAGAGAAATAAGGGTCTCACTGTCCCAGAATTTGTTCCACCGTCAAACTTAATACACACCTCCCTCTCTTGACGGCTGATTAAGTGCGGCGGTGTAGAAGTTGATATGGAAACAATAAAAAAAGATTATGACATGGTTAAAAGTAGGCAAAATTGCACTTTTAGTCCCTTAAGTTATTTATTTTGTTCAAATTGGTCCCTTAAGTTTTTTTTGTGACAAACTAGACCCTTAAGTTAGGTTTGGGTGACAAATTAGTCCTTTAAGTTTTTTTGTGACAAAATAGACCCTTAAGTTATGTTCGGGTGACAAATTGGTCCCTTAATTTCTCAAAAGGACCAATAAATTAGACCCTTAATGTATTATTTTTATTGTCTTAAAGGACCAATTTGTCACCCGAACTTAACTTAAGGGTCTAGTTTGTCACAAAAAAAACTTAAGGGACCAATTTGAAACCCAAATCTAACTTATGGGACCTATTTGTCACAAAATAAACTTAAGGAACCAATTTGAACAAAACAAATAAGTTAAGGGACCAAAAGTGCAATTTTGCCTTAAAAGTATGGGTGATAAAGATATGTAAGCAAGATTGTACATTTTTTTTTAAAATGCAATAGTATAAGATATCTATACTAAGATTTAATTAAAAAAAATTATAAGATAAAACTAAAAATGTATATAAGACCTTTTTTTATTTATTTAAAAATGTATATAAGACCAGGTTTTTTTGTCAATGTATTCGTACATAGTAATAGTTTCTCTTAGCTAATTTATTTATTTATTAAGTAATCAAGTTAGTCAACCTTTTTATGTAATGATGCATTACAGTAATAAGTATGGTACATATATTAATAAGTTTAAATTTATTTTTTTTGACGAAAAGTATAAGTATAGATAATAATTGAAAATTGTAAAAATTCATATAAGCATGCAATATACTATTTGTAATAAAGAGATAAATGGAAGATATTATTTCTATAATTAAAAAAAAAATAGGTAAAAAGCCTCAGGAGAGATGCTACACACCTCCCTCTCGTGACTGCTGATTGAGTGCGGCAGTGTAGAAGTTGATCGGGAAACAATAAAAAAAGATTATGACATGATTAAAAGTATGGGTGATAAAGATATGTAAGCAAAATTGTACATTTTTTTTTAAATTCAATAGTATAAGATATCTATACTAAAATTTAATAAAAAAAAATTATAAGATAAAACTAAAAATGTATATAAGACCTTTTTTTATTTATTTCAAAAAATGTATATAAGACCAGGTTTTTTTGTCAATGTATTCGTACATTGTAATAGTTTCTCTATAGCTAATTTATTATTTATTAAGTAATCAAGTTAGTCAACCTTATTATGTAATGATGCATTACAGTAATAAGTATGGTACATATATTAATAAGTTTAAGTTAATTTTTTTTTTTTTGACGAAAAGTATAAGTATAGATAATAATTGAAAATTGTAAAAATTCATATAAGCATGCAATATACTATTTGTAATAAAGAGATAAATGGAAGATATTATTTCTATAATTAAAAAAAAATAGGTAAAAAACTGCAAGAGAGATAAATAAATTTAAAATTGAATTATAAAAAACTACATTCTCCAATGTTAATTTGTTTTTTTCAAATAATAATATATATATATCTATACTAAGATTAATCTATATTAATCTTCTATATTAATATCATTCCTACGTACAGGCAAAATAATAAGTTGATAACTAAATAAAGCATATCATCTATCTATTACTAAATAAAGCCTATCATCTATCTATTTTTAAGGTATGTAAGTTGGGCCAAGTAACTTAGCCCATTTTCTTTAAATATGATAATTCTTTTTTAAAAAAAATAAAGTGGAATAAGGGTTATAGATGAGCACCAGATAAGTCCCACAATGGAATTGGTTACTGTGTGAGAAATTTGTTGATGGTGGTCCCTACGCCGTTTCTAAACTCGTGTCGGTACCTTGTTTCTCTCGCGGCGGTGTTGTGTTCCTTACTGTTGGACTCGACGTAGTGAAACACTTCTCACGCGGCGGTGTTGTGTTCCTTCCTATTGGACTCAAGGCGGTGAAACTCTGTTGCAGTGGTGCTTTGTAGAAGGATTATAAGTTTCTGCAGTTATGGTATCCTCTTAAAAAACCAGTTTGTGTGTTAAAAAACTTAACACTGTTTTTAAAAAAATAAAAAATAAAAATAAAAAATACCTTGTTGAGTGGAATATGAATAAAATGGGAGGAGAGTGCTTACCAATTTATCTCAACGATGCTGAATTGATTGTAGAGTGTTGAATTCAGAATGTTAAGATCAGATTTTTTGGATGAGGGTTAGTGAGTGCAAAGATCTTCTTCTTCCTCTTAACTACGTGAGTTGATGCAGTTATTTGGGAATTTGGGAACATGTAGTTATAGGGAGAAGGGGATTGTTTATAGATAAAAACCGTTTGGTGTGGCAGTTTCACCTTATCATGCAGATTTTTTCTACGCAAAGTCTTATCATATAGTTATTTATTGACTTGTTAACCATTATCATGGAGTTTTAGCCTTATGCTACAAAAATGCAGTTTCATCCTTTTATGGAGCATCTATAAAATGCATGTCAGTTTGTGAATTAAAAAAAAAAAAAAAAAGGTAAATTAAAACTGAATTTCCATTGGCAGTTGTGAAGGGTAGTATAGGCATTTTGAAATGTGCAAACCAAATTTCAAGTATTTTCTTTATATATTAGTATAGATTTATCAAGTTAACTAATTTTATTATTTTTACATTGTAGGACATCCGAGATTAAAATAAAATATTTGTAGAGATTAGTGTTTAATATATTGCAAACTTTAAAAATTCTATTTTTTATTTAATATTTTTACTTTCGAATCATTAACAAAGGTTTTTAACCTTGAAAACACAAGTGAATTTCCAATATTCATTGGTGAAAAAGTGACTTTTGTAACGATAAGCGTAAGATGGGTTGAGATGAGTTGAGTTTATCTCTTACCCGATCCTAAACATTGTCTAGATCAATTCTTTGAACTCAAACTCACCCCTAGACCCGAAGGAACCCGATCATATGCAGATTGGTTTATGATCAGACTTAGATGGGATGAGACTAGATCGCCCCGAAGTTAAATAGTTCCTTTGAAAACTAAATGAATATGTTTCTGTGAGTGGGCAAAAAATGTCACTTTACTAGAATGTACATAAAATGAGGTTATCATACTATATCAATATTTCAAAATGTAAAAATGTTTGATATCTATCATAAATAAGGTAAACCAATTTCCAATCATCAAAGAACCACACAAAATAACAGATGAGCAAACACGATTTCATAGAAACATCGAAGAGAACTAAATGACAAAATGGTCATGTTGAATCCATATAAAATAGTCTCTTCATTACATTAACTATTGTTTCCAGTGTCCACAAACTCATCCACACTGACTTTAAACTATGCTCAGCTGCTTTAAATTCTTCAAACTGATTGCCCTCCCTTCAGATCGTGTAACTGCAAAGAACTCAACCCATACACACTTTTTCTTGTAATTAAATCAAATAATCAAATAATATAATGATAAAACGAAATCCAAGTCTTAAGTCTCTCTTGTATATGAATTTTGTTATTGAACATCAAATTTGAACATCATATATGACATCGAATGTATTTTTTTTAGCTCACTTTTTATCTTCTTTATATACACGTGTTTCAAAATACATTGAAAAAAAAAGACACCATATGATGTTCCTACTTAGATGTTCAAGAATCATTTCTCTTTGTATATACTATCAAAACAAGATTTGATCATGATTGGCAAGCCAGCTAAGGCATTAAATATACACACTCATTCGACTATCGATTAAAACCGGTTGAACTTAACCACTCTTCTTTCCAGTCCTCTGGTTTAAACCGATTTCTAAAACATTGCTTCAAATGCTAAATTCACACGAAAAATACTCATAACGTTATGTAAAGAAAGAAATCTGTCAATAGGATCTCACATGACCCCATTTATCCGCATATATAATCTGAAAATGTTGAACATCTAAACGAAAGTTCATGATGTAAAATTTAAATTTGCACATATATAGATTTGATCATGATTGCAAGCCAGCTAAGGCATTAAATATACACACTCATTCGACTATCGATTAAACCGGTTGAACTTAACCACTCTTCTTTCCAGTCCTCTGGTTTAAACCGATTTCTAAAACATTGCTTCAAATGCTAAATTCACACGAAAAATACTCATAACGTTATGTAAAGAAAGAAATCTGTCAATAGGATCTCACATGACCCCATTTATCCGCATATATAATCTGAAAATGTTGAACATCTAAACGAAAGTTCATGATGTAAAATTTAAATTTGCACATATATAGTACTCTTAGCACTGTTGATACCAAGTGGACATAATTGATAGAATTACGATGAGAACTAACAGATTTATTTTTACATTCGATGATCCTACTTTTACAGTTGTGTCCCGAAAAAAGGGGAATAACAAGAACTAGTGTCTTTGATAATGAGTCAATTTTCTTTAAAAGATGCAGTTCAAGTTCTTTATCTCACCACTGCAAATTGGTTAGCAACGAATCATTAAATATCACCATCATCACCGAGCTCCCCGTCTTCGAGCTCCTCAAGCCCCCCGGTTTTTCTGGAACCATCCCGGTGCTCCCTCTTGTGTCTTCTATGTCGGCTTTCAGTGTCTGATTCAGGAGAGTTTGCATGCTGCAATGGGGTATAGTAGCACACATTTAAGATGCCTATTCTAAAATGTAAATTTAAGCTAAACTATACTTTTAGTCCCTTATTTTTATTTTAGATTATAATTTGGTCTCTCTTTTATTTTTTGTTTTGAAATGGTCTCTCATCTTTATTTTAGATTTCAATATAATCTAATCCATTTAAATTGTGGTTCGGAGAGGACCAAATTGATATACTTTTACAAAATAAGGGACCATTCCGGGGAAAAAAAATAAAAGATGTAATTTCGGAACAAAAATTAAAAGAACAACACATTAGTATAACTTTGCAAAACAAGGTACCATTCCAAAACAAAAATTAAAGAACCAAAATAAAACCTAAAATAAAAATAAGAGACCAAAAATATAATTTAACCTAAAATTTAATAAAGATCAGATAGATCGCATACCTTCCTAGACTTTTTGCGGTCATGTCTTCGTGATTTCTTGGAGTCTTCCTTCTCATCCTTTTCAGAGTCCACATCCTCTATGCTGCTCTGACGCCTCTTCCGATGTTTCCTTTCCTTATCCTTTTCTTTTTTCTTCTCCTCTTTTGTAACCATGGCTGTCAGTTATGTCTTGATTTTCGCTAGTCTGTTTCATCCTTCTTATGCCTTTCCTTAGACTTTTCTTTCTCACGTTCTCTATCCTTCTCCTTCTTCTCCTTCTCCTTCCGTTTCTCTTTCTCTTCTCTTCTTTTTCTTTTTTGGCCTGCAAACAGTTATTCATAAAATTAAAAATTGACCCTAGATAAAGTATTCCAGGTCATGCACAATACACAACCAGCACAATGCGCTAACTCCAAAGCAGCAATAAACTACAGATAATAATGCATGTCAATTGATTTCCCCATTAAGTTCAATCCGTTATAGATATAAAATAAGGTGGCTCAATGAAACAAAGAATTTAAACAAAGAAAATGCAAAGGCAAGCTATGATTAATTTTAAAACCATAATCTTTTTATTTTCTGTTTCTGGCAAGTAGAAAATAGGTAGGGAAAAACAAAAGGTAACTCAAGTACGAAAAAAAAAGTGTACAGGATTATAATTATTATGATGATGAAATAAAGGACAGACATAATTCGAAACCAATAAATCAGAATATATTTAATCTTATCGACTCTTGTAGTGAAACCTATAACAGTAGGAAACTTTCTGATAATCATATCTATTTTTTAAAAAGTGTAACAGAAATTTCATGAAGCTCATAGTTGATTTGTTCCAAACGCAATCTGAAGGTAGTGTTGTCCAGCAAATGAGCCTTACACAAGCTCCTAATAAACCATTATTTTTTGGGCCGTTTACACACTTAAAAAAGAGGGCAGACTCGAACTCACGAAAAGTCAAAAATATGCAAGCAAGACCTCAACTAAAAATTGACCAGGAAATAACAGGAGTGCCATTGTCAGACCATTACAAAGCATACACTTCATCACATCTCTCCAGAATAATAACAAGCAGATTCAGACGTAAGAAACTAATTTAGATGTATTATTTCAAAGGAGTGAACCAAAAATAAAAAATAAAATAAAAACTAATACTGACATCTAGCTATTTTTATATAACAAAAGAAATTTAGAATGAAAGACTATTATCCCTTGGAAAGTTCTCCAGAAGGAATAATTCAAACACAAGGTACATGTTTCTGGCTCTACATGTCTTTAACCAATGAAGCATAGACACTACATGGACACAAACATGGACCCATCAAGGCCAAAAAGTTTAGCACACATGACATCTAATACATTTTTTTTATACAAAACGATAGTTGAATAATCTAAGCTACAAGTCTATTTATTGTATACTCAAATATTAAAATAAATGCAAAATTAAATTTTCAAAAGATGGGCTTAAGCTCACAACCAATGAACTATTTGTGAACACAAATGAACCAGATTATCAATCGTTTTTTGGCAGCACTAATTTTTAAAAGCCCTCCTTTTCAAAAAAATAAATAAAACAGATCACCTTATTTATCTCTAACAAAAAATAAACAAAACTATAAAAATGGGGAGAGTCCCATCTTTTCAGATAACAAAGACCCAAAAACAAAAGATGGAAACTCCATTTCTCTCCAGTTGATCTCGGCTGGTGGCTTCAGAACAAGCTGGTCACAGCAACCGCTATGTGCCACTTGACTACCTAGCCATGCCCCTATATTAGAGTATAGCTAGAGTGCAGTGGTGTGCATTGTGTTAGTGTGCACCGTCACACGTCTGTTAGTTAGGAAGCAGTTACTATTTGTAACCTATATATAAACACTTCACTTGTAACATTTAGTCATTTACAGTTGAGAAATACAATTTCAGATTTCATTCAGCTTCTCTATTCTCTCTCTTATCTCTCTAGGTATCAAGAGCTTGAGGTTCATCCATGGCCTCCGATTGCTTCACTCCGCCGCGTCCTCTGCCGCCGCCACCACCGGTCGTCACTCCGGCCAATCTCTCTACTACCGTAACCACCAAGTTGAACGACAAACTTCCTCGTCTGGAAACATGTTGAGTCAGTGATTAAGGCAAGTCGTCTCAAACGGTTTGTTGCATGTCCTCGGGTTCCTCCTAGGTTCCTTTCTGATGCCGATCGAGAAGGTGGCAAGGTGAATCCCGAATTTCTAGATTGGGAACACAGGATCAATACCTATTTTCGTGGTTGCTTACAACGCTTTCTGATTCAGTGCTGCCTCGGGTTGTTGGTTGTGTCCACTTGTATCAGATTTGGGATGAAGGTCATGCCTATTTCAATCGCAAACCACCGCTTGCAGCCGTCAACTCCGATCGGAACTCCGCCACACCATTAAAGAAGGTCGCACAATTTCAGAGTATCTTTTGTGTATTAAGGCTCTCGTCGACTCGCTGATTTCAATTGGATCTCCGGTTACTCACCAAGAGCATCTCGACGTGATTCTGGAAGGACTTCCAGATGAATATCAGCCTATCGTAACCGCCATTGAAAGTCGTTTGGACACCTACTCTCTCAGTGAGATTGAGTCGCTGCTTACTACTCATGAATGGCCTCCAACTTTTTTTTTCTGTCTGCTACCATTCCCTTTTAACCTTTTGCTTTCTTCCTAACCCTATATTGCCACCAACCAACAACGACAGAAGCTAGATCCCAGATAGGTTTAGTCTCCAGACACCACATATCAACCATTATGACAACACTGGCTGGATTGGACGGTGCAGGCAGGAAGTTGACTAGTCTTTTTCTTTGACAGAGGTACACGGAAAACATCACTGCCATGTCCAAAACTTAGCTCAACCATGTCAAGCCATGTTCTCGGAGTGTCAACTAGAAAACTAAAAAAATTTAATTGGAAACAGACACATCTCTGACACAATTGTATGCACGTCACAAAGGTGTTGGTAACCAAAGATTGTTGGAAACTCTTATTGGAAAAACCCAAGTCCCACTTGACTAGAGATATGGCTTAGTAGTGCTTATAAAGCTTCGGCAATCCTCACCTTACAAACCGATTTGGTGGGGTTGAGTTAGGCCCAAACCCAAATTATAAGATGGTATCAGGCATATCCTAGATCTGTTATTGGGCCAAGATCTCTGTTATTTTGTTATTCCACCCACATTTATCCATGCTCCAGATGTTCAGTCCTGGGCGTGAGAGGGTGTGTTGAGATCCTTGTTATTCCACCAGCATCAATCCATGCTTCAGATGTCCAGTCCTGAGCGTGAGGGGGTGTGTTGAGAGTCCCACATCGACTAGAGATATGGCCTAAGTAGTGCTTATAAGGCTTGGGCAATCCTAACCTTACAAGCCGGTTTTGTGAGTTGAGTTAGGCCCCAACCCAAATTCTAAGACCAATAAGAGCTTATAAGTAGTTGGCAATCCTCATCCCATGAGCTAGCTTTTTGGATTGAGTTAGGCCCAAAATCTAATATGGTATCAGAGCTATCCTAGATCCATTGTTGGGTCACCCCACCATATTATCCACGCACCAAGTCCAATAGTGCTGGGCGGGAGGGGGTGTATTGGGAAAAACTCAAGTCTCACATTGACCAGAGAATAGAGATAGTGTCTAATAAAAGCTTAAAAGTAGTTGGCAATCCTCATCCCATGAGCTAGCTTTTGGGATTGAGTTAGGCCCAAAATCTAATAACTGACACTAAAAAACTGCCATTCAATCAATCACAGGTGTAAGTTGTAACAATGACATTAAAATCAAGCTGGACCAGCCAGTTGAATAGGCTGAAGTGCACGCAAGCCTGGTTGCTGGTGCTTGTAACCCTTGCTACTCAGAAATGGTCAAACCAAATTGAGCCAGCCGGTTGTCATTTAAACACAGCCATTTCAATGACTGAGAAAGATCATTACATTGTAAGGGGCAAGCACACAAAATTTGAAAATTCAGGCATATGAAACCAGATAATCTAACAACCGTATTAAACAAGTAGATGTTCTGAAACCAAAAACTGAGACAAATAAAATTTACACACCTTTTCCTCTTCACGCTTGCGTTCTTTCTCTTTAGCTTTTTCCTTTAAGTATATAATGTATTCCTCAAAAATTTCTCTACTGTAGCTTTCATCCCCAATCGATCTGTTAGGAAGTGCAGGACAGAAAACATGAAGTAAAAATACTTCCATCATGGACATGCACTTTACATTGCACAACTGCACCAGATACTTGAAACAGAAAATGATAAAGATACCTGTACTCTTGTGTCTCCTCAAAAAGTGGCTTGATATCCTCCCATTTTGAAGTAGTAGTAATATCCTACAAAAATAAGATGTGATGCTCAATAGCAATTTATTCCGCCAATTAATATGAAACACTAATCAGATCACAAGGAGAGTCTTAGTTTACCTTGAATGTATATAACAGGTTAGTGAAGTCATCAGCAAGGCGTTGGCGCTTCTTAGCTTCTTTCTCCTCCTTCTCCTTAGCTCTCTCTAGCAACTCTTCGAATAAAAGCTTCAAAAGAGGGGGGAAAAGTATCAAATTCTCATAATCCATGATGCAAAGGCATAAACAATATTAAATAGGTCAACTGGCTAGCAACAACCTCTTCATAGAGATATATTTGTTCTAACATGCACATGCAATTATTGAAGTTGATCAATAAAATCATAAGGAGATCCATCCAACAATTCATATTAAATCAATAGTATTCAATTTAAGTTAGGACTCGATAATAGTAACTATTTATTTTATTCTAATAAATTAAACTTTATACCAATAACATGCAAAAAAAGCTTAGTTGAATAATATCCAAATTGAACCAAAAAATAAATTGAAACTAATGCAACAAACTGTTCTGTTTTCTTGTTGATAAATATTATCTGAGCTTAAAAACGGCAGCTTTCAATTTTTGTGGCTGTGTAAGTTAATTAGAGTCATCCAAACACAAACTACCAATAATAGCCTTGCATTGTAATAAATTCAATGCTGAGACACCTAGAGAGTAACTGACACCGAGTTTTCATTTCAGTCATTTGGGAAACTACTCTCATAAATTATATAGTTTCATATTTAGGTGCAAGAAATGCAACCAAGATGACAGAAATCAAAACCAGATCTCATAAATTATATAGTTTCATATTTTAGGTGCAAGAAATGCAACCAAGATGACAAAAATCAAACCCAAAATACATTACCTTCAAATTGATCTCGGATATTGTTTGGCAACCTTCTTCTTCCAAGACAGCAGACTTAAAGTCCTCAAACACTGATGTAGACACTACAGTAATCTACTTGAGTGGGGCGAGAGGCAGGGGGAAGAAGAGTTCGTCATCAAACATAAGCGACATATAAAACACAAAGAAGATCTTTCTAGTGCCTACCTTGCCTGACTTGATTGTATCTTTTATGAGTGTCTTGTCTTCATGATACTGTCAACAAAAAAGGTAATAAGAAATCACCAATTACTATAATACTTTAGGTTCATGTAAATGGTTCACCACACACAATAAGTTGTCAGTCACATCACTAAAAAAGACTAAGTTATCATAATAATAGTATAATACTAAGACTTTAGTAGTTCGTTACCAAACTCCAGATCACCCAATAAATATTCAATTAACAACAAAGCCTCTTCCCAGTCAAAAAAAAAAACAGCCTTTTCCTGCTAGGTAGGGTCGATTACATAGATAAAACAATGTCATTGTGCTCTCTCGTAAACCATGTTATCAGTGTGTTGGAACTCTTATCCTAGGAAATAGCTAGTTATTGTTACTTGGAAATAGGTCATAGTTGCTTACAAATTAGTCAAAATATTTCTTATTAATAGGTGAGTATTCGCTATCAAGTGTATATAAATATCAGCTACTAGTGTGTGACTCACTTTAGCATTTTCACAGAAACTCTTCTAATTTTCACCAAGTCTCTTAAGTTAGTACCACAGAGGCACAGAGGGCTTGGTCCCGCTCCTGCTCTATCCCTCAAGGAGATTCCCCACCAGGTCAAGCAAAACCTTCCAAACAGTCACCAACCATCCAAAACAGTTACCAACTCAGCAAATCCCTCCAAACAGCAAAACCCTTCGCTTAGTTTTTTGCAAACAGTCACCAACCAGCCAACCCACCATACAACATCACTGGAAACCATCTCAGAAGCTACCGGTTGGCCAGCCCCCCAAGCACTGTTGCTGCTTGCGCCTCCACAACCTCCTCTTGTCAGCGCATGTAACCTATGAACCACTGACCAGGTGTTAGGACATCGCACCGCTGGTCCAGAACTGTTCGTCAGCCTTTCCTCGTCCCTTCTAGGTAGTCAAAATCTTGTTTCTCCTCTGTTTGGTTAGTGTGTATCTCTCCTCCAAAGTCTTTATTGTTGCCAAACCCTGTTCTTACAATTTTTGTTCAACCTCATCGCCTTCAAGTCCTCTCAGCCTCAACAAAAGGGTCTCATCTCCTTTGTTCTCAGGCAGTACCATAATAACATCTAAAAAATTAAATGGCAAGAATTATTTGTATTGGTATGCTGCTTTTGATGTTTGGTTTCTAGGTCGAGGACTCTATGATCATATAACTAAGAAGGCTAAGGATATCAATGCAAAGGCGAGAGATGAATGGTAAAAGGTAGATTATCAGTTGGTGTCCTTGTTATGGCAGTCCATTGACCTGAAACTGTCAGCATGCACTATGGCTCTTACAAATCGTGTTATGAAATATGGAAAAAGGCTCAGAGAGTTTGTGCTAATGATGTTTGGCGTCTCTGTGAATCACTCCACAACTTGGTAACCCTACAACTGACTGACCATGATCTACCATCCTATGTCAACAAAGCACCACCAACCACATATTAGTAAAGAAATTCAACACCGAGCAATGCAAAAAGAGATGAGGCCTGCTTTCGGAATCTGAACCACACATTACACACAAAGTAGGAGACAAAGTGGTCAAAGGTCTGCGGTTCTAGTACAATTCAGAAATAAAAGTTCTAATCTTAGAGGGATCTTTAGACACCCAGATGAATTTATCTAAAAGAAAACTATTTGTATTGTAGAAAGAGATACATGTGAAAACTCCCAAGGGATCAAGGACCCAAGTTCTTGAGTTAGGAACAGAAGAGAGTTCAATAGAATCAATTAAGATCAAAAGAGACTCTAGCTCATTAACCTATCTATCATGTAAATTGAAAAAAAAAAATTGAAGGTTCCAAGAGGAAATATCCTGAGAGTAAAACTGACAAACAGGGGCACTGTGCAAAAAAGATAGCCCAAAAAGCCTCGGAAAATACTCAAAAAAAGGATCAGTAACAACCCAAACATCTTCCCATAATTTAATACGAGAGCCATCACCCAACTTCAAGGACAAGAGAGAGTAAAAAAGGTAAACCCTGAGAAATAATTTCCAATGACTAGCATGAGTGACTCCTCTCACCAAGTTGGTGTCCCACCCATTTGGATGCAAATTCATACTTACTTCGAATGACTTGATGCCATAAGGAAAGGAAGACGGTTGTGTAGGAAATTGTTAGGAACTGGCCTAATGGGCCTCAGTTAGACCTTGTTAGCAAAGGAGTAGAGTTAGCCAATTGGTTAGCCTTCTATAAATAGAGGTAGAACAAGAAAAGGATGGCAGGCAATTGGTTAAGGAGTCGGGAAGAGGGAGAGACCAAACTCTCGAATTCCTGGAGATCACTTCTTGTAATTTGTTCTTGCTCTTCTTATCTTTGGGTTCCATTGATCCACTTGAAAATAAGAGAAATAGGGCTGAATTGTGTGTTTTCAAGTGATCACACAAGGATTCATAATAAATCCTAATTGATACACAAAATATTTAACCATATCAACACATATTTTACAGATCCAAAGGGGAAAACTATTTTCAATAAAATTCCTATTTTTCTTTCTTTTCATTGTTCAATCTGAACCAATATATATCAGAAATCTATGTTTTTCTAATAGTTTCATCTATAGTTTTTCCAAGTCTCCTTCTCCCTCTTGTCCTCTACCTGATCCCCTCTTCATATTGGGGCTTCTAATGGTCTTCTTCTCATAATATGGCCAAACCACCTAAAGCAAGATTTTACCATCATTTTCAGAATAGGTGCTACCCCAACTTTTCTCTAATGTATTCATTCCTAATCCTATCCTGTCTTGTATGTCCATCATCTGAGCAGCATCTTCATCTTTACAACACCGAGCTTATGCTCTTCTTGGCTTTTTACTACCTAGCATTTAGTGCCATATAGCATATTGAGTCTAAGTGTGTTTGAATTAGCTGCAAAAAATTGATTATTTCCATAATCGATTATATGCATAATCAATTATTGTTATAATCAATCATAATATAATCAGTTTTATGTTTGGATGAGTTTGTTGAAAAACGATTTTAAAATAATTTATTTCATTTGGATTGTGTAAAAAATCACTTTTATATAATAAATTACAAAAAAAGGTATGCAGTTATTTGTATAATTTATTGATATTTGTTTAGTAGTTAGTTTCACAGGGGTGAAATGGGAAGAATGTTATTGGCTTTAAAATAATCTAAAAGCTTTTTAAATATGCTTCAAACTTTTAGATTATCCAAAAACATATTATTATTTAAAAAAAAAAAAAACAATTGTTTTGCAATTTAATCTTACCCAAACAAACTAAGTTCTACTTGAAAATAGCTTTTACCATGAAAAACAGATCTTACCCAAACAAGCTCTAATAGTTTTGTGGCAAAATTTTCCTTTAAGCTTGAGATACATTTTTTTATCATAAGTAACACCCGAAACACTCTTTTTCTCCATCATTTCAGGGAAAAGTGCACAAACACCTAAAATAAAATTTAGCACATTTGCAAATAGATACCTGCAACTATTTTTTCTTCATAATTAATCCTTAAACTCCTACTATTAGTAAAATCAATCCTCCAACTAGTTTTTCATCCAAATTAATCCTTAAACTCTTACTATTAATAAAACCAATCCTTATATTAACATCCAATTAGATTATTAACGGTGAATAAATATAACCTTTCATTTCAGTTAAGGGGTGTGCACTTTTCCCTAATTTTTATCTATTAACATTGTCACCGAATTCAGCTAAAAAAAAAGACTCTGGCAGGGAACTATATATGATTTTCCTTCTTTAAAAGTTTATTTAAAAATTCTAACAAAAAATGTCCTCCTGACTATATAATAATTACTAATGATGGATTTTTAGACTATCCCCATAATCTTTTCTTAATTAGTCAGTTTATGCAGATTTGTTACAGACATTCTGATATATTTTTAATTAATTAATAATATTAATAATATATATATATATATGTGCTTATATAGATTAAAATAAAAAATACATAAATATAAAGTTTGAGTATTTATATGCAAACGAAGAGATACTAAATGAAAAACAAAAGTTTTTTTATTCTCCCAGTTATATAGATAAAATAAAGATATTTATATTCTTTTTTTTTAAAAAAATTGAGTTTTTAAAATAAGTAATTCATGACATGATCAGAAATTAATTTTTTTTTAAAAAAAAATAAAAATAAAATTCAATCAACTGTTAGCATTTAAGTGAAATGAATGGTTGGATTCATTCACCGTTAATGATCTAACTGAAAGTTAACAAAATGATTGATTTACTGATAATAGGAGTTTAGGGACTAATTAAGATGAAAAAATAATTGAAGGGTTAATTTTACTGATAGTAGAAGTTTAAAAAGAAAAAAAAAATAGTTAGAGGTACCTATTTGCAAAGGGGCTAGAGTTGAGGGAGTGTGTATGCACTTTTCCTGTCATTTTATATCATAGATCCACCATACCTAAACTGTGACTAGTGGTATGGTACACCACTAGGCTAGTGTTAGAATGCTTTTTTGCCGAACTTACATTCCGTATACTATGTCTTACTTAAGTTTAGACAGAAGCCATGTGCTTCGACGACATTAAAATAAATGAGCAGTCTTATTTCTTCAACTTGTTTTAAATCATTTTAAGTCAACTAACATCAAACTCAGAATATGAATGAACATAATTAACTTTCTTTCCTGTTGTCTTTCTGGTGCAAATTCTCATTCTCATAAGTAAACATTTAGGATGCAGTCAAAACATGATCTCAGTCCAGCAAGAGTGCATGTTGGCTGATCATAGGTTACTTCAAATAAAAGAAAACTAGACAGCATTCTAGCATAGCAATAACAGTCTTATTCTAGTTTTCAACACCAATAAACATCTATAACAAACTCATAGTAAGTATTCAAAAAAAAAAAAACTTGAAATGAGAATTCAATAACCTGATTTTCAAGATTTTCAGCAACATCCTCAAACAAATCTTTCGGAGTGGAACCAGATGTGTTTGATGCAACAGCTTGATATTGAGGCAAATCTCTGACCTACAACATAGAAAACACAAGAAATTGATTTCTACTTCCATGTTATTCCAGGTACTCATCACGACCAATGAAAAGTTTTCTTACTTTCAAGCAATACTCTCTCCATTGAGTTTTAGCAGTCAGAATTCCAGCAGCTACATGTTCTTCCAGCAACTTGCGAAATGCATCACGGTTTTTCCTTTCACCCCGACGGAGTCGATCCTATATTGTAGTTATAAAAAATACATACACAGAAGAATATGGACTGAAACATGACCAAAATAATCATACACATAGGTTCTACCTTCTGTATTCTTTTCTGCTCCTCTTCTTCCTTCTCCAAGTCACGTATATAGTCCTGCCAAAGCCATTCTCAGCACATAGATCAATCATACAAGACCATTTATAAAAAAATATATATATATATACCTGGAAAACAAGAAGGCGGTCAAGTTTTTCAAGTCTTAAGTATCTATCATCATCCTCTAATCGATCTTGGATTTTCCGCCACTGACTATGCACCTAAAATGAAACAAAAATAATAAGGAAAAGGTTCAAGAGCGAAGGAACCATTACAACAAAAGTGTACCTCTCCATTTTTTAAATGTACCTTCACATAATCACAGGACTCCAAAAACTTCCTGTATTCTGCTATATTAAGCCTGTGTTCCTCTGCAGCATTTTCCTTTTCCTAAATTTCACACATAGAAAGGATAACCGTTAGAATGGACATGAACTAAATTACACGTTCAATTTCAAAGAGCACCTTGAATTAAAATCAGAGATCATATGAATTCAAACCACTGACTCTTATTTTTCTGATACCAATTGCCTGCTATTCACTCCTTGGACCAGATTAAGAAATTAATTACTCATTCAACATTACGAGCATCTCTAGGTTTGTGTGTGTGGTGGTGGGGGGTTGGGGGGATAGATGGGTATCCAGCCCACAATTAAAACTTAACTAACACTTCGATATCAACTCATCAGTGGCAGACTCATTATCCTTCCCATAGCTCCAAACAGGAAGTTGAAGCAAGAAAGTAGTAGTGTGATTCTTCTCTCTGTACCTGATTCAAACTCCGACTACATAAATTTGAGGGGAAGATGAATTTGGATCTTGAGCTTCGGTGGAATTCCAGTTCCAGGTTTCCAACAACCAATGCTATAAAGAATGCGACGATCAAGCTTCTCTTTATGCAATTTGGGCTCCGAAAAATAGAAGGTAATTATGTTCTGAGCACCTGCCCTTTTTTGCAATTTTTTTGAGTACTTATTTTACATTAACAACAGGCTTGGACTTCGGTTTGAGTGTGGCTTATAATTGCAGTCCCCTATTAGACCAGCTATATGAGTGAGGCTTAATAATTTGTAAACGGAAATCTAGTTAAGTTGAATTCCACCATCATCATTTGCTTGATAGTGTAGTAGCAACACTTAGACATTAAATATTAGCCTAAGTAATTAAGTACATAAAAAACTGCATGAATTATAGGGGTATTAAGGGCATGAACCACGCTATGAAGCTAAGGGAAAGCATAATTGAGCACAGAGAATAAGAAAAGAAACTCACATCATAGAGAACCAATTTGGTTTTATGTCGGGGAGGTCGACCATAGTAGCAATATACTTGCTATGAAGATTGATGAAGAAATATCGAAGGAATCAAAAATACTTGTACAAGGTTTTCATCGATTTAGAAAAGGTGTACAATAGGGTGCCGAGAGAGATATTATGAGGCTATGGAGAAAAAAGTGTCTGTATTGCCTATATTCGAGCAATCCTAAAGATATGTATGATGGGATCACAACTAGTGTAGAATACTAGGTGCGGCCAAAGAAGATTTTCCTATAACTATAGAACTGCACCAAGGGTCAAGTCTGAGCGCATATCTTTTAACCTTGGTCTTTGATGAGGACCTCAACCCCAACAGGCCCAATAAGCCTGCAATCACCAAAGTCTACGTGAGGAAGAGGTTCAAAAAGAGAGGGACACCTGATGACACTAGTGGGAGTGATGCACTAAATCATAACTCCCATAACTAACTGATGAGGTGGAAAGGAAGAGAGAGTAGGGAAAATGTAATTCAACTGTTGGGGGGGCGGGGGGGGAAGTATGTTGTATGGGAAGGGCTGTTACGAGAGCTTTAGGCTCGAATTGGGACTTGGAACCTTGGGAGAGAATTAGACACTCTTTAATTGGCCTATTATCTTGTATTTCCTTCTTTCTTCTTCTTCCAGCATTGTAACTCCTTATTGCAGGCTAGGAATATCAATAATACAGTACTCTCTCTTCAATATTTACTTTCTATTCTGTCTTGGTACCTAACAGTCTTGGATGTGCTTACTGAGCATATCCAAGAGCCAATGCCACAATGCATACTTTTTGCAAATGATATAATCTTAGTTGGAGAGTCGAGAGAAAAAAATAAATGGGAAGCTAGAAATGTAGGGACAACCTTTGGAAGCAAATTGGCTTTCATTTAAGTAGAAGGAAGCCCAATAGTTCTAACTTAGAGGTGAAAACTGGAGACCATACCATGCCACATGTTACACGATTTAAGCATCTTTGGTCCATCGTACAAGGTGACGGGAAAATAGAAGGATGTAAACAATAGAATTCAAGCGAGGTGGATGAAATGAAAAGTGGACACACTAGACATGATAGGATTAGGAATGAACGCATTAGAGAGAAAGTAAAGGTAGCACCTATGGTAGAAAATATATTGGAATCTCACCTTAGGTAGCATGGGCATGTGTGAAAAGGACAAGTAGAAGACCCAGTAAGGAGCACTTCAGATGGATGGAGGGTAGTCCAATAGTTAGAAATAGAGGGAGACCAAGAAAAACTATAGGCGGAACCATCGAGAATTTAGATTTAAATGGTTTGTCTATAGACATGATTTCTGATAGGACATTATAACATCGTTTGATCCATGTAGCCAGCCCCAACTAGGTGGAAAAGGCTTGGTTATCGTTGTTATTTTCGAATAATTTGATGTTTCCTCAGTTTCTGATACATATTCAATTTTTCAATTATCAACTTTGGACTTCAACAAGATACTTAGTATCTTGCCTCTTGCTATATCAGAATTATAATCTTCATTCAAGAGAGCAATCGAGCCTGTTATCAACATTTAATGAAATATACAGAGTTCTATTTGAATGCTACTAGTGTAAACTTTTTCATACTATCATCCAACCTTGTATTAACACCTAATTTAATGAGTAATAGAGTATATAGTAGAATGGGTAGCAATCTTTGTAACAGAGCTGCAGTGCTGAGTCAGCACTGACAGCTGTGTGTTAGTTGGCATTCTGTTAGATCTAGTTGGCATTCTGTTAGATCTGCAGTGCTGAGTCAGCACTGACAGCTGGGAGTTAGCTGGCATTCTGTTAGGAGCAGTTACTCAACAGATCCACTATATAAACCCTGTAACCTTCTCTTCTCTGCAAGAAATTCAGATTATCATTTCTCAACTTCTATTCTCTCTTTTTCTTCTCTTTTACTCTCTGCATGTTTTCTATTATGGTATCATAGAGCTTCTTTTCTGGGACCAATCTCTTCCATGGCAGAGAACGACGAAAATCGTCCTAATCCTCCTCCAATGAACTCTTCTTCTTCTTCCTTCAACCCTCCTCTTTCTGTGAAACTTGATGATCAAAATTTTCTGTTATGGAAACAGCAAGTAGAAGCTGTTATAATTGCTCACAAGCTTCATCGCTGGGTTGTGAACCCTACGATTCCTCCGATCTACACTTCCGAGGAAGATCGTCTTCTCGATCGTGTCTCCGATGCATATCAGCTCTGGTTAGTGCAGGACCAGATGCTATTCACATGGCTGTTAAGCTCATTTTCACCATCGGTACTTCCTCGTTTCCTTGGTTGCAAGCAATCGTGGGAGATTTGGGACAAAGTCCACAAATTCTTCCATTCCCATCTTCGATCGAAAGTTCGTCAGTTCCGATCGGAACTGAAAAATACCAGAAAAGGATCTCGCACGATGTCAGAATTCTTGATGCGAATCCGTGCGCTTGTTGATTCTCTCCATGCGATTGGAGATTCGCTGAGCGATCAAGATCACATAGACACAATCCTTGAAGGATTGCCTGAAGAGTACAATTCTTTTGTCATGATGATATTTGCTAAGATTGAGCCTATCTCGGTTGACGATATCGAGTCTCTTCTTATGATTCAAGATGCGCAATTGGAGAAGTTCAGACAAGAACTTTCCTCCAACTCAGTTTCACTGAACCTAGCTACTTCAACTGAAAACTCGTCCTCTCAACCGAGTCGCGCTGATTTTGAGTCGAATCGTGGCGGTTATCAGGAAGCCAATAGAGGCCGAGGCCGTGGATATCGTGGCCGTGGCGGTCGAGGCCGTGGAGGCCGTGGTGGTGACAATCGTGGTGGCAGCAGTGGCAACAGGCCAACTTGTCAGCTATGTCATAAGTATGGTCACGACGCCTACAACTGCTGGCATCGCTTTGAGCATGACTTTGTTCCAAATCTACCTACACCTCTGGCTCCAGTGGCTAATCACTACCCTCCTCAGGGCTCATTTCGTGCTCAGACCCAGTTTCCTATGGCTCTTCCACCACGACCACCATCAGTACAAGTTGCTCAGGTCTCTGGTCCACCCTCTGGTTTCTCATATACTCAGCAAAGTCAGAATCAGCCCTCTGCATCTCTTTTTATGAATCAGCCCTCTGCATCAGCTTTTCTGGCCTCACCATCAACTCAGTATGGGGCTCCACAGTCTTGCTCACCTACTCAGGAATTCACTGCCTCACACATGTGGTACCCTGATTCGGGTGCTTCTCATCACCTCACTGCTGACTCACAAAACTTCACTCATTACACACCTTTTGGAGGACAGGACCAAGTATTAATGGGAAACGGACAAGGTCTTCCCATAACTTCCATTGGTTACTCTCACATCACCACCCCTCATCACCCACACACTGTCCTTTCTCTTAACAATTTACTTCTTGTTCCCAATATTACCAAAAATCTAGTGTCTGTGTCAAAATTTGCCCGTGATAATGATGTTTACTTTGAGTTTCATCCTCACTCTTGTTTTGTCAAATCACAGGGGTCTAATAAAGTCCTTCTTGAAGGCTCTCTAGGAAATGATGGGCTATACTCCTTCAAGCACATCAATATACTCAAGGAGCCTTCTTCTTCAATAAGTCTTTCTCCTTCTACTCCCAATAAATCTGATTGCAGAAGTTCTGTTTCTGCCAACACAAATGTAGTCTCAAATTCTTTTGTAACTTGGCATAATAGGTTAGGTCATCCTAGTCCTAATACTGTTAAGACTTTCTCAAAAGGAAGTCAGAGGCTTTAACAGCCTTCAAACAGTTTCATGCTCTTGTCAAAACTCAACACTCAGCCTCCATTAAAGCCATTCAAACTGATTGGGGAGGTGAGTTTAGACCCTTTACCACCTATCTAACAGAGTTGGGCATTGCTCATAGGCTAACATGTCCTCACACTTCCCATCAAAATGGGACAGTGGAACGAAAACACAGACATATTGTTGAAATGGGATTAACTTTACTTGCCCATGCTTCTATGCCCTTACTCTATTGGGATCACAGTTTTACTATGGCTGTTCACCTTATTAATAGGTTACCTACAGCTGCTCTTACCTCCTTTTCCTCACCCTTTCATGCACTCCAAGGTTCCACTCCTGATTACTCCCTTCTTAGGACCTTTGGATGTGCTTGCTTTCCTTTGTTAAGACCCTACAACCAACATAAGCTGCAGTTCAGGTCTCAAGAGTGTGTCTATCTTGGTCTCTCCCCCCAACATAAGGGCCACAAATGCCTAGCACCCTCTGGTAGAGTTTTTGTCTCTAAGGATGTCCTATTTAATGAACTTCGGTTTCCTTACCCCTTCCTCTTCCCTTCCACTTCACCATCTTCACCCTCACTCACTGAGTCTACCTTTTCCTCTGTCATTCCAACTCCTATTTATCCTCCCCTTAACCCCATTCCCCTAAACCAGCACCCTCCTCCCACACCACCTTCCCCTGTTCCTATACATATTCCTATCCCTGCTGTCACCACTTCTTCCTCTGTTTCTCATTCCACTTCTACTAGTTCTTCACCTTCTGGTTCTGCTGTCCCCCCACCATCTGTCATAGCTCCTGATCACTCTAGTTCTTTGCCCACTTCTCCTAGTTTGTCTGAACCTGTTCCTTCACCCAACCCAGCTGAACCAGCTCACCCTATGTTAACTCGGGCCAAAACTGGCTGCCTACCTCCTCCTTTATACCCTCGGCTGTATCTTGCTCACATTGAGCCCACCTCAGTTAAACAAGCCTTATCAAGTCCTCCTTGGCTTGAAGCTATGCAAGCTGAACATACTGCTCTTCTGAAAAATAAAACTTGGTCCTTAGTCCCTCTTCCTTCCAACAGGAAAGCCATTGGATGCAAATGGGTTTTCCGTGTAAAGGAAAATCCTTATGGGAGTGTCAACAAGTACAAGGCCAGGCTGGTTGCCAAAGGCTTCCATCAAACTCATGGCTTTGACTTTCATGAGACCTTTTCCCCTGTTATCAAACCAGTTACAATCCGAATCATCCTTACCATGGCTCTCTCCTCCAAATGGGTCATTCAACAAATTGATGTCAACAATGCCTTCCTCAATGGCTTGTTAAGTGAAGAAGTCTACATGACTCAACCACCCGGCTTTGAAACTCATGACAAGTCTCTCGTTTGCCAACTGCACAAGGCTCTCTATGGCCTTAAGCAAGCCCCAAGGGCTTGGTATGAGAGACTTACAAGCACACTGCTCAGCTTTGGCTTTGTGATAAGCCGCTGTGACCCCTCCCTCTTTATCTACTCCAAAGGGGCTGTATGCCTTTATGTTTTGGTCTATGTGGATGATATCATCCTCACAGGTACCTCTCCATCTCTCATCTCAGACCTCATCAAGAAGCTGAATGCTACCTTTGCTCTCAAGGAACTAGGCTCCCTAGACTACTTTCTAGGAGTTGAAGTTAAACATCTAGCAACTGGTTCCATTCTGCTAACTCAGTCTAAGTATATCCGTGACCTTCTAAACAAAGCTAACATGCTGGATGCTAAGGGCATCTCCTCTCCCATGGTAAGCAACTGCAAGTTGAGCAAGTTTGGTACAGATTCAATGGCTGATCCTAGTCTCTACAGATCCATCGTGGGAGCTTTGCAATATGCAACTTTGACCAGACCAGAAATAGCCTACAGTGTTAACAAAGTCTGCCAGTTTATGGCACATCCCTTGGAGACCCACTGGCAGGCTGTGAAGCGTATCCTTAGATACCTCAAGGGTTCCATGCATTATGGTCTTCTTCTGCAGCCATCCTCCTCCTCACAGCCCCTCACAATCAAAGCCTATTGTGATGCTGACTGGGCTAGTGATCCGGATGATAGAAGATCTACTTCCGGATCTTGTATTTTTCTTGGACCTAATCTAGTGTCTTGGTGCTCCAAAAAGCAGCAATTAGTAGCTCGATCCAGCACCGAAGCCGAATACCGCAGCTTGGCTAACACCACAGCTGAAGTTCTATGGATCATGTCATTACTCACCGAACTTAAGGTTCCTTTTCACACTCCCCAGCTTCTGTGTGACAACTTGAGTGCTGTCTCCCTAGCTCACAACCCTGTTCTGCACTCTCGGACCAAACATATTGAGTTAGACCTTCACTTTGTCCGGGAGAAGGCTTTGTCCAAGGCTATTACCATTCATCATGTTCCAGCCGCTGATCAACTTGCAGATTCTTTCACCAAGCCTCTCTCTTCCTCCAGATTCTGTACCTTGCGTTCCAATCTCAATGTGGTGGCTTCTCCTCAACCACCTTGAGATTGAAGGGGGAATAATAGAGTATATAGTAGAATGGGTAGCAATCTTTGTAACAGAGCTGCAGTGCTGAGTCAGCACTGACAGCTGTGTGTTAGTTGGCATTCTGTTAGATCTAGTTGGCATTCTGTTAGATCTGCAGTGCTGAGTCAGCACTGACAGCTGGGAATTAGCTGGCATTCTGTTAGGAGCAGTTGCTCAAGACAGATCCACTATATTAAACCCTTTAACCTTCTCTTCTCTGCAAGAAATTCAGATTATCATTTTCTCAACTTCTATTCTTCTCTTTTCACTTCTCTTTTACTCTAGGCATGTTTTCCTATTAATGAGTTTGACTATGTTAACAACCACAGGAGATGTGGACAAAACATCATTGGATGCAAGTGTAAAACTTGCTTACACTAATAGTGTATCAAGATTAAACTCATACATATGACCACAAAGAAATAGCTGTTATCATGTTCTTCTATAGCCATTGATATCTGGCCTAAAAGTAAAGGTTCATCATTTGTCAACTACAACTTGAATCCCCAATATCAGAATAGCTAACAAAAATCAAAATCAAAATGCTCAACAGCAAAATTATAGTTCCCAACTTCCTAGCAGGGAGTGATCCCACCAGAACCTTTTGGCTATTGAGAGTGGTTTTGTCAGAGAATTTGCCAAATGTGATAATTATGAATAATTCTATTTATAGTAATTATCAAAACACCATTGAAACATCCCCATCACCATCTAAGATTCTAAGGTGTATATTAGGAAGAGACGTAGGAGAAGATGGGATAATAAGGGAATAAAAGCTCTGGGGCAGTGAGGACAATCTGAGAAAGGGCATAATGGCGATTTGGGCTGCAACAACCTAGTTTATGCAGCAAGGGTGATGAAAAGCAAGGGGAAATGGTTAGGAAGGCATTAAAGAGGAGGGAAAAGGGCTAGAGAGATGTATCAGGAAATTGAGTAATGATTTGAGAGAGAGGGTTAGGCACCGGTGTAGCCTACAGCTCTATTTTCATTCTATATTTTCCTTTTATTGTTTGGGAGATCTATGTACTACATTTCCTCTATTTTTGGAATCTGTTAGTTTCGGTAACATAGTCAATTTCAATAAATAATGCAGTGATATTTTAGTTCTGAATATTAGTTTCTATCATCCACTTTCTCTTCATTCTATTATTAGTTTCTTCTCACATGGATTTACAATAAGTGGTTTCAACCACAACTACAATTACAAGAATGCTCTATTTAATTATCTTCCAATGTTCTCCGCAATGTAACTGAGAAAGAAAGTCATGGTTCCTAGGAAAAAATAGTCAAATAGCATCCTACCTTCACTGATCAATCTGTGAACAAATTACAAAAATCACCACCTCCTTTGAAACACAATTATTCTTAAAAAAGAATCGCTAGTTGAATAAGGTAAAGGAAGTCAAGCTGGAACACGGGTTGACTGAGCATTTCAATAAATATTTCACTGAAGCCAATGATACAATTCAACAGCTTCCCTTGACTATGTGAAAGGATACCACAAACCAAAATGCAAATGATACAATATGACCATAACAGCCAAAACTGCCCCCCCCCCCCCCCCCAACCCCAATGAAATAAAAAACAAGATTCTTCCCAAATTTGATGAGTATGTAAAGAAAATCCACACAAATCACCCAAGAGAAAAAGGTTTACTCAGCCTCCTTGGGTGCAAATTCTAAACTAAAATGAGATGTCTTGCTCACAAAGGTTCATATGTAAACAAAAAGTAACATATTATCACCTTTCTCTCAAGTTCCACCATGTAGCTTTCAAATAAATCTTCCCGATCTCTTGGCCTTTCAACAGCACTGAATCGTTCATCATGTTCAAAACATACTTATAGCTTTGCTGATCATGGAAAATGATTAATTAGAAATTATGAGATGGATTAGTTGAAGTTCCGCCTAAAGAGATCAACTAAAAATAAATTCTTAAATAAATCAAGCAGAAACATACCTCCATCTTGTGGATGATGTAAGTTCTTTACACTCCTGAAAAGAGAATATGCATAAAGAGTGATTAATAGAAGAACAAATTAATCAAGTATTCTGTTCAACATACTTCCAACATCTTTGTGAATTCTTCCCGAGCTCTTTTCTGCTTCATGCGCCTCTCTTCAGCCTCTAGCTTCTTCCTTTGGCCCAAATACTGGATGGAAGATTAAATTGATTCAATGAGAGAACCCATATAGTGTGTCATTAACACAAATCTACAAAATAATATGCAACTACGTTGTGCCATTGAATTAGTGCACTTGATGCAGACTGATGGATCCACTGCAAGGTAGTACATGCAATGTGCCATGGGAGGCTTGCTTCTCACCTCATTAAAAGCTTGTTTTCGCTCACCAAGTGTTTTTAGAGCATTATATCTTTTGTCATTGATGATTTCTCTCATTGCCTGAGTTACAATTCAAAAATAAAAGTTAGCATTTGAAGCGAAAAGAAAGACGGGGGACAGAAAGTGCACCAGTGTACCTGTTCCCATGTCCAATCAGACTGAACATTTGCAGACTCCAAAAGTGCTTTGAATGCAATTTTTGCTTCCTAAAAGAACAATGTAATGCTGTAATAAAGATTTAAAATAAATGATAGAAAAGAAGGTATCATACTTCCCAAGTTTTTTTAAAAAAATAGATTATCCATAACATACAGAATTCTTACCAGCTTATTCGCGTATACCAAAGTTTCATCATCATTGGCTTCTCCTCAGGTGGAGGCACATTAATTTTTCCAACCCCCGGCAATCCTCTTTTAGATTCCTGCAACATTTGTAAGAAAATCTGAATATAAGTAATTAAATGATGGTGCTCAGTTGCACAATAAAACAAGGAGACTGTCTTCTAGGAGTTTTGACTAGCTTTGTGACCTAGTTTTTCAAAGTTTAAAAACAGCAGTTGGCAAAATCTTACCAACAAACATAAAGTTTGGTGCCACCGAAACACTTGCAAGGACAACTATAATTTCAATTGGCACATTAGCCTATTATACGTGGCTGGGTCCATTTTTCTTAACAATTCAAGTTTTTCGGGTGGTTGAATATCTGACAAGATATTGAACTCAGGATGCAAATGTGGTAAATTATGGATCAAGATACTATAATACCTTACAATTTATTCTAGTATTCTGTTTTAAGCTACTGTTTTCCAAAATAATCAATTCTTTGTTCTTATAGGCTTGTATAAACTGCACGAATGTTTATGTTAGGCTTGATATGCACATCAGGAGTCTCCAAACATGTTAGACTTCTGGATGATAGAAATCCAAATCTTCCAAAAGATAAAAAAAAGAAAAATACCTCAATATCTTGAAGAGAAGCTCCATTGTCAGAAGTAGCAAAATCATGAGATGCTTGATTTTCAACACTGCTCAGGTAAATTTTCAATATAAGTCAACATTGAAAACTACAACCAGATTATAATTAAAAAAAATTAAGTCTTAAGGAAACAGTGAATATTCAGAACATGGTTTTATACATGGTTGGCAATTTGGAATCAAGTGAATTTGCGGCTACTCCTGAGCTTCCTGCAACTGTTATAGGTGCAGTGCTTGTGGTGGTAACAGTACTTTGTTCAATTCCAGTGGAGCTAGTAACTATAGATGGGGAAACAGGGGTCCCTGATAATCCAGACACCAACTGTTGAGGATCAGTTGCTGCAATTGGTGGGACAGAAGCTGGACTTGAAGCAAGCCCATTTGATGTCAAAGAAGTGTTGGAGCTAGCTACATTAGCTGCTGTTGATGTTGCAGTAGATGAGACAGCAGCATTGGATGTATCAGTTGTTTCAGAAGGCACTCCCTGGGTATCAGCTTTCTGCGCCTGTTCTCGAGCCAACTGAATGCGAAATATTGCAATTTGGGTTAAGAATTTCAATACTGTCAGGGAAAAAAATGGAATACAATCACAAACATGATCATTAATCATAAACCTTAAGTTCCTCTGGTATCGACCAAGTTGATTGCTGAGTAACCTTGTTGTAATAATACCTGCAAGAAATTACAGCCAAGATATAGATCATTAGGTCATTTTTTTTACAAATTAATGACACAAAATGGGTATACAACAAAAAAAAACTGCAGTATATAGATTCGTTAAATAAAATTATATAACACATGAGATAAAACGCACTTTCTGCCCTCTGAAGAAGTGAATTCTTTCCACACCGTTGATGCATCTGCCCGCTGTCACATCCAGCAGAATTAGCGATATTTGAAAATGCTAAAAGTAGGACCATCCAAGAAAGATTATCATATCAAGGTAATAATTAAAATACCACATGCTGCTGCGAAAAAACTAAAGGTATGTATTAAACAAATAAAGAAAAAAAGATAACATGCCTGGAGAGTTGATTATTGCAATATGATAATAATGCCAAAACTAATAGGAGTTTGCAACGGATAACTCAATAAACCAGAATTTATACAAGGCTATGCATAAATGTCTAAAAATACCCTACTTCAATTGATAAATCATTGAAACAAGATCACATAACAGGCGAAGAGATAAAAACACATGGACAAAGGGGAAATAAAAGCAACAAGATGACACATTAGCACAAACACACATGTTTTATCTGTGTATAGCGAGAGCAAAGGAAACAATCAATATCACACACACACATGCACAACCCATAAATATCGCCCCATAAAACCACTGGAGAAAGGGAATGGGAAGGGTGCAGTCAACGATCAATTAATGGTATTGCAGAACCATAGCTATACACCAATCTCACATTTTAGGATAAAAAAAAGAATGTAAATAGCAAACTGTTGCCTGCCTTGAGAAAGTGCAACCACCGCCTTCACAGTGACCATATAGAGCAGTTGTTAAAATTTCTCCTGGCTTGCCATGATATCTACAAATCAGTGGAAGCACATGCACATAAAAGGATATTCACACCATAAACCCTTCTTGATCATTGAAAACATCGCAAAAATGGTCAACATCCATATTAGACACCAGTTCGATTGCCCACATAGCATTTCCAAAGCATGTCCAACAGATAATGAAAATGACATTCGAATTGCAGTAACAGCACACCAAATCATCAAAACAACTCACCTCAATAGGTGACATCAATTCCAAAGGTTTCTCCCAACTAGATTGCCTTGTCCTCTTGTTGTAGTAATATCTGGTAAAATTGAGAAAAGAATAAAAACATCTTGTTGTGATTCAAAATAATGTGAACTGTGGAAGCACTATATAATCAAATGATTGCCCTAAAGAGGTAGTAACAAATTGTATAAATAATATCTTGGGTTTTCTAGCAAAGCAAGACATAATTATATTAATCAATACCTTCTCCCATCAGCAGAAGTATGCTCTTGCCAATCAGATAAGGAGTGCTGGTCAGGGGCATTTGTTGCCTAAAATTTGGCAGACAAAAAGACAGAGAAAAGCTCAAAATTCTCAGAAATCATAATACAACAACATAAAATATATTATCTTCATAGAAGAAGTGTAATTCACTAAATCACATGTAAAGAAAGGCATTATCAAAAACTTTACGACCTATTGAAATTCAATTAGCTACTCCCCCAAGGAATCTGTCTCAAATGGTATCATAACAAGAAAGTCACCAATTCTATTACAATAGCATACTCCCAAAATATATCCATGGCAAGTTAATAATATTGCCCCAACCCCTTAATAAAAAGAAAATAAAAAATATTTCCAAATACCAACTCATTGAATCTACAATGTTTCAACAGTTCATACTCCAGAGGCATTAAATGAGGATCAAATTTGCAGATTTTCTTAACCTCCATAAAATCAAGCAACATAAAGATACAGTGAACTGAATAAAGAAATTCCTGGCATGTTTTAAATATAAAAAAAATCAGTCAGAAAAATAGAAACATATTTACAAGGGTAAAAAATCATATAACTCTATGACACAATTGAATCACCATCTTGGTCGTTTTATTGGCATGTATTGATGCCATTATCATACAGTAACAACTAAATTCAAAAAACCATAAACTCCATCATGTAAAATGCATCACTTCATAGAAACTCCAAACAAGCTTTAACATAAATTTATAGCTTGTATAAATGAGAGCATTTCAAGTGGAAATTTCAAAAGAATGAACATAAAACAAGAGTAATATGCATTAAAGAAACAGAGTAAGGATAAAACAATTACTGCATCAGTTGAAGTAGAACCAGATGGTTGTACTCCACCCTGCTGCACTGATGTAACCGCAGAAGCACTCTGAGATACAGAAGAAACCCAAGGTTGTCCAGGAGGAGGTGCAAGCATTTGAGGTGGAGGCTGGTATTGAGACAACGCATTAACATTATCTTGATGCTGACCATAAGAAGGTGTGAACTGAAAAGTGTAAAATGATGTGAGCGTAAAAGGTACTAAATGATTCACAGGGAGATCTAGTAATATACAATAACTGGAGAACTCCAAAAAACTGAGGCAAACATACAGTATATGAAGAATGAGGAGTTGCTCCTGAAACAGCCAAGCCAGGCATACGATTGCTTAAGTGGGGAACCGTTTGCTGGGAATGTGGTGGAACAGATGTCAGTGGCCTGTTCGTCTGAAAATAAGGCATAGGTATAGCCTGCGAGGAAGGTGCAGGATGACCAGGCTGAATTGGTCTTGGAGTCAACTGCTGCATTGGTTGAGAATACTGCAATTGTTGACTCTGAACAACAGACATCCCAACATTTGAAGAAGGAATAGCATGTCCTGTATGTCCAAATTGTTGTGAAGCCATTGGAACAAGTGGTTGCCCTTGCTGAGATTGAATGACTGGCCGAAACTGCAGACAAAGAGTTGTAAGAGTGATTGCAAACTTGCAATGAATTCTTATCTGAGAGCAACATATAGTAATAAATGAACAGGAAAAGAAATTAGCTGCATAGATTAAAAAAAAAAGTTGATCACAGTAAATGACTGCATAAGTGCATATTCTAATATAACCATTAAAATATAAACCATATATGAATTAGAAAACAGAACTGAATGGGTTGTAATCGGACAACAAAATTAGAAACTGAATTAGCAAAACATATTATGATGCCATCACACCTATGTAGTCAATCCTGGATAGTAGTGTGTAGCAGCCGACCCCAAAACCACTAAAGCAGGATAGCGGGTAGTAGGATGACCGCTACAATGAAAACTAAGGAAACAATATAAGTAACTTATATTATAAACCTTTTTTTATAGGCCATAATTGCTCAAAAATATAAAAATACACAAAATTAAAGACATTCATTAAAATCAAGCACTAGCATTCAAATCTAATATAACATAAATAAGTTTAAGCCTCTAAGGCTCAAACATCAAAGTAACTAAATACTAATCTAAGCATTCAAAATAATTACTAGTAATTCCTTAAATGGAATAACTATCACTATTTCCATTATCATCCTCCTCATCATCATTCTCTTCTTTACTACTTGATTTAAAAATTTGTTCATCTTCCTCTTCCTCTTTCCCTTCCTAGAACTAGAAGTATGCGCAGCTGCCTTTTTTAATCCGGTTTGCTCTCTAGTGAGTTTTACTAGCTTACCAGCCCCAACCGCGTCAGCAACGGCTCCCCAAGTCAACATCTCCCGTAATTCCCCCAATCGTAGTCTTGCCACAAGAATCACAAGTGATAGACTTCATATTGTTTATGTCACCAGTAGGTTTCACCAATGCATACAATGCGGTTGAGGATGCAGGGCTCTAGAGATTCGGTTGTTGAGAATGAGATGATGCCATATTTGAGACTCAGTTGCAGAGGACTTTGCTTTTAGTTGGAGTAAAGAAGAAGAAAACAGATATTTGAGACTCAATTACAGAGGACTCTGCTTTCAGTTGAAGTGAGCAAAGAAGAAAACAGAGGAACCAAGCATATAAGAAGAAGAAGAAGACAGCGCGCAACATAGCAGAGGAACTCGCCAGAAAACGCTGGAAAAAGGTTGGAGATGCTGGGGAGAGGGAGGGAATGGACGAGAGAGGGAACCCACTACTGGGGTGAAAAGTGTCGAGTTTTGTTTTCTTCACCCTCCAATATTGAAGCTGTTTAGTGTCACGTTGTGTGTGTTTTGGGGGGTTGTCATGAAGAAACCCCTTAAAATGGGGGTAATGGCTATAACTGGGGGTAGTTTTGGCATTTCCACCAAAATCCCAATAGCGGTCGCGACAGCAGCTATTTCCACGACGACTGGCCACGAAAGCAGCTGCAATTCCCGCTTCGGCCAACTACTCCGCGACACAATAGGAGGAGCATTAGGTTGTCGCTCGGCAATGCAATTCTAATATCATGTGTGATAGCACCGCGATCGACTACCTAGAATCACACTAAGCAGGGTCAATATTTCCACACACAAAAAAAAATAACTTCATACGAAGATTCTAGCTTGATAAGCACCCAGGCACTCAGGGAACCCTCCCTTAATGGCTAGTCATTAAGGGGGAGAACCAAGCCACTTAAGTACTCCATCGAGCATCCCACACCCATACTACTTGATGTAGGACTTAAGCACCCTATAATACCTCAATCCCTATCATAGCACCGCACCTGAGAGCCGACGTCCTAGCAACTACACTCTACGTTGCTTTACTCGGCGTTTTTGGTCAGCCCCTCCATAGGTAGCCCGTAGCCCTTTCTAAGACACCAGCAACCAGCTCTAATACCAAATGATAAGCATCCAAGCACTTGGGGAACCCTCCCTTAAAAGCTAGTTGTTAAGGAGGGAGAACCAGGCCACTTAAGACTTAAGTACTCCACTGAGCTTCCCATACTACTCAATGTGGGACTTAGGCACCCTATAATACCCCTGTCCCTATCATGGCTATTCTTAATATCAACATTTAATGTTCTCATAATCAAGATTACAGAATAAATAAAGCAAGTTAAGAGGACATAATATTGCCTTTAACGAGATTCTTGGCTAGTACTTAGTATTGAGAAAAATAATCAATTACCTGCATACCGGAGGGCTGAGAATTATTGGCCATTTAACACAAATTATCCCTGCCATGTGTAAACAGATGTATCAGTCATGATGAAAAATAATTTTATCTGTAACATCTTATTAAATTGCTAAATTAAAGATAAAGTGCTCATAGTGCAATAGCTTTAAAAAATAGAAAACCCCCCATGAAAGAAAGATTGATAATTCATATAAATTGCTTAGTGGTAAATGGTTCAAAAAAAAAATCCAAGTAACTAGCAATCCCATTATACAGAAAAAATTATTATCAAAGGTAAACAAAAGTTGCAGAGAAAATGAATACCTCGAAACACATATAGCATTTTGCACAGTTACTTTTGCATCCATCACACACATGTTAAAGTAAACCACCAGCTCCCCACCCACCCCCAAAAAAAAAAGTATGTATGTATGTGTATATATATATATATAGTAGGGGGCAACTCAAGTGAGAGGAGTGTCTTATTGTAAGAGTGGGAGGGACAAATTTGGGTCATTAAACCATACATGGATGGTCAAGATTAGAAGTTAATTGGTGGTCATGTGATCACTGAAAAAAGTCACATGACTTTATGTTTTAATCTTGACCATTCATGTATGATCTAAAGGTCCAGATTTATTCCTCTCATCCCTCATAATAACACACTCCTCTCACTTGAGTTGCTCCCTATGTATGTATGTATATAATAATTATAATAATGTATGTATATATATATATATATATTGAAAAATATTTCATATTTTGTTGCAATTTATTACAATGGGCAAGAAAAATGGATGAGTGGCTGAATTAGTCATTAGAAAAAACAGAATGGTTAGCTTAGCTCTACCTACATATACTGTGAAAATACAAAACGAAAGTACTAGTTCACACCACCATGCCCAAACTCGATGCATTAAGTTTGCTACCATGCCTTTATAGCAGATGAAACGTGCCAGACTACCAGTGTATTTGACTATTTGCTATCAATCAAAGGAGGCTTGTCCCATATATAGTTAATTTTCAGGTAGCATTGGCTTATTAAAAAAAAAAATAAAGAAGACGACGATACAGAATCACAGACAATTAAGCTAAAACAAAATTTAAACACTGAAGATTCAGGTAATTTAGAATTACATGAATTATTTCTCTTACAACATACAACACCACACCTATTTTTCCCCTTATGATAAATAATTAATACCTTGATCAATCACGATGAAGAAAAGCAATGAAAATAAGAGCCTTTGAATCTAGAACAGCTTAAAAATTATAATAAACATGAAAGAACGTTCTTCAATTTCTGGATTTTCTAATCGCGCGAGAACCTTAACCTAAGTCGGGTAAATATCAAAGAACGGCGTCGTAATTTGAGATATTTGTTAGCAGCTAAACAATTACGAAACGACAACGCAGTTAATTGCTGAAGAAATAGGAAAATGACTTACAAGTTGAGACTGATGAAGATGAGGTGAAGAAGAATCAGAGATGAAAGCTAATCGTATCGCTGAGCTTAAAGAAACTCTTTATCGTCTTAAATCAGAAGTCATAACAATAGCACGTGATGGTGCCTTGGCTAGGGTTTAAGAGGGTTTGCAGCACCTAAGCACAACTGGCATAAAAGGAGTAGATGATATGGGAAGATGAATAAAATGAATTATTTAGTTTTTGTGATATAAAACTTTGTTTTAAACTAGTGTATTGACCCGTGCCATGCACCGATGGGGAATAGCATAATATGATTAGGACATTATAGATGAGGAATGTATGTAACAACACTCTTATTATCTAGCATTGACCAATAGGAACGTTGTTCATTACAATAAAAAGGTAATATCTATTATCTTAACTGTTCCCTTTATCTAAACATACATATACATATAAGACAAACAAATAGTAGTTTGCAAATGCAATAGCTATGGAAGAAATATTGAATATTGTCTGAGATAAAAACCAAAAAAAGCCTAATGAATTCTTTATTATTCGTCAAAAATACCCAAAAAAATGTAACCCTTCGTCACTTTCAACACAGTTGATGATATTGTGTGGAGTTGGTAGTAAAGCTCTGCATATTTTAGAAACCTGTAGCATTGTCCTGCAATTAATTAATTGTAGTGATACCTGGATAGTGAGGTATATTGGGTAGAATGAATACATGGGTATTATGTTATATATAATTTTATAAATTCTGATCAAAACAATGTAATAAGGTACCTTTGCAAAATGTTGAAGTTGACAATATACGATAGTCTTAGTCTGCAATTACTAAACTTCCCTAATAGTTTCTGTTTAATGTAAAATAGAAAAATATATATTATTTTTTAATTGGCTATTAAACAAAGAAAATACACTGAATATCATGTAATGAAAACCACCTTAATAGTGCTGGCTTGGATATCTACACATTATCAAACACATCTCGATATACCACATTAGTACCATGTTCACCATTATCCATTATCAAAATCTTTAGACCCTTTCTTGACTTGACTCTAGATACTGCAACATATAACTGTCCGTGAGTGAATACTGGCCTTGGAAGATAGATACCAACGTGAGAAAGGGATTGTCCTTAACTTTTATTAATTGTCATTGCAAAACATAACGCTAGTGGAAATTGACGCCTTTGGAATTTAAACGGTAGTCCAGGGTCAGATGGCACCAAATTCATTCTAGGAACCAAATGCACTCTTTGTAGAGAATCATGGTTGAAAATGATCTTGGTGGACTTGATTGAACTCTGTAAAACAGACTTGTCTAAAATGAACAAATTGGTTAGTCTCTAACATAATACCAAATAATTTATTATTGAATTCATTAAATAAATACCTTTGAACATCTTCACCTTGGCCAACATAATTGCAACCGCAGCATTGTTCTTATCACAGGACGATAAGAAAGAGTTGAGTTCGTCAACATATTCTCCAAAAAGAGTGTATTTGAAACGGTACCTAATAAATTCAAATTAGGACGCATTATTCTAATTAAAGCATATGAATAAAAAAAAAAACTTACATTATCAATGTCGACACAATACTAACCCATCTTTATTCCATCTCTCACTATTTTCCTCTCAGGTCCCTGTGCTCTAAGAATCCCCAACACATCTGTAAAAAAAAACAAAGGTTCATATACTAAATTTCGAATTTTAGAATCATTTCGCCATATATTTGATGATGTTGACTTGTATGTTCTTATTGGGAAATACTTTGAATTTATTTGTAGTGTTGAATCAAAATTAAATTTCTATAAATAAATAAGATTCCTCTTTATTTGAATCATTGGGTTGAAGACTTTATGATCAGTATATTTCGAAATTTGATTCCTTTATTCCGAAATTTTAGTCCTCATTAGTCATTAATCAATTTTCGAAATCTGATTTTATTATAATTTTTAGAAGTTGATTTGTATATGCTGTTTTGCAGGGTCATTACATCGAGCTTATATTAGCAAGATTTCCATGATTTGGGTCTTTATTAATTAGCATAGTTAGGATATTGATTTTAGGATATTGATTTTATGAACTAAAGAATTCATTTTTTGATTAATTTATACCGAAATTTAAGTGGCCTATTGAATGATATGAATAGCATTGTAATTACAATTATTTGGGTATTTATCTTTGTCATTATTCCATGCTTAAACATAGTTTTTTTTTTTTTTTGATTTTAAAACGTGCAGGTCCATGAGTCATTAATCAGAATAAGAAACCTGATTTTATTATAATTAGAAGTTGATTTGTATATGCAGGTTTGCAGGGCAATTATGGTGGCGTTTGGAAGAGCTTATTTAAGCTTCTTTTGACTTATCTGATGACATAAGCTCTTATGCAGTGTGTTTGGCAGAGTTTATAAAAGTAACTTATGTCATCCCATAAGGAGTTTTTGACTTATTTTCATAAGTCACTGGAACAAGCTTATGGAATTTTAACAAGTGCTTATGACCCCTTCGTGTTTTCCCTCTTCGAATCCTCTCCTGCCCCTTTCTTCATAAGCTCTCATGCGATAAGGTCTTATGTGATAAGCTCTTAATTAAGTTGTTTACCCAAACGCAGCCTATATAAATATCGAGCTAATATTTGAAAGTTGTTTCTTATTTTATGACCTAAATATTTAATATTTTGATTAATTTATGTAGAGATTTTATATTATGTTTTTTTTTTTATCAAATTTATCTTTTTCTCTTTGGTATGTCTCTTTGGTATTTGTTTTGTCTCAAAATCGGATACTGATTTCCGATTTGAAAATTTGAGTTATTTTAATTTGTTTTTTTTATCAATTTTTTTTATTGAATTGTATTTAAAAAACACTTATATATTATGTATGTATTTAAATACGTTAATTAATTACTACGAAAATCAGAGATTGAAAATCGAATATAATTTGATTCAAATATACTTATAGTAGTCAAAATTTGGATGGGGAAATCAGATTTGATTCTTGTGTCTTGATCAAAAAAAGATTTGATTCTTGTGATTCGATTCAAATATATTGTATAGTTGTCGAAATTTAAATTGGGAAATCAGATTTGATTAATTGTTGATTTGATAAAAAAATCAAATTAATGTTGATAGAGGTAATAAGTATCATAATCAAAATATGAGCAATGGACCAGGTAATTAATGAGCCGCAATTATATTCACCGTGAGAATGACACGTGTACTATTTCATGTGAGACTCTATGATTGACTGCCACGTATAATTGGTTGCTCAATGTAGAATCATCTATTATTCCGGTTTGTATATATTATAGATTATAGATTATAGATTATAAATTATAGATTATACATTATAGATTATAGATGTCGACACAATACTAACCCATCTTTATTCCATCTCTCACTATTTCCTTCTCAGGTCCCTGTGCTCTAAGAATCTCCAACACATCTGCAAAAAAAAAAAAAAAGGTTCATATACTAAATTTCGAATTTTAGAATCATTTCGGCATATATTTGATGATGTTGACTTGTCTGTTCTTACTGGGAAATACTTTGGATTTATTTGTAGTGTTGAATCAAAATTAAATTTCTATCAATAAATCAGATTCCTCTTTATTTGAATCATTGGGTTGAAGACTTTATGATCAGTAGATTTTGAAATTTGATTCCTTTATTCCGAAATTTTAGTCCTCATTAGTCATTAATCAATTTTCAACATCTGATTTTATTATAATTATTAGAAGTTGATTTGTATATGCTGTTTTGCAGGGTCATTACATCGAGCTTATATTAGCAAGATTTCCATGATTTATGTCTTTATTAATTAGCATAGTTAGGATATTGATTTTATGAACTAAAGAATTCATTTTTTGATTAATTTATTCCTAAATTTAAGTGACCTATTGAATGATATGAATAGCATTGTAATGACAATTATTTGGGTATTTATCTTTGTCATTATTCCATGCTTAAACGTAGTTTTTTTTTTTTTTGATTTTAAAACGTGCAGGTCCATGAGTCATTAATCAGAATAAGAAACCTGATTTTATTATAATTAGAAGTTGATTTGTATATGCTGGTTTGCAGGGCAATTATATAAATATCGAGCTTGAGACACCCCGACGTCCCATTAAAGAAAAACCTAATTATCTAATACTTAATCGTAATATTAGCGTTGGACACATACATACATACATATATATATATATATATATATATATATATATATATAAAATCATAAATATTAAAAACTTAAAAGTAAGAACAAAATTAAACATCACATCAGACACATATAAATATAAATACAAACATACTGTGCTTATAAACTAAAGAGGGTACTCCATCAGTAGGGTCCCAAAAGATACATACTGATACAAAATGATATAAGCAACGGAAACTAAAAAGTCACCAAAGACGCACTAGCCATAGACTCTAAACTCAACGGCTATAGGTCACTGCTCGTCCTCCAGCATCTGGCTCATAAGGAGTCCCATCAAGCTCATCTGAAGCTGGCTCATCCGTAGGGTCTTCTCAAAACGAGCAAGCACATCAAAGAGACATACATATAAAAGAAGTAGGGGATAAGAAACTATCTATCATCATATATGGAAAATGGTACGTAACATGTAAACAATAAAGGCACATAGACAAGCGTCACAGATATATATACAAGAAATATGAGCAATCATCCTCGAGATATATTATCATCATCTACCCTTCGCACTCATGCAACTTATGCTGACGTGGCCACCACCAATCCTGTCACACATCCCTTGCCCGCTGAGAGATGTTAGTCAGTCGTCCAAGCGACGCGTCCCCAAACACCGGTGCACACTCTCATCCACGGTGAGAATGCTCATGCAAAGCAATGACACTATAGCTGCACATCTCACTCCGGTGCACACCCTGGTTCTCTCTCAAGGGTGCTCATGCATAGCAATGACACTATAGCTGCACAGCCTAAATCTAAGTTGGGACGGTCCCGCGAGGGCTCCTGACCTCGTGTGTTCCAAACACACGGCTGTGATCATCAACATGCATCTATATGGATCTCGTCGAAATATACCAAGTCATATCCTGGTGCCTTAACCTCTCATCACTATCTCATAGCATATCTCAAATAATATCACCTCATTAGTCTCATCATAATAAAATATTAATTAATTAGGTTAGGCACATCTAAATCATATATCATACACTCCCCAACATGCATCACTTAAAATATCAAATATCACTGCCTAGAAAACAACTAAGCATGTTATGGCAAATATAACATATTATCAGCCAGTACATGTTATCAACCATAATTATAAAATAATAAAATAATAAGTTAAACATAATCACAATTAACATATCAATCCAAACAGCACACAACAAGCAGCTCAAGACAGTAAAATCAGACAACCTCAGATATCATAAAAATTGACCTAACCGCGATAAATCTACAATCTCAATATCATCATTGGTACCACTAAGTGATCCCCAATGTGATATTGATATTGTCAATTACTCGCTCACTAGTAGGATTTAGGTCACCCTATGCCAATATTGAATAAAATTTTACTTAACCATTTCCGACGTTAGATGACTTCTTCCCCCACCTGAGATGCAGTAGGCTAGCTTTAGAGTAACGAAACGGACCCACTCCAATCTCCTCAAATCTGCCTCGTGTGGTTCTCCTACCTCCGGGGCTCCAAAAATTCACTTGAACACATATTCACGAAGTACATGTTACGTGTAGCTCAAATCTGAAAGATAACTTCAATACTATCACGGACAGCATTTCGGCATAAAAACATAGACTTACTTTAGCCTAACCAAGAAAAGAAAGGTAGGATGATGAAGTAGAAGTCGCGAGGAGCACAACGGTATAATTGGTTCAATAGGACGAACGGATTGATCAGAATCAGCTCTGAAATTTTCTCTCTCTTTCTTTCTTTTCTCTCCCTCTTTCTCTAAGTTTTCTGAGTTTTCTCCCCTCTTCTCCAAGGTTCCACGAAATTCCTCACCTAAAACTCTTTTTTTTTTCTGGCGCCCAGCGCTCAGTGTCCGGGATCCAGCGCTCAGCGTTGGTGAGGCAAACGGCCTCCCTCGCCCAATCACGATGTGACACGTGGCACTCTGGCCAGCGCTCAGCGCCACGAATACAGCGCTCAGCGCTAGTGGCTGTCCAGCACTACTGGTTCGCACGTTTTATCGCATTCTGAGCTCGTTTGAAGTCCGTTTGACCCGAAATTTGTAATGTAGACTCATATACACCTAAGGAATAAGACCAAGCCCTCAAAAATACCTAATCTCTTCCACAAAAATAACTTTCCTGTTGTGCATTCTTAAGCATTCTAAACTGTATAACGGAAATTCTAGAACACGTTCTCATTCAATTCAACGCCGGTTAATCTCATACTTTCCATGCAAGGTTCCCAACACCTAAACATGTATATTAGACCTTAAATCAAAGTCTTAAACATAGTTATCCAATACATAAATAATGCCTTAAAACATAGATGTTACATTACTATCCCCTTAAAAGAAATTCCATCCCCGGAATTTACGTACCTCAGAAAAGATGTGGATACTGCTGCTGCATAAATGCCTCATGCTCCCAAGTAGCATCTCCTGTAGTCTCATCCCAAATGACCTTGACCAAAGGAATCTGTCTACCGCGAAGCTCCTTAATCCTTCTATCTGCAATCCTAACAGGTAAAGCCTCATACTCTAGATTCTCTCGGAGTTATATTGACTCAGGCTCAAGTACGTGAGAAGGATCGGGATAATATTTTCTCAACTGGGATACGTGAAAGACATCATGAAGATTAGAAAGGTTAGGCGGTAAGGCAATATGGTAGGCTACTGGACCAATCCGTCGAAGAATCTGGAAAGGTCCAATGAATCTAGGAGTAAGTTTTCTAGACTTGATAGCTCTGCCAATTCTAGTCTTCGGAGTGACTCCCAAAAACACGTGATCACCTTCCTGGAATTCTAAGGGTCTCCTCCTCCTGTTACTGTAGCTCATTTGCCTATCCTGCGCTTCCTTCATCTTTTCCCTGATCTTTCTAACCTGTTCCGTCGTCTGTTGTACCACATCAGGGCCCAATATCTGGCTTTCACCAGTCTCATACCAACACAACGGAGTCCTACATTTCCTGCCATACAAAGCCTCATACGGTGCCATCCCGATACTGCGATGGAAACTGTTGTTATATGTAAACTCAATCAACGGCAAAAACTCATCCCAACTACCAAGGTGCTCTAAAACACACGCCCTCAAAAGATCCTCCAATGACTGAATTGTCCTCTCAGACTGTCTATCCGTATGAGGATGATAAGCAGAACTCATCCTCAACTTCGTCCCCAAAGCACTGTGTAACTGTCTCCAAAATCTAGATGTGAATCTAGGATCTCGGTCGGAAACAATGCTCGACGGTACACCATGTAGCCTAACAACTTCCTTGATATAGATCTGGGTGAACTTCTCAAGCTATAACTCTCACCAATAGGTAAGAAGTGAGCACACTTCGTCAACCTATCGATGATAACCCAAATCGCATCATGCCTCTTAGGAGTTCGTGGTAATCCAACCACAAAATCCATAGCTATGCTATCCCACTTCCATTCTGGGATATCTAAGGACTGTAGCAAACCAGCGGGCTTTTGATGTTCTATCTTAGCTTTCTGACAAACCAAACAAGATAAAACATATTTTGCCACTTCCTTCTGTTAAGTCTCTAAAATGTCTGTGTGCATTTTCCTAAGTTTTGATGAAAACTAAACATTGGGTAATGATTTAATTAACCTATTTTGTGGTTGCTAACCTGTCTACTTAGTGTACAGATCAGAAGATTACAAAACTCACCTGTCTGTCTACCTAAGTCTCACCTGTCTGTAGTAGCCAAGAAGTCAACCTGTCTGCTGACTAGGATTGTTGATTATGTGCAAACTGATTTTACAACCTGTCTCTCTCTTCAACTTGTCTAAGGTTCTTCGTTAAAAGAACTCGAAGTACAGGAAGCTTTTGCAAGCTGTCCCCTCATGAAGAACACTCTGAGAACTCTCTCACGCTTATCAAGAAACTCAAAAGTGCTCTCTCTCAAGCAAACTAGGAAGTCAGAGATAAACTTCCAGTTAAAGAACATTTCCAACATGCTTTATTCCCTAGTACTTTCAGTCATTACACAAAAAGGGAAATGTACTCTGCAAAAGTACAAAAGCACTCTGCACAACTCTGAGTTGGCGTCTACACGATGCATAAAGCTATTATCCCTCATGTTAGAGTACAACCAACGTCTTCATTGCATTAATGGCTGCCCAGAACGACTATATTGCATTTAATGAAGCTCTGCCTGAAGCCATAGTTGCAAGGAATGTCTCTAACGGATATTAAATGTTTGAAGTCTATAAATACAGAAGTCATTGAAGATGAACACAATCAGAGTTTTACAAAGCATTAAAGAGCCATTACTCTGTTCATTTATTCATTCTGTATTCTTCAATCATTTGAAGTTATTACGCAGACTTTCCTAAAGCTTTATATTTAAACCACTCTCTGAGTGTTAGTGAAAGGTCTGTAAGTGTATTTATTACAAACAAAACTCTCAAACAAATCTGAGTGAGCCTGAAGAGGCTAGGTGTGCAAAGAATACTTGTGTTGGAGCCTGAAGAGGATAGGTGTGCAAACAATACCTGGAGTCTGTAACCTGATCAGTTATAGTGGATAAATCTTGGTGCTGCCAAGGACTGGACGTAGCTCTTTGTGTTGAAGAGTGAACCAGGATAAATCTCCGTGTTAATCTCTCTTCCCTTAATCTCTTTAGTTGTTTAGATTATATATCATCTGCTTTCTAACTAAGGGGTTAAAACTGTTTTTATCAAGACTGTTTTTGTTTTATACGTGTGTTGTTTTCTGAGAAAACTACAACAGACAGGTGACCTGTCTGTGTAACCTTTTTACACCCGTCTGTGCTTGGCTTCTGCATGTAAAAGTTTTTAACTTTATTTTAATTTCTGATAAACACAATTCAACCCCCCTTCTCGTGTTTATAGTTGTCTATTTCAGTTGGTATCAGAGCTCAGCCTCTGGGTTGTGCATCTAACAGTGTTGAGGTAAAAGATCCTGAAGAATAGACATGACTGCTGGAGCTAGTGGAAGTAACCAGACCGAAGGAGCCTCCTTAACCAGACCTCCATTCTTCAATGGAGAAAACTACAACTATTGGAAAGATAGATTTCAATGGTTCATTCTATCTACAAACTCAGATCTCTGGGATGTCATCACAGATGGTCCTTTCATCCCTAAAAATGATGACAACACTGACAAACCAAAAGCTCAGTGGACCTCTGCAGAAAAGGCAAAATGGGAGCTGAATCACAAAGCCAGATACAACATCATTTGTGCACTCAGTCCTGATGAGTTTGAGAAGGTCTGTGCCTGTGATTCTGCCAAAGAAATATGGGACACCTTAGCTGTCACACATGAAGGAACCGCCAAGGTCAAAGAATCAAAAATTGCCATACTTGTCAGAAAGTATGAACTATTTCTCATGGAAGAAGGAGAATCTGTTGCTCAAATGATTGGGAGATTTCAAACTATCATCAATGGTCTAAAGTCTCTTGGCAAAGTTTACTCCAATGCTGAGAAGGTTGGAAAGATACTTAGGAGTCTACCTAAGCAGTGGAGACCTCTGGTAACTGCTATCTCTCAAGCCAAAGATCTTTCCAGTTTGACTATGGATGAACTCCTTGGAACACTTACTGTTCATGAGCAAGCACTTGGAGATGAGGTCTCAACAAAGAAGGGCAAGTCAATTGCTTTGAAGGCTGATCAAAAGTCTTCCAAAGCCTCTAAAGCTTTAAAGGCAGACGAGTCATCCAGTGATGCTGACCTGTCTGAATCTGAGGATTCTGAAAGTGATGAAGAACTATCTCTCCTAACCAGAAAGATAAAGCTTCTCCTACAGAAAAAGAAGTTCAGAAGGGATAAGCCATTCAGAAGATTCAACAAGGACAAAAATTTCAAGGATTCCACCTCAACAGACAAAAACTCAATTGTCTGCTATGAGTGCAAGAAACCAGGACACATCAAAGCAGAATGTCCTCAACTCAAGAAAGCCCCATTTAAGAAGTTCTTCAAAAAGAAGAAGAAAGGAATGATGGCCACTTGGGAAGATCTAGAGTCAACATCTACTGATGAGGAGACAGAGGAAGAAGCAAATCTCTGTCTAATGGCTAACACTGACTCTGATTCAGATAATGAGGTAAATTCTGATTATGAGGAATTACTTGATGCCTATGAAGAATTGTTGGAGGAATCCAACTGTTTGTCCAAGGCTCTCAAATCTCTCAAGAGAGATCATGTTAAGCTCCTCAGTGAGCATAAACAGAAATCTCTAGAGTGTGAGAAATTTGCCAAGGAGAACAGTGAGCTGAAGACTGAAAAGTCTAATGAAGCTAAGATCTCTAGTGATACATCACAGTCTGAAGAAGTTGAAAAACTTCAACAGAAAGTGGAAGAGCTCACTTCTGATCTTGCCAAATTTGTTAATGGTAGAGATAATCTGACAAAGCTGCTTGGCTGTCAGAGGCACTCCCTTAACAAAGAAGGTATAGGATATGTCCATCAGATACATCATAAAGTATCAACTAAGCACTCTAAAGTGTCTGCTACATCTATTTCTATTAAATCCATACCTGTCTGTAACTTCTGTGGAAAGACTGGACATGTTATGTCTAAGTGTCTCCACAAGAAAAGAAGGAAGTCTTCACAGACTCCTAGAACTAACAGAAAAGGACCCAGAAAACTATGGGTACCTAAAGATCAAATAATCTCTGTTGCAGATGTCCTCAACAGCACAAAGAAAACACCACTGCTGGTACCTGGACAGTGGCTGCTCGCGACACATGACAGGAGAAAGGTCTATGTTCCTAGACCTCCAACTTAAGAAAGGAGGACATGTGGCATTTGGTGGAAATCAGAAAGGGAAGGTTATAGGAATTGGTACTATTGGTGGTAAACCTCCTCTTCCCTCTATATCAAATGTTCTTATGGTTAAAGGATTAAAACACAATTTGCTTAGCATAAGTCAATTATGTGACAGTGGATTTGATGTCTCCTTTACCAAAGATTTCTGTATAGTTAAAGATCTTAGTGGCAAAACCCTCTTTTCAGCCAAAAGGCAACAAAATCTGTATAAGATTGAACTGACTGATCTCTCAGATCAAAGTGTAACATGTCTGATGTCTAAAGAGGATGAAAGATGGTTGTGGCATAAGAAACTAGGACATGCTAGTATGAAATTAATTTCAAAACTAAAAAGGGATAACCTTGTGAGAGGATTGCCTGATATTAGTTTTAAGAAAGATATTTTGTGTGATGCATGTCAGAGAGGTAAACAGATAAAATCAAGTTTCAAATCTAAAAACCAAATATCAACCTCTAGACCTCTTCAGTTGTTACACATGGATCTGTTTGGACCAGTTAGTGTTGCTAGCTTGGGTGGAAGGAAATATGGATTTGTCATAGTTGATGACTATTCTAGATTTACATGGGTACTCTTCTTAACCCACAAGGATGAGTCTTTTAAGGCTTTCTCAGTATTCTGTAAAAGAGTACAAAATGAGCAGGGTTTCTGCATTTCTACTCTAAGAAGTGACCATGGGGGAGAATTTGAAAATGAGCAGTTTAGTCAGTTCTGTGAGGAGAATGGGATCTCTCACAATTTCTCTGCACCTAGAACTCCTCAACAAAATGGAGTGGTTGAGAGAAAGAACAGATCTCTGCAAGAGATGGCTAGATCTATGCTCAATGAGAATAATCTCCCTAAGTACTTCTGGGCAGAAGCAGTAAACACAGCTTGTTATGTACAAAACAGAATACTCATTAGGCCTTTTCTAAAGAAGACTCCCTATGAACTGTGGAAAGGAAAAAGCCCCAACATCTCTTACTTTCATGCATTTGGTTGTGAATGTTACATATTAAATACCAAGGATCAACTTGGAAAATTTGACTCTAAGACAGACAAAGGTATCTTTTTGGGATACTCTGAAATGTCTAAAGCTTTTAGAATTTACAATTCTAGAACATCTGTTATTGAAGAATCTGTTCATGTCAAATTTAATGATAACTTAAAGACTGATAAGGAATTGTCAGATCTAGAAGATGATCTTGCAGGTCTTGATATAAACAAGTCAGAAGATCAACAACCTGACTTAACCGAACCAGAACCTGAAGCAGAACCAGACAGACCAGTGGAACAGACAAGTCAACAGACACAGACAAGTCAAGGTCCTCTTGAAAGAGACTGGAAATTCAAAACTCATCATCCTAAGGATCTCATCATTGGTCATCCCTCAGAAGGAGTAAGAACCAGATCTACCTTAAGAGAATCAAGCAATGTGGCCTTTTTGTCAGAAATAGAGCCAAAGCACATTGAAGAAGCTCTTGATGATGAAAGCTGGATTCTTGCTATGCAAGAAGAACTCAACCAGTTCATCAGAAATAATGTCTGGACACTTGTCTCCAAGCCCAAAAACAAGTCTGTCATAGGAACAAGATGGGTCTTCAGAAACAAGTTAGATGAAGATGGCAAAGTTGTCAGAAATAAGGCAAGGTTAGTAGCTCAAGGCTATAACCAACAAGAAGGTATTGACTATACTGAAACATTTGCACATGTAGCTAGAATAGAAGCTATTCGCATACTAATGTCATATGCTGCACAACACCAAATCACTCTTTTTCAAATGGATGTGAAAAGTGCTTTTCTCAATGGAATAATTGAAGAAGAAGTTTATGTTAAACAACCCCCTGGTTTTGAAGATACTGATAAACCAGATCATGTTTTTAAACTTAAAAGGGCATTATATGGTTTAAAGCAAGCACCTAGGGCATGGTATGATAGACTAAGCTCTTTTCTCATGCATAACGGCTTTACAAGAGGTCAAGTAGATACTACTCTGTTTAAGAAAAGCTATAAAGAAAATTTCATTGTAGTCCAAATATATGTTGATGATATTATTTTTGGAGCAACTAATGAAAAGCTGTGCAAGGATTTTTCAAAGATGATGCAAGCAGAATTTGAGAGGAGCATAATGGGAGAATTGAAGTTCTTCCTTGGTCTACAAATCAAACAGACAAGTGATGGAATCTACATCCATCAACAAAAGTATATCAAGGAAATGCTCAAGAAATACAAAATGGAAAATGCTAAACTTATGAAAACTCCCATGGAAACCAATGCAAAACTCAGTAAAGATGATGAAGGTAAAAAGGTAGACCAAACTGTCTACAGAGGTATGATTGGATCCTTGCTGTACTTAACTTCAAGCAGACCTGATATTCAGTTTAGTGTCTGTATGTGTGCTAGATTTCAATCTGACCCAAGAGAATCTCATCTTAAAGCTGTTAAGAGAATATTTAGATATTTGCTTGGTACTACTAATCTTGGTTTGCTATATTTAAGAACTAATGAATACAGATTAGTGGGATTCTGTGATGCTGACTTTGCTGGAGACAAAAATAGAAAGAAAGAGCACCAGTGGAGGATGCCACTTCATTGGAGCAAACTTGGTCTCTTGGTCAAGCAAAAGACAAACAACTATAGCTCTATCTACAGCTGAAGCAGAATATATCTCAGCTGCTAGTTGTTGCTCTCAGCTTTTATGGGTAAAATATCAACTTGAGGATTACTCTATTTTTGAGCATAATATATCTGTATGGTGTGATAATTCTAGTGCTATCTGCTTAACTAAAAATCCAATTCAGCATTCTAAGGCTAAGCATATAGAAATCAAACATCACTTCATTAGAGATTATGTTCAGAAAGGTATTTTTGATATTAAGTTTGTTAAAACTGAAAATCAATGGGCTGATATCTTCACTAAGCCCTTAGCAGAAGAAAGATTTTTATTTATTAGAGATAATTTAAACATGCATTGTATTGTTGAATGACATGTCTGAGTGTTTAAAACTGTCTGTGATCACCTGTCTGACTCTGCTGAGTCACTATGCTGAAACCCAACAGTTTTTATTAAAATGGTTATTATTTATTCATTTATTTAAATACCATTTGTTAATCTGAAGCTAATCATAAACACGGCAGTTTCTACCTCGAAACCATGTTTTCATTATGTCTAAGTGGGCGCTACAGTTCCCCACACAAATCGTGCCATTCTTAATTAAAAATGTTTTTTTCTCTCTCTCCTGCTTTCACTTCTTTAAAAAGCAAATCTTCAGAAAGTTTTAACCTTTATCCTCCTCAAAAAGCCCTAAGTCTTTTCGTCTTCGTCTTCCTCTCGTTCAAACCCTTCTCCCTTCCAAAACTTTCACTTTCTCTCTTTTCTGAAAAATGGCATCTTCAAAACGCCTGTCTCCAAAAGAGATTGCTGAGAAATACGAGATGAGACTAACTGATGTAGAGAAGATTCTACCTGGAAAGACTGTTGATCTTCAACAGATGAAGAAATGGGGAATGGATGTCACTGAGGAGTTGGAATACTCTAAGTGGACAGCCTTCTTTGATATCAAGGAGCTGGTCCATCCCAAGCTTGTCAGAGATTTCTGGAGGAATGCTGTGGTCATCACCAATGTGGTTGATGGAACCAAGAGCTTCAAGGCTCAAATGTCAGCTGATGTAACTCTTCTGTTCCCTATAAGCTCTCTGGAACTGGCAACCAGATGTCCAAGGATTGGAACTGCCTTCAGACCTGACTGGGAAGATCAGGTGGGAACTGAGAATATCAATATTGCTGTTTATGGTGTTCCCAACCCTGAGAACAAGAAGCCTGTCTGCATGGCGCCCAAGTGCAGGTTCTTGCACAAGCTGCTTCTAGAGTGTGTGATGCCCAGAAGAGGGTCAAGAGACAATGTGACCAAGTTGGACAGATTTGCTCTGTACCACTTGATTCACAAAATCAAGATAGACATCAATGACCTCATCTACATGTATCTTGAGTCTCTGATCAGAAGGACGAATATGCCTACCTACCCTTATGGAATGCTGCTGACAAGGGTTTTTAGGAACAAGATATTTGTTCCAACTGATGTCCACTTTGTGGACATGGCTCTGCCCATAGACAAGAAGGTCTTGTCTATGATGGGGATTGAAGGAATCCCTCTGGAGGATGAGGAAGAATAGAAGAAGAAGAAGAAGAAGCCTGCTGTTGAGCAGAAACTGAAGGAAATAGCAGAGGAGCCTGCTGATTCCACTGGTGAATCAGAGTATCCTATCTCTGAAAGGATTTGGAAAGCTGCTGGAAAGGTTGCCAGACAGGATCAAAGGCCTGAGGAACCCACAGCTTCTGAAGCATCTGCTGAGACAGTAGTGCCTCTCAGATTCAAGCTGAAGAAACCCTCTCCCAAGAGGAAGACCAGTGAGGCTGAAAAATCAGGTGTGGTTTCTACACAACCCACCAAGAGAAGAAGACTGGTGAAGACCTTTGCCAAGGACAGACAAGTGAAGTCTGTGCCTAGTAAAGAGGAAGCACCTGCTCAGGGGGAGCAGACTTCTCCACCTGCAGAAGAGCTTAGGGAGATCAAATCTCTCAATCTGGGCTTCATTCCTAGAAAAAGAAGGTCAGGCTACCCTATGCCTGTTATGGCTGCTGCTGAAAGGGAAGCTGTCCCTGCAGAAGAACCTGCTGCTGCTACTGCTTCTGCACCCTCCACTGACCTGTCTGCTGGAACACAGACAGTTGGTCATCTTGAAGCAGCTTCTCTGTCTCCTTCAAGGAAGAAAGCAAGGCTTTTTGAAGAACCACTCTTCACCTTCCCTTCTGCACCATCCTCTCCCCTTCATCTAGGTATTCCAGATTCTGTTGTCTCTTCCCCCTCTGCTCTCTGTGTCAACCCCTTATCTGTTGCCTCCCCTTTTCACTCACCTGTCTCCTCTCTCCCCTCTCCACCATCTTTTGATGTCTTGTCTGATGTATGTCAATATACAGTTGTTCACAGGGACTCAACTCCCAGAGAACAATCTGGCATATCATCTAGACTGTTTGTGAGTGATTTGCAATCTCTGATGACTGCAAGTATATCTCACTTATCTGTCATCCCTCCTCCACCACCTCACATTCTGAACCCATGTAGGGAGATCTTCTTTTATCCCCCTATTGTGTTGTTCATTAGAACACTGGAAGGATCTCACTATCCTGCCTCTGTTGTAATGTTACCCTCTAGGTCTAGATTTTTCTTTCTTTTAATCACAGGGTCTAATTCTTTCTTTTCCCACATAGACTCTCTCCTACCTCTACCTCCATCTGTCTTAGCCCAACAACCTCTTCCCCCTCCTATTCCAATAAGAGTCACTCGACTGTCTCTTTGTGAAAGACTCTCTTATGTCTTTCCCTCTCCTGATTTTGACATAGTCAAAATCACCCCTCTGTTTAAAATAGTTTTTCTTCCTTTATTTTATTTCAGAACCATTCATCAACTTTTCTTTCCCCGTGTCTCCTCACCCTTCTCTGTACCTAAGGCACCCCCAGTTTTAGCCTTACCCTGGTATCCATCTCTGTCTGCTGCTTCAACCAGCTTGTCTGCAGAAGTCTCCTCCTCTCAAATGGTGGATTCAGTGAGCTTCAATCTCCTTAAGACTGAGCTAGAAGAAGCCAGAAGACAATTGAATGCAGAAAGGCATGCTAGGCTGCTGTTAGAACAGAAAGTTGACTCCCTGTACCTTCTTTTTAATCAGCCTAGATAAGTAGTTGTAGGAACTGCCCTGTAATCGATATGCTTATGATGAATACAAATCTTTTTTGCCTTATCATTTTCTTTATTGTCTCTTTTTCTCTCCACTGTTATATCTTTACACTTTTTGTTGCTGACAAAAGGGGGAGAAAAATGTTAAGATGTTTAATGAATGTTTAATGAATGTTTAAACAATTTATGCTAAGTGTTATGATAAGTGTTCGTTCTCTAATATACTCTGATACTATGAACTTAAACCTGCTGCATATTACTCTGATGTTCTTATTTGAACTCTAATGCATCTGTCTGCACATATAGAAAATATCAACTTGTCTACTGTCTGTACTTCTGTACTCTGATATTTTTTTCAAAGGTTCATTAAATCATCTGAATGTTTGCCATCATCAAAAAGGGGGAGATTGTTAAGTCTCTAAAATGTCTGTGTGCATTTTCCTAAGTTTTGATGAAAACTAAACATTGGGTAATGATTTAATTAACCTATTTTGTGGTTGCTAACATGTCTACTTAGTGTACAGATCAGAAGATTACAAAACTCACCTGTCTGTCTACCTAAGTCTCACCTGTCTGCAGTAGCCAAGAAGTCAACCTGTCTGCTGACTAGGATTGTTGATTATGTGCAAACTGATTTTACAACCTGTCTCTCTCTTCAACTTGTCTAAGGTTCTTCGTTAAAAGAACTCGAAGTACAGGAAGCTTTTGCAAGCTATCCCCTCATGAAGAACACTCTGAGAACTCTCTCACGCTTATCAAGAAACTCAAAAGTGCTCTCTCTCAAGCAAACTAGGAAGTCAGAGATAAACTTCCAGTTAAAGAACATTTCCAACATGCTTTATTCCCTAGTACTTTCAGTCATTACACAAAAAGGGAAATGTACTCTGCAAAAGTACAAAAGCACTCTGCACAACTCTGAGTTGGCGTCTACACGATGCATAAAGCTATTATCCCTCATGTTAGAGTACAACCAACGTCTTCATTGCATTAATGGCTGCCCAGAACGACTATATTGCATTTAATGAAGCTCTGCCTGAAGCCATAGTTGCAAGGAATGTCTCTAACGGATATTAAATGTTTGAAGTCTATAAATACAGAAGTCATTGAAGATGAACACAATCAGAGTTTTACAAAGCATTAAAGAGCCATTACTCTGTTCATTTATTCATTCTGTATTCTTCAATCATTTGAAGTTATTACGCAGACTTTCCTAAAGCTTTATATTTAAACCACTCTCTGAGTGTTAGTGAAAGGTCTGTAAGTGTATTTATTACAAACAAAACTCTCAAACAAATCTGAGTGAGCCTGAAGAGGCTAGGTGTGCAAAGAATACTTGTGTTGGAGCCTGAAGAGGCTAGGTGTGCAAACAATACTTGGAGTCTGTAACCTGATCAGTTATAGTGGATAAATCTTGGTGCTGCCAAGGACTGGACGTAGCTCTTTGTATTGAAGAGTGAACCAGGATAAATCTCCGTGTTAATCTCTCTTCCCTTAATCTCTTTAGTTGTTTAGATTATATATCATCTGCTTTCTAACTAAGGGGTTAAAACTGTTTTTATCAAGACTGTTTTTGTTTTATACGTGTGTTGTTTTCTGAGAAAACTACAACAGACAGGTGACCTGTCTGTGTAACCTTTTTACACCCGTCTGTGCTTGGCTTCTGCATGTAAAAGTTTTTAACTTTATTTTAATTTCTGATAAACACAATTCAACCCCCCTTCTCGTGTTTATAGTTGTCTATTTCACCTTCTTCATTCTCGGCCACCAAAACATTTTCTTTAAATCCTGATACATCTTGGTGGCTTCGGGGTGAAAACTCAACTTACTCTTATGTGCCTCTTCCAAAATCATCTTCCTAAACTCTAAGTCCTCTGGCACACATATCCTATCCCTAAACCTCAACACACCATCTGGCCCTCTACTAAACTCTGAAATCTTACCCTCATCTATGCCTCTACTCACCTCTTGCAGGTATTGATCCTGAACCTGTTTTATCCTTAAGATCCCTCAAAAACTCACTATTAATAGTGATCATACCTAAGCATATTCTATCCTCACACAAATCCATCCCTAGATTCATATCTCTAAACTGTTCAATCAACTCGATTTCCTTTACCATCATCGCCGACACATGTAAAGATTTCCAACTCAGCATCCGCTACAACATTCGCCTTCCCAGGATGGTATTGAAGATCAAACTCATAATCCTTAATAAACTCCATCCATCTACGTTGTCTCATATTTAGCTCCTTCTAATCAAACAGATACTTTAAACTCTTATGGTCACTATACACATTAAACCTAGCTCCATATAGATAGTGCCGCCATATCTTTAATGCGAACACTATAGCTGCCAACTCCAGATCATGGGTCGGATAATTCCTCTCATAAACTCTCAACTGTCGGGAAGCATAAGCCACAACTCTTCCCTCTTGCATCAAGACACAACCCAATCCTTGGTATGACGCATCACAATATACATCAAACTGTCCTAAAGGATCTGGCAAAGTCAGAACAGGTGATGTGGTTAACTTTTCCTTCAACTTCTGAAAACTCTCCTCACATTCCTCCGTCCAAACAAACGTTGTACCTTTTCTCGTTAGCTGCGTTATAGGCAACGCAATTTTCGAAAAACGATAAACCTCCGATAATATCCAGCCAATCCCAAGAAACTCCTCACTTCACTAACTGACTTAGGCCGTTCCCACTTAAGCACTGCTTCAACTTTAGCTGGATCTACTGCTATTCCTTCTTTGTTAATCACATGACCTAGGAACTGAACCTCCTCTAACCAAAATTCACACTTACAAAGCTTAGCATACAACTGTCTATCGTTCAACACCTGTAACACTGTTCTTAAATGTTCCTCATGCTCTTCCCGTGTACGGGAATAAATAAGGATATCGTCTATAAACACCACCACAAACTTATCGAGGAACGGTCTAAAGATCCTGTTCATATAATCCATAAACACTGTTGGAGCATTAGTCACACCAACAGGCATAACTAAATATTCATAGTGTCCGTACCTCGTCCTAAAAGCTGTCTTGGGTATATCCTCCTTCTTTACTCTAATCTGGTGATATCCGGACCTCAGATCAATCTTGAAAAAATACCGAAGCTCCCTTTAATTGATCCATCAGATCATCTATCCTAGGCAACAGATACTTATTCTTGATCATCACTTTATTCAACTGCCTGTAATCTGTGCACAATCTAGCACTTCCATCCTTCTTCTTAACAAACAACACTAGAGCTCCCCACGGTGAAACACTGGGCCTAATAAATTCCTTTTTCAACATATCATCCAATTGTTTCTTTAACTCGGCTAACTCTACGGGTGACATCCGATAAGGAGCTATCGATATAGGTCCTGTCCCTGGTATGAGATCTATGGTGAACTCCACTTCCCTCTCTAGGGGCAAACTCGGAACATCGGGAGGGAAAACCTCAGGAAATTCTCTCACGATAGGCATAGAATCTATACTCGGAGTCTCTTTAGATTCTGCTGAGAAAAGCATCACGTACAGTCGAGAATCATCACTCCTCATAGATACTTCTTCATTGGCAGATACTACGCTAGAAGGCTCAAGAAATGACAAGGTCTTGCTGAACAATCTAACACTACATGGTTAGCCAAAAGCCAATCCATGCCAAGGATAACATCTATCTATTGCATAAGTAAACAAACAAGATTCACAAGGAATGTCCTATTCTCAACAACAATAGGACACTGTAAACAAACATACATGGTAATCAAGGAATCATTGGTTGGAGTAGATACTGTAAGGGTATAAGGTAACTGAGAAACAGGTAAATGTAAATGATCCACATACTCATGCGAAATAAATGAATGTGTAGCACCTGAGTCAAACAACACAGACGAGAGTCTACCAGATATCAAGCACATACCCTGGATAAGATCTGCAGATTGAAAGGATTCAGCCCCCCTCACGGTAAACACCCTCCCTGTGGCCTGAGGTCTGGCCACCACGGTTCTGCTACTGGGGCTCCTCTCCCAGCTCCATCTCTATAGCTTGCAGCTCCTCTACTAGCAGCTGCCTGCTGCTGTATCCCTCTCTGCCTGCAATCCCGAGCCATATGGCTTGATTTCCCACAGTGGAAACAACTCGGCCTCTCTATGCAATCTCTAACATAATGCGGACCTCCGCATCTGTAACAAACTGGACCTCTCTACTGCTGACCCGCTCCACTAACTGGTACTGTAGCAGCTGGTACTGATGTAGATGACTGAACACTCTGCATGGGTCTAGTATAGGGTCCCCGTCTCAACTGAGAACCACTGCCTGCTCTCCTCTGAAAACTTGATCTGATAGGGCCTCCGCTCCTCTGCGATCTCTGCTCAACAGCCTACCTCTGATCTATGCCCTCTATGGCACTACATCTCTCAACCAGCTCTGGGAAACTCTGAATATCAAGCGGCGCTATAGCTCTCTGTAACTCATGCTTCAAGCCATCCTCGAACCTCCTACACATCCAATCCTCATCAGGGAACCTCTGGTAAAACTCTGAGAACTGAATCAAAGCCTCAAACCGTGCTGCATATTCCCCGACAGACATGTTACCCTGTCGAAGATCATAAACTCTTTCTCCTTCCCGCGTCTAACCAAACGCGGGAAGTATTTCTCCAGGAAGCAAGTTTTAAAAGTCTCCCAGTTAATCACACGACCCTCGACCTCCAACAACCTTCTCTTGCCTCTCCACCATGACTCTGCTCCTCCGGTCAGCATGAAAGCAGCATAAGTCACTTTCCTGTCATCTCTGCATCTCATGGTGTCAAAGATCTTCTCCAGCTCCTGAATCCACCACTCTGCCCTCTCTGGGTCATAGTCACCTCTAAACTGGGGTGGCTTCCCTTTCAGGAAAGTAGCCATCCCTGCATCCTCTGCCTCAGCAGCTCTCCTCTGGTTCTCACGTTCCTGCTGCTCTCTATCCTGTTGCATCATCTGAGCATTCTGCTGTGTCTGCTGCAACATAGTGGTGGCTAGATCTCTGATGGTCCGAAGAGTCTCAGATGACTCTCCTCCACCTCTGGTTCCTCCTCCGGTGTGAGAAGCCTCTCTGTTGCCACTTCTGGCAACTCTCTCAGGGGTTCTGCCACCACCTCTTCCCCATCGTCCTCTACCTCTACCTCGAGCCATGATCCTGTAAAAGAAATCATTAGCTCACATTTATATGACATATAATATTACATAATCTGATATATAAATACTATATGCCACACAAATGTTACCTATTGTTCTGGACTCACTACCCAACTTCTAAGCATAGTCAATATCCGATGTGGATTCAACTAAAATGGCCAGTGCACCCTAACTTCATAGTCTAAACAGAATCAAACTGCTCTGATACCACCAAATGAGACACCCCGATGTCCCATTAAAGAAAAACCTAATTATCTAATACTTAATCGTAATATTAGCGTTGGACATACATATATATATATATATATATAGAAAATCATAAATATTAAAAACTTAAAAGTAAGAACAAAATTAAACATCACATCACACACATATAAATATAAATACAAACATATTGTGCTGATAAACTAAAGAGGGTACTCCATCAGTAGGGTCCCAAAAGATACATACTGATACAGAATGATATAAGCAACGGAAACTAAAACGTCACAAAAGACGCACTGGCCATAGACTCTGAACTCAACGGCTAGAGGTCACTGCTCGTCCTCCAGCTTCTGGCTCACAAGGAGTCCCATCAAGGTCATTTGAAGCTGGCTCATCCGCAGGGTCTTCTCAAAACGAGCAAGCACATCAAAGAGACATACATATAAAAGAAGTAGGGGATAAGAAACTATCTATCATCATATATGGAAAATGGTACGTAACATGTAAACAATAAAGGCACATAGACAAGCATCACAGATATATATACAAGAAATATGAGCAACCATCCTCGAGATATATTATCATCCTCTACCCTTCGCACTCATGCAACTTATGCTGACGTGGCCACCACCAATCCTGTCACACATCCCTTGCCCGCTGAGAGATGTTAGTCAGTCGTCCAAGCGACGCGTCCCCAAACACCGGTGCACACTCTCATCCACGGTGAGAATGCTCATGCAAAGCAATGACACTATAGCTGCACATCTCGCTCCGGTGCACACCCTGGTTCTCTCTCAAGGGTGCTCATGCATAGCAATGACACTATAGCTGCACAGCCTAAATCTAAGTTGGGACGGTCCCGCGAGGGCTCCTGACCTCGTGTGTTCCAAACACACGGCTGTGATCATCAACATGCATCTATATGGATCTCGTCGAAATATACCAAGTCATATCCTGGTGCCTTAACCTCTCATCACTATCTCATAGCATATCTCAAATAATATCACCTCATTAGTCTCATCATAATAAAATATTAATTAATTAGGTTAGGCACATCTAAATCATATATCATACACTCCCCAACATGCATCACTTAAAATATCAAATATCACTGCCTAGAAAACAACTAAGCATGTTATGGCAAATATAACATATTATCAGCCAGTACATGTTATCAACCATAATTATAAAATAATAAAATAATAAGTTAAACATAGTCATAATTAACATATCAATCCAAACAGCACACAACAAGCAGCTCAAGACAGTAAAATCAGACAACCTCAGATATCATAAAAATTAACCTAACTGCGATAAATCTACAATCTCAATATCATCATTAGTACCACTAAGTGATCCCTAATGTGATATTGATATTGTCAATTACTCGCTCACCAGTAGGGTTTAGGTCACCCTACGCCTATATTGAATAAAATGTTACTTAGCCATTTCCGACGTTAGATGGCTTCTTTCCCCCACCCGAGATGTCGTAGGCTAGCTTTAGAATAATGAAACGGACCCACTCCAATCTCCTCAAATCTGCCTCGTGAGGTTCTCCTACCTCCGGGGCTCCAAAAATTCACCTGAACACATATTCACGAAGTACACGTTACATGTAACTCAAATCTGAAGACGGAATTGAAAACCGATAAACGGATTGAGAGATAACTTCAATACTATCACGGACAGCATTTCGCGAGGATCACAACTGTATAGTCGGTTTTTCAATAGGACGAACGGATTGATCAGAATCAGCTCTGGAGTTTTCTCTCTCTTTCTTTCTTTTCTCTCCCTCTCTCTCTAAGTTTTCTGAGTTTTCTCCCCTCTTCTCCAAGGTTCCACGAAATTCTTCACTTAAAACTCTTTTTTTTTTTTTCTGGCGCCTAGCGCTCAGCGCTGGTGAGGCGAACCGCCTCCCTCACCCAATCACGACGCGACACGTGGTACTCTAGCCAGCGCTCAGCGCCAGGAATACAGCGCTCAGTGCTAGTGGCTGTCCAGCACTACTGGTTCGCACGTTTTATCGCATTCTGAGCTCGTTTGAAGTCCGTTTGACCCGAAATTTAAAACATAGACTCATATACACCTAAGGAATAAGACCAAGCCCTCAAAAATACCTAATCTCTTCCACAAAAATAACTTTCCTGTTGTGCATTCTTAAGCATTCTAAACTGTATAACAGAAATTCTAGAACACGTTCTCATTCAATTCAACGCCGGTTAATCTCATACTTTCCATGCAAGGTTCCCAACACCTAAACATGTATATTAGACCATAAATCAAAGTCTTAAACATAGTTATCCAACATATAAATAATGCCTTAAAACATAGATGTTACAGTGCTGATCGAGCTAATATTTGAAAGTTGTTTCTTATTTTATGACCTAAATATCTAATATTTTGATTAATTTATGTAGAGATTTTGTATTATGTTTTTTTTTTTATCAAATTTATGTTTTTCTCTTTGGTATGTCTCTTTGGTATTTGTTTTGTCTCAAAATCGGATACTGATTTCCGATTTGAAAATTTGAGTTATTTTTATTATTATTTTTATCAAATTATTAATTTTTTTATTGAATTGAATTTAAAAAACACTTATACATTATGTATGTATTTAAATACGTTAACTAAATATTACGAAAATCAGATATTGAAAATCGAATATAATTTAATTCAAATATATTTATAGTAGTCGAAATTTGGATGGGGAAATCATATTTGATTCTTGTGTCTTGATCAAAAAAAGATTTGATTCTTATGATTCGATTCAAATATATTGTATAGTTGTCGAAATTTGAATTGAGAAATCAGATTTGATTAATTGTTGATTTGATAAAAAAAATCAAATTAATGTTGATAGAGGCAATAAGTATCATAATCAAAATATGAGCATTGGACCAGGTAATTAATGAGCCGCAATTCTATTCACCGAAAGAGTGACACGTGTACTATTTCATGTGAGACTCTATGATTGACTGGTAATTAGTTGCTCAATGTAGAATCATCTATTATTCCGGTTTGTATATATTATAGATTATAGATTATAGATTATAGATTATAGATGTCGACACAATACTAACCCATCTTTATTCTATCTCTCACTATTTCCCTCTCAAGTCCCCGTGCTCTAAGATTCCCCAACACATCTGCAAAAAAAAAAAAGGTTCATATACTAAATTTCGAATTTTAGAATCATTTCGGCATATATTTGATGATGTTGACTTGTCTGTTCTTACTGGGAAATACTTTGAATTTATTTGTAGTGTTTAATCAAAATTAAATTTCTATAAATAAATCAGATTCCTCTTTATTTGAATCATTGGGTTGAAGACTTTATGATCAGTAGATTTCGAAATTTGATTCATTTATTCCGAAATTTTAGTCCTCATTAGTCATTGATCAATTTTCGAAATTAGGAGTTGATTTGTATATGCTGTTTTGCAGGGTCATTATTATCGAGCTTATATTAGCAAGATTTCCATGATTTGTGTCTTTATTAATTAGCATAGTTAGGATATTGATTTTAGGATATTGATTTTATGAACTAAAGAATTCATTTTTTGATTAATTTATTCCAAAATTTAAGTGGCCTATTGAATGATATGAATAACATTATAATTACAATTATTTGGGTGTTTATTATTGTCATTATTCCATGCTTAAACATAGTTTTTTTTTTAATTTTTAAAACGTGCAGGTCCATTAGTCACTAATCAGAACAAGAAACCTGATTTTATTATAATTAGAAGTTGATTTGTATATGCTGGTTTGCAGGGCAATTATATAAATATTGAGCTGATCGAGCTAATATTTGAAAGTTGTTTCTTATTTTATGACCTAAATATCTAATATTTTGATTAATTTATGTAGAGATTTTGTATTATGTTTTTTTTTATCAAATTTATCTTTTTCTCCTTGGTATGTCTCTTTGGTATTTGTTTTGTCTCAAAATCGGATAATGATTTCCGATTTGAAAATTTGAGTTATTTTAAATTTTTTTTTATCAAATTATTAATTTTTTTTATTGAATTGAATTTAAAAAACACTTATACATTATGTATGTATTTAAATACGTTAATTAATTATTACGAAAATCAGAGATTAAAAATCGAATTTAATTTGATTCAAATATATTTATAATGATCGAAATTTGGATGGGGAAATCAGATTTGATTCTTGTGTCTTGATCAAAAAAAGATTTGATTCTTATGATTCGATTCAAATATATTGTATAGTTGTCGAAATTTTGAATTGGGAAATCAGATTTGATTAACTGTTGATTTGATTAAAAAAATTTAAATTAATGTTGATAGAGGTAATAAGTACATTAATCAAAATATGAGCATTGGACCAGGTAATTAATGAGCCGCAATTTTATTCACTGTGAGAGCGACACGCGTACTATTTCATGTGAGACTCTATGATTGACTGCCACGTGTAATTAGTTGCTCAATGTAGAATCATCTATTATTCCGGTTTGTATATATTATAGATTATAGATAAGTTTCCGATTTAATTGGTATATATGGACTATGTGAATAATTTTTATATAGTGTCAATTAATTAAAAATTGTTGAATAATTAAAATTGTTTTATTGTTAAACTATCTAAAAGTCACACATATGATAAATTTATAATTGATTGACTGAATAAAAAACTTCACACTAATAATATATTAAAATTGAATTTATTTTTTTATCATAAATATAATAATTTTTGGATTTACACCTTAATAAAATTTTATTCATTTTGTGAATAAAAAAAAAATCATTTTTAAGTTCTACAAATGCAAAATATAATTTGAACATGTCACTATCATGAGTGGCGATACTTCCATCTGAAATCACACAAGAAGATGATAGCCACGAACATGGCTCTAATACCACTCTTGGGAAAAGGCGGTAATAATAACACGGAACCAAACCCTTTCCCTCCTTGTGTGGTTAAGATTGGAATGAGAGATGGAGAAATATAGAGTTAAAGACCCAATTTTTTACATGGTAAACCCCTAAAAAATGAAGGGGAAAACCAAGGGATCGAAGATCTAGATCTTTCAATATAATGATAGTAGGATTATAACAATAATTTATTCTCAAGTACAAGCTAAAGTATTACAATCAACATCTCATCCAAATAGGATGAATTACAATTGCAACTCTCTTTCACTTAAAGGGGAATCACCCTCAGCCTCACCAATTTGGCAAAATACTCACAAGCATGAGAGATTGGTAATACCCTCAAACTTCTTCGCACAATATCTCTATCACACACATTTGGTTGTAGATCACCATATTGTTTGAGCTCTCCCACATCATAACAAGTGGTATAAGAGTCGATGATTCGACTATGACGAGTAATGGGAGAGAATGCAATTGTTGGTGGATCCATGTGCGGAGGTTCTTTGTGTCGAAATTCTTCCGAGAAACGTGGAAGCTAGACGCCGTGTTCCATATAAGTACGGAGAAGAACAAATTTGGTGGCTTTGGCCCAAGGTGGAGAGTGGACTGGGTTCTTGATGACACTGTAGTCAATTACTTGAAGGGCTTTCGCTTGAGGGTGAGATCGTTGGGAATTCCAAATATAAATAAGATTTAGTGAAAGTGACCCCACATTGTATTAGGAGCTCGATATTCAAGTGAGACTCCTTGTGGCAGAGCTCTTTGGTAGGTGAAGGTTGGAGATGGTCTTCACACTTTGGATTGGATCACAATTGGCCTTGAGTGATTTGATCAGATTCAGAGCGGTTTTGTGGCAATGAGTGCTTTGTTGACAGAATGTAAAGTGAGGCTTACTTTTTCAACAGTAACTAGAACTCAAAGATGATGATAGAATTAGAATTGTTTGGTCTATTTCTCATCGCATGTATAGTCATTTCAATTGTTGGTATGAAGTGATTCAGAATGTCATTCAAATAGCAAAAAGATATAGACATAAGAACTACTCCTTATTTTACATTTTTGTTTAAATTCACTGGTTAACATTGCTTAGTAATATATATGTCCATCAAGTTTTCCAATCATCTATCACAAATTCACAATGCTTTGAAATTACTTTATAGTTGTACTTGTCAACGTATAAGCCTTAAACCTTATTCAATAAACATGAGTAAGAGACCCTTTATTACATTTTTTTCAATAATTTTGAAATCACTCAATATCAAAAGAAACTTGACTACAATTCTAGGACTATCCTTGGATCATTTACCACATTGTCATTCAATATTTATCAAGCAAAAATTTCTTGTTGCTGCAAATGATGAACACGAACAAGAAACAGAAGGCTGAGTAGCGGACTATGAGCACTCTTTAAGACGTTTCGCGGCTCTGCCTAGTTGGTGCAGCAGTGTACAATCTCGTCATCCCCAAGATAAAACAGTCTGTCCAGAAATATTCTCTCTGCACTGAGAAGAACCACCAACAAACACGCGTACACAGTTTGCTGCTCGGAAAACAAAAGGCAAAACACTATAGAGGTTTTGGAAAGCTCAAAAAACCTCAAAAGATGATTTCTACCTCAAAACCGGAACCAAGACTCGATTTATATAACCACATGTAATAAAATTCATTAAGCAGGTTTTAATGAGCAAAAAACAGCTCAAAAACGAGCAAAAAACCAACTTCGCAATTGTACATCGATGTACTTAAATAGTACATCGATGTATTTAAAGATCTTGGTAAAAAAAGTGTTTTTGGACATGTACATCGATGTATTTTAATCATACATCAATGAACTAAAATATATATTTGTGCAATAAAATATACATTCGTGTAAAAAAATGTTTTAGGCTAAAACATTTTTTTTTGCATCAGCGTATAAGCCTATAAGATATAGAAGCAGATTGTTAGCAACCCGCCAAGAGCCATCATGACTTCCAGAGTAAATCATAAAACAAAGCCCTCCTTGGGTTAACCATAGAAATGTTGGGATTAACTCAATTCCTACAGCCAGAGCTTTACTTGATGTACTGAACTCAAGTTGTATTGAACACATTGGTAATATGATTATCAATTTATGATTGTGTTAGACTGGTTGTGTCAAACTATGTTTTCGATTATTATTGATGATGCCAGGATGATGGTAATATTGATGATTGTGTCAGAGTAATGGGTCACACATGTTTTTTAGAGCTATTCTCATTTGTTTTTCTTAAGAAGTTGAATGTTTTGCAAATGAAGCTCCAGAAATAAGAGCTTTATACTGTTGCAGCTTATACCTTACAACCATTGTATAATATCAATTCTAAAACAGGTTCATCTTCTAGATTGACTCTATGAACCCAAAATAGCAGCAACGAGGTCCCGGTAGAACAAGGGAGCGGAGAGAGAGAGAGAGAAGCGTGCGAGAGAGAGAGGGAGGGAGGGAAATAGAAATGATGATGATGACATGACACAAGGAGTTAGGGGATAAGTGAGAGTTTGGTTTAAGTTAAAAAAAAAAAATTTTGACTGATGGTTTAAGTTAATTAGTTTTAGCCTTTGGATTAAAATATGTTTAAGAGCATCTCCAATGGCATTTTTTTTCAAGGAACCCACTTTGGCTTCCATAATCACTACCAAGTGGTCCCTACTATGCCACAACATATCTAAGGAACTCATACATATTTTGCTCCAATGGTTAAATTTTTAAGGAACCCTTAAATAACCCATGTTTTTATAATTTTTTATTTGCACTCAATTTTGTTTCAAATTAAAATATTTATTCATTTATTTTAATTAATACGTAAAAAAACATAAAATATTTTAAAAAATATAAAATGTTTTTTAAAAAATTATTATTAATGATAATACTAATTTAAAAACGATGAGAAATACATAAATACGACAAATACATAACGATGAGAAATATATAACCATGAGAAATATAAAAAGTAACTATCGTTATTCTCATGTCTGAAATGTTCACAAATATGCTTCAACTAGTCTGCTTGAAGCTGACGATGATTTTGTTTTTCACGAAGTTGTGCTCTCTTTTGCATGTATGTTGCATGAATGGGATGAGAACCATTAGAAACTTCAGCTGGTGAGATGTCATTATCTAGATGATCGTAATCAAAATTACCATCATACGTGTGTCGTTTGTCTTCAACAATCATGTTATGCATTATTATGCATGCATACATTATATGCTTCATTGTATTCACATGCCAAACACGCACCGGACCACGTACAATCACGAATCGAGATTGGAGCACTCCAAATGCTCGTTCCACATCCTTTCTTGCTGATTCTTGTTTTTTGGCAAATAATTTTCTCTTTTATCCTTGCGTGATTGAGATGGTCTTGACAAATGTAGCCCACTCGGGGTAAATACCATCTGCTAGATAATATCTTATATTATATGATGTTCTATTCACCGTGTAATGCACCGTGGGAGCTTGTCCATTCAAAATGTCATTAAACACATTGGATGCATTTAACACATTAATGTCATTGTTTGAACCCACAGTGCCAAAAAGTGCATGTCAAATCCACAAGTCTTGTGATGCCAATTCCACAAGTTTTATAACAGCTAGTTTTATAATGACTAGTTTTATAACTGCTAGTTTTTCATATAGGCTAGTTTTATAACAGCTAGTTTTTTTATAACGACTAGTTTTTCACAACGACTAGTTTTATAACAGCTAGTTTTATAACGGCTAGTACATAGGGAATAATTATAAAAAATTACAACATTAGGCTACATATGTCCTAACTTAGCCCTAATAACATTACAACAAAGTTCATGATCTGCGAGCTGATTCTCATCCATCTCGGATGTGTCCTTCATGAGGATTTCATATAACTTAGGAATGCTCTCCGCTTCCTTTGCCTTGCTCTCCGCCACTTTGCCTCAACAATTTCCTTCAAGGCAACATTTTTTTCATTCATAGCTTTTTCCACGCCAGTCAAATCGATGACACCAGATGTCTCGGCTACTTTTCTTTTGCTCTTTCTTTTTGTTGCCTTTTGTCCCATTGGGCGAGCCATTAATGATGTTGGATCATAGTCCGAACAATCGATTGGTGTCTCTGGGGCTGAAGACGATGAGTACGCCCTCGATGTAGAAACCTTTGTTCTTTTTGAAGAGTTTTCCATTGATTATCCCTTCATTTTGGTTCATCTCCCTTCCATTATGACTTGATAACAACAACAAAATTTAAAATTGTGGATTGAGAAATTATGTGCAAAATGGTGTAATTTGGAGCAATATTTATAGTTCAACCCACTATTGTATCGGTGACCAAAAGAAATCCCACAATATCATTCAATTGTATTCCTTTCAAAAAGTATCATTCAATTGTAATTAGAAGTTTCTTGTAAACTCTCGGTCCCTACCCATATTGTCACCCACGCCACTCGGCCCATCATCTCCCACAAATCCCGAGCAATGATAGTTGTACACAGATTTGATGTCCAATATCGTGCATGCATATATATATATATATATACTCATTCATACTTTTTTATTATTTTTTCTCTTTGATCACATGTACTCCCTCTGGTCCATAATATAAGCAAAAATTTTCCAATTTTTTTGGTCCAAAATATAAGCAAATTTCAACTATTTCCATCATATTTAATGAAATTATTCTCAAAATACCATTTATTTAATGCAAGTTTTGTTTTCCAATGACTCTTTTTATTCTCAACAACACAGGCCTAATAAATAAGAGGAAGAGTAATTTAGGTAACAAACTCAATTTTTTATTCCCAATGACTCTTTTAAATGAGATTAACTAACTTCTTTAATAAGTGTGAAATTAGTTACTTTTGCTTATAATATGGACCGGAGGGAGTATTTAACACTTCAAAACAACCTATCCGCAATATGGTGTCCATCGTAGATGTCCCAAAAGTGTGTATAGCTATCATTTTTGCAAATCCCTATCCTTTTCTCCTTCGCCCCTTTCCTCCACAACCCTGGTTCATCTCTTCACAACCCTGCCTTTCCCTTCACTTTCCCAAAAATCTATATGATTCTCTCTCCTTCGCCCAAGGCAGCGCACAAATCACCTTTCCTTTCAACCACCCACAAATCCCTCTTCTTTATCTCAATTGACTCGCTCCTATCATCCCTTCACTCACCCCCACAAATCCCTCTACCATCTATCACAGTTTCGGCCATACCCCCTCAAATCTCCCTCAATCGGTCATCTCCCGGCGGTGCATGAACGTAAAAACTCCACTACGGCGGCCTGACGATGGATTTCCGGCGCTAACACAAGGAACTCGGGTTTATGGTCTGCAGTTGCATCTTTCTGGGCTCTTTGTGTATGAATCTTTCTGATTTTTACTTTCTGTGAATGTGAATATGTAATGACATATTGTGTTCTTCTTCCCCGGTTCAGTTTTTTCCCTCTTTTTTTTTTTGTGATGGTTGCCCATATTGTTCGTTGTTTATGCTTTTCATGGAGTTGGTTGCCAATATTTTTGTATTGTTTATGCCAATAGAACCGTTCCTTCCTTAGTTTTAAGGAACCTGAAATGCCATCTCATACTGCTCCAATGGTTACAAAAGACACAAAACACGGTTCCTTAGCTTGAGGAACCAGCTAAGGAACCACCGATAAAGATGCTCTAATGGCTAGGATTTGGTGTCAAATTTAAGTTTGACACCATGGTGTCATTTGATCTTATATATATATATATATATATATATATATATAGGGGATGACTCAAGTGAGAGTGATTTTTATTATGAGAGGTGAGAGGGTTAAACATAGACCATTGGATTAAATGAAAGGCTGGGATTAAACCCCTCAATTAAAACATTCACGTGACTATCTCAACATGCCCAAACCCCAAGCCTCCTCTCTCCGTCTTCTTCATGTCCCTGAATCCACCGCCCCCCTCTACCATCACAGCTTTATGGTTGATGTTACCCAAGCCTCCACGACGACGACCTGAATGTACAAGAAGCTCCGGGGAGGAAGCGCAGTGGTCGAGTCTGGGCCATTTCAGTCCGTTGTGGTTCTACTTCTAGGCAGGGAGCAAGATCTAGCTAGTGAAAACCCTTCTCCCCTCTTGCTGCAAGCCCCACGCCCATTGATGCACCATGAACCCACGCCTATTGCTGCACTGGATGAACCTCATTTGTTAAATGAAATAGAGACCAAAATCAATTTCATTTTCCTCTCTTTGCTCTGCTTCGAATATGGTTTTGATCTCTGTTCAATCTCTGCTCAATTACACAATGATTGGGATTTCGGATTAACCCCTTTTTCCTATTCTGAGTGGTCTGATTATGTTATATAGAGGCTAATTGTCTAGCATGTTGTAGAGTTTTATGTTTATTATTAGATTAGGTTGTTTGGGGATTCTTGTTTGTTATACAAGAGAGAATCCAAGTTCTCATGTTGACAACAGAGTGCCCTCTGGGACCATGGTATTAGATATGCAGAACAGTTGCATGTAGCAGTTTAATGTAGTGCTTTGCTTGTGTTGTTGTAAGGTGATCCCTTTATTTAGTATATGGATTTGGCTTGTTTTGCTAATTACATTTCCTGTTCTTGTTTTTTTCTGTTTGCTTGTTGAAGATTCATGTGAGTAGTAATCTCAATTAGTTAAGTGATTGCTAGTTAAAGCAATATAGTACTTGACCCATTATAACTATGTTTCGATATGGTACCTTAATTCTGCCCCAGCATAATAGGATATAGTTTTGAGGATGTGATATGTTGAATTCTCTATAAATTTTCAACTAAGTTGTTTCTGTTTCTAGCTAAATTGCTCGTGTTGGGATAGAATCTGTTTTAAGAGGAAACATACTAATTAACAAGGGTTTGCTGTGATAATAAAGTTCGCTAATATTATATGGCAATTGTTGAGAAGACATCCGTGATAAGTAAAATCATGATCTAAGTGCATGGATTTTAAGTGAACACAATATAAGGAAGATGCTTTGAATGACTTTTGGGCCTAGAACTAGTAGAAAATGTTGCAGCATCTGCTAACTTTTTCCATTGACTATCATGCTCAAACAATACTTTGCCATGCTTTCAAGTATTTTTTCAAGTATTGCAAGTCAGCTGCACATTCAACTAACAATAACAGGGCACTTGATTATGCATAATATTGTAGCAAAGCCATACTTTCAAGTATCCAAGTACCAAAATCCTCTGATAAGCTAACGGTAGCAGATTCTGAAGTTGTAAACTAATAACTCAAAAGTCTCAAATATTTAGTGACATCCTCTTAACTACCAAAATCCCCTAGAGGCCAAAATCATATAAAAAGTACAAAATATTCTTATTTCCCCTCCACAAACATGATGAAATTCCCCTCCTCAAACATGTTGAAATTGTCTCCTCCATCTTCCTCCTTCGCCGTTCTTCCAAACCTAATAGTCACAACCATCAAATAAAAATGAAAACCAATATTAATATAATTGAAGAGCACAAGAAGGTCTGTATAACCAAAACAAAAACCATTCTTACCTAGATCATGGAGATGATTTTTGGGGACAATTACGACTGTCATGATATGCATATTGGCCACATGCTTTACAAAGTCTTGTTCTTTTTTGTTGTTGTTCTATAGCCTTCTCTTTGCCACCTTTGAGTCGTTTACCACTACCTTTTGTCTTTGAAAATTGTGGTGGAAGAATTTCCACTTCCTCGGGAATATTGGATCCGATGAAGGCCTGTAAATCATCTGTCTTGGTTTGTTTAGAACCCCCTTCAAGCTCAGTCAATTGCTCTTCAATTTTAATAGCTCCATTTATCACAAGAAGCAATTTATCCTTACACTTTCCAGCCTTGTCCATACATCTAAATAAGTGATCCCATGCATCTGAAATTAGCTTACTCTCATTTTCTGGTTTAGAACACCTTTCCAAGACATTGTTAGCAATATCAAAAATAGGTTTTCTATTTGCAAGCTTAGTCCACCTATTCAAGATATACTTACTTGGGATTTCATTTAAACCTTTCCCTTTTAAGACACAAAGTATGTGCCTACAAGGTATGCCTTGAGATTGAAACATTTTGCATGAACAATTTGCATTGTGATAAGGAGGATTATAAACCACTTCTCGTAGTTTACCATTGGTCTCACTGTTATCAATTATATGCAATATTTCCATTCCATCTTCCTCTTTCTTATTTTCAACTCCACAATCTACACATGCAATCCACAATTCTTTCTGAAATATATAAAAGTTCTCATGGGTATAAACATCTCTTCCATGCTTCTCTAAATCACGATTCAACTGTAGTTTTGGCATAGAATGAAGTGAATCATTATCAGCAAGTAACTCCTTATGCCTCTGTGCTTCTATTGCAGAATCAAACCTCATCCAAAATTCAACCAAGCTAACGGTAGGATTCAAGAAGTTACCATAAAAAGAATTCTCACTTTCTGATTTGGATGTTGTTCTCAATATCCCAGCCAAAAAAATGTCTCTAAAGTAAGCAGGGATCCACATGCTTCGAATATCATACATATGTGATAGCCAATCATTATTTTCTAACTTAAACATACTCATTATAGATGTCCATGTTGCTTCAAAATCATTTGGTGTCTCTGATCTCCAAACACATGACTTGAAATTACTGTTGAACTCCTCGTTGGCATTCAAAGAAACACCTACTTTTTCAGAAACTTTTTTCATAATGTGCCACATACAAAATCTATGAACAGAAGAATTAAAAGTCTTCTCTACAGCAACTTTCATGGCAGGATCTTGATCTGTTATCAGAAGAGTTGGCTCATGTCCTCCCATTGCTTCCAAAAACTTTTCAAATAACCATATGAATGAATTAATTTTCTCATCTGCTAAAAATGCTGCTCCAAAGGTAACACATTGTCTATGGTGATTTACCCCAGTAAATGGTGCAAAAATCATGGAATATTTATTTGTTTCGTATGTAGTATCAAACGAAACCACATCCCCAAACAATGAATAAATTTTCCTACAAATACCATCAGCCCAAAAAACATGTTTTAGTCGACCTTCTTCATCCACCTCAAACGCATAATAGAATGACGGATTAACTTCTTGCTTCCTTTTAAAGTTATCAATAAAAACATGTGCATCTGAATCTTTAATCAAGGTCTTTAAATCTCTCGAATAATTTTGGAGATCCTTCTGTGTGCACCCAACATTTTGATAACCCCCAAATTGTTCTTTCAATAAATGGTATGTTTTTGAAGGTCCAATATTTGCTCTATTATATGCATGCAGTAAAGTCTTATGAACGGGATTCACTTTTCTTGCTGATCTTAGAAACTGTCTCTTCATAGGTGAAGCAAGTACATGTGTATGACTTTCATGAAATCGATTAACATCATATTTACCTTCATCCACCATTTTGAAAACAACCTTTGCATTGCATCATTCTCTTGTAAGGCTCCTTCTTCTACCCTTAACAGTTGATTCACTTTGCTCCACATCTTTTTTCTTTTCTGGTTTGTAACCTTCTTTTGAGCAAACAAAATACTTCCAGCGCTTGACACCATTTTTATCTTTAGTTTGCGATGAGCTACGCACACTAAATCCGACATCGTGTGCATATTTTTTATAAAATTGTTCACCTTCTTCTAACGTATCAAATATTTGGCCAATCTTAGGCTTTAATTCTTCATCACAATTTGGCACCCATTCGTTTTCCTAAAAAGTTCAAAAATATATTGTATAAATAAAATTATATAAAAAAATATGGTGTTATTAACATAATGACATCTCATATATGTTACCAAAGGTGTGGGTGATGTCGGACTCCTCGAAGGTGACGAGGTGCTACTCATCTCTGGTTTGAGTATGATATATATAAAAATCTGATAGAATAAAAAAAGAAGAAATTGGTATGACAAAATAAAAGAAAAAAATTGCTATGATAAAATAAAAATAAAAAACCCAAATTGCGATTAAAAAAATAAGAAAAGAAATTCAAAAGTAAACAAACCTCTTGGTGGCTTATTTTAATTGGAATGGAAGATGCACAAATAGGAAGAAGGGGTTAATCCGAAATCCCAATCATTGTGTAATTGAGCAGAGACTGAACAGAGATCAAAACCAGATTCGAAGCAGAGCAAAGAGAGGAAAATGAAATTGATTTTGGTCTCTATTTCATTGTGTATATAGCAATGATCCTCCAGGAATAGATGGTGCAGGCTAAGAATTCTATACCCTTTGACGGCGAGGAGTTCGTTTTGTCTACTGTATGGTGAGGTGATACTGCTAAAGAGGGTTGGGAGGATAAGAGAGGGAGAGAGCCGGGCTCACGTGAGGTTTTAATATTAGTGTTATAATCCTAGCCATTCATTTAATCTAATGATCCTTATTTAACCCTCTCATTTCTCACAATAAATAATACTCTCACTTGAGTTGCCCCCTATATATATATATATATATATATATTAGGATCCGTTGACACCTGGTGTAAGACTAAAACCTTACACCAAATCTCAACCATTAAAATCAATTAATTGGACGGCTCAAATAATTTTGACAACAAAATAAGAAAATAAATAAAAACAAATCAGGTGCCACATTTACCCACTCCCTTTCTGTTATTATCCACATTTATCCACTCCTCCCCTTTCTGTTACGTTACTACATTACTGTCTTCTCTTTTGTGAAGAGAACAAGAACCAGTAGGCGCAGCCCTTTCCCTCATGTCGGACCACCCTGCCGGACCATGCCGCCGCCGCTGCCCATTGTTCCAAGCATGGCATCACCGCCGCTACCCCCTTTCCCCTGCCTCCGCCGCCACTGCCCATTGTTCCAAGCACGGCATTGCCGCTGCTGCCCCTTTCCCTTGCCTCCGCCGCCTACTACTGTGCCGTCGCTGCCCATCGTTCCAAGTATGCCATCGCTGCTATCATATGAGTGAGTCTGGTATGCCACCACTCTCTCAAATTCCATCATTCTCACCTTCTTCTTTAATGGGTAACAACACTTCCAGAAAGCGTGAACCTGAACAAAGCTTGAAGATGACTCAGATGTACACTCAGCTTCAAGCCACTGTCCCTGGGCTCTTCCCCAAGGTTCATCAATCATCAATGGCTCCTTCACATTCACACTTCAACTCTTTCTTTTTTATTTTATTAATTTTGGATGTTTATTAATGTCAATATTGTGTTTCACCCATTTTGGCTTATTATCAAATGTGTTAAATTTTGCCAATCATAATCTGTATCGAACGCTACTTGGTAATAGGTAATGGCTTCTATCTGAAATGGCCTAACTTTTTTTTATGACATAGGCTACAAGGGAAGTGATTATAAATGAAGTGAAACAATTGGGTACATTAACGAGCTTGAGAAGAAGAAGCAAAAGTTGGAGGAGGTGAAGGAATCAATGAAAGCAGTGGAAGGGAAGTGGATGCTTCCATGCACTACTACTAATTGGAATTGTTCTATCACAGTTAATCATGGGAATTTGATATTGGCAATCACAGTGTTAGTGAAAAATGGTGATGGAAACAATGCCATTGAAAATATTAAGAGGGAAATTATGAGTTTGTAGATTGGACTCCGGTTTAGCATTTTCTTCAGTAATACCATATGTGTGTTTATTATTCACACAGAGAGACAGAATTAACCCACTATAGAGACTTAGAGATCATGGACAAGAAATAGCAGGTTGCATTGATGATTGAACATATTGGTAAACATGTGAGCTATTGATGAATATTAAGAGGAAAGCAATTAAGATATATGGCTCTTTGCTGTGTTCACGTGGTTTTTATGATTTTTTTCTTCTTGGCCAATAAATTCGAGCCCCATTTTACTGTCTTAGATGCTATGATGAATGCTCCCATTGTATTAGTGTGTAGATAAATCTGGGAATTTTGATTTTAGGGGCCAGGGGTTGTGGTTGTTGTAAATAGATGAAATGGTCAAATGTATAGTGAGTTACTACTCACTAATAAAAAAAACTTATAACCTTTGTTGTACTAGATTTTTGTATTGTAAGAAGAAGTTATGAATGATATGTGGTCTTTTGCAATGTATCCTTAATTTGTCTTTTTTTAAAAAGCCAAATATATGTTCCAAAAGCACCAGAGCATGAGACTAGCGCATATTAACTAAGCTCACTTGCACCAAAGCTAAAAACCAAAATCAACCCAGTAAAGTGTCGGCCAGATATTATCAAGAGGCTACTATAGACCAAAGATGTGTAGCAGCAAGGCAGATTAATTAAATACTCACACCAAAGATCATAGCCTTCCATTTTCAAGTTTCCTTTGTTATCCCTTTTTCAATTGCTAAGCTGCACATCAATATAAGATTGCTGTAATTCCTTTTAAGCAACTAAGCAACTAGACAACAAGATTGCTGCACATCCAGGCAAATAGCTGGACCCCTTTTCATTGTAAATCCCTGCACTCCACAACAAGCATGATGCACAATGGACAACTCTTTGCAGCAAATCGAGTGATTTCCAATGAAACCAACAGAACCTACATGGCAGCAAATAACAAAATCAAACACAGCTGCAAGAAGCCAAAATGCACTCATCAACCAAAATAGACTGGCTTTAACACCTTCTAAGACCAGATAACAGTTAGCAAACATCAGAATTACTCCACTATGGCAAGATATGCTGCAAGACTGGAAGATTCCAGTCTCCTTATTCCAGGCTACAATTTGACAGCAACATGAGACAATTTTAGTCCTCTGTGTTGGAGACAAATAAAACTCACACTCACTCTTAGTCACCCACAATGATGCAGAGAACAGAAAGAGAATAGAAAGAATGAATTGCACTGAATAATATGCACTGAATTTCTTATAGAATGAATGAATACAAGCACTTCTTTTATAGTGCTATTACACTAACTAATTCCTATCACATAGTCAGTTACAGCAACCACTTTAAAACTAACTAACTGACTTATTATGAATTACAATTAACTCTACATTTAACACTAATTTGGATTACATTTAACACTCCCCCATAATCCAAATTCACAAAGATACAATTCCTAATTCCTTCCTCAGCTTCTCAAATCGATCAACTCTTAGGGCTTTAGTTAAGATATCTGCAGTTTGTATCTTAGTTGGGCAATACACCAATTCAAGTTTCTCCTTGTTCACCTGGTCCCTTAGAAAATGGAATCGTGTCTCTATATGTTTGCTTCTTCCATGTGACACTGGATTTTTTGCTAGATTAATGGCTGACTTGTTGTCAACCATCAGTTGAACAGGCTTGCATACTTCAACAGACAGTTCCTTTAGCAAGGAATCTAACCAAATGGCTTGACATGCTGTGTGAACACCAAATTTTGTCCTATATTTATTTAATCTATTTTTTATTTTTTATTTTTCAGGAAAATAATAAAGGAAAAGAAGAAGAAAAAAGAAAGAAAGAAGAAAGCAAAAGAAAAAGGAAAAGAATAGCAGTTAAAGAAATCAAAGTCAGAAGAAGAAGAAAATAAATAAAAAAGAAGATTGGGCTCAGACCACTCTAAGCCCAACACCATCAGAATAAAAAATAAAAAAAAACCCCAAAAGCAACAAAAAAGGTACCTGACCGGGTCACGCCCGACCCGGTTCGCATCCCATTTCACTTAAGTCTGTTTCCCTGATACTGGGCCGGCCCGCGCATATAGAGACCAGGTCGCAATGACCCGGTTCCTGCCAACCCTCCCCACTCATTTTTTTCCTTTCTTCTCCCTCTCCTTACCCTAGCAGCCCCTTTCACCATCAGAACCACAACTTCAATTTTCTCCTCTTCTCAGAGCCATGGCCGACGCCCACCTTGCCCATCTAATACCATTTCATTTCGTCTCTTCTCTTCTACACACTATCGTCAACCATCACTCACCATACCCATATCCTCTCTCACTCTCGCAGGGTCCCTCTCCCATGTGCTTCCATTTATGGCGTTTCTGACACAAGGATGAGGATGAAGTCAGCAATGGCGGCTTGGGGCACGTGGACGGCGAGGAGGCTTCTCCTTCTCTGAACAAGATCTAAAAAATCACCAGGGTTGACATTAACTGTTGGTTTGTCGGATGATGTTTGTGATGATACTGTAATTGTTCATTGATTCATGCTGAAGTAGGATAGATGGCAATACACATTTACATAAAGAACCTGTGTCATCCACCTATACTTTGGAATTCTTTTGTTTTTGAGCCACACGGCTGAGTAGTGTGCAGAGGTTATCACTTTGTGCATTATTTTGAAGCTTCCTATTTGTATGAGCTGCACAAGTCTCGTTTCTGATTTTTTACATCAAGACACACTTGAAGAGAACTAAAAATTATGTTGGTAGAAAATATAGATTTCTCACTGGTATGCTTTTTATCAATAATTCTGTTTCAAACCTTTTTCTCCTTATAAGAAGTAAGGACCAGATGTGCATCACAGGATACATATTTATACCACTCCTAATGGGTATCTTAAATGCTCACTTGCTTTAACTGAAGTCAGCCATTTTATTTGGTCATGTTACTTGTTATCATTCTCTTATATATGACTGAGTAAGTATGACAAGTAACTTGGACAAAATAATTTCGCTAGTTTTATAACTTAGGCATAGAGGGGCGTGATTATCACATCATTGGGAATAAAACATTGATATCATTGTTGTAAATCTCACATGTTGCAAAATTTACTGTTAACTTGATGCATTTTTTTAGTCCATATCATGTTATGTCCTCCTTTACCCTTTCTGTAAATACTCCCTTCTAAGAATATAAATTGATAATTAGCAAAAGACATAAAAAAAAAAAAAAAAAAATCATAAACAGACATGCAGTATCCTTTTTTTATGTGTGTAAACCCTTGGTGACGTCTTGGCTATACGTCGAGTTTCACTTGCATGTAACAAAGACTCAATTTAATCCCAACGATTTGTTGGCTCCAAAATTCAAATTTTTTATTTTACATAAATAATAGTCGCATCTTCTTTTGGGAAGCATAATAATAAAGATAAAAAAAAAAGTTTTTTTTTAAAGTGGATTTGTTTCGCATAAAATAAAATAAATAATTTTTTAAGTATAAAAAAGGGAAAGTCAATGTATTGTACACTTGTTGGTTCCTCAACTGTTTAAGAGACGTCTAAGTTTTTATAACTAGACCTTCCAAAACTTCTTTTTAAATCTCTATTCATGCTAGAAACTAGAAAATAAATATGACAACCTTTTAAATGAAATAATCTACTTAAAAGTAAAATAAAATCTTTTTTTAAAAAAAAATTGGAATCAATTCAGTGTACACTTGTTGATTCCTCAGTCGTTCGAAAGATGTCTAAGTTTTACAACTTGGCGTCTCAAGAGTTTTCTTTCTTATAACTAAAAAATTCTTTTCATGCTAAAAATAAAATAATTATTGAGCTTTTTTTTTTTTTTTATTAGTTCACTTTCTCCAAATAAATATCCAAGGGAATTAGTTTAGTTGAACGACTTAGTGATTCCTTAATCATTCGAGAGGAGACGAAGCTTATACAGCTTGATCTCTAAAAATCTCCCTTGTAGAAATAATCTCTATGCCAAGACGTAAAATCACAAACGCTGCCTTATAGAAAAATCAAGTAAAAAGATCAATTTAGTCGTAACGACTTATTGATCCCACAAATCCGAGCTATTTTAACTATACAGTTTAATGGCTCATTTTTCTGAATTTTTAATAAAAGGGGTAATCTTAATTTGCACAATCTAAGGGTAATCGTCGCAATGACGGATGCTCTAGGGTGCCGTGGGGATAATCACTCATGCCTTCCCTAGACATAATCGATTCCCGAACCCTATTCATTTCTATTTAAAAATAAAGACCAGCCGCTTTTCAAGAAGGGTTTTCCCAATGTTTCCCAACAAAAAACTTTGGTGGCGACTCCATTCTCAAGAAGGAAAACAGTTATCCTTTTTCCTTCTCCTCGATTTTCTGTCGCGACATGCTGCATAAGAGCCTGCAACATACTCTGCCTCACATGATGACAAGGCAATCACAGGCTGCTTCTTTGAGCACCAAGAGATTGGTGCATCAAGTAACTTGAAGACATAGCCTGATATGCTCCTTCTGTCAACTCTATCCCCACACCAATCTGAGTCAGAATAGCCTATCAGCATATTCTGTTTCTGCTTTACTTCATTAGGGAATAGCACTCCATACTCCAAAGTTCCCTTTAGATATCTCATGATCCTCTTTGCAGCAACTAAATGAGATTTTCGAGGATCATCCATGAACCTGCTTATTAAGCCTACTCCAAAACAAATGTCAGGTCTACTATTGTAGATATATCTCAAAGAGCCAACTATCTGCTTGAACAAAGTGCCATCCACTGCTTCCTCTTCACTGTTTCTTTCAAGTTTCACATTCACCTCAACAGGTGTTACTGCTAACACTGCACTCGGTCATATTGAATCTCCTCAGCACTTCAGTCACATACTATCTTTGATGCAGTACAATACCAACTGGAGAGTTGAGAAACTCCATGCCTAGGAAGTATGTCAACCTCCCTAGATCAGTCATTTCAAATTCAGCTTTCATGACCTGTTTAAACTCTTCTATTTCTTTGACATTGGAACCAGTGACTAAGAGATCATCCATATAAAGGCAGATCAGTAACTGAGATGCTCCTCCCTCTTGCACCTTCACATACACATCGTGTTCTACTTGACACTTGCAGAACTGATGTTGTATGAGAAAGGAGTCAATCCTCCTATTCCAGGCCCTGGGAGCCTGCTTAAGGCCATAAAGGGCCTTCTTCAATCTGAATACCTTGTCTTCTCTCCCAGTCAACTCAAATCCTGGTGGTTGAGTGATCAAGCTGAAACATTGGCCATCCTCTTGCACATGCTAGAGCCACAACCAGTCTAATGGTTTCAATCCTTGCCACTGGTGCATAAGTAGTCTATCCCTTCCTTTTGCAAAAAGCCCTTTGCAACTAATCTGGCCTTATGCTTTACAATGGACCCATCTGGATTCAGTTTCAGCTTAAACACCCACTTTACTACAATTGGATGCTTGTTTGGAGGTAGATCGGTCAATTCCCAAGTCTGATTTTTCTCAGTTGACTTCAGTTCTTCCACCATAGCTTCTCTCCATGCCTTCTTTCTCACTGCCTCATCATAATTCAATGGTTCAGCATCAGCTAACAAGGCAATGTGTACAAGGTCACCATCATGAGTTATTGCATTGTTTGTGAATAACTCATAATCAGTGAACCTAGCAGGTGGAGGTCTCTCTCTGGGATCTTAGTGACTGAGACCTTAGTGACTGATCCTGATCTGCACTAGTGTTCACATTTACACCTTCTTGATTCATCTCCTCTTCTATGACTGGAAAAGCCAACTGCTTGAGACTACTGGTGTTGCTCTTCCAATCCCAGAATTCTGCTTCAGCTACTACTACATCTATCCTTATCTCAGCCTTTTGATTCACTGGATCATACAACCTGTATGCACTTGTAGGATGATATCCTACTAGAATCATAGGTGCACACTTATCTTGTAGCTTCTTTCTCTTCTGATCAGGAATATGCTTGAAGCATAGGCTTCCAAAAACTCTCAGATGCTTCACTGTTGGCTTTCTCCCTGTCCACACAGCTTCTGGAACCTGATGCTTTAGTCTCTTGGTAGGACACTTGTTCAACACATACACTGTTATGGATACAGCTTCACCCCAGAATGATTGTGGCAAGGCTTTCTCTTTCAACATGCTCCTAGCCATGTCAAGTACAGTTCTGTTCCTCCTCTCGACTAGGCCATTGTGTTGTGGAGTGTATGGTGCAGTGATCTCATGTTGAATGCCATGGTGCATACAATATGCTTCAAATTCACAAGAAGTATACTCTCCCCCACCATCTGTCCTGAGTATTTTAATACACTTCCCACTTTGTTTTTCAACCAACACCCTAAACCTTTTGAATAACTCAAGAGCTTCTCCTTTTGTGTTAATCAAGTATAGCCACATCATTCTACTAAATTCATCAACAAATGAAATGAAATACTTGTTACCTCCCAATGAAGCTACTTCAAATGGTCCACATATGTCAGAATGCACCACTTCCAACAGATCAACAGCTCTCATTGGAAGATGGGATTTGAATGACTTTCTAGGTTGCTTCCCAGCCAAGCAAACTTCACACACCTTCTCTGGTACACAGGTCACAGGAAGTCCAGCCACCATTTGCTTGGAACCAAGCTGATTGAGACTTTTAAAATTGAGGTGGCCATACCTAGAATGCCAATGCCAACATTCTTCAACACATTCAGTAGCTTTCAGACACTGAACTTCAGCAGCTTTTATGTTAATTTGGAAGGTCCTATTTTTTGAGAGAGGAGCCTTCAAAATCAACTTCTTTGCAGGATCAAACATCTCCATAGCATCTTGATTCATAGCTACTGTGAACCCTTTCTCCATTAGTTAGCCAATACTCAGCAAGTTACACTTCATGTCAGGCACATAGAGTACATTCTCTATCAATGTTGTTTTCCCATCTCTCCTCTTGATCACAATGTTGCCAATTCCTTCTGCACACAGTGTCCTATCATCAGTAAAACGAACTTTACTCTTTCTTGTTGTATCAAGATCACACAACCATTGTTTGTTACTGATCATGTGATTTGAACAGCTTGTGTCCAAATACCACAGCTCAGATTGAAGGTGATCTTCACTGGTTGTCACCATCAACAAAACAACATCAGAGTCTGAATCTTCTTCTTGAACTAATGCGCTTCATCATCATTACTTTCTTTCTTCTGTTTACCTTTGCCATGCCAACATTCATAAGCAAAATGTCCCCATTTCTCACAGTTGTAACACTGTATATTCCTCTTGTCAAACTTTCTCTGCCCTTCTTTACTCCTACCAGACCCTCCTCCTCTTCTATTTGAGGATTCAGGTTTGTCACCATCAGTCTTTGATCTTTCTTGATTAGAAGACCAACTACCTTTGGTGAATCTCCCCTTCCCTTTCTTCCACTTCTGCTTGTCTCCAGCTCCCTTTCTTGTTACTTGAGCTTGAAAAGCTTGATTCATAGGTTTATCCACACTCCTCTCATTCAACCTTAATTCATGAGCTTCCAAAGAACCTTGGAGCTCATCAGTTTGCAAAGTTCCAAGATTCTTGGATTCCTCAATTGCAACTACAATATGATCAAACCTAGGTGAAAGTGTACGCAAGATTTTCTCAATGATTGCCTGATCTGTGAGCACTTCTCCACATCCCTTCATTAAATTTGTAATGCTCAAGATTCTTGTAAAGTAATCAGACACCTTCTCAAGCTCCTCCATCTGCATCAATTCATACTGCCTCCTCAAGGCTTGAAGCCTCACTTTCTTGACATTTTCTCCACCAGTATAGCACTGCTCCAGTGAGTCCCAGGCTTCTTTAGCTGTTTTGCTTTTACAGATCTTTTCAAAATGAGCCTCATTGACACATTGGTGCAACAGGAACATAGCCTTGCAATCTTTTTTCTTTGACTCTCTGTACACATTTCGTTGTGCATCTGTAGGATTTTCACCCAACTCCTGAAAGCCATTTGTCACTATTTTGAGCACTTCTTAAAATCCAAACAACACCTTCATTTGGATACACCATTTTCCCAATTCTTCCCATCAAGAACTGGAAGACGAGTTGGAAAATTGCCATTCGAACCCGCCATTGCATCGCATGTAACACCCTGTTTTTCAAAATATTTTAATTAAGCTGGTTTTGGTTAAGTTGGATTTATCGTTCAAGGGCTTAGTGAGATTTTTGGTTAAAAGTCCCTTCTGGTACATGAGCACGCCCGTGCTCATTAGCCAGCAAGCCCGTGCTTAAAGTCAGAAGCGAGTTTCTGATTTTAAGTTGAGCATGACCGTGCTCAACAGTGAGCACGCCCGTGCTCAACGTGTTGACCGCGTCTCGTAACGTTAAGTTGAGCACGACCGTGCTCAAGGAGGAGCACGACCGTGCTCAGGTCCGAACGTTATATACGTGAGCAGAGTTGAGGGTTTATCGTGATAACCCTATTTTGGTAAGTTGCAGCAGCCACAGTGCGGCCAGAGCGAGATTTCTTCCTTCTTCCTCCTTCTTGAACAGTTTAGGGAGCATTGGAGGCCTCGGGAGACTTTTGGCTTCAGTGTTAGTTACATAGGTAAGGTTCCTTCCTCCTTCTTGGTTTCCTTTCATTATTTTTGAATGGGGAACTAATTGTTGGTGTTTCTGTGATCCAAGGTACTGTTTAAGGTCGAGCCGTCTTAGGGAGGAACCGGTTGCTGTTAGGACATCTTAGAGAGCTACCTTCAATCCAGGTATGGGGAGAAGGGTAGTGTGATTATAGGCTTGGAGTTAGGGTAAAGTAAGGGGGTTCCCATAACCCCATCGCTGCATGTGTTGTATGGTTTGATGTATATATTAATTGGTTGATGATGATAACATGCTTGTTTGGTATTATGTTGTTTGATGCTTTATGTTCATATGGTTTTCTTGATGATTATGTTGGTTGGTTGATATGAACATGGATATGTTGATAATTATTTGGTTGATGCCGAGGTTGTATAAATGCTGCTGTTTGATTCTTAAAAACGTGTTAAGAATGGATTTAGGATGTTAACTGTTTAAACGCATAAAATTGGTTAAGATTCAGCCTCTGTTCCTGCCCAGAACAGCACCGTCGCGCGATGAGCATGACCGTACTGAACAGGGAGCACGACCGTGCTCCCAGTTGAATTCTGGGAAGATGGCCGCGCTGTTTAGCACTGTTGTGCAGGACAAAGAGCACGACCGTGCTGCTGAGCACGACCGTGCTCATTAAGAAGACCGACCGTGCTTCACTTACAGGGGAGTACGCCCCTCACGCGCTTAAGCACGACCGTGCTGGGTTACGAGCACGACCGTGCTCAACCCACCTGGACAGAACAAGATTAAAGGACTTAAGGAGTTTTTAAACCCCACTTCCCTATGATGATAACTGATTAGACAACTTGGTTAATGTTACTAAAGATGAATAAAGATGATGAGATGGTGAGATGTTAAGTCGATACCCTTTTGGGTGCCGCAAGCTGATGAGCTGTGCTTTGGTGCTTTTTGGTCAAGGAAGCCTTGACCCCGCTGTTTGGGTCTAAGGTGTTGTTGTTATGTACCTTGGTGGCCGAGAGTTTGCCCCAGGTACTGCGGTTGATTCCGCTTAAGTCCTCAGGTAGATCCCGCGAGGCAAGTTGTTGTGGTTGATTCCGCTGTTACCTTCGGTCGATTCCGTTGGAGTTATGGAGGTGGCGTTGCCGTTGTTATTGTATTACATACACATTGCATCGGAGATGTTGTTTAGGGATGTTCGACATAGGGGAGGTCGTCATAGAGTACAGCGATCCGACCATCCATGGTTGGAGTAGATTCTCCTAGCGCCCCCATGACGAGGCATTCGTTGGTTTGATGCGTTGGCTATCCAAGGAGTATATTCTCCGGCGTTGAGTAGATTCTCAATGTGGATATTTAACTCCGAAGTCGTTCATCCTGAGTTTAGTGGATCCACATGCATTGTTGGTCTAGCGGAGTAGGACTGCATTGCACTGCATAGCATAATAATGATGTTAATGTTTGGTGTAATGTCGCTATGTTTACTGTTTACTTTACTTCCTACTTCTTGCTGTATATGATTACATGAACTTACTCCCCATGTTTGTTTGTGTTTGGCCTGATTGGCACATTGCAGAGGATGACGAGCAGCCCGGAGAGGAGTGACTCTGAGGAGCCGCCACTCATTGTAGGGCTAGTTTATGTTATCGTAGTTGTTAGTTTCAGTTGTAATTCCGTGGATTTTATTCCGGAACGGTTATGCCAGCTCTGTATGTAACATCGGGGTTGGGTTATATTTATTAGTTTGTTATGTTTTTACGGTTTAAAACTCATTTCATTTTCCGCGTTGTAAACGGTTTATGTGGGACTTTTCTACCCATGGACAATTGTTTTAATTATTTCAATAATTGCATGTTTTTCCTTTAATTGTTTTTAAAATAAATGACTTTTAACATGCGGGGTAGAAGGGTGTCACATTTAGTGGTATCAGACCAGTTCGACCTTGTTCGGACGTGGTATGAGTCTGTTGTGAGTCTGTTGTGTGACTCTTGTTTGAATTGTCTATACTTGGTATAGATAATGATGCTTAAGTTAGCTGCCTGTAGCTTTTACTTGCTAAGTTTTTGTATTAAAGGTTGCTTTGGGTATGTACAGGAACTAATGGTCGGTAGAGGACGCAACGATCAGGCGATTGCTGACGCGTTGGCACTTTTGGCCAATACTATCGGACTGGTCAACCCTAACAACGGTGGACCAGCTGAGTTCCAGGGATTGGATAAGTTCCAGAGGAACAACCCTCCGTCGTTCAAGGGAGCGTACGACCCAGAGGGAGCTTTGTTGTGGCTGAGGGAGACAGAGAAGATCTTCCGTGCGATGGACTGCAATGATCAGCAGAAGCTCATCTTCGCCACCTTCATGTTGACTGAAGAGGCGGAGCACTGGTGGGATAACTGCAGGCAGAGGGCATAGCGGTGACTTGGGCTGTGTTCAGGCAGAGGTTTCTGGAGAAGTATTTTCCAGCGGATATCAGAGACAAGAAGTAGATGGAATTCTTGTCTTTGAGGCAGGGGTCGCTGCCAGTCGGTGACTATGCGGCTAAGTTTGAGGAGCTGGCGAGGTACTACACTCCTTACCAGCATGAGACGGACGATCGCTCCAAGTGTGTGAAGTTTGAAGCGGGACTCCGGCCTGAGATCAAACAGGCCATCAGTTATCAGGAGATCCGAGTCTTTCCGATTCTAGTCAACGGTGTCGGATTTACGAGGATGCTAGTCAGTTCAGAGCTGCCAGTTCCAGAGGAATGGACAATCAGAGTGGCAAGAAGACTGATCAGAGGGATAAGGGCAAGCAGAGGTATGCCCCTACGGGCAAGGATTTCAAGCAAAGCGGCAGGAAGCCCCAGTTTCAGCAAAATAGCTTCAGGGGTGGGTTTTCTGATGCCCCTAGAGCTATGAGGTGTGGGAAGTGTGGAGCACAGGACCACTATTCGTCCCAGTGCAAGGAAACACAGGTCATCTGCTTCAAGTGTGGCAAGCCAGGCCACATCAGCCGAGAGTGTGATGGAGCTAAGGCCGAGCCTCCCAGCGCTAGCAAGAATCAGAAGTCCCAGGCCAACAGACTGAAGACCACTGGGAGAGTCTTTACTCTTAGTGGAGCTGAAGCCTCCGAGTCTGATGACTTGATCCAAGGTACGTGTTTAATTGATGGAACTCAATTGACTGTATTGTATGATTCGGGTGCTACTCACTCGTTTATATAGCATGGTAGGGTCGAGAGTCTTAAATTGCCTGTTACTTTCCTTGAGTTTGATTTGTTGGTTTCTACACCTACAAATAAACCTGTTTCCACTTCTTATGCATGCAAGAACTGTCATATTGTTATAAATGATAAAACTTTTGTTGCCGATCTTGTATGCTTACCTTTGAAAGACCTGGACATTATTTTGGGTATGGACTGGTTATCTTCCAATCATGTCCTTCTGAATTGTTTTGATAAAACCCTGGTTTTTGGAACTCCGAAGGAGTCTAAGAATCCAGACCTTCTCTCTGCCAGCCAAGTACGAGCTTCGATGAGAGACGAAGCCCAAGTATACATGATGTTAGCTTCCCTGGATGTAGAGAGCAGCCCTCCTGATGTCGCCAGCTTGCCGGTTGTGCGAGAATTTCCTGAAGTGTTTCCGGGGGATGTTTATAACTTGCCCCCAGAAGGAGATGTTGAGTTTACCATAGATTTAGTGCCTGGCACCGGGCCAATATCTATTGCACCCTATAGAATGTCTCCTCTAGAGCTAGCTAAGTTGAAGGAACAGTTGGAGGACCTGATGAAGAAGCAGTTCATTAGGCCGAGTGTGTCTCCGTGGGGAGCACCTGTGTTGTTGGTGAAGAAGAAGAATGGTAGTATGAGGTTGTGTGTCGACTTTCGACAGCTCAACAAGGTGACCATAAAGAATCGGTATCCCCTCCCTAGGATTGATGATCTTATGGACCAGTTGAAGGGCGCTTGCGTCTTTTCAAAGATAGATTTGAGGTCAGGGTACCATTAGATTCGGGTTAAGTCTAAGGACATCCCGAAGACAGCGTTTAGGACGCGATATGGTCACTATGAGTACTTGGTTATGCCCTTTGGTGTAACCAATGCTCCTGCGGTCTTCATGGACTACATGAACAAGACCTTTCACCCTTACTTGGATAAGTCCGTGGTAGTGTTTATAGATGATATCTTAGTGTACTCCAAGAGTAAGGAGGAACATGAGGAACACCTGAGGGTTGTCTTGCAGACCCTTAAGGAAAAGCGGTTGTATGCTAAGTTGTCTAAGTATGAGTTCTGATTAGAGGAAGTGAGCTTCTTAGGACATGTCATCTCCAAGGGTGGCATAGCAGTGGACCCAGCTAAAGTAGAGACGGTGCTCCAGTGGGAAGCGCCAAAGACTGTAACCGAGATTAGGAGTTTCTTGGGGTTAGCCGGGTACTATAGGAGGTTTATAGAAGGTTTCTCTAAGATAGCTTTACCCTTAACCCGTCTCACCAAGAAGGGACAGTTGTTTGTGTGGGACGCTAAGTGTGAAGAGAGTTTCCAAACCCTTAAGAATAGGTTGACATCAGCACCAGTGTTAGTTTTGCCAGATCCGAGTGAACCTTTCGTAGTTTACTGCGATGCTTCTAAGCAAGGGTTAGGTGGAGTGCTGATGCAGAATGGTAAGGTAGTTGCTTACGCTTCTAGGCAGCTGGAAAACCCATGAGAAGAACTACCGTACCCATGACCTAGAGTTAGGAGCTATAGTATTTGCCTTAAAGATCTAGAGGCATTACCTGTATGGAGCGAGGTTTGAGGTTTTTAGTGATCATAAGAGTTTGAAGTACCTCTTTGATCAAAATGAGTTGAATATGAGGCAGCGTAGGTGGATGGAGTTTTTAAAGGACTATGACTTCTAGCTAACCTATCACCCAGGAAAGGCCAATGTGGTGGCCGATGCCTTGAGTAGGAAAACCCTGCATATCTCCGCTTTGATGGTTAGGGAGATGGATCTGATTGAAGAGTTTAGGGACCTTAGTCTAGCTTGTGAGTTTACCCATAAGAGTATTAGGCTTGGAACCTTGAAGGTTACCAACAGTTTGATGGATCAGATTAGAGAGGATCAGAAGTTAGATAAGTATCTCTTAGACCCGCGAGAGTTGCTCGCTCAGGGTAGAGACCTAAGTTTTAAGGATGGCAGTGATGGTATCTTGAGGTTCAAAGATAGAGTTTATGTGCCAGAGGTTCCTGAGCTTAGGAGGTTGATCTTGGAAGAAGGTCATAGGAGTGGATTGAGTGTGCATCCAGGTGCCACTAAGATGTATCAGGACCTTAAGAGGATGTTTTGGTGGCCTAGAATGAAAAAGGATGTAGCTGAGTTTGTGTATGCATGCTTAGTTTGTCAGAAGGCTAAGATAGAGCATCAAAGGCCTTCAGGTAAGTTGCAACCTTTGAGTGTCCCAGAATGGAAATGGGATAGTATCTCCATGGATTTTGTGTCTGGACTCCCTAGGACTCCAGCTGGTTTTGAGGCGATTTGGGTTGTTGTGGATAGACTGACTAAGTCTGCCCATTTCATTCCGATGAACATGGAGTATCCTTTAGAGAAGTTGGCTAAGTTGTACATCAAGGAGATAGTTAGGCTTCATGGTGTACCCTCTAGCATAGTTTCAGATAGAGACCTGAGGTTTACCTCTAGGTTTTGGAATAGTTTGCAAGAGGCTTTAGGGACAAAGCTTAGGCTTAGTTCAGCTAACCCACAGACTGATGGGCAGTCTGAGCGGACCATCCAGTCCTTAGAGGACTTGTTGAGGACTTGTGTGTTAGAACAGTCTGGAAGTTGGGACAAGTTTTTGCCCCTAATAGAGCTTACCTACAACAACAGTTTCCATTCCAGCATCGGGATGATGCCTTATGAGGCTCTGTATGGGAGGAGATGTAGGACACCCTTGTGTTGGAGTGAACCTAGTGATAGTGTGGTGCTAGGACCAGAGATAGTCCAGGAAACAACAGAAAAGATCTGGTTAGTTCAGGAAAAGATGAGAATTGCACAGAGCAGGCAGAAGAGCTACCATGATAAAAGGAGGAAGGCGCTCGAATTCCAGGAAGGCGATCATGGATTCTTGAGAGTTACCCCGACGACTGGGGTTGGTAGAGTGATGAAGGCGAGGAAACTTACTCCGAGGTTCATTGGTCCTTACCAAATCCTCAAAAGAGTCGGCGAAGTCGCCTACCAGATAGCCTTACCCACGTTCTTGTCAAATCTCCACAATGTTTTTCATGTGTCTCAACTCAGGAAGTATATTCATGACCTTAGTCACGTGATAGTATCCGACGCTATACAGTTGAAAGAGAACCTGATGTTTGAGGTGTTACCTCTTCGAGTCGAGGATAAGAGGGTGAAGCAGCTAAGAGGCAAGGAAATTCCTTTGGTTAAAGTGGTTTGGAGTGGGGCCACTGAGGAAAGTGCTACCTGGGAGCTGGAGAGCAAGATGATGGAAGCGTATCCGCATCTTTTCCCTTGAGGTACGTGTAAATTTCGAGGACGAAATTTTTATAAGGGGGGTGGAATTGTAACACCCTGTTTTTCAGAATATTTTAATTAAGCTGGTTTTGGTTAAGTTGGATTTATCGTTCAAGGGCTTAGTGAGATTTTTGGTTAAAAGTCCCTTCTGGTACATGAGCATGCCCGTGCTCATTAGCCAGCAAGCCCGTGCTTGAAGTCAGAAGCGAGTTTCTGATTTTAAGTTGAGCACGACCGTGCTCAACAGTGAGCACGCCCGTGCTCAATGTGTTGACCGCGTCTCGTAACGTTAAGTTGAGCACGGTCGTGCTCAAGGAGGAGCACGACCGTGCTCAGGTCCGAACGTTATATACATGAGTAGAGTCGAGGGTTTATCGTGATAACCCTATTTTGGTAAGTTGCAGCAGCCACAGTGCGGCCAGAGAGAGATTTCTTCCATCTTCCTCCTTCTTGAACAGTTTAGGGAGCGTTGGAGGCCTCGGGAGACTTTTGGCTTCAGTGTTAGTTACATAGGTAAGGTTCCTTCCTCCTTCTTGGTTTCCTTTCATTATTTTTGAATGGGGAACTAATTGTTGGTGTTTCTGTGATCCAAGGTACTGTTTAAGGTCGAGCCGTCTTAGGGAGGAACCGGTTACTGTTAGGACATCTTAGAGAGCTACCTTCAATCCAGGTATGGGGAGAAGGGTAGTGTTTTTATAGGCTTGGAGTTAGGGTAAAGTAAGGGGGTTCCCATAACCCCATCGTTGCATGTGTTGTATGGTTTGATGTATATATTAATTGGTTGATGATGATAACATGCTTGTTTGGTATTATGTTGTTTGATGCCTTATGTTCATATGGTTTTCTTGATGATTATGTTGGTTGGTTGATATGAACATGGATATGTTGATAATTATTTGGTTGATGCCGAGGTTGTATAAATGCTGCTGTTTGATTCTTAAAAACGTGTTAAGAATGGATTTAGGATGTTAACTGTTTAAACGCATAAAATTGGTTAAGATTCAGTCTCTGTTCCTGCCTAGAACAGCACCGTCACGCGATGAGCACGACCTTGCTGAATAGGGAGCACGACTGTGCTCCCAGTTGAATTCTGGGAAAATGGCCGTGCTGTTTAGCACTGCTGTGCAGGACAAAGAGCACGACCGTACTGCTGAGCACGACCGTGCTCATTAAAAAGCACGACCGTGCTTCACTTACAGGGGAGTACGCACCTCACGCGCTTAAGCACGACCGTGCTGGGTTACGAGCATGACCATGCTCAACCCACCTGGACAGAACAAGATTAAAGGACTTAAGGAGTTTTTAAAACCCACTTCCTTATGATGATAACTGATTAGACAACTTGGTTAATGTTACTAAAGATAAATAAAGATGATGAAATGGTGAGATGTTAAGTCGATACCCTTTTGGGTGCCGCAAGCTGATGAGCTGTGCCTTGGTGCTTTTTGGCCAAGGAAGCCTTGACCCCGCGGTTTGGGTCTAAGGTGTTGTTGTTATGTATCTTGGTGGCCGAGAGTTTGCCCCAGGTACTGCGGTTGATTCCGCTTAAGTCCTCAGGTAGATCCCGCGAGGCAAGTTGTTGCGGTTGATTCCGCTGTTACCTTCGGTCGATTCCGTTGGAGTTATAGAGGTGGCGTTGCCGTTGTTATTGTATTGCATACGCATTGCATCAGAGATGTTGTTTAGGGATGTTCGACATAGGGGAGGTCGTCCTAGAGTACGGCGATCCGACCATCCACGGTTGGAGTGGATTCTCCTAGCGCCCCCGTGACGAGGCATTTGTTGGTTTGATTCGTTGGCTATCCAAGGAGTAGATTCTCCGGCGTTGAGTAGATTCTCAATGTGGATATTTAACTCCGAAGTCGTTCATCCCGAGTTTAGTGGATCCACATGCATTGTTGGTCTAGCGGAGTAGGACTGCATTGCACTGCATAGCATAATAATGATGTTGATGTTTGGTGTAATGTCGCTGTGTTTACTGTTTACTTTACTTCCTACTTCTTGCTATATATGATTACATGAACTTACTCCCCATGTTTGTTTGTGTTTGGCCTGATTGGCACATTGCAGAGGATGACGAGCAGCCCGGAGAGGAATGACTCTGAGGAGCCGCCACTCATTGTAGGGTTAGTTTATGTTATCGTAGTTGTTAGTTTCAGTTGTAATTTGGATTTTATTCCGGAACGATTATACCAGCTCTGTATGTGACATCGGGGTTGGGTTATATTTATTAGTTTGTTATGTTTTTACGGTTTAAATCTCATTTCATTTTCCGCGTTGTAAACGGTTCATGTGGGACTTTTCTACCCATGGACAATTGTTTTAATTATTTCAATAATTGCATGTTTTTCCTTTAATTGTTTTTAAATTAAATGGTTTTTAACATGCGGGGTAGAAGGGTGTCACACCGCACCTCCTTGCACCTCAGGTCTCAGGAAAAAACGAGCTCTGATTACCAATTTGTTGGAGACAAATAAAACTCCATCTCACTCTTAGTCACTCACAATGATGCAGAGAACAGAAAGAGAATAGAAAGAAAGAATTGCACTGAATAATATGTACTGAATTTCTTATAGAATGAATGAATACAAGCACTTCTTTGATACACTAACTAATTCCTATCACATAGTCAGTTACAACAACCACTTTAAAACTAACTATCTGACTTATTATGAATTACAATTAACTCTACATTTAACACTAATTTGGATTACATTTAACACTCTGTACCATAGTTTCCCTTTGCTTTATTGCAGTCAAATACTCACACCTTCATTTTCCACTATTGTTTGCTTATTTTTACATTAAATCTGATTTTTTTAGGTGAAAAAAAATTAAATACCGAGGTTGAGTCAAATTAAGTAATGAGGAAAGACTGGTATAGTTTTTTCTGGTTTTCTATCCATATGTCTCGATATATCTATCTCATGGATGTCAAGTTTCAGTGGACTTCATGTGTTATGCAACAATTCAAACCATCAATTGATATCCATTTACTTGAGAACAATTTTGCAAATGATATTGAATTACCAAACATGAATTGAAACAAAAGACAATGAATTTTATTATGGTCAATATATGAAACAAAAAGGAATAAAAAGTGGTCCAGAAAGCAAAAAAAGTAGACAATTGGTGCTGAATCAAGTATGAAAATAAATCTTCTCCTCCCTTTCTATACAAAAAAATTTATACTAAAACTGAATCAAGGTCCAATGCACAGCTAGTACGTCCACATAATCAGGTTCACCTGTAATCCAAAGTCATAACACATATAAATACATGTTACAACTTATTCGAAACAACAATATAATTTAAAACTCCTTGCAATCCAAATTCATTGAACTTAAATAATTCAAATCATCAACTTATTTCAAACTCATACCTTTAATTTATCTTTTGCTTACAATTTCGTCAATTACGACCGTGTTCTCCACATACTTGGCATGATCTTCGTTTGACTAGTGATCGATTTATTGACAACTCTAGGCTACTTTTGATTCTTCCACGTTGACTCTCTTTCATTGCATCTTTTTTCTGCCTTTAGTCTGTGACATTAGAGGATCTCCAATATTTAATTCAGGTGACAAACTTAGTTGCTCACATAGCGAATTCTGACAACTTGCCTCTAGAGAAATTGTGTCATTTTCAATGTGCATTTCATTTTCCATTGTTAAAGCTCTTTTGTATGTTTGCTCCATTTCAGATGATATCAACATGTATAACTTCTTAGATTTTGCTGCAAGATCAGATAATAAACTAGCTTGATTGTGCACATGTATACTTCACAGAGTTTCCGAATTGTTGTTGTCACGGGAAAAAAAATGTCTCATCTTCAAATCCAATGCCCTTGTTTGCATCTTTAGTCCAACACTTAAAATATAATTACTTGGAATTTCTAAAATATTTTTTGCTTGAAAAAATTACCAAGATATGCCTACATAATATTCCCAGAAATTCAAACAGTTGGCAACCACAATTTGCAACCTTTGTGTCAAGATCCACATAAACAGTAAATATATCTCGAGAGTCAAAACAACTGGATACCTTATATCTATATCGAGAACCATTTTTTTCAATTTTCTCCTTTGTGAATTCAATAATCTTTGCGAGCTCATCATGAAACTTTCCAAAGATGGTTCTTGTATGACTTGATGCTGCATGCTCCGCAATTTTTGACTTAATATCCAAGATATGCGATCGGTGCCTCGATTCAAAATCCTCTCTTCTTTCTTTTCATGGTGACTATCCATTGCTTTGTCAAATTTCACAACAAAATCTTGTAGTGTTGTTGAAGAATTAACAAAAGAATAAAAAAAGCATTAATACTCTCGCTCCTCTGTGTAGTGTTCATCCCGGCAAAAAAAGTGCTTCTATTATAAATAGGAACCCATGACTCTCTCATATTATACAAACCTTGAAGCCATTCATTCCCCTTCAAATCATAATCAACCATTATACGTTCCCAATCTTCTTCAAAATCTTTTATGGACGGTGAATCACGAATGCATGATTTCAATTACACGCTTGAAAACCGAGTTTTTATGGTATATATGTGAAAGCTTCTCAAGAAATTTTTTTTCTGATGTGCCACAAGCATAATCGATGACGGGTATGTGGAAATACCTTGGCTATAGCGGCTTTCATCGCCAAATATTTATCTTTTATTATTGAGACAGGACTTTTTCCACTCATTGCCTAAAGCCAAGTTTGAAATAGCCATTCAAAAGACTTCTCTGTCTCATCTTGCAACAAAGCACAACCAAATAAGATAGATTGACAATGATAATTAACCCCAGTAAAAGGTGCAAATGGCATATTGTACTTGTTGGTTTTATATGTTGTATCGAACGTAACAACATCCCCGAAATTTTTATAAGATAATCTTGATCTTGCATCTACCCAATTTTTTTTTATCATTCTATCTTCATCATCACATTGTATTGCATAAAAAAAATTTGGATTCTCAGCTTGCTTTGACTTACAGAAGTTTAAAACAGCTTGAGCGTCTCCAATGTCAAGATTCCTTCTTCTAAGATTTCTAAGATGATTCCAACAATCCCTGTTGGAAAAAGATAATTATCCACCATTAAACATTACGGCAACCTTTCCTGTAGGTACCCCCTCTTTATCAAACCTCTCAACAAGGTTCTTAGCAGCTGTGCTCATTTTCTTATGATAACGACCATGGCATGGTTATGAACATTACTGAAGCTTTTGATAACCCATTTACTTCTTTTCCATGCTTTTGAAACAACAAGTGATGCCTTGCAATCAGTTCTTGAAGTCGAGGATTTTTTCTTAGTTTTTCCCATAACATTGAATTGTTCCTCATTATCACTCTTGACTGTATGCCTACCTTCATTACAACATATGAGTGTACAAAATTTTTTCTTAATTGTACGAATACAAAATCCAAAACCCTCTTTCTTAGCAAATGATGCATAGAATTCTTTAACATCTTGAAGCGAGTCAAATTCCATTCCAACACAAGGAAGATCATTAGAATGCTCATCAACATTGGCCTCGTCTAACTTGGAATTTCCTGAAGAGTTTTCCATGCACTCCATATCCATGTAACAATATAAAATTTATGATCCAATATTATATCCACCTGAAGGATATAAAAAAATTTAAAAAGGTGAGAATGTCACTCAAATACCATAACTGACCAACTAATGAATAATCTTTGTAGCAACTAGTGAAGTGTCAAATTGCACAGTGTATGCTCTAGCAAAATTTGCTCTACTTGTAGCTAACCACTTCTTGTCATTCAACTCCTACAGCAATATTAAACTAGTTGCTTATAATTGGCATGAGAATTGGAAGCAGTAGCTGCAGGGCATGGCAGGCCATCTAAGAACATTCATGTTTTTTTTCCCTTTGCTGTCAATTAACTGCTTTGTCTAATTATAATTGCAGAGGGTTAAGACAAACCCAATTTTTTTTAAAAAAAATTCAAAAATGGTATTAATTAAAGCTATACCAGCACCAGAAATGCAGGGACAAGAAAAGCTCACCCAAGCCAGTAATAGGAAATCAACTTTGACTTAAACATAACAAAAAAGGCAGCCAACACAAACTTTTTAAAAACAGCAGAGAAAACAGACCCAGTGATAGTGATAATACATAGAGAGGAATTGAAATTGCAAATTGGCTTACCTTGTTCCTGTTTACATTAACGACAAAATCTGGTGTGGGAACAGTGGCGCAAGAGGGTGGGGCGAATATGAGAGGGTAAATGGCTACGGAGAGGTGTGCTGCGGTGGCGATGGCGTGCTTGGAACAATGGGCAGCGACAGCACAGTGGGAGGCGGCGGAGGCAGGGGGCAGCGGCGGCGATGCCGTGCTTGTAACAGTGGGCAGCGACAGCGCAGTGGGAGGCCGCGGAGACAGGGAAAGAGGGTAGCGACAGCGATGCCGTGCTTGGAACAATGGGCAGCTGCGACGACGTGGTCCGGCATGAGGGAAAAGGGCTGCGCCTACTGGTTCTTGTTCTCTTCACAAAAAGAGAAGCCAGTAACGTAGTAACGTAACAGAAAGGAGGGGAGTGGATAAATGTGGATAATAACAGAAAGGGAGTGGATAAATGTGGCACCTGATTTGTTTTTAATTTTTATTTTATTTTGTTGTCAAAATTATTTGAGCCGTCACGTTAATTGATTTTAATGGTTGAGATTTGGTGTAAGGTTTTAGTCTTACAGCAGGTGTCAATGGATCCTATCTCATATATATATATATATATATATATATATATATATATATATATATATATATATATATATATATATATTCATTCTATGGTGAACCACTCAAAATTTATACCACCCATTGCACCACCTATGTGGCAAGTGCGAAACCAATCATTTTGACACCTGAACATTTGACTTTTCAACTAGTTAAGGTTTGAAAATTTAACCCACCATGTGGCTATTTGATTGCCCCACAATTTGCCACATGGGTGGTGTAATGGGTGGTGTAAATTTTGGGTAGTGCAGCTTATCCAAAGCCATATATATATATATATATATATATATATATATATATATATAAAAAACAGCAGAGAAAACAGACCCAGTGATAGTGATAATACATAGAGAGGGATTGAAATTGCAAATTGGCTTACCTTGTTCCTGTTTACATTAACGACAAAATCTGGTGTGGGAACAATGGCGCAAGAGGGTGGGGAGAATATGAGAGGGTAAACGGCTACGGAGAGGTGTGCTGCGGTGGCGATGGCGTGCTTGGAACAATGGGCAGCGACAGCACAGTGGGAGGCGGCGGAGGCAGGGGGCAGCGGTGGCGATGCCGTGCTTGTAACAGTGGGCAGCGACAGCGCAGTGGGAGGCCGCGGAGACAGGGAAAGAGGGTAGCGACAGCGATGCCGTGCTTGGAACAATGGGCAGCTGCGACGGCATGGTCCGGCATGAGGGAAAAGGGCTGCGCCTACTGGTTCTTGTTCTCTTCACAAAAGAGAAGCCAGTAACGTAGTAACGTAACAGAAAGGAGGGGAGTGGATAAATGTGGATAATAACAGAAAGGGAGTGGATAAATGTGGCACCTGATTTGTTTTTAATTTTTATTTTATTTTGTTGTCAAAATTATTTGAGCCGTCACGTTAATTGATTTTAATGGTTGAGATTTGGTGTAAGGTTTTAGTCTTACAGCAGGTGTCAATGGATCCTATCTTATATATATATATATATATATATATATATTCATTCTATGGTGAACCACTCAAAATTTATACCACCCATTGCACCACCTATGTGGCAAGTGCTGAACCAATCATTTTGACACCTGAACATTTGACTTTTCAACTAGTTAAGGTTTGAAAATTTAACCCACCATGTGGCTATTTGATTGCCCCACAATTTGCCACATGGGTGGTGTAAATTTTGGGTAGTGCAGCTTATCCAAAGCCATATATATATATATATTACAATAAAACATACAACATCTATACTAATATAAAAGGTGGAAAGCCAATTTTACTATACATACACGTGTCAGCACCAAGATTTTTTGCTTTTTTTTACTTTTTTTTGTTAATTTAATCTTTTTTTTACATTTTTAATATTTTAACGTTTATTTTTTATTTTAAAATTTTTTTAATTTTTTTTTACGTTTTCATTAATTTATTAAATTTGTTCTGATAATTTTTTTTTGCTAATACTTTTTTTTTTTGAATTTATTTGTATACACTAACAGTGTAACTTTTTTTACACAGTCAACCAATCATAAATTGACAAACAGTAAAAATAGAGTTGCCATATTCTTGATGTTTTAATTTTTATATACTTATATTTTAATGTATATATAATTTAATAGTTTAAAATTTTATATTTTATATTTTATTTATATATATATATATATACATTAATATTTTCCGGTTCGAACCGAATGAAACCAAACCAATTTTAATTAGTTCGGATATTGTTATTGAGTTTTTAAAATTTTTAAATTTTTTTGGTTTTTAAATATTTTTAGCCAGGAAAGATAGCAAAGCTACCGTGTTTTTCGAAAAGTTTAGGGTCGTAAGACTCGAACCAATAATTCGATGAATCTGAAAATTTTTATATACTTATATTTTAATTTATATATAATTTAATAGTTTAAAATTTAAAATTTTATATTTTTTATTTATATATATATTTTAATATTTTCCAGTTCGAACCGAATTAAATCAAAACAATTTTAATTGGTTCGGATATTGTTATTGACTTTTTAAAATTTATAATTTTTTTTATTTTTTAAATATTTTTAACTAGGAAAGGTAGCAAAGCTACCTTGTTCTTCGAAAAAGTTTAGGGTCGTAAGACTCGAACCAAATTGAAAATCAGTGTCACGTATAAGGACCAAAAGATTACTTTAACCTTTTTTTAAATATATTTATTTTCAAATTATTTTATTCCTCATTTTTTTAAAATAAATTTTTTCTAATTATTTTAATTTTTTTTTTATAATTACTTGTTTTTCCTAATTTTTTTTAATAATTTTTTCCTATTTTTTTTGCTAATCTTTTTTAAATATATATTTTTTTTGTACTTTTTTTCCTAATTTTTTTTCTTTTAATACTTTTTTTTAAAGATACATCATTGCCTTTCTTGTTTCTATTTTAAATAATAAATCTATATCTATACCAATTGTTAAGGGGAAATTCTGATTTTTGTGTAGCACAATAGTGCAAGCCAAATGTTAAGTTATGGAATATTTTTATTATTATTTTATTAATTTTCTAAAATTTATATATATTTTGTTTTAAAATATTTACAAACCGTTAACGGTACGTTGTTTTGGGAGTCAAACACGGCAATCTCTGTATTGACATAAACAGAGGCAGAGCTATTCATGTTTTGTATTTTTTTTTTTTGGCTACATCTTTGCCATTATTTTTTCTATTTTAAATAATAAATCTATATCTACTCTAATTATTAAGGGGAAATGCTGATTTTAGTGTAGCACAATGGTGCAAGTGCCACATGTCAAGTGATGAAATTTTTTATTTTCTAAAATTTATATATTTTTTTGTTTTAAAATATTTACAAACCGGTAAAGGTACAATGTTTTGGGAGTCAAGCACTACAATTTCTTAATTGACATAAATAGAGGCAGAGCTATTCATATTTCCTAATCTATTTTTTTCTACATCATTGCCTTTGTTTTTTCTATTTTAAATAATAAATCTATATCTATACTAATTAATAAGGGGAATTGCTGATTTTCTAATAAAGGGACACGTGTCAGCACCACATGATTTAAGAGGATTAATTGATCATTAGTAATAATCAAAGAGGAACACTTAACATATAGTGTACATTACGTATTGTAATATCATTTTAAAATAAAAATAATATTCAATTCTTTGCACTCAAATTATAGATAAAATTGTTTCAAGGTTTTTGCTGATTACTTCTGTCTATAAATAAAAAGACTTGGAGATGACTGAGTACCACCATTATGGGTGGGACGGAAATATTGAAAGTAAAGTGTGAAATAAGTAAAGAAAATGTTTGACATAGTAGACTTAATTTGAGATAAAGGGAAAAAAAAGTTTGGTATATATAGAGGCATAATTTAAGTTATTAATGGTAATAATGCTATTAATAATAATAGTAATCACGGGTGCAAAAATACTAGTTTCTCAACAAACGTAAACATGTTTATTAATCTAACACTACTTTTATAACCATCATTCGGTACAAACATACTTAGTTAATAAACCTATTTATGTTCATTCTAATCACTTAAATTTTTTTAGAAAAGTTGGTTCATGACAGACACCTTCAAGCAGATATGACGAAGTGAGCTGCCTCCTACAGAATCCATGGAAATTTTTGGCTGTTTGGCCGTTGAACCACCCTCAATGACTGCTTCAGGTGTCCATCTACACCAATTGTAGAACCCCCTTTCATATACTGGATAAGAAAGGATTTTTGTTGTTACCAGTTGTACTAACTAGTAGCTAGGTTCCCATGGTTCTTAAAATATACTCTTCATATAAATTTGAACTCTTAATCAGAAACGATAATGCTTGTCAGTACAAAAAACGAATCGGCACATACTTAACTAATTATTTCTATTGGATGGGTTTATATCTTATGAACAATGCCACTAAGTAGATTGAATTAATTTACACCAATTAAATAGAGAGATTAACAGAAATCATGGAAGTTTGAAAAGTAAAAAAATAACAATAATGAACAATAATTTTTATCGTGGTTGGCTGGGGTTGTTGTAGCATTATGGTACATAAGGCTCAGCCCATTTCTGATCTGCTCAAGCCCAATTCTGTTATCAGCAACTCACTCACTCAAGTGGCAGTTAGTTAGTTAGGATTGGAGGGAAACAACGTAACTGATCTATCTGTTATAAGTTCACTGCTGTAGGCTTATATATAAAGCCATAGAATCGAGTAGGAATAAGATAGAAGCATACAGTGAGAACTTAAATAACATTGTGCAAACCTAGTGTGTGAGAAAGCTGTGAATTGTACCAGAGTGGTAGTGATAGGTGTGAGAGGTTGCTGTGAGTGAATCAACTTGAGCAGTGATCTCTTGAAAGCTGTAATATCAAAATGATAGTGGATTTCTCAGTCGGATTCTGTCCCGGGGATGTAGGAGGATCTCTCCGAACATCGTTAACAATTTTTTGGTGTTATCTCTTCATTACTCTTTGTTTGTTTGATTTACTTTCTTGTTCATTTCATAATTCTGATATTTGGTAATATAACCATTACAGTTTCTGCATTTTCTTTTTCATTATACAGAACAAGTTCTTGAATCTTTAAAGGTCAATTGTCACAACAACTGGTATCTTGAGCTCAGGTTCTGCGGTTCTTGGAGGCATGGCATCAACCAAATATGACTTAGAGAAGTTCAACGGGAAGAATGACTTTGGTTTGTGGCGGCTTAAGATGAAGGCTTTCCTTGTCCAACAAGGTCTCGGGGAAGCTTTGCAAGGAGAAAGGAGCTTACCACCCACTCTTTCTGAAATTGAGAAGAAAGAAAAGATGGATAAAGCTCACAGTGCTCTAATCTTGAGTCTTGGAGACAAAGTGCTGAGGGAAGTCTCAAAGGAGAAGACAACGGCTTCAATTTGGCTCAAACTAGAGAATTTGTACATGACAAAATCTCTTGCAAACCGACTCTACCTGAAACAAAGACTGTATACCTTCTAGATGCAAGCTGGGAGGACAATTGAAGATCATATGGGTGAGTTCAACAAGATTATAATAGATCTTGAGAACATTGATGTGAAGGTAGATGATGAAGATCAAGCACTACTGCTTATAAATTCCCTGCCTAACTATTATGAAAACCTATGTGACACATTGGTTTATGGAAGGGACTCTTTGTCCTTGGAAGAAGTTCAGTCAGCTCTAATCTCAAAAGAGTTGAAGAAAAGAACTGAGGGAAAAGAGGAAAGCAGTGGTGAAGGGCTGTTCATGAAAGGGAAATTTGACAAGAAAGGCTCAAAACAGAAGAACAAGTTCAAGTCCAAGGAGAAAGATAAAGACAAGTCCAAGAAGAGATGTTTCTTGTGCAAGAAAGAAGGGCATTTCAAAAGGGAATGTCCTGACAGAAAATTCAAAAGAAGAACCGACACTGATGATGATGTTGGAAGTGTCTCATTAGCCTCAGATGGCTATGAAAGTGCTAATGTCTTGATGTCCACAACTAGCATCACAGGAAATGACTGGGTTCTGGACTCAGGATGTTCTTTCCACATGACACCTGAAAAAGACTGGCTTCTTGGTTACAAGGTGACAGATGGAGGCAAGGTAGTTATGGGGAACAACACAGTATGCAGTGTTGTTGGCATAGGATCAGTCAGGTTGAAATTTGATGATGGAACTGAGAAGATCTTGTCTGGAGTAAGGCATGTCCCTGACCTTAAGAGAAACCTAACTTCTCTTGGAATGTTAGAAGAATCAGGTTGCTTTTACAAGGCAGAGAAAGGAGTTCTGAAAGTCATCAAAGGAGCTCTTGCGGTTATGAAGGGAATCAGAGAGCATGGAATCTACATTTTGAAAGGTCATGCTATAACAGGAAGTGTGGCTGCTGTGACCTCAACCACTGATAAGACAAGCTTGTGGCATCAGAGGCTAGGCCATGTCAGTATCAGAGGATTGCAGATTCTTGGAAAGCTTGGTGTGCTGTGTGGAGACAAAATAGGTGATTTGGAGTTTTGTGAACATTGTGTGTTTGGTAAGATGCACAGGGTGAAATTCTCAACTGGTCAGCACTGCACAAAAGGTATCCTAGACTATGTGCACAGTGATTTGTGGGGACCTTCTAGGATTCCTTCTCATGGAGGCAACAGATATTTCATTCTCTTCCTTGATGACTATAGCAGGAAGATTTGGATATATCTTTTGAAAGGCAAAGATGAAGCATTCAAAGCCTTCAAGGAATGGAAAGCTATGGTTGAGAACAGGACGGAGAAGAAGGTCAAGAATTTAAGGACAGATAATGGCTTAGAGTTCTGTGGAGAAGAGTTTTCTAACTACTGAAAGAGCATGGCATCTATAGGCACAAAACAGTCAGAAAAACACCTCAGCAAAATGAATTAGCAGAGAAGATGAACAAGACACTGCTAGAAAGGATGAGATGTTTGCTGTCAAATGCAGGCATGCCTATAAAATTCTGGGGAGAAGCCATCCATACAGCCTGCTACTTAATCAACCTCAATCCTTCAACTGCAATCAACCTTAAAACTCCTCAAGAGATGTGGACAGGTAAAATTGCAAACTATAGCTACTTAAAGATTTTTGGTTGTGCTGCCTATTATCACGTAAATGAAGGGAAGTTGGTTCCAAGAGCCAAGAAGGGTTACTTTGTTGGTTATCCAAATGGTGTCAAAGGTTTTAGGATTTGGTGTCCAGAAAAAGGAAAGTGCATCATCAGCAGAGATGTCACTTTCCAAGAGGCTGACCTGTACAAATCTTTAAGAAGTCCTGAAGATCAAACCTCTGATTAGAGGGACTTGGAAATGTTTGAACTTGAGGTGGAGCCAACAAGAGACAAAGACACTCAGTCTTCAAATGATCAGTCTGCTGAAACTGATCAAGCAGTGGATGATGACTCAACAAATGGAGATCAAACAGCATCTCAGGACTATAATCTCATCAGAGATAGAGTCAGAAGGAACATTCGAGCACCTCAAAGATATGGCTATGCAGACATGATTAGTTATGCCATGCAAGTTACTGAGGAAGTCAGCAATGATGAACCTAGATCGTATACAGAAGCTATGAAAGGCAAAGACAGTCAAAAGTGGATATTAGCTATGACAGAAGAACTCAGTTCTCTTGAGAAAAACAAAACCTGGACCCTGGTTCCAAAACCTAAATATACAAAGATAGTGGGAAGCAAGTGGATTTTCAAAAGGAAAGATGGAATTCCTGGAGTTGAAGCACCTAGGTACAAAGCCAGGCTTGTTGCAAAAGGTTTCTCACAAAAGGAGGGAGTAGATTTCAATGAAATCTTTTCTCCAGTGGTTAAACATTCCTCAATTCGAATTCTCCTTTCAATGGTGGCTCACTATGACATGGAATTGGAACAAATGGATGTCAAAACAGCTTTCCTACATGGTGAATTAGAAGAGACTATTCTAATGCAGCAACCAAGTGGTTTTGAGGTTAAAGGAAAGGAAAATTGGGTATGTCACTTGAAGAAATCCCTCTATGGTCTAAAGCAATCACCTAGACAATGGTATTTGAGGTTTGATCCCTTTATGCAAAAACAGAAATATATTAGGAGTAGTTTTGATTGTTGTGTTTACTTTAAACCTTTATCAAATAGTACCTATATATATCTCTTGTTATATGTTGATGATATGCTACTGGCTTGTAAGGATAAGTCACAGATTAACTTGCTGAAGGAACAAATCAAGAAGGAATTTGAGATGAAAGATCTAGGAGCAGCTAAGAAAATCCTGGGAATGGAGATAATCAGAAGAAGGGACAAAGGTGAATTGATCATCTCACAGAAAGGCTATCTCAGTAAAGTTGTGGAGAAGTTCAACATGACTGATGCAAAGTCTACTGGCATTCCTTTGGAAGCACATTTCAGGCTCTCATCAGCTCAATCTCCAAAGGAAACAGAAGATAAGGAAGCCATGATGAAGGTTCCCTATGCAAATGCCATTGGCAGTATAATGTATGCAATGGTATGTACCAGACCTGATATCTCTCATGCTTTAAGTGTAACTAGCAGGTTCATGGGAAATCTAGGAAGAGAACACTGGCAAGCTGTCAAGTGGGTGATGAGGTATCTTAGAGGCACACAGAATACTGGTTTAGTGTACAGCAGAGACAATGACTCAATTCAGCAAGTCCAAGGTTTTGTAGACTCTGACTATACAGGAGACTTAGACAAAAGAAGATCACTTTCAGGTTATGTGTTCACCTTGTTTGGAAACATTATCAGCTGGAAGGCATCTCTACAACACATAGTAGCTCTCTCAACCACAGAAGCAGAATATGTGGCTCTAACAGAAGCTATAAAGGAAGCTCTATGGATACAAGGTCTAGTTAGGGAATTGGGGTTAAGTCAGGAAACTATATGTGTTCATTGTGATAGTCAATCAGCAATTCATTTGTGTAAAAATCAGATGTATCATGAAAGAACTAAGCATATAGATATAAGGATGCATTTCATTAGAGACATAGTTGAAAAGGGGGAAGTTGAAGTAATGAAAGTGCATACCAGTAACAATCCTGCGGATATGCTTACCAAGCCAGTCATTTTCAGCAAATTCAAACATTGTTTGGATCTGCTATAAATCAAGCCTGCCTAGAAGATAGCTTTGGACAAAAGGAATCTGTATTTGAGAAATCCATGAAGCCAAGCATGTATGTACCAAGGTGGAGATTTGTTGCATTATGGTACATAAGGCTCGGCCCATTTCTGATCTGCTCAGGCCCAATTCTGTTATCAGCAACTCACTCACTCAAGTGGCAATTAGTTAGTTAGTTAGGATTGGAGGGAAACAATGTAACTGATCTATCTGTTATAAGTTCACTGTTGTAGGCTTATATATAAAGCCATAGAATCGAGTAGGAATAAGATAGAAGCATACAGTGAGAACTTAGATAACATTGTGCAAACTTAGTGTGTGAGAAAGCTGTGAATTGTACCAGAGTGGTAGTGATAGGTGTGAGAGGTTGCTGTGAGTGAATCAACTTGAGCAGTGATCTCTTGAAAGCTGTAATATCAAAATCATAGTGGATTTCTCAGTTGGATTCTGTCCCGGGGATGTAGGAGGATCTCTCCGAACCTCGTTAACAATTTTTTGGTGTTATCTCTTCATTACTCTTTGTTTGTTTGATTTACTTTCTTGTTCATTTCATAATTCTGATATTTGGTAATACAACCATTACAGTTTCTGCATTTTCTTTTTCATTATACAGAACAAGTTCTTGAATCTTTAAAGGTCAATTGTCACAACAGTTGTCTTCGGCTATTAATTGTAGGATTTCAGTTTCCTTTCTTTTCTTGGCTTCTAAATCCAGCAACTTGTCTTGGGTTCAAGGTTTTTTTAGCATTTGTGGAGGTTCAGGTTTGATATCATTTAGTGCAAGTTGGTGATGGGGGCTTTGTGATTTGTCTACAGTTTGATTGTAGGTGTTGAAGCCGAATGGTTTTATATGTTTTTCATTGAAGTTGGTAGGCGGCTTAGTATTTGGTGTTTATGCTCAAAAGTATTTCTCCATGTGTCTTTTATTAGCTTCATTTAGTGGCTGTAAAATAATCTATCAATCTATCTTCGGTTGGGAATTGGATTCACTACATTCACGGAGTCACTAGATGCCGTCAACGTGTTTTGTGTCTCCATAATCCATATACACAAGGGAGGCTTCCTTTTTTCTGAGTTAGTAACATGTATTGGGTTCGGGTGGTTTTCACACTTGTTAGGGGAGTTTGAATTGCTTGTTGTGATGATCTTATATATTGGTTAGAGTACCCCTTATACTCTCATCAATATATGCTTTTTGCGGATTAGGATCGTCTCCAACACACCTCTCTCCTGCAAGTTTTCAACCATTGGATGCATGCATTGATTGATCTGGACCGTTGGATATATATATATATATATATATATATATATATAAAGACTCAAATGCCCTTGACTACTGCATGTGCATGTGGTAGCTGTGTAAAATATTTGGTCGCACCACTGCACAGATGGAGAGAATCCAAACTCCCTTCTTGCTTGAAAAAATAATAATAAACCACCCACAGTAGTGCTAAATCCTACCTTTGATATTCTAGTCAACAATAACAATAATGAAATTGGTATAGCAATCAGCAGCATAAGTTATACATAGTTAACTATCATTCTTTCCTTCATGAACAAAGATGGTATTAAATAGCTGCTTTTAGATTATTCATTTCATTGCACACTGATGCCACAAGCACACTGATGCCACAAGCTTTTGACTTGTACAGAGAATCTTCTTAATAGAACATAAATTAACAAAGTTAAAACATATCAATTAACCTCTGTCTATGTTGTGTGGGAGGTCAGTGATCCTGGCCAAATTATCTTCATGAACAGTACAGGATCCCTTACATGAGAAAAAGGACATGCACTTCCTTAACCTTGACTCAACACCAGTTTTGTGCAACTTTTTGTTCCTCTCATCACTTTTCTGATTCTTGATGCACTCTTTGTAAGCTGCTAAGAAAGGATCTTCATCTTGAACCCAGAGGCCCTTCTTGGAAGAAGTTCTATAATAAGGAGGCTGAAAAGCACAAGGAGGAAGTGGAATTTGGAAATCATGAACAGGATTTCTAGCAGTTGTAGCAGCTTCTATTGTGCATGGAGGGGGTGGCAACTTAGGCAAAAAATCATGCTCTTTAGGGAGACTTTCACTATGAATTACCTTAGAGACACCAGGCTTTTTTTCCCATGAGAATGATATCTTTCCTGCTGAATGATCTCTTGGTTGACTCATCCTCTTTAGAGTTTCAGTTAATGGAATAGGCTTATAGTATACATGTATATATGTAACTGAGTTGGTGAAGTTTGATTCTACATAGGCTTAAGGCCTTTATATATTTGTTACACCGGATAATTCTAAATGCATCATATTTCAATGGACAAGCACATAAAACGTAGGCATAGGCAATTTTCTTTTTTCTTTTTTTGTGGCTTGAAATAAAATTGGAAAGATAAGACAATGGAGCTGGAAAAAGAAGACCAAGTTCACAATGGTTTGCATCACTCAAAACAAGACAATAAGGAGGACTTAGAAGGGTATAAGACAAACTAAAGAGTTAAGATGGTTGACTTGATTGATGGTTCATATAAACAGTGATTAATTATTATTATTATTATTTACTTACACATCCTCTGCCTTCACTTCTCAGATGATGAAATCAGCAGAAAATACATTAAACTTGTCCCAATAGCATCAAGTTGCAAAAGTCCAAATTTTTGGAGTTTTATAATTTTAATTGAGTCAGATTCCAGTAACTATTATGTTGTTATCTAGCAAAAGCAAATCATTACTTCTGTAAGAGATCATAGAGAGTTAATAAGATTATGACTAAAAATGTTAAATCAGTTAGGTATTTGTCATTGCCATCATGGAATTTCTGAACCGTTTACTAGATAGAAAAACAGCAAGTAGTGGTGTATGGATTTGCTTAGCTTTATTGGAACCAATAAACATACATATAGTCATAGCAGGCGGTTATATAAAATTAGAAAAAGGGGACTGATGTATTATCTATTGACAAAAAAGCATCGTTTATATGAGGCTGCAGAAATTAAACTAGTTAGGAAGGCTCTTAGTTTCTTCCTTGCTTTTTTTCCCCACCGATCCTCTTCAGTAGTTTTTGGCTTTCTGCAAACAAACTATGATACTGAACTGTCATGTGATATAAAATGAAATACAGAAAACAAAAAGCAAAATACAAACAATTCCAGATCAGCTTCAATTTATCTTTATTTTTTAAAGGGTCTTGTTAACTAGAATGTCTTAAAGACATTGTTTAAGGAGTCCAAGAAGGTAATTATTCATTAAAAATTAAGTATATCTCTTTTCCAATATATTAAATGCATGACTTCCTATAAAAATTACATTTTTTAAATTCCTTAAACAATGTTCTAGGGCACTCATTAGCATTTGTATTTTTTAAATGCTCTCATAAGTACTTGCAGGAAAGAATATGCATATACTTCCTTATATTAAGCCAAGATCCGTTGGTTTTTTTTTTTTTTTGTTGCCCCTTCTTGACTGTTGAAGCATAAAGGGACTTTTAGTACATTTTTTGTAAGCTTCAAGAAAAGGGTCTTCTTCTGATCATGACTCCCCATCCTAGCTTAAAGAACTAATTCTAAGTTGTTAAGGCTGAAATGCACTATGATCACTTCTAGTAACAAATAATGGGCATGTTGGACTTGGAGAGGTTGAAGCACTAATTTAGTATGCCTAGTGACATTAGTGGATAGCTTAGAATGATGATTGACTTGGGCTTGTGTTCAACGTTTATACTCCCATGATAGTGAATTTCATTATAGGTATAGCTGCGGATGCTGTAGTTGTGTGCTCCATGATGATGATGGACTTGTTGCTTACATTATGCAAATACTCTCCTTGTGTTGTTAATAAAGGGCTATGAGGCTTGAAGGACCTAAGCCGTGGGATACTTTGGTGAACCCACTTAGCCCAAAGGGCTAATTATGGTAGGTTCCAAACAAAAAAGGGCTATGTCATGAGTTTCCATGATTAATAACGGCTAATCGAAATTCTGGTAGAGGATAAAGTTTGTTGGTTAATAAATAGTGAAAAGACAAACATATGAGTACGCAACATCCATAGGTTCCTGTCATGAATCATGATGTTAGATATAATATCAATATTGATTTTTGTACAACCAAAGTTAGACATCCTACCCCAACACTGTATGGGGAGGATGTTGTGAAACTTTGAAATACCTTTGGGGATGAGTAAAATAATAATATAAATGTAGAAAAATATAAATATATGGTGTTAGGTGTTAGTTTTGGGTGTACAAATATCATAGCTCTTATAATATTGGAACCTGGAATCTAGGAAAGGGGCCTCAATGTTAATAACCGTGACCACAGCAGTATAATATGCCACAAACACAAACTACGGTTAGAGTCATGTAGGCAAAATATCATTTTCTTCAAAGTATATTGAATAATTGAATTACTCCATGCCATGCGAACCTTTTTTTTTTTTTTTGTGTAACGTGAGAAGTAGTCAAGTGCACCATATTACTACGTCTTAAAGTCAAAGAATGGTCCTTCAGAAAAAAAAAATTATTAATAAATAATAATCATCACTATATATGACATACACACTCCTTAGAATGTTACAAAGTCTTATTTAAGCGCCTGCAAGGTTTGTTAAAAAATACTTTCCATGTTGAATGTCAGATCGATGTTGGTTATTTGTCGTAGCTGTATTATATATAACATATATATAAGTAGTTTGCTTCATCAAGGAGCATTATGACGTTGGTGTCAAATTTAATAATATTATTTTCCTCTAATTGCAGTATTCTTATATATATAAAATTGCCAGATCTACAAACCTATGTACGTATGCTATGCCATAATTTTCAAAGTGCAACTAATTCGACTCAAATCATGTGTGAAGAGGAATAATCGATCAGTTTCAGGCTCTCCGTTATAGTTTATAAATTTGGTTACCCATTAGACTGTTGGCTCCGTGTTAAAGTGACTTTAATTTTTATTTTTCGTTTTCAGGGGAGGCTTAGGAGGCCCCATAAGAAAAGGGAAGAAGGGAATGGGAAAATAATAAAATATATTGTGAAAGTTTGAATTCATGTACTCATAATACACGTCGTGAATCTTTAACCAACGGAACCGATTCTAAATGACGAGTTACCTATTTGTTTAGATTTTACACTTTCAAATTTTCCTTTGCGTCCATTTTAATCACTTTTGTAACTTTTGTTTTTGTTTGGATAGAAAACAAGGTGAGTAAAAGTGGGTTGAGATGCCTCTAAAATTGATTCCCGTGAATGTTCATGCATACAAGCTTTTCAGTTTGCGTTTGAAACGGAAATTGGAATTTTACTTTGCTACCCTCATAGCTGATTGGTGAGAAAAAAAAAGGTAGGAAGCAAAGTGAATAGTAATGATACATTTTTAAGTAATTTTACCTCAAAAGTAATTCTACTTTATTCTATCCAAACAAAAACAATTCTTCTAAAGTCACCTTTAAAATATATCTACCAAGCACAAATCAATTTTTTTAAACTCTATTTTTTAAAATAATTCTTCCAAAACCAATTTTTTAAAATCAATTCTATCAAAATCTAAACCAAACGGACCCAAGGTGATTTCAATTTGATTCCGTAAAATTTTGACATTCACATAACACGCAACTGTTAATCTGTCATCAGTCGTTCAAGACCCAAAAAACGGGTCTACTTGTTTGTATTACAGCCTAAGTTACTTGTAGTATCATTTAACAAATGTTGCAAAATTGTAAAAAGAAAAATAAACTATCAACATTAGTAACATTATTATATAATAAATGTAATATCTGGATCACATCGCTAAAAATCTTTAGCAATCGTTGGAAATTGTTTGTATCCATCCCTTGGAATGCATATTTCTGTTTTTAGAATCATCAAGATTTGATATAGATATAGCTTAAAAAGTATTTCTAAATCCCATCAAAGATGGAGGTTTGAGGTTCAATTCTCATTACGCACACCCACCCAAAAAAACCAAGAATAGATAGTAAAGGAAAAATGTAACTTGTTGACCAACCTCCTTTGTTAAGGAAGGGGAATAACATGAAGTGTCCACTCATCATGTTCGAGCTAGGGGGATTCTAGATAGTGCAAAACAAAACATGGAAGATGATAGGAAAGAGAGTAGTGACAGAAAAATGCCTGAAGCACAGTCTTAAATGCTTCTGGCCAGGGTTAGCCCAAGGGTGAGGCCATCAAAACCCCTTGCTTTAGGTCTCACCCAAAGAGGGGCCCATGATTGGAGAATTGCAACTAAGATTTAAATAATTGTATAGCTTTAGGCTTCAATGTATTAGCAGGACTTAACTAGAGAGGCTCACACTTATCTGTTAGGAGTTAGCTTTAGGCCTTCACATACGATGTTTCTAACATAGTTAAAGAAGAAACTCTCTCCTTATCTCGACTGTTAAAGTAATTGTCCTAGCAACACCCCTTAAGGAGCTAGTTTATAAATGTAACCTTTATACTACTTGAGGATGGTAACCACACCCCAATGATGCAGTTCAATATAGGGAAATATTTTGGTGGCGCGTCTGGCATTATCAAATCCAAGAAGCTATTCAAGGAAACTCCAAGTCTGTTGAAACATCCTTACCTATCCATCAGACTTCCTTTTAGGAACATTTGGTGAAGAATAGAAGCCTTGGCACTGAGGAAGATAGTGATGGGAAGTATATTTGCATGGATATACTCTAATTAACCTTTTATATATATATATGTATCATCCATAGTTATACCTCCAAGCTTGTAACAAGTTTTGGACATATGCCCGTACTTGGGTTGCTTTTAGGACATTAATTTCCCTTTTCATTCTAATAATGAAATTGCTATCTTTGATTAAAAAAATTAATAGAAATACAAGAAAAATCAATTATGATTTTTTAGTTGAATAAGATTGAGTTAGCCTAATTTAGCCCGGTCTAATTTTTTAGGCCTAATAAAGGTGGATTGTTCCAAAAGTATTTTAGAGTGTGTTTGGAAAACTGAAAAAAAAAAAAAAAAAGATTATGCTGATAATCAATTTTTGTATAATCGATTATTGTGATAATCGATTATAATCAGAATCTGTTTTTGTTTGGGTCTGTTTGCTGAAAAGCGATTTTAAGATAATCTATTTTGTTTGGGTGGTGTAAAAAAAATCACTTTTATATAATAAATTACTAAAAAAGGTATGGAGTTATTTGTATAATTTAATAATATTTGTTTAGAAGTTAGTTTTGTAGGGGCAAACAGGGAAGAGAGTTTTGAGATTGAAAAATAATCAAATCACAACAATCTTAAGCTAGAAAAAACTAGATGGTATAAAACAGCCTTTTTTCCCTAAAAAAAAGTTTTTTTATAAATTTAAGCAAAATGCCAAACATGATAGATTATCTATGAAATAGCTTTTAAGCTAAAAAACAGCTGAAATGAGGGAAAATAATCTTTCCCAAACACACTCTTAGAATTGAAAAGATTGACCAAATGTGTTATTGTGTTAGAGTCATTTTGGATTTCATCACAAAAGTGATGAAGTATCTATTCTTATAACTTTAAGAATGCTCTTCATCACTCAAAAAAAAAAAAAAAATATGCTCTTTCATTTAAAATGCTGTGTCTCATTCCAATGCCCCAAGTCACCCAACTATACATGGCAATGTGAATGGCCCGTTTCAATTCCTGTGCCACTTTCTCAAACTAAATGGGACCATATAGAGTACAGAGATGGACTCAACCAGGGTCTCACGGATGAGGAGCTTGCTTCATGCTGCATTTGGAAGAGAAACACTAGCTAGCATCACTATCTAACAAATAGATAAAGCCCTTTATATAGGAGGTAATCAATTTATAGATAGAAAGAGAATAAGAGCAATCTCCTCCTTATCTTATCAACCTTTTCTTTCTTTCTTTTTTCCCTTCTTTTTTTTTTTCAAATTTCAATCCAAATACAAAGCATGATTTTAGTGAGAGAAGGAAGAGACATGGACAAAGGTTTATGGTCCAGTTGTTTGCCCAAGTTGCGCTTATCCTTTTGCTCGACGATGCGCCCACATGATAAGTTGCCAAAAATATATGATTACATATTGTCAGTTTGTCACCCATACATAAAGGCAAAGGTTTTTTTTTTTTTTTTGGGACAAAAATAAGTTGGGTTCTAAGGTGAGGGGACAATCAAATCCCTCACCCTATGAAGCACCACTATGACCGACAGTAGCAGGTTTATTGGTAAGGTTAAGTTTTTTTTTTTTTTTTTGGAAATGAAATAAAACACAACAAAAGTTAGTCTGCAGCAACCCACCACCTCCAAAGAGTCAACGTCTTCACATCAGAGTGATCAGACATTTCTGCAACCCTGGTTTGACAGGAATTCAAGGCCTGGGTGTGAGATAGGCAATCGAACCACCTCCAAAGAGCCTCAATCTCTCTTTCTTTACTACTATACTTTCTCACATTCTCAAACACTTCCAAATCTAATTCTTTTTTTAATAACATTAAATTGAAAATGCCAACAATTCTTTTATAACTTATGAGGTTAGTAAGCGAAGCAAAGAAAAACGCCATTGCTTGAAATCCCTTTAATGGATTGGACTAGGAAAGTTACGGGGCAATGAAATAATTATTTATTCATTGGCCCCATACCCAAGTATTTGAAGCTCTTAAAGGCTGATATCACCTTTGGTTTAATCTCCTTGAAATCCCAGTACCCTTTATTCCAATTCACATAAGAGCTTGTCTTGTTACTCTATTCACCTTATCTTTGTTTATTTGGGACTGAGAAAAGAAGATGCAACTTATCTGGACTCATTGTTTAATGCTACTTCTGGTGCCACTGGATCCCTTGTTAGCACCACCATCTTGTACCCACTTGAAGCAAGACCAAATATCTAGCTAAAGTTCAAGCTCACCATCAACGATGGAAGCAAGGCTTGGACGAAGAGAGAGAGAGAGAGAGAGGAGCGAGGAAGATAGGATGGAAAAACGAAATCAAGGACACAAGTGTAAATTTGAGTTGTTCCTTTATCAAACCGGTAGCCTATCTTCAATCTTGAGCGTTGATTATGATAATAATATATCCAAAGGTGATTTTTAATGCTTCATGGGGTGAGGGACTTAGTTGCTCCCTCACCTTAGAAGCCACCCAAAAATAAAGGCAAAGTTGTATAACCCAGAAGTTCGGCCTCCTTATAACTTATAGGTTGAGTGACCATGTTAGTGATTCAGCCATGGGTTAAGTGAACCAACCAGAATTGAATAAATAAAAAATACTTTATAGAAAAACTTTTTACAATTTTTTTTTTAAACACAATGGAGGCATGAAAAAGAATAACTGTAAAACCAGACATTCCAACTAGGTTGGCACCCCTGATTTTACAAAAAAATACTTCACATAAAAAGTATTATAATAAACAAAAAATAATAGTGAAGATAATAATCTATTAGTTAAATAATAATATAAAAACTTACCAATGGGATGTTGGTCAAGTAGAAGCAACTTGCCCCCATAAGGAGGAAGACTTGGGGAACTTGGGTTCGAATCCTTGTGGAGTCACCTAAGGCCGGCCCAATGTATGTGAAGGCCTAAAGCCAACTCTAAATAAATAAGTATGGGCCTCTCTAGGTGAGGCCTAAAACTATTACAATTATTTAAATCTGGGTTGCAATCTCTCTCAACCATGGACCCCTCTCTTGATGAGGCCTAAAGCAAGGGCTTTGGTGGCTTCACCCTTGGGTCGGCCCTGGAGTCACCACAATTGGGAGACTGAGAACCAATGGGTAAAACACTGCTCAATCAGCTGAACAAGAGATTAGTACCATAGCGGCCCCGAAGGGCCTAAGCCGTGGGGATACTCTGGTAGACCCACTCAACCCAAATGGCTAATTAGGATGAGTTCTTAACAAAAAAAAAAAATTATAAAAACTTTGTATGTTACTCATATGCTCTACTGAAAGTAAGTACTTCTGTAAGCGCTCTTTGAGCTGTGAGGCCTGTCCTGACCCTGGTGAGCCCTCGGGACCCAACGCACCTAAACTTTTGCCTACCAAAAAAGTATGCTCTACTAATAAATTGCACTTCATCGCATATAAGACTTTTGAGTTTGTGTTTAGATTAGCCGTAAACATTTGAGTATTTACATAGTCGATTATACACATAATTAATTATAATAAAATCAAATTTATGTTTGGATGAGTTTGTCAAAAAATGATTTTAAGATAATTTATTTCGTTTGAGTTGTGTAAAAAATCATTTTTATATATTAAATTAAAAAATTATAAAGTTATTTGTATAATTAATAATAACAGTTTTTTAAATAAATTTCAAACTTCTAGGTTATCTAAAAATGGTTTTTTTGGTAAAAAAAAAAATTATAAATGTATTCTAATTTAACCCGTTTATTCAAACATATCAACTTATATTGAAAAACATTTTTTACCATGAAAAACAACTGTTATAGGTAAGAATTTTAATTCTTCTAATCCAAATAGAAAAATGCTAGCATCACACTCTTTATCACACTCTTTTTCAACACACTTTTCTATTATTGGGTGAATTTCATGTGAGACCCACCAAAACACATGATCCCACATCATGAAATACAATAATAGAGAGTGTGTTAAGAGGAGTGTAATGGAGAGTGTGATGCTAGCATTGCTCATCCAAATATCATTAGGAGCAAGCAACAACTAAACCAATTCATTCCAATCAATTTGATTTGGTTACGTTCAGCATCAGTGCAACCAATGGCCAATGCTCCGATTTCGGGTGTCAAGGAACCTAACAGCAAACAAGGGTTTCAGGTAATCAACCGTAGCTCTCTATTTCTTTTAATTTATCCACCTGATTTCCCTTTTGGTGCACACGCTAAAAAGCTCCTCCTTCTCCTCGTAGGAATTTTAGGCCTCAAACCATTATCAGCTATTAATTTAATAATTTTTAATTAATTAATCAATGATATATTGAATTTTGTGAACGAAATAATCAACCAAATCTAGCATACAAAGGTTCTAAGACACAACAGTAAATTCAGAGCGAGATTTCTATACAAGATGACAAGTTTTCTTTGTGTTATATGGCGATGATTCTTCTACTATGCACAGCAATTCAACAAATCTCTTACCAAGAATACACAAGAAGATTGTTCTATCTCTATCTATATTGGGATTGCACTTTTCTAAAGTCTCAGAAAGAGAAGTCAAGACATTGTTGATATTGCGAAACATATGACAAATACGAGATAACTACATGTGCCAACTAGCTAGCCAACTGGAGTCTCTCCCGAGAGCTAGGTTTCCATTCGGTTGATTTTCTTTTTGGGGAATTATCCTCTCGTCTTAGGCGATTTGGTTGGGACTTCCATATCCCGTGGAGTTTCGAACATGAAGTTCTTTTATTTTGTTTTGCTTGCTAGCCCCCATAATCACCAAAAAAACAAGTTGGCGGAAAATGAAGTAAGTTTTAAATTAAACAATTTTCAATGAAATGTATATAGCTGGCGTGGTCCAGAAATGCCAATTCAATTCATATTAATGGTAGATCTACAAGGAAGAACAAAGATGGCGATTTCAAAGGAATCAAAAATCAATAATCAATTTAAGATCCCTTGACAAAACTTGTGTTGCTTGCAACTTTTTTCAAAGTGCTTGCTGTGAGTCCTACGAATTAGTACCTCTCATTAATATTTACTGTTACGTCATGCAATCAGAGTCCCCACTTGACCCAAAAACCTGGCCATCTTAAAAACCAAGTCCACACACTCCAACCAACATCACTTACTGTTGAAAAATACAAACTTGCCAAAACGCTTGCACAAGACATGAATAAAAAACAAAGTCAAACAAAGCAAAAGAACCTACCTACCTACACATCCAAATTATGAGGCTAAGGTTAATAAATAATAACACATCTTTCCAACTTCTGAGATTACAATATATTATATAAACTAAACTCATAATTAAAGTAAGCAAGCACAAAGTTCTTTTCTTCTTCCATGCATGATGGCTTCATAGTTCAAAGTCAACTAGGACTTTCATGTTGTTTTACAACAAGGGTTTTGTAGTTGATCCAAGGAGGTCATTGCACAAGCTTGCACCCTCTTGAGTCCTATTCTCTGCCCTTGGACTGCTCCCAGCACTACTATTGGAAAGTGATCCAAATGCTGTTTTTTGTAAAACCCCAGTAGGGGATGACCCTAATGGAGAACTATTGTCCCACCCATCAGTCATGAGGTTGAGAGCAGAAGAGTTCTTGGCACAATGATCACTTGAATTGTTGCTGTTATTATTGCTAAGATTCAGAACCTCTCCAAGTGGACCACCCATAGAACTCTCCCAAGTAATTGGAATCCAATTAGCTTGCCTTGTATTTGATTCATTGAGAGCACTTCCCACACCCAACCCCATTTGAATTGGATCTAACTCCCTTGATAGCCTTAGAGGTGACAATGTGAGCTTTTCATTGGTGGTTGAGGAAGTGAATGGCATGAAGTCTGAGGAAGCCATTGGGATGGAAATTGATAGCTGTGTCCTATCTGACTGCATGTCAAGTTCAGGCCATGAGATGCTGGATCCATGATGATCAGACTGTGTTTTAGGACAGTCATCAATGAAATGCCTAAGGGGATGTTGTGACTCGGTTTGGCGGTTTTGTGAAGAACCAAAGCTTCTATTGCTGAGCAAGGTGGAGCTTTTCTGAGAAGGGTTGAGTAGGGAATCAGAAGTGACAAGCCCAAATTCATTATTCCTTGAGGATTCTTCATATTGGATTTGCTGTTTATGAAGCATAAAGGGGATGTTTTCCTTTGGTTTTAGCTCAAGTGTGGGAGGCAGCATTGGAAGGGCAGGGCCATCCTGCATTCTCTCACTTGCATTATTCTCTTTGTTATTCATAAAAATCCTGCATCAAGGAAAAATCTCCATTTAAACAGTGACCAAAATACACAACAAACAGGCACATTTCCTGAATTAAAAGCTCCCATTCCACATAGATAAAGTAACAAAATTTGACATGTCTAAGCCCATCTTTTCCTAAAACAATTCTCAACCAGTCACTGCCCAAAAGGATGAAATAGATTCTTTGATTCTGTCCTTACTCTTGGACCAAATGAAAAATAACACATCCAAATATTAGGGGCATGTCATGGTGGAATGGGATAGATTGTTGAAATAGATTCTTTGGTTCTATCCTTACTCTTGGACCAAATGAAAAGATAAAATATATCCAAATATTAGGGGCATGTCATGGTGGAATAGGATAGATACTTGTGTAGAAAGGTCTATATAGTTGTGTAGACTAAATCAACAAAGGACACATCATCATTTTAAATGTAATTGATTGATTTGAGGAAGAGTCTTGGCATAACAATAAGGTTGCTGTCTGGTGACATGGAGGTCACAATTTCAAATCCACGTAATAGCCTTCTCGTTTTTTGAGTAAGGCTGCAAACATCTACCCTCACCCCATTAGAGAATCTTTTGTGAAGTGGATGCTAATAGACTAGAAACAAAACAGGCCAATCAAAATCATTTTTTTATCCTCACCTGTTGATGCTGTTGGCTGCAGAAGTATCAGATGCAAGAGAGTGCTGCATATTCTTAGGTTCCTGGTGTGGTGCAAAGGTAAGGCTGTTGGAAGCACAGTTACCGGGCACCATAATAGACAGTGAGGAGGAACTACCATTGTTATTATTAGGCATGAGCTTTGAACATGTGTTGGTATTTGTAGTAGTGGTGGTGGTGGTGGTAGTGGTCCCAGCGACGACCGCATGGCCTGATTGGCCTTCCACAGGCTTTCTTGAACGATGGCGGCCTCTGTTCATGTGCCGCTCACAATATTTTTGGTCCACAACGGCATCTCTTGAGCACCGCCATTTCTTCCCATCTGTTCTCCTACACCTTCCTGGCTCAGGATCAGTGTTATTCGAGAATCCCAGATGGAAAGCTCCCCATCCCACTGCAACAAAATAGAAACAAAGACTTCAATTTTGATACATTTTTTTTTACCAGGTCAACCATTAACAAATCATTCCATATGTCCTTTTTGGTCTCTCGGACTATCCTCCCACCAGACAAATAGATGACAGATTAATCTCCCATGATACTATCGGGCGTCCAAGTGAGGATCCCTCCCAACAGTGTTTTTTCATACATATGAATTCATATCGAACACACATTTATATTTCATATATGACTTTTAAGTTAATTATTATAAAAATTATAGATTTTAATAATGTAACAATATATTATTGGTTCACAATACAGTATTACACAGACACAGTTAAATCCAAAAACAAAACCATCCAATTGAAGCAAGATACAAAAAAGGGGGAAAAAGAAACTAAGCCAAAGTTGGTTTGCTTTAAAGTTCATTCATTGAGGTTGTCCGCTATATGTCCCCTGCAATTTTTTTCAACGACAATTCCTGTTTAATTTGTGACAGAAAGTAGAAAACCAACATGCATGGTATAACTAAGAGATTCTTAGGTTCCAGAAGAGTCTTGGCATGTACTCATTGTTTATTAACTCAATTAAATTAATAATTACACAATATATAATTAACTGATTTTTACAATTTTATATGAAAGTGAAATTGGTCATGATAAATTACATTTATCCATATTTAAAAACTATTTAATAGTATCATTAATTTTTGTACAAAAATCTTAAAAGATAGTTAAAAAAAGAAGGAAGTATCATTGAGTAAGAACCGCATTAGATATATCATTAAAAATTAAAAATATAATTACAATATAAAATAATAATATTTGTTAAAATTAAAAGAAAAATAACCCATAAAACTATGTATGGTACATAGTTAAAAATTTCATATTGTGGACACTGAATGTGATTTTTGCTATGCAATGTAATATTATGAATATGAAAACTTAGTTTATTATTATTAGGACAGGGAAAGGAACATTTACATACATGCATTGGGTCTAAGAAGTCCAGGTGCAAAGTTACAAAAGCCAGCAGGATCAAGGGCTTTTCTGATGGGGATGAGCAGATGAGAAGGAACTGGCACATTTGCTGTTATATACTTGTAGATCAAGGCCTGATGTTCTAGTTCCATCCACTGAGAAGGAGTGAATGGCCCTCTGCCCCCAGTTAAAGCCCCATGCATCATGCTTCCTGGACTGTAACCTGTTCATACCCCACAAAATAAGGTCAAATATAGCAACAAATGGGAACATAGAAACACAAATTTAAAGCCTTACCATAACAAAATTGAATTTTTTTTAATTAAAAAGAAAGTTATGTACTACAGAGTTTATTAAAGAAAAAAGAGGAATGGCAAAAGCCAGAAGACATAGATATAAGTGTTTATTCAATGGTGTGAAACATTTATTAGATTTTTCCCCCTCCTTTGATGTGAAGAAACAACAGTCAAGTGAACTTTTTGGTGTGAGGAAGATGTGGAAAAGGAAAGAAAGAGATTTTAGAGAAAGGGAGTACAGAACCAATCAAATTTTGGAGCTTTTTCTTTTCTTTGCTCCTATTATGTAGCTCTAAGTTGGCTTCATATATTTTTCTCCTTTGGTACCCTCTAGCTTACTGTGCAAAATTTTACTAAAATCCATCTCCCTAAAACAGGAAGACAAAGATTTTAGTAAGGATTTTTTTATTTTTTTTTTTACTTTTTCTCTTGACATGACTTAGTTAGACCACTCACTCATACATACATACATATTTCCAAGAAAAGACCCTCCACCGGTACTGTTGAATCAGACCATAACAACCCATATTTTATCTCCCCAACAAAGATACCATTTTCCATAACCCACAAACAAAAATTCCAAAACTCACTACCTAAATCCAAAGCACCCCTTTTTTTATTTAAATAATGCTTAGTTATTATTATTCCCCTAAAATATAAACAACCCCAAAAATGCTATGTATACCTGTATCTCTGGTGTAACTAGACAATGGGTGGTAAGAAAAAGGCAATGTGGCATTTGGGGAGGCCTTATCCACCAAAAAAGGTTCTGATTTTGGAGAAGAGAAGCTCAGCATTTGACCATCACAAAAGAGAGTAGTAGGGGCAGCATTATTATTATTAGATCTCAGCAAAGAGTTTCTTTGTTGTAGCAGCATTGCTTTGGAAGCAGATATGTTGTTGTCATCAGTAGTCTTAGCCAGTTTGGAAAATCTCCACTCATCTTCAGTAGTAGTAGTTCCTGCAGATCTCTCTTGCTTAAGGAACCCAGATCCATACCACTTGTTGTGCTTTGTTTCAGGATCTGAAGCAAGAGAAACAAACCCAGTAGTAGTACTAGTGTCTGAACCCACCAACCCATCAAAACCCACCACACCAAGATCCATATAGAGAAGAGAAAAAAAAAAAAAAAGGCTATCTAGAACTACACTACTAGCATGTTGGAAGGAAAATGGGGTATCTTTTGATGAGATAACAACAAGAGTAGGACACTAGCTTCATTTGGAGAAGGAAAGCACATGTTATATGGTTAGGGACCAAAGACAAGGGAAGGGGGCTGAAGTAGAAATAGAAGATATGCTTGACACCTTAAAGCTAAGCTGAAACTGGAAACCGGACTGGTTTTGTTTTTAGGGAGTTGATTTCTTTGCAAAGATAAAATAATTGGAGAGATAGAGATAGAAAGAGAGAGAGAGGGAGAGAGAGACTGGTGGGGATGAAAGAAACTGACTGGACATGGTTTATATCTAGGACATGCTCATAAAAATATCTAATGTTTTAAAAATTTAGGGATTTTTTTTTTATATATATCATGTCAATTTAATGATTTTTTTATACCATTAGTTAATTAATTATAGGTTATCATATTAATAAAAATATTTAATTTTTATTATAATTAACTTAAAATTTTCGGTTAAAAAAATTTAAAATTCAAATACAGAATGTGAACTTTTCGCTCTTCAGTGAGTCCACTAAATATCTCTATAAGCTTGGGTTTTTTGAATCTGCTATGACATTCCATTCTGTGCTTTTAAGGTTCTTCATCTCCTCTCAAGGATGTGATTTGCAAGATACAAATCGATGTATTTCTCCCTATAAGCTCAACCTATACCAACTAAGTCTCATTCGTTGGTAGGATAATTTGTATTTGATTCATAATTGATAATGTAAAAAAATTTACATAGGAAATATCTAAAGATTAAATTAAAAAATTAATTTTAGTGTAAATTAGTATCAAAATTTTATACACCAATTGTATAATTATATTATTAAAAATATTTATATATCTTTCATGATAATTATTTTAAACGTGTTTTTGTACCGTATACCGAATTTCATGACAAAAGAATCATTATTATTATTATTATAATAATAATAATAACAGTAGGTGGCTTTGTTTTGGGTCACTGTCTCCTCTAGTCTCTTCTGGGAGAGGGCAATTATGGAAACCTACGCAGCACACCTTGGAATATAGCTGGACTGAGAAGGATGTGAATGTCTTTTTATGCAAGAGCTAGTTATCACCAGGTTCGACAACCTTTGTTCTTTTATCTTTTGTCTATATTTATATTTAATATTTAATCAAAACAATGAAAAAAAACATATTATATTAAGTTTCTTCTTCTTCTTCTTCTTTTTTATTATCAATTTAAGTTTATTCTTTTAATAGAACTAGATCTTAGATGGGATTACATAGAGTTCTAAAAGAAAAGATAGAGAATAGTTAAAGAAGAAAGGTAGTAGTCATAGCATTAATAACAATTAGCATTTAGTTGAAATCCATATATGATGTAAATATTTTTTATACTGTCAATCAATTATGAATCGTTATATCATTAAAAAAAATTATCTCTTATAATAATCATCTTAAAAATCACAAATGAGATGATGAGAAATGTTAGCAATATACTATTTTTAACACTCTCCAACACACTCTTGATTATTGGATGAATTTCATATAGGTCACATTAAATAGGGTGGGTCCTATATAAAATTCACGATCCCACATGAAACTCATATAATAGCAAAGAGTGTGTTGGTAACATTGTTCAATTCAGGACTGACTTAAGACAAGGTGAGTCATAAAGCTAGGTGAGGTATCAGAGTGAGCAAATCATGAGATGGTCCTCCATATCTCTAATTTTTATTAGATATATCACACAATTATTATTCGTAGATCATAAGGAACTGGGACCTAAAGCAAAAGCTTGTCAAGCCTCGTGACATGGTGTCTGGATCCTCTCCATTATCTGAAATTTTCCAATATAAGAGGGAAAAGCTCATCTAATAAAATAATATTATTTAGGGTTTAGGGTAATAATATTATTTTATTAGATGAGTCTTTTCCTCTCATATTGGAAAATTCCGGTGCCTAGAGAGGAATTAAATTTCATAAGATAATATATGATTGATTGATAGTATTAAAATCTTTATTCTCACCATCATCATGAATCAAAATTAAATTCGTATTAGAGGTGGTTTGCCTTGCAAAGTCCGCTAGCGGTATCACAGAGGCTTAAGTTGTTAAAAAGGCCAAAGTAGTGGTGGGCTGCATCAACAAAGATGCATAGCCACGTGACACAGTCGCCACTCCAAAAATTGAATAAATACTCAATTTGGTCTCTAAAATTATGAAATAGTATTAATTTGGTCCCTGAAATTATCGGAATTTTAAATCAGTCTCTGAAATTGTAAAACGGTGATCAACTTAGTTCATCTGTTAAAAATCATATGGACTAAGTTGATATTAAGTTTGCAGTGTCTGGGATTTAATTGATATTAAGTGAGTAAAATAAGGGACCAAATTGATACTAACTTATCATTCAAGGACATTTTTAAAATTTTGATAATTTCAAGAACCAAGTTGATACTAATTCATAATTTCAGAGATCAAATTGGATATCTAGTCCCAAAAATTCTACCTCATCTCTGTCTTATTCTCATTTCACTTCTCACTTCTTAGTCCTAGTCTAGCATAGGCATAGCACTCTTGCCCATAATATGGCCATATCCGAGGGAGAGGGATCTCGGTCTTTCAAAATCTAAAATGAAATGTACAGTATAATAATAATAATAATAATAATAATAATAATAATAATAATAATAAGACAATAAATAGAGGATTGTACCAAAAGAAAAAATAATAATAATAACAAATAAGGTTTCTCCCTACCTTTATAGTTTATAGGATTAGGATGCACATCGGGTAGATCTACATCTCTATTTTTGTGTACCTTCGGCCTTGGAATTCATTGAGCAATGGCATAACTTGAGGGCAAAGGTATACATTATGCTTCCTACAATAGAACATAATTTCTTTCTCCTTTTTAGGTGGAGTCAAAAATACCTATCTTAAAGTGTGTTGGATTATAGTTTACAAAACGAGAAATACTAACAACATACTCTCTAATACTCTTATATCAACACACACTCTCCCATTAGTTGAAATGCATGTAGGTTCTACAAAATTTAAATGAGACTCATATGAATTTCAACCAACATAAGAGTGTATGTTAGAAATAGAGTGTAAGAAAATATATTGGTAGCACTCCTCTTAGAAAATTTAGTTTTAAACTTTTAATGAAGGAAAAGATATTTGGTATAAAAGTTATTTAGTATGATTACAGGGACAATGTTATAGAAATATGTCTTTAATGAAGTTAGTTTTACAAATTTGCTTTTAACTAAAAGTGAATTTACAGTAAATTGATTTATGTTTAAATATATTTTTAAAAGTGATATTGTTACAATAAATAATCTTTAATTATATTTAATTTTATAAAATATATTTAAATAAGTTTATTAAAAAATGATAAAAACCAATATTGTATAAGATAGAACTCTCCATGAATACCAAAAAAAAAAAAAAAAAATCCCCATAAAGTTTAATTATGGCTCTTTATATGTGAAAACCATTTCCATCTGCTTCTTGTTGAACATAGTAAATAACCCCACCATAGTAACAGTTGCCCCAAGTGCTCACACGAAAAGGCTACGGTTTGTTTCTGTCACAACGTATTTCCAACATCATTATTATTGAAGACAAACTAGCTAAGCCTAAGTTATTAGGCCACCTAAGTAGAGATACGTCCAATCGGTTTTGTTTCAATGGTCAAAAAAAACGGGTGATGATGGAACGGGAAATATACTTGATAGTGTTATTATCACGAGAATAAGATGACATTAATTTATGTCCCTTAAGTAGATAATATACTATACTCGCATTGCATGTTTTGCAAGATTGAGATTTGAGAGTAGTAATGCATTACTCTAATGGAAATCAAAAGCACATGGGCCACACTCTTAATAGTTAATTACAATAGAGAGAGAGAAGGAAAAGAAATAAAGAGCACATGAACTCTTAAGCTATCTTGTCATTCTTTATTTATGAAGCACATGATCCTTCAATGAAATATATTGTGACTTTGTCATCTTGTATAAGCAAATGTTAATTCTCCAAGAAATGAAGAGAAATGCTAAGACAGTCTGTCTTGATGGTTCTCTTTCGAAGTTCTTATCTTATACCCCATCCACTCATTTTTTTGGACATTAATGAAGGAGTAGTTGAATCAAATTTTAAGTGTAATTAATTTCTCTTGTTGATCAAATATTGAGTCTTTGTTATTCAACAACTAAGAACAAGGAAGTAATAAATATCAAAACCAAGAAACAGAATTTCATGGTCAGGAATGTTTGCAGTTGCGAAAGAACTATCTAAAGTGGTTTGGTGTCTAATATAAGCAAGTAAGGTATGTTTACCCTTCATCTAATTTAAAATGTATCATAATTTTAACATGCTACATTGCTAATAATTAAAGGATGAATACACTTATACTTGCACACTTTGAACATAAATTCACTTTATAAAAATCTTATCCATTCTTTTAGAAAACTCGAATGGGGCAAATACATTACTATATTCCTGGGAATCTCTTATGTCTGGAAATAAATTTAATCAAACATGATAAACTTTTATTCCAATGCTAACATTCCTGAGAATATTTTATTAAAACTTGTAACAAACGCTACCTAAGGGCATTGGTTAAGAAAGCAAAAAATAGAAACTTTTTATTTGAAAAGATTAACATTCAGACTTTTAAAGATTTAAATACACAACTTCCAACACAAAATTTCTATTTTTGAAACCTTAATCAATACCCTTAAAACAATGGTTAGCATTTGCCATATTTTAAGTTGGTATCACAAGTATTTTGAAATATCGACTCTTCTGGGAGTGAGAGTGAGTATTTCCGTTAATTAAATGAGCGTGGAACGATGAAAACTGCATAATATCTATCAACTGCATTCATGGCCGCGTCTAAGGTGAGGTATTTGGAAAGTGCCTCATTTCCCTATGATAATTGGTTTACTAGTTTTTATTTTTTATTTTTTAAAATTATTTTATTGTTTAAATTACAGTTTATCCCCTTCATCCCCACCCTTTACCCTTACCTTTCTCTTCAACACCACCTCCATTTTGCAGATTCCGGTGGGAGCAGCAGATTTCGGTGGGAATGGCGGTTGCAGCATCCCCCATGACCAAGACTCCGTTGTCATCTCCTCAGTCTCACCACGGCCTACATCAACTCCTCCGACCCAGATCCAGTCACCCCTGCCATAACCATCACATGCCAGAGGATCCCGTCGCCGCCGCATCAACCTTCCCGCCGGAGGAGACAGGGAGATGAAGTCTGCGAGGCAAGAGGACTGCCAGGGTGGTCGACATCTTCGCCTCCCACAGGAACGGTTACCCTACCCCACCCCCATCGCCCACCGACCCACTACAACCACTGGCTCTGCAACCTGGCCTTCGATTAGCTGCAATCTCACACAACTCTTCGAACTTGCGAACCGAAAAGAACAAAGAGAACAATGGGATTCAATCACCAAAACCCATTCTTGATCAAGAGACAAGAACTCGGCACCCCACCCCCACCCTTTTCCTTTGCCGCCATTGTCGCGACTTCGAACTCACTGTTGTCGAAGTCATTCCAAGTTCATGCGTCGCACGGAACAGGTGACGACGTAGGGAGGCCGGATTTGGGTCAAGCTTGTGGGTCCTGATTCGGGTGAGGCGGCGCTGCACGGAGAAGTGGTGGTACTTGAAGTTTCGGCGACGTTGCGGCGAAAATCGATCCCATGGCGGTGGAGCAAGTCGATTGAACCTGGCGTGTAGGGCTCAACGTTGGACTTGAGAAAGTGGTGGTGGTCGGAGAATTGAAAGTGGTGACGGTGGAGGTACGGTTTTGTGGGTTGAAGGTAGTGACGATATCAAAGGTAGGGATGGCAATGGGTAAGGTCTGGGTAGGGTACTATAGTACCCGTCCCCATACCCGCGTTTGAAAAATAAAAAATCATACCCGTGTGGGTAGCAACTTTAGTACCCTTACCCGTACCATCTGGGTACGTAAGCACCCACACCCGTTACCAGCACTTTAACTGTTAAAAAGCAATAAATAACAAAAGAAACGTTATAACAACTAAAAAACGGTTCAAATGTCTTTTAAATCTACTCATAAAACATTACAAATCAAATATTTAAATAAATAAAAACATTCAAAAAGGAATTATACAAGCAAGTAGGTTTAGAAAGTTAAGAATCTTTAGATTAATTTTGGTTTTAAAATTTGTATTATAGTTAAAATTATATATGTTAGTAATATGAATAAATAAATAAATAATTATATATACATATACATATGTGCGGGTGCGGGGAGGAGTGGGTACCATAGTACTCGTACCCGCACCCATACCCATTCAAATTTACGGGCAATTACCCGTACTCGGACCCTTACCCATTATACGAGTACTTACCCTACTCATCGTGGGTAATTTTTGCGGGTACCCAATGGGTAGGGTACAAATTGTCATCCCTAATCAAAAGGTCTTCACTGTGCCCAGATCTGCGGAAGGAGGAGGAGGGGAAGGGGCAGAGGGTGGGGGAGCAGGGAGTGCTACTGTGTGGCTGGATGGATGGGTGGGTAGGGTAAAATTATCTTTTTCATTTTTTTATTGTTTACCTGTATTACCAAGTAAAGGTTAATTTTTTTTTTACCATTAAATCTGAACCGTCGATTAATTTATAATGGTTAAAAGTAGTACCTCATCCATGAGGCACTTGCCAAGATGCTTCATGCAAGACGCGGCTTGCATTCATCCATGTATGAACTTATTTGCAAAACACCAAACAACCTTGGAAAGAGTTAAGATTTGGAGACGAGGTGAAGTCTGTTGGGGTGGCCATGCCCTTTCATTTATTTTCTTTCATGGGTCATGTTAACGAGTACTGTTAGGACACTCGTTAATCATTAAGAAATTGAGAAAAATAAATTTTCATTGGAAAAATTAAGTATTTCACTTATTTAAATATTAAATATATCAACTCTCCATAAAAATTTTATTTTCTTGGTTGTCCCAAGAGCACTCGTCAGCATTCTCCTTTCTTTATTATCTGTTTTTCCTCGTCACTTGTTGATTCCCAAATCTAAATGGTTCCCAAGATACGGAAGGAACATAAAGGATAAAGATATTTGAACAACTAAATTGGGATACCGTATGATTTCTTTTGATATATTGTTGAAAAACATGTATACAAAGAAGATGGTAAGTGAAAGATAGAGATAAACACGTACAGAATCATGTATGGTGTCCAAAACTTGTTATTCAAATAACACAACTCAACATAAATGGTTGTAGCTAGAAGCAGCACTCCCATATATACATACGCCCAGGAACGAGAGTTTCCCATCCTAATTCTAATTTCTAAAACATTTGTTTCAGACCAATCTTTGCATTTGAATATAGTAAGACCCCACGATGGTTCTGTGCCCAAACTTGTAGGGAACATAGATTTATTTTCTTCGATTTTCAGACCCCATTACAAGATTCGCATTCATTAAGATGGACCTACTAAGCTTGAATTTTTTTGGTACTATCACATAGTGCTTGCCCAAAAATTAATGTGGTTCATGTGAAGAAAAAAGGTCATAAACTGTTATAATGTGTTCTGATTGAGGCATAATTATAGTAGTTATATAGTGGCAAATATGAAGCAGTGACGGGTGGTAGTGTAGTGTTTGGGAATGTTCAGAGGATATGCACAGAAAAATGTCGCTATTGAGTGAACAAAAATGTATACGTGGCTCTAATTAGAACACGCTTAGAAAGAAAAGAAACATGCTACATTGAAGTGCTTTTAAGGAGCTAGCTGTTAATATATGTGTACTGCCACTGCCCTCTGTCTCCCTGAATGGGATTATCGTCAATATTGTCATCCCAACCGACTACATGCATTACGATTAGGGTGCATTGTGTGTGTAGTACTCATTATGTATGTTAACGAGGTTCAATCAATCTTCTTCTAATTATGAATATGGTCCTATAATCATATTGTTTTTTGAATGATAATTAAACTCATTGAAGAAAATCTTCGTGTTTTATTATTTACTACAATATCTTTTGCTATTTTGAAAATATAATATCTTTTTTATGTTAGTCTTTCTTTTTTTCTTTAAGTTTTAGTCTAAAGTTATCTAAAAATAATAATTTTTTTAAGAAAAAAGAATAAATTTAGTCCCTATATATAGATAGTAAACCTTTAATTTGTCAAATGTTTTATAATAGTAAAAAGAGTCAATAACTCAACAATGGTTGGTTGCAGTGGACTGTGTTCCTAAACAAATTTTACCTATAAAGTCAATGATTCCAATTTTGGAGTTGTCACCTTGGGGAGAACTTTACTTAACTATCACTTTTGATCCAATTGTTAGTATCACATCTAAAAGAATTAGTTAAAATAGAAATCTTATTATTATTTTTCTGAAAAACTTATAAATGTGTTTTGTTTGAAGGCTCCTTCTAGCGTGAGCAAGTGAGTAATGTCTCTCACCATGAGAGAACATTCTTACCGTTGATTCAATCTAAGTCCCATGATCTTACCGTATACCCTCTGCATCATATCATCCCTCAACTCCATCCTATCCTCCCCTCCCCCGATCACTCTCTGTCACGGCGGCCCTCGCCGCTCCGCCGCCGCACTCCCTCGCTCTCCCTCCTCCCATTCCATCACCCCTACCTCCTCTCCTCTACTGCCGTCGATGACCTCCGCCATAGCAGATCCGAATCAGACCCACCACCCTTCATGCCTATCTGAATCGGGAAACAAGATTCTCAAGCACCGGGTCAGTTATTGAGCACCAAAAGAGCAACCTTGGCGCCGGATCTTCTTCTTCGTTGTCTTCGTCGGTCTCGTCACTCGCCGTGGGAACCCGTTTTCTCTCTCACTCAGTTTTCTCTCTCATCTGCTTCCTCCCTCCTCCGGCGAACCTCCGACAGAGACATCAAACGGCACACTTGTGTAGATCTAGGAAGAAGCCTCCCTGCTGCAGCACCGCTTGCCGGAGTTCGTCGCGCCACCACCGGAGCTGTTCCTAGAGCCACCGTTCAAGTCATATGCACTGGAAAATATATTATATTTTTTGTCTGAGAAAACATGCCTGATATCATATTATTGTTAGATTTGCTTCCTCTGAAATTTCCAAATTTTGCTTCATTTTTTAAACAAATCTGGTTCAATAGTTTTTGCCAAAACTGAAATTTGAGTTTCTGGTTCCTATTTCATTTTCCTTGGATCTGGGTTCATTGAAATGTTGTTGTTGTGGTGGAGAGGTTGATGGTGGTGACTGAGGTTCAAGGTGGTGGGTGGGGTGGCGGTGGTAGAAGCAGGACGAGGTGGGGTGGGGTTGGCGGTGGCAGAGGACAGAGGTGGTGGGGTGGCAGAGGAGAGAGGTGGTGGAGTTGGCGGAAGAGAGAGAAAGTTGAGATGGAAAGATTCAGGTGTGGGCAGGTACATAATATTATCATGTATCATCACATCATCAATGGTTATAATTAGTCTCTCATGATGAGAGACATGAGGGAGTCTATCACCCAAACAGGAGCCTTTGTTTGAAAGGAAACCAGGGTGATGACTCACATGAGTAATGCTGTCAATATACTTTTCTTAATACTTTCCCCAGTACATTTTTATAATTAAATGAATGTCATATTGGCTGTTTGGTAGAATCCATGTAAGATGATTTACCCTGTAACCAAAAGTTTGTTAGAAAAAGTGTTCAAATTAGAAAGAATAAAGATATTTAGACAGACAATTTGAACATCTTGTATATATATTATAGAGTATATAAGTGTCTTAGGAGTGATGAAATATATGATAAGAGAAAAGAAAATAATAAATAAATAAAGAGGAATACTTTTGATAGATTTTGAACACCATTTTTATGTTAAAAAATCATTATTCAGTTAGAAGAATAATGATATTTGGACACAAAATGATGTCCAATTTCATATAAAAGTATTTATTCTCACTTATTTATTATTTTTTTTCTCTCTCATATATTTCATCACTCCCAAGACATTCATAAACTCTACGATATCTATACAAGATATCTAAATTGTGTGTTCAAATATCTTTATTCCATTTTAAAAATGTGTTCAAAAGAGTTATAATATTTTGATACCAAAATTAAACACTATGAGGGACACCCTTGTTTTGAATAGGTTGTGAATCAATGAAATAAAGAAGAAAAAAAAAATATATTGATAAACAACCTACTCAAAACTAAAATATCCCATGATATCAAATTTTAATGTAAAAATATCATATCTCATTCAAAAAAGGGGTGGATTGCTTATATATTTCTCTCGGAAGAAGTCAAAACTGAAAATTGAAATTGAATGCAAAGTAAGGAATACAGCTAGAGCTAGCAGAGCCATAGTACACGGTGGGTCACCACTCACCGAGCTAGTCTGTATAGCCTAATTATTCTCTCTACCTTAAAACACGTCAACGTAGCTTGTGAGCTGTGCCTATATTTGATTTGGTTATGGCTTACGCAACTCTCATTCTACTTCTACCGTCAGTAAGATGAGCTGTGTTTCTAAATTTTTACTGCTAAGCTTGTGTTTTAATTATTTATGAAAATTTGATTATTTCAATACAACTAAATTAATCATTTCTTCTCTATATTTATTATTTATTATTATAGAGTAAATAGTCAAATTGATCCCTAAAATTATGAAATAGTATCAACTTGATCATTGAAATTATCAAAATTTTAAAAGCATCCCTGAATGATAAGTTAGTATCAATTTGGTCATTCATTTTACTCATTTAATATCAATTAAGTCCCTGAAACTACAAATTTAAAATCATTAGTACATACGATTTTCAATGGAGGAACTAAGTTGATTACAGTTTTACAATTTCAAAGACTAATTTGGAATTTCGATAATTTTAGGGACTAAATTGATACTATTTCACAATTTTAGAGACCAAATTAGATATTTACTCTTTTTTATACCATAATCAGTATTTCAAGGATACTGATTAAGGAACGAAGAAAATAAATTTTTCACGAGAATTTGTATATTTATATTTGGAGAGTGGTATATTTCATTTTTCAATGAAAAAATCCTTTTTTTTTTTTTTACCCTTTTTAACCATGTTACTGGTTAGCAAGACCATGTAAAAGATATTGAAATCAATTTTTATATGTGCAATTAATTTTAATTTGGTTTTCACTTTTTATTAGTGTTAAGATGTCGTTTGTTAGAGTTACATATAGGGACCCAATTGGAAATTATTATCACATATAAGGATCAAAATAAAAATAATTATCACATATAGGGGAAAAAACATAAATTTTGTCTCTACATGTGACAATCATTTTCAATTTGGTTATTATACCTTAACTTCAACAAATTGCGTTATAACTTATAACACCAATAAAAGATACTGACATGATGTGTTTGTTGAAAAATAATTTTAAGATATAATTTATTTTGTTTGAATTATATAAAAAAAAATCACTTTTATATAACATGGTTTATGGTTAGTTTGATCATATGGTTAACCAACATTACCCGAGGTATTAGTTTTTGTGGGTGTTAAGATCTGGTGTAAAGATAATATTTTTTTTAATTGTAGATTAATATTCAATTTACATGATTGTTTGATGGTGTTCTTATGTAAGTGGGTAAGAGTATCCCGAGTACTTTATTACGAAATTGGTGTTTATAAAAAAAAAAGAAAAAAAAAAGCAAAGGTGATCTCTTAGTTGTATGAACTTGTCCATAGTGAAAAGTTGGTTTCACTAGCATATGTGCTACAGCTACTAGCTCAATTGACGTTTGACCGTGTTAGCCATAGGGACATTATGTGGTAGACTTCTTTTTGTGACTTATGAGAACTGATTACCCAAATGTTAAAGGGTGAACTTACGAACATTATGCAACTCATTATAGTCTAGACTATATTGGCGGCTGCCCCTTCTGCGTCCTTATAAACTTCGCCCTTGGAAGCAATTTTTTATTTTATTATTTTGAAGAGGCGCCCTTGGAAGCAAATTAAAGTTACTAAAGTCCCTGAATATATTTATATGGTCATCTTTAAAGGCCCGGTCCTGCATAGTATTTGGAACTGCACCCGTTAGTTCTGTTATTCCTGCTACAATCTTAATTCTTACTACATTTACGTGGGAATTTGGATTCCTCCACAATCAACATAAAAAATAATGAGAAAAAAGCCTTCTTGTGATCTCTTTCACTACGAATATAGTCATTCCATATCAGCACACCAAGTTGGTCCCTTTGGCGAATGTATGTGAAATATGGAAAAAAGTTGTGTCATTAATGAGCTGCAAAGTTCAGCCATAACTGCGTGTAAGATAAGCTTCAGACAACACGCAAAGAATCATTAGTGTGGGATCTAAGACTTTAACTATAAGCCTATATTGGACGCCAACAGCACTGCCCACATTTCTGCAAGTAGCTAAACAATTTGTTTCCATTCACAGCTACCATCAGTGAATTGGGCTAGTTCTGCCATTTTGTTGTGAGTTATGATATTTTGACACCAAAATTTGATATTATTGGAGGACAATCTAGTTTTAAGTAGGTTATGAACCAATGAAATAAAGAAAGAAAAAGTATAAAGTGATAAACAACCTACTCAAAACTAGGATGTTCCATATGATATTAAATTTTGATGTCAAAATATCATAACTCTTTTGTTATATAGAATGGCTGAAAGTAAGGGTGCAAATTTCGGATGGCATCAAGTGCTGCAATATTATGATTGTAGTCACCGTCGGAACTAGATCAAACATAAAAGAATCACAACAAAATAGTGATATCCTCCAAAATAATTTTGAAACATAATTAATCATTAGCCACAAAAATTTTCAGGCTACAAGAGCATCTTAAATGAGTTACTTCAAATATAAGAATCGATTCATTCATACATGCTAGCGTCATTAGAGGACCAATAACATGGTATCCAACAGTCAGCATCAACACTTGGAAAAGTAACCGATTCTTATAGAAGCAATATCTTTTCTTAGAGTTGTACCATTAAAATAAAAAATTGATTAAAGTATAAATTGATTAAAGTATTATAAAGTAAAAAGTGAGGACATAACACAATAAGACCATAAAAGAGTTAAACAACTCCAATTAATTGTATCAATGAATATGACATAAGGAGTAAATATTCAATTTGATCTCTAAAAAACATTATGGGGACACTTTTAATCCTTGAAAATAAATAAATTAACCACTTAATTTCTTAAATTTACAAATGCGGGACACCTTAGTCCCTATGTCTAGTTCCGATGCTTGTTTACTTGTCTATGTGTCTGATTAACTATCCTACCAGATCGTCGGTGGTCCTATGTCACCTATAACGAATTTTCAACGTGAAAAACGAAGAAAGTTGAAAAAAATGGATAATTTTAAAACCTAAATATCTGAAAATTGAGCATTTTTTTCATTTTCCATTTGTTTTCCAATGTGAAAATTCATCGCTGGCCACGCAAGACCACTAACGAGTAGGCAGAATAATTAACAGGATACATAACAAGTAAATGGGCATTAAAACTAGTTTTAGATCATAACATTTCTTATATTTTGTAAACTTGAGGAAGTAATTGGTTAATTTATTTATTTTCACGGGATAAGAAGTGTCCCCATAATTTTTTTGTTGGGACCAAATTTAACATTTAGTCCTAAAGAAAACTTAAACAAATTTTCTTATATTTTGACGTTTCTATAGTTTTCCCCATGATATACAGTCTAGGTCTAGGTAATTGGTAAACTGCAATAAAGGTTGAGATTTGTGAGAGGAAAAAACATGGGTCCACTTTGTTTCTAGAGGAGAGGGAATGGAGAGTTGGGTTGAGTGACATTGACATGTCAAGAGTGGGGTGTGGTAGTGATAGTGCCACGTAGGGCCAGGGAAAATTCCTTTTTGATACGAAATCCTATATAGTAGTTAAGCGATTTTAATGTATTTGAATTAATAATGTTCATGTATATCATATCTATATGATATATATGATATGTATCAATGTATGTATCATATGAAAAGAGAAAAGGTTTTGGGGTGGAGGGTAAGGTACAATCTAGGGCGTGCAATCAAATATGGGAAAATAAAGAGATAAGGAAAGAATATGAAAGGGAGAAGCAGTGGTTAGAGATGTGGGCAAGGAGTGTTGGGCTTAAAGAGAGCGAGGAGGTTCGCCTCCCCTTGCCCGACAGATATGAGAGTGGGGCCCACTTATCCTTTGTGCCTTGTCCTACCTGCGTCACCCCTTCGTACATTCTAACGGGCCTTTATTGCCCCGTAGGCCCCATTCCATATTTTCTTCTCTTTTGTTTCGGAATCCGAGACAACTGCCTCCTCGATAAGATTGGTCTTTCTAACAAGTGTGTATTTTAGGAGTGTACAAAATCCAGCTCGACACTACGACCCATCCCAACTTATAGTATTCGAGTCGAGTGATTCTAATCCATAAAAGAGAATGAATGAACCTGTATCTTATTTAGTGACCTGACGTCGGATCAGGGACGGGTCCAGGTTGACATTCGAGTCATTCGACCCGTTCCATATAATAAAAATTTATTTTTATTTTTATCTCTCTATAACTTACGTTTCAGGCACGATGACTAAGATAGAAATCTGAAGTAAGTTACTAAACTTTTACTCTCACATCTCACGTCTCACACTAACCCAATTGGTAGCTTTTAGGAAAAAAAATTGTTGCTTTTGTAACATTGAAAAAAATCTTGTTTGATGAAAGTATCATTTTTTTAATAATGTGGCTTTGGTAACACGATCATCAAGGAAATATATCTAGCAAAAGGATCTATTTGTTGATATTTTGTAACATCTAGTTTTGGATCTATTTTATGACGTAAGATCAATTGTTTACTTTTAGGTAGCATCTTTTGTTGTTATTTTGGCTTATAAAAAATTAACATTTTTTCTCACTCATAAAAATTTAGTTTACAAAGAATCTATTTAACTTCGGATCAACTCGGTCCCTCCCATTTAAACCCAATCTTAAACCAACCCACATATGATCGGGTTCCTCTGGGTCTACAATCGGGTTCAGTTTCAAATAATTGGTCCTATCAATGCTTAGGATAGGGTAAGGGACAAGCATAACCCGTCACATGCTCACCCCTAGTGTCTCTACATATTTAGGTGAGTTTTTGATAGATATGATTTTTGATGAAAATGATTTTGGTTAGAAGTGAGTTAAAAAATGAAGTTATTTATGTTTGACTATTCAAAAAGCACTTTTTTTTCACCTATAAAAAAAACACTTTTTTGGTTTGAAAGTGGAACCAAATATTGACTTAGGCTCTGTTTGGCGAGTCAAATAAGCTAGTTTATAGTTTATTTGATTAGTTTATAAGCTTGTTTGACAAAAATTAGAGGTGTTTAGTAAAGAAGCTTATCTCATTAGCTAATTTATTAAGCTTGTGGTTGATAGCTTATAGCTTATTGACTTTTATCTCGTTTTACCTCCGTTCATTTAATGAAATTCTCACTTTATCATGTGTACCATAAATATGTCCTTTTATGTCATTTGACGTTTATAAGTTAGTTCAACCACTAATTTTATCAAACACTTCAAATTCAATCAGCTAACATTTCAGCTATCAGCTATAAACTATTAGCTAAAAATTAGCTTATCAGCTACCAGCTAACTTATCAACTATAAGCTAGCTTATCAGCTATTTTTGCCAAACAGAGCCTTATTTAACACAAAAATAGTTGATGTTGGTAAAAATGGAATCTGTATAACGAATTTTACATGTAAGATCAATGTTTAAATTCTAGAATTGTCATTTTTGGATGACTTTACATAATCATTTTCCAGACACGATGGTTAATCCTACAACTTTGTCTTCAAGGATATTCGGTCAAAGACAAAAAAATATATTTAACTTATTTAATAAAATATAAATATTAATAAGTACTTTTGTGATATTGGTTAAAAAAATCAAAAATAGAATTTTATTATTAAAAATGATATAATCAATAAATTGAAAACTAGAAAAATTGTGATTTCCAATAAAAAAAAATAATATATTAATTCCTTTCATGTACTCATATAGCTTTTTCGTAATTGGATGGATTAGTCAATCTACATTGTTATTCAGTTCAATATTTATAAGTTAATATTCGATAAAGTAATTATGTTTTATACTTTTTTTTAGTATTGAGGCTAAATTAGTGTTTGTGTGTCTTATCTTTATTTTAGATTTTATTTTGGTCCTTTATCTTCTTTTGTTTTTTTTTCCCAATTTTGGTCCCCTATCTTTTAACCGTTAGCCTATTTTTGTCCCTTCAGTCAGTTTTGCACTGACGGCATTAGGTATCCGCTGTCAGTCGCCGGAAACCACCGTAGTCACGGGAAACGTCGTCGGAATCTCACCGGAATCTGGGTTTAGAGAGAGAAAACTCCATTTTCACTTTTCTCTCTTTTCTTACTTCTCTTCCTCCCTTCCTTCTTCCTCCTCCTCCTATAATGGTGCTTCAGAAAATGACTCCATTGCCACTTTTTGAGTCAAACCCTTCACTTAGCCAGCAACCCCCTTGGCAAAAGGAGCATGCTCATCGAACTTGTGAGCAACTTCATTCAGCTGCCAAATTCATATACTTATTAGTTTAGCTACAAATGACGTAGCAACTAGCAATGCCGCAATTCATTCAAACATTAACATGGAATTCCAAGCACACAGAGCACAAAGAAGAAATCCAGAGAGTTGTTTCATGATTCAATTTCATCCCCATGTGCATCATTAAAGACTGCATCTAACATGGAATCAAGCATCATGCACACCTCATAGTTTTCCCAATTTAGCCACAACCCTCTAAATCAGATCCAAGGGGTAAAACAGAAAGGTTTGCAAAACCATACAAATAAAGCATGCTGTCAACAAAAACCAGGACATTATCAGGGAAGCCCTTGAATTTGTCTGTGTTAAAACTAGCTTGTCACTAAAATGAATGCAGTGAAGAGTTCGTTCAACTATGGTTTATAGATAGAAGCAAACAACACCAATGAAATGAAATATATAATAAACCTATAAGACGAGGAGGTGGAAGAAGGAAGAAGGAGGAAGAAGGAAGGGGAGGAAGGAGGAACCGAAAGAAGAAGAGAGAGAAAAGTGAAAACGGAGTTTTCTCTCTCTAAACTCAGATTCCGAAGAGAGTCCGGTTGTGGTTTCCGACGAAGTTGTCGGTTTCTGGCAACGGCGTCGGTTTCATCGACGGCGTCGGTTTCCGGCGACGGAAGGCGGATACCTTACGCCTCAGTGCAAAACTGATAGAAGGGACCAAAATAGGTTAATGGATATGAGATCAAAACGGAACAAAAAATAAATAAGAGACCAAAATGAAACCTAAAATAAAGATAATTGACCAAAACAAAGATTTAGCCTAGTATTAACTTCGACTAGTTTACAAAATTAGTGATTTGATAAATTAATAAGGTAATAATTTTTAAGAAGACTGTTATTATTTTTTTTAAAGGAAGGAAGACTGTTATATAAATCTATAGTCCTGCCGATATTATATATTAATATTTCTTTAAAATTCCAAATATAATTAGAATAATTTAGTAAAATATGAATATGTTGTTACTTTTTTTAAGCAAAAAAGACGTGCAAAAGCATCACTGTAGTGAAAGGCATCCCAACTAGCTTGGCACCCTAGACACTACCCATCATCTGCAGCACACCCAAATATTATTAATAAAAATCAAAAGAATACAAGAAAAACCAAAAAGGGGCATAGACCTGATCCTTGAAAAAATTAAGCAAACCTATAATTAGGTAAGCCATTCTTATTCCTAAAAAAATATCAAAAATGAAATTAGGAATTGTATCCGAACTAGACAAATCCTCAAAAATGAATATATTGTTATTTGTTCTTCATGAAATTTGAATCTAAGTTGATTTCATCTCTAACTTTCCTCATTGCATTCATAAGCTCCGCTGTCGTGTTCTCGAACTGCATCCCAGATACCTTATAGATGAGATGTCATATTTTGGGATGATCTTAAGAATCTTTTCCTATGTTGTTTGTGTAGTAGTTCTCTTTATCATTGTACGATAGATGTATATTTAGTTGTAGTACAGTATTGAACCATAGATATAAGTGACTTATATTGAACTTTATTTAATTAGTCAATACTTCCTTTGGACTTAATTATAAGTAAAAAATATCTATATTTTTTGGATTCAAATATAGACAAAATTCAACTAACTTAACTCTATTTAATGTAAGTATTCCAAAAATCATGAAAATTAACCAATCAAACCAATTCTCCCTTTACTTTTCCAAGAGCATTGCATATTCCCGAGACAATTAAAGAGTAGTTTAGTAATTATAACTCATTTTCTTTTACATAAATCAAGACAATTAAACTAAATTAACTAACTTCCTTAATAAGTGTGAAATTAGTTATTTTTGCTTATAATTGAGTCCGGAGTTAGTACAAAGTATTGTTTAAGTACTAAAAACAATGAATACCATTTACTTGTTTCCATAAATATATATATGTAAAATGATTTTTTTAGATTAATTTATAAAAGATAATACATATACATTGTAGATTAGTGATATACAGAATGTAATTATATTAATATTAGCTAATTTGAAAATTACTTTTTAATTTAATAAATTATTAATTTATCGATTTATTAACACCTCTTTAAATCAATAAAATTTCATAATTCCAATATTATTAATTTATAAAGGTTTTACTGTATTTAAATCAACATATTTTCTAGAATCTTTTAATTATTTCTTCCAATGTTTTGTCGCTTATGTTGAAATAAAATTGCTGAAGTTTTAATATTGAATCTAAAGTTTTATCATAGGAAAGTGGATGTGGTCAATTTCAATGAAAATATGATATATTTATTTGTTAAATTTATAATTTATAATTAAATTTAGTTTATAAATACTATCAGTAGTGTATAAAATTTTCTACATTGTCAATCTATCATAAATTGTCAGTTTTATAAAATTGTTTGACCCTTATCATAATTACCTTAAATTTTTTTTTTATTTAGTCTGCATTGAAGAAAATCCTACAGATATTAAAAAGAAACAAAACTCACTGGTAGGTATTACGATATATTAAATGTGGTTTTTTTTACCGTTTACCACTAAATCCACAAAGTTATAATTAGCCCCTTATAGTAGGGGACTGCAAAACCGAGTCTGGCTCTAGAACTTGTTACAATGCATAGTGTTTGAGTCGGGTCAGACCCTGACCTGTAGAGAGAAGGGACGAACTCTCGTCTCATTTAGTAACCTGATATTGGGTTAGGGACAGGTTTGGGTTGACCTTCAAGTTACTCGGCCCATCTTATATAATAAAAATCTACTTTTATTTTTATCCCTCTCTAGCTTACGTTTCATGCATGATCACTAAGAAAGAAGTTTAAAATAAATTACTAAACTTTTACTCTCATATCTCACGTCTCAGACTGGCTCAATTAGTGGCTTTTAGGAAATATTATGTGGCTTTTGTAACATTGAAATGATCTTGTTTGATGAAAGTATCCTGATTTTAACAATATGGCTTTGTCGTTTTGGTAACACGAGCATCAAGGAAATATCCAGCAAAAGAATCTATTTGTTGATATTTTGTAACATCCAATTTTGAATATATTTGGTGATACGATATCAATTTGTGACTTTTAGGTAGTATCTTTTGCTGATATTTCAGCTTAAAAAAAAATAACATTTTTCCCACTAAAAAAAATGTAGTTTACAAATAATCTGTTTAATTCTCACTCACAAAAATTTAGTTTACAAAGAATGTGTTTAACTTTGGGTCAACCTATCCCGTCTCATTTAGACTCGATCTTAAACCAACCGATATATGATCGAGCTCCTTTGGGTCTGAGAACGGGTTTAGGTTCAAAGAATCGACCTTATCATTGTTTATAATCGGGTAAGGGACAAGACTTACCTATCCCACGCTCACCCCTTATTACAGGGGAACACATTTATTGCAAATTTAGCATCAAGTAGCATCTAAAATTAAGATAACTTTTGTATAAATTTAGGGTACACAAGTTAAGTATATTATATCCATTAAGTCATTAATTAATAAAATTAATTAATGTTGTCTAGTATATACTTAATTAATTATATGTTAATTAATATTATAATAAAAATCATCCTTTATTAGACCGTATGTATTGGCAGTTTGGCACTGCCTTATTACCGCCATGTTGAGTGATTGGATATATTCTATAATATATGAAAATGAAATTAAAACAGGAACAGGAAAATAGAGAACACACACTAGCTTTGCCAGAGAGGTCGATTTTCATTGACCGAACTCATGCAATCTAAAATCTAATGCATCATGCATCCGTGACCTATTAGGATACCTTAGCGGTGTGGAAACTAGCTAAAAGCATTAATTATGTTTGCTTTTCACATCATCTTTTTTATCATTAAAAAAAGTACATATAGTCATATATATAAAGAGATTAATATGCTTTTAATATAAGTCATGTAACCTTATACATATTTAATATTAAAGAAACGTAATATAATATACGTACAGTACTTAATCGAGAATCACTCATAATAGTGTCATTTTATGCATTTATATTACTTTTTTCTTTGAAAGAAAAACTCAACATGTAATGCAACAAAGTTTATATAAGAATCTCTCAAGGATCAACGTGGCTGCTAAGTGTTGGATATGAAAACCAGATTGCTATCTTTGGGAAAGATTGGGAAAGATTCGTAGTTGTTAAATGATGCGAGCTAGCAGGGGATCAGTCAAGGCTTATCCGCCTATAGGTGGCTGGGCAAGTGGGCAACTGGGTTAGGCCCTAGCTGCTAGAGAACTAGACTGTCCAGAATCCAGAATTATCACTCGATATCCTGCTCTTTAGTTGTTAATTTTGTCACTTATATTATTTGAACACCTGAATTTAACACCCCATCTGACATCCGACTCACAATTACATAATATATATATATATATATATATATATATATATATACTCTATTTTAAAATACTATACTCACCCACACTCACATCAATGTACGATGCCTATACGAGATGTTAAATTCAAGCGTGTAAATAACACGACTCTAATTTTGTTGAAGTCAGGATAGTATTAGTATATAGTACAATATGATACAACTTGTTTTGTTTTGTTTTGTTTTTTTTTAATATTATTATACTTCTTTTAGTAATATTTTGCACTGTTGACACGTGTGATACATACCCGGTTAATGAGGTTCATATACCCGGTTAATGAGGTTCAAATGGTGGTTAATGGTATCTTGATTTTGGTTAATGGATATACATATAATAGATGAGTAATTCATTAGCAGGCAACTTGGTTGGTAATGTACCAAATCTTGATTAATGAAGCTCAGTGAATGATTAACGAGTTACTCAATCTTGGTGTACCCGTCAACCAAACTGATCAATAAATATTAACCACGATTTTGAACATCATTAATAAGGTGCCGCAGGTATCGAATTTTCTGATGTTTAAATAACATAACTAATGAATGAGATCCTTTGTCTCCATATTCAGGGTGCCAGAGTTGAAGGGGTTGAGCAGCTGAAATCGGCTATCATGGATCATTTTAGAAGTCATTTTAAGCACCGTCAATGGGAGAGGCCAGTTTTAAACAGTGTGGTTTTCAAACATCTCGATGAGGGTGCAAATGTTGAGTTGGTGGCACCGTTTCAGGAAGAGGAAACCTGGGCAGCTGTTTGGGATTGTGAGAGCTCAAAGTGTCTGGGACCAGATGGGGTTAATTTTGGTTTTATCAAGGAGTTCTGGGAGGTGGTGAAATCTGATTTTGTAGCGTTCTTGAAGGAGTTTCAGGTGAATGGCAAATTGGTAAGAGGCTCGAATTGTTCTTTCATTGTTTTGATTCCTAAAAGAGATTACCCTCAGAAAATAAATGACTATAGACCAATTTCTTTGATCGGATATATGTATAAGGTATTGGCAAAGTTACTAGCCAACAGGTTGCGAAGGGTTATGGATTGTTTGATATCAGATACATAATCTGCTTTTATTAAAGGTAGACAGATTTTGGATGGGGTTCTTGTAACAAATGAGCTTATTGATTGTGCAAAAAAGAGTGGTAAGGAAGCGATATTGTTCAAAGTTGACTTCGAAAAGGCTTATGATTCAGTAGATTGGAAGTATCTTCTTTATGCCATGGAGGTATTTCATGGCTTTAAGGTGGGTACTACGGAACAACTTGTTTCACTCTTGCAATTTGCAGACGACACACTGGTTACATGTAAGAAATCCATTGATAATATTTGGGTAGTCAAGGCATCTCTTCAATTGTTTGAGGTTATTTCTGGGCTGAAGGTAAATTTTCATAAGAGTCAGTTGATGGGAGTGAATGTGGAATATGAGTGGCTTCAGGAGGCAGCGGTTCTGTTAAACTGTAAGGTTGGGTGCTTGCCTTTCACATACCTTGGATTACCTATTGGGGCAAATCCGAGAAGACTGTCAACATGGAATCCCATTGTGGAGAAAATTAAAGAACGCTTGTCTGGTTGGAAAAGTAAGTCTCTGTCCTTTAGTGGTCGTGTTGTACTGTTAAAGTCAGTCCTGACTGCGCTTCCGATATATTATCTTTCTTTTTTCAAAGCTCCTGCAGGTATCATTTACAAAATTGTGTCTCTTTTTAAACGATTTTTATGGGGTGGGGATAGCGAGAAAAAGAGACTCCATTGGGTTGCATGGGAGAACATTTGTAGAGAGCGTGAGATGGGTGGTTTAGGTGTTAAAAATTTAAGAGCTTTTAATTTGGCATTATTAGGTAAGTGGTTGTGGAGGTTAAGGGTTGATGAGGGTAGTCTGTGGCATAGAGTCTTGTTGGCGAAGTATGGTGAGTGTGGTGGAGTGGTGAGAGAGTGTGGGAGTAAAAGGTCTGTGTGGTGGAAAGATTTGTGCTTGTTGGAAGGGTTGTCAGAGTCTTTTAAGAAGAATGTAGGTAATGGTGAGAATACATACTTCTGGAGCGACTTTTGGGTGGATGATGGCCCCTTGATTGTAAGGTTCCCTAGACTTTTTAATCTTGCAGTGAATAAAGGTGCCAAGGTTGCAGAGTTAGGTGAATGGATAGAGGGAAGATGGATGTGGACCTGGAAATGGAGGAGAGACTTGTTTATACGGGAGCATGAGTTGGTGAGGGAGCTTGTAAATATGGTGGAGATGGTGACGTTTAGAGAGGGTGTGGGGGACAAGTAGGTGTGGTGTTTGGACCCTTCTGGTGAATTTTCAGTGCAGGTTGCAAACAGGTTCTTTGCGAATAGTCTTCAAGCTATAAGTGACAGTTTTCTCAGCAAGCTATGGAACAAGATAGTACCTCATAAAGTTGCTGCTTTTGCATGGAGACTTGCACATAATAGAATTCCTTCAAAAGAGAATTTGCTGCATCGAGATATTTTACAAGTCACATCATCTAGGTGTGAAGGTTGTTTGCAGGAAACCGAATCCGTTAAACATCTGTTTTTTGAGTGTCACTTGTTCTCGTCAGTGTGGGGCAGGTGTTTACTGTGGCTTGGCATTTCATCAGCTTTGCATAATAATGTCCAAACTCAGTATTATCAATTTTAAGGACTGAGATGTAATGGTGATATTAAAAAGGATGTCTGGCAAGTGATCTGGTTTGCTATAGTTTGGTGCATTTGGAAAGCTAGAAATCAGTTTATCTTCAAAAAGAAAAAGCCAAATTGTGAGGCTATTCTGGAATTGGTTAAGATTATGTCTTGGCAGTGGATTAAAGTGAGACATCGAGGGTTTGGTTACTCCATTGCAGATTTGGGTCTCAAACCCCATGGCTTGTATATCTGCTGCGGTCAGCATGTGAAGTAACGTTGGGTGGAATTTCATCAATGTTTTGCGCCCCAGGATTGTGCTCAGGTGAGCTGTGGTTTGTTGATAAATTTGGGTGATGCTGTTTTGTTTGTATCGACCAGGTGTAGGACTAAGCTTCTTGTATCAATGTTGGGCATGATTAGCACTATCATATGACCTGTTCAATGTTGTGGTTTGTTGTGGTGTCTTTTGTGGGTTTTGGTCTCATGTGGTTTCTTTTACAATCTCGTAACCTTCATCTTTGTTCTATTGTTGGGGTCTTCTGTATATGGGTTCGGGTACCCCTTGTACCCTTTTAATATAATTTTTTGCCTTTCAAAAAAAATAACATAACTAAAAAAGAGAGTACAAAAGTACTCAAAACATTTATTTTGTTCCCATGCATAAAATAGAAAAGAAATAAAATATAAAGAGAAAAGAGAAAATGGAAAGAGAAAAAAATAATTTTGAATGAAATTAGCTTCAAGCATGTTGTAGAGCAAGATAATGTTATACTTATTTCAAAAATTAAGAAAGATGAAATTTAGTTGGCTATTTGGGAATGTGATGCCAATAAGAGTCTCGGGATTGAATGGGTACCATTTCAATTTTATAAAACGGTTTTGGAAGCATATGAAGGGTGACATATGCAGACAAGTGAATGAATTCTATGAGAACGGAAAACTCTTAAGAGGTTGTTATTCTTCTTCTTTTTTTGTGCTAATTCCAAAGAATGATAATCCTCAATGGTTGGAGTAATATATAGGCCTATATTTCTTATAGGACTATATACCAAATTTTGGCTAAATTTTTAGCAAGAAGACTCATGAAGGTGGTGAGATCTATCATATCTGAAATTCAAAATGCGTTTATTGGGTCCATGCATATATTGGATAGTTTGTTGATTGTGAATGAACTAGTAGATTTCATAAAGAAAAAAAAAAGGAGATCCATGCTTTATTTTAAAGGTGAACTTTGAAAAGCATACAATTCAATATGCTACGATTATTTGGATTACATGACGTATAAGATGAGTTTTTGTGAAAATTTGACAGTTAGTTTCATTTTTGGTCAGTGGAAGCCCAACAAATGAATTTAAGGCGAGTAAAGGCCTTGGTTTGTAGTAGCCTCTTGTTTTTATTTAGCCGATACTTGGTTGTTTTTTGGTTCTTAGCCACGCCTGGGTTTTGTTGCTGTTTGTTGGTCTGAGGTGTAGAGGGTAGCTGGATTGGAAGATTCAATCTCATATTTCATTAGACGCACATTACTCTTCTTTGGTTTGCAAGTGTTCTTGGTTAATATGCGTTGGTGTCCTGCTCTGGTGGTTTTGGACTTTATCAATACTTAGTATATTTGTGCTGGTTTTGCTATGTTATTCTCTGTGTGACTCTTGATTGCTCTCTCTTGTTTTGCCTATGGGTTTGGGTACCTCTTATACCTTATAATAATATTTTAAGCTTAAAAAAAGGTGAGTAAAGGCCTACGACAAGGTAATCCAATGGCTCCATTTCTCTTTTTGATGGCAGCGGAGAGACTTAGTGACATGATGAGAAGTTTGGCCCAAAAAAAATTGTTTTAAGAGATGTAAGGTGGGAGGCAATGATTTTACAAATATCTCACATTTACAGTATACATATGACACGCTATTGGTTTGAGAGGCGTGTTTGGATAATGCATGAATTCTTAAGAGCATCTTGTGGTGTTTTGAGCTTACCTCTGAGCTCAATGTAAATTTTCACAAAATCAGTCTAATTGGTCTTAATGTGAAAGAAAGATCATTATTACAATATTCTCCATTACGTTGAACTACAAAATTGACAATTTACCTATTAAATAGGTTGGACCGCCTATTGGTGCAAATCCAAGGAAAATTTCTACTTGGAATCCTATGATTGACATGATGCTTAGATGGTTATCCCGATGGAAGAAGAAATTCCTCTCCTTTGGAGGTCACATCATCCTCATAAATTCGACACTTTCTTCTTTACCTATTTATTTATTTTCCTTTTTTAAAGCGCCTAAAGCTATTGTAGACTCTATCACTAGAATTCAAAGGAATTTTGTGTTGGGAGGTTTGGAGGGAAGGAGAAGGGTTGCTTTGGTTTGTTGGCATAGGGTGTGTAGACGAAAGGAGGATGTAGGTTTAAGAATAAAAAATATGGAGGCTTTTAATGTAGCTTTATTGGGAAAATGGAGGTGAAGGATCATTAATGAACCAGAGGGTTTGTTGTGCAAGGTGCTAATGTCGAGATATTGACAATGTACAATGGAATTGATTAAGTTGAGACATTAGAGTTGGATTAGAACAAAGATTATTGTAGTATATTTTCTCTTTTTTTTAATGCTATTTTTCTCTGTTTTTAATAGTATTTGAATCCATTGGGTTGGTGTTTCAAAGTTCATTGTATTGTTAGAAAGAGCCTATAGGGATGCATACATAACCCACATTTGCACTCTTGCTCCCCCTGCAAGAGCTTTAGCTCTGTAAGGGTTCTCTCCCTCCAGCCGCCGTTGGAATGTTCCCCCTCCTCTGTGGAGGCTTCCTTCCCCCCATCTTTTGGGGTTTCTTCCCTTCTCTTCACTTCACACATCTAATGCCTCTCTTCATTGCGCCACCATCACCACCCACCATGGATCCCCTCTCCTCCGCCACCAACCACCACGGTTTCCTCGCAGGCATCAAGCCTCCCGCCGTAGTCTCGGACTTCAACCCGACGTCAGCAGCCCGCCGCTCGTACCTCTGTGGCCATGAAAAACGACCTCCACCGGAGCCACCACCGCCAGATCTGGTCCCTATCCACCCTCCACTAAAGCCACCAGATATAGGTAAAGATTGTCATTTTGTTAGTATTGTTGCTATTGTTGATGTAGGCTCTCTTTTGTATAAGGTGTTTTTATGGGTAGTTTGGCTTAAGAATACACTCCAAGTGTTTAATGAAATGCCCCATAAGAACCTGACATTTAGGAATAACTTAGGGTGTGAAGATACAAATGTGGCTAACACCATTTTCATCAGCATCCTCTCCAACTATCATTTGGACTCAAGACAAATGGTTATTTTGGACAAACCCGAGACCACCTATAGTCAAAACGAGCTTGCAGAAGTCAAAGAAATGATCCGTAGTTGGATAGGGATAAAGACCGTGGTTTCTCTTTTCTTATTTGTCATGGACCGTGTGTGAAACAATTTGATAGGTTGTCTGTTAGGATCTGATTTCTAGTTTGAAAATGCCTCTTTGGCTTCTGATCATTCTATGTGTAATGTGGTTTGATTTATCTAATGAAATTGTGTTTTACCTTCAAAAAAAAAAATATAGTATTTGAATCCATTGGATTATCAGGGCCGGCCTAAGGCCCAAGCCACCAAGGCCGGGGCTTTAGGCCTAAAAAAAATGTGGTTGTTTTGGTGCACACCTATTTACTAAAAACATATGTTTATCCATATATTATTAACTCAATGTTTTTATTAGCTTCAAAAAGACATCACCTCAAACTTTGTTTCAGGCCTCAATAGGTATTGGGTCGGCCCCATAGATTAAATATATCAATATCATATGACTTAGGATGTAGGAGTTGAAGTACTCCTTTTGCTCCTTTATGTTTAATAATATTTGTTGGCTGATAAAGAACCATTTTTCTTAGTAATACTCAGTTGAACTCATGATGCTCATGTGACACCTGATCATTTTCCTCTATTACTAATTACTAATTCTAGCTAGTTGGTCTCCTCCTCGATTGGCTCGGACTTTTGGACCGCCATATGTAACATGTCTTGAGGCTTCCTTGAGGAATTGACTGTGTTTGGATGAGGACACGATTGGAACTAGATTCTTTGTTAGGCTCTCAGTTTGAGCAAAAAAGCTACTGCGAGTTTCAAGACATTAGACATGGACAACAATATGCATGCGTTGGAAAATACATGGTTGGACACCATACTTGATACTCCATTAGTATATCATTTTGTTATCTTCTTTGGCATTAAATAAATATTTAATGTGTTATTTTGTTAGGGCTTTGCCACACTGGTAGTGGGACATCATCACTGATGTCTAGCTTAGGAATAAATTAGTTTATTGGGTTGGGCTGCATTATAATTTTAATATTGAACCCGGCATAAAAAACGAGACCCTATGTTTTTCTAGATTTCCAAGTTCAAAGGGGCGTGTGCAACTCCAAAAGCATGTCTCTTATCACCTTTCGTTCTTGGTAAAAATAAAAATAAATAAAAGGTCACAATCTTTTTAAGCAGCCAGCCACCCAGCTCGTTCTTTTATCTCTAATTGTTAAATTGTAAATCCAGTTCCCTAATCTGTTCTCTCCTCTCTTACATTTCTTAGTCACATACATTTAAAATGAAGTTATAATTAATGAAATTGCAATTACATTGTCTTTATTGTAATTATGGATAATTATAAAAAAATGCAACCATCTACAATTATTATTGCCATGTAATTATGGAGACCAGTAAAACTATACTATTATTGTAATTGGAATTGCAGATATATATCCTCATTTTTTTTTAACAAGATTTACATACCCTCATTTAAAATCATAATTTCATCCCATCTCATCTCATGTGTTTTAATATTCTTTATATATCCGCTACTTCCGGCATCATTTGCTAGACTTGTACCAATGAGAAGGTTTTGGTCTTTGGCCGGCTATTCTTATAGACATAGCTATAAGACTAATTCTTAGGTCGGGGATAAAGCTCTTCCCAAAGTTTTAGGATTCGACCCCCTAACATTACAAGGTAAAGTTCGCCCGGAGATGCAATCAACTTTTACGGTAACAAACCAAGTGTTAGGTATTACAAAGATTTTAGTCTGCCATTTTTAGTCTCTAAATTATTAATTTAAAATTTTTGAAAATTGCCTCCTTTGCAATTCTGTGATGTTTCTGTAAATTTTAATCCAGATTATGGTTTATATATATTAATCTGTTATATTATAGGTTCATTGCAATTTGAGTGTAATTGTCGTTTGTTTTTCTCTTCTTCTTTTACTGTCAAGGAAATTTGGCGTTTCTCAACCGAAAGTGTGAGTATCTTTTCGCTAATTGTACAGTATAGTTAATTTTCTAAAAATCTTCTGTGTACACTAACATCATAAAAATATTTGACAACATGCACAAAGAGCATGTGGAATTGTGAATGCACATGTCACCCGTTCCACCACTATATATACATATAATTTGCAAATCAAACTGCATTCAACTTGTGGTTGATACAGATCGACACTCTTGAAACTCGTTCCGTTTGTTCTTTTTTTATTTTTTGGGTTTCAAACTTTTAAATTTTAAATTGGAAGTCATTTAGGTATTATATTCAACTTGAACATTAACCCAAAGGGATTGATATAGTGGAGCATGACAAAGTCTCGTATCTGTCAGGTTACAGGTTGGAACCCCTACTAGTCTCCTTGGGGGAATGCAAATGCAAATCCATTTGTAAATACTTATAGAGTCCGAATGTTTTCCCTATATTAAATTGGGATACCATCTCCTCACCCTAAATTTCTAGTATAAAAAAAAAATACTCAACTTGAACATTATCTATTCAGTTTTTTAATTAATTATTTGCATTTAGTTATTAATCGTTAAGTGTTGAAGCAATAGTCAAATAAAGAGTTGGATTTGATGAACTGTACTCATGTGGCATCCATTAGCTTTCCCTTTTATTTTGAAACATTCCAAAACCCTAGGCAAAGAAATGATTGTTTGGAGATCGAGCAGAGCTCTGAGTATTACATAGTGTAACAATAAAATGAGAAGATAAGTTAGTTATTCAAGAAAAATATCGGTAACACCTAGACGAGTTCTTAATTAAATTCCTTGCTTCTTGTGTCATCGTTTCTATATTCTAAATCACATCGTTCCCTAGTCCCCCCTAGGTAAGTTAATCACAAAGTAAGGCAGCAAAACGCCAAATCTGGTCATTGTATATTCGTAGCATAAAGCACTAAAATGAGTTAAATGTAAAATGATAAAGTAAGAATATATTTACAATTAATTAGTTAAAATACATTCAAATCTTAACTCATCAAATAATCTAAAGTTGGATGCATATTTATTTTTTATTTATTTTTTTTTTTTTTAAGGAAACACACTTAACTCATTTCATTAACATTAATAGAGCCAATACAAGCTGAGACTGAATTAAAATCATGAAGACAAGCATTAAATATAGCTACCCTAGCAAGATAATGAGTTATTATATTAGCTTGTCTACGAACAAACTTAACTTGGAAGTTTAAATGATGAGAAAGAAGTCTGCGACAAGAAGATAAAATGACACTAAATTCTGATAAGTTTGGGCTCTCCTTCATGATGTTATCCACGACCATCTTACTATCCAATTCAAAGATGCAATGCTCCAAACCAAGACAAATCACCCATTAATTGTAAAGCAAACAACAAACCCGCTGCCTCCCCCTCATAAACCAGTAATTTAGGGGCCAACCAACAAGTTCTAGCCACTACAAAAGCTCTATGGGTGTCTCTAGTACACATACCAAATCCAATGAAACCATCATTATCATAAAAAGAGGCATCAACATGGCATTTAAAAGTATCTGGAGAGGAGTGTTCCGGTGCAGCGGCTGGAATATCAACATGGGGAGCAATTCTCCTCTTCGTAGCCCATTTCCAATCATGAAGATAGTCAACTGCATGACCAACCACATGGATGCATATTTACTTTCTTATTTTACACTTAATTTCATTTTTGAGGAGTTATTTCTCTCCTTCCAACGTCTGATTAGTTGTTTGTTGAGACCATTAAATATTTCTTTGTTAGACAAATTCTTACTTAAGCGTTAGGTAGGCTTAAGCAGTGGCTTGGCCCATAACAAAATGCTTTGCAGTGAATTTTAATAGAAAGCTAATTAGATATTATACCAAATGATTCTACATGGATTATGCAAACCCTCTGTCACGTGCACAGAGAATAAATGATTTATTGTTGGTTCTTAGATGTTCACTTAATCCTTCAAATTTAACAACTTTTTCTTAAGGGTGTGGTGGGTGCGATTATCGAATATTCTCACGCATCAGACCAAGTTACTATATACTCCCTCTGCTCCTATATATAAGAGGCAAAACCCTAAAACACACAGACCAAGGAAATACATTGAAATAAACTATTTGTAATTAATATTCATATAAATTTACAAATTTAACCCCTCAATAATTAATAAACAAACCTACTTGTATTGAAAGTTGCACTGTCTCGTAAATATAAACCATATTATAAATAAGGATAAAATTGAAAATGAGCATTTAATATTTGTCAAAATACATGCATGTCTCTTATATTTTGGACCAAAAAAAAGTAGTCATTTACCTCTTATAATAAGGACCGGAGGGAGTATTATACTAACACAAGATGCCTCTTGCTTTAGTTAACCTTGAGTTGCATGCAACCTAGCCTGTGAGGAAATCTAAGGATTGAATCCCTGTGGACAAGCTTTTATTGTTGGGTTTTTGTTCTTCCTTGTTTCTTAAGCACCACTTATTCCTTGGCAAGGTTTAAATTGTGGTTGCGAGAGCAGTTGTGGTTGCGTTGCATTTATCGTAATTGTGAAAAAATGTGGTCGATGCAGCCGCAATTGCAATCACGTTGCAGTTTCGGAAACCTCCAAAATCAAAACATTATTGTTCCAATTGCGGTCATGAACCTTTATTTAAAACCATATTGCTTGGTTATATTTTGCATACCCATAAAATTTGTCATATATATTTTAGAAATTTATATGTATGATTAAGATTACTGACTAAAGTGGTTGGGGGGGTAGATTTCGTGTTTGAATATTTAAAAAGGTTTTGAGAGATGAATAAATTTCTTAAGGAAGTAACTGATGACTTAACAAACATATAATAATATGCTATAAAGAATCTTTAATTTTCTGTCTTATAGCATATATATGCTGCCTTATAACATTTTATTTTACTATTGGGAGAAAAAAAAAGTCTATATATTATATTACCGAAGTTTCTCTTATAGCATTTTATTATTCAATCTCATAGCAAATTGCAAACATTTATATTAGATATCAGGAGCGTAACGAGGAACATCATTTTGGTTTGAGATTCATCCTAAATATAATAGTGAAGAATCAGGTCGGTCCAACGCTTATTATGGCCTAAAGCAGATTCTGAGACGAGGTCTTTTTAAAGCTAGCTAATAATAATATTTTATTAAAATTATCATATTTTAATAAGTTTGTGTATAATATTAACTATTTTTTTTTATGCCTAAAGCCCTGTCTTAGTATCTTTTGTGGCTTGAGCTTAGGAGCAGCACGGCCGACCCTCCCAAGGGTAAGGCAACTAAAAACCTAAATTTAGCCCGCCAACAGAAAAAATTATTTACTCTTATTTTTTATAAGCAAAAAGGTCATATATACTGACAAAAAAGCCCAACTTAAAGTACAATACTCAAGTAAACGCTCTCATTAAGAATAAAAAGGTTCCACTTAAAATTTGCTTTAGACATCACTCACTCTTGAGCCGGCCATATGAAGAATTATTGTTCAGTTTAATACACTGACACGCATACTAAACTTGCTCGACACAATCTATAAGAAAATGTAATACACACTCAAAGTAAATTAATACACTTTTATGAGCATGTTCACTTGGTCTTTAAGCATAAGCTTTAAGCGCATTGCATTCTCTCTTTCCACTTGAGCATGTTTGCTCTATTCTTTCCACCTGAGTGTATACTTGAAATTGTATTTAATTTGTCCATGACCAATTGGGCAAACAGGCCTAGAGAATTCATGGGCTCCATGCACGCTATTTTCTAGATGTCCCCAAGCTATTCTCTAGTAGGATTAATTTTTTAGCTCTTACCCTCTCTACTTTTGAATCTTAGTTATGTTCCAAGCTCAGAATTTAGCAACTTTGGTTGCTGCCTTAAATGAAAAACCAATTTAAACATGTGTTTCTGTTATGTTTTAGCCGTGTAATAAATCTAAATGACTTCCTAGTCGTTTGGAGCCTAATTAAGTATTAAAGAAAGGGATCAGGATTCTCCATAATCAACAACAGGAACCTGCATTCATAAACTAATGATTATGAAGAGGGATATAATTTTTTATATCATTATTTTTACAAATACAAAAACTTTTGTAGGACTAGGATCTTGACAATCACTTTATTAACCGCAGAGAATCCAAATCCTAAAGGAAGGACATGAAATGGTTCTGGAAGGACTAGAACTTCGATCTAGAGAAGAATGGACGAGACCTGCCACTAATATGGAATTGGACCAGAAAAGACAATTGATTAAGTGAGTTCGAAATTTAAATGAAAGGAAAGATAGCAGCAACATAAACCACTAAAAGGAGTTAGTATGGTTAAGACGTTACTAACAAGAGTATAAGTATAACTCTAGTTATCACTATACCAAATTAGTAAGTTAGCAGGGTTAGAGTCAATTTAAATCACTAGATAGTACTTAGAAGGATAATCCACGCTTTGATCAAGTAATTAAAAGAGTAAGATTTCTTAATGAAACCCGATTTATGGTAGCAAAGCATGAGGGAGTGTGCCTTGCATATGGAGTTTTATTTTTGGGTTTTTAAGTCACATGAGTTTAAAACTTATCCAGCAAACCAGTAGCAGAACGCTATAATGACCAAGAGAAAATGAGATAAATTACATCATGTACAAGTGTAGTAGTCCTCATCAAAGAATGATTTTAGGCTATGCTTTTTTCATTGTTGATAGTTTGATATTTTGGCATAAACAGCAGAGGGTAGAACCTGGAAAACACAATTCTGTTGCAAATACTGCAAAAAATGATGCAAATGATAGCTCTAGGAAGAAGGTAAGTATTATATATTTTTGTTCTTTTATATTAGTTTGTTAATGGTAATTGACAATTTTTATTGAATTTATAGAGGACCAACAATTAGTTAATGAGGGACATGGAACTTCAAGCCAAATCATGAGTTGTACCAATTTTGGGAATTCAAGCCAAATGCTAATGATCAGTCAATCACTCATGAGGCTACAACTCGACCCGAGACAACCATGCTTCAAGGCAAGCTAGAAGAAGAAAGGGAAAAATAAAGTTGCACTCTTATTAATTGTTAAAATTTTAGTCTGGTGACAAATACTTAACAAACAGTATTAAAACATGATCATGGATTTGAATATAATTGTCGTGGAGCAGCTAGTCCTACTTTCTTTAGATATTGCAAGCAGTACATGGATTCTCATCATCCAGACATTATAGTTATTATGGAACTAAGAGTGGGCCCTTGGAAGCTCCAAAAAACTTTTAGCCTTCTTGGTTTTGATGGTTTTGTGTGCTCGGAGGGCAGAGGTTTTGCGGGTGGAATAATTGCAGCCTGGAAGCAAGACATATGCACAATCTCCCTCATTGAGAAAGAGCTTCAATTCCTTCATCTTAATGTTGCTTATACTAATGAAGGAAGTTGGACCTTCTCCCCTGTGTATGCTAGTCCTAATGAGGACCTTAGAAATCATCTCTGGTCCAAGTTAAAGCTGATTGCTGATGCGATCCCCGGAAAATGGTCGGTGGCGGGGGACTTCAATGATATAGCTTCCCCAAATGAGAAGCAAGGAGGGGCGCTTTCTAGCTTGAGACGGTGCAACACCTTTGTTGATAGAATTAACAGCTGTAATCTTATGGACCTAGGTGCTATTGGATCAAAATTTACTTGGAGAGGTCCAATACACCAAGGTTATGATCGCATTTTTGAGCGTCTGGATCGTGCCCAGTGTTCTGATTCTTGGAGAATGGAATTTCCGAATGCCACAGCTCGTGTTCTGCCTAGGGTGGATTTTTCTGATCACCACCCTCTCCTCATTTATCTTCAAGGTATGGGTAGCAATTTTGTTAATAAATCCTTTAAGTTTGAAAGTGCTTGGTTGACTCATGAAACTTTTTATAATGTTATGCACTCTGCTTGGGAGGCTAGTCAGCCTTTGATTGCTAATATTTCAAATACTGAAGAAGTGCTTAAAAGATGGAATTGTGATGTGTTTGGTAGCATAAAAAAAAAGAAAGAGGAGACTCTTGGCTAGATTGGGTGGTATCCAGAGAAAGCAGCATGAAGGTAGCATGAATCCTTTTTTGGGGAACTTAGAGCGCAAGCTCCATGAAGAACTGAATCTAGTTCTCTACCAAGAGGAACTATCTTGGTTTCAGAAATCAAGAGCCCAATGGCTCAATGATGGAGATAGAAACACAAGGTTCTATCACCTCAAAGTTTTGAATAGAAGAAGAAAGAACAAAATTCTTATGTTGCGTAATGATGAAGGGGAATGGACTGATGATGAGGAACTTCTTAAAGAGATGGTCAGTTCTTTTTATAAGAATCTATTTACTGAAGACAATAACACCAGGGAGTGGGTGAAGACTAAATTTTCTTACCCTCCAACGGACGAAAATAATGTTGACCCAATGAGTCGACCGATTGATGAAGAGGAAGTGAAGGATGCGATTTTCAGCATGAAACATTGGAAGGCTCTAGGCCCTGATGGCTTCCCTGTGGGCTTCTTCCAAGGTGCTTGGGCTACTGTGGCCCAGTCTTTGAGCAAGTTTGTCCAGGATTTATGGCATAAACCGGAAGATATTGCTCTTGTCAACACTACTGATATATGTCTCATCCCCAAAATAGACAAGCCTGAGTTTTGTAATCAGTTTAGGCCCATATCTTTGTGCAATGCGACTTATAAAATCGTCTCCAAGATTATAGTGAACAGGTTGAAACATTTGATACCTGAGATTATCTCTCCGTTTCAAACCGGGTTTATACCGACTCGCAACATCCATGAAAATATTGTTGTGGCCCAAGAAATGCTCCATAGCATAAGAAAAATGAAAGGGAAAAAGGTTTCTTTGCCATTAAGGTTGACCTGGCTAAAGCTTATGACAGGTTGAGGTGGTCCTTCATTCATGAGGTGATAAAGGAGGTTGGGCTCTTTGATGTTTTGATTGGCTTAATCATGCAGTGTATTACTTCAGTGAGAACGAATGTCCTTTGGGATAGTAATAGAGCCGACTATTTTACTCCTGAGAAAGGAAATCGGCAAGGGGACCCCTTGTCCCCATACATCTTTGTCTTGTGTATGGATAAATTATCCCATATCATCTCTCAGGCGGTTGAGGAAGGGTTCTGGAAGCCGCTTCGTGCAAGAAGGAATGGTCCCAACATCTCGCACTTAATGTTTGCAGATGACCTCTTGTTATTTGGTCAAGCTACAGAATCTCAAATGCTTTGTATCAACCATGTTTTGGGAAACTTCTGCAGCATGGCGGGGCAACAAGTTAGCATAGAGAAAACCAACATTTGTTTCTCTAAAATTGTCGATTTGAACACTAGAAGGAAACTAGTTGAGATGTCTGGGTTTAGAGAGACAGCCTCCTTGGGGAAGTATCTTGGAGTTCCCCTTGTTGGTCGTAGGCCCAACCATGCGGATTGTGATTACTTAGCGAGAAAGGTTAAAGCCAAGCTTGCTGGATGGAAAGCCAAACAACTCTCCTTTGCAGGGAGAGTCACCTTGTGGAAAGCAGTGATATAAGCCTTCCTCATCTACCCTATGATGACTGCCATGTTACCAAGTAGTTGCATTCAAGAGATCAAGAAACTCCAGAGATCCTTTATTTGGGGAGATGAAGAAGACAAGAGGAAAGCTCATTTGGTGAGTTGGGGTTGCTTGACCAAATCCAAAAGCTATGGTGGCCTAGGCTTGAGAAACCTAACAGCCATGAATAAAGCGTGTCTCATGAAGTAGGGTTGGAAATTGAGGGCTGGAGATAATTTGGCTATGTGGAGTCAGGTTCTGTGTGGCAAATATGGTAGGGGCAGCATAACATAACGAGCAACCAGCTTACAGTGTGCTCTATAGATTCTGTTTTGTGGAAGAACATAGAACGTGTGTGGCCTTTGCTTCTTGAGTTTGAAACCTGGTCAATAGGAGATGGATCTTCAATTCATGCTTGGAATGATAATTGGATTGGGGGTGGCATTGTGCTGAGAGAGTTTGTGAATAATATTCCCACTCATATGCAGGATTGGAGTGTTAGCCATCTAGTGGATGGGCATGGAGATTGGAATTGGACTGTTCTTTACTCCATTCTCCCTGAGTCTATCATCTGTAAAATCCGTCCTCTGTGCCCTCCCAGCTCACACAATGGAGAGGACATCAGGCTTTGGCCTAGTGATAGGCTTGGGATGTTTCATGTGTCCAGCGCTTATGATCTTTTAACGGGCCATCACTTGATGCAAGAAGAACCCATTTGGAGAAAGGTGTGGAAGTTAGAAGTCCCTGAGAGGGTGAAATTTTTTGTGTGGCACGTTGCCTTGGGAAAGTTGATCATGAACAGCAGAAAACACAAGTGGGGATTGGGAAACCAATACTGTTCTCACTGTGGTACGGTTGTGGAAACTATTCTTCATGTTTTAAGAGATTGCCCCCTTGCCTCCTTTGTGTGGCAGCATATGGTTGACATGGACTTTAGGAGCAGTTTCTTCTTTGGGGACCTTCATCAGTGGGCTACCCTTAACATAAGTGTGGCAATTGATTCTACTCAAGGCAAGGGTTGGTCTTCCACTTGGGCGTCCACTTGTCATATTCTTTGGAAATGGAGGAACAAGCAGGAACATGACCCTTCAGTTGTGCGACCCACTAGGCTTTGGGACATGGTGAAGAAGCAAGTGGAGCATTATTCTCAAGCAAAGGCCAACTCGATTTTTTGTCAACAAAGGCATAATACTTGGCTGAATGTTAAATGGGAACCGTCCCAAGCAGGTTGGGTTGGTTTAAACACTGATGGTGCAGCTGACCTCGTTAAGGGTAAGGCTAGATGTGGGGGTCTTGTGTGCATGGAGGATGGGAGGTGGGTCACGGGTTTCTCTAAATTCCTTGGGAGTACAAATGCTTACATGGCTGAGTTGTGGGGAGTCTGGGAGGGTCTTTGTTTGGTTAGGAACAAAGGTTTCTCTTTTGTTGAGCTCCAAATAGATTCTCAAGTGATGGTTCAGAGTATTCTGGGGAGTGGGATAGGTTGTGCTAATGGCTGGAATTTAGTCAAAAGAATCAGGAATTTGCTTCATCAAAATTGGGAAGTCAAGGTCTCCCATATCTATAAAGAAGCAAACAAATGTGCTGATGTGCTTGCCAACATGCATTGTGAGTTGTTAGGGAACATAGTCCTTTATGAGGTTCCTCCTAGCCAACTAGAGCAGATGTTGATTGCTGATTGTTTAGGGGTCTCTACCCCTCGGTTAAACAAAAAAGTCTCAAACTTTTTGGTCTAATATATAAATAAATGTTAACTACTTCTATCAAATTTAATGATGCTATTCCCAAAATACTCTTCATTTAATACAAATTTTGTTTTTCGATGACTCCTTTTATTTCCAACAACACAAACTTAATAAATAAGATGAAGGATAATTTAGGTAACAAATTTAATTTTTTAAATAAGATTAACGATATCAAATGAGATTAACTAGTCACCTTAATATATATATTTTATTTAATTTTTGCTTGTAATAGAGATCGGAGGTATGAATTTCTATGATTTTGCTAGCCACTCGAGAGTAGTAATTAGACCTAGAAATTTACTTCATCAATTCCTATTTTACATTATTAATCAATTGAAAATTTCCGTGGATAAATTTATGTATATATTGCAAGTCAACGATTAATATTAATATCTAGAGTAAATTTGAGTTTCACTATTATAAAAACTATTTTTTTTTTTATGTATTATTACTTGATAAAAGTATTTACAACGTTTAAAATCATAATATATATATATATAAACACATTAAAACTCTTTTAAAAAAAATCTTATAATGTAAGGGCTATTAACTAATTTTTATAAAAGTTAGGCTTAATTACACTTTTCGTCACTCAATTCTTCTAAATGTGCAATTTTGGCTCCTCAAAAAATTTAATTACACATTTTGTCCATCAATTTTTTCAATTGTGCGATTTTGGTCCTTAAAAAGTTTTAATTACATATTTCGTCCTCTAATTTGTAAAATTGTGCAAAATCTATCTTTACTACATGTTGACTGTTCATTGACGAAAGGATTGTTTTTGCACAATTCAACAAATTAAAGGATGAAATGTGCAATTAAAATATTTTGGACACCAAAATTGCATAATTGAAAAAGTTGAGGAATGAAATGTATAATTAAATTTTTTGAGGGACCAAAAGCATATAATTAAAAAAGTTGGAAAACTGCAATTAAGCCTAAAAATTGTGTAAATACTCAGCACCAAAAAAATAATATATATATATATATATATATATGTAAATACTGGCCTGAAAATTGTCCAAAACTGCACTTGGTGGGGACGTGATATCTCGATCATCTTGTGTGGATGGCAAAGCACAACATAAACTGCGACATTGAGCATTGACACCAACGTTAGTAATGATACTAGCTTGCAAAGCTCCTTGGGGAGCCATGTCTGCAAAGTGTTCCTTCTTGTCCCCTTCCAAATTCATCACTTCAAACCCACTACCATTATCGAATCCAATGCCCAAATTCATCACTACAAGAAGCTCCAAAAGAACATTGCATGTCACACTCGCTAAGGCTGAAGGAGGCATCGAGTCAGGTTCAGCTACTAGAACCTCTTCCTCGGCCTCGGCTTCCACACCTTCTGCCCCTTTTGCCAATGACCAAACCGTTTTCGTGGGTGGCGAGGATGTTCCATTGGAGGGTGTCATCCAGTTCGAGAAACCCAGCTCTTCTTCTCGTTTGGAAAAATGGGGGTAACTTATTTTTGTTCCTTTCTTGTTTTTCTTTGTAAAAATGAAAACTTGTTGTAAAGATTCATCTGGGTTTTTGGTAAAACTTAAAAGGGTGCATTTTTTTTTTTTTATCAAGTTATTGGTTTTCTTCATAAAAATAAAAAAAAATGCAAAAATTAATCTGGGGTTTATGGCATAACTTTAGAGGGTTCTTATGTTGCAATTTAGTTTAATTAATCTTATATAGATCCCTGAACTATTTGAGAATTTTCAAATATGTCTTTATACTTTTTATAATTGGACCCAGAACACATAGGAAATTGTAATTTAGTCACTTGCCCACTTTTCTTTTAGGGTTTATTTAGGATTCTAAGAAGTACTAGAACCTATTTGAATTTCCCTTAAAAGTATAAGGGATTATTTGAATTTTTTCAAAAAGTTCAGAGACCCACAAATGACAAGTGTATGGATCACTTAACGAAACTGTAGTGGATACTTAATGAAACCGGAAACTCTAATGGAAATGAGGGACCTAACTATTTGTGTTCAGGAACCCAATTATAAACACACTTTTAAAATATAAAGACTTATTTGAAAATTCTCAAATAGTTTCATTTAACCTAAAATCTTTTTGGATTAAGTTACTGGTTTTCTTCATGAAAAGGAAAACTTGTTGCAAACATTCATCCGGGGTTTGTGGTAAAAGGGTTATTATGTTGCAGACGTGTGGCTTTGCTAGCTGGTGGAGATGTATTGGCCTTGCTCTTGTTTGCTGCAATTGGAAGGTTTAGTCATGGATTCTCTGTTTTCGACATTGAGACGCTGCGCACTGCAGATCCTTTTATAGCTGGTGTGCTTGTTTTTCATGGTGTTGTCAGTTGAAATTGTAAAAAACTAACATTGATATTTTAAAAAACCTTGCTACTTTGAAGAGAAGATGTGTGAAATTTGAAAATTGGATGTGTTTCAATGCCACACAGGGTGGTTTTTAGGTGCTTACTTCCTTGGAGGTTATGGGGAGGATGGCCGCGGGATGAAGGGTCTCCCAAAGGGTGTCATTGCTACTGCTAAGTCATGGGCTGTTGGGATCCCTGTAAGTTCAGGACCATTCATTTGAAATGAAATGATTCACAAATAATGAAATTTTATGCACAAAATGATTTCTATATGAATTGAATTAAAAACTAATAACGTCATAAACAAGTTTCTTTTCAAGAATTCAGCTATAGAAGAAATTGTTTCTTCCATTTTAAATACAACTTGAAACACATGGTAACTAAAGTATAATGTTACTTTCAAGTTTCACCTGCTAAATACAGCTTGAACACAGAGTTTGCTCTGCATCCATAGGGACGTTTTAGTACTGCAATGGTGTATTTTGGCATATAGAGACAACTTTTGGATTATCATATGAATCTCCCCTCAGGCCCCCCCACACATATATACATTATAATCCGATTCTCTAATATTAGCAAGAAAATTTTGCTCAACAGATACGTGATATCATTGTTCCATATAGAAAGAAAAAATCATGTGTTGTTGCACAGTCTTTTCTTTCTTTCATTTTTTCTTCAGTGGCCTTCCTCAAAAAGATCCTATTTATATCTTTTTAACTTCTTGGCAGATTGGAATGGTAATAAGGTCAGCTATGTCAAGTCATTTCCCAAACTATGGTTTCATATTTGTGAGTCTGGGAAGTACTTCAGTTTTACTTATCACATTCAGAGCATTATTATATTCTATTCTTCCGGTTGACAATAGCAAGAAGAGTGATGATTATCGTCGTGGCAGTCCATTTGAACTCTTTGAGGTATATAATCTTTCAATTCTATCAGATCTCAAGATACTTTTCGCTAATTCTATTATAGGTTTTTCTTTCTTAGAAACTGCTTAAACAGGACCTTTCTATACAATTGCATTTATATAAGCATGAAATTGTGCTGCACCTCTACTGCATCTACTGTATCCATGAAAATGTTTTTGTAAGTTGTAACTGCATAGAATAAACTATGAGTTAATGGAAAATGCTGTCATAACTTTTAAAACAAAAATAGAAAAGAACACGTAACTCTAACTTGAGATCTACACAAACCATTCCAACCTTGATAAGTTAGTGGAATCAATGCTTGTGCCTGTGCCAAAGCTATCGAAGCTTTTAATTATGAAAATTAAGGTTTACGAAGCCTACATACTGTTAATTTCTACTTTAGAAACAAGTTCTCAAATTTTTGAGCTTATTGTGCAAATTTATGCTATCTTTTTTTATCACTACATAACAAATGACTACATGAATTGAATAGCCATCAGTAAAAGCATTGGGGATACTGAATCATGATAAAAATTTATTCTTTTCTTTTGTAGCTGCTCACATCATTAGTCAGGCGATGGTAACGTGCATATATCAGAACATCAGTTTCCTTTCTCCTTGTATTATTGACTCAAAGGAAACAAGTAAGAGTATATGTTTAATGTATCTGAATTTTGATCAATTAAACATGTTTGTTATTTTTACACCTTCGATCAGATTATAAAGCGCAATATATCTTTTGAATCATGATATGCTCCGTTTGCACTATGGTCTCCCACTTTCTGAGATCTCCCAGGTTTTCCAAACGAGCTCACAGTTCATGTCACATGACGAATTTATGATAAAGTAGAGGCTTTGGAAAGTATGAATAGAATAGTTGTAAGTGTTGACTTTTAAGTACAAATACATTGCAAGATGGTGATGCAGGACAGAAGCACAAGAGGAATAAGAAAACGAGCTAGGTATCGTTCAAGCAAATGACCTAGAATTCACTGCCACTAGATTGAATGTTCAAACTTACTAGAACAAGCAGAAAATTCTTCACCTAATATTCATATCTGAAAATATTTGTTGGATCTGATATAGTTTTACACTATGCTGGCCCTAAGAATGGTTAACTTAAAATTTCCTAAACTGAATTGCATCCCTAAGAATGTTCAAGGAATTGCATGTTACCAAATGGCTTGAAAATCAAGAGGGGGTAATTGAGTTCACGACGCTAGACTTTTCTACCTACACTTGGATCTAGACTTTTGTACCATTTTCTCTGTCTTTCGAGCTCTGCTCACTGAAATTTCCTATCATTTTTGGTAGTTTTTTTTCCTCCAAGAATTTATTAAGAGAGAAGAGAATAGTACAAAGAAGACAATCGAAGATACAAAGAGAAGCAAAAACTAAGAACAAGAAAAGTGTAACAAAGCATACCTTTTTTCGTAGTCAATACGACAATACCAGTATCTATCATATAATTGATGCGTTTAAGACTTTCCTATAGATTGCCAAGAATGTCTTATCTGCCTATTCTGCCTATGAATTTGCTGCATGTCTCATGCAGCACAGGATGAGCTCAATGAGTTGAATGGCAATGTTGTGGAGTAATGCATTACCTGATGCAATATATATATATATATATTTTTGCTTGTGAAAATGAGAAACCAGCAAGGGATTAAAATATACTTATTTGGTTTCGAGTTCGGGGAAGAGGGATTTTCAATCAGGTTTCAGGCTTTGAGCTTTTTGAATTTTTGGGTTACTGTTAGATACCGTATGGTTACTAATGTTAAGGGAGATAAAAAGTATATAGTACAAGAAGAGACAACAAGGGCAGAATAGGATTTGGGTTGTAACAGCCATGCCTGCCTACATGGACAAGGAATGTTATTATTCATACATAGTTAAATACATACCACATTTACATTTATATAATTTTCGTTATTTGATTATAGCTGGTCCTATCTTGTTCTCTGCACACACTCTGATTCTGTCATGTAGGCAAATGTGAGTGAATGAGTTACAAATTGATGTGTGGGAAGCATTTATCTTAGTGGTCAGTTAGAAAACAGGTATTATCGATAAAAACAAGCTATTGAATTTGTGCCTTTGGTCAAATTGATGCTTGCAGCAGAATTTTGTGTTCGTGAATTGTAGTATTATGTGAATTTTTGGCATTTAGTAGAATCATTGGCCACAACATGCTCTTTATTCTTGTAAATCATTAATATAGCAGAGCATGTACATACTTGGTGTAGTTTCGATTTTAATTTGTATATGGTTAGGAAAGCAAATCTTACCCACAATTACTCATGATTTTCCCCCCTCCTATGGTATGTTTGGTATGAGGTGAAAAATGGAAGTGAAAATTTCACGAATCACTTTTATGTGTAAAATTGTATTGAAAATTCATTCACGAGTACAAGTGTCATGTTTCTAGGTGAAGTGGTGGAGTGTTGCACCCTAGGTGGTGATGGTCCTGTAGTCAGAAGCATCGCTGGCTTACATTCTTAACCCAAGTAGCATGGGGCACGTGAAATCCCATTTGAATCAGCAAGGACCACCCTGCAATGCTATATTCCTAGGATGACCGATTGTGAAGTTGTACCGTGAGAAAGAGTGAAAAGAACCATCATCAAGGTGTGAAATAAAACATGAAACTCATAAGCTCCCAAGTAGTGGGAGCACTGGGAGGAGCCTAGCCCGAGGGCTCTATCCGTGTGCTTGTTGAAGAATTTGCCGGCAACTCATAGGTAGTGGTTTGGTTAAGGGAAACCACTGAAGTCATAGTGAAAGCGAGTCTTCATAGGGTAATTGTCATTGCTCATGGACTCGAACCAAAGTGATCTATCGATGACTAAGATGAAGCTTGTGTGAAACTAAGTAGAGGTTTGAACCAACTGAACCCAAGACTAAGGACTAATAGCACTTCCTTTGTTCCCTTCCTTCAACTTATTGGATAGAACCTAGATTCCTAACTAAACCCTCTTCTAATTAATTGTCTTAATTTAACTCATCCTTACTTTTATACTCGTACCAAACGTACCCCTTAAAATGAACAATTTTGATTAACTTGTGTCACCCAAACTGTTTTCGCTTTTTTTCCCCTTAAAAAACCTAATATTCTAATACACACAAAGAAGAGAAATCCCTTATAATATGCATGAAAGAAGATTATGAAAAAAAAAATGCATGAAAGAAGTGAAAGGGATTGTAGTTGAAAGAAACAAAGTAAATAACATGTGTATCAAGGGCGTAGACAAGATGTGATCATTTTATTGTTATATTTTTTAATCCAAACCTCTACCAAAGATAGATTAACGGGAGTCGGAACCACATGTGGAAACATGCCTGGAAGAAAATGTCTTTTCTTAATTCTTATCATGTTTATGTTGGAGAAAGATAAACATACATGTTATAAAATAAATTTTACCAATTCTGAATCGGTCTGAAAATTTTCTTTTGTATGATCATATGATAAGAAAAGGCATGAGAGAATTCATTCCCAACAACTTGGAATCATCATCCTTACCACTGATGGGAGCAGTGAATTAAGCAAGGCGTTACACATGATGCAAGAGGTCGCGTGCCGTTCTTCTATATGGGCTCTGAAGACAAAATGAAACTGGGTTGCTTCGTTAAGAGCCTATGGCTATGTTTACCTTTTTTTCTTTTTTTTCTTTTCTTTTTTTTGGAAAAACACATTTTCAGGATAGTGACATTCTCATGATTTTTTTTTTTTTTTTTGTTGCTATGTTTCCTTCAAAATTATTTCCATGGGAGAGGGTGGGAATCCTAGTTTTCCATCGATATGGAAAAGTTTGTTATTTAAAAAGATTATTATATCCTAGATTCTCATGGGTAATATTAATATTATGTTAAAATATATTTTTGATCACCAACACGTGGTTGGTCAAAGTGGTAATAGGCTCGAACCCCTTAAGCGAATGGTCAGAGGTTTGATCCCTGGCTCTTGCATATGAAAAAACTTGGTTGAGAGATGTCATCCCTTCAATGTCGTTCAATACCTCGGGAAATTAGTCTCCACAGTTGCAAGCATTATACACTGGGAAACCAAAAATATATTTTTGATCGAGAGAAAAGGACCCTGTATAAAATTCATTATTTTTTAAACTATTTACTTTTTAATTTCAATTAATATGTATTCAAGGTTATTTTTGAAAATAATACTGACATCCTCGTGAAAGATTTATTTAAACCAAACATTAGAATCAAGATTCTCAAGTAGCATTCCAAAAAAAAATTGAAGGTTTATCAAATATATTTTTAATGTTTTCAAGGATTGTAATTCTAAGGAATCATGATTATCACGAATAACGGAATCGTTATTTCCGGGGAAAAAATTGTCTATCAAACGTTCCCTAAAAATTATACACAAAATGATGTATAATTAATTAATTAATATAAAAATTCACACTAATAATATAACAAATTTCAACTCATAATAAAAAACTATTCATAAATCTAATGATAATTAAATAATAAAAGTTATATATGCATAAAATGAGGTATATATAAAATGTAAATGTTCAAGAGTATTACCAGTGTCATTAAACTCGGACTGGTCGAATCGGTTCTATCGAAAATCAAACCTATGGCCTATCTGATCATCACATCAGGCTGCATGAGCCACTAAACCGGTGCTGAAGTCATCAAATCAAAATCGAACAGAATTAAATCGGCTGAATGGTCACGGTTGAACCACTTGAGCTGAATTGCGTCATCCACTCACGTGCATGCTCCTCGATCTCGATGCCATAGGTGCATGCGGAAGTGCATGAAGTTTTACCATTGCGTTGAAGAGCTACTTGTTATTATCCTTACAAATATTATATATATGGTATGGTGGTTTCTATTATAAGGGAGCAAGTAAGTCCCTCATGATGAATCCTTTTTTTCAACCCTCTGATATATTAATAAAATAATTGAATGGTTAAGATTGAAACTTGATACTGGTTTAACAGGTCACCCAAAAAAATGAAATGACACTTTTATCCCTACTCATTATCCCATCTCACCCACTGGAAACCCAGGTCAAGTTTTCTTGCCTCTACCAAAATTCCATAAATTTCAATCAGCAAAATTCATCAATGTAACTACTTAACAAGTTTCACTGAACCAAACCCAAATCCAAAGATCCAAACCTTGTCTGAAAATCCATGAACAAAAAAAGAGACGAAAGATTTTAAATTATTTAATTAGAATAAAAGAAAATGAAAGAAGCTTGAACGCATGGGGGATGATGTCAATTGAAGAAGAACAGGTTGAGCTGATCTGAGTGAAGCCAAGACAAGAGGACGAGTTCATGAATAACAATAACAAACTATGAACAAACTGTGTTTATATAGAACTAAATCAATTACATGAATAATATCCCAACAAATCTGGCCCTATCTCTTATCCCTCTTATCAATATTAAATCAACAACACTTGCAGCAGCAACAATAATCAATGCCACCGAGGACGATGACAGCCGAGACAACAACAATGGCCGCGAAACTGACAACCACGACCGCAGCCATGACGCAGCAGATCAAGGCGGCGGAAGTAGTCGCCGCCCCGAGGCCGCCCTCCGTGGTCAAAAAACAAGTCGAAACTGCTAGTGATGTGTCATGAACGATGCTTTCCCGTGCCAAGACTCTTCTGTTCACTTGAAAATGGCGGATCTGAAAACTAGTGCCACCACGCCACCAGACGAGCTTGACATGGCGGAGGTCCGCCGTGGGAGAGGAGGAGGATGGCCGGATTTGGGTGGTAAAGCAAGCCTCAATCCCACCGACCACCGTGCTCACTGGATCTGTCGCACCGTGCCGTACACCGTTGGTTACTCTCCCCTTGCATTAAAGCTGAGGTCGGATCTGAAACGCCAGTGAGGGGTGGCAGTGGTGATAGATGGGATGGGGTTGACGGTGGGGTGGGGTGAGATGGTAGAGGGAAGGGTAAAGATGGGTTTTGGAAATTTAAAAAAGAAAAGAAAAAGATTTAAGACCCAAAGTGGTCCCTCAAATTTTTCAAGTAGGACAGTTTGGTCCCTGAAAAAAATAAAGGATAACTTGGTCCCCCAAATTTTAAAACGGGGGACAATTTGGTCCTTATGGAGGGACCAGAATATCCCTCGTTATGAAATTTGGAGGACCAAATTGTCCCCTATTTTAAAATTTGAGGGACCAAATTGTCCTTTATTTTTTTCAGGGACCAAACTGTCCTACTTAAAAAATTTGAGGGAGCATTTTGGGTCTTCACTCAAAGAAAAACTAATTGCTTAACCTGCTAACTGGTCCAGACCGAATAGATGACATGTTGAGTTTTAATTGATAACACTCAGTATTACATTTTCTTTCAAAAGGTAAAATAAAGGTATAGGTGACGTGATACTGTGAAATGCAAAAGATAGGGTTCATAGAATAGAATAGGCTGTTGAATTCTCTGTGAGCTACACGCTGCTGCTGGCCGTCGGGAAAGATTGTCTAGGCTCTGCAAGCAGTGTCAAATCAGCGTTATACTCTATGATGACTATATACGCTGCCAACCATGTTTATTGTACACTTTTCTTTTTTATTCTTTCATTTTCATTTCTTTTCCTTAGATTTCGTCAACGGTTGACCTTGGGAGCAGACAGATTACTATAAAGAGGAGTGTGCTATATATAAACACAAAAAAATACACAAATATGATGTTTTTTTGTGTTTACGGTATATTTTTGAAATATGTGTATATAAGAAGATAAAAAATACTCGTAAGTGAGAGATAGAAAGAAATATATATAATGTCATATACGATCTCAAAATTTTGTGTTCAAATAACATAGCTGTAAAAATAAATAGCACTTCAGTAACACTACACTGTTCAATTATACGAGTTGTCCCGTATAGTTGTCAAATTTTGTTGTTAGAAAAACATTACTCTATATTTAGAGTATGCTTGAAAAAGATTATTAATTTTCAACTGTTTTTTAGCTTAAAAACTATTTCATAGATAATCTATGATATTTGGTATTTTGCTTAAATTTATAAAAAAAAAACCTATTTTATGCTCATCCAGTTTTTTCTAGTTTAAAATTGCTGTGAGTTGATTATTTTTCATTCTCAAAACTATTTCATGTTTATCCCTACAAAACTAAATTCTAAACAAATATTATTAAATTATATAAATAACTTCATATCATTTTTCGTAATTTATTATATAAAAGTGATTTTTTTGCACCACCCAAATGAAATATATTATCTTAAAATCGCTTTTCAGCAAACAGACTCAAACAAAAATAGATTCTGATTATGATCGATTATCACAATAATTAATTATACAAAAATTAATTATCAATATAATATTTTTTATTTTCCAATTTTCCCAAACATATTCTTAAAAGATGCTCGTGAGACTTGTGTCTCTCACGAGTATACAGAGCGATGTGGTTAGTATGTACTTGAGATGTTTAAATGCATGTAATGGTATTAATTAACTATAAGATTATCCACACCACAAGATTATGGGTCAAAATAGATGCAGTAACGGTGGATGGATCCAGAAATTTTGACTACTAAAAACAATATTTTTCTATAAATATTTTTATAAAAATATATATTAATGTATAAGCGATAAAATATTGATATCATTATTATAATTATTGTATACTCAAAACATTTAAGAACTTCAACATCTACATGTTATAATTGCTCTCTACGTGTCTTTATATTTGGGAATCATTATATAATTTTTTTCATTTTCAACACTACCAAAATATCTCTCTATGTAACCCACAAGGTATGGTCCAAGTAGCTAGTAGTTTGAACCCTTTAACCATATGTCCAGGGTTCGAATTCTGGTGATGAGATAGAGCTGTATCAGTAGGTAGAGGAGTTGCCCCTTACTGGTAATTTATATTCTCGAGGGATTAGTTTTACGGCTACCGACTGTGGGGATACCCTGGGTTCCATCCCAGATCTAAAATAAAATATCTCTCTATGTATATGCATGTGACCAAACAATCAATTAACAATTCATCCATATACAGTTGTGCATTTGATTCTTCACAAAATTCATTACAAAGAAACTCCTTTCATCAATTGCACTTCCCATAGGCAAAATCAAAGCTAACTTAAGAAGTTAATACACTATTGAATATGCAATATGCTTTATAGAAGTTATAATTATATTTTAAGTTGTAATAAAAATAAAATGAAAAGAATTTTGTAGAGTAAAATTGTAAGGCAATGAGACAATATTTCTTTTCTAGTGGGGGTAAAAATAAAATTAGATAATATTTAATATAAATAAAATTTATTTAGTGGGGGCAGCTGCCCCCATATGGACCAACGTAGGTCCGTCCCTGGAGCCACTAGATACTAGTCAAAATAATTCATTTAAAATTTATAATTATTCATATATAATTTTATCACTAAAAAACGTAAAGTAAGTAAACATCTAATTTGTAGAATACTAGTTATAATTTATTTATTTTTATAGACAAATGTTAGTAGTTAGATGTTATGTTATTTTTTTCTCATTTGCTAAGGTTTGAACTTTGGACCTCCTACTTCCCCAACTTCTTATACCCTTAGCCCAAACTTGAGCTATATTTGCTCATTTTACAATGGTGTGATGTATGCAAGGGAGATTAGGAAGCTTAAAACATATGCACACAGGGGAGAAGAAACATAATTATAGTGTGTCCTAGTGGTGTTCGGTTGGAAATAATACTCGTTTTGATGAAATTGTTTAGCTATTTTAATATTTTTAAAACATTAATAGGGTCTAATAATAATGTTTCACAAAAAATATATATGATAGTTTATGATTTTCGCATATAATATATAGGATTAATGAACTTTTTGGTCTATGTAAACTAGGAGTGTTTTGAAATTAGTCCCTATTAAGTTTTTTGTTGGGTTTTGGTACCTGTATTTCAAAAATTTTTGCTTTGGGTCCCTGCCGTTATTATGAACTGTTAACTTGCTGACGTGGCTGATGGTACGCCACGTCAGCCCTGCCACTTGGACGAATTTGTACACTGTGGCAGCCACGTCAGATGGCACATCAGCAAATTTTTTTAAAAAAAATTCGAAATTTTTTTTTAAATTTTTTTTATCCAAAACTCATTTCAAAACTAATTCAGAACTCATTATTTTACAAAAAAATTGAACAAAATATTTCTTTTAATAAAAAATACTTAAATTTGTTCATGTTCTCCGGTTCTCCCTTCCCTTCAACCCTTTTCTTCTTCCCTTCAAACATGTAACACGTGTTAATCAATATGGCACCTCAAGAGGGGGGGTGAATTGAGATTTAATCACTTTCTTAGAAACTTTGGTTTCTTTAAAAAATTGTTCAAGAAATACTATGTATGATGCAAAGAAATTGAGTAGAAGAAGAGAGTGATTATAAATAAATGACCTCAATTAAAATCAGAATTAAATCCACCACAATTAACCAAATATAATCAAGAACAACAATTAAATCAATAATTGCAAGAACTAGATGAGTGAGGGAAAGAGAAGATCACACAAGCGATTTTACTGGTTCGATCACAACCTTAGTGATCTACATCCAGCTCTCAAGAACCCTTGAGAGATTTCACTATTTGAAAATTGTTTACAAGATTACAATTATCAAATGAAACTAAAGGATACCCCACCTTTTACCTTTGATTATTTTGAGATGCCCCACTCAAAATAATCCTTACCTCCTAAGGATGCCTCACCTTTGATTCATGGATTCCCCACCTTGAATATGATTTGGATGCCTCACCAAATCCTCAAGTATTCCCCACCTTGGCTTCAAGGATTCCCCACCTTGAAATTGATTTGGATGCCCCACCAAATCAATGAAGCAACTCTCCTATTGCTTACAAGAAAATTGTTTCCAAAAGGAAATACAAAAGAAAACTATAATTGTCTTTTACAAGATGAAGTATGAAAGCTCTAATGATTTTTTGTGGAGGTATTTTGGCAGAGTTAAAGTAAAACTCGTTTCTGGAATGCTAAAGAACAAAGTAGTTGACTGCTTATTCCAAGTAGTCGACTACTTGCCTTTTTCACATAAAAAATCAATATTTTCTTTTCAAAGGCAAGTCCAGAAATTTGTTTTAATGTATTGAATCAAATTGAAATAATCTTCTAAACATTTTAACTCTAAAATACTTATTAAATCAGTTACAACTTATACTTCAATCTTAAAGGTAATTTTACAAAATATTCCTTAAGAGAATATTAAACCCTTCAACAATTGGAGTTTATTCCTTGGTGTGCATTTGGAGATCAATCATCAAAATCATATGTTGAACTTCAACATGGATATGCCATATTGCGCCCAGGCATCACCATACGCCGCTAACTTCGGTCAGACGCGCTCTCTCGGACTCCGAGGAAAAGATCTGTACCGATCTGGAAGCCACAATTGAGATGTCCGTGAGGAGAACCACCGCCGCCGTTTGGACCTTAACCATCGTCATATGCCATCAGGAAGAGCACACCAAGAGCTCGACCAAATGCCCCACTCTCCAGTGTTGGGAAGTCAAACCTTCTCTCCAGGTTCACCAAGAACGAGTTCAACCTCGAGTCCAAATCTACCATTGGCGTCAAGTTCTCCACTTGAACCTTGAACATCAATTTGATTCCAAAGTCATGAAGGCTCAGATCTGGGACACTGATGGCCAAGAGAGGTCTTTTTTCTCATCTGGGTCTCTCTTTTTCCCTTTCAAGTTTTCTACAAGTTATGTTAAGATTCAAAGAAAGGTTGTTTGCACATCTAACAGGTTGTTTCAAGTTTGGATGGATGTCTTTGTGGAATATGAGGTCTTATTGCTTAAACAGAGATGCAGCAAGTTGGAGCCGCAAAGTATTGGGTTTTTCTTGGTTCAGATCCTGCTTGTTTCGTTTTGGTGGTGCACTTGTGCTGATTGCTGAGACGTGTTTTTGCCTCAATTTCATTCACGGCAACATGTCTTTCATTTTTATGTGTTGGTGTTTTTGTTCTTTGATTTTCGTTGTGCCTTGTATTTGGTTGGGGCATTTTGTTTTTTCCGGTTGATTTCTGAACTTTGTAATTCCTTGTATCTCTGCAGCAGGGAGCTTATATAAAATAAGCTTTCAATCTTTCAATTCATAATAAACTACAAATAAGAAAGTGTCCCATGTATTTTACAAGTATTTTCATATTTAAAAACATATCAAAATATATAAAATAATATATATATATATATATATATATATATATATATGAAAATATTTAAAAATTTTGGATAAAAATTTTTTTTATTTCAAAATTAAAAAAAAATTGCTGACATGGCATCTGACGTGGTTGGCACAGTGTACAAATTCGTCCTGTTGACAAGTGACCTCAAACACAAGAGGGGGGGTGAATTGTGTGTGAATTGATTTTTGAAAACTTTTGCTAATTTAAATAACACTTGAAAACGGTTTTTGTGGAGCGATAGATAAATGATAAAGCGTTTATAAAATAAAGCTTAAAAAGTAAAAATCGTTGCGGAAAAGTAAAGAGATGAGAGAAGAAGATGACACAACGATATATCCTGGTTCGGGCACACTATTACCCACGTGGCCTACGTCCAGTCCCCAAGACAACATGATCAATGGTTTTCAATCAACTCTAGTTTTTAAAACAGGCTAAACTAGAACCTTTACAAATCATAGCACTCTCAACACAAATCACAGGACGTACTATCCCTTGTGCAAGAGTCTCAAAAGCAGTTCGTGAGATCACACTCACTTAGAGAAACTATAAATGATTTACAATGAGAAAGCACTCAAAAGTGCAGATATAAAATACAATTTGAAGCACAAATACAGCAACACCTATATGGTGTATAAGATTCTCAAAGTAATATGGTCAAGTGTGAGTGCAAGAGATGAAATAGTAAAATGAAAAACCAATCAGAGTTTTAGCACAGAGTAGAATAGAGGAAAGTAATATGTTGTGTATTGGACAAGGCTGCCAGGTCTCCTATTTATAGAAAACAAGTGAGAGTTCAAAATGAAATTAGGTCAAGCCTCTTAAAATGCATTTCCGTCGCATAATAATCGATTATTTAAAGGCAATAATCTATTATTTAAAGTGTTTTTCAGGAAGCACGCAAATGGACAGAATAGGCATAATCGATTACCATAATCGACTATGTGGTCACTGACTTTTTCACAAAAGATTATAATCGATTTCATTAATTGATTATGATGTTACTGACTTTTACATAAAAGGCTATAATCGATTACATAATCGATTACAGGGTTTTTGTTGAAGCTTATAGAAAGTCAGTAAGGTCATAATCGATTATTCAATTGTAATAATCGATTATTCAATTTCAAAATTTGAATTCAACGGCTTTAATATCATAATTGCTCATTAACACTCATTAAAGCCATTTAACCACGACTCATAATCGATTATAGTATTTCCATAATGGATTATGGTGCGTATCAGATTGAATTTCAAAAACTCAACAATTAAGGAATTGATTGCCCAATTAAACTTAATTAATTGTCAGTTTTAAACACATGTTAGAAAACATTTAATCATATGATAAGCCTTTTAAGCACATGTTAAATGTGTGTGTGTGACCATTATTAATTTGAGAACCCTACTTACCATTTGCAAATAATTCTAAAACATGCAATACAAGTAGTAAAATTCTCTTTTTACCCTTCTTGACTGCTTGTTTGACCTTTTTCACACTTTTTGCAAATAAGTCCTTAGACTTCAATACCTTTTGTATTTCATCAAAATACATGTACCTGTCAAGGTATACATCCACAAACTCCCCATTTTTTATGATGACAAACATCTCAGGAGGGATTTCTTAAAAGTTGAAGTTAGAGCAACAAGTATATATATCAGAGTTTTTAAACGTTTGCTCTACTCCCCCTCACTTCATGCAGTATTTAAAATTCTCTACCCCTTAAGCATGCAATCAAATATCTCTCCCCCTTTTGGCATTATTAAAAAGCAGGAAAAGTAAATTAAACATTTCATGGCATATATCCACCAAAATTTAAATATTTCAAGCATAAGATATGCTTAGCCATGGCATGCAAATAGATATTAAACCACACATCATAGTCATAAATAATAAAAAGTGTGCGTGCGGAAGCTAAAGTGCCAGGAATATGAAAAAATATACAATCAGCCAACATAGTAATAAAAGACATAAACTAAAAGTGAAAATAGTACTACATATAGTACTCATCAGCATCATCTCCATCAACTAACCTAAGGTTGCAATAAAATACCTTAACCATGTCTGGGTAGATATCCTCTGATTGAAACATGAACTCAGTGATTTGAGCAAAGTCCAGATACTCCAAAAATTTGAAGTTGCTCTTTCTCATCCTCTTATGTCCAGAAAGCGAGGTTTCTGAATTTCTTTGCCAATGTGTGTGCTCATGCAGTTTGCCAACTGATCCCCACTAGTAAACCATTTATCCACTTGTTCTTGTGTAAGTGGACCAGGATTGATTGCGGCAGTTCTTGTAACACCCTGTTTTTCTATGCTTTTTGTAGTTGTATAAACATATTTAAATGTGTTTATTTTTAGATTAAACTCAGAGGATGATTTTAATTAAACTAAAATCATTTTTTTGTGTTGTTATATCATATGAACTTACGGTAAAAATTTCGGTTGAAAATTCAGACGGAAGTTGGTCTGCGTTTTCACTGCCGGTACAAGTTTGAGCAGAAAACCTAATTTTGACCCATGAACGAAAAGGTTAGTGTTTTTATGATGTTTTGTATGATATTGGTTTTTTTCAAAAATTTGAGTTTGGAAATAAAATATAATATTTATTCCGGGCGAAATACGATCGAGAACTTGAACCGGGTACGAAATGGAGCAGATTAGGGAGCACAAAAGAAGAAAAGTGACTTGATGAGACTTGATGGAAATAGGTTATGACACACTCCAAAAGTGTAATCATCACACTTTTCAAATTATATCATATTATATTCTAAAAAAACCTATTTTTCTCTTTCCTCTTCAACCAAACAATGCCTTAAGACCAAGCTTGCTCCCCAAGCTCTTTTCTCTTCCTTGGAGCCATGGACTTCTCTCTCCCCCTCTATATACACACCTCTCATTTTCACTTCATCACTTTCCTTCTCCAAAACTCCATTAAAACTTCATTTTCTTCCTTTTCTTTCAAAAGTTCAAGCTCTTAAAGCTTTAGTTTTTATTCATCTTTTCTACTTGAGTTCTTCATTAAAGTTCTTCCTTATACTAAAGGTAATGCTCTCATATGAATCTTTTTGCAAGTTTCATCTTTTATTTCTTAGTTTGCTTTATGTGTTCTTTATATGCTTTAAACTTCTAAAATCTCTCTAAAATGGTAGAAAACTCCTTTTGAGTTGAAACCACTTTCTATAGTCTTGTATTAACTTATATTTTCACATACTAAGAGGCTGTGTAAAACAAAAGTCTCTACCTATCTCTTCCTATGAAGGCCGAATGCTATACATATGTGACCTAGGAGGTTTTTGCTTCAACTTTTGGAATATGATCATGTGTTTGAGTTTCTAACTATTCCTTGATCTTAAATCTATAAACCTTGGAAGGTTTGATAGCTTGTTTCCTATGATGGCTGAAAATATGTAGAAGTAGGCCTAGGATACTATGTTTCAACTTTCCAAGTATGATCATGGATTTAGAACTCTTAATACATTGTGATTCTAAACCTAAGAGTTGTTATCAAACAAAGAATATTTTCCTCATTATCCTATGGAGGCTGAACTTAAATGTTTTGGGGCTAGGATGTTTGAGTTTTTTTTTTCCAAAATGATCATGGACTTGAGCTCCATAAGATATTTGGATGCCAAGTCTAAGAGATTGGAAAGTTTAAAGATTTCTAACTTGTTTATTCTATGTTATTAAACCTAGGATGTACTACTTTTCATTTTTCCAAGATGATCATGGACTTGAGCTCCATAAGATATTTGGATGCTAAGTCTAAGAGATTGGAATGTTTAAGTTTCCATTGTTTTCCAAAATGACCATGGACTTGAGCTCCATAAGATATTTGGATGCTAAGTCTAAGAGATTGAAAAGTTTAAAGATTTCTAGTCCATAGATCCTATGAAGGCCGAACCTAGAAGGTTATGGACCTAGGATACTTTGTTCTTATTTTCCAAAATGATCATGGTTTTGAGCTCCTTAATACATATGGATGCTAGACCTAAGAGATTGGAAAGTTTAGTGAATGTTAGCCTATTTTACTACCCTTGGCCAAATACCCTAAGTTTATAACTTAGTGGGATTTTAATTCAACTTTGTTAAATGATCATTGTTTATGAACTCCCAATACTTAAGGATCATAAATCCATGAGTTGTATAATTTTCGGGAATCTCTAACCCTAAGAACTAGTCTTGGCCGAACCTATACCTTGTGGTTTAGTGTTCTTGATTGATTTTAACTTGTGATTTTGTGTTCATAACCTTAGACTTCTATCGCGGAGAAAGCGAGAACGTTCGTGGTATACCTTTTCAAGCATCTAATCTCCTTACTTTCACGGAAGGTAAGAGTGGATTGCCTAGGGATATTCAATAACTATATGCATGTGTGTATGTGTTTACTTGAGTAATTTGAATATTATTATGATATGGAGTCAATACTTGAATGACTTGTTTACTTGAACTTTTTGATTATTACTTGAAGTTGATTACTACTCGCTTTAAAGTATTGTGAGTTATATATATGCGATGAACTGTCATTAACTGTGATATCATTGTTTGAGGATATATTACTGTTGATTGAAGTTTGAGAAGCCGGACTTGAGTCTGTGCCCAGTGGTTATAAGGATTAAAAGCCTTAATAAGCCTTGATTAGAACTTTGAAAGTATTGGTTTCATTTATAAAAGTTCCTTGTTTAAAGTGCTTATTTCAAAAGAATAAGATTCTTGTTTTGGAAAAGAAACATTGAAGTGATTTTACGTCAATAGAAACTACCTTTTTATTATCCAAAGTTTGTACGAGAGAAAACCTTTTTCGAACTATGTGTTTTATGAAGGAAAAACCCCTTTGAAAATATTTGACTTTATTCCACCAAGGATTTAAAAAATAAACGTATTTGCTAAATATTTTATAAAAGAGTTTGTAAGGTAAAAAGATTTTCTCCTAAACGATTTAGAAACGTTCCGGTTACTCAGATAAGTGACTGAGGTTTTGTTTTGGATTTTCACTGAGCGAAAAGTAAGCACATGTGAAAGAGAATCTAGTTCGCGAGACGTCACCTCTAGTATTCAGTTATATGCACGTGATCTAGGATCCGTGTCAAGAATTATGGACCCGGGGTCCTAATCGTGATAGTATGGGCTAGGTGTCCTAATCTCGGAATTGAGGAGTGCGCGTTCTAATTTCGTTGTTGTGGACTAGGAGTCCTTATCATGTTGAAATAAAACATGGATAAAATTATAATTGTTTATACGACCACAAACCTTGACTGCGACATCAGTCTAAGGCGTTGTGATTGAGCACTCGGACTGTGTGTCCTGTGTTATTGATATTCAAGTGATGAAAATTGTGAATAATCGTTAGCCTTGAGCTTCGACAACGAAAAAGAGTGAACACAAAGAAAAGTCTTGAATAGTGAAAAGTCTTTTATTCATATGCATTTCTCCTTAGCAGATGTGCTTGAGTTACCGAATACCCGCTTAAGATGTGGTGTTCGATGATGTATACATCCGAATGGCCATTGATAAGGAATTCGTGATGATGATGATCCGGGTGCATGAGGTGACGGAGACAACTTGCCAATGCGGCATACGAGCATGTTCAACTCTTTATTTCTTAATGATAAAACGGTGATGATATCTCATGAGATTAAGTTTAGAGCCTGATGATTAAAGTGTCATGCATTATCTTTACAAAACTGATTGATTCGGGTATGAGACCCATTGATATAATACTTGTTGTCTTACCTATGAATAATGTTTAATTGCTAATATGCCAATGTGTTGTATGTATCATGTATATGGTTGTTGAGTGATATATCTATTGTCGGTATCTCACTCTTTCATTTCTACTTGTTTTTCTCTCTTCCTTTTTGGTATCGCCATATGTATATGAGCTCAGATGGATCCCAACATCCCTCTTGTGCCGACAATGTCGAAGACTAAGGTCTTCGACGACGCGGGGAACTCCGGGGCATGGCAGATTCATCCGGGGGCGACTTCTGCCACGTACCACGGATCAATCACCACAACTAATTTGAATGCTGACGGAGACCCGATCCGTAGGAGCCAGACCATGGAGACTAGGAGAGTTGCTCTACCTCCGACTTGGTACTACCTTCACGCACTGCAAGTTAACGGTCTGCTACACGAGCTACCACCTCTGGACGTTGAGCAGGCAGCACCGATCGAGGAGGACCCTGAGGAGGATCCTGAGGAGGACCCTGAGAAGGATCCCGAGGAGGACTTCTATGAGGTCATGGAGGAGGATGAGCCTGAGTATCACGTCCTGGATCATGACGACGAAGACGATTCCGTGGATGAGGGCGGCGACGTCATAGACCCATTACCTGATTTCTCGTCTCGTGGGAGCATTTGTGGAGACTCTGCTTGTAGCCAGTGTCAGTGACCAGTTTGGAGCGTTTTGTGGACAGTCTTCCGTCTTCTGACTTTCTAGAGTTACCTTTTTTGTGATGTGGTTTCGGACCCTCTTTCCCCGTGTTTTCGCTTACTCTCTTTTCAGTTGTATCTTCTAGATTTCTAACTCTGTTGTTAATAGCCATCTTGATTAGGCCCTGGTTTTCTGTACTAAACTCTGAATTCCACTAGGATAGTTATATATATATGATGTTTATATTTCAAGTTCTGAGTGTTCATCAATTACCTTTTGTTTTCCCTTTGTCTTTAAAAAAAAAAATACCACCATTTTGAGGCTACTTACTTATAAAGATAGTATCTTTTACCGAAAGCAACCAGCAATTTAATATCTTATAAACTCGCATAATAATCGATTATCTTACCCCCATAATCGATTATTTTGATGATGTGGCAGCTCCTGATTGGTTGGATCCTGGCCGTGTGGTTTTGGCGCCAACCTTTTATCTTCTAGTAATCGATTATGTAATCGATTATTTGCTGGGTTCTTCATTAGTAAATCGATTATGGATGAACACTAATCGATTATGTAATCGATTAGTCACTTTCTGGATTTCTGAAATTTGTTGTGTAATCGATTTCACTAATCGATTACTACTATTCTTTCCACGCTTCCCAAGAAGTCAGTGGATGCATAATCGATTATAACCTCTCTGTGTTGTGGATTGAAATTTCCATTTTGGCATAATCAATTATTCTAATCTATTATGCTCTTTCGGCCTGCACACTTAATAAACATATTAGCAAATAACAAGGTGTGTTATGCAGAAATTAATTGATGCATGACTGGTTCAAAATCCCTAATTCAGTTCTTATGAAAAAGAAGCTTTCTTTTGGTAGGGTTTTGTAAAAATATCTGCGAGTTGTTTAGATGTTTCAATAAATTCAATCATGCAATCCCTTTTTTGAACATGATCCCTGATAAAATGGTGTCTAATTTCAATGTGTTTTGTCCTTGAGTGATACACAGGATTCTTAGTGAGGTTTATGGCACTTGTGTTGTCACATTTTATGAGAACAGTGTTAAGACTAATTCCATAATCATTTAATTATTGCTTCATCCAAATGATTTGTGCACAACAACTACCCACCGCAACATATTCCGCTTCGACGGTGGATAAAGCCACACTTGCTTGCTTCTTGCTATACCAAGAAACTACAGCATTTCCTAGTAAGTGGCAAGTTCCACTAGTGCTTTTTCGGTCTAATTTGCAACCTGCAAAATCAGAATCCGAATATCCAATTAGGGTACAATCTGCCCCTTTAGGGTACCATAAACCCATGTTTTGTGTGCCAATGAGGTATCTCATGATACGTTTTACCGCGGTGAGATGTGATTCTTTTGGGTTCGATTGAAACCGTGCACACATGCAGACACTAAACATGATGTCAGGGCGACTAGCAATAAGATAAAGGAGAGAACCTATCATACCTCTATACTTACTTATGTCGACGGATTTACCATTTTCATCCTTGTCAAGGTAACAGGATGTGCTCATGGGAGTGCATAGCTCTTTTGAATTGTTCATCCCAAACTTCTTAAGAAACTCTTTGAAATATTTTGATTGATTGATGAAGATTCCTTCCTTTGATTGCTTTATTTGCAACCCAAGAAAGTAGTTGAGCTCCCCCATCATTGACATTTCAAATTCGCTTTGCATAATTTTTGAAAAATCCTTGCACAAGGTTTCGTTAGTTGCACCAAAAATTATATCGTCCACATATATTTGCACAAGTAAAATGTCATGCTTTTTGTTTTTAATAAACAGTGTGGTATCAACTTTTCCTCTTTGAAAACCATTTTCAAGTAAGAATTTGCTAAGACGTTCATACCAAGCCCTAGGGGCTTGCTTTAAACCTTACAAAGCCTTTTTCAGTTTGAAAACATGGTTTGGAAATTCAAAATTTGTAAAACCAGGAGGTTGATCTACATAAACCTCTTCTTGAATAAAACCGTTTAAGAAGGCGCTTTTGACATCCATTTGAAAAAGTTTAAACTCCATGATACAAGCAAAAGCAAGAAGCATAGGGATAGCCTCTAGTCTAGCTACGGGGGAATAGGTTTCATCGAAGTCTATGCCTTCTTGTTGGTTATATCCCTTAGCAACAAGTCTAGCTTTATTTCTAGTTATTATTCCATTTTCAACTAGCTTGTTACGAAAAACCCACTTAGTTCCAATTACTAAATGGTTTTTAGGTTTAGGGACTAATTCCCAAACATCATTTCTTTCAAATTGGTTTAATTCTTCTTGCATGGCAAGTGTCCAATGTTCATCTACTATGGCTTCATCAACATTCTTAGGTTCAATTTGAGAAACGAAAGCCATGTAATTACATATTTGATTGAGAGAGTTTTGAGTTGTTACCCCCTTTAATATATCACCTATTATGTTGTCAAGAGGATGGTATCTTGATGTTCTCCATTCTCTTGGAAGATCGGAATGGGGTGTCTCTTCTTCTTGTGGAGGTGGTTGATCAATAATGTCCTTCTCTTGAGTGCTTTTCTCCTCAAGAAAGGTGTTTCCCAAAATTTCTGCAACGTCATCAACACTTTCCTCTACTACAATTTTAGGGTTAGTTTCATCAAAAGACACATGCACAGACTCTTCAGTGGTCATAGTTCTTTTATTATAGATTTGAAAAGCTTTACTAGAATTGGAATATCCAAGAAATATACCTTCATCAGCTTTAGCATCGAATTTACCAAGGTTATCTTTACCATTATTTAAAACAAAGCACTTACATCCGAATACGTGAAAGTGGGAGATGTTAGGCTTCCTTCCCTTGTAAATTTCATAGGGCGTTTGTTTCATAATAGGTCTTATGAGGACTCTGTTCATCACATAGCATGCGGTGCTTACCGCGTCTGCCCAGAAATACTTAGGAAGGTTGGTCTCATTGAGCATCGTCCTCGCTAGCTCTATTAGAGACCTATTTTCCCTTTCCACCACCCCATTTTGTTGGGGAGTCCTTGGTGAGGAAAAATTATGCCCGATTCCATTTTCAGTACAAAAGGCCTCAAATGCCTCATTTTGGAACTTACCACCATGATCACTTCGGATAGTTACAATGTTTGATCCCATCTCGTTTTGAATAACCTTGGCAAGTTTACGAAAGGCACCGAAAGCATCATTTTTATGAGGAATAAACAATGTCCATGTATAACGAGAATAGTCATCCATAATTACAAGCGCATAGTAATTACCACCAAAGCTCATAATTCTAGATGGACCAAATAAATCCATATGTAAAAGCTGTAAAGGCCGGTTTGTAGAAACAACATTTTTAGTTTTGAAAGAGGCCTTTACTTGTTTTCCTTTTTGACAAGCATCACACATCTTGTCTTTTTCAAAATGGGGCTTTGGTAAACCAATTACTAAGTCCTTGCGAATCAACTTATCAAGATGGTCCGTGTGAATATGGGCCATCCTCCTATGCCATAGCCATGTTTCATCCTCTTTGCTAATTAGACAGCATACATCATTTGAAGGTAGGTCATCCAAGCATACCGAATAGATATTTCCAATTCTTTGTCCAATTAATTTAGTTTGATTATTAGAATCTATGACCGTGCATTTCAAGTTATCAAAAACAACGTTGAAGTTTTTATCACAAAGTTGGCTAATGCTCAAAAGATTATGTTTTAGACTTTCAACATACAAAACATTTTCAATGATGGGATTTGGACTCTTACCAACCGTTCCAATTCCCAAGATTCTACTTTTATTGTTGTCACCGTAGAAAACAAATCCACCCTTTTTGGGTGTGAGTGAGGAGAACTTGTTTCTATCTCCCGTCATGTGCTTGGAGCATTCGCTGTCAAGATACCAATTTGTGTTCCTTGCTTTCAAGCACACCTACAAAACAATTTCAAGTTTTAACTTTTGGTACCCAAATCATGTTCGGTCCTTGAGAGTTAGCTTTGGGCCCATTACCCTTTTGAACGCATACTTTCTTGCCTTTGATATTCACATTCTTTCTAGCATTTGCAAATAGATGCAGTATGTCCCTTTCTACCACAATAAAAGCATTTTACGAAAGGACTACTAGAAGTATTGGTTGGGCTAAAAAAACTTTTAAAGGATTTTTCATGTAATTTAGGGTGATAACCCAAACCAGCTTTATCATAAGTTCCTTTTTGATTTCCTAACAAAACATTGAGATTGTCTCTCCCATTTGTGAATTTTGCAAGAATATCATACAAGTCCTCAATTTTGTTTTTCAAAACATTACATTCATTGCATTTTGAAACTTCATTTATTTTGTTTTCACATGATAAGCATGATGAGGTTTTGTTTGAAAGAACTTGCTTTTCCTTGATAACCTCCATTTCTTTATTTAATAAATCTATTTTTGTTTCAAGACTAGAAATTGTTTTCTTTGAAGATAAAATGATTTTCCGAAGACGCATGCTTTCATTATTCAATTCTTCACATGCATAAAGTAAATCATCATATGACAATTCATTTTCAATTTCATTATCAGTTACCTCATCCTCGTCGTCCTCATGATTGGCTATGAGGCAAAGGTTTGCCTCCTCGTTGTCGGATTCATCGGAGGTGTCCATGTCATTGTCTTCCCAAGCAATGTATGCTCTCCTTCCTCTTTTGTCCTTTTGTGATCTCTTTTCAAATTTGTCATTCTTCTTTTGACTTAGAGGACACTCGGGCCTTATATGACCTTTCTTTTTGCAGTTGAAGCACGTTGGCACGTAAGTGGTTCCCTCTCCATCAACCTTCTTTTGAGGGGTGAAGGTTGGTTGTGTTTGCCCCTTGTTCCTCATAAATTTCTTAACTTTTCTTACCATCAGACTCATGTTCTCATCTCCTTCACCAAGCTCATCAAGTTCATCAAAGTTACTATCTTCCTCATTTGTTTCACTTATACTTGCTTTAAGAGTAAGCCCTTTCTTTTTCTTGTCACTTTCTTCACTTTCTTTGAGGCGGTTCAACTCAAGTTCATGTTCCTGCAATTTACCAAATAGAGTTGCCACAGACATAGACGTTAGATCACGTGATTCAGAAATCGCAGTTACTTTGGGTTGTCAACTTCTATTTAAACATCTAAGAACTTTATTTATTAAATCTTCATTATTAAACACTTTCCCAAGAGCCCTAAGATGATTTATTATATGGGTGAAACGTTTTTGCATATCTTGTATGCTTTCACCCTGTTTCATCCTAAATAGCTCATACTCATGGGTTAATGTGTTCATCTTAGCCCTTTTAACCTAGGTAGTACCTTCATGGGTCAATTCAAGGGTGTCCCATATTTCCTTAGCGGTCTTGCAATTTGAGACCCTATAGAACTCATCGTAGCTTAAAGCTGAGGTGATGATGTTCCTAGCTTTCAAATTGTATTGGACCTTTTTCTTTTCCTCGTCGGTCCAAAGAGTTTTTGGTTTATCCATCGAAGCACCATTAACTTCGTGCCGGGGACAAATGGACCATTTTCCACAGCATCCCAAATATCATTATCAAAGGCTTCCAAAAAGATTTGTATTCTTTCTTTCCAATAACCATACCCCTCACCATCGAACGATGGAGGTCTATTTACGGAATTACCCTCATTACGAAAACTGTTTGAAGTCATCTTTCCTCTTGAGACGGTTTCGTCCTTTATATCCAAGAGTTAAGTTCTGATGCCACTTGTTGACAAGTAACCTCAAACACAAGAGGGGGGTGAATTGTGTATGAATTGATTTTTGAAAACTTTTGCTAATTTAAGTAACACTTGAAAATGGTTTTTGTAAAGCGATAGATAAATGATAAAGCGTTTATAAAATAAAGCTTAAAAAGTAAAAATCGTTGCGGAAAAGTAAAGAGATGAGAGAAGAAGATGACACAACGATATAGGCCTACGTCCAGTCCCCAAGGCAATACGACCAAGGGTTTTCAATCAACTCTAGATTTTTAAAACAGGCTAAACTAGAACCTTTACAAATCAGAGCACTCTCAACACAAATTACATGACGTACTATCCCTTGTGCAAGAGTCTCAAAAGCAGTTTGTGAGATCACACTCACTTAGAGAATCTATAAATGATTTACAATGAGAAAGCACTCAAAAGTGCAGATATAAAATACAATTTGAAGCATAGATACAGCAACACCTATATGGTGTATAAGATTCTCAAAGTAATATGGTCAAGTGTAAGTGCAAGAGATGAATTAGTAAAATGAAAAACCAATCAGAGTTTTAGCACAGAGTATAATAGAGGAGAGTAGTATGTTGTGTATTGGACAAGGCTGCCAAGTCTCCTATTTATAGAAAACAGGTGAGAGTTCAAAATGAAATTAGGTCAAGCCTCTTAAAATGCATTTCTGTCGCATAATAATCGATTATTTAAATGTCATAATCGATTATTTAAAGTGTTTTCAGGAAGAGCGCAAATGGACAGAATAGGCATAATCGATTATGTGGTCAGTGACTTTTTCACAAAAGATTATAATCGATTTCATTAATCGATTATGATGTTACTGACTTTTACATAAAAGGCTATAATCGATTACATAATCGATTACAGGGTGTCTGTTGAAGCTTATAGAAAGTCAGTAAGGTCATAATCGATTATTCAATTGTAATAATCGATTATTCAATTTCAAAATTTGAATTCAACGGCTTTAATATCATAATTGTTCATTAACACTCATTAAAGCCATTTAACCACGACTCATAATCGATTATAGTATTTCCATAATCGATTATGGTGCGTATCAGATTGAATTTCAAAAACTTGACAATTAAGGAATTAATTGCCCAATTAAACTTAATTAATTGTCAGTTTTAAACACATGTTAGAAAACATTTAATCATATGACAAGCCTTTTAAGCACACGTTAAATGTGTGTGTGTGTGACCATTATTAATTTGAGAACCCTACTTACCATTTACAAATAATTCTAAAACATGCAATACAAGTAGTAAAATTCACTTTTTACCCCTCTTGACTGCTTTGCCTATCTTGACTGTTTGTTTGACCTTTTTCACGCTTTTTGCAAATAAGTCCTTAGACTTCAATACCTTTTGTCATTCATCAAAATACATGTACCTGTCAAGGCATACATCCACACATCCAAGTGGCAGGGCTGACGTGGCGCACCGTCAACCATGTCAGCAAGTTAACAGCTCACAGTAACGGCAGGGACCCAAAGCAAAAAGTTTTGAAATACAGGTACCAAAACCCAACAAAAACCTTTATAAGGACTAATTTCAAAACACCCCTACTTTACAGGGACCAAAAAGTTAATTAAACCTAATATATATTATACAAATTATTTTAAGGTGTTATACATATTTTTTTGTTTAACTATTTGAATATTTTTAAATCAAGAAGGTCTAATAATAATGTTTCACAAAATAAAATATGAGTTTAATTTCTATACACTATTAGTGTAAATGATTTTTACACTGGCATCCAATAATATTTTGACAAATCAACATTATTGTTATTTTACTTATTTCTCTCTTTTAGTTATTAAAATAGAAAACATTCATGTCAATTGTTAATGAATATCAATGTAAAACTTTTTACACTGACAATGCATACGACTTTAATCCATAAAATATATGATATTTTATAAATTCTACATGTTATATATGTTGCACAATTTATTTTAAATACTGTTTTCCAATGGCAATAGGACATGTATAACAGCTCATCAATGAAAACATAACATGTGTAACAATTGTTACACATGTCCTATTATCATTGAAAAATAACATCTAATGTACCTATAGAATTTGACCTAAGTTTCGTCCTTTTATTTTAAGGGAGTCATGCATAATTTTTTATATAAAAAATTAAAAAAAATGGTGGGGGCAGCCGTGGCTCTCCCCCCACTCTTTCTAAGGTCCCCCATTGAATATATGTATACAATCTTATTTCCACATACAATAATCTTATAATTGCACTAACACTCACCCCAATGTTATTATTAAACTATATTTAAATAAAATAAAGAATTTTATTTGAGCAATTTAAATTTAAGCATTTAATCATCATGCAACATACTTCTCTAAATTTTGTTAAAATTTCATCTGAAGCCGTGGATCTGAGTTTTTATTGGTGCTTGGGAAAGAAAGAAGACACCCACTAGTGCAGGAAGTGCTTTTTACGTCAGTCAAAATTGATTTTGGACGTCTGAATAATGTCTGACGTTATTGGAGCAGTCGTTAAAAGTGTAACTTTTTACGTCAGTTCAAAATTGACGCTACAACAAAGTCTTTAACGTCAGTTGTTTAGTACAACTGACGTTAAAATCCATTTTTTTTTAAAAAAATAACTTTAACGTCAGTTGTTTCATAAAACTGACGTTAAAAGATTAACTTTTGACGTCAGTTTTTTATTACAACCGACGTTCAAAGCCAATTTTTTTTTTTAAAATTACTTTTAACGCCAGTTGTACAAACAACTGACGTTAAAGACCTTTTTTTTTAAAAAAAATTATGTTACAATATATCCCTTCCCCCAGCTATCCATGCATTCAGTAAACAGACCAGTCCAGTAAACAGTCTAGTAACAGTCAAATATTTCACTTAAATTTCATTAGTAAAAGAAAAGTATATATATATATATATACACACACACACACACACACACACACACACACACAAAAGGAACAAATGGGGGGATAAAAAAACCAAAACCCCATTGTTAGAAAAAATATAACTAAAAGTTTTTATACTAATTACTACACACCTACATATAAGTTTCTATACTAATTACTAACTACACATCTTCTATATACTCCTGAGGTATACTTGCGGGCAATCCTTTCTCTTTAGCATACGTGAAGAAAAATTCTACAAACCACGCCCTCAATTCTTTCCATGTGTATGCCTGTTCAGAAACGGTAAATATTAAAATATGTTTTTTTAACATGGATAACTAAAGATAAATCACAACTAACATGGATAAATAAGACGTTTGCCTTAAAAGAACAAAACTCACACTATAATCAAGTTTAAATTACCTATATCAATATCCCTTCGTGATGATCATCACGAGTGACATGTACATCGTCCACCTGAGTATCCTCAATTATATAGTAGGCATGTTTGTTGAAAAAGAAGGAGTCTCAGGAATATTAAGAGTTGAATCTTTACTTTCATCACTACCATTATGCATGCTTTTTCCTTGGAGAACCACGGACAAACTTTTGTTAGAAGGATCAATGATGTAGAACACTTGTTTTGCTTGGGAAGCCATTATGAAAGGCTCATTTATATGACCTAACTTGCAAAGGTGTACCAATGTAAACCCCATTCGTCGGTTTGTACACACCTTTACTATCAACCCACTTACATTTAAAAACCGGCAAGTCCAAGCCTTAGGTTTCTTGGCTCATCGGCGAAATCCAGAAACAAAGTATCAATATTCTTCCATTGTATAGAATCAACCGAATGTCGAACCTTTCCATCATGTTTCCTCTCATCATGATGCCATCTAAGATTCTTCGCATCTTTCACATTGGCAAACAATCGCTTGAACCTTGGAATTATTGGAAGATACCACAACACCTTCGTAGGAGGACCCTTTTTTCTCACCTCACATATCGAATCATCAAGATCATCACCATCCTCCGCTTTGTAGCGTGCTAACCAACACTTGGGGCAATCGTGATTGTCTTCATAAACACTGGTGTACAATATGCAATCATTGGGACATGCTTGTATCTTCTTATACTCCATACCCATCGGACAGAATACCTTCTTGGCCTCATAGTTACGGTCAGGCAACGTGTTGCCCTCTAGAAGCAAGTCTTTCAATAGTTCAAGCAATTCGGTGAAGCTTTTATCACTCCAACCATTTCTCGCCTTCACACAAACCAATTTTAACACCGTCGACAACCTTGTATGTACAGTACACCCGGGATACAAAGTCTTATCCGTATCATCGCACAACCTATCATACAAATGTGCTCGCTGAAATGATTCTTGTCTTATATCATGGATCATGTCCTCTACTCGATCATCCTCCATATCTACGTCAACGTCCTCATTTTGGGAGACACTTGCCTTAGTACTTAACAACACATCACCATGCCATATCCATATTGTATAACTCAAGCAAATCCTAAAACAAATCAGATGAGTACGTATATCCTTCACCGTACATTTCCTCGTATTCAAACACTTGACACCAGGACAACATAACATTCTGTTACTATTGGGAACATTCCTTTGAGCAAATTCTATAAACTCTCCTACTCCCTTCAAATACTCATCACTTGTGCGCTTACAAACCATCCAACTACGATCCATAGCTAGATAGATATAAACACATATATCCAATATAAGCACAATATAAGTGTTTCCAAAGACTTGCCTACTTTTTTAAGAAAACTCAAGACAGTATTCAACATTCCATAAAAAATGAGGTTCCTATCCCTCTCTTTAGTGAACTTTTTGCATATATTCTCGGACTTAAAAAATGAACTAAGAAAATGATAAATCATGCTTATTTTTCAATATTTGACCAACCTTTATGCTTACATAACCTATGTTAGAGATAAACTATGGCTTATCACACATACTCACAGAAACATCAAAAATATCATAGGAAATAATGATTTCTTTGCCTCAGATAAATCTAAAACCTATGATACTAATGTTCAGTTAGACAAGTTTATGCCAGATTAAGCACCAACATACAGTTCAGTGCATTCCCAAATTCACTTAACATAAAAAATGCAGCCCATATCTAAATTACAGGAATATAACAACCTTAAGAAACAGTTTCAACTAATCCAAAATCCCACAAGCAAACATACACAAATTGAGAAAAACAAAAGGTTCTACAATCAAGTTCTAACAACTGAAAAGAAAGAAAAGAAAAGAAAAAAAGTGAAGAGATTAGGGTTCATATTAGGGTTCAGTACCTTACAGATGGGAGATGGAAAGGTGCTCGAGTAGTGGTGACCGCGCGGTTTAGAACCTGCTAAAGATGGGAGAGGGAGTTGTGAAAGATTAGGGTTAGGGCAACGCAATGGAGAGGGGAGAGAGAGAGAGAGAGATAGAATAACTACCGATGGAGAGGAGCACGCGGTGGAGAGGACCTCATGGTGGTGGCGGTGGAGAGGAGCACGCGATGGAGAGGAGATCACTTGGAAGGGTTAGGGCAGAGAAGGTTTGAGAGAGAACAGAGAACAGAGTGAGTGAAAGTGGAAGCTGAAAGGCGTGCGGGTAACGTATAGTTGCTTAAAAACTACCTTTAATGTCATTTGTTAAAAGGACTGACGTTAAATGTTAAGTTACTGACTTTTAACGCCAGTTCAATAAAAAACTGACGTTAAAAGTAAATTAAAGGAACCTGATATTTACAAAACTGTCACCGCCTCCTTTTTAACGTCTAACTTTTGGTTAACTGACGTAAACATTTCCGTTTATTGTATATTTTTGCACTAGTGACCACAGCAACACAGAAAGCACAAAAAAATACAATGATATTATTTGGACACAAATTTTGACACTATGTATAGGCATTATATAGCTGACGGGGTGTTTTGAGAGTGATGAAATACATCATGATAGAGAATAAAATAATAAATAAATGCTGAAGAATACTTTTATACGTGTTAGACATCATTTTCATGTCCAAATATCATTACTCAAAAATTAAGAAGCAAGCCGCCCAGCTATCTGTAGTAAGCTACAGGGTACCCCTCGTATCTGCCAACAGCAATGTAGCCAAATCTTGGGAGGCCTCCTGAAGGATAGACAAGCCAGTAACAACACGCTTGTTAGCACTTAGTAGTAGGGTATTCGCGGATTGGATTGGATCGGTTTTGAGCTAAAAAGCCATCCGATCCAATGATGAAAACATCGTGCGGTTTGGATTGGATCGGTTTGCTTTCATAAAAAATTCCGATCCGACCCGATCCAATCAAATGCGGTTTTGGATTCGATTGGATAATTCGGTTTTTGTCATACTTTATTTTACTTATTTATGTCAAGTGTACTTTTAACCTATTTAATAAAGGACAAAAAATAATCTTCATTTAAGTGAGCTACTTTAGGGTGCCCAATGCTTATTTTAACATCTCTTTATATTAGAACAATAGAACCTTCATGAAAGGTATCAACTATTTGTTCCTTATTAACCATTATTTTAATTTGGGAGTTTGAGAAAAATAATTATTGATATTTTTTTAACACATTCTTTTATGTTAAATATTCTTTTATGTTATTTTTTCTATATCTACTCTCACTTATCCTTTTTTTTTCCCTTGAATCGGCTACAAATAAATTGTAGCTAATTATTTTTCAAATTTACTTAATTGATTTCCTATTTTTTCGTGTTTACTCAATCAAGTATATATATATGTTATGTATCAAAACCTTTAGAAAAATATAACATCAAAACATTAATATTTATTCTAAATAGTCTCATATATATCATTCCAACAAAAATATCAAAGAAAATGAGGGACATAAAAGTATGAAAAATAATGCTCAAGTATGAGTAATACTATAATTTAAAAAATAATAGTATATGTATATAAAAGTTCGGTTTGGATTGGATTGGATTGGATGCAATAAGTTATCTAAAATCCGATCCGATCCAATTATAAAAAAAAACAGTTTTTTCTGTTTTTCGGTTCGGTTTTGACGGTTTGAATTGGTTTGGATCGGTTGATTAACACCTCTACTTAGTAGCATTCATCTTAGCCAAATAACCAGCATATTGCGATTTCTTTTTTTTATTATTAATAATAAAAGTTTGGGTGAGTTAGGTCTCAGAGGTTCATCAGGGTTAGAGCAGACCTCACAGCTCAAAAAGCGTTTACAGAGGTATTTACAGATTACCCACCAACGAGGTCCTCACATTGGTAGTGGGATTCGAACTCACGACCTTGTGAATTATGAGTCGTATCTTTACTAATTGGACCAACCTTCGTTGGCTCCAGCATATTGATTTTAGAGTTTAATTTATATGTACATTGAATATAAAATATTTTTACACTGACATTTAATAATATTTTAACAAATCAGTATTATTATTATCTTTTTAGTTATTAAAATATATATATATATATATATATAAATATTAGTAAATATCATTATAAAACTTTTTACACGGATAATACATACCATTTTAATCTTTGATTTCGAGATTGTTTGAGTGAGATATTTTTCTCACAGTAAAGGTGAGAAAAACATGTCTCCGGCCACTTTTTCAAAAGTTACGTGAATGAAATTTTTTACTAATGTAATTTAGAACGTGATTCTATTGTTAGAAATCTAAAACAAAAACATACTTCTTCATTTATTAGTGTGTGTTTGATTTCACATTGGAAACCTATCGAAATGATTATGCCTTCTTTCAAATGTGATTTTAGTAAAAATAAGATGTTTGCTTAGTATCAGGTAAAATTGATTTTGCCTCCAGAAGCGATTCTGACTAAAAGCTACAAAAGGTAACTTTTGAGTTGAGTTAAAAAATTCACACTAAATTTAACATCAAACTTACTTTCAAAATAAAAACATCCAAACATAAAGCACTTTACTTCAAACTCAATTATAACCAAATCAAATTTACAAAATCAATTACGTTCAAAATTACTTTTATCAAATGCTCATCCAAATACACACTTAAAGTATGAGCAAAAATAACCTGCGAATCTCTAAACAGAAGCTCTTTAATAGCCATGATAATTGTAGCATAAATATGAAAGGAGCTGGAGGGAGCATTCTGATATTTTATACAAAATAAATAAATATTAAAAAAATAGAACTTAACATTTTAAAAGGGTTAAAAAAAACATGGAAGTAATAATTTTTCTTTCTTATTCTTTTCTATTATTTTTTCATGATTATCAAACAGACACCAAGTTGTCTCCTAGCTTCCATCTCTATCATTAAAATCAAGAAAAAGAAAAGAACAAGAATAAGAGAGAAAAGAATAAAAAGAGAAAAGAAGCACTCTCTTGATAGGCCGAGAGAGAAAGAATCTAAGGTGATCGTGACAGGACATACAAGCTTGGATTTTGACATCTCAGGGACCAGAGAGAGATAATAGTTGTGACACAAGCAGAGGAAGCAAGGAAGAGTTAGAATGAATTTGAGTTGAAGGAAATGGAATGGAACAGTTTTTTGCATATAAGAAAGGGAGCACAATGAGGAGATCACTTTATATATATGGTATAGAAAAGGCACAAGATTATAGAGCAATTTGCATGGTTTCAATTGTAATAGCTAAACATGTTGGCAGGTTGGCAGTGGCAGCATATAATAACTGGACAGGGCTACCGCACGTTACAGCTAGTCGGGTAGCCATCAACTGATCTCATCATCCAACTTTGTTTTGTGTTGCACTTACTCCTTCGCTTCTGCCTTCTGTCATGAATATTCATATGTTGGATTTTCTGATATCACGTGATTCTCATTACTCCTTCCTTTTATTTCATATTTCTCTGTCCACTTTTTTATTTTTTTTATTAAAGATTTTGGTTCTTATATATATTTGACGTTGATTCCAATTTTATTTCTTGTACCTGCAAAATTTTAAAATTACAGCTCCTACACTTGTCGTAGTTACCAATTAACTAACTAATCTCTGTCGTTACATGAGATGCCAACACCATTAGTAATGATGGATCCTATATATGTCGACAAATAATCGTTCTTGTTGATGATACGTGGCTCCATTATCTGGTATGTCGTTGTTATCAAATTAGTCATTATTTGTTACACAAGGTGTCGTTGTCATTAGTAACATTCATATATTGACAAACGACCATTCTTGTTGGCGGTACATGGTTCCATCAGACAGTTTAACTAATGTTTTAGGGTGCGTTTGATTTGCAAAAGGTATCAGGACAGCACAGGACAGACAGAACAATACAGGATAAATCCTTGAGTCACAGGACAATTCTTTGTCTTATACATTGTTTGATGGATAATGGACAGCACAAACAAAACAATATTAAGTTTATCGGAATATCCTTTATAATATATATTATATTATTTAATATATAAATATAGACAATAGAGAGAGGGAGGAGAAAGTGAGTGAGAGAGGGAAGAGAGAGAGGAGAGAGAGGATAGAGAAAGAGAGACGAGACAGAAAGAGAGAGTGAGGGAGAGAGAGAAAGAGAGAGGAGAGGAGAGAGAGGGGAGAGAAAGAATGGAGAGAGAAGGAGAGAGAGAGGGAGAGGGAGAGAGTGAGAGAGAGGAGAGAGAAAGAGAGAGGGGGAGAGGGAGAGAGAAAGAGAGAGGGGAGAGATGCAAGGATAATTTTGTCATTTGTTAGTCTGTTCATGGGACAACTTTTTGTCCCATGGTTTGGTGGGGGAAAAAATTCTGGGTTTTTGTCGTGTCCTTCACCCTATTTTTTGTCCTGTCCCCTGACCACTTTTCAAATCAAACAGGGGACAAAAATTTTTGTGCTGTCCAATCCCCTGAATTTTTACAAATTAAACATATCCTTAGTCTCTATACATGACATTGATTTTGATTATACTCCTCATACTAAAAAGATTTAGAAATAAATCCCTATATATGCCGTGTCGTTAGCTAAGGTACCATCAACGTTAATAGTGATGTATTAAATAAGTGGATATACTTTGTCCATTTTAGAGACAAGCTAATTACTTGAGAAGAATATTATCCAACAATGTCATGTTGCGAGCAAGAGATATATTCTATTCTATAATCTATAATCTATAATATATATAAAGGAAAATGTATGCAGGAATTTGTTATCCATGTGTCGATCAATCGGTCCATCCATGTCAGTATTTTCCTACTTGTCATCCATACCATGAAACAGGGGATGGCTATTTGGCTATTAAAAAGCAAATCGATTAAATAAGGAAAGAAATTCAATGCATTAAATCACATATTTAATTTCAAATTTCAAATTCATATCAATCCACCATGAAAAGACAAAATAAAAACAAATCAATAGAGTGTCGAACATTTCAATTGTATGGATTTCATTTGATTTCTGATTTCCTTCATTTCTTTTGCACCCTTCTCTCTATCTCTCTCTTTTCTTTTCTTTCATTCAATGTTTTCATCACATTTCATCTTTCTCCTATGAAGTTTTTGCAGATCTATGAAATTATGTAGAACGAGTGCATGTATTTTTTAGATCACCACCTCTATCAGGAGACCACCGCCGCTCAGCCACCATCCTCTATCTGAGGTGCATATATCTTTTTTCCTTTAATTTTTTTTCTTTATCCATGTTGAAAATGGAATTGATTGACATTGACTTTTGTTTGAATGATTTTGAAAATAATTCTCTTAAAATTTTCCCTCTTAGGATCTTCAAAGACGTCCTGCTCCGTGCTCCTTCATTTATCTCTCATCTCAAGTAATGACTCTCATCTCTTCAAAGATTATCTATGGTTTATTTTTTTTATCACTGCAAGGTTCTGAAATTTGGAACCCTTTGATTCTCGCTATTTTTTTTTATTTTTTCCAGAGCTCCGTCCCAAATCTTTAAAAGGTAAGGATCCATTCTCTTCTATTTTTTTTTACGAAGATTACGAAGAAGAAGATGAATCAGATGACAATGATAATCATGATGAAGAGTCCATCTCCAACAAAGTTGTCCCCGTTCTTCAAGGTTTTTTTTTATAAGATTCTTCAAGGTTTTTTACCTAGCGTTTTAATTTTTTAAAATAAATAATAGCGTGATAATCAATATCAATAGTTGAATTCCATGTTGTTTGGGTTAATTTGGTGGAAGGAAATGATATAGAATCATTGTCATTAAATAAATGCAAAATAGAAACTTCATTATACAAGATTGCATTGATTAGAATTTATTATACGACAAACAATTCAAAATTATTTTGACCTACGATTCTAAATTCACGATAATACAATCAATGCATAATTAATTAGCTTCCGATTTCCTGTTTTTAAAGTCTTTCATGCTTGCAGTTTTAAATTCAAATTTCATCATAATTGATGATTAGGAAAACAAAATAATTGCAATTGTTTTTAAACATTTTCATAAATGGCGTTATTTCCATTAACATGACATTATTATTCTAAACATTTCAAATATTTCATGACATTATTTCAATGCAATTATTGTCGGTATTAATGTGATATTTGTTTCTTTATTGATTGAAAATTTAAAATCATTCGAACTTGAACTACAAATTTTTATTGATGGCATTAATTTGAATTTGAATTGGAGTTTAGGTTGTTGTCTGAATTGGAAATTTATATTGATTTAAACCAATTTGTATTAAGTGATATTAAAAAATGGCATTAACATTATATTTGTTTCCTTATTAACTGAAAATTTGAATTAACTCGAATTTGAATTGGAAATTTTTATTGACGACATTAAATCAATCTTGAATTTAAAGCAATTTCCAAAAGAGAATGAATGTATCTTTATTAAAATTGATATGATTTCAACAATTTAAAGCAATTTAAATCCGTAACTCATTAATACTCGGTAATTTATATAAATGTATCTTTCACATAAAATGATATGATATCAATAATTTAAATTTATTTAAGACTGCAATTTAAAATCAACAATTTAAAGCAATTTATCATTTAAAGTCGATATGGTCAAAACTAATAAATTGTGATGGGATTAAATATCTCAATTAAGGATTGCCGTTTCTTTAATGATATATATATATATATCTATAATAATATTAATATAATATGTACATTTGAGACTCTAATTTACAGAAAAATGTACAGGTACTCTAATTTACAGGAAAAATGTACAGGTCTCATCTCATGACAAACTCTCTATTGGATTTGCTCCCCTATTTGATATGGATTTGCTCCTATGTTTTATAGTTGTAGGATCATCTAATCTGATTTAATTCAAAGCAAAAAAAGGGGGGAATAATCAATGTAGTAATTGCAGATAAGCAGCGAAGCAAATCCAAATCAAATACAAATATTAATGCAAAGTAAGTAGCAAATTAATTTATTGAATATATTCTTTTATCAAAGAAATTTTGAATTTTATTTTACCTAATAAATATATAATTAAGTACATGATAAAAAATTAAATCAATATATATTTAGATGTAATTGATTTAATAAACTTTATTTATAGGGTTTGTCTTATCATTTCGAAAAATTTTGATATGTCCTACATTATAATAAAAAAAATGTTCCAAAAGTAAAAATTATTTTTTGTTTTAATTTACACATTATTTAATTAAATTTAATAATATTCGATATTTTATATATAAAAATGGCATCCAATAATAAATATGCATAGAAATCAAAATTTTATAATTTAAAGATGCAAAAAATTATATTATTAAAAAAATATGCATGACATCCGATGCAAGGCACGGGGAAATGAGCTTCTCATAAGGAAAAGAGAAAAGAAAATAACATGATAGATAAATATATTTTCTAAAAACGGTTAATTAACTTGCATAGGAAAGGAGAATAAATAAATCAACTAGATTTTATGAGAGAAGAAAAATATTAATATGATAGATAAATATATTTTATGGCAAAAACATGTTCTCAAAATAGATAATGGCTAACTTGCACTCGGGAAAGAGGAGAATTAATTCAAATAGATTTTCAAGAGAAAAGAAAAAATAATATGATAGATAAATATATTTTCTAAAGATAGTTAACTTGCATGAGAAGAGAGGAGAAATTAATATAATAGATTTTCAAGAGAGAAGGAAAAAACGAAATGGCAAATAAATATTTTATCTAAAAATGGTTAACTTGCACGGGGCAAAAAGAAAAATAATAAATCAAATAGATTTTCAAGAGAGAAGAAGAAAAATAATATGGAAGAAGATTATATTTTTCTAAAATTAGTTAACTTACACGGAAAAGATGAGAAATAAATCAAATATATTTTCGAGAGATAAGATAAGAATGACATGATAGATAAATATATTTTCTAATAATTGTTATTTTGCACTTGAAAAGAGAGAAATAAATCAAACAGATTTTTAAGAGAGAAGGGGTGGATAAATATATTTTCTAAAAATGGTTAACTTGCACGGGAAAAGAGAAGAAATAAATCAAATAAATTTTTAAGAGAGAAGAAAAAAAATATGACTGATAAATATTTTTTTTTAAATTGTTAACGTGCACCATGCAAAGAGAAAAAAAATAAATCATGTAAATTTTCAAGAGAGGAGAAGAATATTAATATGGTAGATATATATATTTTATAAATGGTTAATTTGTACGGGAAAAAGATGAGAAATAAATCAAATAGATTTTAGGAGGGAAGAAAAAATTAATATGATAGATAAATATATTTTATAAAAATGGTTGACTTGCACCAAGAAAGAGGATAACTAAATCAAATAGATTTTTAAGATAGAAGAAAAATAATAATATGATTGATAAGTATTTTTTTTCCATAAAAAGTCATATCATTACGAAGATCATTGAGAGGTATTTAGTAATTATGTTTAAATAAATTACACCAAGAAATGATTAATCGGCTTAAAATGAAGTTGTTGCTTTAAAATATATATTTACTATTAAATGTTTAGAGAAGTATGATACTAAGGTGGTGAGAGACGAAATGGTTAGTGTTAATTTATAATTTTGCTTTGAAAATAAAATTTAGAATAAAACTTTAATGTCTATTTTCAAATCTTATGTTTTTTAATATATCTTTATACATGTTTTATTTTTAAATTATATTGTTTATACTAAAATTGTATAGTAGACAGTATGTACTTATTTACATTTAAGAGTCATTATCAGTATAGTAATATATCAATAATAATTATTAAGTTAATATATGTTACACTTTATAATCGACGATTCAGAAAAAATAATTTTTTAAACAACTTTTTATATATAATTCACCATAAAAAATTTTAAATCACAAAATGTGAAATCAACAAGTACATATTGAAAAATGAAATTATAAAAAATAGCATGTTCCCCATGTATGGCACGGGTCCATACACTAGTTAGTAATAAACCAACATGTCATCCCTTGCAATAAAAAGGAGATTAATTTAGTTGTACACCAAAAAAAAAAAATACAAGTAACTTTTAAGTCATAAAAAATAAAGTTTTATCCATTTTTTAATTTATTTTAAAAACATAACTATAATTAAAAGCAAAATTAATTTAAAAATATTGGGAGTTGAATAAATTTGAAATGGAATGTCAACGAAACCCTTACATGTTCAAACAACAATTTTTTTTTTTGTTCGGAACTCATTCTAATTAATTAGCCCTTTGGGCCGAGTGGATCCACCAGAGAGTATCTGCACAGCTTAAGCCCCTCGGGCCCACTATTGGATTAATCTCTAGTTCAGCTGATTGAGTAGGGTTTTACCTATTGGTTCTCAGCCTCCCAATGGAGGTGATTGCACAAGGATTCGAACCCAGGTTCTCCAAGTTCTCCTTATTGTGAGAGCAAGTTGCTTCCACTTGACCAACACCTCATTAGTATTCAAACGACATTTTAATTCCTACAATCAACGTCACACTTAAACTCACACTACATGAAAACCACATCAATGACTTATACATCCATACTTATAAAGTAAGTTTGTCTCTGAAGTTGGCAAGTAAGGATATGTTCACCTCTGATTTAATGGAAATCTCTAAAGTAAGTAGGAAGTAAGGGTATAATCATCATTGATTTAATAAAGTAAGTTTGTCTCTAAAGTGGGCTAGTAAGAGTATATCCATACCTTGGCTGTTATAGAAAGTGATTTGGTCACGATATGATGAATGTAGATGTAGGGACCTGTTTCTAAATTATATGTGTGGGAACAAAATTCAAAATTTGTATTACATATAGGAATCAAAAAATTAGTTGAACCACCAAACAAGGATGGTAGTTTGCCCACGTAGGATCGTCACTAAAGGCGTTGGCACCACATGTGTAACGGCGACATGTAGGAACTCATTTTTAAAATTTTCACGTATGGAGATAAGTATCAAAATCAATATCATGTATAGGGATTAAGACCTTAGTTTAATCTTGTTTTTATGTGATTGTTGAAGTTAGGTGATTGTGAAGATATGACAAGGTATAGGACCAATTCATATTTCATAGTAAGGGTAGCAGATTTATTACACGTCATATCTTAAGGGACATCGAAGGTGACAAAGTGTTTTTTTTTTTACAAAGGTGACTGAGTGTTGTTAAGGTAAAGATACGTAATATAATTTATTGATGCCCTCTTATTGTATTTGGTAAAATTTAATATCAAAAGACAAATGAAAATAGAAAAATATTATTAATATATACTTCTTAATTTTTTAAGATAATAAAAACAAATTAAATCAAAATATTATTTTAATGTTAAACTTATTTTGACTTGGGAAGAATAATAAAACATCATCCACATTCAACAGATACGATGTTATGTGAAGAAGAAATTGTTTTCCTTTGAAGATATAGAATATTGTAGGAATAAAATGCATTTTCGCATTTATCAAAAAAAAAAATGCATTTTCGCCATAAAGTCTGTTTTTGGGACCCTATTGCTCATCGTTTTTGGAATATTTCAAGCTTATTGAAGACCCACTTCCCACTATATGTCTGGAAGCAGTGGTTGACTGCACATACAGATAATAGAAAAAGCAAAGGGTCTTACTGTTATTTTGTCATTTTCTGGGTATATGGTATGTTAATGTATCATGCATTTTACTACAGAAGTAGGACGATTTTATCATTTTTTGGGTATATGCATGTATCATTTTTCAACTGGGGTAAGCGTTAGAGAGCGTGACTGGCTGACTGCTTCCTGAGACTATAGTACAGAATATATGCATGTATCATATTTGAACTGCATTAATCATGTTTAATGGATAGTTAATGAATGTAACAATATGTCACAATTGATTAACTAATTATTGAATGTAATTAACCACAAATTTAAATTATATTAATCATATATCGTAGTTGCTGTCCGAGTTGCCAAAATCCAATTTTACAAATAATATTACTCAACAAACGACATATGCAATTTTGTTTATCTAGCAATTCTTTCTCGTGATAACATGATAGACGTTGCAACATCATGTTGTTTTTTTTTGTTTTTTTTTGTGTTTTTTGTTTTTTATAGGCAAATATTAGTAATTAGTGTGTTATATTAGTGGGGGAGTTGAACTCATGATCTCCTTATCACTCCAAACTAGAGCTGTCAAAAAGAGCTCAGCCCGATGGGTTGGCTCAAATAGCCCGACATTAAGCATGGGTTGGGTTGACAAAAAGCATGCCCGAAATTATTTTGGCCCAACCCAGCTGGCCCGAAAATTCATTGGCCCAATGTGGGCTGGTCCGTGATGGACTGGGCTGGCCCGGACTTTGAAAATAAAAAGAATATTTAATACTACACATTCTCACTATTTTGAAAAAAAATACATTATTGTTTATATAATAGTAATTTCATCTCCACGTGTTTTGAATAATATATTTTTACTAGTTAAATTTGTCAAAAAACTTTAGTTGATGTTTAAAAAAAAATATTGTCTTACTCTTTAAGAGAATAAAAGATATTGTATCGTCCAACATATATTTCCCGGGGAGTTTTATCTTGATACTAAACAAAAAATAAAACCTCCCTCCCATATCTCTTGAATGAAAAATCGTAACTTAATAGTTAACACCCATCATACACTTTTTTATCTGTGCTACTTACTACATTGTTGGTTGTTAATTACGTAACTTAACACAATAATATTTGTAGTAATATATAATATGTATTTTAAGTTATATCTCATTATTAAAAAATAGAAGATAATTTTTTTAACAAAATTAATTTAAAATTTATAAGTTAATGATTTTTATAATGTTATTAATTTTAAAAATATATAATATAATTTTTATCTTTATTGAAATATATTGGCCCATGCGCTAGCCCATTTGGCCCGCAGCCCACATAGGGCTGGGCTAGACTAGTAAATTAGTAACCGATATTTAAATTGACCCAGCCCGATCCAGCCTGAAAATATAGTGACCCGCTATGGGATGGCCCGATCCGAATTAACAGCTTTACTCCAAACCCTATGTCTCTCTCCAAAACCACCTTGAACACCTTTTATATATATAACTTCCCGTTGCAACATGTTGTGATTTGCCAAGGAAGAATGTTAATGTAATTTTTCAAAATGATTGAAAAGATTGAAAAAAAATAGAATCAAGTCTATCGAGTAACAAAAAATATAAGTTGACGGAATAATTAATTCTTAATAATTTGATTATTTAAATTTTATTCTTATTTACGAATCAGTCATCTAATGAATTATAGATTAAATTTAAAGAGTTTAATTTCTATGTACTGACAGTGACAACTAATCAAAAATCATGAAATTGATGACTTTTAAGATGTTTAGATAGGAATCAAAGATTTGTAATGATGTGTACATTTCTGATTGGTTAACAATATAATTTTTTTTTTACTCTGTCAATATATACTAATTAAATCCAAATTTAAATATTATCCGCTCCTAATATATTAAATACGAGTATCATTCGCAAAGTAAAAGACCTTTCTTAACTCATTTGGACTTTGGAGTGAGTCATATATACCTTTATGTATATCAAATTTTTCATTTTTAATACACATTTAAATTTACTAATTAATTATATTATTCACTTTGTACTTTTTTAATTTAGGATATTCTATAACCACATCAGTTAATTACTTTATTCATTTTTATATTATTTTTAATATAACATACTAGATATTATACCCGTGCATTGCACGGACATCTTTACACCACTTTATTTGGATAGTTATCTTAAAATATTGAAAATTAAAATTAAAATTTGTTCTACTTTTGATATTAAAAATCATTGAAAGGATGTTTTGTGTTTTGGACTTCTAAATATGTAGAATTTGTTTATATTTTATATTTTTAAATTTAAAATATTTGCATAATTAACTGAAGAACAACTTTATGTATGAGTTATACTTGAAGAGAGAAATATTGAAATAAGTTTAGTCATATGTATGAAATCAATTATTTTGGCTTAAAAAACATTTATCACGTATATAAATTAAAATGTAAAGTTGGTCGTTGAAGCCCCTTAAAAAGAAAAAGAAGACTAATTAGAGCAAGATATAAAGCGAAACCACACTAAATGTAATAATTTAAGAGTGACTTAAATTGTGAAAGGAACAAGTTCATGTTTAACATGAACTCCTGAATTAAGCTAATTAAGTCTGGTGTGGTCCGTGACAGTCTTAGACTTGTCCACATCAAATTTTTTTTATATATTAAAAATGTCAAAAATATAACTTATAATATTTAACCTTGGTATATATGAAATATTGTTGGATTCAAGTGCATTTTCTCATTAGAATTTTTTTGTCAAAACTTTGGTTTATGTGTTTAATTTATATTATCATTCAATCAATTTAACTTTTAAAACATAATATTATTCTCTTAAGTCATCAGTCTTACCACATGTTTTTCTTTTGAGGTCGGTTCTATTTACGTTTATCATAAACTTTTGAATTAAACTGGTTAAGTTTGGCATGGTTTGTAACCGTCTTCGATTTGTGTTCATTTTTTTCTTAAATATAAAAATGCCAAAAGCATTACTTATAGAAGTTAACCTTGAGATATATATATATATTGTCAATACTGTGCATTTTTTCATTAGAATGTTTTTTGTCAAAATTGTGCGTTAATTTTTTTAATTTACATTATTATTCAATCAATTTAATTTTTAAACATAGTACTACACTATTAAAATCGTCAGTCATATAGCAACTTTTAATATTATTTTTATATAATATTTATTTTATTTTTATGAGTTTTTTTATTTTATTTTTTGTAATTTTTGCTTTTATCGCGCTATGGTTGCACAAAATATTTTTTTCTAAACATATGTATTAATTTCTCCTAAAATTTTATTTAATCATCCCTGATCCTCTTATTTTAATTTATGTTAATTTATTAAATTTTTTTGTTAATTCAATTTATACTTACCATGAAAAATAACATTAGAATTATATTCCACAATAAATTTTAAAATAATAAAATACCAAATATTTTAATAATACTTATAATTGTTAGCTGTTATATATAACAGTAAAATTGTGAAATTTGACCATTGGATGCTGCACATTTCAATTTTAAATTAGTTCATTGAATCACTATAGCGTAAGAGTCACTACAAGAATTGTTCAAATTTGTGAGGGTCTCTTTGCGACGGCCATAAAAGCGGACGGAAATATCTAATCATAACGATCATTGTTCAGAATTTGTGATGGCTTTTTACACTAGCCATCGGTAAATCCATCGCTATCAAATGCACGCTTTTCTGTGAAATAAATGGCGCCATTTTTAAAGGAATTTTTTAATTTGCGACAGCTAAAGCCGTCGCTAAAATTTGGCCACATTTGCGATGGCCTTTGCCGTCGCTAAAGAAAGTGGGAATTTCCAGATTCCAAGATTTGTGACGGCCAAAGCAGACGCAAACATGTTTTTAGTTTGCGACGGTCTTGCCGTTGAAAAATCCGTCTCTAAGGTCCAATAAATGTTGGAAAACAGAAACCCTTTCTCATTAGCGCCTCCACCTCTCCCTCTTCGCGCCTGACTCGTCGCCTCCACCAGCTACGAGCAACGATGGCCACCGCGGCCACATTGGCCACCGCAAGCCCCCTCCGGTCCCCTCCTTTCCCCTATCCACTCCTTTCCCCTCTCCCCTCCCTTTCCCACTGCCATTCCGTGAAGACCACCTCCGTCACCGTCGCTGCCTCTACCGGCCACCATCCAAGCCTCTTCCAGTCACTGGTAATGTATTTGTTTCATCAGTTATATATGTAGTTCTAGAATAGTCAAGAATTTTTTGGATTGATATGGTTGCCATCAGTGACAAACAATGTTCCAAGTGTAACGGAGTATAACACTTTCAAGTGCCACTCTACAATCTGAGCTCATTGATTTGTAAGATTATTATTAATATTTTTGTTACAATTAGTAACAAGAATATGTCCTTGTTTTTCCTGTTTTCCCTCTTGCTCATACAGAGGTTACGGTGTGAGGCATTGATCACAGTTGAGGATGGAAGGAACTTTGTTGCTGATGCTGTTCTCGTAACAGTTCATGGTGTGGAATCCTTAAGGCCAATTTAATAGAGTTTGTCCCAAAACTGCCTGAGTGGAAGATTGCTGCAATTAAAGATCTTGGTGTGGGCAATGAAAATAAGATTACCCTAAGATTTGACAAAGTGTTTTGGCCTAACGTAGAATTTATGGACTATTTTCTCAATCTCCATAATTAATTAAAAATAATTCATATTAAATAATTAATTAATAAAAAATTAATTAATCAAGTTATTATATTTAAAAAAAATATGTATTGCAATTTGCGACGGCCAAGCCGTCACTACTTTCTAGTGATTTGCGATGGCCTGGCAGTCGCTAATGTCTGCTGATTTGTGACGAATTTGAGACGGCCAATTAAAAAAAACCGTCAGAAATGGTTTCCGACGACCCTATATGCGACAGGTTTGTGGTCGTCACATATCCGTCAGAAATACGTGTTTTGCGACGGATTTGTGTCATTTGCGACGGCCTTTGGCCCTCGCTAATACCAATTTTTCTTGTAGTGAGTTAAGGTAAAAGTTCATGCTTGTAGCACCATGTGCTTATATACCAACCATAACCTATTCATGTCTCTAGGATTATAAAGGGAGAAAGAAAGAAGCCTTTTGTTCAAATTAGAAGAAAACGAAAAGCCAGACTAAAAATCTAATCAACAACATTTACTGATATATATACATTTATTGTTATAAATTTATTGATATAAATTGACAACCATTGACATTTTTATCCTAAGTTTGAGCTGGAAAATATCAAGATACTCCATATTGTCCAAGTGATTTGACATATATGCCACAACCACCACATTCCTTTTAATAATAATAAAGATAAAGATTATATAGTCACATTTTATTTTGTTAGTGGTGGGGTTTGAGCCCTCAATCTCCTTATCACTCGACTCCTTAACTCCCGCACTGCCGCACCCCAACCACTAAGCCAACCTTACAACCCTTTATTATATAGTCACATATTTCAATTAATTTTTTTTCTTTTTTTTTTTACGAGTTTAATTTTGATATATTGTTAGTGTTAAGTTTTTTATGCTATCAACTAATCACAAGCCATTATGTGATTTTTAAGATAGTTATAATAAGATTTAAACATTTTTAATGATATGATAATTTATGATTAATTGATAGTGTGAAAAATATTTACACTAACAATTCATACTAGTTAAATTATTTTCAACAATTTTTTCATTAGAGCTGATAATTGTCATTATCTAAATTTGTATGGATTTAATTGATATATACTGACAGTGTAAAGTTTTTTTACACTGTCAACCAATTAGAAATTGACACATCATTACAAATGTTTAATTATTATTACAATCACCTTAAAAGTCATCAATTCTATGATTTCTATTTGGTTATCAATGTAAAAATCTTTACAGTGACAATGCATACAAATTAAACTCAATTTTTATTGCTTCCAAATTAATAAAAAACCAACATGTTTTTCTTTTTTCATCTAAAAAAAAAAATTGTTGCGTTTTTATTATTATCATTCAACAAATCTTATTCAATAAATTCTAATATTACTTCCTTTCATCTATAATAGGGCAAATTATGATCAGACTCAAAGTCTTTATTACTTCACAATTAGTATATCCTAATATGGTCGAGATCCAATTTTATATGTTTTTATTTTTCTCAATTTAGTATATCTCAATCACGTCTAGCAATTGAGATGAAATCCCGCATATAAAGTCAATATAGACAATTCATAACTGTGCAACCGATACCTCAAAACACTTCAATGGGATGACACAAGTCTCTTTTTACTTAGTTAGTGATATCGAATTCAAATCTTAGTCCTCAGCACAACAATATTCTTGAGGGAAAATGTGGCCCTTTTGATTATACCCTGCCCGATAAATTAATCTCCACAATTACGCACGAGATAACCCAGAGAACCAAAAAATAGTCGTACTACCAATGCCATTATAAGTTATTCCAACTGTTGGTTTTTTACTTTTTTTAAGGATTTCTTCTCTATCGAGGAAATCTATTTATATTCTTCTGGTGAATATATTTATTTGGGTTAAATATATTTTTTTAAGACAAAAGCAAGTTTATTGTATTTCATTCATAATCTTGTCAACAATACAAGTAGGAGATAAATAATAAGAACAAAGACTAGCACTAAAAATAGAATCCCTAACTAAGGCATGAGTCACTAGATTTGCTTGTCTTCTAATAAATCTCAGTGAAAAGTTTGGAAAAGAAGAGAAAAGGTTCCTGCATTGTGCCACAATAGAACTAAATTCTGTGAGGTTATGACTTTGCTTGTTCAACTCATCCACAACTGATTTGCTATCCAACTCAACTTTGCTATATAATTTTCATTCATTTTTTGTTTCTATGTTTAATAAAATGATATATTTTTAGTCCCTCATCAAGAAAAACAAAACATGTTTTTTATTTTTTAAAGAGTAAAAACGAATAATTTTTTTATAAAAATCAAAATCAAATTTTATCAATGTCATAAGAATAAAAATCATATTTAACCCTGTTTATTTTTATATTTGATTGCATTTTGCAAGAGATGTTTCCTTCATAGGATACATTTGTCTTCCTTTCCCTATTTATCGTTGGAATAAATTTTGGCAGTAGCATAAGTCACTCACTCGTTCGCTGTCAAAAGCACCGAACTATGGCTATGGCCATATATATGCAAGCTCATAAAGTCAGCAGAGGTCAGATCAGATGACCCACAAAGGAAACCTCTCTTTGTCCAGATCGACGGTGGACGAGGGGCTGGACCAGTAAATTAACTTCTGTATCATTCCAATTTTAATTAAAAATAATGTTCATTTTTCCGCAATCTTAAACCAGGAAAAAAAAAATGAATTGTGAATATGGGTGGTCATAGGTTTGAATTGACTCTGCGAACTCGATAATCCAAATCGAATCAATTAAATTGGTTTAAATTTTTTTGATGATTGGGTTTGATTCGAACCGAACCAATCAAAATCCAAAATGGTTTGATTTGATTCGGTTCTTGGAGTCTAATGTTTTTAAAAATCGAACCGATTCGACTCGAACTACCATATTTATTATTTTCTTTATATTATATACGCATAACATATATTCTGTTTTAGTTTTTATTAGTTTAATTGAAGTTTTATTTTATCATTTACTAAGTATTAACCTCATACTAAATTAGCAACTCATCCACATGTAACATGACTCCTTCTTCTCATATCAGATCTAGGGTTCCCTTCCTTCCCCTCCACCGTCTTTCTTCTTCCTTAGCCTACTGTTTTGCCGTCCTTCTTCTTCCTCAGCCCATGGTTCCATCGTGCTTCTTCCTCAGCCCACTGTTCTATCATCCTTCTTCGTTGGTCTGTCACCATCACTACTGCACGAAACTGGGCTAGTCTCAAATGGATTTCCTATCTACATTAGTCTATGATTTCCTTTCGCTTAAATGGGATTTGCTTTCCACATTACAGTAAATTCATTTAGCTTAACTGTGACTAATGATTGTGTTTCTTTGATTAAACAGAGGTTATACTGTGATTGAAGATTGTGACTTGTGATTGGATTTTTAATTTTATTTAGTGGATTTTTAATTTTTTTCCTTTTCATTTTTTGATCTGATTAGATCCGATCCGATAACCAACCCAACAGGTTGGTTTGGTTTGGATTTCCAGGAGGAAAACTCACACATTCGAACTGATTGAATTTGATCGTTCAGATTCTGTTTTCATGCAAATCCGAACTAAAACGATCCGTGAACACCTCTAGTTATGGACCAAATTGGTACCATTATTCGATAGGGGATGGATTGAAAAACAATAATGTAACGTTAATTACTGCGTGTTTGAAAACTAAAGGTACATGGACAAAATCACGTCCATGATGTGGAAGTTTTTTACAGTAGTTTCCACTGAACATGTATTGCCAAGCAATTCATCATGAATATAAACATGTACTTAGTTGAATTTTTTCATCTCAGTTAAAAAATTAACTAATTAAACTGGTAACTATAGTAACGCATGTGAGAGTTACATTTATTCACTCAAATTACATTAACCTCATTTAACTCAAAACAATGTTAACATTAAAATGACAATAGTTAACAACACATAACTTATTAAAATATCCCTCTTCCTTATTAACACATACTTTTATTCACTCAAGATTGTTTTATAAATTGTCAAAATCTTTTTTTTTTGACTGAAAAATTGTCAAAATCTTATTCTTTGTTCTTTTCCTTCTTTGATTACATATCTAATGAAATGATGTTTTATGCTAATGCATCTAATTATGATAAATCAGATTCTTTTTTTTTTTTTGGTGAAATGATAAATCAGATTCTTTACTATAACAATGCTTATTTATTTTCATTATGAAGTTGAATAATTTCATCTTGTTTCTCTCAAATGTTTTCTAAAATTCTTCTAAAGTGGATAATATTGTGTTTTGTCAAAGTACTATGACACCGCGCCGTTGCTAAGGTGTTCGTGAAAGCCATGGCTCTTTTTTTTTTTTCCGGTAAACTCAAGCCATGGCTCTTTACCTCTTTCTTCTTCTACTTTTCTTTTACAAGTTTATCAGGCAAGAATATATGGCATTGATATTTGATATAACTTTTTCATAAGCCTTTGTTTGGCATGAATGAAGGTAAAGAAGGAAAAAAAGAGTAAGGAAAAGAAAAGGAAAAATAATATTTTTTTCGTTTGATTTATCATGGAAAAGGAAAGGAAAAAAATCTAGCGATCACACACAAAAAAACAAAAAATTATACCTAGGAGGAAAAATAGAGGAAAATCCTTATTTTGTATTAGAGGTAAGGTAAGTGATTTATTAGAGGTGATATTTTATCCCGATCACTCAAAAAGTTATAAGGTAGGATAAGTTTATGATATTACAAAATTATATAAAAACATTAGAGTAGGAAAAGAAGTTTTATTATTTAATGAAAAATTACAACTATAAATTAATATAAAAATATAAAAATTCAAATTAAAACGATAAGAATAATTTAGTTTAATTATTAATTGAAGACGTGCATCTTGTGATCTTGAGCAAATATCATTTAAAAATAAAATAGATGCTTTTACACTTTGCAGAATGCAGGATGGCACAGAATGGGTACTGTACGAAGTGATTGGATGGCAGATATGTCCTGCCCGTCAAATCTATCTAAGGCCCCTGAAACGTTGTCACGGTAATAAGTAAACGGTGATGCTAATAAATGCCCTTAGGATATTATTTAAAAAAATCAAGAAAAATAAGTTTTTGTTAGAAAATTAATTATTTTATCTTTTCAAATATTAAATACATCAATTCTTCATAAAATTTCTTTTTTCTTAATTCTTTAAAAAGTGACATAAGGACACTCGTTAACATTCTCCGTAAGTAAATTTTAAATTTTATTACTTAAATATTTATAATATAATATTTAAATAACATTTTATTCATATTTATATATAATATAATTATAAATATAATATGTAGTTTATATAACTTCATTCATATATATAAACATATAACTATATTATTTATATAATTCAAATTGACACTCAAACAACATTTATTTATATATAATTTTTTTATTTTATTTTAAAAATAAAACACTTTAATATTTATTCACACTTATGTCAATATATGATATGATATATATTTATACACAAGGTCTCGTACAATTGTTTATGACTCACAAAGGGATGATGTATGATCAGATGTTAAATTAGAATATTAAAAAAAACATTATTTGGTTTAGCTGAGAGTTCTGAATCCTTCCCTAGTCCCGTTCAGTCTATTATAGCCATTTCCTCACTAGATTCAGCTAGCACACAATTAGCATTCAAGTTTCCAAGGCACACAGATTCAGAAAACTGACCAAAATAAGTTAGTCTTCCCATTACTATTTTTGTGTTCTTTCTTTCTTATTCACTTTGAGAATTTTGCTTTTGCTGTTATTATGCTGTTATATTATAAATGTTGATTCTGGGTTTAGCATAAGGTTTAAGAAAAAAAAAGTTAAGTGGGGGACATGTTTTCTTTTTTTAAGGAAAAAGAAAAGAAAAGAAGAATATAGAGAGCAAAAGACGTGGTTTTTTCTCATACACACACAGATCCCTATGGAATGAAGTTGGTGTTTCCAAGCTTCCTGCATCACTTGCTTGAAACTCATTCTTTTTGCTTAGTTTAAATATACCAGTTTTGTTGTGTATTGGGGAGAAGAAGTTACTTAGAGGTCACATATTTGATGAGCTCAGAGAACATAGAAAGAGTTTAGTAGCTGATGTGAGAAATTTGTAGTTTGTAGTAGCTAAACAACAAAAACATGTCTCCATATGCTGAAGGCAAAGAGATTTTCTAATATGATTTGTTTATTTCCTACCCAATGATTGAGTTTCCTTGCTGCTAGAGTGATAGTGGTATAACAAATTCAAACCTTTTCAAGGAAGATGAAGAGCATGAATGATAGTAACACTGATGATGAGAACAATCATAACTGGTTGGGGTTCTCTCTCTCACCCCACATGAAAATGGAGGTTACTTCTGTTGTCCCTCCCCACCATCATCATCATCATCATCATGATCCTGATCAACATCAAGATCATCATCACTACTATCATCACTCTCAGCAAGTTTCTGCTGCTTCCAACACTGTTCCCACAAGCTTCTATTTGTCACCTTCACACTTGAACAGTACTACTTCTGGAATCTGTTATGGTGTTGGGGAAAACAGTGCCTTTCATTCCCCTCCTTTGGCTATGATGCCCCTCAAGTCTGATGGGTCACTTTGCATAATGGAAGCTCTCACTAGATCACAAACACAAGGTTAGATTTTGTACTTGTTTTTCTACTCATTTTCTTCATAATCTGTTATGTTCATTCAAATGTTTCTATTTTTGCATATGACCCTTTTGAACATTATCTTGTGGCTTTGTTTTCTATTGAAGTGATGGTGCCAACTTCATCTCCCAAACTTGAAGACTTCCTAGGTGGTGCAACTATGGGAACTGACCAATATGGAGGTTCTGAAGGAGAAGCAATGGCTCTCAGTCTAGACAGCATCTACTATAGCCAAAATGCTCATGAGACTCAAACCAACAGAGACTTTCTTTCTGACCATGTCACTGTCCAATCCCATCCATATTATTCAGGACTTGCTTGCAATGGGATTTACCAAGCACCATTGGAGGAGGAACGAGTAACCAAAGAACCCCATGTCACAGTTTGCAGCTCCCAAATGCCTCAAGTGGGAGATGAAGCCATTGCTTGCTTCAAAAACTGGGGGGGAGCCTCTAGAGAGTATTGTTCTTCTGCTCAGCAAGTTCTGGAGCAGCAGCAAGTAGTGAATAGTAGCATTGGAGATGATGGTGGTGATGCTTCAGGTTCTGTTGGTGTTGGAAGAGTTAGTGGTTGTGGGGAGTTACAGTCTCTGAGCCTTTCCATGAGTCCTGGTTCTCAGTCAAGCTGTGTCACTGTTCCAAGTCAGATCTCTTCTTCTGCTAATGACTCAGTGGTCATTGAAGCCAAAAAGAGAGGGTCTTCTAAGCTTGGTCAGAAGCAACCTGTGCATAGGAAATCCATTGATACATTTGGTCAGAGAACTTCACAGTATAGAGGTGTTACAAGGTTAGTATTCACCCCTTTACTGTTGTTTTCATTACTTGGTCCTCTATTGATTCCTTTTTTACATTGTTTTTTTTAACTCAAGTTTTTGTTTGTGGGGGTTCAAGTTTTTGAAGCTTTAATGTGTTCACTTTATTGATCAATTTTCCAGTAACCACTGTTTGTTGTTGTGAATTAGGCATAGATGGACTGGTAGATATGAAGCACATTTGTGGGATAACAGTTGCAAGAAGGAAGGGCAAACCAGGAAAGGAAGGCAAGGTTAGTGACAAAAAACTAAAAGTCTTTGAAAATTTGACATTATGTGTTTGGAAGTTTTCTTCTTTTTTGCCACAGCAAATTTTGGACCATTTATGTAAGTAATCTTAGCTGTGGTCACTAACTTTCATCTGTTTTCACACTTTTGTCCAATGTGGGTGACTAATCAACAAAATGTTGCATTTGCAGTTTATTTAGGTAAGTGCCAAGTCCTTTTTCCAAAAACCTGCATTTTCAAGTTCAACCCTCATGCTATTGCTAATTTGCTAAGTGATCTTTTTTGTATTTGTGACCTCAAGGTGGTTATGATATGGAAGAGAAAGCTGCAAGAGCTTATGATCTTGCAGCTCTCAAGTACTGGGGACCTTCAACTCATATAAACTTTCCGGTATATTTCAATTATGTGTCATTTATTACTTACTTTGGATCTTGTGTGGTCCTTGGTGTCCCATTCTCTCTCTTCTATTTGGTAGCTAGAAAATTATCAAATGGAACTTGAACAAATGAAGAACATGACTAGGCAGGAATATATTGCTCACTTGAGAAGGTATAGATACACTACTTAATTTGTTATTTTACCAATTATTATTATATTTAATGATGATTTGATGAATGAAGTTTCTGATTTTTTTTTTTTTTTGCAGAAAGAGCAGTGGGTTTTCAAGGGGTGCTTCAATGTATAGAGGGGTGACAAGGTTCTTGTTGTTCACCTGCCCTTTTTTTTTCTCTGGATTAGAAACAGAAAAACTTGGTTAATTAGAGCTAAATTCACTTTTTAATGTTATGAAGGCACCACCAACATGGAAGATGGCAAGCAAGGATAGGAAGGGTTGCAGGAAATAAGGACCTTTATCTTGGGACATTCAGTAAGTCCTTCCAAAAAGTATCAATTCCTCGTACTACATTACCAAATCTGGTGCAATATATAATGGAATCTTAGCATATGAATTATGCACCACATACAATTGTGTATTTAAGGCACTAGCGTGCATAAAGTAGTTTCTTAGGACATGGTCTTTATGCTAAGACTAGACAACTGGTAATGCTTTTTACAAGGCTGACTATATGCTGCTTTGGACTGCAACAAGTCACTTTTTTTAAGGCTGTTGAAAGGCCTCATGAAAGTTCAAATTTTTCTATAATTTTTTGAAAAAGAAAAATTGATTATTTTTTGTCTATGAATTTAAATTTAAATTCCAAAAATGTTATTTGTACACCAGATACCAGACAACTTGGTTAATAGGTGTACAAATCTTAGTTAAGATGTATGGTTGGCAAGTTAGTTAATGTTATCAAATTTAGAGTTATTAATGTACAAACTTTGATTAATATTATCAAAATCTCTAATGTTCATTCAGGCACACAAGAGGAAGCAGCTGAAGCATATGATGTAGCTGCAATAAAATTTCGTGGGGTAAATGCAGTTACTAACTTTGACATATCTAGATACAATGTTGAAAAAATCATGGCTAGCAATACCCTACTAGCTGGAGAGCTAGCTAGGAGAAACAACAGCAAGGATAGTGAACCTAGAACTGAGGCCATTGAGTATAATGTTGCATCAAGCCAAGTTGAAGCTATTAACAACAATGAAAATAGTTCAGATTGGAAGATGGCTTTGTATCATCAATCTCCACAGCAACAACAGTCAAATAGGTGTGACCAGAAACCTATGAACTGTGGAAATTTTAGAAGTTCTGCTTTCTCTGTGTCCCTACATGATCTCATAGGGATTGATTCAGCAGGATCTAGCCAGACCATGCTAGATGACCCTACAAAGATAGGGAATCATTTTTCAAACCCCTCCTCACTGGTGACCAGTTTGAGCAGCTCAAGAGAATGCAGCCCTGATAAAAAGGGTCCCACATTGCTCTTTCCAAAGTCTCCAATGGGGTCAAAGATGGGTGGTAGCCCCATTGCTACTGGTGCTGGCTCTTGGTTTCCCTCCTCAAATGCTCAACTTAGGCCAGCTGTTGCTGCTATCTCAATGTCTCATCTGCCAGTTTTTGCTGCTTGGAGTGATGCCTAGAGAGATATGGATATCCTCTCCATTTGTTGTCATATGTTATAAAGTTTTGCATGTGAAAGTGGGGGTGGATGAGTTTTGAGGTAACATTGAGAATATGTATTATGCAAATTAAAGTAGGAATTTGTGGGATTAGTTAAAGGTGGATGGTGTGGGCCATTTATGTATCACCTTTTCCAAACATTGCCTTTTGGCTCTATATTGGGATTGAGATGTGCAAATGGGAGGGGAAGTATTGTCAAGAAGAGGACTAAATGATTAAATTTGTGAAATGATGTTTGACAATATATGAAGGTGGCCCTTACATTATTGAATTTGCTTTTTTTGGAGTTGTACCTTTTCTAGACCCACCAAAGTAAAAACCAACTCCATGTTTTACCGATGGACATTCCTATTTGCACCTTATAATTTGCTATATGCACCTTGCATTGGTTTTTTGTTAATTTATTTTCTTAAAATGTCCTTATAATTTATAAATCTGGAAATTAAATTCTTGAAAATGTCTGGAAATTGAATTCCGGAAAGTGTCCGGAAATAAGATTCCGGATGTGTAAAATTTTACCAAATGTCATTTTACACATCCGGAAATTAAATTCTGGACGTGTAAAATGTTACACATCCGGAAATTAAACTTTGGATATGTAAATTTTATGAAAAGTATTTTATACGTCACTTGGTTAGATATTTTATGAAAGATCATTTTATACATCTGGAATTTAATTGTCCGGATTTGATTTTTCGGAAGCATTCCGGATTTAGTTTTCCGGAGGTTCTTGTTATAGCATCCGGATTTGGTTTTCCGGAGGTTCTTGTTATGGCATTCCGAATTTGCTGCAACTGCCATGAAAAATCACGGATTTGTGCTGTATGTTGGGTGTGAGAGGGCGGCGTGTGAGGGTGGAATACAAGGTTTGCACCGTTGGGCGGTGGTGGAAGCGGCGGCGACGACGTATCAGAGTACTAGATGTAGTCAGGGTTCAAGGTGAGAATGGGTTGAAGTGTGAACGGCTATGAACGGTGGTGGAGAGGCACGCATCGGAGACTTCCATGGAAGGGAAAGGGCTGTGTGCTGTTGGAGAGGGCTTTATGCAATTTTGATAGAGTGTGGTGTGGGAGGAAATCAGGTGTCGATGCAGAGTGCACAAGCTTAGGGGCAAGGATTTTTTGGTAAAGAATAGATTGCAAGGCGTGGGGAGAAATTTTGCAAGGTGTTAATAGCAGGGCCTTTACCAATAATGCAAAAGAGCTCTCCTTTGATCATCTTATTTCGTTTTGCTACCTATGTGTTCCTCAATCTCCATAACACCATCATTGCATGAACCTTTCTTATCTTGAGCTTTTTTCAATGGCAACAACACTCCACTCCTTGTCATTCCAAAAAAAAAGGGATAGCTAAATATTCTTGTACTAAAGAGTTTCTGGCAGCCTAATTGTCATAATTAGTAAGGGACACCTTTAATTTTATACTTAAAAAAAGGAGATAGGTGGAAAAGGATTTGAATTCTCTCATTTTTTATTCATCTATGTTTTCCTTGGGAAGAGATTCTTTCCATTTATTTTTTCACTAATGATATTTGGACATAATTTTTGATATCATATATAGATACCGTATAGTTAATGGGGGTGTTTTAATAGTGATGAGAGAGAAGAAAACAATAAATAAGGGTTGGATAATATTTTTTATATAGTGTTGGATACCATTTTTATGTTCAAATATCATTATTCTTATTTTTTTTTCTCAAGTGAAATCTGTGTTTTCATTGAACAAGTCAGAGTGTGTTTAACTATTAAAAATGTGGGGAGAGGGGGTTTAATTAATGGTGAGGATTTTAGCTAGACAAAAATCCACTGAAAACCACATTGGAGAGGATTCATGCCTGTTTTCCCTCGTGTTAGAAAAAAAAAAGAAGATAAAAGTAAATTTGAATGAATCTTATAAATAAAAGCAAATTTGCTTTTGTTTTCTTTTCTAACAGAAATTTGAGAGGATAAAAGGAGAGAATTCAAATTCGGTAAAAATAAAATAAAAAATTTGATGACTTTTCTCATTCCTTGACAAATCCAAATTCCAAAGAGACATTTTGGGACATAAAAGTGATTCCATGTCTTGGTGTGAATGCTTTAGAGCCTTAAGACAACTAGAGTTCATCCTGTTATTGAGTGCTTTGCTTTCCCACGTGTGTGTCCCTAGTGTTCAAGTATTTGTGCTCGATTGCAATCTTTTACTATAAAACATAACATTGGACGACAACGAGGAATGAGTGCCGGAAAAGCTGGAAATAGATCCAAACGGGTATTGGGGCTAGCTGTTCTTTTGCATGGAATAATAACATGTTAATAAGAATCCAAATTATTTGTATAACATTGTCCTAGTTATTCAACAAGAAATGAAAGGGACAGGTTCTAGCGATTGATCTTTAATGGTGGTGGATGAGTAATCGTCTTGAGACTTGAGGTATCCAGCTGCCTTCTCTGCTATAATAATTTTTCTAAAAGTTGCTCTCTAATTAGCCAATGGTTTTCTCTACTTCAGTTTGAGAAATTCTAGCATATTTCTAAAATATAATAATACATGTTTCAAAATAATCTTCACCCGTAATTTTAAGTTTATATAGATTTTTTTTTTTGGGCCTAATGAAATGCTTATAGGAGGGCCTTACAAGGAGCAGAGAAAATGAGAGAAGAGAATGAAAAAGGGACGAGCACATTGCGAAGGTGATTTGAACTTACATACTCACAATTCATGTATAACAACTTAACCAATTTATTCCAAAACATGTATTTATTGCTAATTTAAGAGTTTAGTGATTTCAAAAGGATAGTTCATACGTCAATAACCAATTTTCCTAAAAATTCTTTTACACATAAAATTTGGGATTAGGGTTATCTAAAATGAGCAAAAGAGTAATCAAATATGGATGTGTCCTTACTTTTTTATTTTATACTTTTTCTTTCTTTAGAGGAGCTTATCCTAAAACTATATACATTTCCTTTTTCATGTGTAAACCGTAGACAGACCCTCTTTATTGTTAAAGGAAGCAACCTCATTCGTATACGAGTTGAGTTTAAAACCTTTTCATACTTAAGATGTATTTGTGACACCCGACACTAACAAGAGCGGGGAGTGGTCACCTGTGTAAAAAGAAGCACAATCTAGGAGCGGCTCCTGGCAAACTTCTACGCGGAGGGACACATGAATGATCTGATTACACACTAGAACAAGAGTGATCCTAAGATTGCATAGGTATGAGGCTATACACTTGATAATAGCTTAAAAAAGAATTGAATGATACTATCTATACCAATAAAATGCATCTTCTTATCGGCAACCCATCACTTAAGAATTTCAAAGTTAAGCGTGCTTGACTTAAAGTAATTATAGGATGGATGACCTCCTGGGAAGTTTTCTTAGGAGCGTGTGAGTGGGGACAAAACACGCTGAAAAGATCCGTGTTGGTTTGTTGAGATAATCGTCAATTTAGAGAGCAGCTCATGATGTTACAATATTTCTTGTTCGGTGATATCCAACACACCCCACACCCACTACGCAGGATTAAACTTTCTCTAAAGTGAGTCTTAGAAAGTAAGAGTGTATTCATCCTTGATTAGTTAAAATATATTAGGATTTCAATCCACTCTAATTACCAATCAATAGTATATACACACTCCCTCACTTTACATTTTTGCTCACTTTAAAAAAGTTTTATCTCAAACAATGGCTCAATGTCGGTTTTCAAAATTGATAATAGCATCTATATGAAATTATTGATTTTCACCTTCTTCTTCTTCTTTTATTTATTTATTTCTATCTCCCTTATTCTGGAAGGAGAAAGGTGTAAAGCGATATCTTTAAAAATATAGTGTATGAATAATTGTTTTCTAAATTTTCGTAATAGAGTACTTCTCTACTATCCCTCGTCAAACAACTATATTCCTACCAAGTAAAATTCTCCCCAAATACGTCTTTGTTCAATATACTCAGAGATTTAAGATTACTCTCGTTTATACGAAAACGGTGCAAAAGGGAGGGGACAACTTCTTCATTTTTCTTTGTTTTGTTAGCCAAGGAAAATTATTTGGAATATGAAAGAAACCTTTGTTTTGACAAAGAAAAAGCGAGCATATCTAAAAAAAAGTGAAACATGACGAGAGGCAGATTGCATGACAAACAAAAGAATTCAACTATAATAAGAATGATGGTCAAAAAGGTGGCTATAGTCTCGTGGAAAAAATATGAAAGTAAAAGATGTACACCACTGATCTTTTAACAGAAAATAAAGTTGTATGGATTTTGTTTCTATCTGTAGAGATTAGTCAACAAATATGATTACAAGTCTTATTGTGGACATCCTATAACCACAAAAAGTCGCAAAGGACAGCTTTCCAAAGGCACTTGCTCATGAGATGAGATGGATCATATATGGTGCTAGTTGAAAACTTGAAGAAAATTTCAGAATTATGTACATATTGGAGGGGAAGCAAAGTGAGGGGATTAAAGAGGAAGGAAAGGAGAGAGGAGGGAGAGTATTATCCCTCCCCATGTTTGTGAGTGTGCATATTATACAAGGGAAAGTAAATGGAGGGTTTATAACATACTTTTACAATTTTACCTTTATTTTAGAAAATTAACATAAGTAATATTTGTTAAATAATATTAATGCACCTTCAAAAAAAATTTTAATACTAATGCAAAAAAATTTATTCATTTTCCTCTAAAAATTGGGGTAAACCCCCTAAAAAACCTCAAATTAGGGTAAACCAAAAAATTGAGGTGGGGAGGGGTTTGGGGGGTTTTCTAAAATCCTAAAAAATTTTCCCCTCCAAATTTTTGCACTCACAAACAAAGGAGAGGTTCTCATAAACGTTCCATTTCCCTTACTTTCACTCTTAAATAAGACTCGCAAACAGACCCATAGTAAATTGTTGCATTTAAGATATGAAAGCACTTCAAGTTAGGATATGAAATTGAACAACGTTAATGTGGTTGGTGAATTCAAAGTGAATATAATTAAAGGGTAAAATAGGCACCTTGAAGTTAATGAGATAGGTAGTTTGCATATTTCATTTGAGACAGGGTAGGGTGGCATTAGCGAGGAATCATGTTTTTGAGGAAGTATACGAGCATTCATCTGTCTTTATTGTAAGAAGACAATGCATCTCTTTCTGTCATCTCAGAAGAATGCCACAAGCAAACCACCTTAAATTCCACCATGCCAGTATGTTGCAGAAGTCATTATAAAATGAAAATCGAAACTAAAGATTGTTGTTAATGATGGTTCTGCAACAAGGAAGAAAGAAACAAAAGTAATACGTGATCCTCCAAGACGTGTGCGGACACTATGTTTTAGGTTCGATTCCCCCGACCCACCAGTCTCTATCTAGACGTACTAAATGCAATTCAACAGGCTGTCCCAGCAAATCCCCTTCAGGATATATTGGAGAAACCTTGACATGGTTTGCACACCTATAACAAGCGTATCGTCAATAACAAATTACAAAACAATTTCCTTAATCCTCTCCATGCATAAGGGAAGAAAGGAAGTGATTTTGCTTATAGAAATTCCAAAAACATGATCATTTTTTGTGTGTAGAATGATTTTATTTATAGACAAACTCATATCACTTGGTGGAAGAAAATAACCTCTCATATGTTTGGAAGAAAGAATACAAAAAATGGAAAAATATATTCATGAAAGAAACACAATCATTAGAAAAGATTTAAAAGCCATGAAGTGACAAGTATTCTTGAAACTTTTTCCAAGTCGTGTCTTGGACTTCTATTATTTTAAAAATCTCTAAAAAAAAAAAAAAATTCCTCCAATATTTATTTTTATTATTATTAATTAATTAATATTCTCTGTCTCACGAGATATTTTCGTAGAATTTGAGATAGCTCATCTGCTCATGCATTAAACGCAGAAAGGTTAATCGGCAAAGAACACAAGGACGAAGGGAATGGCCCCCCCGAGTCAGCTCCCAGACGTGATGGTCCCTCTGGCTCTTTACAGTGAACTGAGGAAGGAGCGAGTACCATTGCCCATTAATTATGAAATGTGTCCTTAAATTAGCCATACCATTCCCTGCTTCATCTTCCTTTTATTTTCCTTTCTTTTTTTTGTGTGAACTCGAGCATCATCCTGCCGGAAGTCAGGACTAATCCCTCGAGGTATTGAGATTCATTTAAGGAGTTGACATCTCCCAAAAGATATTCTTCCATACACATGAGCTAAAAATCGAACCTCTGACCACATGCTTAAAGGATCAAGTTATCTACCAATTTTTGAAAATGAGATTCTGTGTCTGATATATTTCTTGTCTGTCATTTCTCAAGCGTACCCTGTAGCTTACGGCGCATGCAAGTAATATAATTGGAGGTTCATTAAGGTCTTCAAAGATTTCCAAAATTTTCCCACACTTGACTTGCTAATTGGGATAGGTATTATTCATTTCACATCACCATATATGGTATAATTTGACTAATTAAAATTAAATTATATTTGTACCTGTACAACGTTAGGCTTAAAATTAGGCATGAACAATGTAGAACTCACCAAACCAATTGAATCATTAAACATGACTATGTTACTATGCTTTATTGAAAGAAACTGACTATGTTACTATGGATATAGATGTAGGGAGGAGACGTACAGTATAAAACTATAAATAAAGAGGAGACAGTACATCATTTCTTTTTATGTTCAATGATAATTTATTTGTACAAATGAATACAAATATTAAATAAAATATATTCTAATTGAAAAAGTCAAAACAAGAAAAATATATATTAATAATAATTGTTATTATTTTTAATTGCTAGATAGATAATGAGTTATCAAGTGTAATTATTTTAACAAATTAATACAATAAATTGGAAAATAAATATTTTATAGCATGTTCATAAAAATAAATTTATTTTTTGTTTCTTTAATATTTATTATCAGTCAAAAAATATTTATTACCATCCCAAATAAGACTTTGATTGCACATCTCCATAATGAATGTATTAGGCATATAATCAATATATTATGAATCATTTAAATATTTATTTTTACCGTGTGTGGCGGTGTTTTGTTCGTCGTTTTGTTGCGGCGTAGTTTCGTTTCCCGTCATGTTGCGGTATTCGTTTGGTTCAGATTGGCAGATCAGCTTCGATCCATTACAGATTCAATCAAGACTTGGGCGTCAACGTTACAGATCCGGAGGCAAGGATATTCTTGCCACTTTGATTTTGTCACATTTGTAGGCATTTTGCCGTGTTATGCTATTAACCTAAGTGCTGTGAGTTTGTTCGCAGATTCATCCTTTTCGGTTTTTAGTGATGTTGAATTTGTGTTGTTTTTTTTTATGTATTTTACCAATTTGAATGAATGTAGTTAAAAAAAAATTACAATTGTTATTTAAATTAATTTTAATTTAATTCAAATGAATTTAAAATATTTTAATTAGAATCCGTTAGTTAATTTTAAATGAGATAAAATTCAAATGAATCTTACATAATCAACATTATTATCAAATAATATTAAGGAATATCTTAACAAGGCCCATCACAATTGGTAGATAGTTGAATTTCTTAAGAATGTTGTCATTGTTTGACTCATGTCATGTGTTTGGAAGATGCTTTGTTGGGAGAGGCAAAACTCACTTTAAGGATCTCTATATCTCGAAAGGCATTGATCTTCAACTATCAGTTGAAAGATAGCCTTGGTTAATTTGTAAATCTCTACATTTTTTATATTCACTTGCAAAGTATTTTACCAATTGAGATAATTGTCAGTGTCACCTTTTGTTATGCTATAAGTATAAAGTTTCAAATCACAAATTATCCAACATGATAGTGTGACAATTCATGATTGATTAACATTGTATCAAAATTAAAGGTTAAAGTATCAATTTGGTCCCTATACGTGATACTGATTTTCAATTTGGTCCCTATACATAAAAAGTTATCAATTTGGTCCCTATACGTGATACTGATTTTCAATTTGGTCCCTACACGTAAAAAGTTATTAATTTGGTCCCTATACGTGACACTGGTTTTCAATTTGGTCCTCACCGCTAATTGGTCCCTATATAAGAGGCCCAAATTACAAATTATAGTCAGATGTAGGGACCAATTCAACAAAAAAAAAATGGAAATCGGTCCCTACATGTGACAATTATTTTCAATTTGATCTTTACATGTGATAATAATTTGTAATTTGGTCCCTCTTATATAGGGACCAATTAGCGATGAGGACCAAATCGAAAACCAGTATCACGTATAGGGACTAAATTGATAATCAGTGTCACGTATAGGGACCAAATTGAAAATCAGTGTCACGTATAGGGACTAAATTGATAATTTTTTACGTATAGGGACCAAATTGAAAATCAGTGTCACGTATAGGGACCAAATTGATAACTTTTTACGTATAGGGACCAAATTGAAAATCAATGTCACGTACAGGGACCAAAACATTACTTTAACCTTATATCTTCATTATAATTAGTGTAATAGTGGTAAAAAAAACTAAAATAGAACATTAAACTATGGTTTGAAACTTTGTACCTAGGAGAAATATTGATGTGAAAGTGAAACTCAATTAATATGCTTTAGAAGATGGGCCAACCAAGTTTTTGCATTTAATGGGTTTTAGGGATTTTGAAATGTTCCAACCAAGTTTTTGAATTTTTTTTGAACTTTGACATCATCTATTAATATAGATAATGGAAAAAAAAACAAGTTGATGGGCCATACAAAAGAAGGGTTCAATCGGCAAACTCGATGTCCCATAAAAGTGGCCCATACCCATACAATAGTTTACACTTTACAGTTCCATAATAATCAATTAATCTGAAAGCTCAAAACAAAAGCAGAAAGGGAAGGAAAGAAAAAGATAATAACAAACTGACGTTTTGAGGAGGAAATGGATTTTGGATGCACCGAAGTGAGGGGGTTTTTACCAAACTGACCCACTTTTAGAAACTATTTACCAAAATAACCTAGTTTTGAAACTATTTACCAAACTAACCTAGTTTTAATTAAAATAATATATTTTTTTTTTAAAAAAAAAAAAAAAAAAAAAAGCTGGCAGGCGCCACGTGGCACCTCCCGGTGCAGTGGCGCCACTGCCAACAGCGCCATTAGTGGCGCATGTGGCAGTGGCGCCACTGCACCGGGAGGTGCCACGTGGCGCCTGCCAGTTTTTTTTTTTTTTTTTTTTTAAAAAAAAAAAAATATTATTTTAATTAAAACTAGATTAGTTTGGTAAATAGTTTCAAAACTAGGTTATTTTGATAAATAGTTTCTAAAAGTGGGTCAGTTTGGTCAAAACCCCTTATGGGGTACTCCTGCTTTGTGAGCTGGCTGGTTCGGTGGAATAGTTAATAGTAGCAATGGCAGTGCAGGCGCGCGCACAAACAAACTGCGCACATTTACAAGTTACAAGGAAAACACTTTTTTACCATCATAAATTGTCACACTTTTATTACAAAAATGTGAAATACGTAGTAATATGAGGAGAATGATATTTCATCTGGACTCAATTATAAGCAAAAAAATATCTATATTTTGTATACTCAAATATAAGTAAAATCCAACTAACTCAACTCTATTTAATGTTAGTATTCCAAAAATCAAGAAAATTAACCCATACAACTAATTTCTCTTTTACTTTTTTAAGAACATTGCATACTCCCAAAATAATTAAAAGGTATTTTAATAATTATAACTTTTTCTTTTACATAAATCAAGAAAATCAACTAAATTAACTAAATGATAAGTTTGTGTTTTCTTTCTTTATTTTGATTTTGGTTTGCTCACTGATTGGTTCGCTTCTCAACTTGCATATCATTGTCTGTGTGGTCAGTTTTACTGTCACCCTTTCCTAAGCAACTACCACATCATGCCAGTCACAAATTTCCAAGTATGTAAATCTCTCACCAAAAGAGACACATTTAGAAAGCAACAATAATATTTGACACAACGGGGTTTTGACCAAACTGACCCACTTTTAGAAACTATTTACCAAAATAACCTAGTTTTGAAATTATTTACCAAACTAACTAGTTTTAATTAAAATAATATATTTTTTTAAAAAAAAAAAAAAAAAAAAAAAAAAGCTGGCAGGCGCCACATGGCACCTCCCGGTGCAGTGGCGCCACTGCTACATGCGCCACTAATGGCGCTGTTGGCAGTGGCGCCACTGCACCGGGAGGTGCCACGTGGCGCCTGCCAGCTTTTTTTTTTTTGTTTTTTTTTTTTTTTTTTAAAATATATTATTTTAATTAAAACTAGGTTAGTTTGGTAAATAGTTTCAAAACTAGGTTATTTTGGTAAATAGTTTCTAAAAGTGGGTCAGTTTGGTCAAAACCCCCGAAGTGAGTGTTTGGAAGGAAGCACTCAGTGGTTACCATTCTCAAATAAAGTCTCTGTCTCTAAACAACAACAAACCCAATCTGGTTTCTCTGGATGATTTCTATTGTAACCAACTCCCTTCCCTCATTCACCAACGAAACCCTAACCCTTTCATCACCACACACGAACTTTCCCAGCTTATGCAATGGAAGCTCACACGTGGCAAATGGAGGTTTCTTACCCATCTCTCTCTCTCTCTCTCTCTCTCTCTTTTTCTATCCGTGTCACACAGTACCTATTTATATGTCACTTTACTTATCCTGCGTTTGAATTTAATGGGCAAATAACCAAATTTGTAGATGAGGAAAAAATGCACATCTATGTTAGTTCCTAAGAAATAAAAATTCTCAACTTTGTATTTAAAATGTTTAAATACAGGTCAAATTAGTGTTTCTCTTGACAAATTTTATAGGAACTAGATCCTCTGCTGTTTGAGGGAGAAAGATACAAATGGTGTGTTTAGGTAAACAGTTTAATTAAGTGTTTATTCAATGAGTTTTCTTCAAATAAGCTGAAAACAGCTTACTCTATTTTCATAAGCTTATCTGATAAGTTTATTGTCATAAGCTAAAATGAGCTTAAATGAACATCATAAATTATTTGCATAAGTTTATTGTTAGAAGTTATTCTCATAAGCTCTCTATAAGCACTTCCAAACACATCCAAAGTTTATAAAATAAAGCTAGTGGGCCATGAAACCAATCATAGTGGGTTCATGTATATTAAAAGTTGTGTCAATATCTCTCTAATATGGCCATCATGTTATAGGAAATGATCTATTTCCAATTTTATCAATCTTAAATGTCAGTCAAATTAGCAATATTTATAAGATAAACTTTAGGGGCATGTTATTCTTTTTGTTGGTTACAAAAAGTTTAGGTGAGTTGGATCCTAGGGGCTCACCAGGGTCAGGGCATACCTCACGGTTCAAAGAGTGCTTATAAAGGTACTTACATATTACCCACCAACGAGATCCTCACATCAGTAGTGAGATTCGAACTCATGACCTTGTGGGTTATAAGTCGTATACTTATCAACTGGACCAACCTTCATTGGCAGGAACATGTTATTCTATATGACTATATGACTATATCAGAGACAATTTTGATTGGAATTTAAGATTTTTAGGAAAGTTGGGATTTTTCATTTCTGTCTAAATTGGAGGTGCATTTTATTTATTTTATTTGTATTATCATGAATTTAGTTATTTACTGGAATTTAATAATTTTAGGCCACGCCTGTTGGATTTTGTTTCTTCCTTGGATGACACCGTTGTGAAATCTGCTTCTCAGAAGGCTTTTCAGAGTCTTCCTGATATATCCAAAGCCATTTCTGAACTGACAGTGTTGAAAGGCGTTGGTCCGGCTACTGCCTCTGCTGTTCTGGCTGCTTTCGCTCCTGAGATAGCCCCCTTCATGTCTGATGAGGTCTACCTTTGATTTCACTCAATTCACAGTTTCACACATCTATTTATTTCTTGTTTTTGGTGATTATGGAATTATTGGCTGCACTGCAGGCTATGGAGGCAGCTCTTGGAAACTCAAAAGATTATTCGCTGAAGCAATATCTTAAATTCGCTGATAAATTGCAGTCTAAAGCAAAGGTATTATTCAATATTCAATGATGGGATGTGTTGGAAGTTAGCACATTGTCTACCTCAATTCCTGGGGTATGGTTTTTATAGCTGTTGGGTAATTACATTTAAAGCCAACCAGTTTTAGGATGGAACGAAACATGGTATTGGAGCTATGGTCCAACTTTGTCGTTTCGGTCCAGGTAGGCATATGTTGAGGAGTGTTGGAAGTCCCACATCCCCTACCTCAATTCCTGAGATGCGGTTTATATAGTTGTTGGATTGGTTTTTGGAAAGAATTTGACAGGATGCATGAATGGATTTGCTTTATTGGTTGTTACACTCATCAGCTTAGACTCTCCTAACTTAATACTGGATAGGTTAATTCCTTCTTCCATATCTCCTTTGAACAAAGTGCTGCCTTAGCATTTAAGGATTCATGTTTGATTTTAGTATAATATAGCAATAGATTAATTGTAAATGTGCAAAGAAGGCCATGATTTATCATGTACATAATATTTCATTCATTTCTGGGTATGTTTATCTGAACTGTGATATTGTAATGGTTAATATTGATAAAAAATAAGTTGGTTGAATCAAGTTTTCAGTCTCTATAGGTTATGCTTGTTCTTAATTTGGTCTCTACATTTTTTCTTTTTAGACTATTACTTATAATTTATTTTTTAAATAAGTCTCTCTTTGTTACTCCTGGTTATAACACTGTTATAATTTGTTGAGACGACAAGCATCTGGATTACATTGCATGTTACTACTATTCTATGTCAAATGCCAAATGAACATATCATTCAACTTAATATTGTAACAATGTTATAGATGGGAGTAACAAAGAGGGACTCGTCTGAAAATGTTTATAACTTTAGGGACATCTAAAAAGAAAAAGGTTTCGAGACCAAATTAAAAATCAGTGTTATAAGGACTAAAAAATTAATTTTATAAAATAAGTACTATTTGTTTCTAGGGGTGGGGTAGCTGAGTAGCTCAACTGGTTTGAGCTAAGGGTTTTAAGGAGTAGAAGGTCCAGGGTTCAAATCTTGACAAAAGATAAAAACTAACATAACAAGTAACATATTAATATTTTCCAATAAAAAGAAAAAGTACTATTTGTTCCAAATTCCTAGTGGAGGCTATGATATCTCTTTCTCTCTTTTGGTTTTAATTTGGACATCAAGTTTAAATCATGTTTAATCAGCATTAATCATTTTCTTTCATACTAATAGATGAAGAAGTCGTCATTACCCCTTCTGTGTTAGGAATTTGGCTACTATGTTGAACATCTGGTGCAAAAATGATTTGCAGGAACTAAGTTCAAAAGGGGTCTCCTTTACCCCATCGGATGTAGAAAGGGCTTTGTGGAGTTATGCTTTAGGGAAGTCATCAGCACCTCAGTTAAATCAGGACTCTAAGACCAATCCAAGTAGGAGCTCTACTAAAAGGAAGAGAAGAAATTGACTGAAATGCCAAGTAATATCTGTTCTAAGTTATGCTAGTCTTATCCCCTTGTTTGGGGATTTGTCCTTCAACGGTTTGATAGTACTGGTCACTAATTATTAAAAGGTAATTTAGGTTTAAGTTGTGACCAAATTAAAGATTCTTGGTTTCTACTAACATCCCTTTTCTTGAAGCTGGGCTTGTGATAGAACTTTTGATGCTTGTATGCATGTTTTTGGCATTAATCTGGTTAATGCTATCACAATATTCGCTACTGAGATAGCATCAGCAAAGAGAAGCTGTGTATTTGTAGTAATCCAGAGTACATAATATATTCCATTAGTATAAAATGAATCATTAGATGAAAAGCATTTGTCACTGGAGGGTTTACTGTAGTACTGAATCATTTCATTTAGCTGCAGTTTTCAATTTATTCAAACTCTGCACAGATTATGTGCTGATAATCGGATATCTGCTATAAGTTTAATTTTGATGTGTTATTATGTTTGACTTTTAAGAGAATTATAAGAGTTAAATATTTTTAATAATATGTCAATACATGATTGGTTTATAGTATTTTTTTTTTTTACAGGCATTATGATTAATTCCATTTGTTATTAACTTGAAATTTGTTTTTGAAAAACCACGCACACTATTTTGAACCATGCCTTTTGGGTAATAGACTTTGGTTAGTGAGAAGCCTTTATTAACTGGAAGCCTGCTATAGGCAGCCTTTATTACCCTTTTTCCTTTTATTTGAAGCAAATATACGTTAACCTATGAGACAAGAAATAAAAGGTAATCCATCCGGACCTAAATATAAGCAACAAAGTAGCTACATTATTTGGACTTAAATATAAGCAAAAATCAATTAAGTCAACACTATTAAATGTTAGTATTGCAAAAATCAAGAAAATTAACCAATCAAACCAATTCTCCATTTACTTTTCCTGGAGCATTGTATATTTCCTAGACAATTAACTCTCTTTTTTACACAAATCAAGATAATTAAACTAACTTAACTAACTTTCTTAATATGTGTGAATTTAGTTTTTTTTGCTTATAATTAGGTCTGGAGGTAGTATTAACCTAAGCATCTTGACCTTATGGGGAGGAGGAAACAAGTTCGAATTCTGGTGCATACACTCTAGTTGAAAGGTTGTAAAAACCAAAGGCCTGTTCTAAACAATCGATCGAGGATTAGTCCCATGGTCAATCCAAAGGGCTGAAGCTTGTAGAGATACCTGGAATGTTATTGGGGAGTCAAATGCCCTAATTATGGTGGTTCATAAGAAGAAAAAAAGAAATTAAAGGTATTAGAGTAATAATTAGCACAAAGGAAAACTAAAGCTCATTAGACATTCAATAATATTTTTATTTTTTGACAAATTAGTATTATTGTTATTTATCTTTTTTAGTTATTAAAATAAAATCACGTGTCAAAATGTTGGTGGGTGTCGGTATAAAACTTTTTACACTAACAGTACTATTTTAATCCTAATAAAGTTTAAAGACTTGTAGACTTATAAGTCCATAATCTATTCTATAATGAACAGACTAAGTTTTAAATTTCTATAAATTAATATTAATATACATCAATAGCGTTCATTCAATAAAAATTTTTAGGCAACAAAAACATTCGAAAATTGTAGTTAAGGCATATTCACCAAAAATATATTGTACCTTATGCCTGACTCAACATCAGGCCTCGCCCATTCAAAAGAAAAATAATGCCCCTTTCCTTTATTCGTAAGGTCTAACAAGTATCCTTAAGATATTTATTAAGAAATCAAGAAAAATATGTTTTTATTGAAAAACTAAATATTTCATTTTTTCAAATATTAAATACATCAATTCCCCATAAAATATTTCTTTTCTTGATTTTTTAATGAGTGTCCTATAAGTACTCGTTAATATTTTCCTATTCATGATCCAACCATTGACCAGTTTATTAATCCAATAAAATAAAATTTCATTGACCAAAAACGTGCATTCAACTAGAAGTCCATTATTGATTCGTCAATTCCAATGGAATTCTTGTTCATAACGTCCATTCCCGCGACAGCTTAAAATTCCAAATCTCTCTCTTCCGTCTCTCATCCTTTTTGTCTTAAAAACGACAACGAAAAAAATGACTCTACCCTTCTTCTCCATCCGCAAACACCGTCGCAGCACCAAAACTCACCATCTTCTAAATCCAATTCCCACAAAAAACGACGTCGTCGAAGCCGGCTTCCATGGCTCATCATTCATCGGCACCGTATTCAACCTCTCTACCACCATCATCGGCGCCGGAATCATGGCTCTTCCTGCCGCCGTCAAACAATTGGGTCTAATTCCCGGTTTGGCCATGATCGTTCTTGGCGCAATGTTAACCGAATCTTCCATTAGCATACTCCTAAGGTTCACACGTGTGTCCAAATCCTCCACCTATTCTGGTGTTGTGTACGACGCGTTTGGTGAACTTGGTCGTGTCGTTTTGCTCCTATGCATTATCGTCAACAATATGGGAATGCTCGTTGTCTACATGGTCATTATCGGTATGTTATCATATGTTATAATTCTCATTCTCTGTTATTATTACCAACAATTTTCCTACTCTCTTTTTTTTTCTCTCTTCTTTCTACGATTTCACGTCCTGAGTCGTTTGAAACTTTTTTTTTTTAGAGTAAGCATTAAAGTTGGAGCCTTATTTTTTTTTTAGAACAATTTGACCGTTTTGAGTTTGACGAGGAACATTTAACGGCTTAATAAGTAATAACGTTATGTTCCCAACGAATATGAAAGTCTTTTTCTTTTTTGAACCAAAACGAAAATGGAAAGTTAAAAGAAGTTTTCTAAATTTGACATTTTGGGTCCATAAATCTATTTTTTATTAATTCGGGCTTGGGTAGGCCCATTACTTAAGCCCAATATTCACTTGTGCCCAGCAAGGTTTGTGAGCTCTTTTGAAACAATTATTATTACTAAATCAAAAATATATAAATTGAAGGATGAATATATGCAAGAGATGCAGTGGATATATATTACAACAACTTCAGCAAACACCTAATGTATACTTGAAATTGTGAAGTAGTGTCAATTTAGTCCTTGAAATTATCGAAATCCCAAAAGTGTCCCTGAATGATAAGTTAGTATCATTTTGGTCCTTCATTTTACTTACTTAATATCAATTAAGTCCCTGACTCTGCAAACTTAAAATTAACTTAGTCCATACGATTTTCAATGGAGGGACTAAGTTGATCATCGTTTTACAGTTTCAGGGACTAATTTGGAATTTCGATAATTTCAGGGTGTTGATACTACTTCACAGTTTCAGGGACTAAATTGGGTGTTTACTCCAACAACTTCCTTTCCTTGTGTCTAATGCAATGCTTTGCTTTTTTTTTTAATTATTGATATTCTCTTAAGTATATTCTCAATGTTAATTACACTTTTAATAGTGGAGATCTTTATTGGACATCAAAATTGGATAACAAAATTCGACACCAATTTTTATGGTTAATGCAAAATAAAAAAAATCGTGATTAATGAAGTATTGAGTTTGGTCCGAAGAAATTAGCACAAACACCATTAATGACTAGCTGCTTAAAAAGTTAAAACACTGGACTCTGGAAGCTCGCTTGAACTGCCAGCGAAAAAGAGTGATATTTTTTTTTGACGAAGAGTGAAGTTAATAACTTAATGATGGATTAAAGGAGGATCCAGTAAGGTGGTTGGACATGAGGATAGAAAAAGATAATTTTCTAGTTCTAGCCTTTCAGTTAATATGTTGCGGATATGACTCCTCTAAAATGAATTTATCTCGCATTTAAACCAACCTTGGCAAAACAGGTGCTCCACCACACCCTTGAAGCAATGATCAAAATGTTTGAAGCAAATGTTGTAATGAACTAAAAGAGAAATGTACTTGTGTAGTTGATGTGCAAAAAAAGGTAAAAAGTTGGATTCAACACTCATCAGCTAGTGAAAACTGTGCAACTTTGCATTATTGTAACTGAATTATTACTATTGTTTGTGACTGTTGTCACAGGAGATGTGTTCTCAGGAACTTGGTCGGAAGGAGTCCACTATTCAGGAGTTCTAGAAGAATGGTTTGGTCAACATTGGTGGTCAACGCGCCCCGTCTTACTGATGTTCACGACGCTTCTGGTCTTCTTGCCTCTTGCATCTTGCATCTTGCATCATTCAAGCGTGTTGGTATGTTTATGTTGCAAAATATTTGGTACTACTTTTGTATGCTCCCTAGGATATCATATTCTAATTTCTAGTCACTAGCTGAATTGGTATTTCAATACAATTTTACTTCCAAGTAACAGTTATCTTTTACTACTATGAAGTATCACAAATTGTATTGAACCATTGTTTCACTAGAGTTAGTGAAGTATCTTTTTGTTCTGGCAAGTTTGAAAACCGATTTTGCACTAATTAGAAAAAAATTAGAAAAGGTTGGAGGATATGAAATCCTCAACAAAGATAATATAAAAATTAGAAAAAAAGAACAAAGACAATATGTTAAGTTCATGCACTAATTTCCAGATTTCTATTTTTATTTCCTGTTTTCAGAAACTGACATCTTATTTTCATTCTGTTTCCTAGTTTCAAAAAATTGTACAAGAAACACTGGATACAACTTTTTTCCTGTTTTCAGTATTTCCTGTACAAATCCTTGATAACAGGAAACAAAATGAAACAAGATGACAGATTTGTAATTATTTTTTAAAACAAAATATGTAAACAGAAATCTGGAAACAAAGCAAACATGTCCTTATTTTGCCTCGGGACTTTCTTCTGAGAGTTTTTAATTTATAATAATTTGTTCTAAATACTCAACAAACTTTTTATGTTATTGCAATGTACCCACCAAATAACAGTTACCTGCACTAAATAGCTATTAATTTGCCCCTCTTATCTTCACTATACCAGATTCACTGAGATACACTTCAGCATTGTCAGTGGGGTTGGCTGTTGTTTTTGTGGTGATAACAGCAGGAGTAGCAATTTTTAAGTTTATTGATGGAAGCATTGAGATGCCACGCTTAATGCCGAAATACAATGGCCAGGAATCCTTTTGGAAGCTTTTCACTTCTATTCCTATATTAGTCACAGCTTACATCTGTCATCATAATGGTAAGTAGTCTCAGTCCGATGATCGATTCTTAATTTTGATGTCAACTATTCATTAAATAGTTATCAGTCATTGCATTGCAAGTACAAATTAAAAGTACCTATATATTGACCCAGTTTTTTCATATTTGAATTGCTTGATTAGTGATGACTTCTGATTACTATTGTCAATGAGGTATTGGGTGTTTTTTGTTAATGAGGAAATTTCATTTCATTATTTCTAATGCATAATGTTTGTTTGCCATCAAACTACAATTTAGTCTGATCTGCAATACTAACTTGTTCTATATCATACTACTTGCTCATGTAAACTGGAAACTTGATCTAACTTAAAAGCTAATTGAAGGTCTCAGTTTCTGGTCTGATCTGAAGTTGAATGCAATTAACAGTTAACGATTATCCGGCATTTGCTGTTCTAATTTCCTAAAATATATGATGGGATTAACAACAACCTTACAGGTTTGCTTGTTCAAATTTTATTGCAGTTCATCCTATAGAGAATGAACTTAAAGACCCTACCCATATGAAGTCAATAGTCCGGACATCACTCTTGTTATGCTCATCAGTGTACTTTGCAACCAGCCTTTTTGGATTTTTCTTATTTGGTGAAAAGACACAGGATGATGTACTTGCCAACTTTGATGGTGATCTTGGAGTTCCTTATGGCTCATTTCTTAATGATGTTGTTAGAGTGAGCTATGGTGTTCACCTTATCCTTGTGTTCCCCATTGTGTTTTACTCCCTTCGCCTTAACATAGATGGTCTTCTGTTTCCACATGCAATTCCTCTTGCCTTTGACAACAGGAGATTCTATTTGGTGACCACAGTTCTCATGGTTTTCATTTTTCTTGGAGCCAATTTTGTTCCCAGCATCTGGGATGCCTTCCAGTTCACAGGTGCCACAGCTGCTGTTTCTGCTGGATACATTTTTCCTGCTGCCATTGCTCTTAGGTAACTTACCACTTACCAGTGAGTAAATGAGTATGTTGTTAAATTGATAACATGACATTTCTTAGATCTTCACCACAGTCCTCATACATATTTTTATGTAAGGTTTAAAATAAGATTTTAGTCCCCGGAAAGTACGTATATTTGGTTTTATTCCCTATAATTTGTTTTGATAGGTTTTGATCCCTATAATTTCAATACCGTCAACTGTGCACCGTTATCTGCTGAAAAAGAATTATTCGCAAATTGAATTGAATGAAGAAAAAAAAGTTATGAAGATTATTTCAAGGTGGTTTGGGTGTCTACTTTGTTGTATGATAATGATGCAAAGTTGATGGTATGGACCAATTCTTAAACTTTTGAAATTGTAGGGATCAAAACCTATGGAAAAATTATAGGGACTTAAGCAAAAAACACGCACTTTTCAGGGGCTAAAAACTTATTTAAACATTTATGTAGTTGTATTTAATTTTGTTGTAACCCTTTGGCAGGGACACTCGTGGGTTTGCAACAAAGAAAGACAAGATTTTATCTTGGTTGATGATACTTTTGGCTATCTCATCAAGCAGTGTAGCTATCTGTAGTGACTTGTACAGCATCTTCAGTAGTGAAACAGTAGTAGTAGCTGCAAGCTGATATTAGCAGGATTACTCTGATAGATGATACTTGCACCAAAATATCCTTGACTAGACTATGGGATATATTTCAGGCAAGAAGGTGGAGATGCCAGAAAATGGGAAAACAAATGCTTCAGTACCCAAATTGATTATACCCCTGCAGTGCTGGCTGCTGTAAAAGCATGTAAGAGTTGGTTGTTACTCCTTCACTATAATCTTACTTACAGATTAAGGATGATCAACTGTCAACGCCATTCACTCACACCTAGCAGTGTCACCATGGTATGGATCTTCCGTTGTTTAGTTTGACATTGAATGCTCACCTTGTATGAAACGTGCATGTTCTTTCACAAAGGTGACATCACATAATGATTTTGTTTAGGCATAATTGCAGTTTTGGTCCCCGTAGTTTCACAAATGGGTGATTTTGGTTTATGTAGTTTCACAAATGAGTGATTTTGGTCCCTGTAGTTTCAATTGGTCAAATCAAGTCTCTCTAATTTTAAAATCGAACAAATCTGGTCCTGCCATCAACCTACTCTCCAGTACTTAATGGGAGTTGTTGATTTGGCTAACTCTTTGTGACCTACCATTAGTGTAGGATTAGTTTTATTTAATTAGTTGAAAAAAAAATGCTAAAAGTAAAATTAAAAGCTAAACAATGCTTAAAGAGAATGTACGTGCAGAGCACATTCATGGAACTACAGGCACCAAAATCACTCATTTGTGAAACTACATGGACTTGATTGGAGCAATTGAAACTATAGAGACTTGATTTGTTCAATTTTAAAATTATAGGAACTTGATTTAAGCAAATGAAACTATAGGAACTAAAATTACCTATTTGTTAAACTACATGGACCAAAATTGTAATTAAGCATTTTCTTAATATATTTCTAACCTTGTCTCCTTGCGCAAGAGCCTTTTGGGTTCAAGTGTGGATAATGCACAATCTCACATTGTACTTAAAGCAAGGATTGAACTCCCAACCACTTAGGTGGATTCTAGCATGAAGTAGGTGGTTTATGGGTATACCGGTATACCCCAATTTTCTTTAATCAGGAATGATTTTTAACCATTAGATATAATAATTAACTAATGAAGGGTCCAGATTTGTTGATCCAAAAAAAATTTGAAAACCAAAAACCCTAAAATCCCTTCACCCCTCCCACCCTACCATCAAAACCCTAAAATCCCCACTGCCGGATGTCCAACCAGCCGCCGCCGCCGCCGCCGTCGCCCCTACCCGCACACCTCTGCCACCTACCTGCAAACACCCTCGCCTCTCCGCCACCCCACCATCCTCATCATTGAAACCCAGAAAGAGGCGGAGAGCAGAGCATCCACCGGGGCCGTCACACATCTCCGCCTCGCGGGAACCCACCGCCGCCATCGCGCCATCGCTTCGCGACCATTCACTGCCATCGCGAGCTTCCGCTTCTCGAGCTCAACCCTGCCTCACCGAACCAGACGCAGGCCAAACCAGTCGAAGGAGATCAACTCACCTCACCTAACCAGACGCAGACCGACGACCACCAGATCTGCCTCACCATGGACGGAATCCACCCAGTCATCCCTGTCGAACTGGGTGCCGTGCGCACCACCGTCCCAAATCTCAAAGATTTATGGATCTGAAGCAGAGATATTTGGGAGGCGGGGTGGTGGCCGTGGGTGCGGTAGTGGTAGTCGATGAGGTGGCCATCATTGTGGTGATGGTGGATGGTGGCAGACGGTGGGTGGTGGTGAAGGGTGAGGAGATGTTGATGATAAGGGTGAAGATGACATTTCCCATAAAAAAACAAAAAAAAAAATTAACGAATTTAGTGGTATACCGGTATACCCATAAACTACCTACTTCATGCTAGAATTCACCAACCACTTAGGCTAAGTTTGGTTTCTGTTTGCGGTGGAAAAATCACATATCGATGCCTAAAGTATAAATCTTTTAACGTCAAATGTGAAAGAGAGATTTTCATGGGTTGGTATCTACATCAATACACGCTTAGTCTTGGTCTTGGAGGTTGTGATATATTATGTCATGAACAAGTATTCTAAAAGCTTAATGTTATATTTAGGAACTTGTTAGCAGAATTGAGTCTTGATGAATTTGATTTTGATTAAATGTGAGTTTGTAATAACTCAATTATGTTAAAATACATAGTTGTTACCAAATTAATGTTGAAATAGGATGGGGGAATTGAAGGTAACATTCAATTTTGTAAGGATATTGTGTTCATAGTAGTAGTTGAGTAATAACCCAAATTGAATTTTGATGAATGAAGTGAAACTTTTTTACTTTTTCTTGAAGTAAGGTTTGAGTTTTAAACTGGTTACAACTAACTACCAATGAAAGATGCCTAACATGTTTAGAAAACTTCAAAATCAATTGACCCTCCAAAGTGAATTTTGAGGCCTCCCAATAGGATGCCAAAAATACATTGTCGTTTGGATGGAATGATTCTGAAGAGAGAGAACTGCATGAGAAAGAACCATGATAGAAAATAATGACTTTACCGGTTTGGTTGAGGAAGAAAGTGAGGGAAGAGAGAAGTGTTTTTGTGGTACCCATAGGCAAAATAAATCTCACCCCAAGAGGCTAGAGAATAGGAGAGACGAAGGAGAAATAAGTTTGTAGGGGCAAATATATCTTTACAATAAAATTTAAATCTTTGTCTCTTATATTTCTCTCTTACTTCTTTTCATTCGAACAACATAAAAATCTACTCGTTTTCTACTCATTCTCTCTTCTCTCCCATTTTGTTCTACTCTACTTCTTTCTTTCCTTCCTACTTCTTTTCCTATCCAAACAAAGCATAAGTGATTACACATGAATAGTTTGTATTTTTAACAAAGTGAAAACTTTAAATAATTTTTTTGAAACATAGTGAAAAATTAAAATACAAGCCGTAGAATTACACAATTTATATATGTAAATTTGAATGTAATAACTGTATATTTGATCCATGCTGGGGAAGAATCAATGAGAGCCAGAGTGAAATTTGTTAATTTGTAAAAACAAAAAAGTAGAATGTGGATCGAATTTCAAGATATACTATGTCCTTTAAACACACATTAAACGTTTTGTAGGAGAAATTTACGATTCCCTTTATTATAGTATTCTTATCAGGTCAACAATATTTGAACTATTGTTATACAATACATAATGAAGGATATCATAGAAGCCCCTCATTTTATATATTTTTGGGTTAATTTGAAAATGAAAATCAGTTTAACTTTGATTTATACATAAATAGTTTGATTATTTAAATTTAAATACGCAAATACCCGTCACACTATTGGGCTATGTGTTTGCTCTCGTATAAGCAATGCATTGTAGTTATTTTTTTTTGAATGGACGGGGAATAAGCCCAAAACAGAAACAAATACTAGATACAGTAATCTGAGCCGAAAGCAATATAAAGAAACAGAATGCATTGTAGTTTATTTAAATTTAGGTAAGGTACGAATATTGTACAATAAAAAAATAGTCTGCTCTTTTTTCTTTTCTTTTTTTTGCAAAACGGAATTCTCTTTATAAGACATTCAAAAAAACGATTATTCAAGCCTTCTGGCTTTTAGAATAATATTAGAAAAAGATGATTTTTTTTTGTAGATTGAACGAAGAAATGCCATTTGCAGTGTTGCAGATAAGTATTTCTAATCAAATATATTTGTATTTTTATTGTATTATATTTACATAACTTTTAACTATATATAATTAGGGTTTTTCTAACCTGTGCAATTTTGCACATGTTAAGAATCTTAAAAAGGTAAGGTTACATAGGAACTTGTGTATTTTATACTTTCAAAACTGAAATGCTTAGTTTTCCAATAAATAATTGCTACTTTTGGGTTTCTTAACCTATGCAAAGTTGCACATGATAGAAAAACCCATATAATATTTGGTCCTATATATTTTTCACACACTTCTATTTTATTTCCAACATATAAATTAATATGAAATATAATCGCTTAACCATTTTCGTTGCAAACACATGTGCTGAAGTGTTGATTGGAAACTTGGGACCTGGTTTTTGCGTTGGACCGCTGCCACATTACATGGGAATGGGCGCCTTTTTTTTTGACCAAAATAGGTTTCTTTTAGAAACTATTTATCAGTATAGGGTTATTCTGAAACTATTTACTAATGAGGGGTCCTTTTGACCATGTGGAATATTTTATTTTTTTTTGTCTGACGGGTCAAAGGCGCCAGTCAGACTGGCGCCTATCAAAAAAAGTCAGCACCTGCCCTGCAGCGCCACGTGGCGCAATGCAGGAGAGGCGCCATTCGTAGTGGCGCCTTCAAAGGCGCCAGGCGCAGTAGCGCCTCCCTGCGTTGTGCCACGTGACGCACACAGGGCTCCCCCCCTCCCCAACTCCAAGTTGGATTCTAATGATATTAGGGGTAACAATGACATTAATGATAAAATAAATTAATGTATTTATTTAAATTTAAAATAATAAGCCACACAAAAATTACCCTAATAACAAGTAGAAAATAATATAACAAGAGACATTAAAAAAAATTGTATTAACCATTTACACCAACAAATAATCATCAATTATTACAGTAGCCATGAAAAAATTACCTTGTAGAAATTAAACGAAGTTTCTAACAATTTGAAAGGAACATTGCTACAAAAAATTAAACTATAAGTGTTAGGGGTAACAATGACATTAATGATAAAATAAATTAATGTATTTATTTAAATTTAAAATAATAAGCAACACAAAGATTACCCTAATAACAAGTAGCAAATAATATAACAAGAGACATTAAAAAAATTGTATTAACAATTTACACCAACAAATAATCATCAATTATTACAGTAGCCATGAAAAAATTACCTTGTAGAAATTAAACGAAATTTCCAACAATTTGAAAGTAACACTACTACAAAAAAATTAAACTATAAGTATTAGGGGTAACAATGACATTAATGATAAAATAAATTAATGTATTTATTTTAATTTAAAATAATAAGCAACACAAAATAAATTAATGTATTCACTGCTACTTGTTATTAGGGTAATTTTTGTGTTGCTTAATATTTTAAATTTAAATAAATATATTAATTTATTTTATCATTAATGTCATTGTTACCCCTAATGCTTATAGTTTAATTTTTTGTAGTAGTGTTCCTTTTAAATTGTTGGAAATTTTGTTTAATTTCTACAAGGTAATTTTTTCATAGCTACTATTTTTTTTTTATCAAAGGGAAAGCAACAAACAACCACAAAGGGAAAAGAAAGAAACTATCTAAGTCTAACAAACCCCATAGCATCAGCTAGGAGTATGGAATCCAGCTGCGGGGGACATGCTTGCCAAGAGATGAGAGGGCTGTCACATTTGGCTCCAAATTTAGCAAGCCAATCAGCACAAAAATTCCCTTCCCGGAGAGTATGTTGGAAGGATAATCTCCAAGGATGAGAATTAAAACTTCTGATTTTGTTGATAATAGTAGCATAGGGGTGGACTTGCTGAGTTCCCTCAATAATTAGAGACAAAGCCACTTTCGAATCAGTTTCACAAACTACATTTTGATAGCCTGCTGCTAAGGCCAGAACTAAGCCATGATAGATTGCTAACAATTCTGCATTCATAATTGTAGAGTATAATAATTGATGATTATTTGTTGGTGTAAATTGTTAATACAATTTTTTTTAGAGACAGGATCCGTTGACACCAGTTGTCAAGCTTTCCTCTTACACCAATTTTCAACCGTTGATTTTAATTTGATCTAACGGCTTAAACTTATCAACTTTATTATAGAGAGAGAATAATTAAGAGTATCATTAATATGAAGAAAAAAATAGAATATGTTTAATTAGGCGGGATTTTAAGTATCTTGAATTTAATAAAGTTTATAATATTTATTAATTAAATATTTTAGATTTTAATTTATAGGTTGTCATTATTTAACGATAAAAAAGATAATTATTATTTTATTAACTAAAAATGGATAGAAGAATAGTTTTCAAAAACGCATGTCTATTTTTTTAAGTACAAGAGTGCTTTGCTTAAAATTACAGTATTTATATCCTATTTTCGTTAAAACTATATAGCACTTTTTGTGCTCTTCTTTTCTTTTCCATGGTGTAAATTATAATGTTTTATATAAAAATTTCTAGATATTAGGTATCATTAATTAAGTATTTTTACAATTGTTAAATATTAAATATATTAATAATTTAAATTTAAATTTTTTATTTTCAGATTATTTTTATTATTAAAAATAGTTTCAGTTAATTTTTATTTGTGTTATATCTGCAGATAAAACTATAATTGATTTTATTATATATCAAAATAAAAATTAATTGATAAAAATAAAAAATTAAGCAAGTTATTATTAAATTTTAAATTCGGAAAATTATTATAAAGAGATAGGATATGGATTTTTTTAAAACTATTCTTCTATCCATTTTTATTTAATAAATACTATAATTTTAATTAAATTCAAGATACTGAAAATCCCTCCTCATTAAATATATTATATTCTTTCACTTCACATTAATGCTACTCTTAATTATTCTCTCTCTTCAATAAAGTTGATAAGTTTAAGTCGTTAGATCAAATTAAAATCAAAGATTGAAAATTGGTGTAAGAGAAAAGTTTGACACCTGGTGTCAACGGATCCTGTCTCTTTTTTTTAATGTCTCTTGTTATATTATTTGCTACTTGTTATTAGGGTAATTTTTGTGTTGCTTATTATTTTAAATTTAAATAAATAAATTAATTTATTTTATCATTAATGTCATTGTTACCCCTAATATCATTAGAATCCAACTTGGAGTTGGGGACGGGGGAGCCCTGCGTGCGCCACGTGGCACAACGCAGGGAGGCACTACTGCGCCTGGCGCCTTTGAAGGCGCCACTGCGAATGACGCCTCTCCTGCATTGCGCCACGTGGCGCTGCAGAGCAGGTGCTGACTTTTTTTGATAGGCGCCAGTCTAACTGGCGCCTTTGAAGGCACCAGTCTGACTGGCGTCTTTGACCCGTCAGACAAAAAAAAAAAATATTCCACATGGTCAAAAGGACCCCTTATTGGTAAATAATTTCAGAACAATCCTAAACTGGTAAATAGTTTCTAAAAGAAACCTATTTTGGTCAAAAAGCCGGAATGGGCATTGATTTAGAAGCTGACGCCAAATAAATGGCTCCGGGGATTATTCGGGTTTATTCCAAATTCAATTTTTGAATACTCCAGTCCAAAAAAATATTTAAGAAATTAATAACTAGAATTATTGGTTAGAAAAATTATGTTGAGAAACAAGGGACAACAAAAATCTCCAAAAGTGGGATCCTTTATAACTTTCGAAAATTGGGGAGTACAAAATTATGCATAAATATTCCAAAGGATATTTGTTTTCGCATCGGCATATTGTTGAACTGTAAAGTTGTTACAAATAATATGACCAATTCCGGCTCCGTTTTTAGTTTTTGTAGTTGAAGTTAAAGAACCAAATTTTTCTCTTATGTAAATTAATTTCTTTTGAAGTCTTTTATTTTATTATTATCTAATTATTGTTGTTGTTGTTATTATTTAAATATGTTTTTTTTTTACTAAATTTTTATCTAAATCTGTTGAAAATTTTAAAATTGATAATGCAATTATCCCAGAAAGAAAATAAGAGTACGAGAGAGAGAGAGAGAGAGAGAGAGAGAGAGAGAGAGAGAGAGAGAGAGAGAGAGAGAGAGAGAGAGAGAGAGAGAGGAGAATGTTGGACATTGGCAAGTGGGAACGCTTGCACACTAGTATGTGGACATTCAAAGTTCAAAACTTAGTCTAACCCACAAAAATTTAGGCTACCATTTTTTTAAAAAAAATAGTTACTAGTAATAATTAGAAACACAGGAGTTTTTTTTTGCCCCCCGGAATACAGGAGGATGTTAGAAAATAGAAACTACTTAATATTATATAGTTAAAAAAAATGTTAAACTAAAATTACAAGTAAGACGGATGAATTTCCTTACCTATAAAGTATAAACCTTTAAAAAATTATAGAGTAAAGGTATATTTTTAGGTCTTTCTTTGATCAGATATTCCATAAATATTGTCTGCTGATAGGAAAGGCATTTTAAGTGAATTTCTGTCTTAAGTAAACTAAGAATGTGTTTAGAAAAGTTTATAAAGAGCTTATGAGAATAGTTTATGATAATAAATCCAAATAAATAGTTTATAATCTTTTCAAAAGTTCTTTTTAGCTTATTTTCATAAGCTTGCCAGAGAAGCTTATAAAAATAAGTTGTTTTTAATTTATTTAAAAGAAAAGTTTATTGTATAAGCACTTAAATAAGTTGTATACCCAAACATATAAATTCATCTTTGAGCAATTCTTTGCCTTTTCTCTACTTTGGGATTTTTTTTGTCTTTTCTTTCCACTTCTATTGTTTTAATACTTTTAAAAATATTTTAAATAGTTTATGAAAAACTTAAATAAATACAATCAAACTCATTAAAAAATACATTTTTACTTTGAAAAATTAAATTTTTTTCATCATATAATTTGTAACAAACGTCATCTTAGTTTAATCGAATGATAATATAATCTCTGATACGTGCTATGATGAACAACTTGCTGGTCTACCTGTTTCTTTGACGAGCATTATTCATCTTACAATACAAAAATAAGGTAACGTAGAATAAATTTTGTATGTGTATGATGTATAGGCAAATACTAAGCATTAAGAAATGATATGATATACTTGATTTTTTTAATGAATAATTTTTATTTTTGATAAATTATATTACATTACGCACGAGAAGCCACTCCTTGTATTCATTTTCTCCTGCTATCTGAGGAGTATTATGTTTTTCTCTCCGCTTGTGAGAGTTATGTTTTTCTCTTCATTTGTGAGAGTCTATCATTGCTAGATGAATGAATTGTTTCTCTCCATTTCTCTTCATTTTTTATTGGCAGGTTCTGGTTCTCAGCCTGCCAGAAGCTATAAGTATCCTTAGTTGGAACTGCAAGGCATGGGTAACCTGTGTGCAGTTTCTATCCATAAATACCTTGTTTGGTGTTATTGGCCAGACGCATTTTGTTGTTTTCTCTTTTTAATTTTGGTTTTTTTAGCTTATATAAATAAAGTTGAAGACAATTACCAGTGCATTGAGCCTTTGTTGCAAGTAGCTCGAAGCATCGACTTCGATTACAATTTACGTGATGAGGGAGGATATTTCTTCAAAGCTAAATTTTATAGTTACTCTCCCAGACTTCAGGTGCAAAAATAGAAAGTCATAGGTCTTCTTCAAGAGGACTAAGCTAATTATAGGGCTGTTATTTCAAATTGTAGTTGTATTTTATCATCTTATGTTAACAACTCTTTGGTAGAGTTTGATACGAGGAAAATCCATGTAGTTGCTCACTCTTTGTTAGGTGTGGCTACATATATTACTATTCTTCAAATTCGTGATGATGTTATCGAATGTACTGCGTTCTCCATTATTAACGAAATTGCTTAATTTTTCTTTTGTCAATTTTTTTTTTTTTTGGATTCTTTAAAATAACCTAAGGTTTATTAGGCAAACCAATTAAGTATTCAATAGTCACTAAAACATAGTTAATACAAAAATTGTACAGTTTAATTTCTATGTACTAACAACGTTTAATTTAATACTGATATTCAATGATGTATTGACAAATCTATTTTATTCGTTTCTTTCTCTACAAGATGTCAGTTATAACTTTTTTACATTAATAATACATATTATTTTAATCCAAATTCTTATTATAATTATTTTAAATCTATTTTAAGAAACATGTAACCTTGCAAGGGTTATAATAGGCATTACGGATCTTAGCCGGCCCTTTAATTACACCTAATCCCCTTTCATTATTAGGCAATTAAAGACGGAACGGAGCACAGGGGCCTCCGTAGTGTCATCCATCCATCCTTGCTTTCCTATATATAATTTTCTCATTTCTCATTTTAAAAGGGAAAAAAAAAATAGGTTTCTTATTTTATTTTCCTTTTTTGGTAATTATAATGGTATTGCACAAGAAACATCTACAATTATCCACGTCCTATTGGAGGGAGGAAAAGTGAAAAGGGGAATCAAAAGTAATCATTAGAAAGAGTTGTCATCCATGAACGTTGAATGAACTATTTGGTGGATACATCACTAGACATTGAAAACCACGTACTCCTTTTTAGTATTTTTATTTGCTGAGTAAACAATTTTATAAGAAATTGAGACTAGGATGAACCATATTTAATTGATTATGAACTTACCTAAGTGGGTTCTTTTCAGAAAAATAAATACAATATTGTATTATTTCATGTGAATCAACTTCAGTCAATATTATATTTTATAGATTAGTTAGATGTCAAAATAATTAAAGCACATTGTCTTAGCCCAACCACATGGTCAATATTGTTATTGAGTAATGTTGTTATTAAGAATGACTCATTAATGGATTTTTTTTTACTAGATTGTGTGTATGAGTATGCAAAGATAGATAAGCTCAGTTCATTTTTCTATTTATATAAAGAATAAATGTCCATTTTAGTTTATGACAAAAAAATGTGTAGTCATTTTTCTTAACAAAAGTTAATTATTTAATTAATTCCTCACAATTACATTTCTGATACACATTAGTCCCTCCATCCAAATCTGCCAGTGTTAGTCCGTTAAGTTATCTAGATGTATTGTTAACTATCCTACCTGTGATGTTAGTGACCATGTGAATATTCACCATAGAAAATGGATTAAAAATGAAAATCTTTTCAATTTTAAAACTCCTTTAATGGTTAAACGATGTAGTGTGGGTGGTGGCTGTTTTCTTCTTCCTCTTTCCTCTATTTTTAAACCCCAACTCCATTGCAGGGTGCAAGTCTGTCATCTTTGCATTGCTTAGGAAGATGAAAATTATTTGGCATTTACCCAAAGAAGTCCCTAACAATTTAATCATGGGATAAATAGTCCCAACATGCACTAGGAAGTAGAGAACATGCACTAAGCAGTAATTTAAAATTTGAGCTATCCAAACAAGATGTGAGCTCATCTAAAATTAAAAGTAAAGGTTCCATAACCATATACAGTCATATGTTTCCTCTCTTTGACCTCCAGAGAATCCTCACTTCTCCATTGTCCCAACCAAATAATCCACCATTGCCTGCAGCAGGGACAGAGCCAGGCTTTAATCATAGAGGGGGCCAAGTGAAAAACTCAAAGTTCATCCAACAAATTTATATGTATAAAATTTCATACGAAATATTTATAATTATATGTTCCAAAATGTTAATTACATTAATAGTTTATCAAAATGTGAAACGTCTCTCCTACAAGTTACAAAAATCATTTATAGTTAAATTTATACTAAACTTTTCAACAATTTTCTTTTTAATGTATACTATCAGAAAATCAGTTAAAAAATATCTTTCATCTCGTTGCGAAATATAGTTTTGATTATATTCATAACTAAAAGATTACAATCAGTTAAAAATTTATCTTTCATCTTGTTGCGAAATATAATTTTGACTATTCATAACTAAAAATGATTGTTGTGTAGTTAGGCAGTATGAGAATAAAAGTTATAACTCTATACATAAAAGAATAGACTTTTGCTTTTGTAAAGAAAAAATATTTTCTTTCTTTGCACTTTTCAGTCTTGCAAACTTCATACTCCAAATGTGTAGTCCTGGACGTGACAGAAGTGTATTGGAGTCCCAAATTGGATAGTAATATGGTCTGAGTAGACAATCCTCATCACATGAGCTAACTTTTTTGGGTTGAGTTAGGCTTAAACCTATATTCTAAGATTCCTAAATATCTTAATACATGATGTGCCTCCATCAATACTAATGTGAAAGCAAACTATCATGAGATAAGTTTTTCACATAATTTCTCTCTCTCAAATAGTTAATAATTAAAGATTACGTGCATGTTTAGTTTTGTTTTGAAAAGATTTCAAGTACCCGATCATTTGGTCAAAGCTATTAGAGAAATAAAGCATGCTATAAGTTATGGATGTCTTGTTTTTTCAGGTAACCCCTATTACCTAATCTTTAATTTTTAGTTATGTATGTCTTAACTTAGGATTGAATTAATTAGAGAATTGTGGTTATTGAATTTTAGTATTTAACCAAAGTCTTCAATACAGAATACTCTATTACAGTGAACTAATTAATATTCACACCCTGTTCATTGAAAACAATTTCTTATTAGATTCTTTTTTTTGACGAACTTGTTATTAGATTCTTGGTAGTATAAATTAAATAATAAATTATGATGTATATATACAGTAATATATTATTATGTGTTTAAGAATATGCTAGTTAGTTCAATTGATAAAAAATTTGTAATTAATTATGACATGAATAAAAAATTGCCTTTACAGTTTATCCCCTCTCTCCAACCGTTTGTGTAAGAATTAGGTTTAACTATTGAGTAGGTCCATGAACTATTTGAGAATTTTCAAATAGGTCTCTATATTAAAAAAATTTGTAATTAGGTCCTCGAACTTTTATGAAGTTTTCAATTGGGTCCTTGAACTAATTTTTTTTTTAATTTGATCTCTGAACTTATTTAAAATTTTCAACGGGGTCCCTAAATTATAAAAGTCGTTAGTGATATGTTGAATTGGACGGAATATAACTGATTTCATCCAAACTGGCCATTTATGAGTAGGTTGGTTGGAAGATGAACCTTAAGGCATTGTCACAACAAAATGTAGCAAGATGTAACAAGATGAAGTGAGATGTAGTAAGTTGCAAGTGAGAGAACTATTTTGGACGAAATTATTTCAAAGAAGGGATATACAACCGTAAAACATAAATCGAGGAAGGAATTGACTATTTGTTCAGTTAGAGGAAAAACAATCGCAGGTCACGTTTTGGTTTTCTGGCTCAACATTTTGGTCTCTTGCAACCCTAAATACAAATTTGGGGGAATTTCAGGTTACATTTCACATCAACAGACTTAAAGACCTCTTCACGGAACCTTACCCCACAGACTCCATTGAAAAATTTATATAAGTTCAGGGGCCCAATAAGAAACTTTTTTAGTATAGAGACCCAATTGAAAAATTTATAAAAGTTTGAAGACCCAATTACAAATTTTTTTAGTATAGGGACCTATTTTGAAAATTCCCAAATAGTTCAAGGACCTACTCAATAGTTAAACCTAAAAAATATTGTTAAAATTTTTTTTCTTTCGAATCAACTATGATAAAAAAAAAAAATTATTATGTATTTGTATTTTTTAGAATATAACTAAGTAACAAGATGTGTCAAGTCTAGATATAAAAGCAAGAGTTTAATTTCTGTACACTATAATGTTACTAGATGCCCGTATAAAACATTTTATTGTAAAAATACATATTAATTTACTCCTCAAAGTAAAATCAACACTCCAACTTATATATCTGGAAAAGACAATTTAGATGAACGTTTGATAAAAGTGATTTTCAATGTAATTGATTTTGTAAAATTGATTAGAATTGAATTTGAAGTGAAGTGATTTATGTTTAATTTGGATGTTTTTATTTTGAAAGCAAGTTTGATGTAAAACTTAGTGTAAATTTTTGCAACTCAACTCAAAAGTTACTTTTCGTAGCTTCTAGTTAGAATCACTTTTGGAGACAAAAACAATTTTACATGTCAGTAGCCAAACATCTTATTTTTACTAAAATCAAGTTTTCTGAAAGTTTTCAATGTGAAACCAAACACATAACACATACTATGTAAATTCAGATAAATAGTTAAACTGGAATGAAATAACTCTTTATAAAAAATAATAAAAAAAAAAGAAGAAGAAAGAAAGAAATAGCTTCCCTTAAAAAAAAGGTGTGAAATAGCTACCATTAGTGGTGTTCCCTTTGTTTTTTGAGTGTATTTCCGAGAAGCGTGTATATAAAGAAGATAAAAAGTAAGTACGAGATAAAAATAAATATATATAATGTCTAATATGATGTCTAAAATTTATATTCAAATAACATAACTCTAATCATAATGGACGAGTACAAGGAGTAAGCACCTTATTGTTATTAAGTTAATAGTACTTAATAATAATCATTAAGGCGGGCTTGTCTTTCGGGATAAGAGAAACCTATCGCTGTATTTTTTATTTTTTCTTTCTTCACCAAGAAATATCACATAATTTTCATGCAAAAAAAAAAATGTATCACATAATTTTATTCAAGAACTATTTTATTATTTATTGTAAGTATTGTGATAATTTCTTACCGAAAATAAAAACATGATCATTGAATTGTTAAAAAAAAAAATCATTTGTTTCGTGAAAAAAAAAGGTTAAATATGTTTTTGATCTCTCATTTGTTACAATTGTTCGATCGCAGTCTCCCATTTGGAAAATCTATTTTTTTTAGTCTCCTTTTCTAAATGTGTCAGAAATGATCCATATACCACACTTATGTTTGAAAAACGGAGGACCAAAACCGAACTTTTGTCGAAAATGATGAACTAAAAATGTGTGGCTGTCAAGATTGAGGTACTAAAAATATTGGTGTAGGGACCATTTTCAACACATTTTAAAAAATGAGGACTAAAAAAAAATATTTTCTAAATGAGAGACTAAAATCAAATTTTTACAAAAAATGATGGACAAAAAAATATTTAACAAATAAAAAACTCATTTGTTTATGAGAGAAAAAACAAAACTCATTTGTTTAGAAAAAAAGAAAACGTTGAATAGACGAAATAGCGATAATTGCGCCCAGATAAGTGGCAGTAGCGGCAGGTGGTCGACAGGTCTAGCCGGCCGTGGTGACTTGCCAAATGCCAAGTGTGTCTTGAGTCTTTACCCCACTGATTTGTTTTTTATAGGCAAAATATTATTATTAATGTTTGTATTTTTTTAGTATGTAGGGTTTGAACCACCTTCTTCCTTATCACTCTACTTCTTAACTCTCTCACCTGAATCAACAAATCAACCTTGTAACCCCTTCTTTACCCCATTGAGTGTGTGTTTCGACTTTGAATGAACGTTAGAAAAACATGATCTTGGATGAAATTGAGTTTGAAGTATAGTTATTTATTTATGATGTTTTTATTAAAAGCAGGTTTGATGTAAAATTTAGTATAATTTTTTAATATTAAAACAGAAGCTACTACAATTAGCTTTTGATAAAATCAATTCTAAATACAAAATTGTTTATCTAAACATATAATCAAACAACTCTTTTTATTTTTTATTATTAAAATCACGTTTGATAAAAAGGAAAACACTTTTGGTATCTCTATAAGTGAAACCGTTTAGAGCATCTCCATTGCACGGTTCCTTAGCTGGTTCCTTAAGCTAAGGAACCGTGTCTTATTTTTTTCAGCCATTGGAGCACAGTGACGTGGAGGGGCAGGTTCCTTAAATCTACAATCCGTTCCTTAGCTAAGGAACCGTGTCTTAGCAATAAACAATGACAAAATATTACATTTGGGGAACACCATATCAGAATCATCACACACGGATACTGATGAATATGGAGGGAAGAAAACAGGAAAGGGAAGAACAAATAACTGATCATATTTCAAAAAAAAAAAAACTAAGCAAATACATAAATGAAAAGGAAAACCCGTAACCCGCCGGAAATCCATCAACGCCGCGCCGGAAAGTGAAGGGAGAGAGGGCTTCGATCTTGGCCGAACCAGTTGAGGAGGAAAGGGGCGAGCTTCGGCGGAAAGGGGCGAGCTTGGCCGGAACGAGCTTCGGCAGAAAGGGGCGAGCTTGGCCCAGACGAGCGGAGGCGGAAAGGGGCGAGCTTGGGCGGAAAGGGGCGAGCTTGGTCGAACCAGTTGAGGAGGAAAGGGGCGAGCTTGGCCGAACCACCTTGGAGGAAGCGGGCGATCTTGAAGTGGGACGAACCAGGAGAGGAAAGGGGTGGCCGATCTTGTGGTGGGCGAGCAGAACCGCGTGAGGGAGACGAGAGGAGGGTCTGAGGGAGACGAGAGGAGTGGAAGACACGGTCTGAGGGAGACGAGAGGGCTGGAAGACGCGTGAGGGTCTGAGGGAGACGAGAGGAATGGAAGACGCTGGAAGACGCGTGAGATGTGGTGATGAAGGAAAGAAAATAGGAGGAGCTTCGGTGAGTGTGGGTGAGACAGTGTAGTGTGGGTCATTTGGGCCTATGAAAATTGAAAAAAAAAGAGCTGTTGGTAGAGTTTGTAACCGTTGAGAAATTTGCAACGGCTACAAATGTTGGTTCCCTATAAATGTTGTTCTCATTTATACAATTTTGTACATAATTAGTTAATCCATCTTCTTGTTTTTTTTTTAGCAAGTCATTATCTTGTTTGTTTTCTACCAAATGGATCCCAATTTGCAATCTTACATAAAATTTTTGCAAAACCAACCACCCCCTACCGGTGACAATTCTCAAAATGCTCAATATTTTATGTATCCACCACCACCAACCAATCCCAACATGTGGTATAGGCCTCCGATGAATATCGACGGCGGTGTGGAGACCCCTAACAACGAACCCTTAACACCAGTCGGGTCCATGTCTCATGCTCAAGTGCCACAATTCTCCACTCATGTCGGACTAGAAAATATTACGCTAGATGAAGGACGGGAGCATCAAACTCAGAAAAAAAGTCGTGTCAAATTTTCGGTGGAAGAGGACATGCTTCTTATTCAGTCATGGCTCAACATTTCAAAGGATGCAATTGTGGGAGTTGACCAAAAAGCCGATGGTTTTTGGTTACGAATCAAAGACAATTATAATGAGAATCGAGGGAAGTTTCCAGAAAGAGAAGCAGCTCAACTAAAATCAAAATGGCATCGGATGAATACTGTTGTTTCAGAAGTTTGTCGGGTGCTACAAACAAGCTGTTAGTCAAAAGAAAAGCGGGAGCTCAGAGAAGGACATCATGGCCGATGCATATACTTTTTTTTTCTCACGATGAAGGTGACAAATTCAAATTTGAGCATGCATGGAGGTTACTGAGAGATGAACCAAAATGGAAGGGAGAAGCAATGGAAAACTCTTCAAAAAGAACAAAGGTTTCTACTTCCGGGGCGTACTCATCATCTTCAGGGCCAGGGACACCAATCGATTTATCAGACTACGATCCAGCATCACCAATGGTCCGCCCAATGGGACAAAAGGCAGCAAAAAAAAGGAGGCAGCAAAAAGAAAGGGCAAAGCAAAAGTAGCCGATCCTTCTGTTGTCGTCGATTTGACTGTCATTGAAAGTGCTGTGCATCAAAAAAATGTTGCCTTGAAAAATTTAGCTGAGGCGAAGATCTTGGAGTGCAAGACAAGGGAAGCGGAGTGTAAGGCAAAGGAAGCGAAGTGCAAGGCAAAGGAAGCGGAGAGCATACCTAAGTTATATGAAATCCTGATGAAGGACACATCTGGGATGGATGAGAATCAACGTGCAGATCATGAACTTTGTTGTAATTTTATTAGGGCTAAGTTGGGACATATGTAGCCTGATGTTGTAATTTTTTAATAATTTATAAAACTAGCCGTTATGGAAAACTAATAAATTATAAAACTAGCCGTTGTAAAACTAGTCGTTGTAAACTAGCCGTTATAAAACTAGCCGTTGTAAAACTAGCCGTTATAAAACTAGCCGTTGTAAAACTAGCCGTTATTGAAAACTAATAAATTATGAAACTAGCCGTTGTAAAACTAGTCGTTGTAAAAACTAATAAATTATAAAACTAGCCGGTAAACTAGCCGTTATAAAACTAGCCGTTGTAAAACTAGCCGTTAGAAAACTAGCCGTTGTAAAACTAGCCGTTAGAAAACTAGCCGTTATAAGCTTGTAAGTTTTAGCTAGCCTATATATACACAACAATCTTGCAAGCTTCTCTCATTCTCCCAACTTGCAAGCTTCTCTCATTCTCCCAACTTGCAAGCTTGTCTCATTCTCCCATCTTGCAAGCTTCTCTCATTATCTTTGTTTCTTATACCATTCTTATAATGGATCCAAACACCGACTTTGATACAGTCTGGAACCAAGTAATAGATGAATGCCTCGAGGACAACACTGAAGAAGAAGTAATGAGGGTAATATGCGAGAAGGTTGAAGAAGCAAACAATACCATTAGGCGTAGGAAAAGAAGGACAGTCATAGAGCGGAGGCGTGAAGAAGGACACACTCGATTGTTCAACGACTACTTCTCTGAAAATCCAGTCTACACAGATGATCAATTTCGACGAAGGTTCCGGATGAGAAGGCCCGTGTTCCTTCGAATTGTAGAAGCCCTTAGCAATCATGATGAGTATTTCCAGATGAGGGTTGATGCATTACATAGAAATGGCCTTTCACCGTTGCAGAAATGCACCGCTGCTCTTGGTATATTGTCATACGGAGTGCCTGCTGACAACGTTGATGAGTATGTTCGAATTGGTGAGAGCACTGCGGTGGAATGCTTAGAGAGATTTGTAACTGGTGTGTACGAGATATTTGGGGATATCTACCTGAGAAGGCCTAACAATGAAGACATCGGACGTCTGCTACAAATGGGGGAGGCACGTGGCTTTCCAGGTATGTTAGGCTCCATTGATTGTATGCATTGGGAATGGAAGAATTGTCCAGTTGCGTGGAAGGGACAATTTAGTCGAGGCGATCATGCCAAACCCACGATTATGCTTGAAGCAGTGGCTTCACAAGACTTGTGGATTTGGCATGCATTTTTTGGCACCGCGGGTTCAAACAATGACATTAATGTGTTAAATGCATCTAATGTGTTTAACGACGTTTTGAACGGACAAGCTCCCACAGTGCAATACACGGTGAATAGAACCCCATACAATATGGGGTACTATCTAGCAGATGGTATTTATCCTGAGTGGGCTACCTTTGTGAAGACCATCCCAATGCCACAAGGAGAAAAGAGAAAATTATTTGCCAAAAAACAAGAGTCAGCAAGAAAGGATGTGGAAAGGGCATTTGGAGTGCTCCAAGCTCGATTCGCAATTGTACGTGGTCCGGCGCGTGCTTGGCATATGAATACAATGAAGCATATAATGTATTCATGCATCATAATGCATAATATGATTGTTGAAGATGAACGACACTCGTATGGTGGTAATTTTGATTACGACCAACTAGATAATGACATGTCAACAAATGAAGTGTTTAATGGTCCAATTCATGCAACATACCTGGAAAGGAGAGCACAAATTCGTCAAAAACAAAGTCATCGTCAGCTTCAAGCAGACTTGGTGGAGCATATTTGGGGTCGTTTCGGACATGAGAATAACGATAGTTAGTTTTTATTGTTCGCGTGGTTATGTATGCTTCGTCATTATGAATTTCTCTTTTTCATGTATTTCTCATCGTAATGTATTTATCATTTTTATGTAATTTTCATCTTAATGTATTTCTCGTCTTTATGTATTTCTCATTATAATGTATTTCTCATCGTTTTTATTATTTTTATTATTCATTTATTTAAAAAAAAAATTAACTTTTTAAATATTTATTATTCTTTTACGTTTTAATTTAAATAAATGAATAAATATTTTAATTTGAAACAAATTTGAGTGCAAATAAAAAATTATTAAAACATGGGTTCCTTAAGGGTTCCTTAAAAACTTTACCATTGGAGCAAAAAATGAGTAGGTTGCTTAAATATGAGGTGGAGCTGTGGGGACCACTTTTTATTATTTAATAATCACTAAGGAACCCAAAGTAGGTTCCTTAAAAAAAATGCAATGGAGATGCTCTTACATTAATAAGATTGTGATCACATCCACCCACGATACAATACAACAAAACACAAACATAAATAAAATCCTTAATAGTAGTATCTATTAGGATAACAAACTGCTTCCCATGTGCTGCGAACGCTGATTTATATGATGTTTCTTATCTAAGCACATCACACACTTTGTCTTCTAGTTCTTACAGTCTTTACTACTAAAGTCCTACGGTCCTACCCACCACCACACGTGTTTATTAGAGACATTAAGCTCCAACATGTTACACGTACACATGTACCCACCACATTATTATCACTATTCTGTTTGGTAGCTAAATTGGCAGAGCTAAAAGTTCCATAAGAGTGTTTGGGAACATGGTTTTAGTGCCCATTTCAGTTGTTTTTTTTAATTTAAGTTGTTTTGGAAAAAATTGTGATATTTGGGAAAAAAACTGAAATCAATAAAAAGCTTTTTTTTGGGAAAAACACTGTTTTGCCATAAGCTTCATGGGGGAGCTGTTTTGCTTAAAACGCTGGAAAGGGGAGGGAGGCACTGTTGCATGTTATGCGTGAGTACCACTGTGCCCTTTTTACTGTTGAAGAAAAAGTGGAAAAATAAAGAAGAGGGAGGGAGGTGCTGTACAGTGTGCGGTTGAAACTCAAGTAGTTTTTTTTTTTGTTTAATAGGTAAATTTTGTGGTTGAAATTAATTTAAAAAAATGAAAATAGTATTAATCATTTGATTTAAAAATAATGAGTGACAAATATATGCTTTTAAAATTTAATTTAGAGTAAAAATTAATAGTTGAATTGATCAATCAAAAAAATTAATGACCCAAAATTTAGAAATTTTATTCAATTTTTATAGATAGGTAAAATTTTAATGATATGATATAAAAAAATCTAATGTTAAAAGAAAAACAAATATTATAAACAAATATCTTCATACCCTTTTTCGTAATTTACTATATATAAGTGATTATTTTTGTATCATCCAAACGAAATAGATTATCTTAAAATAGCTTTTCAGCAAACATACCCAAACAAAAACTGATTCTGATTATAATCGATTATCAAAATAATCGATTATTTGAAAATAGATTATCAGCATAATCTTTTTTTTCCAGCTTTCCCAAACACACTTAGCCCTCTAAGATATTACCGCTATGAAATTCCGTTTGAAAATTTGAAACCGGCGTGATACGGCTGTACCTAGGCCCAATGATGCTGTTAACAATGTGCAAGCTGCTCAAAGAACTATCAGCCCAATACCGAGGCCCAGAAGGAACATTAGTAGGCCCCGATGGATGGATGACTATCAGGCTTAATGTCTTTTATTTCCTTTATTTTCTTTATCAATTTCCCTAGCCTTGTCATTTAGTTCTAGAGGCATCTTTTCTTTATTACCGTTATGTACTAGGACGCGTGGCTGTAATCCCACGTTATTGTAACATCCTCCTATTATTTAGGAGAGTACGATGCATGAATGAAAGACAAAAATATTTAGTCCAAACCTCTATTCTTCATTGCTTTTTCTGGAGAGTGGTATCCAATCTCGAATAGGGACAAATTTACTCCTTTTATTTTAACATTAAAGGCCAATCATTGGTGATTTCGTTGAGAGACCTTGGCAGCTTGCCCTCATGATCATCATATACACCTTATCCCTAACTCACATCCATTGAATGTCAAACCCTATAGGTATCCCCATAGCCAAAAGGAGGTCATGACCAAACTGATAAATGACATGCTAACCGAAGTTATAATCAAACCAAGTACAAGTCCTTTCTCCTCACCCGTGGTTCTAATTAAGAAAAAGGACGGGTCTTAGCGATTTTGCGTTGATTATAGAGCGCTAAACACCATCACGATCAAGGATCGATACCCCATTCCTACAGTTGATGGTTTATTAGATGAACTATTTGGGGCCACTGCATGTGTTTTCTAAAGTTGATTTGCGTTCCGGATATCATCAAATCCGACTAGCAACAGATGATGAATTGAAAACTACATTCTGCACTATTGATGGTCACTTTGAGTTTCTTGTCATGCCCTTTGGACTAACTAATGCCCCATCATCCTTTATGGCAGCCATGAATGACTTGCTCCGTCCTTTATTACGTAAGTTTGTGGTTGTCTTCTTCGATGGCATTTTAATATACACAAGTCTTGGAGTGAGCACATACATCATTTACACCAAGTCCTCACTTTGCTACATTCTTCCAAATTTTATGCCAAACTCTCTAAGTGTGTTTTTGGCCAAACATCCATAGACTACCTCGAGCATGTCATCTCAGCACATGCAGTAAGTCCAAACCCATCGAAGGTGCAAGCCATTATGGAATGGCCCATCCCAAAATCTCTCACTGCACTTTGGGGTTTCCTTTGCTTAATGGGCTATTACAGACGTTTTGTACGCCATTATGCCACTCTAGCTGGACCACTTATGGATTTGTTAAAGAAAGGGCAATTTGGGTGGACTCGGGGAGCTAATATCGCATTCTCAAAGTTAAAGGATGTCATGACTTCCATGCCAGTCTTGCAGCTTCCTGGCTTCAATATTCCATTACAAGTTGACATTGATGCATCGAGAATTGTAGTGGGAGCAATCTTGTCACAGAAGGGTCATCCTTTAGCATTTTTCAGCAAGAAAATGAGCTCACAAACGCAGGCAGCTTCAACATATGTCAGAGAAATATATGCAACTACAGAATTAGTGAAGAAGTGGCGCCAATATTTGTGGGGCCGTAATTTCACATATACACAAACCAACAAAGCCTAAGGAACATGCTCCAACAAACTATCCACACGCCTGAGCAGCGAAAATGGTTAACCAAATTGTTGGGATTTGACTACGAAATCCATTACAAACCAGGAATATCAAATAGGGTAGCTGACACCCTCTCTAGGAAATTTGAGACCACCCCCGAGGAGTTCTTGGCTATCTCATCCCTAGTTTTGGGGTTTGTGGATCAGCTTAAACAATTTTATGATCATCATATGGTTGGTCAAGCACTAGTTGCAAAGTGGCAAACAAACTCGGAAATGCAAAGCAAATTTACCTTCAAGGATGGCTTATTGTATTTTGGTGAGAGACTTTATTTACCTAATACTTATGATTTACAAATTCCTATCATTACTGAATTACATGCATCACCCCTTAGGAGACATTCGGGCGTGAAAGCCACCCTAACCCACCCGCATTGCTGCATCTTTTTATTGGCCTTCCATAAGGAAATCTATTGCAGATTTTGTCACTAATTGTCAAGTTTGTCAGCAACACAAGGTCGTGACACAAGCCCCTGCAAGGTTATTACAACCCTTACCTGTACCAAATCAAATGTGGGAGGGCATTTCAATGGATTTTATTACACACTTACCCCTCTTCGCAAGGCAAGATTGTAATATGGGTTGTAGTGAATCATCTGTCCAAATATGGGCATTTCATAGCTCTCCCCACTAATTTCACTGCTCAATCACTAGCTGCGGTTTTAGTGGAAATTTATAGACTACACAACCTGCCGAAGACAATTGTAACTGATCGTGACCACTGTTCCTTAGTTATTTCTGGAAATCATTTTTTCAGTTGCAAGGTACTACTCTTTCATACTCTAGTGCCTACCATCCACAGAGCGATGGCCAAAAAGAAATGCTTAATCGATGTCTAGAAGGGTATTTGCATTATTTTGTTAGTGAAGAACCACAAAAATGGACCCAATTTCTCCATCTTGCTGAATTTTGGTACAACACATCTTTTCACTCCTCCATTGCTTTGAGCCCATATAAAGCTCTATACCGGAGACAACCTCCTACAATTCCATCTTATTTGACAGGAAGCACCAACATAGCAACCTTGGATGAATTATTAACTTACAGGCAAGCTCTGCTTACCAAACTGAAAATGCAACTGATGTTAGTGCGCCACAAAATGAAGCAAATGACTGACAAACACAGGCGCAGAGTGGTATTTGAAGTTGACAACTGGGTTCATTTACGATTGCAACCTTATCGTCAGGTCTCAGTTGCTCGTCGCCAAGCTCATAAACTAGCTAGGCATTTCTATGGTCCATTCCAGATCCTAAAAAGAATTGGACATGTGGCTTACCTCCTTGACCTTCCCCCCACCACAAAAATACACCCAATCTTCCATGTTTCAATGCTTCGTCCATGCAAAGGGCAACCAGAAATTCAAACCTGGCCACTGCCACCTAGAACTCAGGGCAGTCATCCCATCTTGGAACCCCTGTGTATTTTGGGAAGACGTACTCTAGCTGGAAGACAAGGTCCAACAGAACAAGTTTTGGTGCAATGGGCCACACAATCAGATGAAGTGGCCAATTGGGAGGACCCACAATCCATCACAGAGAGCTTTCCAGATATGGACCTTGTGGACAAGGTCAATCTCCAAGGGGGAGTGATGATACGGCTGTACCTAGGCCCAATGATGTATTAACAATGTGCAAGCTGCTCAAGGAACTATCAGTCCAATACCGAGGCCAAGAAGGAACACTAGTAGGCCTCGATGGATTGATGACTGAGACACCCCGTTGTGCCATTAAATTAAAACCTTATTAATTAATTACTTAATCGCGCACTTAACGTTAAATGTATATTCCGAAAATATGTAAAAATTAAAACTTAAATATAAACGCATCCAACTTCTAAAAGTTAACACACCACATCATACTTATATTATACATACACACATATGTCTTGCATCAGAGTTATCAAAATAATGAGTGACAAATATATAATTTCAAAATTTGATTTAGAGTAAAGATTGATGGTTGAATTAACAACCAAGGAAATCAATGATACAAAATTAATCTCCGATTACTTTTAAACTAGCATATTTTCAAATCTAAAATTAAATAGAGTAAAATATGAAAATAAATTTCTTTCAATCATACTATTTGAAATATTTTTCTAAACAAATAATAATTGTGACAATATCGTAATATTATTGTCTAGCAAGCGTGCATAAACTGTAGGATCACAGTGTTAACGCACCCAATAAAAATACTTTTAAAAAAAAAAATAATATCAAATAAGCCAAAATACATAAAAATAAGTATTTAACTGATTGATAAAACTAATTATCAAATAACCACGTATACATAAAAATTTGGGATGTTACACATACCCTTCTTTATCCCAAAATTTTTTTGAAGAAGAAAAAGGAGTGTCAGGCTTAAATCTGCGAAGTAACTCACTCATATGCCTGAATCCTCTACTATTGGCAAAGCCACGCACATTCCAAGAAAGCACATAAAAATCTTTTTTCATGGACATGATTAAACTATAAAGGAAGAAAACAAACCACTCTATGCTATTGTTGTAGCATTGGTTGAGTTTCAGGGACCATCTCTTCCATGTCTATACTCTCACCCGAGACATCATTCACCTGTGCCAAGCTCCCTTCTACACTTCCTCCTCCATTCGACGACCCTACTACGTCCCCCGGGCATGGTGGCTCATGACTTTCCACAAACCTCATTCTGTTTGGTGCAATAACCTCCACATCCATCATAGTTTTGATACCAAACCCTTTGTCAGTCTGGTGGTTTGATGGTTTGGTGGTTCCAACACCTTTGGGAGTCTCCCTCACTGCTACCAACCCTTGAGAAGCAACTCCTTTCCCCTTATCCACCCGGTCTGACTTTTTTGAGACTGTAGGTGTCTCTTTGATTATTAAGGCACCCTTTTCCTGGCCCTTAGTCACAGGTTGCCTCTTCCCTTCATTACATGGTCTCTTATTTTTCTTCCAAACCTTAGGCGCATCACGTGACTCAGACCCAACCTCAAAACTACTCACATTTTCCATTGCTTTACTTGGCCCCACATGCTCCAGAATTTGAAACTTATTATTCGATTGATTCTGTTGGAGAGAATCGCGGCCCCCATCAACAACTTTATTATTCTCCATATTTTGTTTCTTGTTTTTTGGCCCCCTCTTCTGCCCTTGGCTATTTAATCATGAATGAATATTGTCAGTTTGTCACACACTAACTTTGAATTTTTCGACCTGTGCTTTTAGGTGTGATTACATTGGGTTAGAAGGTAAAAGAATATAAATGATTTTAATTTTTAATTAAATTTCTTTTCTTTTTTTTAGAGCCATTTTGTTTTTGTTTTTGTTTTTGTAGTGTTAAAATTTAAGAAATGATTTGACTTCATTTAAAAGACATAGATCATTCTAATTTTACCTACTCCCTCTTCTAAGTGTAAAAATATAGAATAACACAACAAAATTAAAATAGTTCCAATATATTGAAGTTTTAAATATAACATTACTAGCACCCAACAAAAATATAACATTTGAGTTTATAATTAAATCAAATCCTAATTTTCTATAAGTTTTCTTAAAACTTAATTTCTAAATTAAATCAAGTTAAATTGAATTATTTTTACCCAAAGGTTTGACCTAGTGGAAGCATGCTAGGTCCGTCATGTAGGAAAGTATGTACAGGGACACTCTCATGTGTGAGGTCTCTGACTCGAATTCCAACGAAAAATAAATTCCTTTGGGAGGAATAGTGCCCATGTCACTTCAAGCCCCGGAGTGATAGCTTACCCGCAACCATTTTAGAGAATTGAATTGAAAAAATTGAAATATTTTTATTTTAATTGATTACTGTTTTTGAAATAGAAAAGGAGATAAAGAACCCAAAGATATACGAATTTCTTGTGTGGTATTACTTTCACGTTGAAAATAACTAAATTTAGGGTGATTGCTTTTTAATAAACACGAATTCCTTTAATAAAAGAAGGAAATGAAGTATGTGGAATATGCTCAGTTAGTTAAATTGTTGCGAGATATAAATCGTGAGTGTGTAGGTTGAAACTCTTATGATGCACAGCTTGCATCTTTTCATCCATTTATTTCTCCCCCTCTCTTTATAAAACCTCCTATGAATCTCTTCCTATAAAAAAAGAAAAGAAAAAAAACAAATAAAATTATATATTACTTAGTATGAGTCTCTAATTTATTTTCATGAATATTTGTTTTTATCATAATAAAATAAAAAGCCATGAAACCAAATGAACGAAGCAGGCCTTCTTTCCATTAGATAATACGAGATACGTTATTTTTTTTTTACCAAGGAAGGTTGTCATAAGTGGTGGTAGAGTTATGCCCCTTAACTAAGTGGTTGGGATTCGAATCTTAGCTTTTACATATGGAGCGAATTTTCTCGGGTTCCCGGTTTTCAGGTGTCATTCATTCCCCACAAGAGATTAGTCTCCACTTTCGATGGGGTATACTCCTGGTCAAGGACCAAAAAAAAAAAAAAAATACAAGATACATTTTTTTTTCCTCCGGAAAAGGAGATAATATTGATAATTTATAATACAATTTTTCTATAATGTGCAAGGTTAATGCACATGTTAAGCCTTATTAATTACTATACATTTAATTTAATTTCTCACTTAAGCCTTATTAATTACACATTTAATTTCTTACTTTCAATTAATTTTAACCAACTAATTAATCATGATTCTTTGAAAAACTAAAATATCTCTCTCCTATTTATTACCTCCATTTACTTCCATGTACTTGTAATCTCTATCTTCCCACCAAACTGCTTTTTTTTTTTCATAAAATATATATTGGTCCAAAAACGTTGAATTTGAATTATTTAAGACTTATTCATTTCTTTTTTTTTAGTAATAATAATACTTATTTTTTGAATCCACCAAAAAAAAAAAACTTATTTTTTGAATTTTGAATATTAGACATTTAGGGTAGGCTCAAAACGTCCATGCCTTTATGGAAAAATCATTATTATAATTATTATTATTGGGTAGGCTTGAAACGTTTATGACTATATAATAATAATAATAATAATAATAATAATAATAATAATAATAATATATTATTATTATTATTATTATTAAAAAACATAAATAAATAAGTTTTGAACAATCGAAATTAAACGTTTTTAGATTTCTAATATTCTTGTTTTAAATATTTCATGAAAAATAAAGTGAGAATTAAATTATTATTAATTTTTTGTGGGAAAAGAGATTATAAGAAGATGAATGGAGGCAATAAATAGGAGATAGATAATTTAGTTTTTCAAAGAATCATTATTAATTAGCAGGTTAAAATTAATTAAAGTGAGTAATTAAATGAGTAATTAATAAGACTTAACCCGTGCAAGTTTACACAGAATAGAAAAATCGAAAAACAGTAAACACTAATCAATGCCTTAAGGATATCGGTTAAGAAAAGAAATCATAGATAAAATAATAATAATAATAATAATAATAATAATAATAATAACAATAATAAGAAAACAACCTTATTTCATAACTTAATAGTTCAATGCTACAATTAGAGTGTGTTTGGAAAAGTTGAAAAAAAAAAAGATTATGCTGATAATCTGTTTTCAAATAATCGATTATTGTGATAATCGATTATAATCAGAATATGTTTTTGTTTGGGTATATTTGCTGAAAAACAATTTTAAGATAATCTATTTCATTTGGGTGGTGTAAAAATAATCACTTTTACATAGTAAATTACGAAAAGGGGTATGAAATAATTTGTTTATAATATTTGGTGGAAAAGTAAATAATATTTATTTTTTTAACATTAGAATTTTTATAGAATGTTAACTTTAAAATTTATGAATTGAAGGCTTAAATTTATTATATAAAAAAATAGTTATAAAAAAATTTACATTTTTAAACAACACGGATGAAAAGAGTGGGGAGTAGCCGTCAATGGAAGAAAATAGAACGAGTGACGTGTGTGAGACAAGACATGCATGACCATCGGGGAGGGGTCTTATGGGAATGACATCATGTTTTTAGCAAACAATCCTGGTATCAGCCAGCTAAAAACCAGCTTAAATGTGGTGAAAAACAGCTTTTTAAGAAATCAAGCTTTAAACTCAAACATAATAAATTATTCATAAAACAACTTTTTAGTTTAAAAATAGTAGAAACTCAAAAAAAACAATCTTTCCCAAACACCCTCTTATTGTTAGATGATAAGCATAATCAAGCTCGAAAGATGATAGTATTTGAGCTTGTTGTACCATCAATCTAATGTATCAATAGCATTAGAATCGTGCGACCAGAAAGCCACTTTTTTCCAAGTCTTCAAGTCGTAACTTATGTAAAAACCTCCATCATTTACCATCCAAAAGACAACGAATTGATTGGCATCCCGCACCCAATCATATGCATTAACAAAAGTCGCCCAAGTGCCCCATCTTGCTTCACAATTGTAATCCACTGAATTGGAAACAGTCAAGTCTTCTACATTTCCTGGTGTAATTTCAAAATTGAAATTTCTAGAGTCATCAACTCCACAAACAAAGCTAACTGTGTTTGGAAAATCAACATGGATGGAAACGTGAACGTTAGAGTCGTTGATGTTATCCATGGTTTGGTTGCCTTCAAGCCTTGCATCGATAGAAACGATACAGAAACCATATGCAAGAGCAAGGATAAGGGCAACATAGTATAATGTTGGCATTTTGAAATTTAGAAGTATAGAGAGGCTTTTATGGCTGACACACATGACAAGGCATATGCTAATGCTACACTCTTAATTAGAACATATATATTTATAGGTGAAATTAGACTCCCTTCTTTTGATATTTGACTTAACTATATTTGACACCTATCTTATTTTAAAAATTATGATCTTTCTATCTTGTGCAAGGTAGCACAGGTTAAGTCTCATTAATTACTTATTACTCATTTTGAATTAATTTGACCAGCTAATTGACTATGAATATTTGAAAAAATAAATTAGCTCTCTCTCCAATTTGTTACATTCATTCATCTCCTTATCTCTTTCCTATTTATTATCTCAATTCACTTCCATGTAATCACTCTCTTCTTACCAAAAAAAAAATAATTATTTGATTATCGCCTTCTTTTTTTTATAAAATATTTAAAACAAGAATATTAAAAAAACCAGAAATGTTGAATTTGGATTCTTCAAGACTTATTCATTTATGTTTTTAAGTAGTAATAATAATAATAATAATAATAATAATAATAATAATTGTTATAGGATATTTCTTATAGGCTAAATGGCCCACTCATCTCTTGTGACGTGATGGGCTTAAACAAGTGTACCGGATCGAAGCAAGTAATAAAAACACGGCAAGTAAATTACCGAGATCGAACATAGGGATTGGGTGACCAATTTATATCTAAATTCAAAGAGAATAACTAAGGTTTGACCAAGTCAATGGAGAGAAATGTAGTTGAAATCAATTTAGATAACAAAAATCAATTATCAATTCAAAGCAAAACAGATCAAAAGCAATTATCAAGGTTGAGATTATGATTGAGAAGATCTAAGGTCACGATTTCACCAACTCAATCAAACATAGATCCAAGTGATTATTTTCTATCCCTAAATTCAATTTCATGACAACCAGGAACCCTAAATTATTCTAATGTCTCGTTCGAGCACAAAAGAAAACACCTAAGCATGCCAATCAACGATATCTCTATGATGACAAACATGTAAGATTCATTAAGTTCTTGGTTCCCTAAAGCGATTGCACAAATCTCCTATTATATCTCTATCAATATTCAATTTGTGTTCTTAATTCAAGTCCTAAAGCATGAATCTCTGGTCAGACTCATCACGGTTGACTTGTTAATCACGAGCTCTTTTGATTAACTCAATACAAAACAGAATTAAGAAACAAGAATTAATAGAAGAGGAATATAAAACATCACAATTCACTATGCCGTCATGAGGAGCTACATCAATTCCTTAGCAAAGAGGATTAGTTCCTCATAGCGTACATCATCATCATCCAATATTCAAAGGAATGCATCCACAAAAACTCAAAAATATAAAAAGTACTAAGAGAGACTCAGCTCTAAGAAAACTACGATTAGGGATACAAAATTCGCACAATTACAAGCTTTAAATAGGAGTTTTGGTCTGCGCACGCTCCCGGGGCGAGCACTTGAAGTTGGCTCCGCTAAAATTTGAATTCTCGCGGGGCGAGACAGGGAACCTTCGGAAATTCCTCCTCTGCTTCGTGAGACCAGCCATGAATCGTGGGGCGCCCCAGAAAGGCTTCAATTTTCCTATATCTGGCTCGCGGGGCACCCCATAGAGCATTTTGAAAGTCCTTTATCCAGCCTTCTTGCTTGCGACACGAGCACTGTCTCGCAGAGCGAGACAGCCTTTTCCTTCAAAATGCTTGGTTTTCTTCAATATCCTAGTTCCTCAAGCTTCACTTTTAACCTGAAAATTAAAAATAGCATCAAGTGCTTTATTTGCCTTAAAAATAACCAAAATTCCTAAAAATTACCAAAAAGACTCAAATTATTGCTCGAGGACAAATAAAGCAAAATTCGGGTAAAAACGAGATTAAACTCGCACAATTAACATCAAAATCACGGCCTTTCTAGCTATAAAACTAGATAAGCCAATGGATTATCAAAATACCCCAAACTTAAACTTGACTTGTCCCTAAGTAAACTAAAATTAAAAAAACTCAAAACTAGGTAAGCTCAATGGACTCAATCAAACTTAGCACAAGCTTCATGCAATTTCATCAATTTATTTTTCAGTCAATGTCCACCACCCCCCCCCCCCCCCCCCCCCAAAAAAAAAAAAAAAATTCCATCAATGCAATCCCCATTTTTATTTACTTTAAACAAAGAGAATTTCATCATTCATGCAATTATCAATCCAAGTAAAGTATCCAAGTTACACACAAAAGGGAGATCCCCAATCCTAAATAATTGCCTTCCTCACAAGGGCATATAGAATTTCACTCATTCACTCAAGTGTCTAGGTTATCAATTTTTCCCTCAATTTCATACTTTAAGCGCACTTTCCATTAATTTGTTTTTCATCTCAAACAAGGTTCCCACGAAAACATGCATGCAACATCAAAAGGTCTTTTATAGGTTATAATGTGGCATGGCTTAAGGTAGGATATTCAAAGGTACAAGGCGAAGAACCTATGAGTTAAGAGAGCATGAAACCTTTTTGCACTCAATTCTTCTCTCTCATTTCATTTTCCATTTGTCATTTTTCAAACTTTGGGTGGCTACAACCTTTTCCCCTTTTATACCCTTTTATTTTACCTTTGGCATTTTTGCATTTTTCTTCTTTTTATTTTTCTCTTTTTGCCTTTGGCTCCAACTTTTTTATTTTTCTTTTTCTCAATCAAAACAACATCATAAACCCTTGTAGCCACCCAAACTTAGTTTCCTACAACCCTTGTCTTGCTAAGCATCCATACTCTCCTAAATCTAAGATTGGATTAACATGTTTTTTTTTTTCCTCCAGATTTTTGGATTTTAACATAAGGTCATCAAGAAACAATAGGCTATTAAGCTCAATGTGGCTAACTAGGGAACATGCATTATGGTTTGCCATTTTTAGTGCAAGTAGCTATTTCAACGAAAATGCCTAAATCATATAATGCAAACATATAATCATGCAATGCATGCATAGATTCAAGCAAATCCAGGAAAGTGCAACTCAAAAGCTGAATCACTAAATTTAAAACAATGTTGGAGGCTCAAATTACCCACCTAGACATTTTTTCGCAAATTGTTTGACCAAGTTAAATTTCTCTAAGTCCATTTTTCAATTTTTAACATGGGGATCAATTTTTCAACTTTTTCAAAACATTGGGGGAATTCATCAAAAATCAACAATTAGCACATGCATTCCATCTATGCTCTATTCAATAAAATCCATTCAAGCTTACCGACACTACACTATTGACACTATGTATTTACATAACCATTTATCTACTTGGCAATCCGAATCATCTCCATCTCCCGCCATGCATAATCGTTGGCACCTTTGAGAGTTAGCAACCAAGTCGGATCCCACTCATCATCTTCTTCTTTGGTAAAATTCTCCACTTCTGGGAACGTGATCCGCTTGTCTTACACCGCTTTCTTAACTTTCGCGTACAACTCGTGGTCGGTGTCAATGCACACTAGGAAGTTCCTTTGCCTTTCATTTACCTCGCGCTCAATCTCCGTCAAGTGAAACAGATCCTTCTTCTCCTCTTGTTCTTTTGTCATATTTTCTAATTATGTGAAGGGGATCCGTCTCTCTCGAATTGGTTCTTTAATCTCGTGAGATTTAGGGTGGTCCAGAGTGATTGTTTTCTCATCTACTGACATTCTCACTCCACGCAAGTAGCTCCAATCGGTTGACGTCTAATTATTCACAAGTCAAATATGGTCAATAACTAAATAAAAATAAAAATAAAATCAAAACAAAATAAACAATGCACTCCAAAATATATACAAAATAGTGCAAAATATATCGGACATATAATATAAAGGGTATAGGCCCATTTTGGTCCCTAACAAAAAACGCGGCACCCAATTTAGTCCCTGAAAAAAAAAAACTACCTGTTAGTTCCTGACAATTACTAACGTGGGACAAGTTAGTCCCTATGTTACTTTCGTTAGTCAGCGTACGTTACTAAAATGCCCCACAATACTAATTGTCAAGGACTAACTAGTCTCACTTTAAATATTGTTAGGTACTATAATGTCTCATAGTAATTGTAAGGGACTAACTTGTCCCACGTTAGTAATTGTCAGGGACTAACGTGATATTTTTTTTGTCAGGGACTGAAATGGGCACCGTGTTTTTTGTCGGGGACCAGAATGGGCCTTTACCCTAATATAAATGAGTTTCTAGCAAAAAGAAATATACAACCAAATCAAAGCTAGAACTCAAAGACAAAAAATAAAAATGACCCGCATCATATATTAGTTGATTCCCACTAGACTCAACCATACACAATAGCATTCAGCGGGTCATAGACATCTGCCTCGTTCCATGAGTCATGGTTGGGGTCCTCTAGCTGCGGAGCCTCGGGTACCCCCCTCTTGGATGAACTCCCTGGTCCCCAGGGAAGTCCTGTCAGTCAAACCCAAGCTCCAGGTCCTCCTCTGATGGGTAAATTGGGACCCGGCCCTCTTGGGTAGCTCTCTGCTTCTCCCTAAAGAAGTCTCTGGTCGCCACGTTAGACCTCATCATGGCCTGTAGATTATGCTGGATGGTGACCAACATCTGCTCTGTAGATGGCCTCTGAGGTGCTTGAGCTGGTCTCGGCCTCTGGGGTGGTGCTGGCTCTCTATAGCAATGTCTTTGAATGTAATCTCGGTCGATTGGCTGCCGATGGACTTTCTCCACTTCCTCAGAAACAGCCAAACCGGCCCCAGCGCACAAATCTATGATCAAGAAGCCAGGAGCCAACACCCTTTCCCATCCCAGGAGTTCGCCTTCTGCTGAATGTCCGTGGCGATAACGGAGCCCACGTCAATAATCTTCCCGGTCATGATGCATAAAGGAAGTGGGGCCGCCCAACAGTAATGTCAGACTCATGTGAGTTATACTTAAGGTTGGCATGGATAATATGCGGGCCACAGGATTTAGATCCCTCCTCATCAGCCTCAGCAAGTTCCCAGAGGTCCCAACTATCCACTAGGTGCCCGGCTTGCAGCAGGAGTCCAAAATAGGCTGGCCAAGGACCTGGACTGCTGGCATCAGCTGATGCTCACTGAGCTCCCCCACGTGTTCTGCAAGCCTAAGCAGTAGTTGATGTCTGAAGTATCAAACATCATCTGCACGCCCCTCACCATGGTGACACACTTAGGATACGTGGGGCAGGGGTTGCAGCCATTAGCATAAAATTCCTTAACGAGTTTAAGGTCAACTCGCCTCGGAAGATTAGCTAAGTAACACCAACCCCTCCGAGTAATCTCCTCGGTGACGAAGGAGTAGACGTTCCCCGTGAGAACTACCCTCTTATCGAGTACAATCTCTTTCTCCTTGATCCGGTCATAATGAGCCTTATGCTCAGGAGACCAGAAGTAAAGAGAAGGAGCTGCACTCCTAGAAGAAGTATCAGCTCTCTTAGGGAGCTCCTGCTCCTCCTCACCTGTCTGGCGAACTGACTGCTTTTCAGCAGGGTTCTTTGGAGGAGTCATACCTGAAAACCAGAAAAGTTCCCAATACAGTGCAATAATATCAATATCATGAACAATTCAAGAAACAAAATTCTTTCCTAAACTATTGACAATTATATTCTAGGCAGTGCAAAAGGTTGAAATAAAGAATGTCATTTCAACCCGATAGTTATTCTTAGCATATCAAGAGCACTGAAATTCATTCCTAACAGTTTTTCAAAATTACCCAAAGATCCACTAGTCATGCATTTGTCTCTAAATAACAACAGGCCACACCAAACTTAGGATCTAACACTTCAAATCAAAGCAGACACTCATCAATTTTCACATTCACTAAATTACAACATTCCTTAATGTCAAGCATATATACTCATAGGCATTCAAAAGCAATCAAGAATACATGATTGAATTGTATAAACCACGTGATTGCATCAGTAACATTCAACATCACATATCCTATCCTTATACCATCATCCTACTCCATATCATCATCTATCACTTCTTTACATTCATCATCTCCAAGTAGACATAACAAATCGTTTGAACCCTATCAATGATAGAAAAGGTAACTACGGTCATACCTTTGAAGCACAAAATAGTGGGGAAGATGAACTAGTGGAGACGTGGGGTGAATCCCTGGTTGATCACGAGTGGAGAAAGATGAGTGAAGAGAGAAATTCTTGTTTTTATTGAGCGAGCCCGCTAGAATGAGCTCTATGAGGTTCTCGGGGCGTTAAAACTTCTCTCGCTAGTAGGGTGAAACAAGGCTTGTGGGACGAGAACTTAAAAATCCCCAATTTGAAACCCTAATTTAAGTCTCGCAGGGCGAATATGTGATTTTGCCCGCTTTTAGTTACCCAGATTCGTGAGGCAAGCACGGGCTCGCGACACGAAGGGAGAGGCCCAACTTCTTGGTGCTCTGGCTCGTGGGGCTAGCCACGATTCGCGGGGCGAATCTGAAATTTTTCTCCTTTCTGAGATACCTAGATTCGTGGGGCGAATCTAGGATTTTATCCTTTGTGATTCTCGCGGGGCAAGACAGAGACCCTGAATTTTTGGCCTCTCTGTCTCGCGAGGCTAGAAGCCTCCCGCGGGGTGTGGCAGTGACCCTTCATTTCTGAGGACTCTATCTCGCGGGGCGAGCCAGAGCAAAAAGTGTCCCCTAATTTTTTCTAAGTCCTAAAAGCTCATAAATTCAATTTTCTAATTAAGGACCCTACATGAAGATACTTTTTAGTTTTAATGACTCTATTTATGCAATAAAAGGATATAAACCTTGGATTGCCTCCCAAGTAGCGCTTGTCTACTGCTTTGTTTCTTACAACCTTACCATTCTCATCAAGCTTGTTTCTGTAGACCCATTTAGTTCCTATAACAGATTTGTCTTTAGGCAAGGGTACCAGAGTCCAGACATCACTTCTCTCAAACTGATTTAGTTCTTCTTGCATAGCTAGAACCCATTGTCCAGCAGAGCCTCGTCTACTGTCTTTGGTTCCAACTCAGAGACTAGTGCAGTATCTTCCTGCTCTCTGAAAGTTGATCTGGTTATCAGCTTATCATTGGGGTTTCCAATGATTTGATCTGGTGGATGATAATTCTTGAGATGCCAAGATTCTGAACATTGTCTTGTTGAGAGGTGGATGTTTCCGGTTGTTGAGGAAGGTCTTCCACTTGATTATCAGCTTTTACCTCTGTTGTCTCTCCTGAGATGTTTAAATCAAGATCTGCAAAAGCTTCATCTAGCTCTGATAATTTCTTATCAGACTGCTTGTCATCAAACTTGACATGTATACATTCTTCTACTACTAGAGTTCTAGAATTGTATACTCTAAAGCCTTTTGATGTTTCAGAAAATCCTAACAGAATTCCATTATCTACTTTTGTATCAAACTTACCAAGTTGATCTTTAGTATTTAGATTATAGCATTTGCAACCAAAAGGATGGAAATATGAAATGTTAGGTTTTCGTCCTTTCCACAATTCATAGGGAGTCATATTCAGGATTGGTCAAATGTATATTTTGTTCTGAATGTAGCAAGCAGTATTAACAGCTTCAGCCCAGAAGTGTATAGGGACAGAGTTGTCATTGAGCATAGTTCTAGCCATCTCTTGAAGAGATCTGTTCTTTCTCTCTACCACACCATTTTGCTATGGTGTTCTAGGTATTGAGAAATTGTGAAGAATATCACTTTCTTTACAGAACTTGTGAAATAGCTCATTTTCAAACTCTCCCCCATGGTCACTACTGATTGAAGTGATACACATGCCTTTTTCATTCTGTACACATTTGCAGAATATAGAAAAGACCTTGAAGGACTCATCCTTGTGAGCTAGGAACATAACCCATGTCCATCTTGTGTAGTCATCTACAATGACTAGACCATATTTCTTACCACTGATAGAAGCAGTTCTTGTTGGACCAAAAAGATCAAGGCATAGCAGTTCTAGTAGTCTATTGGTACTAACAACATTCTTAGATTCAAAAGAACCTTTGACTTGTTTTCCCTTTTGACATGTATCACAGAGAGCATCAAATTTGAACTTAAGGTTTGGTAGCCCTCTCACGAGGTTATGCTTATTTAGCTTTGAGATTAATCTCAAGCTTGCATGACCTAGCCTTTTGTGCCAAATCCATCGCTCATCCTCAATGGACACTAAACATGAAACACTTTGATTTGAGAGGTCCTCCAAGTCAATTTTATACAAATTGTTTTGCCTCTTAGCAGTGAATAAAATTGATCCATCATTTTTCTTGAAATTACACATGTTCTTATTAAAGGAAACATCATATCCACTATCACATAATTGACTTATGCTCAACAGATTATGTTTTAAACCATTCACTAAAAGAACATTATCAATGGAGGGAAAAGAATGTTTACCAATTTTACCTATACCAGTGATCTTCCCTTTCTGGTTTCCTCCAAATGTCACCCAGCCACCATCTTTAAGTCTTGGGTCTTGGAACATACATCTTTCTCCCGTCATGTGACGCGAGCATCCACTGTCCAAGTACCAGGATGTTTGTTTCTTTCATGTTGTTAAGCAGATCTGCAATAGGTATTATCTTATCCTTAGGTACCCAAACTGACTTGGGTCCTTTCTTGTTAGTTTTCATTGGACGCGAATGTTTAACATGCTTATTATGTGTGCATCTATATGTAGCATGCCCACTTTTTCCACACACTTTGCAAAAGGTGTTGGACGGGCTTGACTTAGCTTTAACATATTTAGCTGGAGCTTTTGAAGCTCTATGTTGTATATTTGGTTTTGACTTATTATGAGATGCCTCATGCTTCTCATTGTCATAACCAAGGCCAGATTTATCATACGGTGACCTAGAATACCTTAAAATAAGACTGAGCTTATCTGAGCCACTTACAAACTTTGACAGAGTGTCTGTCAAATATGTTACATCTTGTTTCAATTTTGCAACTTCACAAAAATTGTCAGGCTCACATTCTAGTTTGTCAGTTAGACTGACATTATCTGATTTTAGCTTATCATTTTCTTGGGCTAAGTTTTGTTTTTCAATGAAAAATCTATCATATTCTTTTGTTAATTTTGCAAACATCTTTTTAAGACTTTTGTATTCATGAGATAGTATGGATGATTCATGCAATAATTCATCAAAAGCATTTTTAAGAGTGGACGGGTCAGAATCCATTACCTCATCATCAATGTATTCATTCTCTGATGATGTGTCAGCCATGAGACAGATATTTGCCTCTTCATCAGCTTCATCTTCCTCATCAGATGAAGATAGGTCTAAATCCTCCCAAGTTGCCATTAAGCCCTTCTTTTTCTTAAAGAACTTCTTTTTCTCTTTTAGATCAGGGCAGTCAGCTTTGAAATGGTCAGGCTTCTTGCATTCAAAGCATAAGGGTGGACCTTTTTCCTTGGAGTCTGATTTCTCCTTGGAAAACTTCTTGTTGAACTGCTTCCTTCTGAAGTTACCTTTCTTTCTCCATAGGTGTTGAATTTTCCTGGAGATAAAAGATAATTCATCTTCATCTAATCCTTCATCACTATCTGAAGGTTCATCATCATATGAAGATTCAGCAGTTTTAAGGACTTTTGATGAACTGGCTTTCTTTGCCTTTAAGGCAATAGACTTCATTCAGTTCAAGTTCATGAACCTTGAGTGACCCGAGAAGCTCTTCCAGAGAAAGAGTATTCAGATTTTTTGCTTCCTAAATAGCAGTAACCTTGGGTCTCCATTGCTTGGAAAGACTTCTTAAAATTTTTCTAATATGATCTCTATTTTTATAGATTTTTCCAAGAGATCTGATACTGTTGGTGATTGTTTGAAATCTTCCAAACATCTGATCTATAGTCTCATGATCAGCCATTTTAAAAAGCTCATACTGATGAACCAACATGCTTATTTTTTACTCCTTCACTTGAGATGAACCTTTATGAGCAAGAGCCAGAGTATCCCAGATTTCTTTAGCTGTGTTGCAGCTGTGAACTTTGTCATGTTCTGATCTGGTGATGGCACACATCAAATAATGTTTAGCTTTGAGATTAAGTTGATGTTTAGCCTTTTGATCTGCAGTCCAATCTGCTCTAGCAATGGCTGCTCCATTTTCACTTCTTGGCTCAATATAGACATTCTTAATCAGTTCCCAGATGTCTAAGTTTTGTGCATCCAAGAAGGCCATCATCCTCTTCTTCCAGTAGTCATAATCAGTTCCATCGAAGAGAGGAGGTCTGTTGATAGCTTGTCCTTCTGCATCCATGGTTGTTGGATCGTACTCCCTTGGCACTTGTTAGATGCTCAACCCTTTCGATGCTGAGCTCTGATACCAACTGAAGTTGACACAGGCAAACACAAGAAGTGGGTTGAATTGTGTTTGTTAATAATTTTTTAAAACAACCTTTTTCAAAACAGTTTTCACAAACGAGAATTAAAGGCAGAAGCACACACACAAAGAAGGAACCTTTTTAAAGACTTAACAAAAACAAGTTCAAATCCCCACAGTTAGTATAAACAAATAAAACTGAGGAGATAAGGGATTAGAAGATTCACACAAGTCGTTTTATCCTGGTTCACTCTCTTCCAACCAAGAGCTACGTCCAGTCCCTTCTACTTGAAGGTTTTTCTCCACTATTTTCCAAATAGATTACAACAAGTATTCAACACCTCTCCAGGCTACAAGTATTCCTTTCTTACCAAGCCTCTTCAGGCTCTAACTCTAACAAAGAGATTTGGTTTCTTTTGATCTTCTAACTCACTATGTGTGAGAGTATGAAAGTTTAAGATTAATTGAATATTATAGCAATATTCAAGCTAAGGTATTACAGACTTTTGCTTTTGAAACAATAAAAGAATTGAGCTTGTAAGAGTTTTTCTAGCAAGAATTATGTATGCGCAAAAGTGATTTCTTCAGTTGATGAGGTCTTCTATTTATAGTGACCTTTCTCTTCACTTGAAATTCTTCAACGGTTGTTTTTGAATTTTTCCGTTTAGAGATAGAGTCAATTGCAAAATATCCGTTGTGACTCATAGCTTGCTAGTGGCCATTTTGAAATGTACCATAGGTTATCAATCTTACACAAAACGGGCACACCTCTGAGCAAATGCAACTTGAAAACTGTCTTGCCTCCCTTGTACAAATTCCAGTTATTCCAGCATTAAAGGTGACAGGGTACAATGCGTTTTGCATTGTACTATTTTGCTTTTGTATTTCCTCATTTGTACTATGTCTCTCTCAAAGAAACAAGGCAATAAAACCTTTAAAGCAAATATGAAGGACCAACATATACTTGAAATACATATCAATCATTTGAAATAAATACTTCTATGTGGTCAAGATAGTTATTCTGATTATATCAAGGATTCACAGTGAAGAGGAGCTCGTCTACTTAACAGAGTGCATCTATACCCTCATAGTTAGAAACTTTTTTTAGCTCGTCTAATGACGTGGCAAATTCTGCTCGTCTATTATCAAGTCTTTGGACTTGCTATATATCGGTAAGTAACTTAGATCTCCGTCTACTGACGTGACACTCAAGCTCGTCTGCTCTTAGTAGTTAAAATCTCGTCTACTAAGACTATTTTGTATTTCGTCTATTCAACCATATTAACATAAATAAATATACCATTCATTTTGAGCAGCTCCAACAATCCATTCCTTAAAAGCTTGGCATTTAGACAAGTCGACAACAGCCCCACCTTTTTGCTCCAGAGGAGAGGCAATTACATTGAAGTCCCCTACCAACATCCAACATTGAGATATGGAACGCGAAATATTCAAAATACTGCTCCAAAGCTCATTCCTGATTGCTTCTCTAGGGTTGCCATAAATTATTGTTAGAAGCCACGAATTTTCCATATTAGGGAAGACCTCCATATGAATGAACTGGTCATGAATCTGAATAACATTTATTTGCAAATCTCCCGTGTTTCAGAGAATCCAAATGCCACCTGAGTACCCCCTAGCATCACTAATGACATGAAACCGAAACCCCGGATTACAAATCACCGAGAGAGCCCTACTATCACTACACCTCGGCACTTGGATAATCTCTATATCTGGATTTTGGGTTGACATCAAAAGACCAAAAACCCTTGCAAACTCTCTACCAACCGCACCTCGAACATTCCAGCTCAAGACTTTCATACGGAAACTAAACGAGAGAAACCCCCGAGGAATTATGATTAATCAAATGGAATCCCCAATGGGATCCACTTCGAAAAACTCCTCATTATCATATGTAGGGCTAACCCTACCGATCAACTCATCATCTTGTAAGTCCATGGGTTGGCCATATATACGTGGGTCAGAAGGTTTCGGATTAGCTACCACCTCACAAGGATTTGCATGGCAACCGTGACTATTTGCATGTAAAGGAACGTGGTTGTGCACAGGATCCTGGCCCATTGGAAAATATGTGACACATCCCTAATTCAACTCACTAGGTTCCTTAGAAGGAATTTGGAAGGAAGATCTATTTTTTGGAGCACTTTTATCAACAGGATTAAGGTCTAGCATCATGGCATCTGCAGCATCAATGCCAATAATACCTACTTCTTTATCCTTTTTTTCTCTTCTTAACTGACCACCCATTTTGAAAACTATTATCATTGTCTGCAACAGAACTTTGCTTTCCCTTGAGATGACTAGCAATAACAATAGCTTTGTTCCTGTCACTGTCTTTGGCCTTGGGATCTGACTTTTGTGCAGTGGAATACCATCCTTCTAGCCATCTCCTTCTTTTGTTCTCGAATTCTTAGGACCATCATTAGATCTATCAAAAGGCTTTCCTTTACCAGACGGTTTTCTATGAGGCTTCCTTTCCACCATCATCCATGGACCATAGTCACTGAGACCTTCCTCGCCACTCTTCTTGCTATCATCTCCTGCAGGGCCATCTTGAGGATTTTTGTTTGATTCCTTATTAACTTGAGAAGAAGCCATCACTGGAATTTTCACTTGACACAAATCTTTTGCATGCCGAAATTTACCACACTGGAAACAGATCATATGAATTCCCTCATATTCAAATTTTAGCATGATTCCATCCACAAAGTAGAACGGAACCAACGGTTTATTAAGATCAGTCTAGACATAGATCTGAGCGAACTTGCCTCTTGCTTGTTGAGCAATGTTCGTGTCTACCTTTAAGGTTGTTCCTACCAGGTTACCTATCCCTTCCAAAGAAGATTCATCAAAATATTCCACTGCAAATCCCGGAAGTTGAATCCAAACTGCCAATTTGTGAATCTTGGTAGCGTGGGGGTTGAAATGCGCCTCCCATTGCTGAAGAGCAAGATAATGATCAAAGATTTTCCATGGACCCCCCTGTTAAAGCAAAGTCATAATCTTCTAAAGAGTGGAACCACACAAAAAAGAACTCATTACCCGCGTCTATCACTTGAATCATGTCACTGCGAGCCTATGCTTGTTCAAGCTTTTTCCTCATAACCAGAAGGCTGATTCTTTTGCCAATGAGTTTGACAATCAAGGTATTTTTCCAAGGATGATGCATGCACTCCCTTTCTGAAGGGGAGAAATCTATACATGGAACACCTCTCTCGTTCGCTCCTTCTTTTGCAGCCCCCATAACAAAAGTACTCAGAGTGAGAGTCTGTGCATAAAATAGTTTTGGCATGGCATCCTCACTCATCCATACCTCCTCCCTTGGACCACAAGATTCCTGCCCCAAGAAATCTCCTTCATGTTTACGAACTTTACGTTTCCTTCACTCCTGGAGGTCTTCCTCCTCTTGAGAAATATCAGTTAAGCACCCCACCTCCATCCTAGTGGAAGCGAGCACGGTGGGTTAAGGAAACCTTAAACAGTAGTTTCTTGAAAACCCTAGCAGAGCTCAACGGTGGTTGACAGCAAGGAGGAAGGTGAATATTAATACTTGATTGAACTGCATATATTTAATTCGAATTTTCAATTACATGTAAATGTGATGTATCAATTATCAATTATATGGCATGTGGTATTACTATGATTTTAAATGGTTATTACAATTATTATTATTAATAAAAATATTGTGATAGTTTGAATTGTTTCCTCAATCAAAATAATCTCATTAATAACTTTTATATTTTCGTATATTTACATTAATATGGATATAGATATAGATGTAGATAACATATTAAATTATTACTGGCACAAATATTAAAATATCCATTGATAAATGATAATTAATAAATATTAAAATTTAAAGACACCTACCACTCCTAGTTTATTTTTAAGTATTTATCATCATGAATAAATAATAACCCATTTTGCCATGTCAAAAAAAAAAATTCACCGATTTTATACAATTTTTTTTGTTTCATGCGCCAAGAAGGCGACCCACCAAAGGCGAAGGAAGAAAAAGCCCATCGAAGCTTTCAATTTCAGCACGCAGCAATTATCTGTAATTTTAAATGTATAAATATATGGAGAAAAAGAAGAAAATATTGCATTTTTGAAATAAATTGTGAAGTTCAGGGTTGTTGTGAATGTTTATTGAAAATTTAAAGGAGTTGGTGGTAAATAATTAAATATGGCTTGTGTCGGAAAAATTACGTGTTTTGTTACTTCGTAATTTTGTCCATTTTTATCAATTGTCGCCTTAACTGGCACTGTATGATTGTCATGATTGAAGCTCTTTCTATATTAAAGTGAGCAAAATTTGAATGAGAAAATCTAAGCTATTTCGTTATGGTAATACTCCCTCCGGTCTCTATTGTAAGCAAAAATTAAATGGGACACACATATTAAGATAGTTAGTTGATCTCATTTAAAAGGGTCATTGGGAATAAAAAATTAAGTTTGTTACCTAAATTACCCTTCCTCTTATTTATTAAGCTTGTGTTATTGAGAATAAAAGGAGTCATTGGAAAACAAAATTTGTATTAAATGAAGGGTATTTTGAGAATAACTTCATTAAATGAGAAGAAAGTAGTTGAAATTTGCTTATATTTTGGACCAAAAAATTTGGAAATTTTTGCTTACATTGTGGACCGGAGGGAGTAACTAATAAGAGATCCGTTCGTTTTCTCGGTAAATAGTAAATAATCTTAGTATTCAATTCTAGTAACACATTTTTTTCAAAGAGACAAAAAACAAAAAATTTATTCGGTTTCCAAACATCAGAATCAAAGTTCGTCAAAAAAATCAAAATCAAAATCAAAGACGTGTTTAAAGTTGAAAAATAATCTTAAAAGATTGTAAAATTTAACAAATCTTATTTTGATTTTTTTTTCATGTTTTTTATCTCTTAACTATGATTATATCAAAAAATTAATTCATACGTAAAACTAATTTAAAGAATTTTTATTTGTCATTAATTATAAATTATCACATAATTTAAAATATGATTTAATTAATATATACTGACAATATAAAGATTTTTAACACAGAAATTGACATCTCATTAAAAATCTTTTACTCTAATCCTTTTTTTTTTTTTACAAAACTTTGACTCTTATCCTAACTACCTTAAAAGTCATTCATACCTTAATTTTTGATTGGTTGACGGTATAAAAAAAATTACACTAACATTGTATACTAATTAAACTCTTTAAAATATGAGTTTAATTTCTATATACTTTCAGTATAAAACTCTTTTATACTGACATTTATTAATATCATGACGAATCAATATTAATATAGTTAATCTCTCTTATTTATTAAAATAAAAGTATAAATATCAAAACATCAGTACATGTTATTGTAAATTACTCAATTTTTTTACACTAACAATGCATGTAATTTTTTTTTTTTAGTTACAAATCATACATACTACTTAAATCCTTAAAATATTTGACTTATTTTATGATTACCTAAAACTTATATATATATATATATATTGATTATCTCCAAATAAAATATTTTTTTCGTAAAAAAAAATATTTTGACTGAATTTTTTTTGAACCAAAAAACAAGACAAATCATATATAAAATCATTATAATTAATTGATGATATTAAATACAGTGTATTAAAATTAAACTAAAAATATATATAAAAGATTCATTTCTATATTTCAATAATAATCTTCCTTTTCAAAATAAAAATTATTTTCCCTTTTTCATCCTCTCTCAATCTCTTCCTTCTTATTAAGCCCTTTTTCCCTGTAGTTGCAAGCTGTAATTGGATGGAAGCACTTTTGTACTGATCCAATAGGTCATAAATCATAACACTGTTCTCTCTCTCTCTCTCTAACTCAAAACCAGTTCACGTATAACCTTGCTCCCAATGTCACCATGGCTTTGAGACGCCTCGCTCTGCTTCCTCCTCCACGCGTCTCTCACTCTTCTCATCTCCCCTTCACATTTCTCCTCTCCTAAAACAACGAGATCAAACTCATAACATACCCTTCTCATTTCTCATTCTCATTCAAGGGTACCCAAATAAAAAAAGAGAGTTTTTTTATTTTATTTTATATAAATATTTTTTATTTTCTGAGATTAGAGGTAGAACCTGAAAAATGGGATGGTGGGTGAAGAAAGAAAGCCACACTCACAGGGTTGGAACCCCTGTGGTGGTGAAGATGGAAAACCCAAACTGGTCAATGGTTGAACTTGAAGCTCCTTCTGATGAAGACTTTCTCATCTCAACAACAACGACAAACACATCATCTTCTAGTACTAGAGACAACAAAAAAAGAAGAGGCAAAAACGCAAAGCAACTAACTTGGGTTCTTCTCCTTAAAGCACACAAAGCCGCAGGTTGTCTTGCTTCTCTTGCTCCTGCATTGTTCAACCTAGTATCAGCTGTTAAACGACGTGTCGCTTCTGGAAGAACAGATGTTACTGAAGACAACGACAATGATGTTGTTAAGGAAAACCCAACTGTGAAAACACGGTTTTATTCGTGTATCAAAGTGTTCCTTTTCTTGTCTGTGTTGCTGTTGTGTTTTGAGGTTGCTGCTGCTTACTTCAAAGGTTGGCATTTTAGTGCCCATAATATAAAGTTTGAATATTTATGGGTTAAACCCTCTTTTGGAGTAAAGGGTGTTTTTGATTGGTTTTATTTGAGGTGGGTTTTCATTCGTGTGGAGTATCTTGCTCCACCTCTTCAGTTCTTGGCCAATGTGTGTATTGTGTTGTTCATTGTTCAGAGTTTGGATAGGCTTGTTCTTTGTTTCGGTTGTTTTTGGATCCGGTTTAAGAAGATCAAACCTGTTCCTAAGGTTAATGATGATGCAGATCTTGAATCTGGGGAGAAGGGTTTTTCCCCTATGGTGTTAGTTCAGATCCCCATGTGCAATGAGAAAGAGGTAATATATAAGAAATTAAGAATAAAAGATATAATATAAATTACCCCTTTATTTGTTAGTTGAGTTATGTTTTTTCCTAGTACAGTAAATTTTACTTTTATCTTAGTTAATTTTGTCTTGTTTTGTTTGTTCAGGTTTATCAGCAATCAATTGCTGCTGTTTGTAATTTGGATTGGCCAAAATCTAAGTTGCTAATTCAGGTTCTTGATGATTCTGATGACCCAACAACACAGTCTTTGATACATGAAGAGGTCCAAAAATGGCAACACGAGGGTGCTAATATTGTGTACAGGCATAGGGTGATTAGAGAGGGTTACAAGGCTGGTAACCTGAAATCTGCCATGAATTGTAGCTATGTCAAAGACTATGAGTTTGTTGCCATATTTGATGCTGATTTTCAACCTACCCCAGATTTTCTTAAAAGAACAGTTCCTCATTTTAAGGTGATTTATCATTCACTCAATGTTGTTGTTTTAACTAGAAAATTTAGCATGATTTATATGTTGTCATGTAGTTTGAATTGAATAACCATGGTAGATGTGTCTATTGCTTGTTGCTTGTTGTGGTCAACTAATTCTAATTCATTTGGTGATGATATTACACAGGATAATGATGAATTAGGCCTTGTTCAAGCAAGGTGGTCCTTTGTGAACAAGGATGAGAACTTGTTAACAAGGTTGCAGAACATTAATTTGGCATTCCATTTTGAGGTGGAACAGCAAGTGAATGGGGTTTTCATTAATTTCTTCGGGTTCAATGGAACTGCCGGAGTGTGGCGAATTAAGACTCTAGAGGATGCTGGTGGATGGTTGGAGAGGACCACTGTCGAGGACATGGATATTGCTGTTCGAGCTCATCTTCATGGCTGGAAATTCATATTCCTCAATGATGTTGAGGTTTGCCTCACATTAATTTACATTTTATACTCCATTGTTTAGTTTGTCATTGCTAATTCATAATCCGACTGATTGCGAATTTGTTACTACTTCCAGTGCCAGTGTGAGCTACCAGAATCTTATGAAGCTTATAGGAAACAACAGCATAGATGGCACTCTGGACCAATGCAATTGTTTCGCCTTTGCTTGCCTGACATCATACGTGCCAAGGTATGTTGTACTGTGTATATATCTTGAGACCTTGTTTTTAGGGCAATAGTAATCAATACCTGGAAATCTATTTTTGGTGCTTATATAGTTTTGGTACCAATTATGTTTCTGTGCAGATAAGCATATGGAAGAAATTCAATATGATATTTCTGTTCTTTCTTCTTAGAAAATTGATACTACCCTTCTATTCATTTACCTTGTTCTGTATAATTCTGCCTATGACAATGTTCGTACCGGAGGCTGAGCTTCCTGCTTGGGTTGTTTGTTACATCCCTGCCACAATGTCATTCCTTAACATCCTTCCGGCTCCAAAATCATTCCCCTTTATTGTTCCTTACCTTCTATTCGAGAACACCATGTCAGTTACCAAATTCAATGCCATGATCTCTGGTCTATTCCAGCTTGGCAGTGCATATGAATGGGTTGTCACCAAGAAATCGGGCCGTTCCTCTGAGGGTGATCTTGTTTCCTTGATTGAGAAAGGACCAAAGCAGCATAAAAGAGGGGTCTCAGTCCCTGATCTTGAGGAAATGAAAGAAGAAATACAAAGACAAGAAAAAAAGGCATCAAAGAAGAAGCATAACAGAATATATATGAAGGAACTTGCTTTGGCTTTTCTACTCCTAACAGCTTCAGCAAGGAGTCTCCTATCTGCACAGGGAATCCACTTCTACTTCTTGCTATTCCAGGGCATATCATTCCTTTTAGTTGGTCTAGACTTGATTGGTGAACAAGTTGATTGATTCAGAAAGTAAAAAGTGATAGGACTCTATAATCTGTAGAGATACTTTGCATCAATTGTATACAAAGAAAACAAGGGTGGATAAGCCATCCTCTATGAATCACTGAACACAGTTATGGGGACACTTCAGAGGACTAAGAGTGCTTCTTTTCTTGCTCATGCTCCTCCTTCCAAGGCTCCTTATCCAGTTATGCTCAATATAAGACTTCATTGTGTTATTATGGATAGAAAATAGCAGAGTTTGATTTGGAAAAGGGTACAATAGAAGCTGGATATGGCTCATCAAGGTCTAAGTTTACCAATTTTTTTTGTTTACCACTTTGTAATTTTATGTTGATTCTTTTCTTGTTGGATTAATTCTTTTGTAAGAAAGTTTGTGGCTTACTCTTCAAGCCTCAATTGGGAAATATTTTAGTTGCAGTGAAAGTCAAGAACATTATGCTCCCTTGTCTTGTTCTTAAATCCTCCACCGCTTGGTATGAAGAAATGCAAATTGACTACTTAATTTCATTTGTCAATTTCCTCAAGTATAGAAGTAGGAATTGATTGTCTTGGGGGGTCCTTAGATGGCTAAGGTATCACGAATACTTCGTGATAATAGTAAAAATTCAATGTGGTCCTATGCTCTTGATTTTGAATTTGTCATTGAGGCTGCTTATTTACATTGCTCACCTCTTTACTAGTTTTAGGTAGCATTTGATATTAGATATATTTCAATATTATTGGAAAAGCGGGGTGTGAATACAAGTTATTTATATCCGATAAAAAGGATAAAAATTCGGATATAAAAGATACCTGAGAATAAAATTTGTGAATGAAAGAAGTTTCATTTTCATGTGCAAGATTGAAAAAGGAATATTTGTTGGAATAAGATTTCTAGGAATGTAGAGTAAATGAAAGGTAAAATAAGTAGATTGATCCTATACTCTTTTTTACTTTTCACATTGGTCTTATAAGTTTTTTTTTTTTCCTCAAATTGGTCCTACACATTACGTTTCGTTTTCGCGTTAGTGTTTTTCGTCAATTTCAATCTAATGTCGTCATCTTTTACCTAATGTGGCTATCATGTTAGTCTGATAAGTGACTTTTGATTTGATGGTGTTAGGTCGAAATTGACGGAAAGAACTAACATGGAAATGAAAACTTATAGGACCAATGTGGAAAGGAAAAAAAAAAGCGTATAGGATCAATCTATCCATTTCATGAACTCGATGCCCGCTCAACATGATGTGACTGTGAGGAAGCTTGATAAAGATACTTTTTAATTGAGTACAAAATGAAAATTGAAGGACTCGGATCCGCTCCTGCGGCAGGACCATCCTGCCGCACTTCCAACCATCCGATCGTGGCCCCACATGACTTTGCAGCTGGTCCCCACCCTCCCAAAACAAGCCTGGACCGTCCGATCTCCGCAGCAGCATAGCAGGACCTGCGAATCCGTTCTGAAAATTGAAATCAAAGTTCATAGTACTATTTTAACTGCTCCGTCCATTATGCAAAATGACAGAAGCTAATGTACTTTAAAAATGAAAAAACACAGTTGACAGACAATCAGTAACGGTGGTAAATTTCAATGGTTGCTTTCATAGCACATGGATTGTATGTTATGGTTTGTGTCTCTTCATGGATGCACTTAAATGTGATGGATGTAGGTACATGAAGAAATTGGGTCACAAAAAATATCGTGTTCCGTACTTTGTGGTAGCAGGACCACTAGTCCCTTGTGTGAATCCTTGAAACTTAACCAACGAACTTTCTTGGATTACCATCAATCACTCATATGGATCTTGTTTTCTTCTTGCTTTCCATTTTCATGCTGTGTTTCAATTCCAAACGTTTACTAGTACGACAAAGAAAGGACAAGAAACGTTCCAATGCAAGTAAATCACTATTTCACCACCATTAACCAAACAAATTTGGGGCTGGACAATGGACAAAGTAAGGGTTAAATTTAAATGCCAGTAGCCACGAGTCACTTCAAATGTGATAAAACCAAACTACAACAGTGTATGCCTTGTTTCCCTTCCATGCTTGTGGGAACAGTTATAAAGCTATTTATTAGGCTTCTAATTGAGTTTTGTTATATTCCCATACAAAATCTTCTTATTAATCCTAATATTAAATAAAAAAAACTAATACATTTGATATCTTGGTGATATAAAATATATTGTTTTTTTTTTTACGGGATAAAATATATTGTTTATTGTTCCCCAAAAAAAATGTTTATTTTTTATTAAGTAAGAAGATTATTAAAAGGATTAAATAGAAGAATTTAGAATTGTTACTCTCTACTCTCACAATAACAAAGTGTTAACGTGATCATTAAGTAACTTTTAGTTTTGACCATTTATGTATAATTACTAGAGTAAATGACCCATGCCATGCACGGGGAATATGCTATTTTTTTTGGGTTTCATTAAAAAAATATGTGATTGTTGATTTCACATTTTTAGTTTAAAATTTTGTTGGGGAATTATACACCTCAAGTTATTGATTTATGAGGTTAATTATGCAGAAATATTTGAAAAGAAATTTGTTTTGTAAAATATAAAAGATAAATCCTCATATAAGTTTAATTATAAGATATTTTTAAATCTATTTGATTTATAAACATTCTCTCTTAAAAAATTATTTGTTTTTTTATTCTTTTCCCTGCAAGTTAACCATTATTAGAAATTATATTTATCTATCATATTTTATCTTTTCTCTTCAAAATCTATTTAATCTATTTATCTTTTTTTCCCATGCAAGTTAACCATTTATAGAACATTTATATATTTATCATTTTTTCTTCTCTCTTTAAAATCTATTTGATTTATTTCTTCTCTTTTCCCGTAGAAGTTAACCAACTTTATAAAATATTTTTATCTATCATAATATATTTCTTCATCTCACTTGAAAATCTATTTGATTTATTTCTCCCCTTTGCCCGGTGCAAAATAACCATTTTTAAAAAATATATTTATCTATTGTATCATTTTTTTATTCTCTCTTGAAAATATATGTGATCTCACCTTAAAATACAAGGTGTGTTCTCACAGGATATGCCCAACATATCTAGTAAGAGGAGTTTTTATTGCAAGAGGATGATAAATGAATCTTGATCAGACAATTATACATGAATGATCAAGATTAGTGTTACTTAAAGATTATTTCACTACATAAAAATATCACATATAACTATGTTTTAATTTTTGACCATCCAGGCAAGTTTCAATAGTCAAAATTCACTTGTGTCACTTCTTTAAAATAATCACTCTTATTTTATTTTATTTTTATCAAAAGAAGGAAGACACATTGTACCTAAAAAACGGGGGGGGGGGGGGGGGGGGGGGGGGGGGGGGGATAAGAAGACACAATTTTACCGCTCTGTTTGTCGTTTGATGCACTTTCTGCTGTTGAGTTTGTTAGTTTTGTAAGTATCAAATGTGCCAATGTGCAACATGTGCGAATCAAGTAAACAAAACATCAGTGAGATCAGCTGCCCAGTTTGTTTTGTTTCTAGTTTCCTGTTTTCATTTCCTAATTTTAAAAACAATTATAACTAAAATAATTACAAAAATATCATTATGTTTTCATCTTATTTCTTGTTTTCAAAGATTTAGATAGGAAACCGTGAAAACAAATAAAAAATTGTTTTCAGTGTTTCCTATACAAATCTTTGGAAACAATAAACAAAATGAAAACAAGATGACACGTTTGTAATTATTTTATTTATAATTATCTTTAAAATCAGGAAATGAAAAACAGGAAACTGAAAATAAACTAAACAGGCCCTAAAATATTTTTATAGAAATTGATTTTTGCCACTTCAATTTATGGAAAACCTTGTCCTTAATATTGATTTGGGGGTTTTCACAACTTCAGATTTGGCTTATATTGTACTACCACTCAGCATATTAACCCAAAAGCTATCCAATTCCTATTTTTGTTTAAACTAATTCTAGTGTATATCCATCAATCAAAATGGCCTTGTTTAGATCATTAATATTAGATCTCATTTTCTACCAAGGAATGAAAGGGATGGATTGGGTGATTTCCTCTCCCTTATTAATTGAATGAATGGGTCAGCATCCGGATTCAGCAAGCTCAGAACAAATGAGTTATAAATGGAGTTTATGCCCTTTTTTGAGATGAAAATTATTTTATACGCAAGTTCTTTGCAATTTGTGAAATAGGAAACGAGATTTGGCACGCTCTCCCATTTGTCAAGTTGTGACATTTCTCCATATATGCCAAACGTGGATTCTTGTAGCTTTTCAGATATCGTAGAGTACCATTTCTATTGGTCTTTTGTGACATTTGGTAGCTTTAAGTCTCTGCTAGAACTCCTCAATAAAGAGACGAAGCAAGTGAACCAATTTTAGTTAGCATCTAGTGTGTATATATATATATATATATATATATTTGGGAGTTTTAATAGTTAAAAACAAATAATAATAGACTTTATCCTAAAAGGAATTGGGATGAAAAGGGAAAAATTGAAACAAAAAAAGGAAATGTGTGTAATTAACTAAGACAATGAACCAATGAGGTGTTGGTCGAGTGAAAACAACTTGCCCCCATAAGTAGGAGAACCGAATGAACCCATGTTCAAATCCTTGTGAAGTCACCCCTATTGGGAGGCTGAAAAACCAAGGGGACCTTGCTCAATCAGTCCAACCAGAGATTAGTCTCATAGCGAGCCCGAAGGGCTTAAGCCGTGAGATACTGTGGTAGACCTACTCGGCCCAAATTGCTAATCATGGTTTCAGGGGAAAAAAAAAAAAAAAAAAAACCTAAGACGACAATGAAGAAGGAAGATCTCGGAAGGGAAAAGGAATCGTGTAGTCAACTAAGACGAGAATTGTTCTTACATAGACTCCAAGGATGAGCTACTCTGGTGTGATTGTCAAAAGAGATAAAGAGTATACCTAAAAAGTCTTCCCTTATTTATAGGGTAGTGAGGTAGGTTAGGAACTTAGGATGGGGTCTTGGGCCATTTGGTGTAAGCTTCTCAGGTCAGGCTTGGGTCAAGTTCCGGACAGAACAGTTGCCCACGCTCTGATGTAAGGCGGAGTGTCAAGGTATTCCATGTGAAGGCTAAAGTGAGCGCTAAATTCGCCGGGCAGGGGATCTTTCATGTGATGCATAGGCCAAAATCTTTGATGCTTTGTAGGGAGTGATGATCCAAGATCTTAAGTAAAGAATTGTAAAAAAGGGTCCGTCTTCAAAGTTGAAGGTTGTGATCGGTGTCCAAGGTTGTTGCCTCAACTAGAACCATAGTTGGTCCAAAGAGTCCGAGCCTTTGAGATTCCTTATGTCAACTTTGCCTTGCGAGATTGCAGTGGTTATGTTGATGAAGCCACAATGCCCTCTGCTCGCACAGACTCATAAACAATAGAGATTACTCATAAAGCGACCAACAACATTGCATACGAGTCTCATTCCATTTGGATTTTGTATGAAATCCACTAAACTACATATCTCTACTCTATATTTAGTAGATCCAACATAAACTCGTATTGAAAAAATGTTAAAAAGCGTGTATTAACACCAAAAACAAATAAAAAGGGAATACAATTAATTTTCAATTCTTTTGTAAACGTGTAATAAGAAAACCACAAAACGAAGAGGCCATTCATCGAAACACGATGTACTCAAAACAATCACCCTCATACATGTTGCAACATTTTCACCCCTGTATGCACTAAAGCTTCTTTTCTTTCGTTACATTATCTTAACAAAAAAACCAAAATAAGAAACCCTTACAAAAGTACACACAATTATCTAACATGCAACCCTAGTTGAAACAATTGAGTTTCAAAAATCAGAGCCTTACAACTCTACACAATCATAAGAGTTGCATGCTCCTCAAATACTTCCATCCATGACATTAAAAAAGACCACTGCAACTTGTTCTGAATGATCCTGATTTTACACATATCTCACATAACATGTGTAACTATCATTTTCCAATTGATAAAATCTAACAAGTCATCTTCTGCTAAAATTTCGAAGAGCCAACAGTTAGGTATTAAGATCCTATACAACTAAGAACCTTTGTTTTTTTCTCCTTTCCCTCTATTTCCCCACCCTTTCAACTTCAGTTAAATTGTGCAGTCAACTGAAAAAATTCCAAAGTCTCTGTTGGAAGAAACAAGGCTATATATTCCACACACTATAACTCTGTTTTCATTCGTCCTGTTCAAATATGACAATAAATTAGAACAATGACACTTGAGTTGATTCTGCAAATAGTCAAAATTAAAAAAGATTCCAGTTATGCTATTTATTTATTTATAGAACAATTTTCATAAACCACTTTTACACTGGTGATCAGTGTACAAATAATTGGTGAATAGTATATATCATAGTTACCGGGTACGCAGTACACGGTAAGACGAATTCGGGAGAAAACCTGGTAACTATGATATGTATTATGTGATAATTGGGGATGTTAACCGATTACTAATATTGATAATCAATTAACATCCGCAGGCATCACATAATCCACACCATTTACCCTTTATCACTAGTATAAAAGTAGTGTGTCAAAATTGGTCTACAAATATATATATATATATATATATATATATATATATATATATTTTTAAAAAGATTCTGCCTATTACCATTGGGTCCCAGATTGTCAAGTGCTGTACTGGAATCGTATCCCATTCCATAGAAGCTTTGGAACTCGTGATCCAAAACAGTCTGCATGCACAGATATCAGTTATTTTTCACAAACAAGGTAAGCTAAAGAATAACGTGTTCAAAAATCTTTGCTCATTATACCTGGGGCAAAGGAGGGAATTGTGTTGAAGTACTAGGCATGCCAGTCATGGTTCCCGGGAAACTTGCATTGGGAAATGGGTGGGAGGAGCTGATTGCAGGACCGTATCCACCAATTCCATGTCCTATACGTGACTGGAGAATCTAATTAAAACAGAAATGTAAGTCAGAATAATTTTGTGTACTAAAATTAGTAATATGGACCTAAAAGATTAATAGCATGTTTGGTTTCCGGTTAGGAAGGTCCCAGATGCATGTTTCGACAAACGTGCGATTGAGACCTTATCAACGGGAAATCAAATATGCACTAATAGCTTAACTTACATCCTTGGATAGGATCCGCTCTACATCAAAATTCAGTTCTGGGTTCACTGTGGCAAGCTTCATGGACAAAAACTGCAAAAATATCTCTAAATAAGTTGAATTGTCACATAACCATAATAATGGAATTGACTCATATAATCAGCAAGGATGTTATTCTAACATTTAGATTAACTTGTTGTTGTTCAAAATAACTTATTATCAAAAATCTTGTTCAGTTAGCATTAAGAAGGAAAAAAACATTGGTTTTGACTTATCATAAAATGTCTCTTGATATGCATTATCAAGAAATGGTTATAATTCCTTTAAAGTAGTTTGCAAGGTGATTCAGTTTTTTTTTTTTTTCCTGGGAATGAAGCATGTGCACAGTAGAAATCAGATGGACATTCAAGTTTAAATAGTGATTTGAATACTTAAATATGGCACTGCTTTCATACCTCAACCTGTTGTTGCAGTGATTGAACATAGTTTATAATCTCATCCAGCATTACTGCTTTGCCAGTTATCTAAGAGAAATCAAAGACACCAAAAAATTAGTTTGCAAAGACATCATCATAGTATCGTGATAAATCATAACAAGCAATAATCTCAATCAAATCACCTTGTTGCATCCTGGAACAAGTTCTTGAAGCAACCTCATTCTTTCACTAATCTTTTCTCTTCTCACCTGCAAGCAAAAATATTCTATAACTAAGTTTACAATATATATATTTTAAGAAAAAGGTTTCTCCTAATAAACATTGTAGTAAGATGGGGGTGATGTTACCCTTTCTGCAAGGCTATGGCTATTTGTGGCTTGACCTCTTCGAGCTCTCACATGAATGAAATTGTCTTTAGTAGCTTCTCCACTTTGAGAGTTCTCATTAGCTTGCTTCACCGATTGCATACCGCGCAAATCTGCACTACTATTCTGCTCAACTTTCTGTTTCTTTTCATGTTCTTTTGCAACATCAGAGCTCTTCCCAGGAGAATCTTTCATTGCATCACCCTCAGCATTCTAATCAGAAGTTATAATATAAAGCATTTCATTCATTAGCACATTGAACCTCATAAAACAAGGCAATAAAATATCCTAAGTCCTAAATGAGATTGATATAGAAACATTTCATTCATTTTCTCACCAAACCACATAAATAAGACAATGAAATATTCAAGTCCTAAAATGAGACTGATATAGTTCTTTTTTGACACACCTTTTTTGGACTGAAAGTAGAATTCTGATCAAGACCTCTCTTTCTTCTAATTCCACTAGGTGCAGATCCTGGGGCTCCCTCTTCAGTAGCTGAATCATCAACTTGAGATTGTTCACCATTTATTCGAGCCCTTTCAATTCCAACATCCTTACTCACATTATAATTTGGTATATACCCTCTGTTGGTGTTAGCTATATCACCAAACCCAGGTTGACCAAAGCTGCCAACCATTTCTGAGAAGCTTCCACTTGCATAGGAGGGAACCTTAGAGACCATGTCCCCAAGATTTGAGTCAGAAATATATTGAACAAGGTGAGAGGTGCTGCTCATTCCTTGATGATTTTCCAAAACAAGAGGGTGGTTAGATGAGTTGCCAAAGTCACTATGAGAAACCATTGAAGAGCCACCAAAAGTTTGAGCCTGACTCAGAGAAACAAGTGGATCCCAAGCAGAAGAAGCAAGAAAAGGATTATTAGTTACATCTGAAGGAGGCTTAGCCATAGACACAGAATTAATAGCCATTTCTGAAACATTTGTGCTCAAACCAGATGATGGACAAGTCAAAATGCTCTCATTACCATGTTGAAAACCCACGACATTTTCATGGCCACCCATCTGAATTCAACAGTGCCTCAACAGATAGGACTAAAAGAAAGTAACCTATATATACCAATCAATTAGCACAATTCTGACTCAACAGTCCAGGGCTGCATCTAGATATAATCAGAAGAAATCAACAAATGCATATGATTAAAGGGAAAGTGAATTTTGACTAAGTTGGCTGGAGAAGATATCTTGCAGGACTAAACAAGGAACAAATAACTTGGCAGCTTTATAGGACTGGGGAGAAGTTAAAGTAAAAGAAAACCCTCATTGTAGCATAGATAAAAAAGTAAAAGGAATATAATCTACTCATCAGTGACCACCTTGTTTGTTTACCTCTTTCCTTCAAAAACCCTAGGATCAAGTCTACAGTACTACAATGCTCAGGAAAAGGGGAAAATGCCTCCCTCAGACAAGAAAGTGAACCTTTCAGCCTTCAGAGCATAAAGTGGACATAATAGACAAACAATGGGATTTGCTAACAGCTCATCAAACTGCAAGTAAGTAAAGCAGATTCCCTTTTCTCCTTTCTCCAAACAACATCAACTAAAATCCCCATTCCATGAAAAACACCAATGTGATTGATGTTAAGCAAGATGGTTAATATCACTAGATGAGTTTGTTTGCAATATGTGAACAAACAAAGTATATATTTTATTTTATTTTTGATTTAAAAGATAGGACAGGAGGGGCTGCTGAAACTCTAGCTATTAGATTCTATGATGAGAATCCAAGAACAAGGAAAGACCAAAGGCATCAAATTCTAATCAAAAACTGCAATGAGTCAATGACTGGTGAAATGAAAGGGACAGGATTTAGCACAGTGGTACCCTTTTACTGGGCATGGCTGACCATATCAACAGGGAGCATCAAATGCTAGATTAAATTCGACAGCAAAAACCAAATTTCACCAATTGGGTACTAAGCATAAAAACATCAAAGGTAGCATAAAAATCCAACTTTTATAGATTACAGACAACCCCAGAAGCTACCGAGCTAGAAAGAGAGAGAGAAAAAACACACAGAGAGTGTGTGTGTGTGTGTGTGTTAGAGGCTCTATGCTTTTGCTTACCTGCCCAAGCTATGAGGTGACATGTATCATTTTAAAAGACATACTAACTACTGCCAACTGCTCTTGTTGGTAAATTATTGCAGAAGCAGAAGAACCTAATCACTTTTTTTCTTCATACACTTCACACCCCTTGTAATAATTTTCAGTTTTCAGCTTAAATTAATCACTTTCTTTTAATCAATATTTTAATTAACATTTCACCTTTTCTTTAGGCCGTGTGTGTGACTGTGTATTTTGCTTTCAAAGTGTTAGATTGGATTTGAGAGGTTCTTCTCTTGAAGGCCAAGCTTGCTCCCTATGTATTCATTAACAAACATTACTTCTTTTGTATTTTTATTCATTTCTTTTATTTTTTTACTGACACATTTGCCAACTGTTCTAAGTAACATATCATATCCCCCCCTCTCTCTCTCCTCACTCTTTGCTGTTACACACTCATTTTACTCAGTGCCAACTAACCTCTTTCATTTCCTTTTAGAATCCCTCAATTATATGCACCTAACCTCCATCATCCTTCATCAACCTCAGTCATTGATGGATCTGGTTTATTATATCCACGCATTCACGTATTTACTTATATATATATTGTTAGATATATTTGAGTGTGTATGAAAAAATAAAAAATCTAAAACAAGATTTATCTAACGATTTATTATCTTATAATTTCGTGAATGCTGAAAACCCAAATCCGTCACTGATCATTATGGTTCCTAAAGTACAGACCCCACCAAATCTTCCTTCTAAACCATTCAACCTATGTGCCATGCCAGTGGGAGATTGATTAAGGTTAGTGGTCCAAAAGAGGACAAGTGTAAGGACAAGATTAATTGCGGATAGGGAATAAGGTGTGGTGGCAGTGCAGGCTATATAATCTCTTCTGTCTCTACTTTAACAAAGAGCATTTATTTAAGTAATAATAATGTAATAATCCTGAAGCAGCAAGCTTTTTTTAATGCTGTTTTATTTTTTCTATTTTAAGCTTTGGGGAGTGAGGAACATAAGGAATAATGGAATCTAATAATCAATTTTACCTTCTTGTCCTGCTACGTTTTCCAGCTGTAGCCTGTTACTATGCCTTGTCCAGCCAATTCAGTCAAACATAAATTATCGGGTCAACCCATAGCCTAGTTGTGATACTGCTGGAAAAATAAAACATTACAAAAAAAAGTTCTGAAATCAATGGATTATTTTCTCGTTAATCATAGGATTAGATCGAGAATGAGACTCTGCATAGGGTCGAATATAATGATAAAATTATTTATCAAAACACTCCTGAGAAAGAAAATAAAAACTGGGGATGAGGGTACTCTCTTTTTTTGATTTGTTTTGGTTATTGGGAAAACTGGGTGTGATTTAATATTTGTGATTAATGTACCTACATGAAATATATATAGATATATAGGCAAATGCTATATGGTCAATATGGCATATGATGACCTAATTGAACCAATTGGGTTATCAGGGTTTTATATATATATATATATATATATATATATATATATATATATATATATATATATATATATATATATATAATAAACGCATATTTGAGGTATAAAGACATCACAATAGAGAGGAGAGATCCCAACTAGATTGACACCTCAACTCCTATCAATCATTTGCAGCATCTCAAAAATAATTCATTAAAAATAAAAATAAAAGAATACAAGCATGCATATATTCTCTTATAAATTCTTGTTAATACTTCTATTACTAAATAAAAAATTATTAAATGAAAAACTAATACATTCAATGCCTTAAAAGTATAAAAAAAACATTCAATATTTTTTTTATTTAGTATATTTTAGATCATGTTTTCTTAAACCAATGGCTCATTGGGCCGACCAATGTACCGGGCCAAGCAGTGACTCAACTCGCAACTAACCCGAAAACTTAGTAAGACTTAAAGGATTGTCACCCTACCCTTGCAAAAGCATATTGAGAAATAACTAATACGACATTGCATTCCTTTTAAAATGTAATTGGCCAAACAATTAATTGATGTATTATGATCACACTTCCTATTTGTTGGAGTTTCCTTCACCATTTATCTATAAACACTGAGGCATCATAGTGTATCCTATTTAACTATTCTTCAACTCTGCATTAACTTATTATACTTTTATACACTTTCCATATTCATATACAAAACTTAATTATCGGAGTGTCTTTACAAGTACTCTCATTCTCAACCCCTCAACAACAGCGCTCTAATAGAACGTTAGATATAGTGGAAAGATCTTAATCGAGAGATCTTGTAAAGACAACAAAAATACGACCGCACAGAAAGACCTAATAGAACAAATAAGATAATTAATATGAGTAATTGTCCATATCTACAAAAAGCTAAGTGAGGTTTTCCAAAGAGAAATTGATAACATATTTTAGGCCACATTTGGATAGCATAAATTATAGTTTATTAAAGCTCCTCTGCTCATATAAGTTCTTTTATCTAGAAAAAATAGTGTTTGGATAAATTTGAATAAGTAACAGTGCTCTATTCAATATTTTTTTTATTAAAAAAAAACTTAAATAAGTAACTTATCAACTCAAAAAAGTTATTTTCAACTTATTTTAAGTCAATTTTTTGGCTTTATCGAAAAACCTTGTGTCAAAACTTATACACGAAGTTATTTTTGCATATTTTTTAGATTCTACAAGTGTTTTTTCGAATTTATATTCAAATACTAAATAACTTAATTTAAAAGGAGCTTATGATATACAATTTTTTCACATAAGTCCATCTTATATAAGTTCTTAAATAAGTTGTTCATCCAAATGGAACCTTAATATATATAGGCTTTACGCCTTCACCAGCAAGTTTAATATATTAATTATAAACAAATCACTTTTGGGTGACCACTGGCCCCAACAACAGTATGCAGTATGTACATGATTCATAATTTATAGACTTAGTTCATGGTTCAATTTACCAAACTTTATGTGTGGCTTATTTTTTACGGCCATGTCCCATTCATTTACTAATATCTTTTTCAGAGGTCAGAGGTAGTTAGTGGAAAACGACTGCAATAGAAATAGAGAAAGTAGACAACGATATATATACAAAAGAACACGAGATATTTTTAGTAAATATTGCGTGAGTTTAATTTTGATATATTATCAATATATATGTTATATTATTAATTAATTAGAAATTATTCTATGAGTGACTTTTAAAGTAATTATAATAAGAGTCAAATATTTTAATGATATAATAATTTATTGCAATGAATGTCTCAAAAATCAAATGCCTTTTATGAAATAACCGATTGAAGAAGTTTTTAGCCATAACAGATTCAACAGTCTCAACCAACTTAACAATTTCAGTTGGAAGCAGTAATTAATAAAGGGTTTTGGTTTGTGAGGATAGAACTAGGAAATGTATGTCTATAAATAGGAAACTCCTTGTAACATAGACTTTTTTGCAATGTAAACTCTAGTGTACAATCTGCTGTAATTGTGAGAATCAATGAGAAAAAGAATAAGAGAGATCAAGTGTGAAAAGAGTGAGAGGGGGAAACTTTGGGAGTCTCGGGTTTGAGCTCAAAGAGGAAGGCCAAAGGAATCTTCTTGTTGTAAACATTGGTGTATCTTGTTCTTGGACAACCAATAAAGGTATTGATATGCTCTCTCCCGTGGATGTATGCCACATTGGCTGAACCACACTAAATCATGGTATTCATCCTCCATTTCCTATTCTTGCATTATTTCTGTTATTAGTTACTTTGCTGTGATAAGTTCTTAATTCTGCAATATGTTGTTATACTGAGTTTTTCTATTATTTGGTAGTTTCTTTCAATTCTCTGTTTGGTCTACTACTTGCTGTACTTGATTTTCAGGTTCTTTGTTCATAACCACTAACATTTATCATTAGTTGTCAGTATAAATCTTTATACTGAAAGTATATGCCAATTAATTTAATTTTTTTTTTAATATTGTTTATAATTAAAAGTTAAAACTTAATTTTTACAAACTACAAGTGTGAATAAATTTTCCATTATTTTTTAATTATGTATATTAGATCAAAGTCTATCATAATTCTAAAAGTTGTCTAACACTACTAGAAATTCATGGATTACTTGCGGATTTTCCTGCGAATTTTTTTCGAAGGAATTTCCTGCAAATTTTGCTGCAATTTTTCTAGAAATAAGGTTTTTTCCTATAGATTTAAATTCATAGGAAATTTTGTAGGAAATTTTGATATTTCCTGCAGATTTAAATTTTTCGCAAGAAAATCTGTAGGAAATTTCCTTCAGATTTTAAAATTCGCAGGAAAAATTTACCCACGAAGGTATTACCTATAAGTGAAATTCGTAGGAAAATCCGCATAAAACCTGTGTCCTGCGAATTTTTGAGAAAAATCCACAGGAAAATCTGCAGGTAATAAGAAGATTTCTAGTTGTGTAAATGTATGTTTGGAACCACGTTCACACTCTCAAAATTGCATTTGAATACGCTTATCCCCAACACATGCATACCTGCCCGACCGTGTGTTACTAAACACACACTAAGAAGATATGAGAAAGAGTGGAATTGATTAAAGTTTAGATAGGGAGTTATAAGGTGGTCAAGATGGCTTGGGGGAGGGACATAAGGGTTTGGAGTGATAAGAAGGTCATGGGTTCAACTCCACCTGCTAACATAACATACTAATTACTAGCATTTGCCTATATAAAAAAAAATAAAAATTAAAGTTTAGATAAAATGCTTCTTGTAGAATTGATTTTGGAGATTAAGTAGTCTCAAAATAGAGCTCACATTATTGAAGATTATTTTTTTGGACTCAAAATATTTTATTTATTTATTTAATTATTTCAAAATCTTGATATATTCCTTTAAGTGGAGCTCAAACTCTTTAATATGAAAACATATAACTAAAGTGTGAAATAATATTTTTCACTCCTGATTTAGTCTTAAATTAAAATTATGTGTACAAATTAGTCATTAAATTATTCATACTCAGTTTTAAGTTCTTCTTGACAAAAGATAGCAAAATGAGTAATATGAAACGAGTTGGAATAATCTCATAAATGAATCATATACTAACATCAACATGTGGTTGATCCGAATGGTAACGAGTTCGGGTCCCTTAAACAAGATGTCGGGGATTCAACTCTTAATTATTGACTTATTGTGTATGGAGAAAACCTGATTGAGAGAGGACAATCCTTAAATGTCGTTCAGGTCCTTCGATAAAGATTAGTCACTATTTATGACAATAAATACTTCGTACATAATAAAAAAAAATGACAAGCGGAGGTACATTTATATAGGTGCTAAATTTTCTGATCAAAAAATAATATAGGTGCTAAATTTTTTATATTTATTTAAATTTAAAGGAACAACAAAAGCAGTGCAAACTAACAGTGAAAGCATTCTTTCCATTTCCTGTTATAATATACACAAAGCGAAGAAAATGATCAGAAATTTATTTGATATTGTTTACTTATTGAGTTGTACGTGATATTTGAACATTAAAGTATAGATACCGAATATGACATCGTAGGTGTTTATTTCTATTTCTTATTACTTTTTATCATCTTTATATACACACATCTCGAAAATACATCAAAAATCAAAAGAGATACCATACAATGTCCTCATTCTTGTGTTAAAAAAACATTATTGTTACTTATTTATTGAACTTGAAGGGAAGAAACATAAAGGTTTACAGCTAGCATTTTCGTACTAAATAAATGTTCTAAGCTCAGCTTAGGGATCAACTGGCACCAATGAGAACAAGCCCCTCTAAGGTCGCGTTTGGGTAAACAACTTAATTAAGAGCTTATCACATAAGATCTCATCGCATGAGAGCTTATGCCATAAGAGCTTATGAAGAAAGGGGCAGGAGAGGATTTGAAGGGGGGAAAACACGGAGAGGTCATAAGCACTTGTTAAAATTCCATAAGCTTGTTCCAGTGACTTATGAAAATAAGTCAAAAACTCCTTATGGGATGACATAAGTTACTTTTATAAGCTCTGCCAAACACACTGCATAAGAGCTTATGCCATCAGATAAGTCAAAAGGAGCTTAAATAAGCTCTTCCAAACGCCACCTAAGTCTAACTACTGAGTCTGATCTGATGCCATCACAATTTCCAGGTTTTCTCTCATGATATTATAATGATAATTAAATACTAATTTAATTACAGAAAGGGACGTTGACCTCCTTACATCGGTGAAGCTATTTGGCTGAAGTGAATAGATGTGAATGAGACACATACTATATAATTACACATTGTTTAGTTTATACCATATGAGTAAATTCAAACTGCATATTTTTCATATCTACACAAAACTTTAACTAATCATTCACATTTAATTCTACCTAATTTTCTATACCTTCTATTACATTGTTGCTACATGTGCAAATGTGAATAAAGTAATGTCTATTTAAATTTTCTTTTTTTATACGAAATTGCATTAGGTTAATTAATTAATGGATAGGAAATTACAAACAAAGAGAACCAGTGATCACGCGTGCGCAGGCATTCAGCTTGGTGTGGAACTCATCCTCTATGGTCCACAAGATGTGGTCCTGCCTCATTAGCAATGATGGGCTTATGCTTAATAGAAGAATCTCTTTTTATAAGATTTGCTCATGGACCTCCTAATTATCAGTCACCATCTTTTATATTAGTAGTACTATCAACACACTCTTTTTAACACACATTTTTTTATTAGATAAACTTCATATAAAACCATGAATTTTACATGGGACATACTCTATTTATATAGTGAGTCCCATATAAAATTCATTAAATAATCAAAAGTATATTATAATAAATATAAATAAAAAAAAATTGTATTGTTAATATTTCTCTATTAAAAATCACTTTGGTTGGGGTGTTTGCTTTCCCAAGTTAACTACAGCCCATGCTGCAGTTTGGTGCTTTGCTCCTCTTCACACTCCCTAGTGTTTTCGAGGCAGCAGCAGCAAGATTTTTCTCATTTATACTTCTAAAGAAGCTTTTCTCTTCTTTTCTTTACATAAAGTTGTCAAATGCCAACTCTCACTTTTCCAATTAGACAAGACTTCTCGTGGATAGAACCTAACAATCAATTCGTCCAGCAATATAATATTAATTAATGGTCAATTAGAGAATCTAATGAGAACATACATAGTAGTATAGTACAACTAAACTCATGAAATTGCATCAAATGGCTAATTAAGATAAGAGAAATGCTATATTTTTATACAACTTTTTTCTAATTATTAAAAAAAGAACATGTTAGTATTTTTAAGATATTAATTTTTTGTTTAAGTTTAAAAAATTATTAAATTTTTTTAGAAGAATATAACAAAGTTCTCAAGTTTAATCCTTTATGGTCATTCAAACGACTGCGATAGACAACCTCAAGTCCTCCGATTGAAAAGATGGGAAGCATGCGCGGAAGGGTAGGAAGAGATGCAATCATCATCAGGTTTGCTTTTATAATTTAAACTGAAAAGGCTGCTATTTATTAAGGAAGTTTATAACTTGGATGCTTCCTCTCTGAAGCAGCTCATCAAAGTATCAAACCAAAGCCGGTTCAGAAATAGCAATCATTTCAAGGCATTGATGTTTCCACATAAAGAAAGTACCTTGGAGGATACATTCAGGTTTCCTTTAAAAAAATTATAATGTAATTTGGCACTTGGTAGCTTATAGTCTTAAAGCTCATAAAAAAAGTTTGAATTTAATAAATTAATAATAAATTGTAATTAATATGGTATACAACTTTTTTACACTTATATACTCCCTCCGATCTCTATTGTAAGCAAAAATTAAATGGGACACACATATTAAGATAGTTAATTGATCTCATTTAAAAGAGTTATTGGGAATAAAAAATTAAGTTTGTTACCTAAATTACCCTTCCTCTTATTTATTAAGCTTGTGTTATTGAGAATAAAAGGAGTCATTGGAAAACAAAATTTGTATTAAATGAAGGGTATTTTGAGATAACTTCATTAAATGAGAAGAAAGTAGTTGAAATTTGTTTATATTTTGGACCAAAAAATTTGAAAATTTTTGCTTACATTGTAGACCGAAGGGAGTATGCCATGACCAAGTAAGAATCTCTCTATATATCTACCACACACTATAAAATTTAATGCAGTTGATATATAAAGTAATAATAATATACTTGTACCAAAAAAAAAAGTAATAATAATATACATGTATGTAGATAACAAAGTGTGTGTTTATTGGATAAACGTCTCATAAAAGCGATTTTGAATTTAGTGTGTGTTTGGTTTGGTGGTGAAGACCCTCCAAAGTGCTTCTCCAATGGTCAAACGCAGTTTGACTGAAAAAATGATGTTTGGCTCCCAAAGTTGTAAATTGCTTATGGTCCCAAAATCACTTTCAACCCAAAACAGGAATTTGTAGCTTCTACGGTGCTTCAAAATTGATTCTACGTGTAAGGTAAACTCCATTCAAAAACTCCCTTTATTACCCTCAATAGTTTCCCTCACCACATTCTTGCCATGGGATATTCTCGTTTTTCAAATATACTTTCTCTTTCTCTTTTTATACGAAAGAACAATTTAGGCAAATCAAATGGTTTCTTGCCTCTTTGAAGTTAATTCCATGTGTGATCTAGTTAATTTCATGATTGTTCTCAATTTCTCTAATAGCATGAAGTTTAACAAATTATGTGCAACATGAGCATTTGTTTGAGGGAGATCGCTCTGGTGAGTGCAGCACTGGGGCAGTTTGTAGAAGCAATAGGAAGAAGGAATAGAGGAGACAATGTAGTAGTAGAAGTGGTGGGTAGTTTTAATCCTTGTTTTTATAATTTTAAAAAATAAATGAAATTATATGAAATAATCACAGCCATTAAAAATATTAAAAGGTTTAGAGGAGTTCACTTTACCCTCTAAAGTGAGCGGACTCACTTTACAGGAGTCAAATCCATATATTTAATATCTATTATATATAATTATTATATTATTAATTTAAAATGGCATGAAATCTAGTTAAAGTATATATATACTAAAACCCATTTTGGTAATTGGAAATTCAAAATTAATTTTGATCCAAACTATTCAAACAACAAGAATTGATGAAAATCATTTTTTCATGAAGTCATCTAAACATAAATAACTTCACTGTCGACTCACTTTTAATCAAAATCAATTCTACAAAATCAATTCCTCCCATAATCACGTTTGTCAGAAGCTTATCCAAACACATACTTAATTGATTTTGTAAAATTGATTTGGTTAGGATTGAGTTTGAAATGAAGTGATTATATTTGGGTGTTTTCATTTTTGAATTCAAGTTTGATGTAAAACTCAGTGTAAATTTTTCAACTCAACTCAAAAAACTACTTTTTATAGCTTCTAGTCAGAATCACTTCTGGAGGCAAAATCAATTTTACTTTACTGTAACCAAACAACTCATTTTTACTACAATCACGTTTGACAGAGAGCATAATCAATTATGTAGGTTTACAATGTGAAACCAAACACACAAAAAAAAATGGCAACAAGGCCCAGCTGGCAACTGTATTATGAAATTATTGGCTTCATTGATACCTTTCTCAGAACAGAATCAACAGATGTCCACTGTATATATACGTATTTAGGAAAGTGAATAGTCAAGATCTGCCATAGCGCCATGTTATTTCATATTTGTTGACCCAAGAACCAATTTCTCTAAACTAAGCAAATATGACATTCTCATAAATCAAAACTCAGTGATTGCTTTCCCTCACACCCTCCTTGTTTTGAGTAAATATTATTCATCATAGGGACTTATAGGTTATTTCATTCGATACAAAAGAAAATGAGTAATGTAACACCTCCCTTGGCATTACATGATTTTCTACTTAACCACGAAAACGTAAAAGAAGAAAAAGAAAAATTATCTCGCTGGTTACTTTCCGAAAAATACTTATGATTTTAGTTATTTCCGAAAACTCGTGAAAAAAATTTCTTTCCAACATGAACATGACATAACACTTATATATATATATATGCATCATCATTATAGCTACACCTGCAGTTTCACCTACGTCAGGACCCTTATAGTTACGGGCATTGGTTTTGTTAAGAAAAATACATACAGACATATACAATATACAGAAGAAAAAAAAAAAAAGGAGTTCGGTAGAGATACCACGGATACAAAAAGACTTGGCTCTCATCAGCCGAATATACAGACCAAGTGAAGTTAACACTACCTAAAAAAAAAATATAAACATCCTAAGCTGGTCATCTAGTGGTATCCATTAGGGAGACCCCCATGGTCATCCCCAGGATCAGAAGGGTCAGGAGATACAACGCCCACAACCTCACCTATTACTGGATCAACCTCCTCAACCAGCGGTTGGTACTCCAGCACCTCTCCCTCAGCCTCAGCCGGATCCTCCTCAATAGGATCCTCCTCGATAGGATCTTCCTCAATAGGATCCGCCTCCGGAAGCTCCTCCGCAACCATTATATCCTCATCCTCCTCCTTTCCTCCATATAGAACTATGGGAGCATCCATCTCTGGTGCTGGAGATATTGGTGCTACTCCGGGTATGACCTGCAGTGGTGGTGGCTGGTGGTATGTGTTCCCCGTCTCCACTAGACTCCTCAGAAGCATCCAAATCGGTGGTAGCGGTACTTCAACTGTCTTCACACGCTGCATACATGAGGTTATCCCTGCCTCGACTCCCTCTGTAGATAGTAATGGCCCGATGTAAGTGGCGCTTCGAGCCCCAGGGTGTATCACCCAAGCCCCTACCTCATCAAAGTCAGACAGGGTGTATCCTCCTGAGTTCTTGTCCTTGTTGAATCTTCTGAATGGCTTATCCTTTCTGAACTTCTTTTTCTGTAAGAGAAGCTTTATCTTTCTGGTTAGGAGAGATAGTTCTTCATCACTTTCAGAATCCTCAGATTCAGACAGGTCAGCATCACTGGATGACTCGTCTGCCTTCAAAGCTTTAGAAGCTTTGGAAGACTTTTGATCAGCCTTTAGAGCAATTGACTTGCCCTTCTTTGTTGAGACTTCATCTCCAAGTTCTTGCTCATGAACAGTAAGTGTTCCAAGGAGTTCATCCATAGTCAAGGTGGTAAGATCTTTGCCTTGAGAGATAGCAGTTACCAGAGGTCTCCACTGCTTAGGTAGGCTCCTAAGTATCTTTCCAACCTTCTCAGCATTAGAGTAAACTTTGCCAAGAGACTTTAGACCATTGATGATAGTTTGGAATCTCCCAATCATTTGAGCAACAGATTCTCCTTCTTCCATGAGAAACAGTTCATACTTTCTGACAAGTATGGCAATTTTTGATTCTTTGACTTTGGCTGTTCCTTCATGTGTGACAGCTAAGGTGTCCCAAATTTCTTTGGCAGAATCACAGGAACAGACCTTCTCAAACTCATCAGGACTGAGAGCACAAATAATGTTGTATCTGGCTTTGTGATTCAGCTCCCACTTTGCCTTTTCTGCAGGGGTCCACTGAGCTTTTGGCTTGTCAGTGTTGTCATCATTTTTAGGAATGAAAGGACCATCTGTGATGACATCCCAGAGATCAGAGTTTGTAGATAGAATGAACCATTGAAATCTATCTTTCCAATAGTTGTAGTTTTCTCCATTGAAGAATGGAGGTCTGGTTAAGGAGGCTCCTTCAGTCTGGTTACTTCCACTAGCTCCAGCAGTCATGTCTATTCTTCAGGATCTTTTACCTCAACACTGTTAGATGCTCAACCCAGAGGCTGAGCTCTGATACCAACTAAAATAGACAACTATAAACACGAGAAGGGGGGTTGAATTGTGTTTATCAGAAATTAAAAATAAAGTTAAAAAACTTTTTGCATGCAGAAGCTAAGCACAGACGGGTGTAAAAAGGTTACACAGACAGGTCACCTGTCTGTTGTAGTTTTCTCAGAAAACAACACACGTAGAGATGAAAAACAGACTTGATAAAAACAGTTTTAACCCCTTTGTTAGAAAGCAAATGATATATAATGAAAACAACTAAAGAGATTAAGGGAAGAGAGATTAACACAGATTTATCCTGGTTCACTCTTTAACACAAAGAGCTACGTCCAGTCCTTGGCAGCACCAAGATTTATCCACTATAACTGATCAGGTTACAGACTCCAAGTATTGTTTGCACACCTAGCCTCTTCAGGCTCCAACACAAGTATTCTTTGTACACCTAGCCTCTTCAGGCTCACTCAGATTTGTTTGAGAGTTTGGTTTGTAATAAATACACTTACAGACAGACAGATCTTTCACTAACACTCAGAGAGTGGTTTAAATGTAAAGCTTAGGAAAGTCTGCGTAATAACTTCAAATGATTGAAGAATACAGAATGAATAAATGAACAGAGTAATGGCTCTTTAATGCTTTGTAAACTCTGATATGTTCATCTTCAATGACTTCTGTATTTATAGCCTTCAAACATTTAATATCCGTTAGAGACATTCCTTGCAACGATGGCTTCAAGCAGAGCTTCATTAAATGCAATATAGTAGTTCTGGGCAGCCATTAATGCAATGAAGACGTTGGTTGTACTCTAACATGAGGGATAATAGCTTTATGCATCGTGTAAAAAATAACTCAGAGTTATGCAGAGTGCTTTTGTACTTTTGCAGAGTACATTTCCCTTTCTATGTAATGACTGAAAGTACTAGGGAATAAAGCATGTTGGAAACATTCTTTAACTGGAAGTTTATCTCTGACTTCCTAGGTTGCTTGAGAGAGAGCACTTCTGAGTTTCTTGATAAGCGTGAGAGAGAGTTCTCAGAGTATTCTTCACGAGGGGACAGCTTGCAAAAGCTTCCTGTACTTCGAGTTCCTTAGATAAGTTGAAGAGTAGAGACATGTTGTAAACCAGTTTGCACATAGTCAACAATCCTAGTCAGCAGACAGGTTGACTTTTTGGCTTATACGGACAGGTGATACTTAGGTAGACAGACAGGTGAGTTTTGTAATCTTCTTATCTGTACACTAAGTAGACAGGTTAGCAACCACAAAATAGGTTAATTAAATCATTAACCAATGTTTAGTTTTCATCAAAACTTAGGGAAATGCACACAGACATTTTAGAGACTTAACACTGCAGTGGTGGTGGCTGGTGGTATGTGTTCCCCGTCTCCACTAGACTCCTCAAAAGCATCCAAATCGGTGGTAGCGGTACTTCAACTGTCTTCACACGCTGCATACATGAGGTTATCCCTGCCTCGACTCCCTCTGTAGATAGTAATGGCCCGATGTAAGTGGCGCTTCGAGCCCCAGGGTGTATCACCCAAGCCCCTACCTCATCAAGAAACTCAAAAGTGTGGGCCAGGAAGCCTGAGTGAATCATGTTGTGTAGCGGATCTATCTATATACGTATAACAAATATATCACAACAGAGAACCAAAGCAAGAAAATAATGCAAATGTGAGATACCAATATATGAGTTAAAATATAGCAGTCACATACACGACGCACAAAATAACAACATAGGATAATAACAATACATGACATAATACTATAATCATCTCTATAAGGATTTATAACCAAAAGCTTTTTATAAGAATAAAAAAAATGTCTTTACACTTCAATATCCACTTTATAAATTTTCAATCTCCGGAGATCCTAACTTCCCTTCATCGAGCATGATAGGTCACGATATGCCTATAACACAATTGTTTCGCGTTGGGTGGCCTCTCGAATGGGTCCTTTCCCCAATTTTTCTAGGGTATCATATCTCTCCTATATAATATTTGGATAGTTCCTGATTGAGTACATTCGTGCAGGGGAACCGAGTTCCAGGACACGAGATTGCAAAGCCCCGAGCATTTCGTGGATTTTGAGCCCGAATGTCCCTAAAGACCCAAAGACTAAAGAATATGCCTTTGGTCCGTAACTATCAAATTTGTCAGTTCACCATTTGTGAAACTGTAGCTCAATATACAACGGCACGTTTGCCAGACTACGCAGGTAAAACCAAAGGTTTTTATTTTCAGAAAACAACTAGACTTTTAATATCAACTTAGGATTTTAAAACATCATTAAAGATTTTAAAGTCTCTTTCTCAAGTGAACACTAGTCCGACGTCTCGGAAATCTAGGTTCTTATCAATAGGAATACTAGTCCGACTTCTCAGAAATCTGAAATCAGTCCGAATCTCAGCACGGCAATCTAGGTCCATTCCTTTCATCTCTTTTCACTTTCCAAAGAAAGCCAACATCATTTTTTTTATCAACTTTTTTGTGTTCATGCATTTTACTGAATTAATTTTCATTCACAAGCAATGACTGATGTCATGCTTCAACCAGTCTCAGTCAATCAATATCACAGAAATACATTCACTATATACATAGTCTATCCATATAACTCAACAACAACACATGGCATATTTTCAACAGTCTATCGATAGCCTCACCATACATGTTAATTCAACATAAATTAAATCACACAATCGAGTATATGACTACTAGGAACTCCCAAACTCCCTTTACCTCTGAGTGTTGAGTTTCTTGTCCTGAAAGTGATCGTTTAAGCTTCAGTTTCCTCCAAACGAATTCAAACAATAAACTATACCACGATTCCTTCACAAAACATCATAGACAAGTTAAGTTTTTGAAAAAAAATTCCTACTAACTCCCTAAAGTGGTATTTTCGTCCTCTATAGGAAATATAGGTTAGAAAATTTTGTTGAATCTAAGCTCTTAGAGTTTGATCATATAGGTACTATGGAGCTTAAAACAAGCATTAGATTTCACAAACGAAGCAAAAACACCAAACCCATTTTCTAGGACAGTTTTGGCCATCTAGGGTTTGTAGGGTTTGGGTTTTATTTTTCATTCATACTCTTCAATACAACTAGCTAAGGCCTTATGAAGATGAGAAAATGAATCAAGCTTCATAAGCTTTAATCATACAAGAGTTTATGATTCATGTTCATGGAAGCATAAAAATGGGTTTCAAATCAAAATGAACATGAAAAAGAAAGATGAACTCAAGAGGAAGAGCTCGAACAAATTACCTCAAGTATGATGATGGAAGAAGAAGAAAATGACAAGAACTTGATGATTTCTTCAACAAATGCAACAACTTAGCTCTTAAGTTTTGTGTTTTGTGAAATGGAAAATGAAGAAAAATGAGTGTAGAGAAGGGGGAGGGAAACCGTGGGTTTGGGTAGATATATAGGCTAGATATTTTCTATTTTAGGCTTTGTTTGGATCATTAGGGTCTAGTTAATGGGTTTTAGATAATATAATAATATATTTCAAAGTGTAATCATGATTTAAAAGTTATGATATGACAAATTTTCACAAATCCCATCAATCACTTTCATCATCTCTGCTCCACATTATCTCTGCAGCACATCCTGTTCCGTTGTTTACCCAACTCAGGGTTTTTCCGTGCGTATCAAATAAACATTTCGCCCAAATAAAATAAAATATTTTATTTTCGAGTGAAAATCTCGAAATGATTCTTATCACTTAAGAAAAGGGTAAGAATCATTGATTTTTCGTTCACTGTTCAAAATTAGGTTTTCTGATCAGTAAATTTATACTGTCAGTGAAAACGCAGACCGGGTTTCGTCTGAATTTTCAACCCAAAATTTAACTGGAACTTTTTACTATCTAATATGATTTAGATATGATTTTGTTTTAGCCAAAATCATTTTCTAAGTTTCGTATAAAAATATAGACATATAATTATCTTTACAGACATTGGAAAGCATTGGGAAAAAAAAATCGGGGTGTTACAAGTAAATACTCAACGTGGCCTACTCCGTAAAGGATTGGAATGTTAAATTAGCCGGTAGCTCTTTTACAATAATGCTTTCTATGTATATTTTGTATATAACACTTTGCCTTTCTTAGTTAATTTTATTCTTTAATGATAATTATTTTCACTCTATTTTTTACAAATTTATACTCTAATTTTGTCACATTCTAGAATTGAGCAATGTAAGCTATGAGATAAGTAACTACAAAAGTCAAAATGAATTTCAACCCATGAGTCAACCTGGTTAAACCCACCAAAATGATGGTTTGGATTGCCAAAAAACAACCTATAAGAAAGTCGGACATAATGTTTTAGCTCACATAACCCATGAGTTAAGCGATTTCAAGTTGGATCGACTCAACAAAAGATATCCCTCTTCTTTTGTATCACTTTCTCTTCTACCACGCCCGAACCTAGTAAACCCCACCCCATTTGCCACCACCAACATGTCGATGAGCCACCATGACAAAAAAATTGATGAACTGGATGCAAAGACACCAAATCCAAAGCTAGCAATTCGTCGTTGACTAAAAATACTGGCTAGCTGTCGGATGAATAACTATGGGTAAAAATGTCGACTAGCCAAACAACCATAGCTCGTTGAACTAAAGGCCAAATTCTAGGTTTTCATTGAACTAAAGATCAAATTGGTGGCTGCTACAATTGGAAATCTTTTGATTACCTGCGGATTTTGCTCAAAAATCCGCAGGAAACGGGTTTCATGCGGATTTTCCTATGGGTTACTATATCCGGGTAATACCCTCACGGGTAATTTTTTCCTGCGAATTATAAAATCCGTAGGAAATTTCCTGCAGATTTTCTTGCAAAAAATTTAAATCAGCAAGAAATGTGAAAATTTCGTACAAATTTAAATTTACAGGAAAAAAAACCTTATTTCTGGAAAAATTGCAACAAAATTTGCAGGAAATTCCTGCAGAAAAAACCCATAAGTAATCCATGAATCTCTAGTAGTGTGCCTTGGAGCTTTAAGACCACAAATGAACCAATGGCCATTGTCAAATCAAATGTTGGGGGTGAAATTACAAATTCCAATTCGACAAAGAATGATAAGTTTCTCGACAGGTTTGATGATTGAAGAATTCTTAAGTATTAGATTGACGATGGTGACAAGTTTTCAAATGTCGAATCGGAGTCTCGTTGAAATGCCACTTTGTTGAACAAGGATTGCCATTATGAGATTCAAGTTACAAGATAGGTTTAAAAGTAGTTAGTCGAAATAAAATGGCATAACTACCATGTACCTGTCATATTGTTATGACTCAATTATTTTATTTGTTTACTTATAAATATCAACATGTACGATGTAAAAGGTGTTGGTTCTCTTGATCAGAAATTCTAAACATCTCACTTGAGCAAATTGACTGATTGAACATTCAAGTATGTCTTTCACCTTCAATTCAGGTCATATACATTGATGTAGTTTTTTTTTTTTTTTGTGTGACTAGATTTACATTAATGTAGTTGTTTCTTTAATTTCTTTTACTTTCAGTCTTGTTCTTTAAATTTGTTTACTTTCAGTCATTTTAATTCTCGCATTTACTTTGTAGTTATTTAAATTTATTGCATCTTTTAAATTCCGCAAGTCTGCTGTTTTCTTTAACTTTCTCGCACTTTACTTTACAAAGTTATTGTCATATTTTCTTAAACTCTTTCATTATTAATTTCTAGTTCAAATCTTTTGATACTCATTCCAAACAAGATTATCATTTAACTTAGAACCCACTTTTGACTGAAAATTTATTATTTGCTGTCAGAATTTGTCTTAACAAACACACACATACTATATTTCCTTTTTATTTTTTCTTTTATTTTAGTGAATCAACCTGTTTAACTCATTAGCCATGATGGGTTGATTTATTAGGTTAATCCATGTTGGTTTTTTGACTCATGGCAAAGTGAGTTACCTCGGCTCAAATTATTATTATTATTATTATTATTATTATTGTGCAACCTGTTATGGGTTGACCCGAGTGAGTCGGGTTAACCTGTTTTAACAACTATATATGCAATTAGCATTTTTCCATTTATTGTTAAAAATATCATTTGTGGCTTGCCTGCTTGCAGCTTTTGTACTGTGTCTACTTTGCATTATATCATCAATTGTGTTGTTGCATGGTATTATTTATTTGACAAGTAAAAGCCTTCACACCTCAATGCGTAAAATTGATTATGGGTGTGGCATATACCCACAAATTTTTTTATATTTACATATCAAAAGTGAGTCTACTTTACGTACCATCCAAACAAATAGCATGTTTGGGACTGCGTAAAAGCTTCCCAAAAGCACATCCAACCTGAAGCTACCCATTGTAGCTTATGAGCTCCAAAAGCACATTCAATCATTCCCTTCGCGATTCCAAATAGACACAAAATCATTACCTGTAATCTCATCGCTTTTAAAACATCATTAATTACCAAACCCAAATCAATTTTTTACAAAACCAATTATTTCAAAATCTAAAACAAACATATACTTAGAGGCCAATTAAAAGATATTTTTGAATTTTTAGGAATCTTGATGTTCAAATGAAATATTCCTATATTTAGTGCAGGATTTTTTTTTCCAAACATATTTTTTAGCAAGGTAGTTAAAACCAAACCGGACCGGCGGGTTCAACCGGTCAGACCGGGAACCGGCCTGCAATCCGGTCCGGATGACCCTTGGAATCGGCCTTGTTATGAACCGGTCAAAAACCCGCCGAACCGGTGCTAAACCTGTAAAACAGGTCAAAACCGGAGGTCTAGTGGTTGAACCGATTCAAGGAAATGAATCAGCCCAGCTGTTTTCCAATCACACATGTTCCTTTTATAGCTTCTTTTTTTACATTATTCCTCTAGTTTCTCCTAAATGGGACTTGTTAATCTATCCCAAGCTACCCTTTTCATGGCCTAAAAATTAACGATTGCATGCTAATTCAAGAACCAAGGGGAGAAGTGATGAAATTTGCTAATTTATTCATGTCATGCCATAGACTATTGAAAGGGAATGGTCCTAAAACAATTTGATTTCAAATCCCCCAAATATCTATCTATCCAGATAACTTCGGGGGGAATATATACTTGCTTTTGCATAATTGGCAACCACACCCTGAAGATCATTTACATTCTTGTAGCCCCATGGACACTGATGATTAATGAAAACCTTTACGAGAGAACACAATTACGTGGATCTCTATGTCTATGGGGAGTAGATATTGTGGATAAGCATTGACAAACAATTTCAACCAATTTATAGTATGTTAGTTTATTGTTTTATTATTGAATTATATTATATAAAATTAAAAATATATATTTAATTAAAATCGGTTCAACCACGGTTGGATCATTGAACCTTAAACCAGTGTCTTCACCGGTTCAATGACCGATCCGGTTTTAAAAACCTTGTTTTTTAGTAAGTATCCACAAAATTATTACTAAACAAGAAGTCGGTTGAGTTCATTCTTATGTAATAGTAATGGTTCCAGCTGTATGGAAAAAGTATTTTGTATAACCCAATCTCCTTTGTCTCTCATGTTCTTCCAGTGTAACAGCCATCACCACCAATTCATCATCGTCACTAATGATTGGTTAGTCGAAGTCCAAGCAACAGAGGCATTAACGTTAAAATTCCCTTTCCCGTGGGGGTTGAAATCTCTACTTCTTTCATACAATAGTTTCTATTCTCTCCTTTTTCTGCTCACTATTTTCAGGATAAAGATTTTTTGTAAGGAATCTTGAGGGCAAAACCTCTCATGGTTAATGGAGATATAAGCATAGTGATGAGCATGTTTTGGGATGAAAGAGATTAAAAATGCATAGAAATATTATCCTATAATCTTGTGTATTCGATGTTACGCTTCCTTTTCCTTTTTTTTTTTTTGACGTCACAATGTTACGCTTCCTTGTGTGTGTCTTTTATGTTGAAAATAATTATTTGTGAATAGTTATGTACTGTGGATTGCACTTTTAAGATCAAGTCTAATTATAACTGATCCAATAAGATTTAAGTAATTTGGGCCTTTAATGTATCTAATAAGATGTGGGTCTTTAATACAATGAAACTAAAGGATAACTTTTATTTATCCGATGGGCTTAAATAGATATACCAAAAGATAACCCCATAGTTGTCTATAATTAGATCATGGTCCTCAGATCACACATAATTATTCTCTTTTTGACATGCCATTATCGGAAAGAGAAAGAGAAAAAGACAAAGGGTTCTCTTAAAGAGAACGTGTAGATTTGGGATACCAAATTGCACTGCTCTAAAGAATAATTGGTCATAATGAATACATGTATACTTTTGCAAAAAAAATTAAAATTTATTTTCTAATAAATAATATGATTGATTTTGGATTATAGGTGATGATTTTTACCAAAGGTTTAATTTTGAATTTAACATTTAAATCTTATACTATGATGTGATCGGGCTGCATTTTTTTATATTTTTTTTATGAGCTGATAGGGCTACATTTGGACTTTAACAAAAGAGCAGATAAGGTGTTGAAAGATACTATAAAAAGAAAATTTTAATGGTGGCAATACGAAAAAATTTCTATGGTTGTGGAAAATGAGCATTCACAAATAAGTTTGATGAAATGAAGCTTGCTGTACATTCTCTTCTTCCTAAGTCAATAGGCTCCTTTTTGTCATTCACGTGGGCTAGTAATTCAGTAGCCCAAGACGCTTCACCATGGGCTCAATTTGAAAATTTGAGGTATTAGTTTATTACACTTAATTCTAAATTTTATGACAAAAATTTAATAAGTTATCAACTTAATTAAATAAATAAATTAATTAAGACGATACAAAATCAATAAAATTAAATAAATGAGTTTATAATAAATTATTTGAAATGGATTGTAAGCAAGTTGTGAACTATATTCAATCACCCAGGAAGGATCATTCTGAGTTTGGATCTATAGTGCAAGAATGTGTGCAGATTTTGGTAGATATATAATCCCAACTTTTCTATAAGCTAGGGTTTGCTCCTGCGGAAATCCGTCCGACGCCGCTCCTGCAGAAATCCAACGGCTCCGGGTTGTTGTTGGAGGGTGGAACCAGCTGTTCTGGTGTGTGGGTCCACGATTGGACGGCTTTGAGGAGCCGCAGGAGCTGGAGCAAATCCAAGTCCCTTTTCTATTGGTTTTGTTAAAAGACAAGCCAATATGGCCTCCTATTCTCTAGCTAGAGCCTAGAGCTTCAATTTCATTACCATACCCTCGTACCTATTGGCTATTGCCATATACCTCAGTGTATTGCTGACATAATTTTCCATGAAATACAATAAATAAACAATGTCTATTTTTATATAAAAAAAAGAGTATGTAAAATTAGGCCCGTATTACTCTGCTCAATAGTACATGTGCGATACAGTCAGAGAGGAACCTAGAACACAACAAAGGGGCTTTTTGACCAAACTGACCCACTTTTAGAAATTATTTATCAAAATAACTTACTTTTGAAACTATTTACCAAACTAACCTACTTTTCAATAAAATAAATTATTTTTTTTTACTTTTAGTGGCGCCGGTTTGACCGGCACCATTGACTTTGACCCGCCACGTGGCGGATCTTGATTGGCCGGAAAAAAAACGAAAAAAAAAAGTAGTGGCGCCATTAGGACTGGCGCCACTCTATATATATTATATTATAATAATTATATATATATAAATAATTAAATATATATATATAATTTAATATAATTATTATATATAAATAATTTAATAATATTAATATAATTATATTAATTATTAACTAATTAATAAATATTTATTATTAATATTAATAATATTAATAATATATATTAATATAATTATATATATATATATAAATTAATAATTTAATATAATTATTATATATAAATAATTTAATAATATTAATATATTTATATTAATTAGTAATTAATTAATATAATTATTATATAATGATAATATTTATTAGTAGAATTTAATTAATTAATATTTATTATTACTTAATAGTTAATAATATAAATTTGTGTTGTCTTGTATCTGTAATGTAATTTGTTAAGCTCGTTTCCTTTGACCGATGACTTGGTTGCTCGTCACATTCACATCACATGAATGTTCACTGATCACAATACTATCACACTAGTGGACTGTTTGACAATTTCACAATTCTTGCTCCACAAAAACCAACTCCAACAAATTTGTTTATAATAATTAATTATTATATAAATAAATGATAATATTAATTATTATATATATAAATGATAATATTAATTTATAATTTTAATTATCTTCTTATAAAAGTATTTTTCCTTATATTTTTTCTTGCTAGCTACGCTTCTAACCTCCATTGGTTGTTTCTTTTCTCATATGACAGTATTTGTTTACAATAATAAAGTCACAAGTAAGGTGGTGGTTGTTGTTGGAGTTGGTTTTTGTTAGGAGTGTTCACATCCAAACCAATTCAAAAGAAAACCGAAAATATCGGTTTTGTTCGGTTTTCGATTTTTTTAGATCGGTCTGCGGTTTTGTTAATCGGTAAAAAAACCGCAAACCGATTCAAAAGGAAACCGAAAACCGATAAAAAAAACCGTAAACCGAACACTTTTATAAAAAAAACCGCAAACCGAACACTTTATTATTGTAAACAAATACTGTCATGTGAGAAAAAAAACAACCAACGGAGGTTAGAAGCGTAGCTAGCAAGAAAAAATATAAGGAAAAATACTTTTATAAGAAGATAATTAAAATTATAAATTAATATTATCATTTATATATATAATAATTAATATTATCATTTATTTATATAATAATTAATTATTATAAACAAATTTGTTGGAGTTGGTTTTTGTGGAGCAAGAATTGTGAAATTGTCAAACAGTCCACTAGCGTGATAGTATTGTGATCAGTGAACATGCATGTGATGTGAATGTGACGAGCAACCAAGTCATCGGTCAAAGGAAACGAGCTTAACAAATTACATTACAGATTCAAGACAACACAAATTTATATTATTAACTATTAATTAATAATAAATATTAATTAATTAATTAATTAAATTCTACTAATAAATATTATCATTATATAATAATTATATTAATTAATTACTAATTAATATAAATATATTAATATTATTAAATTATTTATATATAATAATTATATTAAATTATTAATTTATATATATATATATAAAATTATATTAATATATATTATTAATTATTAATATTAATAATAAATATTTATTAATTAGTTAATAATTAATATAATTATATTATTTATATATAATAATTATATTAAATTATATATATATATTTAATTATTTATATATATATATATAATTATTATAATATAATATATATAGAGTGGCGCCAGTCCTAACGGCGCCACTACTTTTTTTTTCTTTTTCTTTTTCTTTTTTTTTTCCAGCCAATCAAGACCCGCCACGTGGCGGGTCAAAGTCAATGGCGCCGGTCAAACCGGAGCCACTAAAAGTCAAAAAAATAATTATTATTTTATTCAAAAGTAGGTTAGTTTGGTAAATAGTTTCAAAAGTAGGTTATTTTGGTAAATAGTTTCTAAAAGTGGGTCAGTTTGATCAAAAAACCCAACAAAGGAGGCCAACTATATATATATATATCAGGAATGATTTTCTAACATCACAAACCAATACCGTATCTCAACACCGTACTTGAAACCACATTTCCCAAAACAAAATATTTCCAGAATACATAGAAAGAATAGATAATGTGTGAGCCATGTGTAGTTTTATACGATATGGATGTTTAAGTTAAGTGTACAAATAACACACCTTTATATATATACACACTACATATTTTATAAAAATATACTTTTTTTATAAAATAAAGATATTAAATAACTCATTTTAAAAGAATATTTTGAGGAGGGATCCATGCCCACGGTTCCCCTCCTTTGGAACTATCCCTAGTTACAGAGGCTAGCCTTTCTTGTTCAGGATCTTGGTATTTTGTGTCATAGACTTCTTGTATTGTATTAACCAGAATGCGTTACTTATTATTGCCAAGACCAATGGTATTTGAACACATAATTTGGATACCTTGTATAGATATCATAGAGTTTATTAGTGTCTTGGGAGTAATAAAATACATGATGAAAGGAAAAAAAAACACTAAATAAATAGGAATGAGTATTTTTATATGCCGTTGGATACTAATTTTGTGTCCAAATATCGTTGTCGCGAACCCTGTTTTTTACGAATGCAACAACCACCTTGACATTGATTGCCAAGTCGCTCGCGAGAAAGCACAAGGTGGATTGATGTGACTTGACTTCTTCCTATTGCTTTTGAGAACCAGCTCACGCCTCAGGGACATTTTTCACCAATGGTCTCAGTTTTCGGTCTCTCTCTCTACATTTCTTCAAAGCTGATCAAGGTAGAAACTTACCACCCTTCAGCAGCTTCCAGGGGTTTGGATTCTAGTTAGAAAGAGTCAAAATCACTTTTGATAATCAAAAGCTACTTTTAGAAGCTTCAAGAAAAAATACTTTCAGTACCAAACCACCATGCATCCAAACATACCATCCGAGCAAAAAAGTTCATGTATATTCATGTACATCCAAGTAAAAGAGAGTTTGATTAAGAATTAAGAATCGGTTCTTAAACATTAGCATCATTGGAGCACCGAAATGACATGGTATCCGGCTATAAATATCGTTACTTATAAAAGCATCTGGTTCTTATAGGAACAAAAAAAAATTAGAATTGCACCATTGTAGTTGAGATTTGTTTAAAATAATACAAAGTTAAAAGTGGTTATATGACACCATATTTTTTTTTTGTAACCATGACATAGATACGAAGTATATCCATCACTGTCAGCAGCGACTAATCTCCGTTGGGGAACCTGTTGGCACATAAGATGGGTTCTCCCCTCCCAACCAGGTTTTCTCCATACACAAGAGTCAGGATTCAAACCTCTGACCATTTGCTTGAGGTACATAAATCCCTTACCACTTGGACCAACCACATGTTAGTATATGACACCATTTAACCCATAAAAAATGAATTAAGTAACTCCACTGAATTGCACCATTAAATATGCTTTTAAACCATTTTGTAATCGCCTGTTAATATTCAACCTTTTGATACTTGTGAGTCATTACTAGCTAAATTCGGAGTTGAATCTTAGATTTTAATTTAGAACATATTTTTTGTGACGGATTCATCCATCAGGTGATGCCGCTCTTTATAGTTTCAACTTTCGATCAATAGATACATCTATAAAATTGTCATATCATCCTTCACGACCTGACATTAGTGAGATTACTTGTGCAGTTTATTCAAAAATAAAATAAAATTACAGAATGCAGTTTATTCAATTAAAAGTACAATTTCTAAATAATAATACAATTAAGACAGTTGGTTTTGATAATGCTGGTGATCGAGTATACTTCTCAAGCTTTTAGTTGTTATTGTGTGGCCATTAGTGTAAAATATTGAACACCTTATTACTTGTGTTCACATGCTTGCATTCGGTAACTAGATAATAGTTTATAAGAACATAACTCCTAATTGTGCTAGGGATCATGCTATTGTCAACACTTGTTGGCATAAAACTAGCAAACTATCAATAAGTAATCTCCTCTATAGTTAGATTTTGGCTTGAACCAAATATTTGTCGTATTTAAATATGCGTGATATAGCGGTACCATGTCCAGACATTTTAGGGCCTAAAGCAAAACTATTAAAAAAAATTAATATAATTTAAAGTATTAATCATTATATTATTCTTCTGGTCTTTTGAGCTGCAAAATCATTTATTAAATTTTATATTCAAGTATTTCTAATATTTCACTCTCAATAGATAGCATGACAAACACATTCAATCTATCTTGTAACATTGTTAATTAAGATGGGATTTTTGAAAAACTTCTTTCAATAGTAGTAATTGTCACATATATTGTTAATAATATTTTATAAGCAATGCATATATTTAGAAAATAATCCAATTAGTCTTTTGATATTTAATATTTCTATCGGTGTTTTAATTTCTTTTGTTACTTGCTATGCATAAACAAAAACTCAGGTTGCTTTCTGATGCTTTAGAAGTTTCTACTCGTTTAGTTCCTTTGATGTATATATTACATATTAAATTTTTGGACCTTTACAATAGTAGAAAATTATAAAGGGTCAACAGGTTGGTGAATGTGAGGCCTAAGACAACTGTTTTAGTTACTGTACCTTATCCACACCTTATCCATGACACGACCGTGTGATATAGTCACAATAATATTAGTATGTGTTTGAAAAAGCTGGAAAAAAAGATTATACTGATAATCTGTTTTCAAATAATCGATTATTGTGATAATCGATTACAATCAGAATCTATTTTTGTTTGGGTATGTTTGCTGAAAAGCGATTTTAAGATAATCTATTTCGTTTAGGTGGTGTGAAAAAAATTACTTTTATATGACAAATTACAAAAAGAGTATAAAGTTATTTGTTTATATTTATAATAATTTGGTGTTTTTTAAAAAATTAAAGCTTGTAGATTTTTTTTTTAATATTTTTCATCAATTTTTTTCTATTATAAAAAATTGAATGAAACTTGTAATTTTTTTTATGACCATAAAAAAAATTCTATTGAAACAAATATGCAATGTAATAGAAATACAAGTACCGTAAGAATAAAAAAAAAAAAATCGTTAATGCATGATAGGAAAAGTCCACATCTCAAGCCCACCCGCAGATTCATCACATACACACAAGGAAGAAGAGAAGCAAAGTTCATACAAGGGACCGATGGAGGGTTAATATAGGACATTCACATCTCATTAAAGCACAATCTAAAAAAAACCATCAAACAGCTCACTCTTTCAACCGGTTAAAAAACAGTTTTTTTTATAAAATTAAAGCTTTTTCAAAATTTAAGCTAGAAAGCCAGACATGATATATTATTTAAGAAACAGATTTTAATATGAAAAACAGCTTAAACTAAAAAAAATTCAGCGTTCCCAAATAGCCTCTTACTCCACCACATGTCACCATAGTGGGTGCCAAAAGAAAGTTGGATTATGTGTTGTATACGAATATGAAGATGAATATGAATGTTTTCAACATTATATGGAGAATTTACTTTGACAAAGAGAGAATAAGCTGTTGGAAAAATAATTTATTTGAAATGCATTTCATTACATTATTTATATCCTCAAATGTGGCAATGCATAGATAGCAGACGAATTTTCAGATGGATTTCTCTAAAAAAAAAGGATAACTAAAACAGTAAAACCTATACTAGCTAAAAATGTTCCGTCAATGTATACGCTAGAAGTGTGATTGATCAAATGATTCCAAAATTAAAACCTCAAAAAAAAAAAAAAAGATCAAATAATATTATCAAAAGATATTATATTAAATTATTACCATCTAATAATGATTTCTTTTTCTTTTTTTTTGACTCATCTGATAATGATTTCTTAAGCTTTGATTGTTAAAAAAAATTTGTATTTGGGTGAAATTTGATTATGAAAAGCTTGTATTTAATTTATTAGAATTTGATATGGTTTTGGATACTTCAACTGTAAATAATTTTTTTAAAATAATTTATATAATACACGTATTCATATTGATTAATAATTTATTCTATTTATCTCTTCTTTACCACTCGTATTACTTAATTCTTAATTTATTGTTAACATGGAGATAATTTCAACTTCGTTTTCTTAACCATGGAGAAAAATGTGATGTGCTCCAAATTTAATTAAAAAATAAAAGACTAGGAGACAAGTAAAAACCTACATTTGTAATCTAGAAAATTCTAATAATTGTACGAATATGTCTTGTCCATGGAATTAATGAATCGTAACATAGACCAATTTCCTAGTTTCCTTTATCTGTGAAATGATGGTCCCCAAATTACCCCAAAAAAAATTTAATGGTCCCCAACTCCAACTTAAGGACCACACTTTGCATTTTGTTAAAAAAATGAGAACTGTTGGCACATTAGTTGTGATGTTGTCCATGCCATCACAAAAAAAATGAGAACTGTTGGCACATTAGTTGGCACATTATATTATTAAAAGTATTTGATTTTTATGATGACTATTTCAAATATCACATATAAGCAATATGATTAATCGGAGCATCACCATTGGTTCCATCAGGGTTTGCCCTGAGATTTTGGGTGCCTGGACAATTTGAGAAAATAATGCTCTCATAATCATTCAAATATTATCCTCCTTACATTTTTTTTTTGCAAAATCATTAATAATCTATTCAAAATCAAGGTTCTTTAAAAAATCATATTCAATAGAAATCAAAGCAAATCTATTTAATCTACTTTGTGACATGGTATATCGCAAATAAGATTTTTACAATTTTATTTTAGAAAAACTTCTTTCAGCAGATGCAACAGCAATATGGATAGTTAAAAATATTCTATAAGTTGTGCATGAATTGAGAAAACAATTAAACGTCTTCGGAGAACTACATGAAGTTTGATTTTGATTCAACTCTTAAAATCTCTCCAAAAACTTTTAATTCTTTAAATAGAATTTCACCATCATGATGATTAGAATTATAATATTTTAGATAAGTTTCAAGATGTTTGTAACATAGTTTCAAGATGTGACGGAGGCTTACTGTAGTTGGGAAGTGGGTGACTCTCAATGGCTACGGCGGCTTGCAGGTGGGTCTGGGACGATGATTGGTGTGTGATGAGAATGGGAAGATGATGGAGGACCTTGGTTTTTCGGTGGACAGAGAGATTAGAGAGAGAACGAGACTGAGGAATTAGAGGGAAAGAGAGGAAGGTTCAAACAGACAACATGAAATTCATTTCAATTATTATTATACAATATCAATATAAGCATAACCGAGGCCTGCTTTCTCGATGGATTCACTCGTTGGATGAAAATTAGGACTCCACTCCCTTACTGTGAGTAGGGATGTAAATGGGGCGGTGTGGGTATGGGTAATAGCCCCCCACTCCCCACCCCGTTGGAAGAAATTCTTACCCGTCCCCGCCCCATATCCGTGCGGGTATCCATCTTGCGGGTTCTAAACAAATTTAGCAATATTTGCGGATATCCATGGATATCCATGAATATTATAACATCTCACAAAATTGAGAGTAAGAGGGACTTTTTGCTGGAGTGTGGTGTGAGAGTGAAAGAGACTTTCTGAATTAGAGAGAAAGGGGCATGCAAAATTGAGAGTAAAAACAGAGAGGGAGGGCAGGATGGGTGATGTGCGGCTGCGAAAGTTAGAAATAAAACAAGGGTATATATATGTGTGTTCACGCGTGCGTGCGTGCGTGAAGTGGGTATCTTAGTAATAGTATATTAGCGGGTGCGGATATCCACGGGTATGGATACTATGTTACCCGTCCCCACCCCATTAATAAATGGATAGATGAAATATCCATTTAATTTATCCCTGGGTACCCATTAAGATATCTATTTTCTATCCATTGCAGATATTATCCACTGGTTTCATGGGTATGGGTAAAATTTACCTCCCTAACTGTGAGATAGTGATCGTAGATCAACCAAGGTTCCTTCGTTAAGACCTGCGACTGATCCTCTTTATGAGAAAAGGTAAGAAGAAAGTAGTCGTTCCCTAAATCAACACTAATGATGACTCCTTTCCTCACCCACATCTGCTTCGATCCTGCCTCCAAAGCTTTAGAAATAAAGGAAGAAAAAAATATTTCTGAAAAAATTGAAAGTTTGAACATTTTTTAAAAACTTTTAGTTATTTTGAAATTAAACACATTTTTTCTTGAAAAATTAACTATAAAATAAATATTATAATTTAAACATATATGAAATTAACTATATATATGAAATTAATTTAAACATATATGAAATTAACTAGATTAACTGACCCGTGCGATGCACGGGGAATATGCTAATTTTTTCGGATTTCATTGAAAAATATGCACTTGTTTATTTCACATTTTTAGTGTAAAAATTTTTGTTGGGAATTTATATACCACAAATTATTGAATTATGAGGTTAATTATGAAGAAATAATTTTTAAAAAAAAATTGATATGTAAAATATAAAAGATAAATTCTTGTATAAGTTTGATTATAATATTTTTTTTAATCTATTTGATTTATAAACCTTCTCTCTTATAAATTGTTTTTTATTCTTTTCCCCTACAAGTTAACCATTATTAGAAAATATATTTATCTATCATTCTTTTTGCTGAAAAAATATTTATCTATCATATTTTATCTCCTCTCTTCAAAATCTATTTGATTTATTTTTCCTCTCATCCCCATGCAAGTGAACTATTTCTAGAAAATATATTTATATATCATATTATTAATTTTATTTTCTCTTAAAAATCTATTTGATTTATTTATCATTTTTCCCTTACAAGTTAACTATTTATAGAACATATATTTATTTATCATTTTTTTCTTCTCTCTTTAAAATCTATTGGATTTATTTCTCCTCTTTTCTCCATGGAAGTTAACCAATTTTAGAAAATATATTTATCTATCATAATATATTTCTTTATCTCACTTGAAAATCTATTTGATTTATTTCTCCTCTTTGTCTGGTGCAAATTAACCATTTTAAAAAAAATATATTTATCTATGATAATTTTTTTTCTTTTTTCTTGATCATATATTTGATTTATTTCTCTAGAAAATAAAAGCAGAACATAGAGGCAGGAAGTGAGGGCGACAAATTACAAGTATAGGAATGGGCGTATAAATGTTAGGATGAATTGTTCTTAAATAGGTATCTTTTTTTTTTTTAATAATTTGATTGAAGATTCAAATTTGAATACAAATTATTGTAGTTAATGCTATAATCATTGACCCATGGGAATTGACATGATTGTGCTAATTAAAAGCTGGACATAAAAACTTTCCATAATTATGCAAAAAAAATCATTAGGTGTATAAATGCTTTCTACGAAATAATGCATTAAATATGAAATGTCCGAAGAGATGACACTTGGAAGAGCATTCAATGAGTTTGATTCGTAAATGTATATAATATAGATATAGATATAGATATAGATATAGATATAGATAGATAGGTATTTTTTTTTAATAATTTGATTGAAGCTTCAAATTTGAATACAAATTATGGTAGCTAATGCTAAAATCATTGACCCATAAGGAATTGGCATGATTGCGATAATTAAAAGCTGGACATAAAAACCTTCCATAATTATGCAAAAAAATTATTAGGTGTATAAATGCTTTCTACGAAATAATGCATTAAATGTGAAATGCCTGAGGAGATGACACTTAGAAGAACATTCAATGAGTTTGATTCGTAAATGTATATTGTATCGGTTTTCCCATATTTTCTTGTACAACATCCATCCTCCTGTCTTATACTTTATATACTATGCTAAAAGAAATTTGAAATTTTCTTGGTTAAAAAAATGTTTTACACAAAAAACATTTTTACAACATATCTGTTGGCCCGTGCTACATGCAATATATATTTAAAGAAATTATAATCATACACCTAAGGTTTGGAGGAAGTAACCTTTTGTATATAATTTAAAAAAAAAAAGACCAGCATGCTATTAAAAAGATTGTGTGCTCGTTTAAAAAAAAATTATTAATTGTAGCTTTCAACTGTATATAACCTTTTTTTTTAAGACTTTATATAATGTTTGATGCTAGGAAAAAATGATTTATTGCCATCTTAGATGTGTGCCTTGAGCTTAATTTCTGACTTTGAATTAAATGTTATTTTACTCATAGGTTTACACATGAATAAGAATTCAATGTGATTATTGCTATATATATATATATATATATATATATATAAGCTTTAATTATAAAATATGCTTATTAATTAGAAGCTGGACATAAAAACTTTCTATAATTATGCAGAAAAAATCGTTAGGTGCATAAATATTTTCTATGAAATAATGTATTAAATGTGAAATATATGAGAAGATGACACTTGTAAGAGCAGTCAATGAGTTTTATTCTTAAATGTATATAGTATAGAGTATAGATAGATATGAAATTCATTCAATTATAATTGATTAAAATAATAATAGTAATTATGTATTATTAATTATTAAAACAATCTATCATACAGGTTATTAATAATCTTGCAAGTCGTGAGCACAAAGGGAAATAAAAATGATTTAAAAACAAGCCATGCTTTGCACGCACTTATCGAAAAAGAAAAAGAAAAAGCCATGCTTTGCACGCAGAACGCACGGATCTACCAAATTCCGTCAAGATATGACCCAACGCAACCTCCCTGTTGTTGCTATATATCACTTTTTTATTTGATAAAATATATTTAGATTTCAATTCATTAAATAATTTAAGAATAAGAGGGTATTGAAAAAATCATTTATAATGAGTTTGATTATGCTTATTTAAGTTTTTTATAATTTTTTTTAAAAAAAATTTAAGTTCAAAATGAAAAGCTACTTTTATTAGTTTCTGAAAAAATTCATTTAAAATTACTAACTATTTTTAAAAATAAAATTTTTATAATAATAAAAAAATACAAAATAGCTTTTTTTGATCAAACAATACAAAATAGCTTTGGTTTTTCTTTAAAAAGTCTAAAAATAAAATTTAAATTATTAAATGTCAAAATAACTTTTGCAATTAATTCGTAACCCTAAATAAAATTTTACTTATTTATTTTATAAGTAAATTCATTTTAAAGAAATCATAGCACTCACTTCGTTTTGGATAAAATAAAATAAGTTTGCTTCTTGTAAAAAAAAAAAAAAAAATGCTCACTTCGTCATTACCTGCAGTACCGGTATCCTGTCCAAACTCCAAAGTACATTCATAAAGACAACAATTATCTAAAATCATAGACAAATAAATAACTGTGTAAAAAAAAAAGACAAATAAATAATAAAAAGTAGTTATTGTTTATTTCGTCACATAATTCAAACCTAAATAAATAGGTATTTATGGTTGTTTGAATGAGGGAATTTAAGAGAGTAATATATTTTTAGAGGTAATTAAAATTCATCAATGTAAAATATATTGTTTGGATAAATATACGAAATTTTAAAATTGAAGGGATTTTTTGAGATATTTTATTTAAGTGTTCATAGAGCCCGAAGTTCATGTTTATACTCTATTTAAACAAAGAATATTAACAATGATAAAATTTAATTATTCTATCCAAAAAAAAAAGGGAAATCTAATTGAAGTCATTAAATTTTCTAGAATTTGAAATATCAAAAAAAAAAATCAATTCTTTCGTCCAAATACACTTTTGGAATTTTTAAATAGTGTAACATATTTCTCACAATTAGATGGATACATTTATGTGACAGCAATGTTGACGTGTACACGAAAAATAAATAAGATGACAGATGAGAGTAATTAATTTTTCTAAAAATTTATGCTAGCTTGGACTGATTGTAAAATTGAATTACTGCTTAGCTGAATGTACATCTGATTTGTATTTCATGAATTGAATGAGAATGATATACATGAGTCATGTATATATATACAACTCTTAGCTTTAGACTTAAGCTAATAACTAACTGACTTAACTGACTAACCGAATTAACAGACTTAACAGATAACTAACTAAGAATGACTTAAGCTTCATGATTCAATTCATCACTCCCCCTCAAGTTGGTGCATAGAGATTAACTATGGCCAACTTGCCTAGGAGAAGAGCAAGCCTATCTCTCCCTAAAGCCTTGGTTAACATGTCTGCAATCTGATCTTTAGTGCCAATCTTCAGTGCTTCAATGTCCTTAGATTGAATCCTCTCTCGAACAAAATAGCAATCCATTTCCACATGCTTGGTCCTTTATGAAAGACCGATTAGCAGCTATGTGAAGGGCTGCTTGGTTGTCACAAAATAGTTTTGTAGGTTCTTCTTGAGCCACTGTAAGTTCCTGCAGAAGCCATCTAATCCAAATGATCTCACTGACAGTAGCTGCCATTGACCTATATTCAGCTTCTGCTGAGGATTTGGCAACTACTGTTTGCCTCTTTGTTTTCCATGAGATAGGAACCTCTCCAAGGGTGATGAGGTAGCCTGTGCAAGACCTTCTTGTGAGTGGACACCCTCCCCAGTCAGCATCACAGTATGCTTGAAGCTACAAGTTGTTGTTGCTTGGAAGAAGGATCCCTTGTCCTACTGTTGTCTTAATATACCTCAGCACTCTATCCACTGCATCTTTGTGGATCTGTTTAGGAGCTCCCATGAATTGACACAAGGTATTGATAGAATAGGTGATGTCTGGTCTTGTAATGGTAAGGTATAAGAGCCTGCCTAGAATTCTTAGATATCTGGCTGCATCTATATCTGGATCATCATCATTTGGTTTCAGTTTGCAATTCTGCTCCATGGGAAGTTTGCTTGGTCTGCAATTCATCATCTTGGTTTCTTTTAGGATGTCAATGGCATACTTCCTTTGATTGATCATGATTCCTCTTGCTGACCGAGCCACTTCAATTCCTAAGAAGTACTTCAGAGGTCCTAAGTCCTTGATGGTGAATTCCTTGTCTAGATGCTGTTTAACCTGTTGCATAAGAGTAAAATTATTTCCAGCCAAAATAACATCATCTACATATATAAGGGCTGCAAGAAAAACTCCTTGTTTGTTGTAGGTGAATAAGGAATGATCAGCTCTGGACTACCTTCTGTTCTAGGACTTTGGTGAACTTGTGATACCAATTCCTTGATGCTTGTTTCAAGCCATAAAGAAACTTCTTGAGTTTGCATACCCTATGATCTCCTTCCTTTGAGAACCCTTGAGGAATTTTCATATAAATCTCTTCTGTCAAATCTCCATGGAGGAAGGCATTGTTCACATCAAGTTGGTGAACAATCCATCCTCTTGCAGCAGCTACGGTGAGAAGTGTCCTGACTGTCATCAACTTTGCTACTGGAGCAAAGGTTTCATGAAAATCTTCACCTTCCACTTGAGTGAAGCCCCTAGCCACCAATCTGGCTTTATATCTCTCTATCTTGCCATTGGGTTGATACTTGATTTTATAAATCCACTTGGAATCCACTGCATGCTTTCCAGAAGGAAGTTCAGTCAAGATCCAAGTCTCATTTTCTTCCAAGGCCTGGATCTCTTTTTGCATGGCTTCTCTCCAGTGTTTGTGCTTCACAGCCTGCAAGAAAGTTCTTGGCTCATCTTCTGAAGAGATGGCAGCTAGGTAAGCAATATAACCAGGTGAAAATTTATCATAAGAGACATAATTTGTCATAGCATGAGGAATAGAGTTATCAGTAGGTTGATTAGATACAGAAGGTGGAAGGTCAATTACATAGTCTTTCAGATGACTTGGTAATTTTCTAATTCTTCCACCAATGTTTCTTTGTTCTATATGATCACCATTATCAGTTCTATGCTCATTGATGTGATTCTGTTCCATGTTGTTGTGTTTAGTGTTAATAGGACTGTTATCTTCTGTCCTATTAATTCTACTGTGATCAGTGTTAGTGGACTTGTCTATGTCCAAGTGATTGCTATGGAACTCTTGTTGTATTTCTTGTGAAGTGTCCTCCCACAAGTCTGTTTCAAAATGCTATGATTTCACAGTTTTGTTTGCTTTGAAAGGAAAGTCTTCTTCAACAAATACAACATCTCTAGAAACAAAAAGTTCCTTGATTTGAATGTTATAGACTTTATATCCCTTTTGTCCTAAGGGGTACCCTATGAAAACACAAGCACTCCCCCTTTCATCAAACTTACCCTCTTTTTTATGTTTTATAGCATAAACTAAACAGCCAAAGGTTCTTAAGTATTGATAATCAGGCTTCTTACTATGTAATATTTCATAAGGAGTTTTATTGTTGATTACCTTTGATGGCAATCTGTTAATGATGTGAACTGTAGTGAGTACACATTCTCCCCAGAATTTGATAGGTAGGCCAGCATGAAATCTTAAGGCTCGGGCAGTCTCTAGAGTGTGCCTGTGCTTCCTCTCCACAACCCCATTCTGCTGAGGTGTGTAGGTGCAACTTAGTTCCATAAGAATTCCTTTACCTGCATAGAAATCTTGCATATGTCTAGATGTAAATTCTAAGCCATTATCAGACCTTACCCTCTTAATATGTTTTCCAAATTGGTTTTCTACCATTTTAATGAACATAGGTAAAAGATGCTCAATTTCAGATTTATGCCTCATAAGATATATCCAAGTGCCTCTACCGTAATCATCTACTATGGACAAAAAGTAATGAGCACCAGTTAAAGAAGCATTCCTATATGGACCCCATATATCACAGTGTATGAGTTCAAAACAACAATCAGTTTTAATTGAACTAGATGAAAAGGGCAATCTAGATTGTTTAGCTCTTACACAAGAATCACAATGTGACTTATTGATTTTGTTTGCTAAATCTAATCCTAAGGGTGCGATCTTCGATTCTGAAGTATGTCCAAGACGAGCATGCCACATCTGATCATCAGGCTTGCTGACTTTCATAGCAGTTGTTTTGTCTTGGGAAGACTCTAGAAGATATAATCCACCTTGGTGCCTACCCTTCCCAATCAGAGTCTTGGAATGCAAGTCTTGTATAAAACAAGAGTTAGTAACAAAAGTCATAGCACAATTGTGTTTTCTTGTCAGTTTACTAACAGAAATCAAGTTACACTTAAAATCATGAATATGCAACACCGTGTCAAGATGCATTCCATTAGGCAAGTCTGTTTTCCCTGAACCTGTTACTGGTACATCAATACCATTAGGAATATGAACAGAATGTTGATAAGGCATGGTGACTTCTTTAAGCAATCTTGAGTCACAAGTAATGTGCTCTGTTGCACCTGAGTCAATTATCCATGGTTTATCAAAGTTAAAGTTACCTGCCATATTGACACTTGTCTTGCCATGGAATGCTGCTGATGCAGTCTCTCCATCAGTGCTCAAATGCTGAATTAACCTATCATATTGTTGCATAGTGAGTCCTGGAATAGGACTTGATTCTGATGTCACTTGAGCTGCCTTTGAATTTGGCTTCTTGCTATTCCAAGGGCCTTTATCTTTCTTATTTGGTTTCTTCCAATCTTGTGGATATCGAATAATTTCCCAACACTGATCTCGAGTATGACCTATCTTTTGGCAATGTTCACACTTAGGTCTTTCTTTTCTGTTTCCTTTGGCATCTTCTCCAGAATATTTTGCACTTTGTGCTTGAAAGGCAGTTGTTTCTACAACTGGCTTGTGCATTGCTGATATCAGTCTTTGTTGTTCATCCTCTGCCACTAAGTGGTAAGCATGCCCAAGGGTGAGGTTTGGAGCCATGCTTAGAATCTGAGTCTTGACTGTTGAAAACATCATCAAGACCCATAAGGAAATCATATAGTTGTTCTCTTTCACGCATTTGAGAGAGAGCCCTTTGAAGATCACATCTGCATTCACCACAGGTGCACTTGGGCCAAGGAGAAATTGACATTACTTCATCCCATAGACCCTTCAGTTTGGTGTAGTATGCTGGAACTGACAACTTTTCTTGCTTGAGAAGAGCTATGGCACGCCTTAATTCATACACCCGGGGAGCACTGCCTTTAGCAAATCTCTGTTCCAGTTCTGCCCAAATCTCTTGAGCAGTATTAGCATATCTCACACTATTCCGAGTTTCCTTGTCCATGCTACTCTTAAGCCATCCCTTTACCATGGCATTGCATCGAATCCTGTGGGCAAGATTTGGGGAGTTGACATCAGGTATGAGAATTGATCCATCTACAAATCCCATTTTATTCTTGGCACAAAGAGCATTACTCATGTCAAGAACCCACTCACCATAGTTGCCATCATGTAAAGGTTCGCTGACAAAGATTTGGCCAGGGTGGTCTGAGGCATGAAGAAAGAATGATGACATGGAGTTGATCTGTGTTTCCTCATTCTTGATTGCATCTTTGCTACTGACTTCTTCTTCTTCTTCTTTGGATTTCTTGGGTGATTTTGAGTCATCATCATCATTGCTCGAAGAGGGTTTGAAATCGGCTTTTGTCATGATTGCAAGAAGATGAAAGATAACGGATGAGAGATTAAGATGCCAGGATCTTTGCTCTAGATACCATGTAAAATTGAATTACTGCTTAGCTGAATGTACATCTGATTTGTATTTCATGAATTGAATGAGAATGATATACATGAGTCATGTATATATATACAACTCTTAGCTTTAGACTTAAGCTAATAACTAACTGTCTTAACTGACTAACCGAATTAACAGACTTAACAGATAACTAACTAAGAATGACTTAAGCTTCATGATTCAATTCATCACTGATAATTGGCTTTTTTTTTTTTTTTTAATATAAGATAATTGCCATATCATCAAAATATAAAATATATTTCAGGTTCGAGCCCCTTAGTCTCCTTGGGGTGAGGTAAATATAAATTTCTTTGTAAGTGTTTATAGAGCCCGAAGGTTTTCCCTGCCATGGACTGGGGCACCATCCCCTCACCCTAAAATTTTTTATATCAAAAAGATAAATATATAATATATTTGTGATGTTATATATATATATATATATATATATTATATATATATATATGTGAGACATGATCCGTTGACGTCAGGTATAAGTCAAAAGATTTACACTAAATCTTAACCGTTGAAACTAATTAATCTAACAGATAAAAATATTTCAATTAATTATTTTTTTAAAAATAAACAAAAAGTCACGTGAGCATCTACCTCTCCCTATCTTTTCCTTGTCATCTAGATACACACACCTTTCTTCTCTAGGAAATCCCCAGTAACATCTGCGCCGCCATAGCCCTGCCCCTTTGCACCTTTCTTGTTCTTCCTTTCACTCCAACTTTACAAAGCCCCTCCCTAAAAAACCCCGGTTAGGTATTCTTTCGTTCAATAGTGTTGCCGCCGCCCAATACCTCGATTTTATACTGTTGTTGCGTTTCCGTTTAACAGTGCCGCCGCTGCCAGAGATTAACAAATGCCGGAATGTGTCTGATGCTATCATTGAACTTTGGCATCGAATACATTCACTGCAATTCATCGCTATATGTGTATGCTACACTGAATACTTCTACTGCTACTTCTTTCAAATTCAGTCTGAGCGTTGATTAGTCTCAAGTATCAAACCTTGACCCGTATGCATTTTGTGGATCCAATTTGAATTTGGCTTCCTACTGAATGTCTATTTTGATAATAATAATTTATTCACTTTATTATTCCTCATCAATTCAATCAAATCCTGTTAACAAAATTACGACACTTGCGGCCTGAGTGTGAGTCAATAGGGGTGACGACATCTTGTCTTAGGAAGAAGAAGACATGTGCACAATGGCGTGACTTTTTGTTTATTTTAAAAGAAATTAATTGAAATATTTTCATCCATTAGATTAATTAGTTTCAACGATTAAGATTTGATGTAAGTTTTTTGATTTATATATATATATATATATATATATATATATATGAGTTTAATTTCTATACACCGTCAGTGTAAAAATCTTTACACTGACAACCAATCAGAAATCATGAAATTGATGACTTTTAAAGTGGTTGGGATATCAGTCAAAGATTTGCGATGGTGTGTCAATTTCTGATTGTTGACAGTGTAAAAAACCTTTACACTGTCAGTGTATACCAATTAAATTATATATATATATATATATATATTTTCGTGAACAATGGTGGAGAAAGATAAAGAACCAGCAGCAGCCAAGACGCCTTTGTGTTTCCCGCCCAACACTGCACCGTGGCGGCCACCACCTTGCATATGTCCAGGAACCACCGCGCACCACCGCACAAAAAATGGATTGTGTGTTTTCTTCACCACAACAGAAATACCCTTTGATGACCTTAACTTCGTCTAACTCTCTTTTGATATCGTGGGCAACTCTATGACCGCTTGTACCATCCTATTCACCAATTGTCAATATGTGATGATGCCCCCTTTCACAATTCAATTTAGTGACGGTGATTGTGAAGCGAAGTGATGGACATGATGGAAAAACAATAAGATAAAAAAGGAAAAGAGAATGTGACGTGATGGAAGTGTTACGGGGAAGGGTGGTCACAGTGTTGGGCCAGCAATAAGGGACATTGGCACATTGCTTTGGGAGAACAGGGAGAAGTTAGCTACGCGATGTGATGGGCATGTGATATTTTTAATGAGTCAATCTCAGCCATCAAATGGATTAAGATGAACGGATAGGATTTGATATAAGTATTATGTTTGACACTTGATTTCAATAGATCCTAACCCATATATATATTTGACCTTCGTACCAGAAAAGCTAATATTTTTGACATAATCATTTTCTATTGTATATTTGTAGAGAAATTTTTACCGAAAAAATTGTTGGAAGACCTTTTTTTTCTTTTAGAAAATCTTCACCATTGAATTTATGTGAGTCATGTGACTATGTGAGTGGGTTCTGATGCGAGATTTAGATAAATTCAAGAATAAAGTTAGTATAAATTTGAGTATACTTACTGTGAAGTCGATAGACAGTAGCATATTTAATTATTTACTATTCAAAAAATAATTTTAAGCTACAAATATATAAATATTATAAAATTTAATAAAATATACACTGCCACATATATATAAAATTTACAGTAAATCCAACTTTATACCAATTAACATTACTCTAAATTTTCCCTTAAAAAAAAAAAAAGCATTACTCTAAATTCAACCAAAGCTAGCATCTTGATTCATTTACAAAATGCTACTAAATGAATTGGAGCACCATACACAATTCAGTTGCTACTAAGCGTATGTTTGTTTCTGCGTTGAAAAAGACCATGAACACACGTTCAGTCTAAGGTTTGTATTTGTGGGGTTTTGACCAAACTGACCCATTTTTAGAAATTATTTACCAAAATAACCTAGTTTTGAAACTATTTACCAAACTAACCTAGTTTTAATTAAACTAATATTTTTATTTTTATTTTAAAAAAAAAAAAGCTGGCAGGCGCCACGTGGCACCTCCCGGTGCAGTGGCGCATGTGGCAGTGGCGCCACTGCACCGGGAGGTGCCACGTGGCGCCTGCCCCCCACCCCCCCCCCCCCCAATCAGACATTTAAGCCTTTAAGGGAACGGTTCCCCCCCCCCCCCCCCCCCCCCAGCTCCATTCCTTCACGTCCCCCTTCCTATAAATACCCCTCCCCAGTTCCCTATTCTCACACACACACACATTCACTTGTTATATTTCCTCTAACTTGTTTATTTTCTAACACTCTTTTAATTTTTGCACAAAGTTTAGGTAAATGTTACATTATTTCTGATATCATTATTTTAGTTTTTTTAATTATATAATCATTTGTCAATATTCTGTTACTGTTTACTTTTTACACTCTTCTTTATCACTTATTATTCTGGAAGTGTTGACTTTTACTTTTATAATACCATATATTTGTATCATTTAACATGATATTTATTTGTGTTTTTTATTTCACCCCTTCTACCGTCTCCCCCTTCCACCAACACATATCTGTTAATTCCTTTTACACTCTGTTATAATAAATGTTAAATTTAATTAATTGGTTTATATTCATTTACTAACATTCTGCTACTTTTTTTTAACGTTGATCATTGTCATTTATTTTTATGCTAATGTTGAAGTTAATTCTTATAATATATTTTTTGACAGATCTGGTAATTTGTTTATCTGTATTTTTTTATTATGTCCTTTTTTTTTAATTCAGAATGTACCATTTTTTTGTTTATTATATTTGTTTTGTTTTGTTTTCGCACTTATTATTTAAGTTGTTGTTATTTATTTTTTTTATTTATGTTATTGTTGTTATTTACTGCACACGTGAGAAGCGGGTAAGTGTCGGCATGATATTTTGACTCCTTTACTAACCACATGAATGTCTTCATGTGCTTAGTAAAAGAATCTAAACATCCTAATAACGTACATCACAGCAGGTTGAGAATTGTCACCCCCATCTTCGCCTGAGAGTCAGCCGTAGTGCAAAATTGAATCCTGTGTGGCATTAGCCCCTTGCCTTCAGGCACCACATCCTTCATTACCTGTAAACATATTTCACAGGTAATGTAGGACGTGGTGCCTGATGGTAAGGGGCTAAAGCCACACAGGATCCAATTTTGCACTGCGGTTGGCTCCCAGGCGAAGATGGGGGTCACAATTCTCAACCTGCTGTGATGTACGTTATTATGATGTTTTGTGCAGTTGCTACTGGCCAGTAGCCGAGCAAACAGATGTTTTGATGTATATAAAATATAAAATTTCTAATAAACCCAGTAATATACAGCCTTATTACCTTGTTGTATGCACAATTCATTATTGTTAAATACCATCAGCAGTGGTAATTTATTCATTTATTATCATGTTAATTTTTTTATTTATTATTATTATTGTTGTAGGCCGACAATATGAGTCAAGTTGTTAGGGTTTTGCTTTACTGGAACGGTAGGGTATATGATGGAGATCATGGCCTTACTTTTGAAGGAAATACCAAATTCATGAAAATAAAACAAGGAATCAGGTATGAAGCGCTGAGATCACGGATACATTCTAGGTTGCAACTTCAATGGAATCAGTGTATTTCAAAGATAACGGCCAAATATCTTGTACAAATAACACCTCCAATTTTCACCGGTTACCAATTAATTGATGATGCGGATGTGAGTTGCATATTGGACGCTTTTTTGCAAACGCCGGATCTGACAACACTTGAGATCTATGTGGACATTGATTTGGTTGGTAGCTCCATTATACCTGATCAACCACTATACTCCAACTTTGTATGCTCATGCATTATAGGTATTACTGTTCATGAAGATTTTAAATGCGATAAGTACAATAATTTTACTTGAAGCCCGCTCAACAAAATATTCTACCAGTCTATGGTATGTGCACTTCAAGTAAAATTATTGTACTGACCGCATTTAAAATCTTCATGAACAGTAATACCTAGAATGCATGAGCATACAAAGTTGGAGTCCATCTTTGCGTGATCTTGTGACAACATTGCATTGACACAGTTGTGAGGACCACCGTACTTCGACACTTCCCACATGTCCGACTTCTTCGACAAAATGGCCCTTAACCTCCAACGACAACCATCTGCACAATTTGGACAACGCACATCCCATAGGGATTTCGTTGATTTTCCAACTTCAAATGATTGGTGAATTTTCATTGAATGTTGCTTCACCGCATCCTGAACAGCCTGTTTGCTCTCAAATCGCAACCCCACATACAACTCCTGGCCGATCTGCCAAGATCCAGGAACGTCCAGGCCTGCGAGATCCGTCTCTTCGTCTGGATGATTCCAATTAATATAACTGTAGTGTGGAGATGGATTGATGAATGGACCATGTGATTGAGCTGCAGTAGATTAACTTATTTTATATACGTACGTTATTGATTATAATAATATTAGAATGGAATAACGTTATTAAAAACATACGTGACTGTTGTGGAACACCACCACCGGCCGGTACCGATGACACCGGAGAAACCAACCCGGATACTATTATATTGGACCCAGCTTCACATTCATCTTCGGAATCAGCTGATTCATGTGAATCACAATTTGTAAATTCATCGCCGTCTTCATCTGCATCTGAAACGGACTCCATTTCACTGTACCATTCCTCATCATCGCTAACTGATTGATCCGGCAAGTCATATTGTTGTACTTCAAGATTACCGTATAGTGGTTGATCAGGTATAATGGAGCTACCAACCAAATCAATGTCCACATAGATCTCAAGTGTTGTCAGATCCGGCGTTTGCAAAAAAGCATCAAATATGCAACTCACATCCGCATCATCAGTTAATTGGTAACCGGTGAAAATTGGAGGTGTTATTTGTACAAGATATTTGGCCGTTATCTTTGAAATACACTGATTCCATTGAAGTTGCAACCTAGAATGTATCCGTGATCTCAGCGCTTCATACCTGATTCCTTGTTTTATTTTCATGAATTTGGTATTTCCTTCAAAAGTAAGGCCATGATCTCCATCATATACCCTACCGTTCCAGTAAAGCAAAACCCTAACAACTTGACTCATATTGTCGGCCTACAACAATAATAATAATAAATAAATAAATTAACATGATAATAAATGAATAAATTACCACTGCTGATGGTATTTAACAATAATGAATTGTGCATACAACAAGGTAATAAGGCAGTATATTACCGGGTTTATTAGAAATTTTATATTTTATATACATCAAAACATCTGTTTGCTCGGCTACTGGCCAGTAGCAACTGCACAAAACATCCTAATAACGTACATCACAGCAGGTTGAGAATTGTGACCCCCATCTTCGCCTGTGAGCCAACCGCAGTGCAAAATTGGATCCTGTGTGGCTTTAGTCCCTTACCATCAGGCACCACGTCCTACATTACCTGTGAAATATGTTTACAGGTAATGAAGGATGTGGTGCCTGAAGGCAAGGGGCTAATGCCACACAGGATTCAATTTTGCACTACGGCTGACTCTCAGGCGAAGATGGGGGTGACAATTCTCAACCTGCTGTGATGTACGTTATTAGGATGTTTAGATTCTTTTACTAAGCACATAAAGACATTCATGTGGTTAGTAAAGGAGTCAAAATATCATGCCGACACTTACCCGCTTCTCACGTGTGCAGTAAATAACAACAATAACATAAATAAAAAAAATAAATAACAACAACTTAAATAATAAGTGCGAAAACAAAACAAAATAAATATAATAAACAAAAAAATGGTACATTCTGAATTAAAAAAAAAGGACATAATAAAAAAATACAGATAAACAAATTACCAGATCTATCAAAAAATATATTATAAGAATTAACTTCAACATTAGCATAAAAATAAATGACAATGATCAACGTTAAAAAAAAGTAGCAGAATGTTAGTAAATGAATATAAACCAATTAATTAAATTTAACATTTATTATAACAGAGTGTAAAAGGAATTAACAGATATGTGTTGGTGGAAGGGGGAGACGGTAGAAGGGGTGAAATAAAAAACACAAATAAATATCATGTTAAATGATACAAATATATGGTATTATAAAAGTAAAAGTCAACACTTCCAGAATAATAAGTGATAAAGAAGAGTGTAAAAAGTAAACAGTAACAGAATATTGACAAATGATTATATAATTAAAAAAACTAAAATAATGATATCAGAAATAATGTAACATTTACCTAAACTTTGTGCAAAAAATTAAAAGAGTGTTAGAGAATAAACATGTTAGAGGAAATATAACAAGTGAATGTGTGTGTGTGTGAGAATAGGGAACTGGGGAGGGGTATTTATAGGGAGGGGGACGTGAAGGAATGGAGCTGGGGGGGGGGGAAACCGTTCCCTTAAAGGCTTAAATGTCTGATTTGGGGGGGGGGGGGGGGGGGGGGGCAGGCGCCACGTGGCACCTCCCGGTGCAGTGGCGCCACTGCCACATGTGCCACCAGTTTTTTTTTTTTTGTTTTTTTAAAAAAATTATTTTAATTAAAACTAGGTTAGTTTGGTAAATAGTTTCAAAACTAGGTTATTTTGGTAAATAGTTTCTAAAAGTGGGTCAGTTTGGTCAAAACCCCTTTTATTTGTAGCTTCATATTTATCACATCCATTTTACATTGGGACCCGAGAAATCTATATGTAATGCGGAACCAAACATGCTATAAATGAATTGGAGCAACCATACACAATTCAGTTGCTAAATGAATCAAAATGTCAACTCAAAATCAGTTCATAAACTCATCGTAATCTTAAATAACTTGTATCTAGGTTCTACTCTCAAAATTAGAACTTAATATTAATAGTGCCTTTGTATATGGTTTAGCCTTTAGAGTGTAGGATTGAGAATGAGGAGTTGATAATGCGACGATCTTATATTTATTATGAGTTTTGAGAAAATATTTTTAATTAGACATTATTGATTTTAAGATATGTTAAATTTTAATAATTTGCCTTTTTTTTGTGAGTTTCGCTAACGAGTGTCATAAGAACATTGATTAAGAATTTAAATAAAGTAATTTTTCATTGAAAAATTAGAGATAACACTTATTTAAATATTGAATGTATCACTTTTTTCAATAAAACTTTCTTTTATTAGTTCCTTAACCAATGTCTTTAGAACACTTGTTAGTATTCTCATATTCTTATTTTCACGAAGAAGGTTAAGTATGTATTTTGAATTTAATTTTGATATGCTTTAATTATAAAGGTTTTTATGCTATCAATGATACACTTTAAAGTAATTACTAATTATGATTAGAGATAACATATATTTTATGATTAATTGATAATGTAAAAAATATTAATTAAGCTTTATTTTATATTTTTCCGTAAAAAAAAAATTACTCTCTCCGGTCCTTATTATAAGAAATAAATGACTACTTTTATTTGGTTCAAAATATAAGAGACATGCATGTATTTTGACAACCATTAAATGCTAATTTTCAATTTTACCCTTATTTATAATAGGATTTATATTTACGAGACAATATCAACTTTTCATACAAATATGTTTGTTCATTAATTATTTAAGGGTTAAATTTATAAATTTATATGAATATTAATTACAAATAATTTATTTCAACACATTTTCTTAATTTGTGTATTTTAGGGTTTTGTCTCTTATATATAGGACCAGATGAAGTATTAATTAAGATTTAAGAGTTAGGATACAACAGGAGTATCAACAAGAGTCGAGTCGAGAGAAAAAAACTGTTCGTTCTTAGCGGGCCCATTGCACCAAATTTATTTATTATTTTATACATCATGGGACTCTGGTCTCAATTAATAATATTGGAACATAAAAATAATGTCCAACATCATATAGAAATAATTTTTCCTACTTAATTATTATTTTTTCTCTCTCATCATATATTTCATCACTTTTAAAATACTTATAAGCTCTACAATATTTATACAAAGTGTTCAAATTATACGTTGAAATATCTTTACTCATTCTCAAATCATCATTTTCAGCTACTATAAGTGACGTATTTTATCATTCATTGGAACCCTGAATCCAAAGGATTCATACGAATACGGGAAGTAACTGGCGTCCCGCTTATCCAACACCCACGCGGCGCATGTTAGCACAAAACCCTTCTTTATTCGCCGTTTGTTTCTAATTCAGATCAGATACAGGCGTACAGCTATGCACGCACCCGTGGCCTCGTTATAAACAACAAGCAGCCTCGCTCGCATGTGCTATAAAATGCGCACATCGCCTTCGAAATTTCACGAGTTTTGTTACTACAACTAACCGAAAGAAGCGGTTCGCCAAAACGCTGTTGCCAGCGAGGCAGAGAGAGAAACCAGAGAGAGAGAGAGAGAGGGAGAGAGAGCGAACACCGCTTCCTCCTCTTTCGTCACCGTTAGCCGCCTCTCTTTCTTTTTTTCTCCGGCGAGGTTACTCCAATTTTGCATTCCAAAATGGTGGATCCGTACTTGCTCGGTTGGATTCTATGCTCCGTGTTGAGCCTCTTCGCGCTCTACAGTTTGGTTTTCGCAGGCAATAACCGTCGCGCGGCGGCGGCGGATGAGCGCTCGGAGAATGTGACGACCGCCGCAGGAGAATGCGGATCGAATAAGCGTAACGGCGACGCTGACGTCATCATCGTCGGAGCTGGTGTCGCTGGCTCCGCTCTGGCTCATACTCTCGGCAAGGTATTTCAATTTTATTCACTATTTCAATTGTATTCACATTTTTTCTTCGTTGATGCGTTTTTCTATTTCATTTGATTCATTGTTTCTATCTGTTTAACGAAGATTACGAGAAAGCTAGCCAGTTAGTTACTCTTCATTTGAGAGGAAAAATGTAAATTATATGATATAAGCTATTCTGTTTCTCTCTGACTTTACTATCAACTATGTGTGTTGAAGAAAAATGATTGTAAATGGAAGAACCTCTCAATGTTATTACTTCGTTATGTAATCAAGTTGTGAATTATGATATGTCTGATTTATGATGCTTTTTTTTTTTTTTTTTTAAATTTAAATATATATTGTTTTTCTAAAGAATATATTCACGGACAAGAAGTCATTTGAATTGTGAAATTTTATTTCGATAAGTTTGATTAATAGAAGATATTTGCAGAAAATTAGAAATCATTAGTTTTTTAATATATGTTAATTTTAGTAGCAGTTTACATGATTCTGCGTTTTTAAACTATTATGTATTATGTATTACAGGATGGAAGACGAGTGCATGTCATCGAAAGAGATCTGAGCGAGCCTGACCGAATTGTTGGAGAGTTGCTACAACCTGGTGGCTATCTCAAATTAATTGAACTTGGACTTGAAGGTAGTGCAAACTTAACTGTGTATATCCAATGTTTTAAATTGCGTTTATGGTTACGGTTATGGTCGTGATGTGTTTTCGAAGACAATCATAACCATAATGTAGTGGTGTTAATTGTGGTTGCGGACTTAGATTTAAAACCCTGTGCATATCATTTATAATTTCTTATAAATTGTGGCTGTTCATGAATGCTGAAAGCATATGAGAACTTTTTCCATTTACCGAATGATTTGTCTTGTGTTTAACTGTAGATTGTGTGGAGCAAATTGATGCTCAGCAAGTGTATGGTTATGCTCTTTTCAAGGATGGGAAACATACTCGTCTCTCTTATCCTTTGGAGAAGTTTCACTCTGATGTCTCTGGCAGAAGCTTTCACAATGGGCGTTTTATTCAGAGGATGCGGGAGAAGGCTGCCTCTCTTCCCAAGTATTGATTTTTTCCTTTGTGGATGTTTAGTATATGGCGCGTGTATCCATTCCTTTATCAGTTCTTGTTTGTCATATATATAAACGTAAAACTTGACCCCAGTTTCTATGTTTCACATAGATGCATTTGAGTAGATATTTTAATCATGTTGCGTGAACCAAAGTGATTTGACCATACAGACAGCAATATAATATCAATTCTCACAATACAATTCAAAAATGATATTTGAATTTTAAATATAATTTTTGTTCCTGTTAAGCTAGAGGTATTATCTTGTTAACTCATATTTACGTGATTTTATTTTTTTTCTTTTTATAAGTGTACGATTGGAGCAAGGGACAGTCACTTCCCTACTTGAAGAGAAGGGGACAATTAAAGGTGTGCAATACAAGACCAAAGATGGTCAAGAATTGACGACATATGCTCCTCTTACAATTGTTTGTGATGGCTGTTTCTCAAACTTGCGCCGCTCTCTTTGTAAGCCTAAGGTAAGATTCCTTTTAGCTTAATTTTGGGAAGGATTTTCATGGTAAAATTGGCCAACTTCTTCCCATGAAATAACCAAAATGCATGCTATAAATTAAACATTTTGCTATAATTTATTCTGAGTTTTTTTACTACTGAAGGTTCTTGTTTGTCATGCTTGGTTGAAGGAGCCGTGTGTAGAATTCTGGATCATTAATATTCCATAATGCTTTTATTTGCAGGTAGATGTTCCCTCTTGTTTTGTTGGCTTAGTTTTAGAGAATTGTGAACTTCCATGCGCAAATCATGGCCATGTCATACTGGGAGATCCTTCACCAGTTCTGTTCTATCCTATAAGTAGCACAGAAATTCGCTGTCTGGTTGATGTGCCTGGTCAGAAGGTTCCTTCTATTTCAAATGGTGAAATGGCAAAGTATTTGAAGACAGTGGTGGCTCCACAGGTACCTATTTGTGGTCTAAGTTCTATAAATTCTTTTTTAACCTTGGCGTGTGACACCTTTCATTTCATTATGTTTTGTTCACATTCACAGTTAATTGGTCTTTAGATGATGATCAAGTGACAAATTGTTGCAGGTTCCCCCAGAGCTTTATGATGCCTTCATAGCTGCAGTGGACAAAGGTAACATAAGGACAATGCCAAACAGAAGCATGCCAGCAGATCCTCTTCCTACTCCTGGAGCCCTTCTGATGGGAGATGCATTCAACATGCGGCACCCTTTAACAGGGGGAGGAATGACTGTGGCATTGTCTGATATTGTGGTGCTAAGAAACCTTCTCAAGCCTTTGCGTGACTTGGATGATGCACCCACACTATGCAAATACCTCGAGTCCTTCTATACCTTGCGCAAGGTAACGTTGTCTGCTTTTCGCCCCCTTAAATTGCTAATTCAATGAATAAGCATTCAAAAGGCTTACAGTTCTGTTTATTATATATTTTTTAATTTAAGATGGATCAGAATGCTTTAGATGCAACAATCCTGAGTTCACTCAACTAAGTACTTAATACGCTAATGTTAGTTTTTCCATTTGCAGCCGGTGGCATCCACCATAAATACATTGGCAGGAGCCCTTTACAAGGTTTTTTGTGCATCCCCGGATCAGGCAAGGAAGGAAATGCGCCAAGCTTGCTTTGATTATCTGAGCCTTGGAGGCCTTTTCTCGGAAGGACCAGTCTCTTTACTTTCAGGATTAAACCCTCGTCCCTTGAGTTTGGTTCTCCATTTCTTTGCTGTTGCAATATATGGTGTTGGCCGTTTACTATTTCCATTTCCCTCACCTAAGCGGATATGGATGGGAGCCCGATTAATCTCTGTAAGTAATTTTTTTTCCTCTAAATTCATTTTCTTGCGTCTGAATAAATAGCAGGGAAATTAACTCTTAAAACCAAATTTATCTTTTGTTAGGGTGCATCTGGAATCATCTTTCCCATAATTAAGGCAGAAGGAGTGCGTCAGATGTTTTTCCCTGCAACTGTTCCTGCTTATTACAGAACTCCCCCGACTGCACAGAAGTGAGTATCAGTGAATACATTTTTGAAAAATCAAGGTGCTTTCAAGAAGCTTTATCCTCATTCAACGAAATTTGAGGAAGATTGTTGCTCTGATGATGTAAACATTTTGGCTTCTTTAGTGTGTATTCTTTGTAGTCTGTAACTGGTACAATCTGAAAAGTGCATGTATAATTTCTCTTCCTTTTTTTTTTCCTTCACCTTTTTGCTTTATATATAATATTTGCGAAGGTTGATGATTTGGCTTGACTCTGGAATAGGGAGGGCCTTCGTCATTCTAAACCTTTTAATCTGCCAAAAACAGAAAATAAATCTGAGATCTTAAACCAAATTACCATTCACACGATCTACATAAACTATCTAAAGCATTCAACCAAATGAGTTTAATGTTAAATATAGGCGTTCTAAAATTATATAGATTATTATTATTATTATTATCATAGGTCAACTAGAGGGTGATCCCTAAAGGATCAAGAATCCTTTACGTTCATAGTATACCCCGAGGAGCCCTCTCCTCTTCCTCGGTCAGAGCATCCATTTCCGAATGCTACCATGATTCCATGAGTCTCCAAATTCTCCATCGTCTCCTTTGGATGGGGGGGGGGGGGGCTCAGGTGACTCCATGTTCTCCCTTGCACGACCCCCCTATGCACTTTAACATCATCCCCATGCATGCAAACACATTTGGTAGATACGGCATTGGTCCTCGTGCTATTTGTTCCCTTCTGCAAAGGCACACTAACCCTAGAATGAACAGCTTCACTAACTGCTAAATCCCTCACGTGCATCTGATCTTGATAGGTTGTTTCTTTATTGGTCATAACTCTACTTATTTCCTTTTGTTGAGTCCTCAAAGCACTCGTAGACTAGGACCTAATATTCGTTGAGATATGATAATTCTGTGTGCTTGATTGAGCGCTTGTCGTTAGAGGTAATTATGACATATGAATTCCACTCTCCAAGTCAAGTGTCGTCTTCTGCCTATCTTTCCAAAGTTGACCTCCTGTCATTAACGCCTTTTGTGTTTTGTTACCCACTATTCTCGCTTCTTTTTTTCCTTTTGAAGAGGCACACTAACTCTAGTATGAATTGCCCAGTAACCATTAGATCCCTCGCGTGGATATGATCTTGATTGGTTGTTTGTTTATTTTTTTTCATTTTGTCGGGTCATTAAAGCATCGACGAACTAAGCCCCACTATCCGTTGAGATATGATACATCCGTGTCCTTGATTGGGCGCTCATCCTTGGAGGTAACTATGATCGCTGAATGCTGCTCCTCCAAGTCAATAACTATCTTCCGCCTTTCCCTCCGAAGTTGACATCCCGTCATTGGTCCTCGTGCCATTTGTTCCCTTCTACAGAGGAACAATAACCCCATAATGATCTGCCTCACTAACTGCTAGATCTCTCATGTGCATGTGATCTTGAAGGTTGTTTCTTTATTGGTCATAACTCCACTTATTTCCTTCCGTTGAGTCATTAAAGCACCTATAGACTGGACCCCAATATTTGTTAAGATATATAATTCTATGTGTCCTTGATTGGGCGCTTATCATTAGAAGTAATTATAACCTCTAAATTCCACTCCTCCATGTCAAGTGTCGTCTTCTTCCTAGCTTTCCGAAGTTGACCTCCCGTCATTAATGCTTTTTGTGTTCAGTTACCCACGATTCTCGCGTCATTTGTTCCCTTTTGTTTAGGCACACAATCTCTAGAAGTAATTGCCCCACTAACCACTAGATCCCTCTTGTGATTATGATCCTGATTGATTTTTTATTTATTTATTTATTTATTTATTTTCTTTTATCAAATCATTAAAGCACTAGCAGACTAGGCCCCACTATTCGTTGAGATATAATACATCTATGTGTCCTTGATTGGGCACTCATCATTAAAGGTTATTTTGACCTCTGAATTCTACTCCTCCAAGTCAATAGCTGTCTTCCTCCTTTCCCTCTGAAGTTGACATCCTGTCATTGGTCCCCGTGCCTGTTTGTTCCTTTCTCCAGAGGCACACTAACCCCATAATGAACTGCCACACTAACTACTACATCCTTCACGGTCATGTGATCTTGATAGGTTGTTTCTTTATTGGTCATAACTCCACTTATTCTGTTGAGTCATTAGAGCACCTGTAGACTGGGTCCCAATATACGTTAAGATATGATAATTTTGTGTGTGCTTGATGGGGCGCTTATCATTAGAAGTAATTATGACCTCTAAATTCCACTCCTCTAAGCCAAATGTCGTCTTCTACCTATCTTTCTGAAGTGGACCTCCCGTCGTTAATGCCTTTTGTGTTCTGTTACCCACGATTCTCACGTCATTTGTTCGCTTTTGTTTAGGCACACTAACTCTAGAATGAATTGCCCCACTATCCACTAGATCCCTCTTGCGGACATGATCTTGATTGGTTGTTTCTTTATTTATTTTCTTTTATCAGGTCATTAAAGCATCAATAGACTAGGCCCCACTATCCATTGAGATACGATACATCTATGTGTCCTTGATTGGGTGCTAATCATTAGATGTTATTATTGTGACACCCGATGCCAATGAGGGTGGGGAGTGGTTGCCGGTGGAAGAAGGCACGGACAAGGAGCGGCTCCTGGCAGGCTTCTAGGCGGAGGGACACATGAATGAACACACCCGAATGAGAGGGATCCTGAGACTGTGTAGGTTTGGGACTATACAGTTGAGGATGGCTTATATGAATTGATTGGTACTACCGATACCAACAAGATGCATCTTCTTTTCGGTAGCCCATCACTTAAGAACTCCATAGTTAAGTGTGCTTGACTTGGAGCAATTTTGGGATGGTGACCTGGGAAGTTTTCCCAGGAAGCGTGTGAGTAAGGACAAAGCATGCTGAAAAGACGCATGTTGGTTTGTGGGGACAGTCGTCAATCCATAAAGCAGCCTGAGATGTTTCAAATGGTATCAGAGCGACACCTCTCCCAGTACGGTGTGGTTCGGGGACGAACCAAGCTGAAGCTGGTGCGCGTGTGACAACCGATGCCGACGAGGGCGGGGAGTGGTCGCCGGTGCAAGAAGGCACGGTCAAAGAGCGGCTCCTGACAGGCTTCTAGGCGGAGGGACACATGAATGAACACACCTGAACAAGAGGGATCATGAGACTGTGTAGGTATGAGACTATACAGTTGAGGATGACTTATATGAATTGATTGTTACTGCCTATACCAACAAGATGCATCTTCTTTTTGGTAACCCATCACTTAAGAACTCCATAGTTAAGTGTGCTTGACTTGGAGCAATTTTGGGATGAGTGACCTCCTGGGAAGTTTTCCCAGGAAGCGTGTGAGTGAGGACAAAACACGCTAAAAAGACATGTGTTGGTTTGTGGGGACAATCGTCAATCCATAAAGCAGCCTGAGATGTTTCAATTATGACCTCTGAATTCTACTCCTCTAAGTCAATAGTCGTCTTCCGCCTTTCCCTCCGATGTTGACATCCCATCATTGGTTCTCGTGCCATTCGTTTCCTTCTAAAGAGGCACACTAACTCTAGAATGAACTTCCTCACTAACTTCTAGATCTCTCACCTGCATGTGATCTTGATTGGTCGTTTCTTTATTGGTCCAAGTCCACGTATTTCCTTTTGTCGAGTCATTAAAGCACCAACAAATGAGGCCCCACTATCCATTGAAGTATGATACATTTGTGTGTCCTTGATTAGGCCTCATCGTTAGTGGTAATTATGACCTCTGAATTCCACTCTTCCAAGTCAATAGTTATCTTCTCCCTTTCCCTTCGAAGTTGACATCCTGTCATTGATCCTTGCGACATTCGTTTCCTTTTGAAGAGGCACACTAACTCTAGAATGAACCGCCCCACTAACTGCTAGATCCTTCGCTTGCATGTGATCTTGATTGGTTATTTCTTTATTGGTCATAACTCCACTTATTTCCTTTTGTCGAGTCATTAAAGCACTAACAGACTAGGTCCCACTATTCATTGAGATATGATATGTGTGTTCTTGATTGGTCACTCGTCATTAGAGGTAATTGTGACCTCTGGATTCCACTCATCCTAGTCAATAGTCGTCTTTCACCTTTCCCTCCAAAGTTAACATCATGTCATAAATATCTTTTGTGTTTCGTTAGCTACGATTATTCTCTCCGAATTTTCAGGTTTCTATTTTAGGACTTGAGATTGTGGGGAACTTGCCTCATCTGCCTCCCTACCAAGCTTCTGATTCTTCGTACCCACCCTGTTTCACTGAACTTCTTTTACACATCAAATCTGGAGCTCCCTTCATGCGAGATTTTATCCTTGGATGGAGACTCCAATCCTTTCCTATTAACTTTCATATCGCCATTTGATTTTGAACTCGGTTTTATTTGATTTTTCGTTCTACCATCATCCACGATCCAAATTTATTGTCTTTTCCCGCACCATTATTTTGCTATGGTTGGACCCCATGTTTGGTAGTTGGCCACCACTTGTTTCCTTCTCCACCAACGAGCTAGCGTCACCCTCTTTTTTAGCTGAACACTTCTCTTTTGCATGACCATACTTCCCACTGCTAAAACACACCATGTGAATACCTTCATACTCGAATTGTGAAAGCTCCCCATCTATCCTATAATAAGGAAGCAGGGAATTATCAAGATCAATCTCTACACACATTCTTGCAACTTTTCCCCGAGAGTGTTGTGCAATGTTCAAATCAATCTTAATAGTAGTTCCTACAAGTTCCCAGTGGCCTATAACATCTTCTTCAAAGCTATGCCATGGAGTTTAACCTACACAGCTGATTTGTGAATGCTTGCAACATAAGGCTTAAACTTGACCTCCCATTTCTTCACTTTTTTCTTACTTCTTTAGAGTTGATTCACCTCTTCCAACGAAGCTCTATGCTCACGTTCTCCATCATTCCTTTTCATACTTAACTTTTTATAGTTTAACTTTTTTTTTAATAATCCAATGATACTTAGATGATAATATAAAAAGTTAATAGGTAAAGCAAATTAAAACTAATCTTAATAAAACGTTAAGAAGCATATTTTCATCCTTTAATCTTTTTTAATTTTCATTTAACTAATTTTTGTGCTAAATTAATTTTCTAATAAATAAACATTATTTTCTTGAAGGCAAATAATGTTAAATAAGTTAGAGTTTGAAATTAACGACCTCTTACCTTGCAGTGGCTCACGATAAAGAGAGTGCATTATCGTGAGCATAATGGTAAAAATTTGAGACATTAATAAGGAAAAGGAGAGAACAAGGGGATTTTGTTGGAAAATTTATTTAATATTTATTTCAAAATAATTTGTTTTGAAAGGTTTAAAATTTCTCCTTTATTGTCATTTATTACATTTAATTTTGTGTAACATTTCTGTTAATAATTTGATTTAATTTTATTACCTTTTAATGTTTTTTATTGCTTTGTCCTCCATATTAAAAAATTTCTGTTATATTTTTATGACTTTTTATTTTCTTTGAAAGCTAATAAATTGTGTTACTAAATTGTGCTTTGTTTCTCTATATTGCCAATGGTACGGTGGCTATCATATATAAAAATAAAGATTTGAGCATTCATCAAGGGGTATGATGCTAGTTAGATGGTGGGTATATGTTTTACCGAAAAGCAATTGGAGAACCTTTTGGGAGAGATCGAGAAAGAGAGAAAATCTTTCTTTTATTCTAGTTTCAATCTCTATACATCTTTTTATATATTGTTTAAAGGAGTTTTCTGAATTTCATCTCTTTTCATCCCACATTTTCTTTTCTTCTTTGATAGTGAGAGTTGATGTAATTCTTGCTGTTCTGGCACCCAGGATAATATTGTTATTCTGGAAGAGTCTGTTAAATTCCGGAGGAATTTCGCAATTTGATAGACATAATTTATTTGTGGGTGGGCGAAATAATCCTTAAGGACAGTGTCATTTGACACGTCTCAGACTATAAACATTTTATTGATGTTGTTCATCTTTTTCTCTATTTATTTTATTTATCTCATTTTATTTATTATTTTTACAACAATCTTAAGGATTATTGCTTATGGGAAAAAAAATTTGTTTTTCTCTAATTTCAAGTTTTAATTTTGTATTTTGATGAGAATTCGGTATATCCAATTTCTATTATTTTAACTACATCTGTCATTGACTTTTGTTGTCTCTATTCCATGTCAAGTTTGTTAAGTGGGTGGACACAGGTTTCGCAACCTGCTGGAAGGAAGCCCAGATGACATCTGATCTTTTACTATCTAATCAGTTTTTGAAAACTAATTTGTTTTTTATTTCCATTTACTTCCTGAACATAAATAGCAATAACTTTGTTTTATTGCTTTGTCAATTTGTTCCTTCTTTTGAACGTAATTGAACGAGAATGTGATAATGGGTTGGTAACTTATCAGATTGATTCTATTTGTCATGACGATGTCAAAGTTGTTAGATTTGGTTTTAATTTTTTTTTTTTTAAACCAAAACCTGTCATATTATTTTGTTTCGGATTTCATCTTTTAAATGTTTCTATGGTGTGATAATATATCAACTAAAATGATGGAGGAAGGGCCTAATAAAGTCTGCAAACATAAATGAGTGGCACTCCGCACTACACCAATGCCACCAAAGAGTTCCAGGAGGACAACATATGTTGGTCAGGAGTTTTAAATATTTGAGGATTTATTTGTGTTGAAGGTACGCGGAACATATTCTGTTATGCTAATGGTGGCGGTGCCTTTGATGTTTTAACATGAGCAACAAGCTTGAACGAAAATTCAATTAGTGATGAATTGATACATGAGTGGTTTAATCCGGAGTATGATCTCTATGGGGATATATTTGTTACAACTTACAAGACAAAGATGTTAATTACCTGGTCAGTATCACTTGCATATACTTTTATTGGGGTGTTTTCTTCATCTATACTTTTATGAGTAATTTGTTTACGTAGGCTTAATTAGCTGATTTGTTGTTCAATATTGTTTTTCTCTTAAGCGTGAGACCTGGATATTTTTTCTAAATGAAAAATAAATCTTTATATGATTTTAAAGATGGTATCAAAATAGTAGCATGAGAGATAGGATTTCATGTTTTGATTATTGATTGATTTCTCTTCTGAAGTAGACAGAAGTATTTATACCAACTTAGTAAATGATGAATGCTGACCATTTGTTTATATATGGAAAATAAAAAGATGATTTCCTTTTGGTTGCTCTTTAGAGTAAGAGATGATGTTAACCATCTCTTAAGCAAATAAGAAACTGTAAGTTAAAGAGATAAATATTTGACCGAGACAATTGGTGATTTTAAATGTCAACCAAGGCAATAGTTGAATGGTTAGCATGATCCTATAGAATGATAGGACTAGCATTCTGTGATGATATATAATAGAAAAGGTATGGTTGAAACATTATTTTGAAATCTTGAGTAAGTTTTATAGCAATCACCTCCTGAGCAAATAAGAGTCCGCAAGTTGAAGAGAATAGAATTTAGATGACTCTCTTGGGAGTATTGGAATTTTAGATATTTGCTATATATTTTAGCATCTTAATCATGAATAACAAATTTAAAAATTGTGTGTACTACTCTATGATGATTTAGAAATATGGAGACTTTCTAAGGCTTCTCTCAAAGGACTTTTGGTCAATATGATTTATAGATATCTGGTGATCATACATTGACAATATTATTTAGAAACTCTTTATTTGGTGGTGACTTGGTAATAAGGGTGACCTTATATTAGGAGTAAAATGCATTGCTAAAAATTGTGAATTTTATATATATTTTAATAGTAGATATTTAATTAATGATTGCCGAGAAGTTTGATATTTGGTGTAATGAGGGAAACCCTAACATTGTATTTGATGCAACTCTTGATTTGTGAATGCAAGATTGATTATAAATGATGGTGTTCTTCTCAAATAGGCAACTAACGTGTAAGTAATTTTGGGAATTATTTTACTGACAATACCATAAGATTATTTCACACATTTATAAATATATTGTCTATATATTTGATAATTTACAGTGCCCTTTATATGTGAACTTGAAACTACTTGAATTATTGTATTGGTCTTGGATGAAAGGGTACTTAACTTGAGATAGAGTTGTTTATTAGATTTGAAAGATATGTGTACGTATCACCTTATTATGAACACATGCTTGGTGAAATGTTGGTTACACATTTGGTTGGTTTAGTGTGTTTCAATTTATAAGAGGATGGATAAGCATTTTTTGTGTTGCTCAGTGGAGTGAGTGGCCAAGGAGACCTTTTGAGATGGAATTGATGGTGATATGATATGTTTAACTTGTGGGGGTTGTAACTTGTAAGTTGAAAGACCATGTGATTATGCATTTCAATGTATATGTATAAAGAGAAATGACAAACCTCCTTACCTAAGGGCAAAATTGATTTAAGGAGATGATAAATGTTGTGGTCATTTCTCAAGCTAGCCTAATGGCAAGTGTAAAATAAAAAGATGGATGGTAGACTGTGGGGCTACCAAGCATATTTGTGCAAACAAATATGTTTTATGCCTCCTACAAATTTGTGGGGGATGAACTGGATTTCCCACTGTATTGAGAATGCAGTGATGTTAAACTGAATTTTAGATTCAAAGATGATGTGTTCACCATTTGTGATTATACTTGGAGATCAGCCAATCAAAAATTTATTGTAAAATCTACAATGGGGTTAGAGTTCATACTCTGAAATTGGCTGATAATGGGGCTGAGTGGTTGAAAAACTTCTTAGCAGATATTTTATGTGAGTTAAATTAACTCTTTATGTGTTTATATATTGTGATTGCCAAATGGCAAAATGAATATATTTTGTAGACATATGTATGTATAACAATTTTGGAAAGTAGCTACTGAATGTGGGGTCAAAAATGAATTTGACCGACTTGCTGATAAAGCATAAGAAGCTAGTGAGTAAAACATCGAGGGGAAATATGGGACTTAGCCAATGTGAAATTAACGGTGATGGTAACCCAACCTTTGTGATTGGAGATCCCATGAAGAAGGTTCATATGGGTAAAAACAAGTCACTTGTTAGTTCTGCTAGCACAAATTATTTTGTCCCTTCCTATGGTGTGAGAAGTGCTAGACTGCATTTATTGAGGGATAAGCTAAAGGCTTTTAATGAATTTCATATCCCTTATGGGTGGTGTATGAAGTGCAGCATACACTTAATGAAATCACCTATATGAGTGTCAAGTGGGGCCGCTTGTATGAGATTGGCATAGTCTCTAGAGCACTCATGAATTACCAGGCGCGCGCATGGCCGAAAAGCGCAAAACAGCGTAATAGCAAGAATTGTGGGGGTGTAGTGTGATTGGTAGACCTCTATCATATACCAAAGTGTTTTGGTTCATAGAAGTTCACTTCACCGACTCACTTGTGTGATAAGTCTTATCAGTCTAGGTCTGGTTCATAGTCCAAAAGACACCAGATTCGATGCACTAACATCCATGTGATCAACTCTGAGTATTATTAATTTTTGTCACAAATTATTTTGAAATATGTGGGGGATTGTTGGAAAATTTATTTAATATTTATTTCAAAATAATTTGTTTTGAAAGGTTTAAAATTTCTCCTTTATTGTCATTTATTACATTTAATTTTGTGTAACATTTCTGTTAATAATTTGATTTAATTTTATTACCTTTTAATGTTTTTTATTGCTTTGTCCTCCATATTAAAAAATTTCTGTTATATTTTTATGACTTTTTATTTTCTTTGAAAGCTAATAAATTGTGTTACTAAATTGTGCTTTGTTTCTCTATATTGCCAATGGTACGGTGGCTATCATATATAAAAATAAAGATTTGAGCATTCATCAAGGGGTATGATGCTAGTTAGATGGTGGGTATATGTTTTACCGAAAAGCAATTGGAGAACCTTTTGGGAGAGATCGAGAAAGAGAGAAAATCTTTCTTTTATTCTAGTTTCAATCTCTATACATCTTTTTATATATTGTTTAAAGGAGTTTTCTGAATTTCATCTCTTTTCATCCCACATTTTCTTTTCTTCTTTGATAGTGAGAGTTGATGTAATTCTTGCTGTTCTGGCACCCAGGATAATATTGTTATTCTGGAAGAGTCTGTTAAATCCTGGAGGGATTTCGCAATTTGATAGACACAATTTATTTGTGGGTGGGCGAAATAATCCTTAAGGACAGTGTCATTTGACATGTCTCAAACTATAAACATTTTATTGATGTTGTTCATCTTTTTCTCTATTTATTTTATTTATCTCATTTTATTTATTATTTTTACAACAGATTTGTGGACAAGGGTTTCGATGTTTTGGCTTATATTTTAATGTCATTATGATTCCACTCCCCCACGTAGGAATTTTTGTGCCGGAAACATAACTAAAAAAATATTTCTAAATACCAATTTCTTGAGAATGTGTTTTTTGAAGGGCAAAAAAATAAAATAAAAAATACCAAACATTGAAATTCTTCTACCAAACATCCATTAAACTAAAAAGATGCACTACAATAGTCCCCGCTTCCGGTAAGGTATACTCCTGATCAAGGATAAAAAAAGAAAGAAAAAAAAGATGTACTCCAATACTATTTCAGCAAGGCTGAAATCCCATTCCCACCAATTTGCCAACCTTTGAAAAGCATTAGGTCCTATCCCTTTTCAAGGTATACATATTCGAATTTCTTTTGTTGGTCCAGCGATGAACCACCGATGCATGACATAAGGCTGTGCAAGTTGCAATTTACAACTGGATAAAGTCATGTTTATTCTATGATTCATATATAATTATCACTTTTTTGGTGTACATCAGAAGAATTACGCAAGTCCATTAGTTAAACAAGTGTCACAATTTCTGTTTCTTGACGCTTAGACATCAGTTTTTTTTTTTTTGACTGGGTTTGACATCAGTTGATTGTATAGGAAAACACTTTCAAATGGTATGAGGTCGTTGTCTCATTATTAATTATTCTTTAAAAAAACAAAAGTAGATTAAGTAGTTCAAGTTCCAAAGTAAAAATACCCTCTAATGAACATTGCGCTTATTGTAAAACCTGACTTTTAATATGAAAGACATGACCCTACTACCCAATCCAAATTAACTCGTTCCACATCAAGTTAGTTTGGTTCAAAATTTTTTTTCTTCAAATCTACCCAACTCAATCCATTCTCATATAATTAGTTTGAACTTCCATTTTCCCTGGACCTAACCCATACCGCCATGTGCAGCTCCAAACATAAGATAATAACTGGATCGCATTAAATGTGTGAGAGGTAATCCCTCCGTACTCAATTATAAGTAAAATTAACTAATTTTATACTTATTAAGAAAATTAGTTAATTTAGTTTAATTATCTTGATTTATATAAAAAAATGAGTTACAATTACTCTCTCCGGTCTTTATTGTAAGCAAAAACTGAATAAAACACACATATTAAGGTGATTAGTTGATCTCATTTAAAAAAGTTATTGGGAATAAAAAATTAAGTTTGTTACCTAAATTACCCTTCCTCTTATTTATTAAGCTTGTGTTGTTGAGAATAAAAGGAGTCATTGGAAAACAAAATTTGTATTAAATGAATGGTATTTTGAGAATAACTTCATTAAATAAGATGGAAGTAGTTAAAATTTGCTTATATTTGGACCAAAAAATTTGGAAATTTTTGCTTACATTGTGGACCGGAGGGAGTACTAAACTACCCATTAATTGTCTTGGGAGTGTGCTAGGGATGTAATCAGGTCGGTTCGGATCGGATTTGGGGGGTTTCATCATCCGAACAGATCAAATTTGATCGGTTCAGATTTGGTCACTTTTCAACCGCGGATCCGAATCGAACCAAACCGACCACAATCGGACCAGATCATCGGATCACCCATGATTTTTTTTTAAACCTAAAAAAAAATAGAAAAAAAGCAAAAAAAATAAAATATACATATTTAATAATTAATTATATTAAATATATATATAAAATATATTAACATTATATATATATGTATATAAATAATTAAAAAAATTAATTTTTATAGGGTTCAGATCGGATCAGATTCGATTTGTAGGATCCGAGACCCGAACCGACCTTGTTCGGATTGGTGTTTTCGAATCCGATCCGATCCGATGATCCGAACCAATTCACGGATCGGTTTGGATCCGCCAGATTCACGGATCGGATCGGATCCGCTTACACCCCTAGAGTGTGCAATGCTATTGGAAAAGTAACAGGAAAATTGGTTGGATTGATTGATTGTCTTGACTTTTGGAACATAACATTAAATAAAGTTGAATTGGTTTACTTTTGCTTATATTCGAGTTCATAAAATTTAGGTACTTTTTTTTTACTTATAATCGAGTTCAGAGGGAGTATTACTTACTTGAACTGTTCAAAAAAAGATAAGTCCATCTTAGTGCTGACAAGGGCAAGAAGAATGTGTGATTAGAAAAGCACACTCCTTATAGCATGTTTGGGAAAACTGATTATTTATATTTTAATTGTTTTATCACCAAAAAGTTGTTTTCAAAATAATCTAACATGTTTGACACATTGTTTAAATTTATAAAAAAAAGCTTTTTTTTTTTAGGGAAAAAACTGTTTTATGACATCTAAGTTATTTTAGCTTAAAATTGTTGTGATTTGATTATTTTGCATCGTCAAAACTCTCTTCCCTATTTATCCCTACAAAACTAACTTCTAAACAAATATTATTAAATTATACAAATAACTTCATACCATTTTTCGTAATTTACCATATAAAAGTGATTTATTTGCATTACTCAAGCGAAATAGATTATCATAAAATCGTTTTTCAACAAATAAACCCAAACAAAACAGATTTTGATAATAATTAATTATCACAATAATCGAGTATACAAAAATCGATTATCAGCATAATCTTTTTTTTTCTTCCCAACTTTCCCAAATACACTTAGTCAAATTATGTAGAATAAGTATGGAAATGAAGTTTTCTGAAAAGAGCCCCAAGTATGTCTAGGAAATTAATTAATTGTGCAAACAAGTCACCAAAGAATTTACTGAAACCACATTACACAGGCCTCAGACGTTTGGTTGGAAAGCTATTATTAGTTAAATACATATATATTTCATGAATTTCCAAAAAAAAATAAAAATAAAATCAATGCATCCCAGGGGAACAGCCTTATAATACAACAACATTATCTGAATGTGCAATGTAATAATTGCCCAAAATTTACTTGCAGCAGAATCATATATTTGCTAGATGATAATTCTTTGCAGTCATGAGGTACATCGATAATTATTCTGAACAGCTCACATGCTTCAAGGTCCCAGGATTGTGAGGCAGGGTTAGGCAATTACATATTCTGGTTCTTTCTTTCCTGTTGTATGGCCTCATATGAACACATCACTTCTTTGAACTTAGCCTCAGCAGCCTCTGTTACATTATGACATCCACAAATCTGTAAGTAATAATGCCATGGTTGGAGATTACAATAATGAAAACTAGTCAAGACCCACCTCTATTATCCTGGTTCTGGTCAGGGTGATACTGCTTTGCTTTGGTCCTAAATGCTACCTACAAAAGAGAGAAGAAAAAATCTTTACAGAAATGAAATTAAGACCTAATGAAGCACAATAGATAACTGAAAGAGCAATCATGTACGCATAGTAATTACATCCAAAACAATGGTAGAAAGGTAAAGACTCTAAGTAGAGCATTGCTGCTAATCTATTGAAAAGTCTTGTAGGACACAAGTCGTTGTCCCTCATACATATCATTTATAGTTTGAATATGTGCCTAGGAACTTTATTTGCTAGAGCTTTTCCACAGGACTTCTCGTGGAACCCTATCATAGGCTTTTTCTAGATCAATCACCATATGTGAAAAAATACAGAACAGACTCTCTAGGGAGGCCAATCAAAATAGTAAAATGTAAACACAAATTATGGCAGGCTTGTAATTTTCCTTGAACAAAAATCATAGTGACATTATTTTTTCACATGATTTCACTAACTTCTAACAACAAGATTATGAAACTAGTTGTTTGTCAAATAATATCAAACAAAGCATCAACCCTAGCCATGTGTTACACATCACAGAGGCTGAAAGGAAAATTAGATAAAAGACTATCATCATCAATCATTCTCTTTATCAAGACAAATGTGATGCATATATTTCATAAAGCATTCAGTAATACTGCAAGGAGATTACGATAAAAGAGAAATTACCTTAATCTCAGCATCTGTATATGGTGTTGTTCTAAACCTGAAGTTCAACACAAGAAGGTTAACTTTTAATGGCTAATCAGGAAAGCAAAACAAGCATGCTAACTTATGCAGATGGTACATGATTCATGCATGGATCTCCATTCAGAAATAATGGTCTTTCAACAATCAACAGATGCCCAAATCACCTACTTGTTTATTGAGTCCAAATTAAGTACTGCTCCAAATGAGATATGATTACAATAACCCTCCAGATGTGTCAAAAATTTCTTCATTTAAATTAAAAATATTGTTATCAGACATTTTCTTCCGCTCAACGCAATTCTCATTTTTAAACAATATGAACTGTGGCATCTTGTGCACTCTCAGGTTATTTAAGTAGACACAGTATTTTCTATCAAACCACACCTTGACAAGGTATCCGGTATTGCTAAGGTTAAGTTTCAACTTCTGTCACTAAATGCTAAATGTGACCTTAACAAAAAACAGAAAAATATTTCACCTTAAGAATTATAGGATTAAAATACAGCATTTCGAAGAGTTCAATTTCAATAAGCTAGCAGCAAACAAGAATATGCCACATCCTAGTCAAAATCATGCAAAATTCTTCATAGGATCAAAATTAGATCACTTTGAATTTCAACAAAATATAAAACACGTTGAATACATAGTAAGGGTTATTACAGCATCCTCATATAATGGCTGTCAATATAAGGCAACAATGGTTAACATTCAAGATTTCTATGAGCACCTGTCAAGACCCAAAACTGAGTAGTGATGTGATAATAGATAGTTTCCACTCTCTCTTGGAGTGTTTCGCTGATTGGCCCACTGGTCTCTGAAGGATGCTTCGGCCTTCCAATACCAATCATCTCTCTGGAAATGCTGATGATATGCACCACGATCATTTTCCCTCCAGCTTTCCTGGCTTCTTTTATACTTATTCCTTTCTCTGTTAAATACACTTTGCATACGCCTTATTCGCTCCTACAAGGCGCATGTAAGAAAATTACCTAGGTTCAAGCTAAAGTGTCTAGAATTAACTATCTAAGCAGTAGCGGATTATGAATAAAAAATTTGGAGGAGTAAAAATAAATGTCCAATACATAAATTAAAAATGTAATACTATAAAAGTAAGAGAAGAGCTTATATATAAATTTTTCAAATGAATTTTTGAAAAGTTTGAGCCCCTCTTCATATGCAAGCTCCACCACCGGGGGCGGAGAGGGGGTCATAGGTATGCCATGGTTGTCTCAATTTTGTCATTGTCCTCATATACTCCTCTTATGTTAGGTTTGGTTTGAGCCCCTCAAACTAAATGTTCTTCATGTCCTCAAACTAAATTTCTGGCTCCACCAATATCTGCTATTGCATCTAAGCAAGCTAAAGATAAAATTTCTTGGTGGCTTACTATAATCAACTAATAAAGATTGCAGTAAAATTTATTTTCTTCACAAAATATTCTGAAAGATTTATGCCACGTATTCACATCTCAGATTTTATGACTGCTATGTATATTTTCATACAAATAATAATAATAAATAAGTAAAAGATACAAAACTCACCACTCTCTCCATCTCCTCCTCGTACTCCTCTTGCAATCGCTTATTGTACCTCTTCCATGCTTCTTCTCGAAAAGAACTGCCACTCCCTCCTTTCCATGATGACTGCGACCTGGACAGCTACAAAAGAGTTCAACAATAGCTTCCACGATCAGTTTCACTGTGATTGGCGACGATCTATTGCTTTTAGTTCAAAGACTAAGATAATTGAAAAAGAAAAGCTTTACAATTTTCACACAACAAAACACCAGAAAACATAAAAGACAAACAGGGCTATTTGGAATTTCATGGAAGCTTATTTGAATTTATAAGAATAGCTTTCGATAATAAGATTACAAAAATAGATTATCAAAATAGTTTATAAGCTTTTCTATAAACTCTTTTTAGCTAATTTCAATAAGCTTGTCTAAGAAACACATTAGCTTATTGAATAAATGCTTAGCTATGCTCTTTACCCAAATGTGCACAAGAAAGTAAAAACTGATTTTCTTCTGTTAGGATTTGGCACGCGGCAACACTGGGAGATCTTCTTCCACGGGCTACATGAATAACCATATAAGTAGACTTAACTTGACATCACATTTTGACCCAAAACCTTAAGGCAATTAGTTTATTGTTCTTTTTAACTTATATAGCCTTCAACTTGTCAAATTCTTTCCAACTTTAGACTTCTTCATCCACATTTTTTCTTACACTTGAAATTCCCAACATTTTCTATGGAAAAAAAAAAAAGGATTTTGGAAAACCACTCATTCAATCTGTGCATAACTTCATGACTAAAACAACAAAGACAGAAACCTATCCCTTTTTTTTTGTTTGTTTGAGACTGAGAATTACTGAATTGGTGTCATTGGAATAAAATTGATTATGCAAACCAGAAGATCACCCAAAAGAAAAAAAAAATTGGAAGATAATTGCAGAGGAATTGAATAAAAGGAATGGTTAGAACTCACGGCGAATTTAGAGACGGTGGCACCAATTAGACCGAAAAGGAAAACTCCCCAAAGCTTGATATCTTGTGTTTTCTCTTTCTGTTTATCTCCATCATCAGCACCTGCGTCGTCCTTCATGTCTCAAATTTCAATTACCAATACAATTTCTCAGCTTACGCATGCTCCTTTCCTTCTTTTTATTGATTCACAATATCAAATTCTCTTCTCTTTTTGTCACTGTTGCAATTGGCATCTGTATCTGCTGCTTTTCCTTCTCCCGTTGAATGGTACCCACCGGTTGGTATAATTTGCCAGAAAAAAAAAACCCGGATGTTTCGGTTCGGTTCAGTTGTTAACATTGCGCTGATATTTGATGATAGGAATGTTTTATTCTCAGGCAAACTATATTAATGAGAATCACATTCTTGAGCATAGAGTTTTTCCACCATCTTCACATATGGGGAATAAAGTTTTCCCAAGTTTCTAACTATTATTCACTAATTTTATTCCCGTGAATCTTTTATGCCCAGAAATAAATTTTTAAAACTAGTATCAAACATGGAATTTCCATGCTAACATTCCTGGGAATGTTTTTTTAAAACTTGTAACAAACGCTATCGGACGTGTCTTCCCCCCCCCCAACCCCCAACCCCCACACACACACACACATATATATATATGGTTTTGCTAATGTACACCCACTCATTTTTAGAAGGTGTACATTAGCGAGCTATAACTAAAAAAAAATGGAAAATACACCAGAAGGTGTAACTTGCTAACGTGCTCCTTCTAAAAAAATGGATGGGTGTACGTTAGCAAATCCATATATATATATATATATATACACACACACACACACACACACACCGATTTGATTAGGGATGACAATGAGTAAGGTCTGGGTAGGGTACTATTGTACCTGTCCCCATACCCATGTCTGAAAAAATACCTAGACCCATACAATTATGGGTAATAACTTTAATATCTTTATCCGTACTCTCTGAGTACCTAAATACTCATATTTACATCAATTACCGGCACTTATACCCATTCAAATTTACGGATAATTATCCAAATCCAAACTCATGCTCATAAAATGGGTATTTATCCTACCTATCCTGAATATTTTTTACTGATACTCAATGGGTAGGGGTTGAATTATCATATTTTGATCAACTCATCGACTATTTGTTTGACATAGAATTCGGCTTGATTAACTTAGCCATTTTTTTTGGTACAATACGAAAAGGGCAAAAGGGGGGAAAAAGACCAAAAGAAGGAAAAAATTAGTAAGTATAAAAAAAAAAACTTAGCGATTTAATAAGTCAAAAATAATAATTTAAATTTAGTCATTTGAGTAGTTGTTATACTATTAATCAATAATAACACAAATGTGTTGACTAGTGGAAGCGTGTTAAGTCGAGGTTAGAGAATGTCTATAAGAATACTCTCATGTGGGAGGTCTTTGAGTCGAATCTCAGCAAAAAATAAATTCTTTGGGGTGGAGCCGTACCTATGTCACTCCAATAGCTCACTCGCCACCATTTTATTCATATAAAAAAATCAATAATAAATTACCACCACAAAATGTTTAACTCTTATTATAAGTATTTAAAAATTAAACATAAGATTACGTCAAAATAATAAATAAACAAAAGATAATTTGTGATTAATTGCCAGTGTAAAGAAATATAATAAATAATACTAATAAAGATATATTAACAAGATATACTCCATAAAAAAAATATACAAAATGTTATTATTTAAATCAACCACTCTTTTTTTTTTTCCAAAAAACAAATCAACCACTCTTGTTACTTGTAGAAAAGGAATAAATTAAAAAATATGACATCAAAATAAATTAAAATTACCTAAAGCACAATTTGAACACGGTTGGATACATATCGTCTAATTTCTAGAATTTAAATTACCACATATTTGAATAAACAACTAAATTTAACACTCATTCAATAAGTTATTTTGAAATAAGCTTAAAAAATTTAATTTTCTATTATAAAAAAAGTTTATTTTCATAAGCTTTCTTCACAAGCTTATTAAAATAAACTCAAAATAACTAATAAAAAAATTATAAATTATTTTCATAATTCTTATCAACCAAAATAAACACTATAATTTTTTTTTTCAAACACACTTTGCTACGGATTATTACTAAGAAAGGACTAGGCTTTAATACCCCATCCACAACGGGGCCATATTGGGCTACAAGAAAGATATAGGGCCTTTGTTGGGTCAATAGAGCCCATTTTTAATCATTTGTTTGGGCACCGTTGGATTGTACCAACCGACACTCGAGCAGTGTTGTCGACCAAGATATATCCGTTCCACATTTTTAGTTGGCAAAGCATAAGCATAGCAACAGGAACATTCCTCACTAGTCACATTACACCATAAACCAATTACCAAGTCTCTGTTTTCCTTCTGTCTTCTCTCTCTCTATATATACATTTCTGATTCGCATAAAAACTCAGATCTAGCTTCTCAAACGCGTTTGCACAATGCACCTTCTTTAACTCTATTCACTGGTAATTTAATTCCCATCTCATTCTCTCGGTACATAAAATTGTATCGATCCGTGTCTTCAATTCTCATAAATCATCGCATCCTTGAATTTTTTGACATATGTTTAGTCATTTTATTTTTTTATTATAAAGCTGCCTAGTTTTCAATGTGTTTAATGCTAGTTCGATTTATATATGTTTCTACTTCTAATGTTGCAGATTAAGATACTTTGTGGTCGTGAATCGGAAAGAGATGTCGCGGAGGCCGGGGATTCCTTCTAGAAGATTCGGGGACAGTGGGGGTGGATTGTTTTCCACTTCCAAATCAAGGTCGTCGCCAATTTTGTCTGTTGGGCTAATAATTGTGGTAAGAGTTTAATTTCAACATTTGATTCTATTCATATAATGATGTGTAGATTTAAGATTTAAGATTTTAAGATTTAGATTTAACTGGTGCTTAGCTCAATTTTTGAATAATATGTGTGTGTGTGTGTGTGTTTTTTTTTTTTTTTTTGGTTGGGGAAGATTCTAATTGTTTTGGTTTTTTGCAACAACTTTATAGGGAGGTTTGTTTCTCATTGCATATGTTTACAAGGGCTCAGGTTTGTCTCCTATTATTATTTTTTCTTGCTTCAATTCAGTTATTGATTCTAATTCGCAGTTGTTTTCTTATTATAGCGCAGTAACTAAGCTACTTTTGTGTTTTCCCTTTCATTTCTCCTTTATTTAAAACAGGTGGATTTGGCAGCCGTTTAGATTCTGTTAGCAGGGTTGATGGTAATTTTAATTTTCTTTAACTATAGGTTATGATTTGTTTCACCTTTACTTTTTTCAAACTTTACAGTGATCTTGTATTTGGTATGCATTAATTTTAAGTATGTTAAATATTATGTTTGTTTTTTTTATTGATTATGATTTATAAGGAAAAATACAAATGTTGTTTATTTTCCTGATTATGGACCCCATAAAGTTACTACATGTAAGTGGAGAAGTTCTTTAATGCTCTTGATGAATTTCAGTTAACTTGAAGTCTTAAACAACAATGCAAGTTTCTGTTTGACTGTTAAGAGTAGGTAACCCGTTCCGTTCCCCCTGTCTTTGTTTCTATTTCGTTCTATGTTGTATCCCATTCTGTTCTGCGATATTTGAAAATCGCTCTCAGTACCTCGGTGTAGGTTTGGGATACTCCTAACATGAACACACAGGAGCTTTGTCTCCTTGGAGGTCTGCACTTGAATGATGGGTGCTGAATCAAATGCAATTTTTTTACTTAGTGAAGACTTCACGAGCACTTCCTCACCTCTTTAGAATTGGTGGTGTCTTGTGATTTGTGGTACTTGAATCATTAACTTTTTTAGATGTTAAGTCAGAACATATCCCTTTTTGGGTCTGTTAGAGGCTTACGGATGGTTTTGGATCCGTGGCCTACAGAAGACTCGGTGTGCTACTTTTTTCACTTAAGGGATTTCATCTCAAATTTATCGTGTGATTTAATGAGTCGTAACTGGTTTCTATGAAAAACAATTGGTTAATACTGATTTTTATGATTTTATATGCATTTATTGTTTGTTCATTCTGTACAACTATAGCAAGTTGTCTATGGTGTAAGTATACATTTGGTTAATACTGATTTTTATGATTTTATACGCATTTATTGTTTGTTCATTCTGACTATAGCAAGTTGTCTATGGTGTAAGTATACATTTGTTGAATTAGAGTCTAGAAAAGTGGCAATGTGCCTCATTGTCTTTTAAACTTCAATTTTTTTTCCTCACAAAATGAATTTTCTTGTCATTTTCATAGCATCATTTTTGGGAAAAATGCATAATGCTTTAAAGTGCATCACCGAGTGAAAAATGAGCATTTATCTCACTGTTAGTGCTTACTGATTTTAGTTAGTTGTTTTATCTTTTTTCCTTTTCAGGATTGTAATATCACCACTATTAATTATACATCAATTGACATCCTTTTAGTTGTAACTAGTTGGTTTAGACTGGCTGTGTATGATGACTTATCACCATCTTCTTAATTAATGTAAATTAAGCAGTCCAAATTTGTTAAGAGGATACAAATATTATCTCAGTTATGACACTGTCTGGATATCATGTGAAACGAGGGTGCTGTATGTTTGTCCTACTACATTGTACGCAGGGATGTTTCAATGGTTTGCATCTTATCTTTGTGGTTTCCTGTTTTATGCTAATGGCATTTTCTGTAAGGAAGGATTGGGTGGTAAACTGAATAGATTTCATGATATTCCTGTTCAGATTACTTCAGTAATCTTTGTTACTCTTATTTCTTGTTTACGATTAGCTGGAAAAAAAAAAATACTGGAATCATGATAAATAATGTTAAAATATGGGCTCAGTCTTTGGACTTGTTTAAGCAATTGTGTTCTGGCTCTGCACCTAAGGATATGCCATGACTTAGTTTAGTAGTATTGTCTATCATAAACATTTTGTTCATTTGAATAGACACGGTCAGGCAGCTTTATATAGTATTTTTTAGCTTGCCATTTAATTGACTTCCAGATATATTTTAATAATATACATAACTTCCAAATGCAGGTGATTATTTGTGCAGTGGAGAGGTCCAACAAGCAATTCCTATTTTAAAGCAAGCATATGGAGATAGCATGCATAAAGTTTTGCATGTTGGTCCTGATACTTGCTATGTCGTCTCTAAATTGCTAAAGGAGGAAGAAACTGAAGCCTGGGGTTTAGAACCATATGATATCGAGGATGCTGATAGTAATTGCAAAGCACTTATCCGCAGAGGCAGTGTGCGTGTGGCTGATATCAAGTTTCCTCTTCCATACAGGCCAAAATCTTTCTCACTCGTAATTGTTTCAGATGCTTTGGATTACCTATCTCCCAGATACCTCAACAAAACTCTTCCAGATTTGGTGAGGGTATCAACGGATGGTATAGTGATATTTACCGGTGAGAGCATTTTATGGAGTCTTTAAATTAGTGCCAATTCCTATTTATGAATAAAACTACTTTCTCCCAAAAAGAGATTCCGTTAATTTAAAACTTGCACTAAATTGGTTAGGTTTATTACAGTTGCAACCCAAAGTGGGGAAATGAAGGTATGATATATATATATATATATATATATATATATATATATATAGAGAGAGAGAGAGAGAGAGAGAGGAGGGATCAGTTTACACTTCTATAAGTTTACACATCTTACACTCAATCCGGTCCATTCATTTATACAAAATCCGACGGGTCACACTCTTTTGTTTAAAGAACCACGTGACCTCCTTGTCTCTCTTTCACCTTCGTCTCTCTCTCCCATCGCGTTTCTCTTCCCCAATCTTCCTTCATTCCTCTTCACACATCCCATCTTTCAATTTCACATCATCATCTCTACTCACCTCAGCCACTGTAAGCTCCAACCAGAGCTTCACCCAGACGCCGTCAAGTCCATTCCACGACGGTGGCATCTTTGACGGAGAAGCAGGCTCAACGGCGGAGGGGGAACTTGGGGCGCTTCAGTTCCTTCTTCATTGGTCTGTCCTTTGTATTTTTTCCAGACTTCCCCTGCTTTGTTCTTCCTCCTTTCACTCTGTTACTTCATGCCCTAGAATAAAATGACACAGTAACGTGCCAACAATTTAGAGTAAAATGATAGTAACAGTGAGAGGGATTGTGAGAAACTAGAGGCAATTCTTGTGGAAGAAAGAGAGAGAGTTGACTGATGGAAGTAAAGTATTCGGTGTCAAGATTGACTGAATGGGGGAACGAAACTAAGAATTCAGGGATTTTCTAGAATTTTTATGATTGAACAATTCTCAAATTTCTGGGCTGATATTTTTTTTTTTGGGGTGACACAAAAAGAACATAAATTCCAGAAAGAGGGCATGGGAGTATAGTGTTGAAATAAACTTTGAATTTTATTTGAGCAAGGACGAGAGTTTTTATTTTTTATTTTAGTTTGGCATTTAGAGTAAGAATTTGGAAAAATTCTCACATCTTGTAATTACCCTTTTTCTTCTTATTGATAAAACTAATCACTATGACAGTGAGGTGATAGACTCCATTCTGATTTGTGAGAGCGCAAAGAGGAAAGAAGAGCACAAAGTGGAACAGTGGGTTAGGTTAATTGGGTGAGAAGGGAATCTGATGGATCAAGCAAAAGGGAAGCTTTAGTGAGGAGAGGTCACGTGAGAGTTTAAGTGAATAAAGGAGAGCCATCAGATTTAAAGTATCTCAATGGTTGAGATTGAGTGTAATGGTGTAAATTTTTTGAGATGTGAGCTGATCCCTCCTCATATATATATATATATATATCCAGAAATACTTTGCTTCACTCTATATATATATATTTTTTTTTTTTCAAATGTTGAACTCAGCTTTTGATATTCGCAAGAGTTGATTGATTCATGTACCTGGCACCACTTACATGTTGAATCCAAAGGCATGGCTATTGCTGTTAAATTAGAATCTAGGATCCAGTATGGTATTTGTTTTCAGAACAGAAGCAATGTTTGACTTGAAAGTATCATATACTTTCTTTGGTGGTAATTTTGATGAGTTACTAAGAGCTTGAGCTTTCAATATACTGCTTGTGTTGGTTTCTTAAAAGAATGCCTTTGCAACAACCAATAATCTTTTGGACCTGTCACTGACATCTAATAATATCTGTTAATGTAGGTTTTCCAAGTAATCAAAAGGCCAAGGTTGCAGATGTTTCCAAATTTGGAAGAGCGGTGAGTTGATCTTACATGAAGTGTAATAATATGTTATTGAAGCAACTTCTATTACTGAGGTTGAATGAAGGGAGAAGGTCCTTGATTCAAGGCTCTATCCTTTTTGAAGCAAAGGATATGATCACCTTCGTATATATCTTCTCTTATTAATTTTTTATATAGAAAGTGGCAAAAAATTAACTGATTTCTCTTGATTCAGGCCAAGATGAGAAGTTCATCCTGGTGGGTCCGGTATTTCTCTCAGAATAACTTAGAGGAGAATGAAGCTGCTTCTAAGAAGTTTGAGCAGGCTTCAACAAAGAGTTCATATGTTCCAAAATGCCAGATATTCCACCTGAAGTCTCTCCATTGATATGACTTCTGGGATGATTACATTTGTTGCATTGGAGCACCAGATGGGTGCCTCTCCCTTTGTTTTCATATAAAACACTTTCTTCGGTAAAGGTAATTTAATTCTTTGAAATATACTCGCCAATGTCGCCATAGATGGTGTATAACTTTTGTTGATGCCTGTAATAGATTTTTATTCTTTAAAAACCAGCCTATCAATTTGGTATTTAACTAGGTTTATCAGCTGAATTAGTTGATCTATAAGTAAAGTGGCAGTGATTGTTGTACTTAAAGAGATACTCCTTTTCTTCTTCAGTTATAAATTAAATCTCATTATATTTGCTCAAAAACTCTGGCAAACGGATGGATAAACCGCATTTGTTTTTCTTTAGTTTTCAATTTTTACATCTATCTTGGTATGAGGTTTTAGCCTCTATACAGTCCCAGTCTAGATTAAACACAGGAAAGTGCAAAAGATGGAAGTATTTACTTTTCTTCTTCTTCTTTCTGAAGTTGTGAATTATTGACGACTATGGTTCATGCTGAATGTCAATTTTCTATTTACCTTCGACAGGTAATGTAATTCAAAATAATTTATAAAATTCAGAAGAATAATGAATTCATTCCAATACAAAAAAAAAAATAACAAATTACTCGGGGCTGAATTGGTGAGAAATGGTCTTAAAGACGAAAATAGATTTGGTAATAAATTTTGTGTTAGAACAAGTGCCGGTCAGTGGGTTGCCGGGTCATGGATTGGGTTGGATTTTGACACATGATGGCAACATATTGCATCTTGAGGAGGCACACGAGTGCATGTTGTAGCTCCTGTGAAATTTTGCAGCCTAATGATGGTCGATGATGGGGAATCTCAAAGATGGTGGAGAATTGATAGAGAGGCAGGGAGGTATTGTACAAGGGATTTACACTTATCTATAACCCTAAGACACTATAACGATAGTACAAATGTAGTACAAAATATAATTACATAGATGAGTTTTGAACATCAAAATTTAGATAGTGTATATGACATTGTATGTGATTATTTTTATTTTGTATACACGCATCTCGAAAGTAGATTAAAAACATTATTGTTTAGTTTGTGTTACTTGGACATTACAATTCAAATGATAAAACTAATGTTAGATTATGATTGAAATATATGTCTGATTTCTATTATATATCGGAAAATGTTAAATTGTTTTCCTATGAAACGTGCGAATGAGAACAAAAGCACGTTGAAAAGACTTGTGTTGATTTGCGTGGATAGTCGTAATTTGGAAAGTAGCCTGAAATGTTACATTTCATTGCTCTGGAGGAGACACTGGCATTGTGTTCATTGGTAGGGTGAAGATGGGGGTGGTTGGGTGGAGGTGACGGAGCCGGTAGTCTTTGAAAGGTGGGCGAAGGTTTTGGGGCGATGGCAGTGGGGATCGTTTTACAAATATTACCTTTTTGTTGGTATGGTGTTCATTGGTAGGGTGAAGATGGGGTGGTGGGGTGGAGGTGATGAAGCCGATTGCCGTAGAAAGGTTGGCGATGAGGTCCAAGGGCGATGACAGTGGGGATCATTTTACAAATATTACTTTTTTAACCTATTATTCAAGTAATGGATAACTAATCTTGACCTTTCAAATTTTATAATAATAAATCAATTATGAAAGTTAATGGTGCATGGATGCACCTCTTTTAAAAGAGTGTGCCATAGATAGCATCCAAGTTATAGGCTCGGGCTAGGGTGCGCGATCCTAGCATGTCACTCACGGTGGGAGATGTTTCCTCGCCGTTGGATCAAACCACCCCACAGGATACTATCATGGTCTATCTACATCAGATTCCAATTCCTTCACTCTTCTTTCTCACTGTTTCCCACCTACGCCTGAACCCACCGGCGGCGGTGGAGTGCGAGGCGTGAGCAAGGCGTGCTCGGAGGCGGTGTTAGTCGCGAATTCTCCTCTGCATAGGGGGTGCTTCACATGCATCACTAATGGTCCAGATTTCAGGTCGGGTCAAGGGGAGATGAGGTTCGTGAGGGTGAAAGCTTGGTGGAGAGTTTAATGGCGAGGAGGGTGTGAGCGATTTGGGTTTTGTCGGAGGTGGCGAGGATTTCGTTGCCAACGACGATGTGGTTGGTGTCAATGGCTAGGTGGAAGGGGAGGGTGTTGTCGGAGATTTAGGATTGGGAGGCGGAGAGTTTCGACGGGGAAGGCATGTCGTCGTTGTCGATGGTGACGGCTATGCTGGTGTTCGTGAAGAGACCAAGGATGTCCAGGTTGGCGTCGAAAGTTTTGATGTGGTCGATGGTGGTGAGGGATTTGAGGAAAAGGTTCCATTGTGGAGGGTGGTTGTTGGCGATGGTGCCATAGTTGATGGTGGCGGAGGAGTGACAAGGGGGAGGAGGAGATAACATGCTGACTTGCCGCCACCACCGTGATTTTCACCATCGCCGACCTCTCTGTCGACTTCTCTGCCCTATCTCTCATCGTAACATCTCTCCCCCTCTCCCTTTTGTGTTCTCATCGTCTTCTGTCGGTGAGGAGCAGCGGTAGAGTGCGAGTTGTGAGCAAGGCGTGCTCGGAGGCTGTGCTAAGGGTTAGCGCGGCTGTCAGAGACGGCAGAGTGGTTCAGGTGTGGTGGGGTGAACCATGCTAGAGATGGTGACAGTCAAGCAGAGTGAAAGACAAAATGAAAAAAAAAAATTATCTAGTGTAGATGGTACATGATAGCATCTGATGGGACATCTTGATCTAACAATTTTAAAACATGGCTCACGGTGATCGACATGAGAAGGTCGCTCACCCTAGAATTACCCCCGTTATATACCTTAGTTCATGCAAGCCCAAGGTTTGCCATTCAATCTCTTCACTCTAGTCACCCAAGCATTAAACTCCATTTTGTGGTGCACTCCCAACCCTTCGTACATTGTTTAATGAAGTTTTTTCAACAATGCTTATTTATAATCACAGGTAATCAAAATGAAATCCTAATCAAATAGTAATTTCTTAAAAAAAAAAGAAAAAAGAAAAAGTGATGCTATTCATTAAAACTCTATGAGAAGGCAAAGAAAATATGGGGTCAACTCGTATAAGAACTGCAAAAGGCACAACAATTGCAACATATAACGGTAGCCAATTTACCTTATAGTTGTGTTCTCGTGCATGGTCCCATGAAAAAAAAAATTATCCTTATGATTTAGTATTATCCTTCTTAAAATATAAAGTTTTAATTAAATCAAATCAAACAAGGACTCTAAATAAATAAGTTACTATATATAAAAACTCTAAAAATAAGAAAGATTTCTAAAATAAAGTAAAATATCTAAATAGATAATTATTATTAAATTTCTAAATTATTAGAATAATAAATAACATAAATTATTCTAAATTATAACTTCATCCATTTTGCATAATTGGACTTAGGAGAAAAAGTAATTATCATTTAGTTTGGACATTGTAGTGGAACACAAGGAATATTATCTGAAATCTGAGAACTTAGTTTAATTTTCCATACCTTTTCATTTCAATCTGACTTGCCACTCTAAAGGCTTTAAGCATGACTAAAACATAAAATACCCACCAACTCGATTTACCCACTCTATCCTAATAGCTTCTATCACCCATAAACTTAGTGTGACTTTCACCTATGTCATCTAAAAATTATGGAGCTCGATAGTATTAGAAAAATCCACTAGAAAATCAATCATTGTCTCAGCTTTCCTACAATCATTTAACCAATTTCTAAAACTAGTTCCAATCCTTCTACCACAAACCAACTACTAGACAATTGCAAGCTCTATTCCCAAATTTATGCAGCCCCACTCACATTTTAGTTCATATACCCTCCTGCTGACCGCTGTCGTAGTAAGACCTGAACACTTAGGGTGTGTTTGGATGGGGCATTTGGAGAGGGTAAAGTAATCTTAGAGGATCATTAAAATGATTTGGTTTAAAATATAGTGTTTGGATAGTAAATTAGAAGAATTTTCAAAATGCATGGATTTTATGAAGTATTTTTCTAAAACTAAAAATAAGGGGATTTCAAATACAACCTCAATAGAGAGAATTCTAAAATTATCTGTCAGCTCTCTCTCTCTCTCTCTCATACTACTCTCTCTCTCTCTCATGTTCATATACATTTGGCTTCTCTGTTGAGCTCCTCTCTACAACCAAGCTATCATCAATGGCAGAACCCTAACCACAGTCATTCATCTATTGTCTCTCTCGTTTTTGTCTCTCTCGTTCATCTTCGATCTCGAACTAGATTAGAGAAGGTTCGTTTTCGTTTTCATTTTCATTGTTTCTTCCAGATTTCATTTATGAGTTAAATGGATTTGTGATTTGTTTTCGTTTTCTATTTCTTTATAAATTTCAAAGCATGATTCGATGTGCGCTAAACCAGATGATTTCAGTAACATCTTCTAGTGTTCATTGTTATCATTTTTGTTGGTTTTATTGGTTTTCATTTTAGTTTCAGTACTTGATTTTGATGGGTCTAGTTTTGATTTGTGTCTAACTGAGCAGATCTATGGCAATTTCACTCATTAGCAATGCTTACCACTAACTAGATTTGTGCCTTGTTTTTGTTGTCTCTAATTTCGATTGATGAATGAAAGATGAATGATTGAGTTATTTTGTAACATTTTCATTTCTGGATTTTATTTTTATTCAAATTGTAGCATATTAATGATGCTGGAACCATTACAAAGTTTAGCCAGTAAGCCTTTGTTCTCCCGATCCCATGATTGTTATGGCAACCAGCATCTAAATTACAAATCTCTTGTTCATCCTGTTTCATTTGTTCAGTTGGTATGCAGTTTAATCGTGTCTTTAATCTCATCACATGGACATTCAATTTAGAGTTTCATCATAGTTATCTAACAACTCTTCCTCCCTTCAAAAGCATCATCAAGCAAGGAGTATGAAAAATGGTGGAATTAATATCAACTATTGTCACCGTCACATAATAAAAATGTATTACATGAATATTATTCTGTTGAGAAATTAACTTCTTAAGTAGCTCCAAAATAAGTTTTTCAGACATATTGATTAAGCTCTAACCAGTTTTTAAGTTGGCAGTGGTGATTCATTTTTTCAATATGTTACCCTCATGACAAAGGATAACTTCTATAAATTAAGTGATATCTTCTATCTTGTAGCCATGCAACATATTTGGATTAACCTGAAAAGTTATTGGATGATTGATTTAGGCCAATGTGAAAACTTCCAGATGTTGTGCTAGGTTTATTAAAGATCATAGTATATAATATTTTGGTTGAGTTTGTATGCATTGTTCACCCTTTGGGGAGAATTTGAATAATTGTATGATATAGAGACTTTTTCCATTATTGAGAATTTTGCACTTAGTTATCTCGAAATTATGGACTGTCTTACTGCAGTTCTGTATTTTCAATGTTAAGCAGGACTCATACAAGATGAACGGTTTAGTTGGCTGGGATGCAGCCCTTAACCTGTCATGTCATGAGATTATAAGAATTTGGCAAAAGCATAGGTTGTTGAAAATATGGATGTTTGCCAATTAGTGCATCATTTGATACTTCTATTCTTCTGGGAGATAGAAATCTAAGTGATCTATCTTATAGTTTGCAGGTTATATCTATGAAACAATTACATACCACATTTTTTTTAAAATTAATTATCGAAATAAATAAATGCCTACCTTTGGTGTTAGTTCCAAGCAAATGTTAATTAAATCCCAACTCTTACTATCTATGGACTTCTACTTTAAATCTCAAGGTGCGAATGTTTTTTCTCGAGCTTCATTTTCAAAACATCTGAATGCTTTTAAGTAGTTGTCGGAAGGATTCTGTAACCTTTTCCTTTTCATTGCTATCTTAGTGCTTTCTTCTTTTGCATTCATTCGAGCTTCTGGTTCTTTGTGCAATATAAGGAGATTTGGTTTCCATTTGTTAATTGCATAAATTATGAATTTGTATATTTTGCTTACTTTTTTTTTTTTTGTAATTTGATTTCAAGAAATTGACACTAGTGTAGTTGATGCTTCCATTACTTCAAGAAAACTTAAAAGAAATGAAGAAGAGGTGGAAGAGCTTGAGGAAACATTCATTGTTCTTAGTATCGTTGCTATGCTTTTGGGTGTGATGGCTTGGCATCATGAAAAATATTTTTTTAAGTAACTAGATCGAAATTGGGAATTGGAAAGGTGCAGTTTCCTTAATCGTCTATATAGGGGGACATAAAACAATTACATTGAACAACTAAGGATCAACAAAGGGGCATTTTTTAAGCTTTGTAGAATTTTACAAGAGAAAAGGCAATTTGTAAAGACAAGAAATGTCCCTACCAATGAAGTCGTGGTGATGTTTATGCATGTCCTTGCACACAACCTAAAATATAGACTAGTGCAGATTACTTATTACAGATCCAAAGAAACAATAAGTAGGCAGTTCAATAGTGTCCTACGAGCTGTTATGAAAGTGAGCAAGGAATATTTGAAGTTTCATGACCATAATCCAGAGGGCTCAGAGGCAAATAAATGGGGATGGTTTGAGGCAAGTGATAACCCTCTGTCTTATCAAGTTTTATCGCTAGTAAAGCTATGATTTTTGAGTCAATTGGTCAAGTTTTATCTCGTTTAGACCCGAATTTAGCTTTTATTGTCCTTGAGTAAGGTTTTGAGTCTTCTTGTTAATATTTAAAAATTTAAGTAGAAAATTGAGTCGAATAACGCATTACATGTTATACTTAGTTTCAGGGAACTGTGTTGGAATTAAGGTGTAAAGTGAAGCCGGATGAAATCTAGGAAGACAGACGAAAAAGCAAGCTGGAAGTGCTTATTTGAGTCATTCGCCCCATGAGCCAGAGGATCCAATTGAGGAAATTTGGGGGCTTCTATCTCGCCCCGCGAAGACAAGAATCGCCCCGCGAGCAAGATGATAGATTTTGAAGATTCTAGAGGGCGCCCTGTGGATCAGGGTTCGCCCAGCGAACAAGAGCATGAAGAAAGAGGGTCTCCCTGTCTCGCCCCGTGAGAATATGAAAATGGGCTGGGTTTATCAGCAAGTTTCACCTCGCGAAACTCTGCTCGCCTCGCGAGAGTCCCTTATCTCAGATTAGTATTTAAGCTTGTTGTTAGTATGGTTTTTGTACCCTAATCCCAGTATTTCAAGAGTCGCGTCTCACTTAGGTTTCCATACTCGTTTTTGATGTGTTCTCTTGAATATTTGGTGATTATGTTCAACGTTATAAAGAGCTAAACCTCTTTTCTAAGGAAGCGACGTAGCCGTACATGACAGCTTGGTGATAATTATGACGTTTTCTATTCCCTTCTGCTCTTTATTGTTTCTTAATTTTGTTTTTGTTGCGTTCAATCAAAAGAGCTCGTGATTGACTAGTAAATCGTGATGAGTCTGAAAGGAGATTCATGATTTTAGGTTTAAATTAAGTACACAGATTGAATATTGATATAGATATAATTGGAGATCTATGCAATGCTTAATGAATTCTTGTATGTTAATCATCATAGAGATATAGTTTATTGGATGCAACGGTGTTTTCTTTTGTGCTTGACAAAGACATTAGAATAAATTAGGGTTCATGATTGACAATAACATGAATTAGGAATAGATAACAAGTCATAATTTGAACCAAGTTTGATTGTGTAGGTGAAATCCTGACCTTACATCTTTCCCATCACTTTCTGTTTCTAAAATATCTGTTTACGATTTTGTTAGATTTTGTTTGCTATTTGGTAGTTAATAGCAATATCTCACTTGATCTTATCATATCTTTCTCTCTCCTCTGACTTGGTCAAAATAGTTATTAATTTAGATATTGATAAATTGGTTACCCAATCCCTATGCTCGACCTCGACATTACTTGTCATGATTTTATTACTTGCTTCGATCCGGTACTCTTGTCGGAGCCCATCAAGTTTTTGGCGTCGTTGCCGGGGATTTGCATTACCAATTTTCTTTATTTAAAGAAATAATTATTTTGTACAAGTATTTTTCTTATTTTTAATTTTTCTAAAAATTTCTTGAGTTTTCTTGATTTCATTTGGTCTTGTGAGTTTTTGTTGTATGCGAGGTATAGTTCCTCCTGACGAGCTACTATTTGATCCGGAAATTCGAAGGAACGAAAGGAAGTTGAGAAAACAGTTGAAAGAACAGAGAAGGCTTCCAGCACTAAACCCAGTGATTATTGGAGACATGGTAGACAATCCTCCGCCTCCTTCTCCTTACAAGCCTCCTTACGAGTACACACTTCCCAGTTGGGAAGATTGTACCTGTACTATTGTGAGGCTGCCCATCAATGTGAATGCCTTTGATATCAAGTCGTCAGTTTGTCAATTGGTGCAACAACATCCATTTGATGGGAGGGGCAATGAAGATTCTCACAGGCATATCTCTTGATTCTTGGAGATATGTGATATTTCGAAGTATGTCGGAGTTTCTGATGATGTCTTTTGTTTGGGTCTACTCCCTTTCTCATTACGGGATAGAGCACGCAATTGTTTAGACTTAAACATAGATTGTGCTAGCATTACCACTTGGGATGACATGGCGCAAAATTTCTTGACTAGATTCTTTCCTCATCAAAAGGCGACACAATTGCAAAAAGCCATCACTTCTTTCAAGCAACAAGAAGGAGAATCTTTCATTGGGATTTGAGAGCGATACAATGTTTTGTTGAGGAAATGCCCAAATTCGTACTTTGATTTGTGAAGAAAGTGCATAATTTTTTCAGTGGGTTGCTCATTTCAACCCAAGTTATATGTGATGCCGCAGCTGACGGTTCTTTTTCCTGTAAATCTGTGAAGATGCATGGGCACTATTAGAGAAGATGGTCAAGAATGGTTATAGCCGAAGCAGGGAAGAGTGGAATGAGCACAATAATCCTCCTCCTCCTAGAATTTCCGTGTTAGGGCTTGGAGCCAGTTCAATTGAGGCAAAATGCTCTCTTGAAGCAACAGAGTGAAGCCCTTACTAGGATGAAGGTGAATGCGGTGCATGATGGTATGATGTTATGTTGTGATTTTTGTCAAGGCAACCATGATAGCAAAAGTTGTCCGGGAAATAATTTTTCGCATGATCATGTGAATTTGTGTCACAATTTCTAAGATACGGTGTCATAAAGGAATGATTATTAGAGGAAATGACAGAATCACCCTTACAATAATAATAATTACAATACAGTGTGGAAGAATCATCCTAATTTCTCTTGGAGAAACACTAGTGATGTGTTGGATGGAGGACAACAACAACAACAACAACAACAAAAAAGGCAACACTATGGTAATTAGCATAATAATCAACAGGCTCTCTCTAGGTCAAATCAATTGCAAATCACAGATGGTAGGAAACAACCTTGGGAATTGGCTATTGAGAAGACTAGTGCAGCCATTGAAAAGTTGATAGTGCATACTGATACGACCATTGACAAATTTGCAGCTCATACAGGTGCAACGATCCAGAATTTGGAAACTCATGTAGCACAAATTGCAAAGCAGTTGAATGAGCATCTTTTACGCTCTTTTCTAGGTAACATAGAGAACAACCCTAAGAACTAATGCAATGTCGTAACAACTAGAAGCGGCAGCGTATTGGAGTCGAAGGGAAGTGCGTTGGGTTCTTATGAAGATGATAATTACAAGATGCCATAAGTGGAAGCGGAGCAAGTAGTGGGAGAATTAGCTGTGGAAAAAGAGCCGGAGCAAGAAGGGAAGTTGAAATTGGTTGATGAAGAATTTGTGAAAAAGAAATATGTTGAGCCTAAGGATCTTCCCTCTTACATGAAAATTTCATATCCACAACGGTTTACGCAGTTTTCTAAGTTTCTTGATGTCTTCCGCAAGCTTCCAATTAATATTCCTTTTGCGGAGGCCTTGGAGCAAATGTCATCCTATGCGAAGTTTATGAAGGAGCTTTTCTCCAAGAACCAGAGGATTGTTGATGAAGAAACGACTGCTTTGACAGAGGAGTGTAGTATAATCTTACAACACAAGCTACCTCCGAAGTTAAAGGATCCGGGTTCCTTTAGTATTCCATGCACTATTGGGGAGATGACATTTGGGAAGGCATTGTGTGATTTAGGGGCGAGCAATAATCTAATGCCCCTATCTATGATGAGGAAGCTTAGGATTCAAGAGGCCAAGAGAAAGACAATGTCCTCAACTTGCGGACCATTCAATCAAATACCCTTATAGGACGGTTGAAGATTTGCTTGTGAAGGTGGACAAGTTTATTTTTCTGGCGGATTTTGTTGTGTTAGATATGGATGAAGACACCAAGATTCCTCTCATATTAGGTAGGTCATTCTTGGCTACTGTAAGAGCGCTTATTGATGTGCAACAAGGAAAGCTCACACTTCGGATGCAAGATAAAAACATGGTCTTCAAGAAGCACATGGTTCATCACTTTAAAAAGTGTTGGTATAATCCCATGTAGAAGAAGATGAAAGGGAGTTTTTGGATGATGCATAATTTCTTGAATGCCTAAAACAATTGGAGGCATTACCAATTCTCCCCAAGGAAGAAACAAAAGTTGAAGAGCTTTTTAAGGAGGGCATGGTTGAAGACAACAAAAAGCCGGAATTGAAACAATCTCCCTTCTCACTTGAGGTATGCTTTCTTGAGTGAGGAAGGACAAAATCCGATCATTAATAGCAACACATTGAAGAAAGATGAAGAAAAGAAGCTCTTGAGGGTTCTCCGAGATCATAAGTCCGCTATTAGGTGGAAGATCGGATTTAAAAGGTATAAGTCCCTCTTTGTGCATGCATAAGATCTTGATGGAAGATGATTACAAGCCAGTGATTTAACCACAACGAAGATTGAATCCTGTCATGAAAGATGCCGTGCGCAAAGAGGTGATTAAACTTTTAGATGTCGCAATTATCTATCCAATTTTGGATAGTAGTTGGGTTAGTCCAATTCATGTGGTTTCAAAGAAGGGAGGTTCAACCGTAGTGGTAGGCGAGAAAAATGAAATGATACCAACAAGGACCGTTACGGGGTGGAGAGTGTGCATGGACTATTGGAAGCTAAATGATGCAACAAGGAAGGACCACTTTCCCCTCCCATTCGTTTATCAAATTGTGGAAAGGTTAGCTGATTACGATTATTATTGCTTCTTGGATGGATATTCCGGTTATAACCGAATCGTGGTGGACCTTAAAGATAAAGAGAAGACGACCTTCACTTGTCCCTACAGTGTAATTGTTTATAGGAGGATGCCCTTTGGGTTGTGCAACGCTCCAACGACATTCCAAAGGTGCATGCTTTCTATCTTCAATCAGAAACTACTTGGAGAATTTGACATGTATTCTAAAAAGGTGCCAAGAGACCAACCTGGTGCTTAATTGTGAGAAATGTCATTTCATGGTCTGAGAAGGTGTGGTTTTGGGACACAAAATCTCCTCTAAGGGGATTGAAGTGGATAAAGTCAAAGTCAAGGTGATCGAGAAGTTGCCCCCACCAAACAATGTGAAGGGGGTCCGGAATTTTGTTGGGCATGCTAGGTTCTACAGACGATTTATTCCAAATTTCTCCAAAATAGCGAAATCGTTATGTGACCTTCTTATGAAGGACGTATCCTTTGAGTTTAATGTTTCGTGTTTAAATGCTTTTAATACTTTGAAACATAGACTTGAGACCTCACCCATAATCATCGCACCAAATTGGGATTTCCCATTTGAAATATTGTGTGATGCTAGTGATTATGCGATGAGGGCTGTGTTAGGACAAAAGGTGAATAAGTTAGTGCATGTTATTTACTATACTAGCAAACTTTTAAATGATGCACAAACTAACTATTCCACCACTGAAAAAGAACTCCTTGTGGTGGTGTTTGCATTAGATATATTAAGGTCTTACATTATAGGGTCTAAAAATATTGTTTTCACCGATTATATGACCATTAAACACTTGATGACAAAACAAGAGGCCGAACCTAGATTAATCCGGTGGATATTGCTTTTGCTGGAGTTTGATCTAGAGATTAAGGACAGAAAATGACCTGACGAGGAGGAGAAATTAGTCAATACCCAGGAAAAGTTCCCGGATGAGAGACTTTTTGCTATCTTTGAAAAAAAATTCTCCTTGGTTCGCAGATATCCCCAACTACAAAGCTTCAAAGGTGATGCCGGAAGGACTTACAAGGCAACAAAAGACGAAATTCTTCTCCGATGCCAAGCACTACATATGGGAGGATCCCTTCTTGTTCAAGCAATGTGCGGATGGGTTAATGAGGAGATGCATTCCTCGTGACCAAATTGGGAACATCTTGTGGCATTGTCATGACTTGGATTATGGTGGACACTTTGGGTAAATAAAACTGCTAAAAAGTCCTCCAAAGTGCGTTCTATTGGCAAACAATCTTCAAGGATACTTCAAATTTTGAGGAGAGTTGTGATCATTGCCAAGGGGTTGGTAATATTTCAAAACGGCATGAACTCCCTTTCCAAGGAATGCTAGAAGTGGAGATTTTTGATGTGTGGGGCATATACTTCATGGGACCTTTTTCGCCTTCATTTTTATTCAATATATATTGGTGGCGGTGGATTATGTGTCCAAATGGGTTGAAGTCATATCAACCACTTCAGATGATGCGCTAGTGATCATAAAATTCTTGATGCGCAACATCTTCACAAGGTTTAGTGTACCTATAGTGCTCATTAGTGAGATGGATCATATTTTTGCAACAAACAAATGGAGCACTTACTAATAAGGTATGGGGTCACACACAAAATTGCTACTTCGTACCATCCGCAAACCAGTGGTCGAGTGAAAGTTTCCAACTATGAGTTGAAGCGAATTCTCGAGAATACAGTAAACTCATCACGGAAGGATTGGTCAAAGAAGGTTGATGATGCATTATGGGCATATAGGACTGCTTTATAAACACCCATCGGTAGATCTCCATATGATTTGGTGTTTGGAAAGGCGTGCCATTTGCCGGTAGAATTGGAGCTTCAAGCCTATTGGGCTATTAAGGCCCTCAACTATGAATTGAAGGAAGCCGGTGAAAAGCACCTTTTGGACTTGAATGAGTTAGCAGAGATCTGATTGCAACCATATGAAAATGCCTAATCTACAAGGAGCGGACAAATGCTTGACATGATAAGCATATCTTGCCTCGCAGGTTTGAACCGAGGCAATGGGTCTTGTTATACAACTCTCGGTCTAGGTTGTTTCCGGGTAAGCAGAAATCCTGGTGGTCCAGACCTTTCAAGGTCCACAAACTTTTTCCACCAGGATCGATTGAGTTAGAGGACAATGATCCGAGAGATACCTTCAAGGTGAATGACCAGAGACTTAAACACTACTTGGGGGAGACTTTTCAAAGGGACCGAGAGGTCTCCAAGTTAGACTAACCCTTTTGGGGGGTGGCGATCGTCGGGTTAGGAACGTTAAACAAGCTCTTCTTGGGAGGCAACCAAAGTTTATATCCTTTCTTGCATTTTAAAGTGTCAAAAATGCAAAGTGTATGCATACAAGGTCCTTTAGCTTAGTAAACTGCATTAGGAAGCATATTAGGACCTAGATTGCATAAAACGCATGGACAAAATTCACTCTCTGGATTGCCCCACGAGTAGGAATTCACCCCGTGAGACAGAGACCCCAAATCTGGGAAGTCCCTGGCTCGTCCCGCAAGGAGCTGTTAGCCCCACGAGACAGAGGGCCCTCTAGTTCGCCCTGTGAGGCCCTACTCGCCTCGCAAAATAGGGGGCACCAGAATTGGCAGAAATAGTAGATTCGCCCCGCGAGATAGGTGTTCTCCTCGATGGATGATTCAGGTGTTTGGAATGAATAACAAGATTGAAGCCTTGACGAATGATTCAGGTGTTTGGGTTCATGACGATGTTGATATTCAAAATCTGCTTGTGGCTTATTATCAATATATGTTTGCTTCCGCGGGTCCTAGAGATGTTCAGCTAGCAACTCTGTATTCTTATGGACATTTATCTGAGGAAGACAGAAACTCTCTTGGTGTTCAAGTCTCTTATGAGGAGGTTAAAAGGGCTCTTTTCAGCATGGCTAATTTCAAAGCGCCAGGCCCGAATGGCTTCCATCCTCTGTTCTTCAAGTCAAAATGGAATGTTCTTAACATTTCAATTGTTCAGTTTGTAAAACAGGTTTTCTCTTAACCTCCCTCCATTAGTACCGTTAATGACACTTTATTAACTCTTATTCCCAAGGTTTCTTCTTCTAAAGCTTTTGACTTTCATCCTATTGCTTTATGTAACGTCATATATAAAATTATGACTAAGGTTATAGCAAATAAGATTAAAAGTTTGTCACCTAAAGTCATTTCACCAAATCAGAATAGCTTTATTTCTGGTAGGAGCACTATTGATAACTCTATTATTTTAGAAGAAGTTATTCATTCTGTGAGTGCTATGTCTGGCAAGAAAGGTATGATGGCTATTAAGCTTGACTTAGAAAAGGCATATGATAGAATGGAGTGGGATTTTTGTAGAAGAATCCCTAAATATCCTTTTTATTCCTACTAATTTGATTGATGTTATTAAAGCTTGTGTGTCTACTGCTAATATTAGTATTAATTGGTGTGTAGACCCTCTAAGAACTTCCCCCTCTCGGGGAATTAGACAAAGGGATCCCCTTTCCCCTTACCTTCTTGTTATTGCTACAGAAAGACTTAACCATTTAATATTGGATGCTGTTGACACAGTGATGGGCTCCGGCAAGTGTACCGGATCGAAGCAAGTAATAATTAAAACGGCAAGTAAATTACCGAGTATCGAAAACATGGATTGAGTGACCAATTATTCCAAATTCAAAGAAAATAACTAACTTTTGACCAAGTCAAAGATGAGAGAAGGTTGTTGGGATAAAATCTATTATCTAATTTAAAGCAATCTAAAAGATGTTATCTAATCAATTATCTAGATTATGATAGTGAGATCTAACTTCACGAATTCACATACCCAATCATGCATACTACCTAAGTGATTATTCTTTTATCCCTGTGTTCAATTTCTTTGCCAACCAAGACCCCTAATTTCTCTTAAAGTCACTTCCGCTATTCAAAAGGACGTATCTAAACTATAAATTAATCTCCTCCCGGTCTCATAACCTAAAGTTAGACTCTATCATGTTCTTGTTCCCTATGTGGTTGCACCAATCTCCTATGCTATCCCTAGCAATGCTCAATTGGTGTTCCTAACCTCAGTCCTAAGTGCGAATCTCCTCCCGGTCTCAACGCACTTGACAATTTAACCAAAGGATCCTTATGATTAACACAAGCAAATCAGAGTTAAGAAATGAAAATTGAGATGAGGGAATAAGAAAACATCACATTGAACTATGCCGTCATGAGCGGCTTCATCGATCCCTCAGAAAAGAGGATTAGCTCCTCATCACGTTCATAATCAATAACAAAATAATTGAAAAAAAAACAGAAAATAATCCTAAAACTAAGGGAAACATAGCTTCAAGAGAAACTAGGATTAGAAAAGAGAAAACCTAAAACTAAAACTTCCTTCACAAACTCCTCTAAAACAAGCTATATATAGTAGGCTGGGTCTGCGCGCGCTCGCGAGGTGAGCCTTAAGTTTTGGCTCCAGCCTAAATTTGAATTCTCGCGAGGCGAGACATTGCTCGCGAGGCAAGCCTGGATGGTCTTCAACTTTCTTGTGTCTGGCTAGCGAGACGAGGCTGAATAATGGCCTGTTCCTGCTCAGTCAGCTCCTTTGGCTCGCGACGAGAGCCCTTGTTCGTGAGGCGAATCTGCCTTTTTGCCTTTAAGCTTGCTTTCTTCAATTTTCCAAGTTTCCTTGAGCTTCACTTTTAACCTGAAAATAAAAGTAGCATTTTAATGCTTTATTTGAAATAGACAACTATAAACACGAGAAGGGGGGTTGAATTGTGTTTATCAGAAATTAAAATAAAGTTAAAAATTTTTTGCATGCAGAAGCTAAGCTCGGACAGGTGTAAAAAGGTTACACAGACAGGTCACCTGTCTGTTGTAGTTTTCTCAGAAAACAACACACGTATAGATGAAAAACAAGCTTGATAAAAACAGTTTTAACCCCTTAGTTAGAAAGAAGATGATATATAATCAAAACAACTAAAGAGATTAAGAGAAGAGAGATTAACACAGATTTATCCTGGTTCACTCTTTAACACAAAGAGCTACGTCTAGTCCTTGGCAGCACTAAGATTTATCCACTATAACTGATCAGGTTACAGACTCCAAGTATTGTTTGCACACCTAGCCTCTTCAGGCTTCAACACAAGTATTCTTTGCACACCTAGCCTCTTCAGGCTCACTCAGATTTGTTTGAGAGTTTGGTTTGTAATAAATACACTTACAGACAGACAGATCTTTCACTAACACTCAGAGAGTGGTTTAAATGTAAAGCTTAGGAAAGTCTGCGTAATAACTTCAAGTGATTGAAGAATACAGAATGAATAAATGAACAGAGTAATGGCTCTTTAATGCTTTGTAAACTCTGATATGTTCATCTTCAATGACTTCTGTATTTATAGCCTTCAAACATTTAATATCCGTTAGAGACATTCCTTGCAACGATGGCTTCAAGCAGAGCTTCATTAAATGCAATATAGTCGTTCTGGGCAGCCATTAATGCAATGGAGACGTTGGTTGTACTCTAACATGAAGGATAATAGCTTTATGCATCGTGTAGACGCCAACTCAGAGTTGTGCAGAGTGCTTTTGTACTTTTGCAGAGTACATTTCCCTTTCTGTGTAATAACTGAAAGTACTAGGGAATAAAGCATGTTGGAAACATTCTTTAACTGGAAGTTTGTCTCTGACTTCCTAGGTTGCTTGAGAGAGAGCACTTCTGAGTTTCTTGATAAGCGTGAGAGAGAGTTCTCAGAGTATTCTTCATGAGGGGACAGCTTGCAAAAGCTTCCTGTACTTCGAGTTCTTTAACAAAGAACCATAGACAAGTTGAAGTGTTAGAGCAGAGATAGGTTGTAAACCAGTTTGCACATAGTCAATAATCCTAGTCAGCAGACAGGTTGACTTTTTGGCTTATACGGACAGGTTGGTACTTAGGTAGACAGACAGGTGAGTTTTGTAATCTTCTGATCTGTACACTAAGTAGATAGGTTAGCAACCACAAAGTAGGTTAATTAAATCATTAACCAATGTTTAGTTTTCATCAAAACTTAGGGAAATGCACACAGACATTTTAGAGACTTAACATTATTGACTCAAAAATAACTAAAATATCCTAAAACTACTTAAGAGACTCAAAAAGTTGCTCGAGGACAAATAAAGCCAAATTTGGACTAAAATGAGATTAAACTCGCACAATTAGCTTAAAAACCGTGGCTTCACTCTAGCTATAAAACTAGATAAGTCAGTGGCTTATCACACAGGCTCCTGGAAACCTATGAAAATGGGTAGGGGGTCCTAGTGTATCTCATTTAATGTTTGCTGATGATATTATCTTAATTGTTGAAGCTGAGGTACAACAAGCTAATGTTATAAAATCTATTTAGATTCTTTTGGTAATTGTTCATGACAAAAAGTGAATTTGAATAAATCCAAAATTTCCGTTTTCTAGTAATACTAATGTTGATTTGGCTAGTAATATTAGTAATATCCTGAATTTTGAAGTTACAAATGATCTTTCTAGTTATCTGGGTGTTCCTTTAATTGTTGGTAGGAAAAGTAGAAATGATTATGATTTTATTATTGATAAAGTCAGAAGTAAGCTTACATGTTGGAATGCAAAGTCTTTGTCGCTTGCAGGGAGGGTTGCTTTAGCACAAAGCTGCATCATGAGCATTCCAATGTACATAATGCAAACTTCTAGCCTTCATGCTTCTATCTGTGAGGATGTAGAACGTTTGTGCAGGGACTTTTATTTGGGGTTCTACTGCTGATTCTAAAAAGTGCCACCTTATTTCTTGGGAAACAATTTGTAGACCCAAAGAAGAGGGTGGGCTCGGGTTCAGGAGTTTAATAATGGTAAATACATGCTACATGATGAAGCTTGGATGGGAACTGATTGTTAATAAAGAAGGCTTATGGGTCCAGATTATTCGGGCAAAATACAAGTGTGGGGTTCTTCTCATTCCTACGGGTAGGTGTGGTTCTAAAGCTTCACACCCTTAGAGAGGTATCTCTAATGCTTGGAATCTGGTGGAACAAAATATTTCTTGGGTCATTAGAAATGGTCAATGCATCAAATTCTGGCAAGACCCCTGGGTTCCAGGGGTGGGGCCTCTTCATGAACATGTAAATTCTATATCTGATCATACTTGGAACTTTTCTGTTGCTGCTTATGCATCTGAAGAAGGTTGGAATTGGGATGTTCTCCACTCTCTTTTGCCATATCATATCTACCAGAAAATTGCCAGCATCAAGCCACCCTCGATAATCTAGAGAATTTCCCAATATGGAACCACTCCTCTGATGGTTTTTTCACAATCAAGTCGGCTTACCAGCACCTTTACAAGGATATAGCTTCTGGTCCTCCAAAATTCTGGTTGGAGAAAATATGGAAACGGCAGGGACCCGCTAGAATTCAAACTCTCATTTGGAAATTAGCACATGGTAGGCTAATGACCAATGGTGAGAGATGTTACCGAAATATGACTGTAACAAATTCGTGTCCTCATTGTAATTCCTATTCTGAATCTTTGGCTCATGTATTTATAGATTGCGAAGAAAGTTCAATCTTGTGGGAAAGATTCATCTCTAGGGATCATTGGAGCAGGTTTTTTAGCATGAGTTTTGAGCAATGGTTGACAAGCAATTTGTTTTCTATTGATTATGGTTCGTGTAATATCCCAAAAATTGGTTGCTTATTAATGTAATAGGAACTAGATTATTAGAAGGATTATATTGCAAGTTTAGGGGTGGTTAAAGTATAGAAGAATGATTTGAATGATATTTGCATTAATTCAATTTGAGTATTACATATACATTTATATAGATACAAGAGAGATAGTTATACAAGAGATAAGCTCTATTTGAATTTAAAAGAGACTAAGAGATAAGATATACACAATCCTAAAATAGAAAGATAAGTGCTAGGTAGTTAGAATTCCTCTGAAAAGCTCCTACATTACTTTAAAGAAGTTAAATAAATAGTTTTGAGTGTTTTAGGCTTAATTTCGCATAATATACTTCCTACGCTATTATTTGTTTTATTATTCTCGGATTGTAGTAAATGCCCGATTTTGATGCTTTCCGGTTTATTTCGTTGTATTGGATTTTATCTCTACTTTGATAATTATTTTATTATTATGAGATTATTTTCAGGCTCAAATAAATTTTCAAAAATTTTAATGTTATGAATTATACCTTTATTAAACAATTTCAAAGGATTTTACTATTTTATTGTTTGGGTTACTTGTATAACGAAGGACGTTATAGTTCGAATCAGTGGAATTGGTCCCTCTTGTTTGGGATTATTTTAAGTTTCATTTGGCAAAGCCAAAATCAACTTGTCTTTACAGGGGTAAGAACAAGTTCGGAGGCTGCCTATGGTTCTGTTCTAAGGCAATTGGGTTCTAAGGCAATTGGGTTCTAAGGCAATTGGGATTTTGTGCAGGGAGAGGTTCTTCATTTGGCAGCTATTTGTGATGAAGCTAGAAAATAGGTCATGCAAATAAAGTGGCTTCCTCCACCGCATGATGTTTTCAAACTGAACACAGATGGCTCCAATAAACAAGGTGTAACACCCTGTTTTTCAGAATATTTTAATTAAGCTGAGTTTATTAAGTTGGATTTATCCTTCAAGGGCATAGTGGGATTTTTGACTAAAAGTCCCTCTCTGGTACATGAGCAAGACCGTGCTCCTCAGCCAGCAAGCCCGTGCTTAAAGTCAGAAGCGTGTTTCTGATTTTAAGTTGAGCACGACCGTGCTCAACAGGGAGCACGCCCGTGCTCAATGCGTGGACCGCGTCTCGTGTCGCTAAGTGGAGCACGACCGTGCTCAAGGGAGAGCACGACCGTGCTCAGGTCCGAACGTTATATACGAACCAGACTTCGAGGGTTACGTTTAAACCTAGTTTTTGGTAAGTTGCAGCAGCCAGAGTGCGGCCAGAACGAGGTTTCTTCCTTTTCCTCCTTCTTGAACAGTTTAAGTGAGTATTGGAGACCTTGGGAGATCGCTAGCATACCTGTGTTGATTATATAGGTAACGTTTCTTCCCTGTCAAAGTTTCCTTTTCATTATTGTGATTAGGGAACTAACCGTTCGTGTTCTTAATTGTTTAAGGATCGTTTGAGGTCGAGCCGTCTTAGGGGAGGAACCGTTTGCTGTCAGGACTTGTTAGAGAGCTACCTTCAATCCAGGTATGGGGAGAAGGGTAGTGTGATCATAGGCTCGGGTTAGAGTATAGTAAAGGGGTCCCCATGGCCCCGGTTTTGTTTATATGATAATCTGTTTATGCATGTATACTTGTTGGTTAGTTGATAACATGTTAATGATTGATAATATGTTATGTTTATGTTCATGGTTGGTTGAGTTTATGTTGGTTGCATTGCTATGAACATGTTGATATTGTTGGTTGATGCCATTGTTACGTTGATGTTGATTTTATGGCTGAGTTTAATCCGTGAAATACATTGATAATTGATTTAGGATGTTAAGTGATTAAATCCTTAAAATTGGTTAAGATTCAGTCTCTGTTCCTGCCCAGAATAGCACTGTCGCGCGATGAGCACGACCGTGCTGAACAGGGAGCACGACCTTGCTCCCAGTTGAATTCTGGGAAGATGGCCGCGCTGTTTAGCACGGCCATGCAGGACAAAGAGCACGATCGTGCTGCTGAGCACGACCGTGCTCATTAAGAAGCAAGACCGTGCTTCACTTACAGGGGAGCACGCCCCTCACGTGCTTAAGCACGACCGTGCTGGGTTACGAGCACGACCGTGCTCAACCCACATGGACAGAACAAGATTAAAGGACTTAAGGGGTTTTAAACCCTACTTCCCTATGATGATAACTGATTAGACAACTTGGTAAATGTTACTAAAGATAAATAAAGATGATGAGATGGTGAGGTGTTAAGTCGATACCCTTTTGGGTGCCGCAAACTGATGAGTTGTGCCTTGGTGTTTTTTGGCCAAGGAAGCCTTGACCCCACGGTTTGGGTTTAAGGTGTTGATGTTACGGTGTACCTTGGTGGCCGAGAGTTTGCCCCAGGTGCTGTGGTTGATTCCGCTTAAGTCCTCAGGTAGATTCCGCGAGGCAAGTTGGTGCGGTTGATTCCGCTGTTACCTTCGGTCGATTCCGTTGGAGTTATGGAGGTGGTGTTGCCGTTGTTGTTGTGTTGCATACGCATTGCATCAGAGTTGTTGTTTAGGGATGTTCGACATAGGGGAGGTCGTCCTAGAGTACGGCGATCCGGCCATCCACGGTTGGAGTAGATTCTCCTAGTGCCCCCGTGATGAGGCATTCGTTGGTTTGATGCGTTGGCTATCCAAGGAGTAGATTCTCCGGCGTTGAGTAGATTCTCAATGTGGATATGTAACTCCGAGTCGTTCATCCCGAGTTTAGTGGATCCACATGCATTGTTGATTTAGCGGAGTAGGACTGCATTGCACTGCATAGCATTATGATAATGTTGATGTTGTTGTGTTTACTGTTTACTTTACTCCCTACTTCTTGCTGTATATGATGACATGAACTTACTCCCCATGTTTGTTTGTGTTTGGCCTGATTGGCACCTTGCAGAGGATGACGAGCAGCCTGGAGAGGAGTGACTCTGAGGAGCCGCCACTCATTGTAGGGCTAGTTTATGTTATCGTAGTTGTTAGTTTCAGTTGTAATTCAGTGGATTTATTCCGGAACGGTTATACCAGCTCTGTATGTGATATCGGGGTTGGGTTATATTTGTTGGTTTGTTATGTTTTTACTGTGTAAAACTTATTTCATTTCCGCGTTGTAAACGGTTCATGTGAGACTTTTCTACCCATGGACAATTGTTTATTTTTATTCAATAATTGCATGTTTTTCCTTTAATTGTTTTAATTTAAATGGCTTTTAATATGTGGGGTAGAAGGGTGTCACACAAGGACCTAACTTATCTGCTTGTGGAAGCCTAATTCAAAATTATTCAGGTAGTTTCATTGTTAGTTTTCACTACAACTTGGGTGTGTCCACATTTGTTTTTGTTGAATTATGGGGCCGGATTCATGGGGTAAAATTGTCTTGTAATCTTAACATCAACAAATTAATTGTGGAGATGGATTCATAAGTTGTGGTCAACATGATTATCATGACATGATTATCATGAAGCAATCTCATAGTCTTTATATCAATCCCCTTCTTGAGGAAGCTATTCAGCTAACTGAAGATCCTGCTTGGGAGTGTGTTATTCAGCATACCTATAGGGAGGATAATAGGTGTACCGATCTCTTGGCTAATTTGGGACATTTGGAAAACTTCACATGCTCTATTTTGGCTACTGCTCCTGCCAGTTTAATGCTCATGCTTGAGGAGGATGCTAGAGGTGTAGTCTTTCCTAGGAATGTCGCTGCTTTTTCCAATTGTATAAAAAAAAAATTTATTTGCATTTGATTTGATGATCATATGCTGTTATTACATTGATTATTCACACCTTTGAAAATAGAAATTAAAACATAGCATCAAATTCATACCAGCAAATTAAAACATTCCATAAATACAATAAATAATTCAAAACTTCCCCCATTAAAATATGGTAGGATAGTTGTAAAGAATAATTGGGGATGTCAAATGCTCGAGGTTGCGACACATCAGACATTTTTGGAGGGAACGCTTTAGAAGATGACACATGAGAGATCAGTTTAAAGAGAACTTGACACTTGTAACTTTCTTCTTTGAGATTATTCTCAATTCTCAATTGTATATAGTATATATAGTATAGATAGATTTTTTGAGGGAATGTTTTAGATGACACATGAAAAAGGAGTTTAAGCAGAGCTTGACACTTATAACTTTCTTCTTTGAGATTATTCTCAATTGTATATAGTATGGTGGCGTCTAGAGTGTAATAGTTTGCCAAGTCCCACACCAGTGTAGAAGTTTTTTTTCCTACAATAACAAGTTTTTAGGTTTTTAAATTTTTATTTTAAATTTTTTTTATTTTGGAAATTTCAGTTTTACCCTCTCCCCATCTCCTTCTCTACCACCCCTCTTCTCCTTCCCCTCCTAACCCCAGGTCTGCCACCCACTCACAACCACCACTGGCCGGAGGACCCTGCCGCCGCCCCCTCAACCTTGCCACCACCCCTCCCACCAATGTGCCGCCGTCCTTCTCTTTCCTTCTACCCAGGTCTTGCTTTTAGATCTGCTTCAATATTCAATCACCAATCCAGATCTGAAGGAGGAAGAGATGAGGGAGAGAATGCGGAAATCAGATGTGAACACGGCGGCAGTGATGATTCTGTTCGACGGTGCGGTGGCCCTGGGCTGAGAACGGCGGCGCTTCGCAGATCTGAGCAACGTGCAGTGGCGGACGACGGCTACACTGCGAACGGCGCTGCTTCCGGCGCGGCTAATGCTTCCGGCGCGTTTCCTGGTGGTTCCGCACGCATGCTCCCTCGTCTGCAACCGGTGGCTCCGCCTTGACCGCCTCACCCGAACCACCCTCAAAACTGGCGCCACCGACCTCGTCATCCACCTCCTCTCCATCCGATTCATCCACCTCAGCTCTACCCGATTCTCTTTGTTTGTCTGATGTTGGGTTGGCTGCTTTTGGGGAATGCTAGGTTGTGATGGATTTGATATTCACCAAGCTTGTAGTCCAAAGCTTGTTTCTGGAGAGAAGAGAAAAAGAATGAACCTGCAAACAAAGATGGTGGTGGTCAGACTTGTGGGTTGCCGGAGAACAATGTTAATGGTGGGATGGGATTAGGGATAAAGTTGTCTTTTGCATTTTTTTTGGTTGACCTATTGACCCATTATCAAGTTTCAATCCTAGCCATTGAATTTTTTTATTAATTTATCAAACGGTCCAAAAAAATGATTAAAACTACTACACCGGTGTGGGACTTGGCAAAATACTACACCCTAGACGCCACCATAGACTATAGATTCCTTTTTTTATCCTCTCTCTTTTCAATTTCTTTCTCAAATCAAACATTAGTGGAATGAACTATGAAGCCATCGTTCCCTTTCCTAGTCACACTCACACCATAAAGATATTTCATTTCATTTCATTCCATTTCATTTTCACTTAATTCATTCTTTCAAACTATTCCATCACATGACCTTAACGTTTTAAGCGGCAAAGGTGGTCTGTAGCAGCTGTGATTTTCCTTTTTCTTTTTCTTTTTGTAGATTGATTGTATTACAAATTACAAATTACAAATCAGATGTTATAGCGTGGTATTGGGCAAAAGCATTGAAGCCCATCGAGAAATATGGGCAAGACTTAATATTAATATTATAATGGGAAGTAATAGTTGCACATCTTGCTTAGATTTACAACTATCCATTCTTTGAAAATAAAGGATATTATTCAAAAACTTGATATATGTGTGTTTTGTTGAATAACCAACTCTCATATTAAAAAAATATATAAAGTATGCACCAGAAAATATTGTAACGTAAAGACATGATATGTTTAGAAAGAGGATTTTATTATAATATATTGTCAGTGCAAAAGTTTATTACATAAACCACTAATTAATATTATAACATCATTAAAAAATATTTGATTATTGTGATAATTATCTTAAAAGTCATATATGAAATAATATATAATTGTAACAAATTTTACACCAATCATATATAATTATTTTGTTTTGCTGAATCATATATAAAATTAAACTCTGGAAAAATGTCCAAAAATCCATGCAAATATATCTCCTCCCAGTCTTTTCTTTCATGAAATGACGTGTTCCATGTTTTTTTATTAACTTTCTGTGATGTAAACTTATTATCAAAGAGGGGACTGAGACAGACATGAACACGAAAGCCCATCTCGTCCCATGTGATGGGCCCAATATAAAGGTGGTTTGTGGCGCACATCAAGCAAGCAAAAACGTGTTTCCAGCCCACAACAAACACATCAACAGTAAAAAAAAAAATGTTAGCAATATATATATCTTCTAACACTTTCTCTCTTTCCAACACATTATTTTTAATTTTATAAGAAAAAAAACATATTACTTTTTATTTGTTAAAATTTATATGAATCCGATAAAATTTATGTGGGACCCACATAAATTAGTGAAACCCACTAAAAAAAATGTATTGAAAAAGAAGTGTTAAAATTCGTATCGCGTAAAAGTCCCAAGCAACAAGTCGGCACAAGATTCGTTATCAACGCCAGCACAAATGAATCAATAGTCCTTATTCCATAACTGATGAACCCACGTGTCACCATCACGAACGTGATAGCGTAACGTACCATCATAGAGCGCGATGCATTGTATCAGAAAAATTTCGTGGCCAGTTAAGGCGGTTTCGCACTTGGGTTGGCGCCTCGGTGTCTGCCACGTGGAGAATCCGTTGCTCCCGCTATTTTCCCTAAACAAATCACTATCATTACGATTTTATTAAAACAAATCAAACTCAAAAACTCAAAAACAATTAACGTGGCTTTTTCTTTTCAGTGATAATAATTAGCTATCTAATTGCGTGTTTATGATGATGTTCTTGTGACTCTTTTGCTGCGATTCCCTGTTTTGGATTATCGGCGAAAAGTGTATAAAGAGGAAACCGAAACTTATTAGGGATTCAATTTTTCTGTTTGTTATACCTTGGAATCAATCTTTTGCGTAAACGTTCCTGTGAAGTTGAAGCATTGTCCTGTGCGAGTTTTAACTTTTAAGCCTAACTTTCTCGTTTCCTTTTCTCATTCAACATTCTCTTTTTTGTTTCGCGCTTCTTCTATTTCTGATCTTCCCTTGACGAATTGTTCATCATCATCATCATCATCATCGTTATGCTGGTACATTTTGCTTTTTATTTTTTTTCCTTTCCGTTTCTTCTTAATATTCGGATTATTACTTTCATTCAGTCAATTGTTTCCGGTTTTTATTTTTTTTCTTTTCTTTCGAATTTTGTTGTGCTTACTTTGTTGATTCGAAGGATTTTTTTATTTTTATTTTAATTCTGAAAGTTGTGTTAGTTCGAATCTGTTTATTTTAACTCTAGGTTCTCAAAGTTTGTTATTCTACTTTTACTAGTTAGTTATAGTGATTTACTGCACTGCTTTTTCTCCTTTTTTACCTATTAGTTATGTATACTACTAGTTTTAACTGCTCTGGTGTGGAAACTAAGTATGGTTTTGCAAATTCAATGTTATATTTATTGATTAAGTTGGTTTTTTGTTAGTATGTATTGGTAACTTGGAGAAGTGTATTTAGAAGTTTATGAAAATTCTTAACAAGTAGCATTGCATTCTTGTGTGTGTGTGTGATGTGCCCCTATCAAATCCTCCTAACTTGCAGCTAAATTGGTTTATGGACTTCTAATGTAGTTGGAGATGTTGTCGTTATTGAATTTTTTATTATTATTTTGAATTCTTCACTCTAGAAGAAATTGCATAATTAGACTGTACTTTAAGGCTGAGATATTTTTTTTAATACAGAGCAGGAGATAAATTTTAGGCATGTATCTTCATAACTGTAGAATATGAAAGTAAATGATTCTTGCTTATAGTTCTTTCAAGCTTGACTTCTTTAGCTCTCAGCATGCGTGTCCGTTTGTTTTAACTCTGTGTGTTGCATTCCTGTACTTATCCAAAGAAATCCACTTCTTACTTAGACATTGGTTACTTGGGCTATATTTCAGGTGATGGGCATGATTTGGATTTCTGATGTCTTTCTTCAAGGGTAATGAGATGCATCAAGTTTTCCAATACAGTGAGCAGGGATGGACATTGCTGCTCTTTTAACTTCTGCTGGAATTAATATCGCCTTGTGTGTGGTGCTCTTTTCATTTTATTCGGTATTAAGGAAACAGCCTGGCAATGTTAATGTGTACTTTGGACGGAGGCTAGCCTCTCAACATTCAAGACGCCTTGATCTCTCCTTGGAAAGATTTGTTCCCTCCCCTAGCTGGATAATGAAAGCATGGGAAACGACTGAGGATGAGATACTGGCTATTGGGGGCTTAGATGCTGTGGTTTTTGTCAGGATACTGGTGTTCAGGTTGCTCAGTCCTTCTAAAATTTAAATATTTTTAACTCTGTGCCTTATGTTGTCTCGATGAACATTGCACTAAAGTGAAATGCTTTCTTATCGAATAACTTTTTTTAATCTGAAATATACAAGATGCCAACCTACTGAGTATAGATTTCTGAATCCTAGATCAGTAGAAGTGAATATGGCATCATGTTCATTCTTATGATTGTTTTTTTTTCCCTTGTAACTCTACTTTCTAGATGCACTTGATGTCCCTAAGAATATATATGTCAGGAATATATACTTGATAACATTTCACCTGGCATTATGCACCATAAAAACCTCTTGGATCAAAATTAATTAACAGGCTAATTGTCTGTTCTTTTTAAAATGATTTTACCTTGTTCTGATAACAACTTCTCATGAAGCCACTCTTTTGAGCCTCGGCTAAAGGGAAGCTAAACATTAAAATTGGATAGGAAATGGAATATTGATGTAACGGTCATGCTTGATTGCATATTTATGCTGTTTGATGGTACAAGTACATAAATTCTAACAAAATCATATGGTTAAATCAGTATAAAATGACAAATGTCCATCTAACTATCAATCATTCAGAATGATGGTTGTGTGCATGCATAGAAAGGAATTAGATTAACAATTTAAACATTAATATTAATGTATGTATATATTAATTATCAGAATGTAGTTTTGTGCTCCCAGAGCTAGAAGTAAAATTGCTGTTGACTATATAATGCATAATGATATAGGTAAGCCATTTGACTCATCAAGTAACTAAGGGCCCGATTGGTTTGTTACTTGTTTCCTGTTTTCATTTCCTATGTTTAGAAGTAATTACAACAAAAAATATTATAAAACTGTCACATTGTTTTCATTATGTTTCCTGTTTTCAAAGACTTATACAGGAAACGGTGAAAACAAACAAAAAGTTGTTTTCACTGTTTCTTGAACAAGTCTTTGGAAACATGAAACACAATGAAAATAATGTGATAGTTTTATAATGATTTTTGTTGTAATTACTTCTAAAAGTAGGACTCGCGTTTTTTCCTGTGGAAATTTTGTACTTTTTAATTGTGTATGGTAAATCAATGTAACCAACTTTGATGCTTGTTTAGTTCTCTTAGTTTTTATGTTTTTGGTTTCAGCACCATTTATGTTATTCAAATCAAAATTAGGTGTTAATCACATATTTAAAAACATATAGTATAAACAACTAAATGAGTCTAAATTGTCCACTTGTGCCTTTACTAACTGTTAATGTTGCTATTGTCTCCTTCAGTATTCGAATATTTTCCATTGCTGCTGTCATCTGCACTGTTCTAGTGCTTCCAGTGAATTACTATGGTAAGGACAGAATGCATAAGATTATACCTTTAGAGTCACTGGATGTATTTACCATCGAGAATGTCAAAGAAGGTTCAAAGTGGTACGATCTATCTCTCTCTTTTTATTTTATGGAAGTGCTGATTATTTTAATTTAGTTAGAATAGTCAATATTGTGTACAAGCTGAGAAAAACAATGGCATGTATAAGGTTTCTGGACCTTTCCTGGGAAAGAATAAACTTCTTAAAGAAAATTGTGTATCTGCTGTGTTCCTTTTCATGTCCCCCTTTCTTTTCTTCTCTCATTTGACTTTTCCTCCTCATGGCTGAGTAAATTACTGAAGTTTTCTTTATTGGAGAGTTTATTTATGATGATGTTTTCCCCAAACGTAAGTGTGTGGAGAAAAAATGTGAAATCAGAATTTCTATATGCCCGAGTCATTCTCCTTTTTTATCGTGTTTTTATTTTTATCCCCATTTTAAGGTTTTGGTGAATTAACAATTGATGATTTTATTCAGGAATACACCTCCAAACTGATTACTTATACATTCTTTGTATTCTTTTGCTTGATATCAGGCTTTGGACTCACTGTCTTTCATTATACATCATAACATTAGCAGCTTGTACTCTTCTTTACTTTGTAAGGAATTCACCTGCAGAACAAACTCCTTTACCTGTTTTCATAGAATGTCCCAAGTTTCGTTTTAGTTTTTCTTTTTCATTAAATATGACTAATCAAGAGGTGTTTATGTCTAGGAATATAAGAGCATTACTAATTTGAGGCTAGTACATATTATTGGGTCGCCTCCAAATCCAAGTCATTTTGCAATTCTTGTCCGATCCATTCCCTGGTCTTCAGAAGAATCATACTGTGACACGGTGAAAAAATTCTTCTCATATTACCATGCATCAACATATCTGTCACACCAAATGATTTATAAGTCCGGCACAGTTCAGAAACTGAAGGTGTGCTGCTTAACTATAAATATTTTTTATTGTTATTTCAGCATTTTTTTTCTTTCCAAATTTATATTTGTGGAAAGTTTGTTGCTAATATCATCATCACTTAGTCTAGGAATTACTGTCAATGAGTGTTATTCAATAAACTAAGGCGATTATTTGGTTCAAAGTAGATACTAGATAGAACCAATACGAAGGCTTATTATGGAAATGGGTATTTGGATTTCTTTCATTCTCCGCTTCATTCTTTGCACTTTATTAGGCTATTTGGTATGAAGCTTTCTTATTGTATCTCTTTCTCAAGTAAGCTTGCAGATCGTTGGAATTCTCCTTATTTGAAATGGAAGTTCCTTTCTCTTTCAGATACATATGCCTGACTTTGCATTTTGTTATGATCTTTGAGATGGCAAAAATATTCTTGCATGTGATAGGAACATGTATAGAAGTTTTCATGTAATAGGAACACTAGAAAACTTTCTTCTGCATAAAACTAAGGTGTGTGCTAAATGTCATTGCTTGGGTAATGGTCTTAGTATTGGTTTTCATTGGTATGATAGCTCAGGAATTTCTTAATATCCGTCAAGCCATTCTCCATTTAATTTAGACTGTTATGAGATAGTCTATTTAAAGCAACTAATTCCCTCCACCTGGGTTTGGGCTTTTCAGCTTCACTCATGATTCCAGAAGTTCAAGTCTATAAAGTTTCCTGATTTCTTTTGTGATATTAAGAGTAATTTTTTTCACTAATATAAACCTATCGTTCTCTTCTTGCTGACAGAACTTCAATTTATACTTCTGTTTATTTTAATCTTTCCCAGGATGATGCAGAACATATGTGTAAGGTAATTAGAGATGCTTCATTGCAAAATTCTTGTAAGCTAAGTTTTAAGCCATGTTGGTGTTTTGGAGGAACCACGAATTCTTTTAAGATGATTCCTGATGAGATAGATAGTATACATGGGAGAATGGACTACACCGTCAAGCACTTAGATGCAAGAATAAAGGTAATTATTCTGGCTGGATGGTTTATATAATAACCACTTTATCTCATGCGAACTTCCCTTTTCTTGATTTGGCTTTGACCTACTGTGTTTAGAAATTTATTATGTGATCAAGATCAATAAAGATTGTCATATCAAAAAACAAAGGACCGCATTCATGTAGGTCCGTTAAAGATATATAAAAACATTCTTGGACCTGCACTTAATGGCTTAAGATATTTGAATGAAGAGGTTCTTGACATGGTATTAGAGCCTCTTTGATCAAGTGGTTAAGAGTTATATTGCTGCAGTACACATTTTCCTAATTACAATTAAACATGAGCATTCACAAAAATAAATAAATATGATCCCAAGGTAAAGTGAGCCTATGCATTGTCTATGCTTCAGGTCTAAAGGACCCTTGTGTGAAGGTGCATGCTAGAGATAATAAATCCATTCATGTCACTTTACCTGTTGTTTTTCAGAGAGGACAACTGAATTTTTCTTATTCCAATTGACTGTAAAACACAGAGGATCATGTAGGAGAAAACATGGCAACGGGTCCACTAAATCTCTTAAATTCTAGTAATAAGTCTCCTAAACCAAGGAAACGAACCAGGCTAGAGAGATTTTATGAAATAGCCTTCTTAATCTCTTCATTAAAACTCTGACCTGACAAAAAAGGAAACAAAACTTAAATAAGGAAGCTGCAACTGATTACTAATAGATCATGTCCCTTAATTTTACGGATTAAGATCAGAATTCAACACCTCCCCTCAAGTTGGTGAAGAAATGGTTATTTATTCCCAGGTTGGACTTGAAATCTTTAAACATGATTCTAGAAATAGCTTTTGTTAGGATATCTGCCACTTAGAGATGAGTAGGTCTGTAGATCAGGTTCAGAATTCCTGATTCCACTTTTTGCTTGATAAACTGACGATCTAGGTCAACGTGCGTAGTTCTGTCATGATGGACAAGATTTTTTGCAATACTAATGGTATCCAAGTTATCGCAAAACATTTTCATTGGTTGTGTAGTTGAGATCCTTAATTCTTCAAGTAACCTTTTTAGCCACAATCCTTCAAATATACTCTGAGCTGAAGCCCTGTACTCTGCCTTGGCATTGCTTCCGGCGACAACTGATTGCTTTTTACTGCACTATGCTACCAAGTTTACACATACATAGGTGCAGTACCTAGTAGTTGATTTGCAGTCTGAAATAGCAATGGAGTGGAATGGTAAACATCCTTTCATCCATTGTTTGAGAGTTTTTTAAACAATAAAGTGGAATGGTTGAGGATGGGAAGCCAAACCACTCAAAACCATCCAAACTCTCTATTTTTCATACCCTCCAATTTGGAGGGTTTGGGATGGAACACTTCCCTCTTTCTTATTATTAAATACAAATTTCCACTTTTAACCCTTCTAAACAAAATATTATTATGAACAATGAAAAATAAAGAGGGTAGTATTGGAAATAAAATTTGTAATTCTCGATACTCCATTACTTACCATTGTGACTTCCAAACAATGGAGTGGAATGTTCCTCCATTCCTTCATTAAAACTCTCAAATAATAGAGTGGTATATTTTTACTACTCTACTCTATTCTAAACCACTCCATTATTAACCATTCCACTCCATCCTCTCCAAAACTCCCAAACATAGCCTTAGTTAGTTGTGATCCGTTGGTTAGTTAGAGGGGATAATAAGTAAGGGAAAATAAGAGTAGAGGTATTCATTCAGAATTTTAATCTTGTAATAACCGAGCACTCAGTGTGAAAGGGGAAACCCATGGAGGATAGTTCTTTTTCCTATTCTGTAACTTCTGTTCAGATTTAGTTCATCAATAATTTTGTCGTTTTCATTTCTTTGTTTCTATCAATTTCCTAGTTTTCTGATTTGGGTTCCTATGATTCCCAATCAGCATCTGAGCATATTTCAATCCCCTTATTTGCTCCTTCTTGAAAGAATATTCCTTTATCCGGATCCAGCTTCAAGTATCTACAAATTCTGTAAACATCTGGATGTTCTTCATTTGGCTTGTTCATGAGTTGACTTACGATACTAATTGGAAATGATATGTTAGGCCTTGTGTGTTACAAGTAAATAAGTTTTCATACAAGCCTTTGGTACCTTCTAGTGTTAACAGGTGGGATGTCTTCTTGTGGATGCCCATGCTTCTTAATTGCTTTAGTGACCCTATCAAATCATGCCCATGTCTTCTTGTGGATGCCCATGCTTCTTAATTGCTTTAGTGACCCTATCAAATCATGCCATAGGAGATTGCTTTAGACTGTACAAGGATTTTCAAATCTTAGAATTTGGGCTTTAGGCCCAAATCAACCCCACAAAACCGGCTTGTAAGGTGCAGGTTGCCCAAGACTTATAAGCATTATTCAGACCATATCTCTAGTCGACGTAGGACTCTCAACACACCCCCTCACACTCAGGACTGAACATCTGGAGCGTGGATAATTGTAGGTGAAATAACAGATATTTTGGCTCAATAACAGATCTAGGATAGACTCTGATACCATCTTAGAAGCAAGATGATCACCTACATTAATGCTAGTCTGAAAAATGTTACCTGGATTCTCTGGACCTGGACTCGGATCAGGTTCATGTCTATACTCTGAAAGGATGGGCCCCTCTATATTCTTTTCGGTTCTTTTCTTCCTTGAGTAAACACTTGGCTCTTTTCCCCCTGCAAATTGTGTACTGTTAGGAATAGGGGTGTTTTGTACAATTTCAGTATTTGACTCGAATCCTAGAGATGTTTGAGGGATAGGTGATTCGATTTCTGTTTCTGTAATTTGGGAGGAGGCTTTTCATTGATGGGCTCAAATTCGAGTTGAGTTGAGAAATAAAGCTGGCAACTGCATTCTTGTGTGAATGGGTTCGCCCCTGAATGGAAGTTTTTGGGTTATACGGCTGGTTTTCAAAGATGGTGACATCCTTTGAAGTTTAAAAAAATTTAGTGATAGGAGAGTAATACTTGTACCCTTTTTGAGTGGGAGTGAATGGAAGTTTTTGGGTTATACGGCTGGTTTTCAAAGATAGTGACATCCTTTGAAGTTTTAAAAGATTTAGTGATAGGAGAGTAATACTTGTACCCTTTTTGAGTGGGAGAATACCCACGAAAAAGACATTTGACAGCTTATGGGTCAGGTTTGCTTTGTTGTTGGTGGTGTATACGAACATATGTTTGACACCCAAATACTTTTAAAGGTAAGGTTGAGATGATACAGTATTTGGTAAGGAAAGAAGAAATGATTTTCAAGGTTTTTGGAACATTAGGACTCTTGATGGCATCCAATTAATAAGACATGTTGCAGTGCAGATTGCCTCACCCCAAAAATGCTTAGGAATATGGATAGTGAACATAATAGATCTAGCCACTTCTAGGAGGTGTATATTCTTCCTTTCCACCACTTTGTTCTGTTGAGGAATGTCAACAAATGAAATGTGATGCACAATGCCTTGAATCATAAGATATTCACCAGGTATCGATTTGAAAAAACAATCTTTGGCATTATCTAATCTGAATACCTTTATCATGCTACTGAAATTTTGAAGATAGTGTCTGCCTTGGTCATCAACAAATGAAATATGCCCACATGCTCCAAAGATGATGTTGACTCTAGATGATCCCCATATATCACTATGGATCATTGAAAATGGGTGAGAGATTTTGTATTTTTCTCTCTTAAAAATCGGACCGGTCATTGAACCAGTGAAGGCACTGGTTCACGATTCACTGGTCCAACTGTGGTCGAACCGGTTATAATTAAATATATATTTTTAATTTATAATATATTCAATAATAAAAAATAACCTAACATACTAAAAATAAGAGTTATAAGGCACTTGAGAGTTTGTACTATGATAGGGTGGGAAAGAGTACTTTTATGTAGGCAGATACAAGAAAGAATAACCATATAGTGGGGCTACAAGGAGGCGGCTTTGGCTGCAAAGAATCGGAGGCGTGTGTCAATTCTTCCTATTTTTTTTTCCAGAGGCTTATAGGTTGTTCAATACAATTCTAAAGTGGTTGCACTTCAGCGGGTTAAAGATAAACTTCTCTTCCCTATATCACATGCATTCCAGTGGGTTTAATTTCATTTAGAGACAACCATCACTTATTCAGAGTTGTCAAAAAAAAAAAAAAAGGTAATACAAAAAGTTGAAAGTAGATCCTTCAATTATAGTGGGTCTCTCCTTGCCACGAATCCTCTAGAAACGAAAATGGGTAAGCTCCTGTAGCTCCACAAGTCCTAAGCTCACTCACCATAATTAATTTGCATGCTTCGATAGTTTCTTGCAAGCACAACATGGCTCCGGAAATGAAAATGGGTCTTGAAGTCCTAAGCAATTTCACGAACCAACCTCTGGAAAGGAGCAGATTCACAGACCAGGGGAAGTAGGGGAAGTAGTTTTTACAAGTTCCACATTGGTGAGACTTATTGAGTATCATCAAGAGCATGAGAAAAGAGAGAAAAGAAACTGAATGCTAACTGTATATTGAGAAATGAATTGGCTCAGTACAATGAGTCTCCCTTGGGTTACATTTACAGGGAGAGTGAGACAGTTACAAGGAGCTTAACTCCCTTAACAGAATGTAACTAACTATGCATTTTACATTTGCATTTGCATTTACATGTCATTTACAATATACACACACACAAGACTAAACAAGCAAGATGAAAGCTTGGGCTACAGTTGTGAAATGTGTATTTGAGCACTTTACTTTCATGGTTTAAGTACTACATTGAGCTTCCATATTTTCTCAATTTGGGACTCATAACATTGCCACCTTTCTGGTACCTGAGGATTCTTTTAACAGCAAGCCAATGAGTATCAAAAGGTACTGCCATGAATTGGCACACCTTGTTGACCGAGTAGCTTAGTTCAGGTCTAGTGATAGTGGTATATTGAAGGGCTCCTACCACTGATCTGTATAGAGATGGGTCAGAAAAGGTGTCACTTCCTACTTTAGACAACTTGCAGCTAGAGGCCATTGGACTCTTAAATACTTAGTTTGAGTGAGGATGAGGGAGCCATGTGACTGTTTACTGACTTCAATCCCTAGGAAGTAATCCAAATGACCCAGTTGCTTAAGACTAAAAACAGAGTTGAGGCGAGTTACAAGCTGCTGCACCAGTTGATTGGAACTCCCAATGATGATTATATCATCAACATACACTAGAAGATACACCACTGCCCCATTAGCAACATAAGTGAACAAGGAAGGATCACATTTGCTATCCTTGAATCCTATTTTGGCCAAGGTGTCTGAGTCTTTCAAACCACTGCCTTGGAGCCTGCTTTAGGCCATAAAGAGCTTTATTTAGCTTACAAACCAGAGAAGTATCAGCTGCCTCAAAGCCTTGAGGTTGTGTCATATATACTTCTTCATCAAGAAAGCCATTTAAGAAGGCATTATTTGCATCCAGCTGGAGTAGGGTCCACTATTTTGTGAGAGCCAAGGTGAGGATAATCCTTATAGTCACAGGTTTAATGACTGGAGAGAATGTTTCATTGAAGTCAAGACCGTGCATTTGATGAAAGCCTTTGGCCACTAACCTGGCCTTATACTTGTTTAGAGAGCCATCAGCATTCTCCTTTACCCTAAAAACCCATTTACAACCAATTGGTTCCCTGTGAGGAGGTAGAGGGACTAGAGTCCATGTATTGTTTTTCTTAAGTGCTGTATACTCTTCTTGCATAGCAGCAAGCCACCTTGAATCTTTTAAGGCTTGTTTGACACTTTTAGGTTCAGTATGAGTGAGAAGTAGAGTGGGATGTAATCTAGGCTGCACAATGCCATTTTTAGATTGGGTTTGCATTGGGTGAGTATTATGAGGAATGTCAGGGGAAGGAGTAGAAGAAGAGCTAGAAGGTGTGACATGACCAGATGAGACATGGGTAGGACTAGGAGGTTGAGTGGTTGCTGCCCTGGACTGAGGGGAAGAGGAAACATGATTTGAGGTGCTTGAGGACTGAACAGGGCTAGGGGAACCAGAGGAAGCATGACTTGAGGTGCTTGAGGACTGAGCATGACTAGGGGAATTAGGAGACAGGGTATGCAGAGGACTCATTGGAGAAGGCTGACTAGTAACAATGGGAATGTTAGCCAAAACTGGAGTGACACATTTAGAGGTTGCTGCAGATTTTGGAGAAAAAAGTTCAGGATGAGGGAACCTTGTTTCATTGAATATGACATCCTTTGAAATGAATAGCCTTCCACTTGGGGACAAGCATTTATTATGGGATGTGGAATATCCCAAGAAAACACATTCATGAGATCTAAAGTCTAGCTTGTGTGCATTGTATGGTCTCAACAAGGGAAAGCATGCACACCCAAACACTTTTAGAAAGTTATAATCAGGTGATTGGTTGAAGAGAGTAGTGTAAGGGACAGAGAATTTTAGTGATGCAGTGGGTAACCTATTGATGAGGTACACTGCTATTAAAAAGGCATGATCCCAGAATTTTAAGGGAAGTGAAGCATGGCTGAGCAGAGTTAAACCTAACTCTACAATATGTCTATGTTTGCGCTCAACCACACCATTTTGGTGATGTGTGTGAGGGCAAATGAGGCGATGAATAACACCTAGCTCATTGAGATATTTTGTGAGGGGTCTAAATTCACCACCCCAATCTGTTTGAATGGCTTTTAGACGGGTGTTAAATTGTAACTCAGCCATGTTTTTGAATTGTTTGAAGATCGAAAAAGTTTCGGATTTGTTTTTGAGGTGATAAATCCATGTAAAGCGTGAGTACGCATCAACAAAAGTGATGTAATATAGTTTGTTTGTGCAAGAAGGGACAGGTGCTGGTCCCCATAGATCACTATAAACTAATTCAAGTGGTGAATTATAAATAGTGGTTGAAGAAGGTGCGTGAAGTCTGTGTGCTTTTCCAACACAACAAGCTGAACAAAAGGAATCATCTTTTATTGAACAAGGTATATTACATTTTTGAAGTACAAGACGCATGACATTTATGTTTGGATGGCCTAGTCTTAGATGCCATTTGAATTGTAAACTAGGAGCTACAGACTCAACTGAACTAGCAGAAGTACAAACAGAATCATTATTGTTCACAGTTGTTACAAAACAAGAGGAAAGAGTGGACCCTGGAGGCTGAAGTTGAAGACTTGGAAACACACATAATCCATCAGCACCAACTTTGCCTTGGAGCAGGACTTCATGTGTGTCCTGAGATTTAACCAAGCAATGATTAGCATGGAATTCAAAGAAAACAGAGTTATCAAGAGCAAACTTACTAACACTAATCAAGTTTTTAGTAATTGAGGGAACATGAAGGAGTTTGTGCAGTGTGAGAGAAATTTTAGGGTTATTAGGAGAGGATAATTGAGAAGAACCAGTAGAGAGTATGGGCAAACCTTGCCCGTTACCAATAAAGATTTGGTCAGGTCCTTCAAACAGTGTCAATTGCTAAATGTTTTGAGAGTCACCAGTGACATGGAATGATGCTCCTGAGTCGGGAAACCAATTGGATGTAGAGCTAGAGGGTGTATTAGTCAGCATAGCACTGGGATGAGGATGCTAAACCTGACTTTGCTGAAACTGAGTAGGATTAAAACCAGTGTTCTGTGGTGGATGAGAGTGATAGTTCTGAGGAGGATGTTGGTTAGGATGTGGCACATATCCCTGAGGTGGTTGACTGTAACCTTGAAAGTTGAATACTGCTTGATGATGAGTAGGAGGTACTGCAGGTGGTGGTGGTGGTTGATAATTTTGGATGAATCTGTGATAGCAAACTGAAGCACTATGCCCAAACTTGTAGGAAACTTGACACTGAACAGAGGAACGGCCGCCACGGCCAAACCTGCCACCACATTCTCTACCAGAGCCACGGAAACCAGAATACAAATCCTCATTGGATTGAGAAGCATGAATTAGGGCTTGCGGTTGGGAAGAAGAGGAATTACCAGTAGGATTCATCGATCCTAAGGCTTGAGTGGGATTCACTAAAGCGGAATCTTGAATTGTGAGCTTGCGATACTTGTGCATACGCATTTCTTGTGCAAGTAGAAGAGCTTCAGCTTCTTCGATCGGAATATCTTCATCGAATTTGCTTTCAATAATGGATACGTTGAATCGTATTCTTGAGGAAGACCTTCCAAGATTACATCGAGGTGTTCCTTTGGTGAAACTGGATCACCGACGGAAGCTAAACTGTCAATGAGTGCTTTGATTCTTGCTAGGAACTCCGAAATCAAACGATCTTCAAGTCGCGTGTTGCGAAGTTCAGTTTGCAACTGTCGAGCGCGCGCACGAATCAACTTCTGGAAGTACAAATGGATTTTATCCCATAGCTTGTACGTATGAACACATCCTAAAACCCTAGATTGAATCGTACTCGATAGAGACGATTGTAACCAAGAAAACAACATCTGATCTTGGCACTCCCATGTGAGATACTCTTCATTGACGCGATTCGCAGTTCGATCTTGCGAATTCCCAAATTGCGGTGGAATCCGAGGAGAAACCAGAAAACTCTGAAGTCGATGTGCTTTGATAACTGGCTCCACTTGTTGGCGACATAACAGAAAATTCTTATCATCTAATCTTTCAATAATCGTGTGAGAAAATGTAGCTGGAGGTTTTGGATTCATCGGAGGAGGTGGAGGAGGAGGAGGAGGAGGAGGAGAATCGCTATCGGAAGCAATGGCAGAGATCGTTCAAGCTCTAGATACCATATTGAGTATCATCGAGAGCATGAGAAAAGAGAGAAAAGAAACTGAATGCTAACTGTATATTGAGAAATGAATTGGCTCAGTACAATGAGTCTCCCTTGGGTTACATTTATAGGGAGAGTGAGATAGTTACAAGGAGCTTAACTCCCTTAACAGAATGTAACTAACTATGCATTTTACATTTGCATTTGCATTTACATGTCATTTACAATATACACACACACAAGACTAAACAAGCAAGATGAAAGCTTGGGCTACAGATGTGAAATGTGTATTTGAGCACTTTACTTTCATGGTTTAAGTACTACATTGAGCTTCCATATTTTCTCAATTTGGGACTCATAACATTGCCACCTTCTTTAAGAGCTGACGTCCGTGATGGCTTCACTCTATTGACATTGACCAGGTGGTAGCTTTTTCCCTTTTGACGGCTTCACCCATCTATAAGTATTTGATATATTGCACCTTGATATAGGCAGCCTATAGGTAAGCCTTTCCGTAGCCCAATAAAAGCACCAATTGTTATGACTTAAGCCTATGAGGCGAAGCCAATCGAAAATACTAGTCTGCTAGGTAGGAGAGCATCATGACAATGTGGGACTCATAACATTGCCACCCCCTTTGAGAGTTGACGTCCATGGTTGTTTCACTCTATCGACATTTCCCCAGCGGCAGCCCTTCCCCTTTGGTGGCTTCACTCATCTATCAATATTCGGTATACCGTACCTTAATCTAGTCTATAGGTAGCCCTTTTCGTAACTCAATTCGAGAGCACCAATTGTCACCATGAGGAGAGCCTAATCCAAAAGACTAGTCCACTAGGTGGGAGAACCTCATGGCTTACGTACCACATTAAGCCTCCATATTTATTCAATGTGGGACTCATGACAAAAATTTCCTTTTTCCAATTAACAGTAAAAAATCAGAGGCATACATAGGAGAAAACATGGCAATAGATATACCAGACTACCAGTAAATCTCCTTAATTCCAGTAATAATTCTCCTGAATCAAGGAGATCAATGAGGCTAGACAGAAATTAGGTAATCGGCTTACTAATCTCTATTAAAACTTTGAAGTAACAAAAAGGAAACAAAACTTTAAGAAGGAACCTGCAAATGATTACTAATAAGTCAGATTCCTAAACTTTTGAGTTTGAGATCAAAATTCAACACTACCTAATAGCTTAAAATGGTTAGCATTCCAAGAGGGAACAAAGTATACTAATTTGAGTGACGTGTCCCAAAAATCGAGACAACTTATAAATTGGTACATGGCTACACGATGAGAAGTATACAAAATGGTCTTTTTTTGTTCAAAAGTTCAGCATATAATTTGGATGGGTCTTGCTAATGAATACCCTAAGGATATTGGTTAAAGAACCCATAAAAAGAAAGTTTGTATTGGAAAACTAAGTTTAACATTTTTCAAAATGCTAAATACACATTTTCCCATACAAATTTTCCTTTTTTAATTTCCTTAAACAATGTCCTAAGGACACTCATTAGCATTCTCCAATTTTTACAGATAACAATTACACCTTATGTCATCTCAATATTATTACTATTCTCTTCTTCTGTGTGCTTATCATCATCATTGTTTTTTATGTAATGAAATCCAGGTTATTACAATTTTTATTTTATCATTTAGTAATTATAGAAGTATTTATAGAATTTCAAGTAATGTGATGTTAACGTAATTGTTGTATCCATTAATTTGTGCTTCAAGTTTGGGTCTCTGATGCAGGAATGCCCAGCTGCTTTTGTGTTTTTTAAAAGTCGGTATGCTGCTCTTATGTCTGCACAGACTCTTCAAACATCAAATCCTATGTTATGGGTGACAGACGTGGCTCCTGAACCACATGATGTTTACTGGTCCAATATTTGCATACCGTATAGGCAACTTTGGATCCGTAGGATATCTATACTTGTGGCTTCTGTAGCCTTCATGCTTGTGTTCCTTATCCCTGTCACGTTTGTACAAGGTTTGACCCAACTAGACAAGCTTCAGAAAATGTTCCCTTTTCTGACAGGGTTGCTTAAAAAGTAAGACGTTGCTGCACATCTTGAGCGACAAATGTCATGAACTTCTATACTCTTGGCATGGTCATTTTGTAGCAATACACATAGATTAGGATTTTGGAAGAAAGAATTATGCATGATATTTGTATGTGAAACTTCATTTTGATATGCAACATAATGAATGCGAAACCTCATTTTAATAAGCAACAAAGGTTTTAGGGAAGTTACAAAAAATGAGTTGTTGTTGATATAGATATTTAATTGTTTAGGAAAACCACTCAACTAGTTAACTATGTTGAAAGAGTGGTTGAGTAACCACTTGTTGACTTAACTAACCACTTGAGTTGTTAATTATTTCTAAACATGAAATTTTTAGAATTCCTTATTTGGAAATCTCCCATGCTTTTCTTTGACATTCTTTTAAGCTTTAAGTTATTGCCATGTCTGTTGCTTGTTTGCAGTGATGGAGTTAGTATTCCCATACTAGTTGAAGTTGCTCATCATCGATTTGTCCTTCTAATATGGCTATTATTATTATTATTGTTGTTGTTGTTGTTGTTGTTGTTGTTGTTGTTGTTGTTGTTGTTATTCTTTATTTATTTTTTAATAATTTATCACATAAGCAATGCAGAAATTTTGTATTTATGTCACACTCTTGTGAAAATTGAGATTATGATTAACTAATAAAACGACAACTCAGACAAGGAACATGGAATGTTAAGTAGGTATTTAAAATTTTAAAATGCTATTCAGTTCACTGTAAATTGACCTTTTTTTATTTTTTTGCAGGAAATATGTGAATCAGGTGGTGACTGGTTACCTACCGAGTGTGATATTGGTTTTATTTTTGTTAGCTGTTCCACCGGTGATGATGCTATTTTCAACAGTGGAGGGATCTATTTCTCGTAGTCGAAGGAAGAAGAGTGCATGCTGCAAAGTCTTGTATTTCACAATCTGGAATGTGTTTTTTGTTAATATTTTTACCGGTTCCATTATCAGTCAACTCTCAGTCTTTTCTAGTGTAACAGACCTGCCTGCTCAACTTGCGAAGGCAGTACCAGCACAGGTGATATATCTTGGTTCCGAGATGAATATATTGCGTATTTTAAATCACATATCCTCTAAATAGACTTATATCGTAGGCTTCTGTTTCATAGTATTATATTTTCTTGTTTACATGATTTTATGCACTTGAATGTATCAGATGTTTGAGCTATACTGGACTATGAACATTCTTGTTAACTTTATTCCCTTTTCTACAGGATTTTAAAAGAGAGAAATCAGTAACTCTTCTGTGATTATTGATTCACTCTATTTTGGTTTTTTCATGATATGCAGGCTACCTTCTTCACAACCTATGTTTTATCATCTGGTTGGGCCAGTTTGGCATGTGAAGTTATGCAAATTTTTCCTCTCTTATGCAATCTGTTCCAGAGATTCGTACTCAGGATTAAAGACGATTCACAGGGCGGCAGCCTATCTTTTCCATACCATACAGAGGTTCCAAGGATCTTACTATTTGGATTCCTTGGGTTCACCTGTTCTATTCTGGCACCCCTAATCTTGCCCTTCTTACTAATCTACTTTTTCCTTGCTTACCTTGTTTACCGAAACCAGGTTAATACTTCTATCATGTGCTTGTTCTCTCTTTTCCTCAGTTCATTGCGCTAAATTATTTTCTCTCTGCATTAAAACTTAGTTAATTTGTGAGATTCTTCTTATTTATGTTTTTTTTATTTCATTTTGGTTTTCGGTGTTAATATCTAATAGACTTGACCATACATAATCATTAGAATTTGTGTGGTGATGATTCCCAACAATTTTATGTGATGTTAGATTTAAGTGAATTAATTATTTGGGAATAACTAATAAGTTGAGGTCAGTCGTTGCAACGTAGTTCATGTCACTTTGTCTCACAAATGAAGCTATAATAAAGGAATTGTTAAAGGGAGGCGAGAACTGGAACTTAAAGTTAATGCTATATGGCTTGCATGGGACCTTAATAGTAAGGACTTCCTTTGGACTGATAAGAGCAGACTTACAGAGTTTGATTATGGAAATATCGTTTGGATTTGTTGTATTTTGTTATGGTTTGCGTGCAAGTTTTAGAAATTAGAAACTCTGAATGGCTTGCTTCTCACAAGGCTGTTTGTAGAGTTTAATTCTTTAATTTTTCTATGGATTGGTAGTTTCTCCACATACATCCACCTAGTCACCATCAGTTTTCTAGCTATTGGGGAGAATTTAATCGGGAGTGATGTAGATGGCCTGAAAAAAAAAAAACTTTAGTGATGTATACCTACATCTTTGCATGCAATGATATGTGATAATGTTTCATTTTTGTTTCCTTGATTTATTTTCAACCTAGAAAAAAGCTACCATCTAACATCAAGCCTTTTCAGATTCTCAATGTGTACATTACAAAATATGATAGCGGGGGACAGTTCTGGCCCATTGCTCACAACACAACGGTCTTTTCATTGATCTTTGCTCAAGTTATAGCGCTTGGGGTGTTTGGACTAAAACGCTCATCAGTTGCATCTGGATTCACCATTCCGCTGCTGATTGGTACCCTTCTGTTTCACCAGTATTGTAGGCAACGATTTCTCCCAGTATTTAAGAGCAATTCAGCACAGGTAAACCCGCTTTCTCACTGCTTCTTCCCCACCCACTTGTCTCATTCACCCCTTTAAAATTAATTCAGTTTGTTTTAGATTCTTATTGACATGGATCGGAGAGATGAGCATTCTGGAAGGATGGAAGAAATTTATGAGCATTTGCGTTCAGCATACAGACAGTCCATTTTAGTTCCAGATGCCTCAAGCCAAACCGAATGCTTCATTCAGCAAGAGGGCAAAGGGAGTGGTCAGTCCTCAGAAGATATGGAGAAAGGTTTGCTTTCATCCACTATTTGGGATTTCACTTTTCTCTCAGAAATAATGGATACAATCATGATATAATATTGACTTGGCTGTGTTTGCTTTTCACTTTTCAGGCAAGGAAATTAATCAAAAAGATAGATCATGGCCTGTTCATCGCACATTGAGTTCGGACAAAGCAGTGCTTGGTGGGAAGTAAATTATTTCTTCGGTTCTACATTGTATAATAACCATCTTGATGTGCCCTAAAATTGCCGGTGCATGAACAATTGATAGAAACCATGCTCAGAAAGAACGTGATCAGAAAGGAAGGAATGAAAATGTTTTGAGGGAGGAAATCTGAGATGAATGTAACTGTCATTCTTCGTCTAGATGCCTTTCATGTCTGGTCACGTTTGAAATATATACAAATTGTACATTAAGATATTAGAGGAATTTCTACAATTACATAAAAGATTTTTTCCCCCTATTTTGGGGAATCTGATTATATATAATAAACACCACATCAAGAACCTATCTGTGTCCTATTAACATGATCAAGTTGTATCAATTTTCCATAAGGCCTATAGTCTCAGTAAAATCATCAGCAAGTTAAAAGATTCACGTTGATGTAGGGGAATAATAGGACTGTCAAATGTTTCATGAATGAAATGAAAATCCACCTTAATATGCTTAGTGAGTTCATGAAAAACTTAGCTCAGATGATTTATTGTGCAAATTATTGCATGCTTTATTACACCAATGATAACAACATTAATGATAAGAAGTCGAGTATGTGCAAATTTTGTCATGTGCTGAGGTATTATGTTCACAAGCTTGGGATGAGTGACTACAAAGAGGTTCGGGGAACCCTATGGTCTATTTGTCGGTAATTCCAAGGTTACAAATATGGTTTGCATCAATGGAAACTACTCACTCCGGTCACTATTATAAACAAAAATTAAATAAAACACACATATTAAGGAAGTTAATAAATCTCATTTAATTTTGTTAAAAAATTAGGTTTATTATCTAAATTACCCTTCATCTAAAATTTCAATTTTTATCGTTAAAATATATCTGCATTAAATAGATCCCACTTTCAATAAGGATGAGAGGGAAGATGACCTTTTATATGTCAAGGACTATTGGAAAATAATGTCAGCATTAAATTGGAAGATGACCCTTTATATTCAGCATTAAATTGGGAATAATGTCAAGAAGTGTTGGAAAACATAATTTATATTAAGTGGGGGGTATTTTGGAAATAATAGCATTAAATTGGATGGAAGTACGAAAAATTTGCTTATATTTTAAACCAAAAAATTTAGGGTTTTTTGCTTATAATATTTGACCGGAGGAGTATAAGTGAAATGAAATGACATTAAGGTAACAGAATAAGTTCAAGCATGTCACGTTACTTGTCTAACGGAAAAGCTTGAAAACATTTTAAGTGAGTATATTATGATTCTGCTAATGATCCATAGAATATACGATTTTCTTTTTTCTTTTTTTTTACAAAACATAGAATATACGAGTTAGGTTATGCTTCGAAGGATTTACCCCTTGTATTCAAATGTCATCTTTACCATATTCTTGTTGACCGGTAATTGTTAATTTGTTACCTTGACAAACTTCCTTCTAAAATGTACACATGGAACCCTTACTCTTGACTTGTCTTGTATCAGATCCATCTAATATAAAGAATGGTATTGATGGTTGAAAGATGTTTATTTCAACCTTTGATTGATAAGATGATAAAGTTGTCCAATGATATGTTGACATATGCAAAATTTTATGACAACTTTATTGTGAACGGTTAGTGACTTTCCGACCTATGACATGTTATCTAAAGAGTAATGATATTTGTACACCCAAAGTTGATACCTAAAGTTGACATATTGGTTAATCGGTACAAATATTTGGTTAATTCTGTTCATTATATGGTTATTCACATGTAAATATTTGGTTAATTCATGATGACCCATTAATCATATAAAAAATTGAATTAACTAGATATTTGCATGTGATTAACCAAATATTTACATGATTATGGAAAATAAGTTTCATATAACCCATTAACCATATATTGAACTGAATTAACAAAAAATTTATACATAATTAACCAAGATGTCAACTTTGGGTGTCAAACCCAGGTGTTCAAATATCATTACTCTTATCTGAATGAAAAGATGACTAGAGACAAAATGAAACAGAATATTGAACCTTAGGGTATGTTTGGATGAGGTATTTGCCAAGGGTAAAGTATTTTAAGAGGGTAATTAAAATACTTCATTCTAAAATACTACTTTATTTGGGTATTAAATATGAAGGATTTTAGAAATCAAGGGATTTTATGAGGGTATTTTGTTTAAGGTAAATTTGAGGAACTTGAAATACCACCTAAAGAGGTGGTATTTTGAAATTCCCTCTCCTTACTCATGTGCCACCACACCGACGCCAGCCCCGAACCACCCGGACGACCCAGCCCTGGACCCGGCCCAGTGCCCGGCCCCTGCACCACCAGGACCCGATCCCCGGACACCCGGTGTGGGGGCGCCGGCCCCCGGACACCCGATGAGGGGGGGGGGGGGGGGGGGCGGCCCCCGGAAACCCGGTGCGGGGGCGTCGGCTCCGTACACCCGGTTCAGAGATGCCAGACCCCGGACACCCGATGCGGGGGCGTCGACCCCTGGACACCCGATGCGGGGAGCACTAGCCCCCGAACACCCGATGAGGGGGCGCCGACTCCCGGACAATTGAAATCCCAATTTTTTAAATGAGTATTCAAAAAAAAAAAATGTAATTCAAGGTAATTGATATGCTGTATCCAAACAAATAATTTAAAATACAAGGTATTTGAATTACCCAATCCAAACAAATTATTTTCAAAATGAAAGTAATTGAAGTAATTGAATTGCCTTGTATTTCAAATTCCTTGGAATTTCGAAATACCCCACCCAAACACACTTAGAGGAACATAGATTCCTTTTCTCTATATAATTTTTTTTATGTAACAAAGTAATAGCTTCACGAAACTAAAATCCCTCGAAGGAGAAGTGTACAAAAATCTTCACTATCAAGAACGAAAAATAAAATCCATAAACTGGGATAAGGTACATCAATGAAATATAATTAGTACAAGTATCAAAACGTATTTAGCTACAGACTTGTAAAGAAACTAACGCATGAGCAGCTCCGGGTTTGAGGAATGAATTTTGTTAATCCTAGAGGCACTGACAAAAAGGTTATTCCGCTCAAACCTTCATGTTGAGATAAAAAATTAACTCCACGAGTAGAAAGGATACACCCCTTCCAACAACAACAACAAGCATGTTTGTTTTACCATGGATCTCCGTTTGCGTTTGCGTTTGCCGTTGAGGCAACGCTCGAATTTTTCGCTTTGTAAAAACGGTACTATTCATGCCTCGGGAAGCCGCATCCTGCGTTCCCGCATTTATACAAACAGGCTAAACAACAACAACAAACCCTTAATTATCCATTTGATCGCATCAAACAGCAGCTCAATAAATACATTATCTCTTTTGATAGTTAATGGCAATGCCTACAATAAACAACAGAAACAGTCGCTGTTCATCTCTTGTTACCCGATGCTTATAACTTGCTCCTTTGGATGGGTTGCATCCACTTGAATAGACACAGAAAATAACCAGTTCACATGAGCAATGTGATTTCAAGTAGTCAGTTGCTGCTATTACCAGATCACATTGACCAGTTATTTGTAGAAAATTACAGTTCACATAAGCTTGGTCTACCCAATCTGCGCACAAAGATGCGCCAAAAAACTAACTTATCCATCCATCATCTATGATCATGTTGAAGCCTCCAAACTGGAAGGGGTGCTATTTTCCTGTTTGTTCTTTGCATCTTCCATAAAATTTCTCCAAAACCACAAAACCTGCATCAGTCCACCATTTGCAACATGCAAAAGGAACACCCTTGGTTGTATTGCGAACCATGCTGATGTAAACTTGACAAACACAAAGAGGCAGTACATGCCAAGAAGATGCAACTTCAAATCTTTTTCCTGTCAAGTAGCAATCCATGTGCAGAGGCGGCAAATGAAAGCATATCAAATGATTGTAATAACCAAACAAACAAAGCAACCGAGCATGCAACTGCGAAGAATAAATAAAGTTCAAAATATACCTTAGATCTATGAAACAATTCTTGTGATATCTCCTTCAAGAAATCAGCCATAAGGCAGCCAACAAAGAGGCCAACAGGAATTATAAGTTCTCGATTTATAGAGAATGTATATACAATGTCTGATAAAGAGCTAACAATGAAAAATAAAATAAGAGACCACTTCACTGCATCTTGTGCAAGAAAAAGTAGTCTCTCTAGAAGTATATGCTGAGCTTTTCTCCAAGGAAATTCTTGAACTGAGATTGGTATTGCTTCTCTAAGTTTCTCCCTCATGATTCCGATCTGCATCTTAAACTCATCAGGCTCATTATGGTCTGCCATTGATACTTTAATTGAATGGGTACGAGGATAAAATGTTTGATGGGGAGGATATATTGCTGAGCATCTATAGACTTGACTGGGTCGGCATTGAAACAGCTTAACCTGCACAAAGAATGAAGATATTGCTACAAATGAATTAACATAGTGATGATTGCAGTTTGCACATTTCCAACAAGAACATTCTGTTAAGTTATATCATGATTCATAAATTGTTTGAACTACACGTTAAGTGGAATCCCTTGCATAAACAATACAGATAGCCAAATATGATCAAGTTGACATGAATCTTAAAAGATGTAACATACGTAATATTATATGTTATATTGTATGCTTGCTTTTGGTTTATCGTAAAATATGTGTAATGCAAGAATTTATGTCCTTTTGTGGAGTCACATGAGGAAACAAAGGAATCAAATAATGTATTTGCTTGTAAAGGTCAGAGATTCGAGAACACAGAGCAGAACAGCACATCTTTCATTTTCACTTTCATATCTTTTCTAACTCCTACATGTTTTATTTATATTTACTCATGGTAACAGAGCTGGACTCATAGTCCAGCCTTATCTGAATCTCAACCCTTTCTGATATCTCTCTAGTTTCTCAACTTAGATGAACAAATATCATTATACCCAATTCGATGTTCTTTCCTTCTAAAAGTAAACTCTTTTCATAACTAAAACTGCTGTACCTTTCTGAATCAATTTCTCTTCAAGTATTAAGACAATGATTAAAGCAAACAACTTTGTTCTATAAGAGGGGGAAATCATCCTAATGTAACTGGTTATGACTTATGGCCTTATGGATTATTTTGATAATATAAGAACCATAAACCAAACCTAAGACTGATGTAGATGGAAAAGTAAAAGAAGTTGAAAATCCTAAGCATGAGTAATGATATTGCACGATTCAATTCTACTCTCAAATAATTTTCTAGCTCAGATAATTGAGACATCACCTACTAGTACCTTATGGGCTACACTCAATTTATAAGAGCTGAACTTATAAAATAAAAAATAAAAAAATAAAAAAATAAAAAAATAAAAAAAACAGAATGTTAAATTTCAGACATAATTTCAGGTATTTTGGCGGTTAGACGATGATTTAGCAGAAAACAAGGAATGGAAGCATACCCGAAACTTGGGAGTTGAAGGAATTGCAAGGGAAGGCAGAAACGCCATCCTCTGCTTGTTCAGAGTGTAACTCAATTGAATGCAATGCAATATGGCAAACGCATCAATCTTTTGTTTCTCTAGGGTTTAGCCTGCGGATAGATTATGGGCCTCAGAAGTCAGAAAGGCCCAGAAGGCCCACTGCACAGGCCGTCATCAAAATAAAATAATCGCTTTTTCAGACCATAAAACAAGGCATCATTTCTGGAACCGATCGTTCATCAAAACAAAACAAAAATGCTCATAAAAAAAAAAAAAAATTCAGGAACCGATCTGAATTCTATGCATTCAAAAATCACAAATTCACGCAGTTAGTTTGGGTATTGTTTGATAATAAGATTGATTTAATGGTATATTCGTAGGTTTTTTTTTACTTTAGGGCTTGTGAGTTTGGAAGGGAATGAAATGGGAGGGAGTGGAGGGGAAGGAGAATACATCCCTCTCTTTACTTGGGAGTGAAATAAAAAAAATGGGTTGAAAAGGAGAATTGGGGATTAGAGAATTCAAATTTTTTCTTGGACACACTAGTTATTTCTAGGGGTGTTCGCGGAATGGATTGGATCGGTTTTGAGCTAAAAAGTCATCCGATCCAATGATGAAAACAACGTACGGTTTGGATTGGATCGGCTTGTTTCCTAAAAAATATCCGATCCGATCCAATCCAATTAAATACGGTTTGGATTGGATTGGATAATTCGGTTTTTGTCCTACTTTACTTTTTTTCTTATGTCAAGTGTCCTTGCTACTTATTTAATAGTAGACAAAGGATAATCTTCATTTTAATTTGGGAGTTTGAGAAAAAATAATTATTGATATTTTCTAGCACGTTTTTTTATGTTAATTCTCTATATCTACTCTCACTTATCCTATTTTTTCTTTGAATCAACTACAGATAAATTGTAACTAATTATTTTTCAAACTTACTATATTGATTTCATACTTTTCATGTTTACTCAATTAAGTATATATATGTTATGCATCAAAACTTTTAGCAAAATATAACTTTAAGACATTAATATTTATTCTAAATAGTCTCATAAATGTCATTCCAACAAAAATATTAAAGAGAATGAAGGACATTAAAGTATGAAAAACAATGTTTAAGTATGAGTAATACTATAATTTAAAAAATAATAGTATATGTATATAATAGATCGGTTTGGATTGGATTTCACTAGAGGATCCAAAATCCGATCCAATCCAATAAAAAATTGCGGTTTTTTCGGTTTTCGGTTTATTCGGTTTTCAGTTTTTCGATTCGGTTTTTGCGGTTTGAATCGGTTTTGATCGGTTGATGAACACCCCTAGTTATTTCCACTATCTAGACAGTGTTATCGAGGACAATTATGTAGTTTTTTACTTTAGAGAATCCATTTTTTCTCGGACACACTAGCTGTTTCCACTAGATAATATTGAGTGAGTTTGTTATTGCTTATTTTGTTAAAAAATCATTTTTTTTAACTGAGTAATCATTTTTTAAAACTTGTAGTATGTTTATTTTTTTCTTTTGAAAATAATGAAAAACAGGAAAAAAAAAATTTGTTGTTAAAATGAAAATCAACTTTCATTAGCCTTTTGAAAAAATCATTTTTTATAACTAACTACTTTTAAAAAAAATTTAATTTTTGTAATTGTAAACAAATACAAATATGCTTATGCTTTTATTTAAAATCTCTAAAAATAATCACTAAATTATTTTATAACAAATTTTTTTTTTAATCTTAAACAAATGAGCTCGTTATCTAGGACAATTTTTTTCATATAACTTGTCCATTTCGATTTAATTTTATTTACTTAAAAACAACCACTTAAAATACATGTTTGGATATATTTTTGGAAAATGACTGTTTATTTTTCAAAAATTCTCTCACAAAACTTTTAATTATAAGTTGAGTATAAAATAAGCTAAATTCAAATACATAAACTGTCATAATCAAAGATAAATGTATAGGAGGCCATTAAAAATTCAATAATTAAGATTCCGATTTGAATTTGATATGTCAATAAGTATAAAACCATTTTAGTATAATAAAGCTTTATTAATTTGGCTTTCGCTGTCAACAACCATTCTTTAGTAAGCGATTTGTAATTTTTGGAGATTTTACCGCGCTAGTCACGGATGGCAATGGGTAGAGTTGGGATAGGGTATTATAATACTCGTTTCATATCCATGGTTGAAAAAATTACTCATACCTGTGTGGGTAGTAACTTTAGTATCATTACTCGTACCCTCTGGGTACCCAAGTACGCATACCCACACTAGTTACCTGTATTTTAATTGTGAAAAAGCAATAAATAACAAAAGAAACATTATAACAATTAAAAACGATTCAAAGATCTTTTAAATCTACTCATAAAATGTTCCAAATCAAAATATTTAAATAAATAAAAAATCCAAAAAGGAATTATAAATGCAACTAGGTTTACAAAGTTAAAAATCTTTTGATTAATTTTGGTTTAAAAATTTGTATTATAGTTAAAATTATATATATTAGTAATATAAATAAATAAATAAATAAATAAATAAATATATATATATATATATATATATATATATATATAGTGTGTGTGTGTGTGTTTTTGTGCGCGGATATGGGATGGGGTTTGTTACGTAGTATCCGTATCCGTACCCTTACCCATTGTATGGTTAATTACCATATCCATTGTGGGTAATTTTTGCAGGTACCCAATGGGTAGGGTACAAATTGTCATCCCTACCGCTAGTCATCTTTTAAGGGTTTTTTTTTTTTTTTTTAAAAAAAATTTAAGACTAGGAGGGTGTTTGGGATAGATTATTTAGAGGGAGTTTCAGCTGTTTTTAGAAGAAAAAAAAAACTGTTTTGTAAAATTAAATTTGTGTTTGGGTCAAATGATTAAATTTCAAAAAAGCTTTTTAAGGTCAAAAAACACTGTTTATTCATAAACTGGTCCATTGGACTGTTTTGCCAAAAAAACGTTGTTTATTCAAACCTTGCATTTGCTTTTTTCTTCTTGCAGCAAAAAAGTAACGTACTTTAGGCCCATTTATATTTTTTTTAATATAAAAGTGATTATTTTTGTACCACCCAAACGAAATAGATTATCTTAAAATCGCTTTTCAACAAACATACCCAAACAAAAACAGATTCTGATTATAATCGATTATCATAATAATCGATTATTTGAAAACAGATTATTAGCATAATTTTTTTTTTCCAGCTTTCCCAAACACGCTTTAAGAGTGTGCTATCATGAGCTATTAAAACTTAAAACCAAATTATTTTAAAAATTGATTTTATGTATAATTAATTATTGTTATAGGTCCCTTCTAGCAAAAATAGTTTATAAGGTAACTTATGAAATAACCAAACACAAGAATGGGGGTTGAATTGTGTTTATCAACTTTTTCCGTTACTTAAAAAGATTTTCGCAGGCACAGCAAGTAAGGTTTGAGTGAGAGAGGTTTAGACGAGTGAAACGTCTAATATTAAAATAGAATAGCACACACAAACAAAGAAGGTTAAAAAGAGTTTGATAACCACAGTATTAACTCCTCAAGTTAAAAAGCTAAGAATGAAACAATACTTAAGCAAAAAGATAAGGGAGTAGAAATATCATTCAAGAGATTTATACTGGTTCACCCCAAAATCCACAGGGCTACGTCTAGTTTCTTGGCAGCACCAAGTTTCCACTATAACTGAGTAAATTACAGTACAAGTATTCTTTGCATACCTAGCCTCTTCAGGCTCAACACTCAAACAAGTATTCTTTTCTCACCTAGCCTCTTCAGGCTCAAAAACAGTAAGAGATAAAAAGTTTTGTGTAGTTAATACAACTTGCAAGTCTTTCAGATCACACTCAGAGAGTGGAATAAATATGAAGTATGAAAAACTGCGAATTTATATCAAATGATTGAATGTGTATTCAATGAAGGAATGAAGAAGTTAATGAAGAGAGTAAATGCTTCTGTGCAGAGTTCTTTTGATATTCAACTTCTTGGCTTCATCTTCATTGTTTGATCTATTTAAAGGCTTCAATCAAGAGATCCGTTTTGACACAGCTTCAGAAAGTGTTTGCTTCTGACTTTGAGCTTTCTGAGACACCATTTAATGCCAAAGAGTCGTTCTGAATATTCAATAAATGCTTGGAAACGTTGGGCATTGTCAAGAGTGTCCAAGAGTACACTTTAAACTGAGCAGCTGTTCTTTCAGAGTATATGGCAGCAGGCTTCTTGTACTTGTTGCAGAGAGCTTTCCTCTTTCAGTGCAACATCAGTTTACTTTTCCATAAAGTACTTTTTACTTTGTACTAGAATAGGCAAAAGGTTACTGCAGTGGTGCAGAGATAGCATGTTTATTCCTTAAAACCTTGAAACAACGTTCTTTATTCTTTGTCCTTCGAGCTATTGTCCAGAGGTCTTCGAGATCCTTAAGAATGGCATATAATTTGAATATGGTGACTTGAACTTGATTTCTGACATACTGACTTGGTGTCAGTAATGAGAATTTTTAGACGGGTGAAAGTCATCCAAAACTTAGACGGGTGAAAGCTTGTTCTAAAGCTTAGACGGGTCCTGGCTTGTTCCAAAGTTAGACGGGTGAATGCGTATTCCAAAGTTAGACGGGTGGTCAGCTGAGCTAAACTTAGACGGATGCTTCTTGCCACGTCATCAAGTGAACTTGGTCTTTCTTGAGCGTTGACTTTCTTTGACTAACTTTTTAGACGAGTGGAAACTTAGACGAGTCACTGCTGAGCTTCTAAACAGTAGACGGGTCAAAATTAGACGAGTGACCTCAAGTCTATTTTCCTGCACACTTATCAAATATATCAGTAATTTCATTTGGTTCAATATTACCATACTTGAACTATTTGGAATCATCAAAACATAGAGGATTTACACTTTGAATGTGTTTTAGACTTATGAGTTCTCAACATTCTCCCCCTTTTTGATGATGACAAATATCTTTTCTGATTTTATTGAACATCAAAAAGAAACAGCAGAAATTTCTAAACAGATATAATTGATCAGGGTATGTTATGCTCCCCCTTAGTTTATGCACTAAGTAAAGACAAATATCAGAACAGCATATATAAAATCATGAAAACTTAATTATATTTCTCCCTCTTTTGGCATCAATCAAACAGATAAAAAAAAAATCATAGAAGATAAATTGCCAAAAGAAAAACTCATTTCATTTAATCAAAGTCATGAAAGATTATAAGTGATAGACATCACTGACTGAGTACATTGCATGACTCAACAAAGAAATGAAAAACAGAGTCCTAAAAACTAAGAACTAGGGCCTCCTTGACTTTTGAAGAAAGCTTCCATCATCTGCTGCATTGCTTGCTGCTGAGCCAACATCTGAGCTTGAAATGCAGTCTGTTGAGCAATTGCTTCATCTTGTCTTTGAATGACAGTCTGCAAACTTGTAGCCATTTCATCAAGTCTCTGATGAGCAGCAGGATCAAATGCAACAACTGGAGCAGTAGAATCTATAGTGGCTAGAGAAGTTCCAGAAGCTGATGGATAAGGAGGAGGGGTACGAGGTAACTCTTCAACAATAATATCATCCTCAGGGTGAGGATATAGAAAAACATTTGTTGACAGAGTGGTTTCAAAATCATTATTAGGATAGAATTCCTCTAAAAAAGCATGAACTCTGTCACGATGAAGAGGAGAATCTATGATAGTCAGCAGAAACTCATAAGATCTCCTAATGAGATTTATGTGAGTGAAAGGGGCAGTTCCAGGGAAATTTAAAAGAAAGAAAGGGAAAACCATGAAGAAAGGAGGGAGTGTGTAAATGGAGGGTGAGAAGGGGTAGATAGCATAGGCTTGGCTACCTCTGGTGGGAATGTCTGTCTTCTCTTCTTCTGTCAACCCAGAGCTGGACCCACATCTCCAATAGATGTCTCTATCTTTCAGAAACTGATGATGAGTCTCAGTGGTCAGAAGATTCTTCCTGTACTTGCATTTTCTGTCATTGATCTTGATGAGACTGAAGTGTTGATCTCCTGGTAAGTCAATGACCTTTTGCTTTCCTTTCAAAGTCATTGAGTCAGGCATCACTTTGATTGCAGTAGAGGGCTTCATGAAGATGTGAGGATTGAATAGCCATTTTCCTACTGGCTTCAGTGATCTTTCTAACCTCACCATCTGTCTTTCAGCTTCCAAAGAGGCAATCATATCCAAAGTCTTGCCATCAAGGTAAGAGGGACAGGATTCATTTGTGACAGAGAAGCGGGTGGTTCTGGAAGATGAGTTGTAGGGAGATAAAGTGGCTAAGGGGAGAGAGTTGTGTCTGGTTTCAGAAAATGAGTCTGGAAGGTCAGTTCTCAGAGGCTCTTGGCACTGGTTAGTGATATGGTCAGGGATTGGTGATTGTGGTGAGGAAGGTGGAGTAGGATTATCAAAATATTCAAAATCATTGATATCCTCAATTTGAGGAATATCAGAGTGATGAGATATTTGTGGTGAGGGTGGAGCAGGTGAGTGAGTATCAGACATGTGAGGTTCTGATGTAGTAGGGTTAGGTTCAGAAGAGTGATGGTTAGGTGATGTATGTGGTGGAGTTTGGATTTTTGGTGAAGTATGTGGAGTAGGAATTTTTGGTGATGGAGGTGGTGTTGGAATTTTTGGTGATGGTTGGGGGGAAGGTGATCTGTGTGGTGGTGTAGGTGTTCTTTGAGGTGAAGGTTGTGGAGTTGGAACTGTGGTGGTAGCAGGTTCTGTTTCCTGAGGTGGAGGGGTTGAATCCTTCTGAGGTGAAGGTGATGGTGATGGAGATGAAGATGAAGAGGGAGGCAAAACAAGTTTCCTCTTTGAGACAGTTGTCCTCTTCTTTTTAGGGATCACAGTCTCTTCTGATTGAGACTCCCCCTCAGCTTGCACTGTCCTCTTTCTCTTGAATACCTTGGTGATCTTAGGTACAGAGGCAGTAGCTTCCTCAGAGACAACAGCAGCAGCAGGTTCAACAACCTGAGTAGACTCTCAGTCCCAGCAGTTTCAACAGTGGTTTTTGTGACTTTCCTCTTCTTCCTCTGAAGCTGATCACTGATTTCCTCAGCTGGTTCCTCAACCACTTCAGCTTTAACACCAGGAATGGAAACAGTTGCTTCCATCTGAGTAGAGGCTTCAGCATTGTGACCAAGAGTAGGGGTCAGGTTCATCTTCATTAAGGCCAAGGTTTTTGTTGTGATCTCAGTACAGAGATCAGCAGAAACAGCCCTTCTTAAATCCAATTTACATGCCCTAAAAATGCTAGTCATAACCATTCCAAAGGGGTAATCTTTATCTTTTCCTTTTACTGCCTTTTCCATATGAATGAAGATTAGATCAGTTATGTCTATCTTGATTCCTTGGACAAGATGGAATAGGGCAAACTTTTCCAGCAGATTGACATGGTTTCTAGACCCAGTCCTAGGCATTACACAGTTTATAAGTAAAACATGTAAAAACCTTGCCTTAGGGGTCAGATACTTGGAGTCCATGTTGTCAGGGTTTGCAGTCTCATAGAGTACCAGATTCACATTGGCTTCCCCTTGATCCTTCATCCAGTCTTTGTAATGCCCAGCTCCTTCCCTAAGGCATCTCATTACTTCAGCGAGTAACTCGTGAGTGATGAAGATATGATCCTCACCAACATCCCCAGAAATCATGTGAGTAGTAGTGTCCTTGGTGATCTTCGCTGTGGTCCAGAAATCCCTAACAAGAGCAGGGAAAAGAAGTTCTTGCAGTTGGAAGAATGGTAACCATCCAGCATGGTTGAGTTCTGGAAGTACGTCCAAACCCTTGGTTCTGAGTTCATCAAAGTTTGGAACTCTTCCAGGGAGCACCTTCTTCAATTCAGCAACTGATATCTTAGTCTTCTCAAATAGCGTCTCAAGAAGGCTTTTGGGTGCCATTGATTTGAGAGAAGAGATTAGGGTTTGACAGAGAAGATTTCGAGAAGGTGAAGACGAAGAGAGCTTAGAGAGAGAGTTTGTAAGCAAGAAACTTTTGAGTGAGTAGTTTTTGAAAAGACACGGGTTTATGCTAAAAACGTTTGAGTACTTTTTGCGTTGGGAAAGAGGAAAGAGAGTGTTGCCATAAATGACAGACAGTCAATTTCAAACAAAATATAATAAAGTATTTAAGAAAAGGAGGGAAAATGCAATGTACGTGTCTCAGTCAGAATTTAGCATTGAGTGCTTTTAGCCACGTCATTAGATGCTTGGCTAAATTAGACGAGTTAAGGAATCATAGAAAATATAGACAAGTAACACAGCAAAACATTTATTCAGGTACATTATGCATGTTAAGATTTCTTCTTATAAAAACAAATCTATCTTCACTTAAAGGTTTGGTAAAAATGTCTGCCCACTGATAATCAGTGTTTACAAACTTAATTTCAAAAACACCTTTTGAACATAGTCTCTAATGAAATGATGCTTTATTTCTATATGCTTTGCTCTAGAATGCTGTATTGGATTTTTAGACAAATTAATAGCACTAGTATTATCACACCAAACAGGTATATTATGCTCAATCATTGAATAATCTTCAAGTTGATATTTTACCCAGAGTAGTTGTGAACAACAACTAGCTGCAGATATATATTCAGCTTCAGTAGTTGATAGAGCAATGGTGCTTTGCCTTTTGCTTGACCAAGAGATCATATTTGCTCCAATGAAGTGGCATCCTCCACTGGTGCTTTTTCTATCAATTCTGTCTCCAGTAAAATCAGCATCACAAAATCCAGCTAACCTGAAATCTTCAGATTTCTTATATAATAGACCAAGGTTAGTGGTTCCAAGTAAATATCTGAAAATTCTTTTGACAGCCTTATAATGAGATTCCTTAGGGTCTGATTGAAATCTAGCACAAAGACAGACACTGAATTGAATATCATGTCTGCTAGCAGTTAAATATAGCAGAGATCCAATCATACCTCGGTAGACAGTTTGATATACCTTTTTACCTTCCTCATCCTTGTTTAGAACAACTGTTGGATGCATAGGAGTACTCATAGGCTTTGAATTTTCCATTTTATACTTTTTCAGAAGTTCCTTGGTGTACTTTTGTTGATGGATATAGACTCCATCATTTGACTGTTTTATTTGAAGACCAAGGAAGAACTTCAATTCTCCCATCATGCTCATCTCAAATTCATTCTGCATCAACTCAGAGAACTCTTTGCAGAGCTTTTCATTAGTAGCACCAAATATAATATCATCAACATAGATTTGTACTACTATGAAATCTTTTCTTGAGCATTTCTTGAAAAGTGTAGTGTCTACTTTTCCTCTAATGAAATTATTTTCCATTAGATATGTGCTTAATCTATCATACCAAGCTCTAGGAGCTTGTTTAATTCCATACAGAGCTTTCTTAAGCTTATAGACATGGTGAGGATTTTCAGAGTCCTCAAAACCAGGAGGTTGCTTGACATAAACTTCCTCCTCAATTATTCCATTTAGAAATGCACTTTTAACATCCATTTGATAAAGAGTTATATCATGTTGTGCAGCATATGACATGATAATCCTAATTGCTTCTAGTCTAGCTACAGGAGCAAAAGTTTCAGCGAAATCAATACCTTCCAGTTGATTGTAACCTTGAGCAACTAGTCTTGCCTTGTTTCTTACCACTTTTCCATCTTCATCTAGTTTGTTTCTAAACACCCATCTGGATCCAATAATAGTTTTCTCTTTGGGTTTAGAAACTAGTGTCCAGACATCATTCCTTTTGAACTGATTTAGTTCTTCTTGCATGGCTAGAATCCAGCTTTCATCTTGCAGGGCTTCTTCAATCTTTTTAGGTTCCAAATCTGATATGAAGGCCATGTTGTTGTTTTCATTGAAAGCAGATCTGGTTCTAACTCCTTGAGATGGACTTCCAATGATGAGATCTTCTGGATGATAGGTCTTGAATTTCCACTCTTTCTTCATAGTCTGAGTTTCAGACTTATCAGCATCAGTCTGTATTTCAGAGACGTCTACTTTTGACTTGTCTAAAGATTCTTCTACTGCAGGATTAAGTTCAATACCTGCAACATCATCTTCTAGATCTGATAGTTCCCTATCAGTCTTCAAACTATCATTAAACTTTACATGAATTGATTCTTCTACAACAGAGGTTTTAGAATTAAAGATTCTAAAAGCTTTAGACATTTCAGAATAACCAATAAATATTCCTTTATCTACTTTAGAATCAAATTTGCCAAGATGATCTTTTGTGTTGAGAATATAACATTCACAACCAAATGCATGAAAATATGACATGTTGGGTTTTCTGTCTTTCCACAATTCATAAGGAGTCTTATTTAGAATAGGCCTAATCAGTATTCTGTTTTGTACATAACAAGCAGTGTTGATGGCTTCTGCCCAGAAGTACTTAGGAAGATTATTTTCATTAAGCATTGTTCTTCCCATCTCTTGAAGAGATCTGTTCTTTCTCTCAACTACTCCATTTTGCTGTGGAGTTCTAGGTGCAGAGAAATTGTGAGAAATACCATTTTCCTCACAGAACAGTTTGAACTACTCATTTTCAAATTCACCTCCATGATCACTTCTTATAGCAGAGATACAAAAACCTTGCTCATTTTGTACTCTTTTACTGAATACTGAAAATGCCTTATAAGATTCATCCTTGTGGGTTAAGAAGAGTACCCATGTAAATCTAGAATAGTCATCAACTATGACAAAACCATATTTCTTTCCACCTAGGCTAGCTATACTGACTGGTCCAAACAGATCCATGTGTAACAGTTGCAAAGGTCTAGAGGATGTGACTTCTTTCTTGGATTTAAAACTTGATTTTATTTGTTTACCTCTCTGACATGCATCACACAAAATATCTTTCTTAAAAGAAATGCCAGGCAATCCTCTCACAAGGTTATGCTTTTTCAATTTAGAAATTTGTTTCATACTAACATGTCCTAATTTCTTATGCCACAGCCATTTTTCATCCTCTTTAGACATAAAGCATGTTACACTTTGATCTGAAAGTTCAGTCATGTCAATCTTATACAGATTGTTTTGCCTTTTAGCAGAAAAGAGGGTTTTTTCCACTACAGTCATTGACTATGCATGCATCCTTAGAAAAAGATACAGAGAATCCACTGTCACATAATTGACTTAGGCTAAGCAGATTATGTTTTAGTCCTTTCACAAATAACACATCATGAATAATAGGTAAGGGAGGTTTACCACCAATTTTACCTAAACCAACAACTTTTCCTTTCTGGTTGCCACCAAAAGTTACATGTCCACCTTTCTTAGGTTGGAGGTCTAGGAACATAGACCTTTCGCCTGTCATGTGTCGCGAGCATCCACTGTCCAGATACCATGACAGGTGTTTGCTTTGTTTTGTTGAGAATGTCTGCAACAGGAATGATCATGACCTTAGGTACCCATATTTTCTTGGGTCCTTTTTTGTTAGTGTGAGGAGTCTGTGAAGACTTCCTTTTCTTTTTGTGAATGCACTTAGACATGATATGTCCAGCTTTTCCACAGTAGGAACATATAGATTTAACAGCTATATTTGAAAACTTTGTTGATCCTTTATGATGTTCTTGATTGGAATATCCTATACCTTCTTTGTTAAGGGAGTGCCTCTGACTTCCTAAGAGTTTGGTCAGATTATCTCTACCATTAACAAACTTGGCAAGATTTGAGGTGAGCTCTTCTACTTTCTGTTGAAGTTTAGTTACTTCTTCAGATGGTAGAGTTTCAACTAAGATCTCAACTTCAGACTTTTCAGTCTTAAGTTTACTATTCTCTTCAGCTATCTTTTCACACTCTAGAGATTTCTGTGTATACTCATTTGAGAGTTTAGCATACTGTCTCTTGAGGGATCTGAAAGCTTTAGATATATAGTTGGATTCTTCCAAAAGTTCATCATAGGCATCATTCAATTTTTCAAGTTCAGAATGTACCTCAGTTTCTGATTCTGAATCTGTATCAGCCATAAGACAGAGGTTTGCTTCAAGCTCCTCTCCTTCACTCTCAGTGGAGCTTTCATCAAGATCTTCCCAAGTAGCCATCATTCCTTTCTTCTTTTTGCTGAAGAACTTCTTGGAAGATTGCTTTTTGAGTTGAGGGCATTATGCCTTGATATGACCAGGCTTTTTACATTCATAGCATACAATGACATTTCTGTCATTAGATCCACCATCATTGTTGTGCTTGTCTTTGTTGAAGCGCCTGAAGGGTTTGTCTTTTCTGAAGTTTCTTTTCTTCCACAGCTTCTTCATTTTTCTGGTGAAGAGAGACAGTTCATCATCTTCATCATCTGAGTCATCCTCATTTGATTCTCCAGATTCTTCTGAAGATTCATCTGCTTTGAGAGCTTTTGAACTTGCTCCCTTAGATGACTTCTTATCAGCTTTGAGTGCAATGGACTTGTTTTTCTTTCCATTGTTCTCTTCAATCAGTTCTTGTTCATGAATCTGAAGAGTCCCAAGAAGCTCATCAAGTTTCATTGTTGTTAGATCCTTGGCCTGAGACACAGCAGTTACAAGTGGTCTCCATTGTTTTGGAAGACTTCTGAGAATCTTTTGAATGTGTTCCTCAGTCTTGTAAATTTTTCCCAGAGATTTCAATCCATTGGTTATGGTTTGAAACCTTCCATACATTTGGCCAATAGTTTCACCTTCCTCCATTTTGAACAGCTCATACTTTCTGACAAGCATGCTGACTTTGGTTTCTTTGACTTTGCTAGTTCCTTCATGAGCAATAGCTAGTGAGTCCCACATTTCTTTTGCAGACTCACAAGCACAGACTTTTTCAAATTCTTCTCTGCTCAAAGCACACATGATTGCATATCTAGCTTTGGCATTAAGCTGCCACTTTGTTCTTTGATCAGTGTTCATGTTTGCTTTAGGAACTTCCTCTCCTTTGTCATCTTTAGGAACAAAGGGACCTTCATCAATGATATCCCAAAGATCAGAATTAGTGGATTGTAAAAACCACTTCATCTTTTCTTTCCAGTAGATGTAGTCCTCTCCATTGAAGAAAGGAGGTCTCGACATTGAGGATCCTTCTCCAGCATGTTTCTTGCTTCCACTGGTTTCTCCTGCCATCTCTAAGATCTTTTCCTCTACACTGTTAAGTGCTCAACCCAGAGGCTGAGCTCTGATACCAACTGAAATAACCAAAGTGAACACAAGAAGGGGGGTTAAATTGTGTTTACCAACTTTTTCGGTTACTTAAAAAGATTTTCGCAGGCACAGCAAGCAAGGTTTGAGTGAGAGAGGTTTAGACGAGTGAAACGTCTAATATTAAAATAGAATAGCACACACAAACAAAGAAGGTTAAAAAGAGTTTGATAACCACAGTATTAACTCCCCAAGTTAAAAAGCTAAGACTGAAACAATACTTAAGCAAAAAGATAAGGGAGTAGAAATATCACTCAAGAGATTTATACTGGTTCACCCCAAAATCCACAGGGCTACATCCAGTTTCTTGGCAGCACCAAGTTTCCACTATAACTGAGTAAATTACAGTACAAGTATTCTTTGCACACCTAGCCTCTTCAGGCTCAACACTCAAACAAGTATTCTTTTCTCACCTAGCCTCTTCAGGCTCAAAAACAGTAAGAGATAAAAAGTTTTGTGTAGTTAATACAACTTGCAAGTCTTTCAGATCACACTCAGAGAGTGGAATAAATATGAAGTATGAAAGACTGCGAATTTATATCAAATGATTGAATGTGTATTCAATGAAGGAATGAAGAAGTTAATGAAGAGAGTAAATGCTTCTGTGCAGAGTTCTTTTGATATTCAACTTCTTGGCTTCATCTTCATTGTTTGATCTATTTAAAGGCTTCAATCAAGAGATCCGTTTTGACACAGCTTCAGAAAGTGTTTGCTTTTGACTTTGAGCTTTCTGAGACACCATTTAATGCCAAAGAGTCGTTCTGAATATTCAATAAATGCTTGGAAACGTTGGGCATTGTCAAGAGTGTCCAAGAGTACACTTTAAACTGAGCAGCTGTTCTTTCAGAGTATATGGCAGCAGGCTTCTTGTACTTGTTGCAGAGAGCTTTCCTCTTTCAATGCAACATCAATTTACTTTTCCATAAAGTACTTTTTACTTTGTACTAGAATAGGCAAAAGGTTACTGCAGTAGTGCAGAGATAGCGTGTTTATTCCTTAAAACCTTGAAACAACGTTCTTTATTCTTTGTCCTTCGAGCTATTGTCCAGAGGTCTTCGAGATCCTTAAGAATGGCATATAATTTGAATATGGTGACTTGAACTTGATTTCTGACATACTGACTTGGTGTCAGTAATGAGAATTTTTAGACGGGTGAAAGTCATCCAAAACTTAGACGGGTGAAAGCTTGTTCTAAAGCTTAGACGGGTCCTGGCTTGTTCCAAAGTTAGACGGGTGAATGCGTATTCCAAAGTTAGACGGGTGGTCAGCTGAGCTAAACTTAGACGCATGCTTCTTGCCACGTCATCAAGTGAACTTGGTCTTTCTTGAGCGTTGACTTTCTTTGACTAAATTTTTAGACGAGTGGAAACTTAGACGAGTCACTGCTGAGCTTCTAAACAGTAGACGGGTCAAAATTAGACGAGTGACCTCAAGTCTATTTTCCTGCACACTTATCAAATATATCAGTAATTTCATTTGGTTCAACATTACCATACTTGAACTATTTGGAATCATCAAAACATAGAGGATTTACACTTTGAATGTGTTTTAGACTTATGAGGTCTCAACAACTTATAGTTAATAAAGTTAATTTTTAGCTAAAAGCTTATAGTTGATAGTTGAAAACTGAACTGACTGAATTTAAAACATTTCGTTATGTCATGGAGGGAGGGAGGGAGGGAGGGGGAGGGGACATAAGCACTGTTTGGTTTGCTATACAAGCAAGCGTTTAGTGTTTACCAGATAGCGGATGAAAAATTAGCCCCGCTTGGCAATCGTTTTTTAAATTAGCATATAGCGTTTTTTCACTAGTATATAGTGTTTTTTCCAGCGTTTGAGCTTATAGCGTATAGCATATCACTTTTTCTTTCATTTTTATCCTTACTATCTTAATTAAATTCCTTACTTATCCTTCACTAACAAAATAAAATATTAATAGAAATCAATATTATTTTTATTATTCCATATTATTTATAAAAAATAACTAAAACTAAATAAATATTAAAATAAAAAATTAATATTTTAATATTTGAAATGATAAATAATTTAAAATAAATTAAAGTGTTAAAATTGATAATTATTTTAAAATAAATAATATATATATATATATAATTTATATAAAAAAAATACAAACATGTCCTTTTATGTAATTTTACATTAATTAACTAATCCAACCACTAGTTTATATATCCGCTATCCGATATTCGCTAACTTATCCGTTAGCTTTTACCAAACCGAGCCATAATCTCTTTCGTGACAAAATACAAGTACATGCTTACATTAATAGTGGACAGACTTATTATTCATCCTGATGATTGATGGTAGCAATAAAAAAAAAAAAATTGGTGAAAATCCAGAACTAGCTTATAAATATAAAATAACATGAAATGATATATTTTTATAATTTTATATAAAAAAACTTTAAATTATATTCAAAGCTTTTTAATTATATATTTATTTTATTTTAGTTTTATTAAATAGTATAAAGGGAATGACATATTTATATTAATATTTTGGTTAAAGTAATGTTTTGGTCCCTATACGTGACACTGATTTTCAATTTGGTCCCTATACGTAAATAGTTATCAATTTGGTCCCTATACGTGACACTGGTTTTCAATTTGGTCCCTATACGTAAAAAGTTATCAATTTGGTCCCTATACGTGACACTGGTTTTCAATTTGGTCCTCACCGCTAATTGGTCCCGATATAAGAGGACCAAATTACAAATTATTGTCACATGTAGGGACCAATTCAACAAAAAAAAATTGAAATCGATCCCTACATGTGACAATTATTTTCAATTTGATCCCTACATGTGATAATAATTTGCAATTTGGTCACTCTTATATAGGGACCAATTAGCGGTGAGGACCAAATTGATAATCAGTGTCACGTATAGGGATCAAATTGAAAATCAGTGTCACGTATAGGGACTAAATTGATAACTTTTTACGTATAGGGACCAAATTAAAAATCAGTGTCACGTATAGGGACCAAATTGATAACTTTTTACATATAGGGACCAAATTGAAAATCAGTGTCACGTATAGGGACCAAAACATTACTTTAACCTAATATTTTATATGAAATTTATTTTATGAGACAGGGAAGTGAAAGTTTTGTTAAAATAATAAAATATAAATTCTCTTCCAAACATGCCATATTAAACAAAAATAAATTTTATATTCAAAGAGTTAATTTTGTACAAAATTGATCTCATATGCTCTTAGTCATGTGCCAAGGGCCCTTAACTATTTTTTTTGAAAACGAGACTGCACTGCTTAGTTATTATTATATTCATAACTAACAGCCTCTTAACTTATATGACTCCAGTAAAAAAAAAAACTCATATTGCTATGTATAATATTTTTTATATTTTGAAATATACAAATTAAGAATCTAAATAATTAATTAAATTTTAAATAAAAATATTGAATAATTCATTAATACAATTTTTGCATTTAAAAATTAAAATTTTATAGAATATTTTTTTTTGACAAAAAAAAATTATAGAATATTAAAAACCACATATTATATTATATTCCCCATATATTGCTATAAATAATTACATTAGATATAAAATAAATGGGACGGTGGGAGAACCTGTCGTTTGGCTGTTGTCAGGGCTAGGGCGAGCCCTCGCTTTAGGGCCTTAATCATGGATCAATATTAATTTGTTGTGTTCCTGTAGTGCTTAATTATCATTACATTTGTCTACTGTTTGAGCTAACTGACAAGCCAAGTTTTGGAATCTTTGGTTTATGCAGTAGGATTGTTCTGTTGTGTTTGTTCTGGCTGCGGGATATTCCCTTTTACTTTACAGAGCCAAACTATTCATTCATATTATTAATTATAAATATATACACTTTAATTAAGACATTAACTATAACAGTTTTAACCAACTTTTTAAGGCTTAGAAGTTTGTGTTTATAGCTCTCTGGCGTGATTCAATTTGTGTAGCTAGCTGCCTTACGTAACGTGTTTAGCCAATTAAACAATTCAGTTAGTTACTGATCGGTATAGTAAATTTGCATGTGCGCAGGTTTTAATTAATAAGAAAAATGCTCAAATTCCCTCTCTCTTTGTTGCTTTTCTTATGAGTTGTGACATGTTGCCGAGCTAATGCTGTTTTCTTTCAATAATCACTGCAAATCGTTTGGATTATCCTAGGAGGATATACACTACAAGAAAATGCTGATTTAGAGTCGAAAATTTAGCGTCGGCCCCGACACCGACGCAATAGCGTCGGCTAAGACGACGCAAAGTGGACGCAACACTGTCAACCAGTTTTTTTATTTTTTTATTTATGAATCTAACTTTGCGTGGGCCAAGCTGACGCTATTTTTTGGGCATTAGCATCGGCTTCTGCGACGCTAGTATTGAATTTATACTTAGGGTCGGCTAAGCCGACGCTAACTTGTGAGAAACCAAATTAAACGTGGGACCAGGTGTTTTCTTCCCTCTTTTATCCTATTCTCTTCCCAACCCTAGTGTCGCTGCCGTCGCGGGAACCCTTGTGTGCCACCGTCGCTACTGCTGTTGTTAACCATCCCGCCGTCATTGCTGTTGTTGACCATCCCACCGCCCGTCACTGCCCTTCGCACGTTCATCGCCGTTTCCTCTTCACTGCTGTTGTTGAACCCATCATCTTCTTCGCGCCCTACAACCCATCATCTTCTTCTTCCTTCAATAAACCTCATCACTTCGCGCCCTTCAACCCACCAAACGCATCACTTCCAACTTCTGCCCCCAAAACCTCATCACTTCACGGTACTATTTTAATTATTCTCTCTTCAATTTCTAGATTCAATTTTTATGGCATTTGCATTGATTCTTGTTTTCTGATTATGCAAAGAGTGATAAAAACTTCTGGGCAAGTTTGAAGTTACTTGATTTTGACGATTTTGATTATTTTTTAATGTGGGAAATTTGAAATCTTTGGGTTGTTTAAGAATTGAGTCTCAATTTTTTTTCTGGGTTTATCAGTTTATGTTTGGTTACTGAGAAAGCACAGGAAAGTTCAATTTTCTGGTATTTGCATCAATTTCATTGTTGATTAATTAATTAATTAATTAGACAAATAAACGTTGCTTTCAGTTTTCTTAGCATCCAAATAGTGGATTAAAGATTCTGGGCATGTTCGAATAGATTTGAATTTGACTACTGTGATTGCAGAATAATTTTGCTAAGTAAATGAGTTATGTTGGAATTAATGTGTATGCCTGTTTGATTTGAGCAAAATAGAACATATTAGAGGAAATATTGGCCGGAAACGGTTATTCTGTATTGAAGTTCTATCTATTTTTATTACACTCCAAGAGTTCAGACCAATGTTTGTCACTCTATTACACTCAGTGATATCACACCACTCACCAATATTGAAGCACTCAATCATATTTTACAGATCTAGCAAGTAGGTTTAAAATGTTTCCTGGTTAGCATTTTTCAATATAGCAATCTGCCTTGTAATGCTTCAAAGAATAATCTAATTATCTTGTATACGGCAGAAACAGTTTAGGAAATTCTAGAGAGGGTTTGGTCCTCCACATCAGTTTTGATATGACGAATAAGATGGCCGTTTATATTTGTAGCATCTATATCATTTCTATAACTAGGTTACATATGCGATACAGTTATAATAACTAGAGAAGATGAATCTAAAAAACATCAAAGGGACCAAATGCATAAATACAGACGTGTCCACTGTGCCCATGTCACCTATTGTTGTTTTTGTTTTAATTGTTCATGTTGTTTAGCATGTGACAGACATATGGATTTATGAATTCTGTTAAGGTTTCTAAAAGAAAAGGTGAAATTGTGGTATTCTATTATAATTATTTAGTTTTCATTTCTTTGCAGAGAAGAACAAGTCTAACCTTCAGAATGTGCATAAAGGGGCAACAAAAGGGGAGAAAACAGAAAAGGTAACCTCATGAAGCATTGCTCTATGTAAATATTTTAGCTCATTCTAAAAGTATTTCAATGTGAATAGAGGCTTGTGTGCAAAAGATGAATAGAGGCAATTGGTCTAGAAACTGGAAATTGCATAAGTTTGTCTTTGAAGATGTATTGGAAAATGGAACTGAACTACCATACTATGCTCATAGAAAGGTTGTACTGATCAAGATGGGTTGTGCTTTCCCTATTTTTATAATTTGTTTTTTGTGAGTATGCTTTTACTGTGTGGGCAGCCAATATTGTTTTTTAGCATGCTTTTATTGTGTGGGCAGCCAATGTTACTTTTATTGTCTGGGCAGCCAATATTGCTTTTGTTGTTAGAAGGTTATTTTTAGTGTCGTATGGTTCAAATTGTCTGATGTCTCTTATGAATATTTGGTGTACTTGCAATAGTTTTTTATTTAATGCTATTAGTTAAGTAATGTTTAACATCTTTATTACCTTTCTCATATTCTTTAATTGTATTGTAACTACTATTTATATATATTGTTTTAAGGGGAAGTGGGTGGATGGATTCCCAATACCTTTAGCTTTATAGGATGGGATCTTTCAAAATTCTTTTGCCTTTTTGAAGTGTTTATGCAGTATACTTACCATGGAGATTGACTATTGACATAGTAGACTTGCATTCTAAGAGCTTCTTAATAGATTAATTGCATTCAATATTTAGAACCTGCTGAAATTCCATTGTCCCGTAAGTACTGATGTACTATCTGTTTTGTTACATAAGTACCACATTATATTCTCTGCTTTGGGCCTGAAATACTGATCTGTATAGTTATACACTTTTGGATGGATAATGTGGATTTTACGGGACAATGGAATTTCAGCAGGTTCACACCTTGGTCATTCAACACAATTTTTTTTTGTTCTTTGCTTTGTGTTCACTTAGTTAATTTAATTGATATGGCTGCATTTTGCTTTTTTAGTCAGTTGAGCATTGGGCAGGAATATCTTTGCTAGGGATTACTTGTGAAGAGTGCAGCTCTGTTTGTTTCTTAAGTTCATCACCTGTGTGGTTCAAGAGTTGCTGAATTTTCTACAGCTAGAGGTAACAAGTTGTTTTGCCATGCATGAAAATAATTCTCTTGCAAATAATTACATTGGGCAGTAAATGAAGTAAGAGCCGAGTAATAATATCACCTTGGTGCTCTAAATTTGATCATTCTAGCTAAATGTGATACTCTACAAACAAAAATATAATTGACACTGACACTAGTGGCTGATAATTGTATGTTTGCCACGTAGAACATGGATCGTAGTTGGATGTATGATAGGGTCAATCCTGATAGGAGAGGCTTGAAAGATGAGTTTGTTAGTGGAGTTGATGAGTTTGTCAACCAAGTTGAGGAACAACCCTACTTTTTGTCCGAAGGAGGGATCAGATGTCCTTGTGCAAAGTGTAAGTGCATAAAGCTACTGACTGCAAGCGAGGTGAAGTTTCACTTGTACAAGTTCGAGTTTAAGGCAACCTATTTGATCTGAACTGAACATGGAGAAGTGGAGCCAGATATGGACCTAGGGGGTCATTCAAACAGTGCTTATCATGTGGATGATGGAGATGAATTTATGTCAATTAATCAGATGGTGTATGATGCTTTAAGGCCATTTGTCGATGCCTCCCATGTCAATGCTAACATGGGGAACGAGACACTCAATGAAGAAGAGATGCCAAATCCCGAAGCTCAACGGTTTTATGATACATTGATCTTTGCAAACTAGCCCATTTGCGAGGGAGCTACCGACTCTAGGTTATCAATATCTGTTAAACTTTTGGGAGGTAGATCTAACTGGCATGTTCCTCAAAAGGGAATAGATCATTTTGCCCTAATCATTGCCAACATAGCTGAAGAGCTAGGATCAAAACAATGCTTACCCGAGAACCATTACCAAGCAACGAAGTTGGTGTCTAAGTTAGGGTTAAAGGCTGAGAAGATTGATTGTTGTGTAAATGGTTGCATGTTATATTACAAACTAGATAGAAACTTATCTGAGTGCAAATTTTGTCAAGCTGCGAGGTATGTTCCTCCACGGAAAGGGATGGGAAAACACAAAAATGGTCCGGTGAAGAGAATGTTTTATTTGCCAATCATTCCCAGGTTACAAAGACTGTATGCATCAATGGAATCTGCGGCTCGAATGAGGTGGCATCATGAAAATAAGGCAAGTTCGAATGTTCTGCGCCATCCGTCCGATGGGAAAGCGTGGAAACACTTCAATGATGTTTATCCAGATTTTGCCAGTGAGCCAAGAAATGTAAGACTGGGTCTATGTGCTGATGGGTTTACACCTTACATCCAAGCGTCTACTTCTCCATACTCATGTTGGTCGGTCATAGTTACGCCTTACAATCTCCCTCCTTAAATGTGCATGACCAAACCATACATGTTCTTGACTTGTCTTATTCCTGGACCATCAACTTGCTGTACCAATTACAGAAGTTGAACCATTACAAGGCTTACTTGACGAAACCGTAAATGGGTCCGAGCAGATAGTTGACCGTAATAACAATCCAATGGATCGGGATGGTCAATCAGAAGATGAAGATGTTTCGATAGAATGTAGTGATGAAGATGGGGAGGAGGGGGAGGACGATGACGAAGATGAGGACGATTATGAGGATAGTGACAAGGATTAGATTAGATTATATGTTAAGAATATGTATTGGACTATTTTAATATGTATCCCAATATGCACAAGTAAAATTTACATACATGTTTAGAATATGTATCTAACTATTTTGATGTGTATCTTATTAATTACAAGTCAATTTATATGCATGATTGGATCATATTTATATCTATATGTTATATTTTTCACTACAGTAAATGTCAGGACGAGGTTGAGGGAAGATGCCTACCAGTAGAGGTCGAGGGAGGCTTCTACGACCCGGCGATCTTGCTGCAGAGACACAACGCAAAATCCACCATAGACGGACTACAGAACCAACTTCTGAGCCTATAGCACCATCGGTCCTTCCTTCCCAGCCGGTCGTCACACCACCACCTTCCGAGCCTACCACTGGTTATGTCACTATGATCCCTACTCCAGGATACATGCCCCCTAGGCAATTTGAGTGTGGTTCATCTTCATACCGCATGCCACAGGAGCCTATGTTACAGCAGCCTCCCCATGAGGAGGTAAACCGACAGGAGGAGGAGGAGGGGGGGAGAAAGAGGGGGAGGAGGAGCAGGAAGGGGGGGAGGAAGAGGAGGGGCATGCCCCTCGTCGTCAGCGTCGACCGAAGCAACACCAGATGGATGCTGACGGGAAGGTTATCATACGTCCTATTGGGAAAGGGTAAGTTGGACTTTTCTTTGTTTCTTTATATATTTATTAAGCACTTGATTTTATGTATGCATTTGATTTGACATTTGACATTGAGTTTGAATTTTTTGTAGATGGACTCAAGCAAAAGCTGCTGCGGATGCGATTAAGTGTGCCATCACTTCACAGTTTATGGGTCCTCACTATTGCTGGACTGTGACCCCTGAAGCGGTGAGGAACTTTTGGTGGACAAGGTTTAGGGTAAGTTCTATATTGCTTTTTATTATTAGTCAGTGCTAGGGAGTATCAGGTGTATCACCATTATTAGTGAGTGCTAGGGAGTATAAGGTGGAATCACTACCTTAGTCTTAACTTTCTCCATTATGCTACTTTCTAGTTTCTAGTTATGTCTCTCTGTTTTCGGGCTACCTCTATTTATTTGCACTCCTTCATTCATGCATTTGAGGTAGTGCAGAAACCTGATTACCATAATGAGGAAGCCATGGTAGATTGTTTTTTGTCATAGTGGTCAATGATTTTTCTGCACAGTCAGATAGAAAGATATAAGCATATATTTAATGTTAAATCATCCGGATAAAGACAAACAACCTTGTTGCGGGGCATTGTACATCCTGAACTTATATATATTCCTAATTAACTGACTAAGTATACCTATTTATCTGACGAACTATTTTGATTAATTCTTTTTGCAGGACAAAGTTTCTTGGGATCCTTGTCATCACAACACCATGTATAATATCTTTGTGCAAAAATGTGCAAAACGTCTTTCGAACATCATATGCAAGAAAAGGAAGAAGGGGACGCAACCTAAATGGATGGGGGGCGAGGCATGGATTGGTCTTCTTGAATATTGGCAGAGTGATGCCTTCAAAAAGATATCAACTCAAAATAAGAAAAATCGGGCTTCAGAAAAGGGTGGGGCAGTTCACACGACAGGTCGCAGGGCTCACCTTGAGGTGGCACTAGACATGGTATGTATTTACTCAATACTCATTGTTTAGTCCATTATCATATACTGATTTTATTTGTAAATTAATATGTGCTGGCTTTTTGGGTAAGACGAAACAAGTGAGGGGCATGTGGATCCTGCTGAGTTCTTTAGGGCCACCCACCAAAAGAGTTCTGGTGAATGGGTTGATAGCCGCTCACAAAGAACATATGTAAGTTGGTCTTATACATTATTTTTATATAACTTGGTCATTAAAGTATGCATCTTAATAAGATTTGTTTCTGTTCTTTATTAGGAAGAGTATCGTGAGCGTTTGAGCCAGATACAGATGCAGGTTGGTGACACATCCACAGATTTGATGTAGGAGGTGGATGGGGCGAGGAAGCTTCAGTTGTGGCAGGAAGTTGTTGGGGGTAGGACCAGGGGACGATGTTACGGCACTGCAGACTTGTCTTTGAACGTTCGCCGTGGTATGTCTTCATTAACTCAGGAGTCTCGGGCATCTCCTAGTCATAGTAATAGGTTTGAGACCGAGGAGGTCATTGCACTTCGTGAGGAGGCAGTAAGAGCTAGGGAGGAGGCAGCCAGAGCTAGGGGGGAGGAAGCCTCAGCTAGGGAGCAGGCTGCCAATTTGGAGGTTCAGTTTCGTGCTATGATGGAACGAATGACAGCTTTAGAGCGTCATAGTAGTCGGCATCATCCGCATTCTGATTATGATACTGATCTTGACGATCATTCGTTAGATTAGGCATCATGACATGGTCCCTTGCAGATGTTGTTTTCATTTACTTTAGACATTTTTCATTTACTTTTCGAGTACTTTGAAGTTTGTGTTCATTTACTTTGACATTTACTTTGTGTGGTTTGTAAAGAGAGGAGCTTAAGTGGAGAAACTAGAGTTGGGTCTACTATGTTTTTGTTTTTTTATTGCGATGATATGCCAGGTTGTATGCTTTATTTGGTTGGTATGTTAGACTTGTTAAAGGGTTGAGACCCCAAGTACTCTTTATATAAAATCAGGTTTTATAAAAAGAAAATATTTTGATATATACTTTATTTATTATTTCAGTTATGTTGATTTGGCATTTAATGCCTATGTTAAGTATATTTTTATTTTATATTTCCAGGTTTTGTAATAATAATAATACAGATACTAAATTATTATAAAAAAAAATAGTGTAGGCCTGGCCGACGCTAAAGCCTACGCTTTGGCAAAGACAACTTGCGAAGGCTAGGCCGACGCAAACTTTAGCGAAGGCTAGGCTGACGCTAAACTACTGTGATAAAGCATCGGCTAAAGCCGACGGTAATTCTTGCGAAGGCTCGACCGACGCTAACTTTCTCTACCAAAGCGTAGGCTTTGGCCTACACATCAGCCGACGCTAAAATTAGCGTCAGACATTTCCTATATGATCTTTGCTGCCATTTAGCGTCGGTTTGTCAGCACTAATGTTAGCATCGGCCATTAATGTCCGCGGCTAAATGTTGCGTCGAGCTTTGTAGCGTCAGCCACGACACCGACGCAAAGCCGACGCTAAATGGCCATTAGCGTCGGTTTTTTTCCTTTTAGCGTGGGCTTTTGGCCTACGCTAAAAGCTGATTTTCTTGCAGTGATATGATAGTATAAGACGTTATAATATAACATAAGTTATACATTTTTTTTTTATCAACAACATAAGTTATACATTAATTGTATGGAGGTGTTTGTTGAAGAATGAAATGGCAGAATGATGAGTGTTGGGATCTTGTGGCAATTAGGGTTGGGAATAGGCCAAACCACTCGTCAGGAACTTATAGACTAGTCTATTAAAGGTCTAGCTCGGCCTATCCTATTTAATAAAAAAGTCAAGTCAAAATATTTTTAAAAGCTTACATAGTTAAAGAGGTCATATCTAAGACTTTAAAAATAGCCTACTAGGCTTATCAGATCGGCCTATTTAACACACACACACACACACACACACACACACACACACACACATATATATATATATCATAATACTATAATATATTATTTATATTATTTATATATAATATTTGAAAGTAAAGGCCTATTGACCTATTTAAATAAAGTGGCATACTTGCTTATTTATTTGTGAAGGCCTAGTGGCCTATTTATCAATATAGATCTACTGACATCTTTATCATTAGAGGTCTACGAGCCAATTTATAAGTTATGACCTATTTATAGGTGAAGACGTATTTAAAGGTCTTGTTGATAAGTAGGCTTTTAAATAGTCTTTCAGGCTAGGCCAGACTTTGAAGTAAGTCATGCTCAGGCCTTAAAATTGGCCTATATCAGGTTAATAGGTCAGACTCAGGCCTCGAGATTGAACACAGACCAGGCTCAGGCATGTGGAGGCCCAGCTCGGCCTAGCCTATTCTCAGCCATAATGGTAGTGTATGGGAGTCCACAAAAGCCTACGCGTCAGTCTTTATGGGATGAGCTAGAGGATATTAGTACTGATATTATGGTCCATGGTGCGCTATCTATAGGAGATTTGAATGTTATTCTAAAGATGTCGACTGAGAAGGAAAGGTGGAGTTCGATAGCTAAGGTTTAATGAACTTTTTATTCCCTAAATAGTGAGTGAATTTTGGCTTTAGTCCCTTTACTCTTTTTTTATTTGTCACCGTAAACTTAAAACATTTGGTTTTAGTCCATGTTGTCAGTCACCCTCTGTTAAGTACGGACGTGGCTAACAGAATGCCACGTCAGCAAAAATATTTTCATTTTATGCCATGTCAGCTGCTACGTCATATTAAAACTTTTGGTTTTATTTTTTGGTTTTGGTCCTTATGAATTTAAAAGTTTAGGTTTTAGTCTCTCCCACCTCACCCTCTGGTTTGTGTGTTTTGTATACTTAAATGTCAATGCAAGGGTTGAACACCAATTTTATTAAAATAAAGTGTATCATTTAGTATGGTAATTCATACTAATTTGAGTCCAACATTCATATTGAGTCCATTTTTTTATTTTATTTTTTGCAATTAGAGTCAGCATGATAATTTGCACATTTCGTATAGTCTCAACTCCTGAAAATCTATTTTCCAGTGATGATAACATATTTGAGTCATAATAGCAATTGACAGTTACTGGAGTGATATTTGAGTCTTAAAACAATAAACTGACTTCCATTAGTTAAACAACTCCAAATTCCTTACCAAAAAAAAAAATTATCATAAAACAGAAGGCCGATGAAAAATTACAACAACTCTAGCCTTTGCACTAACAGGAACTAAACCCAAAAGTTTAGAGTTTACAAGGACAAAAACTTTTAAGTTTTAATATGATGTGGCAACTGACGTGGCATAAAATAATAATATTTTTTGCTGACATAGCAGTGATGACGTGGCACTCTGTGTAGAGGGTGACTGATGGCATGTGTAACACGTTGTTTTCTCGATTAAGGAATCGGACAAGGATTAAGTGTGCGTGAAGGATTAATATTTGCTCGTTAAGTGCTAATAAGTCAGTATATCAAGTTTGAGGTTGTTCGGACTTAAACCAGACTCAGAATGCACCGAAAAGCGTGAAATCGAGCAACCGACATTAGTGAGCACGCTCAAGCATGGCATGGCTCACGCTCAAGCGTTCTGGGCTTCAACACGTAGCTCCACATGTCTGTTGCATGGACATGTGGCAGAAGCAGGGTTCCACGCTCAAGCGTGGGGTGGCTTGCGCTCAAGCGCCAGCGCCACCTAACCCCACTACATCATCTTCTTCCACTCATTGCATGGATCACTTCATCATTTTCTCAAGCACGAACCAGAATTCTAGAGAGAGGTTAGAGCTGTTCTAGTGAGAGAAAGTCCAGTTTCTGAGATCGTCGGTTTTCGATTCCGACTACATATCTGCGTTCAGGGTGACAAGCTGGTCGAGTACATACCTTTGATTCGCGGAACAATAGAGATAATGCTAGAATTGTTAACTCGTCGACATTGTCATTTATCTCGTTTTGTAAATCTTGCTTCGATTCTGGCTTTGTCTGTGAAACTGTTGCAAGATTAGGGTTTATGATTTTGTCGGGACTCTTTCCATGTGTTCAGGGTGAAATTCCGAACACCGAGGCGTTCGTTGTGAACGAGGCAACGGGTGTGTTGGTGTGAGATGCACGGATTTCAAGGCGTTGACATTACGTTATGACTGTCTAAGGTGGGGAGAAATTATCTGACATGCCGGCGAGGCAAGCGTAGTATCGTATATTATGATGTATGCGTAGGGTGCCCCAGACCCTACTAGTTGTTGAGTAGCTTGCAATAATTAAATCCCTAGTGAAACTGATTTTACAACTGTATACAGGATTTAGTTACGTCACGCTTATCGATGTTAGGACTGTTTATTGTTTTACCTGCATATGCTGAGATTGTTTGTTGCTTTTTATTGATGTTGATGGTTTGCTGCTGTTTGATGTGTGTTGTCTGCTTTATATGCATGATGATGATGATGCCTGATGTTATGATGATAGAGATAATGTTAAGTCATTATTGATTCTGAGATGATGATATTATGTTGTTGGCGTTGATGTCGTTGAGGTTGTCTAGATTGTCTGTTTGTGCTGTTGGGAACCTAGTTGACACTGAGGGTACATTGTTGAGTTAATGATGATAATGGATTTTTGAAAGCGGTATATGGGTATTGAGTTGAGATTGTGGATGCCGAGTGCATCGTGTTGTGTGTAAGTGAGTAACGGTACCGATGTCAACTTAGGTTATGTTGCATTGCATATTGCCAAAGAAGCGAGCCGAGTGACTGGGAGTCATGCAAGGTTGGGGCACCCGGGTGGGGGTACAGAATGTTGTGCGGGAAGGTTAAGGGAACCTTTGGGATATAGCCGGGTTCGGATTGATAACAATGGCCAATGGTTTGCACCCATTGGGTCGTGGTCTCCGCTAGTACTTGACTATCTCGACATCTGACCCGGAGTGTTCCATTCTATGGCGGACGTTCCGAGGAGACCAAGATACCCCTATTGGAGTTGAGCTCATAGGGGAAGCACCCTTATTGGTCACGGCGAACGGAACTGTTACCGTGAGAAACCAACTGACATTCTCTGGGCGACGGATAGGCCCGAGAGAGAAAGAGAATGTCCGGGGGATCAGTTTCCTTAGAGTGAGAGATCAGCCGACATGCATAGGAGTGTGACTCGTTAGAGGATTGATACTAGTCGGATAATCGAGGTTGACTGTGACAGTATGATTCGAGAGATGTTTGATGCATGTGTTGACTGCTGTTTGATAGTATGATGTACTATGTTTTCCCTATCCATGTTTTATGGTGATGTCGAGATTCTTATCACCCATATTCTTCTTCTTTTCTTCTTCTTTCTGTGTATGTATTGGTTCGCTAGATAAGCAACAGCAGTACGCTGATGGCGATCGGACTGGAGCAGCGGCAGATACACTACCTACAGATGGTTCCGCCAAGGGTCCAGACCCTAGGGGACATTAAGATCGTATATCATGATGACCATGGGTGGCAGGTCGACCACTCACAGTTCTTCATGAGTTACGTCGGCCCGGTTAGTATCTACGTCCATCTCGGAGGAGGACCTGATTTCACTATGCTCGTGTTCGTATAGGATATCTCAGCGGCTACCTTTCTCAGAGCTCTAGATCCCACCCAACCATCATGAGTTTTCAGAGGATATTTGGAACCTGATAGACCGCACTTACGCCCACAGTAGACTCGGAGTGTTATGGAGAGGTCGCGGGGGAAGGAGCATACAGACAATGCATCACAGCCGTCACCGGAGGGTTGTGATCAGTAGTGACGAGTCTGTTGGGAACAGGGTGTACAGACGCCGTTATGGCGAGGGTACGGGTAGTTCCAAACGCCCATATCTCCTGTGATATGGTTCGTCGGTAGCATCTGCTGAGAGCCTCAGTGAGCATAGTCTTCTTTTGATCTTTTGATGTATTTTGTGAGAGGCAGGCGGGAAGATGTTGTCTGTATTAGGTTTTATGAAGCTTTTCTCTGTGACCAGTTTCTGTTATCTATTTCTTTTCTCAGTTTGTATAGACGGTAGGTTTCCGATCCATCTGTTGGGATCGATGGTGCTCGATGGACATGTTATATTATGTATATAGCAGTTGTTTTATCTTTCTTCCGTTGTGTATGTTTTAAGTTTTGTTTTTCACGTTTCTGCAAACTTATAATATTTTCAAATGTATATCCGCGCTAACGCTAATAAAACAGACTAAGGCTTAGTTAATTAGGATTGTTCATTAATGGGATGTCGGGGCATCTCAGCTTGGACTAAAACCAAAAGTTTTAAGTTCATAGGGACCAAAAACAACGGGAAAAAAAAAATTATAGGGACTAATTAAAACCAAAACTCACCCACTTTTCAGGGACCAAATAGTTCATTAAACCGATAGCTAATACTAGTGTTTGTAGACTTTCAGTGTTGTCTTATGGAGTGTGGCTTTGATGATATGGGGTTTAACGAAAGTCTTTTTACATGGCATAGAGATGATCTTAAGGAGGGTCTTGATAAAGCACTTTTCAACATGCAACGACATATTCGGTTTGAAGAGGCATCTATTTTCTACCCCCGATTTAAAATCAGATCATGCGTCGCTCTGGAATGGTGCAATTGGACGTCTACTGAGATGATTTACGTTTTAGAGTTTGAATTCAGGGGGATGATTACGACTAGGAAATGTATTAGCACCTTATGTCATCCGTTAATGGTTACCTGTTTAATCTGAAGTGTTTGCTTACTAAAATGAGTTGGTGCTAGACTACCACTACAGTAATGCTTTTGCATGCCTATCTGCCTTAAAAAAAGAGTTGGTGCTTTGTTATTGATTTTAAAATAAAAATATTTTGGATTTTTTAGTCTTCAGCATTCCATCATTCCGACATATTATAGAAAAAACTATTAATTGGCTATGACAAGGAATGAGTGGCTAGTGGCTAAATTGCCATTTATTTTATGGAATAAATTAAAATCCCATAACTTATTAAATATGATTGTGGTATGTTGAAGTTTAAATTCTTACAAACTAATTTATAAAAACAAAAGAGATTTAATTCCAAAAAAAAAGTTCTTTTTAAAAATAAGGTTTGGAGAAAAGAATATACCACAATCACAAAGTTAGGGACAAACAAATTTGCCCACATATATTTATTATTATTATTATTATTATTATTATTATTATTATTATTATTATTATTATTATTATTATTATATATTTTTTAAAAGAAATGTTATTATTATTACCATAAAATTTTAATCTTTACTTTATTTTTGTCAAGAATGTTCTTTTTGTTTTATTTGTGAAAATTAGACCCCTTCTATACTCTTGGGAAAATCTAACAAAATAGCTTCAAAAAAATTAGGTATAATTTATGTAACCGTCACTCCGATCACCTCCCAATTATTTTTTTTGTCGGTAAAGTTTTTATATTTTAATTTATTTTTATAAAGAATATTTTTATTTGGTTTGTGTTGCTACATGGATAGGACCTTGGCCCAAGCACAAGTCGGGCCCTGATGGACCAGGACTATTCCAAGCTAGCCGATAAGATAGCGGAAACCAAGGTCGGTTATCTTGCAACATTAAGGGGTCGACGCTATACAAGCAACACAAATGGTCATGACAATTACTCTGAAAATCCATAACGGTTTTGTAACCACCTACATTGATGACGTTCTTAATCACTTATAATGACTCACTAATGCTATTAACAACCACCCCATCTATATATATTAAGCCCAAACCTCAGATAGAGACCATCTTCTTCATGCACCAAAAGTCGAGTAATACCTCGGCATTGTTCTTCTCATACTTAGAACTATGTTTACTTTGATTCCCACTTAGGATATGTAGGAGCATAATACACCCATTTTGTCAAGCTATAATCATATAATTAAATTCTCAGCTCTCGAAATCTACTCAAGCATCTCGGGACTTATAGTTTTTGCCTAAACATTTGGTGCCCACCCTAGGGCCACGGTAAAACCTTTCCATGGCCACACATATCAACTATTTTCATTTACTATTAGCTGAATGATATATATATATATATATAATATATATATATATATATATATATATAGATTCAGGAAATGAATAGATAATATAGTACTTCATTGATTGTTATATAAAAAATGAACATAAAAGAAAATAATTCCTAACAATTTCTAAGAACAACAATTAGTTCATCAAATGTTTCTATAACTGCTATCTTGAATCCTTCCATCACATCAATGATATATTGATGATCAACATCAGAAGATGGCAATGAAGACAAGGGTCTGTCAGAAGTTATTGCTCTCACAGAAGGTGACTCCTCTTGAGTCATTTTTCCCTTCTTGGGATCTTCTTCCAATAAGCGATGTGGTTGTGGTGCGCTTCCAAATGCCTCGTGATAGGCACCCCTTCTTGTTGATTGGATCTCCCCCAGAGCAGATTCAGTTAGAGACATTGATGACCCTGGTTCAGGATACATAGATTCTGAAAAAGAATATAGAATGATAGGATTCGGATTTTCCATCTCTTCCCACGGTTTAATTTTTGCTATATTTATGAGGTAGTCGAAGGTGAAGGGTTTGCATGAATGTTTCATTTTAAGCACATCATGCATGTGGACAAAATGATGCCTGAAGATAGTTTGAAAGAGATTTCCATCGGGGATATCAATATTCCTACAGAGACAATATTACATATGTTCCATTAAAAGGAATGGAAGATTGATTTGAGAGCAAGTGGGGAGGTGATAAATGATGGTCAATTCAGTTTTTGAAACATCCATGGGACTGAGGGTGGCAGGAACAAAGAAAGAGCGAAAACACTCTAGGAAAAATCGAGCCATGCTGGTGATTAATTGTCTTTGAGTCTTCTTTTTTTTAGCATTGTTCCCAAATATGACCCGATAAACCTTCTTTAGAGAAAGACTCGGGTCTTCCTTTATCCACTCCAGGCTTCTGTAAGTCATCAAATCGCTGTGTGGAGCTATTGTTATGGCAGCAATAAAATCCTCATTGATTGTCACTACTTTTTCAGTTACTTTGGCATTGATGGATCCGTCAACTTTGATCTCGGAGTTGGACCAGAACTCTCGAAGTTCTGTCATAGGGATGGGATGATCAATATTGAAGAAATACTTCCATCCTTGAGCCTCGACCTCTGTAGTAACGTCAAATCCATAACTTTTGAGCTTTTCAAGATCAATTTTCTTGATAGGTCTAACGTTCTGAGCAGAAGACTTGAGGGCCATCGTGGGAAGTTTTTCTGAGAATGAAGTAAGGAATGGTTACTTAGTTTACCATGGGGAGCTCTTTTTATAGAGAAGACGTGCGAAGAAGAGCAGTCATGCAGTTTCGAAGAGATACTGTTAAGATAGTTAGAATTGGTTAGAGTTAGTTTGAATTAATTGTAGTTGTTAGTTAGTTTTCTTTGATTAGTTGGCTATATAAATCAGGATTACCCACTGTATTTTTTACTTTAATCACTTATCAATATACAACTTTGCATTCTCTCTCAACTTTCTCTTCTCCCTTTACTCTGAAACCATGAAATTCAACATGGTATCAGAGTCATTCCACCTACCTCGAACATTTTCTCCCGCTGCATTTTGCCATTTTCCTTTTCTTTTCTTTCCTTAATTTATTTGTTCTCTTCAATTTTCTTTTACCCGAGAAAATCCAAAATCTTCATTTTGCTATAGTTCTTGTATCTTCTAGTTTCATTTTTTTTGGTTTCGATCCAAGAGGTTTTGGTTTCAATCTTCATCTGTTCAATCCATGAGATGCAGAGTAACTAATCCGAGTCTTGATTCCTTCTTTCGCTCTCCGCAATGGACGTCGTTCTTCTCAATCTTGATCTCTGTGTTTGCTGCAATTTTTGGCTTCGTCTCTTGTATTTTATTCAGATCTGGATTCTAGTTTCTTCACCAGTGGTGATATCTGAGTTTTCTTACTTTGATCTCAGTTTCCGCCATTGACGAGTTCTTCAACCTCTTCAATAGAAGGACGAGATCTGGTCGCCGTGTGTCGAGTCGCCGCCGCCTTATCCGGCAAATCCGCCTGTTCTGGTTTCTTCATTTCTGTCCTTTGTGCTATAGAAATGGCGTTTTCAGCGTGTTTCGTTGCCAGTTTCCAATCTGGTTTTTGGATTTACTTTTATGGATCTGGTCATCAATCGCCGCCACCAACAAGTTTGTTGCCTCCTTTCTTCAGTGAGTCTTGAATTTGCGTAGTTCATGGTTCTGCAGCACGATCACGTTTCTGTTTCATTGCATTTCTTTTCAGATCTGTTCCTTTCAAGATCAATATTTCTTAAGGCCAAGATTTTTGGTTCTTTTCCTTTTGGATCATTTGAAGATGCAACTGTAGATTTGACAATTATTTGGAGTTTGGTTGTTATTGTTATTGGTTGAGCTTGAGTTTGATGCTCATAAGGTGTTTGTGATTAATCCTCATTGAAGACAGATCCAGTCCTTTTTGGCTCACTGAAATCTAGTTGTCATGGATTCAATTTTAAGATTGGTTCGGTTGTTTAGCCTATTGGATTTATTGTTGTAAGCTTTTGTCCATGGTGGTTAAGCATTGATGTGAGCTTTTGCCATGGATGGCTAAGCATTGGTTCTTTGTTTCTTGCTTCTGTCAAGTGGTTAAGTCTTGAGTCGTGGCTTCTGCTTAGTGGTTAAGCTTTGCTTACCTATTTGGCATTTGATGATTGTCCCCGTAATGGGTTCTTGATTTTGTTGGAGTGAGTGCCGTGGAGACAGTGGAAGAAGTTTGAATGGGCCCAGAAGTAGGTCGAAGACTTCTAGGAGTTATGCACCTCGGCCGCTGCCACTTTCGTTGTCAGATTTTTACGGATTGTTCCTCTGTAATTTTTCATTAGTGATTCTTATTCCTTTTCTTTTGGATCATGTTGTACATCCCAAGCTGGATGTTAGTTAGTTTACTTGGATTAGCTGGCTATATAAGCCAAGATTACCCATTGTATTTTTCACTTTTAACCATTTCACTAATATATAGTTTCTCATTTCTCTCAACTTTCTCTTCTCCCTTTACTCTGAAACCATGGTGTTAAGATAGTTAGAAATGGTTATAGTTAGTTACAATTAATTTTAGTTGTTAGTTAGTTTTCTTTGATTAGTTGGCTATATAAGCCAAGATTCCCATTGATATTTTTGTTGTAAGCTTCTGCCCATGGTGGTGGTTAAGCATTGATGCAAGTTCTTGCTTTTGTTAAGTGGTTAAGCCTTGAGTGTGTGGCTTCTGCTTAACGGTTAAACTTTTGCCTTTGTTGGCTTTGATGATTTTAGCTAGCTTCTACCTTGTATGGTGGTTAAGTACTTGGAGCTTCTGCCTTTTACGGTGGTCAAGCATTTGTGGGCCTGCGTGCCTTGCCAATGTGTTCTTTACATTATCATTGTATTTTTTTCTGGATACGAATTTGTATTGATCATCCCAAGCTGGAAGTGTTATGTATACCTTCCAGCTTGCTAGGGGCTATTAAGATAGTTAGAATTGGTTAGAGTAAGTTAAAATTAATTTTTGTTTTTAGTTAGTTTTCTTTGATTAGTTGGCTATATAAACCAAGATTACCCATTGTATTTTATTTTTACTTATATCACTTATCAATATACAACTTTGTATTCTCTTTCAACTTTCTTTTCTCCCTTTACTCTGAAACCATGAAATTCAACAAATACAATAAATAAAAGTTACAACGTTAGTGGAGATGGAGAAAAGGAAGACGTGCAGTCGTGCTGTCACTTGGTATCGTTCCTGCTAAAATTTGTGATATCAAGAGATAACAGTGTTTCTTCAGAGAAGCATTGTTAAATGTATCATTTTAAATAGTGTTGCCCACACAAGGCGATATTAAAGGTATGATCCACAAAAATAGCTGCTATAATGAAGAACTGTGACCACTATTACTCACTCTCACTCTTTCAAATTAGTGAACGCTCTCAAACTCTTGCTTTCTTTCTCTCAAACTTAAACTCTATGACTCTCTCCCACTATTATGCTCTCTCTCGCTTGCTCTCTCTACAACTAGCAACTAACTCTCTCTGTCTTCTCTGGTAAGTCTTTTCACCTCTATCATTGAAATACTTAGGGTTACTTTTACAAATTTCATTGCTGTTAAATGGTTACTTAGGGTTACGTGAGTAACTTAAAGTCTCTTCACCGTACGTTTGCTAGAAGCTTCTATTGGAAGGTTCCCCTTAGCAACTTATGTGTTTTATTTGGTTAATTTGCTTCTTTAACCTTTTTACATATCATGTGCTGGTAATTAATTTTTCGATTCTGTAGGTTGAGTTTCGAAGGATGCTGACGATTATCACATTGTTTCTTGAACTTTTTCAAAAATCCCCTCTCTTTGAGAAGTTACGATTGGAAGGTTCAAGACTGTAAGCCCTCCTATGGGTTTTATTTTTCCTCTAACCTTTTATCAAAACATGTGTTGATAATTAATTTTTTAACCTTTTGCTTCTTGTTACTAACTTATTCTGGATGATAACAAGATATTAGTGAATATTTGTCATTGTCTTTTCAGATATTTTTTTCCTTTATGTTTCGATAATGCATAATAGTACTTTCAACATGGGGGATTGTTTTAATATTTTGTTTGATAGAGTTATAATGGCTTTTCTTTTAATCATCAATGTTTAATTATGATCGATTTTGTTGATTAATCTTTTGTTTGCTGAATGTTGAATGCTGTTTTTTGATTGTTGAATACTATTTTTTTTATTTTTGAATGTTGTTTTCTGATTGTTGAATGCTTTTTATTTGATTGGTGAATGCAGGGGAATGTGTAGAAAGTAACGAAAATAAAAATTTTAAAAAAGGTGGCTAATAGATAACATTTTTTTATAAAATGATGTCGTAGTTAAAACCAAGGTTTTTAAAACCGAAACTGTAACACCCAACTTTTTGTTAAGTGCTTTCCTTAAGCTCGTTTATTAGTTAGAATTGTTTGCTAATGGCTTAGTGGGATTTTTGGCTTAAAAGTCCCTTTTTGATACATGAGCACGCCTGTGCTTAAAGTCAGAAGCGTGTTTCTGATTTTAAGTTGAGCACGCCGTGCTCAACAGTGAGCACGCCCGTGCTCACTGTGTGGACCGCGTCTCGCTGACACTAAGTCCAGCAGGACCATGCTCGATGAAGAGCACGGCCGTGCTCAAGTCTGTGCCTTTAAATATAGAACAATGATCGAGGGTTTACGTCATAAACCCTATTTTGTCAGTAACAGCTTCCCCAGTGCGGCTATAACCCTTTCGTTCCCTATTTTCTCTAAACTCCTTACGTTATTGGAGCAGCGGAGACCCTTGGGAGCGTCTAGTTCGTCAATGTTGATCACTATAGGTAACGGTTCCCTCCCCTTAGAGCTTCCTTTTTCTATTTTAGATTTGGGAAACTAATTGGTTAATGTTTTGTTTGACCAAGGCTTGGAAAGTTAACTGAGCCGCTCGAGGAACGCGTGGGTTACCGTTTGAGCGATCGCTGCCGGATTCTTCATACCAGGTATGGGAGAAGAATAATGTATACACTAGGCTAGGGAGTAGCGTAAGATGAGGGGTTCCCATAGCCCCGTTTATTGTTGTTATATTGTCATTGATGCCATGATCTGCCTGGTTGTATGATTTAGTTGTTTATATGTTTAATTGGGTTAATTGATATTCTCATTTATTATAATTGTTGAGTTGTCCATGATAGGGTATGCCTATTAATTGTCTTGTGACATGAGTTTTGGTTGAATTGGTATGAATACCTATGTTATGAATGTTATTGTATGACATGAATTATGTTGGCTGGATATGTGGTTGATGATGATGTTGCCATTATGTTAAATACATTAATAAGACCCTAAACAGTTTTAATTAGGACTCTTAGTTAACAAAGGAATTAAGGGATTAATTCCCCAATGCTTCATAAGACATGAACCGCGTTAGTGAGGGGTGAGGTTTCATGACGAATGTTTTAGTTAAGACCCTAGGATCTGATTTGAGAGAATTATGGAGCCTAAACTCTAAGAACACATTGAACACTGCCCAGAACAGTATGACCCTGCCCAAGAGCACGGCCGTGCTGAACAGGGAGTGCGACCGTGCTCCCAGTTAAATTCTGGAAGGCAGGCCGCGCATTTAGCATGGCCGTGCAGGACAGTGAGCACGACCGTGCTCCACTTAAGTGGCAGCACGACTATGCTGGGGGCTAAGCACGCCGGTGCTCCCCTTACTGGTCAGAACCTGAAACTAATGAATTAAAGGGGGTGTTTCACCCCAATTATCCCCAGATGATGTAATAATACACTAATCGAATGATAACAAGTTAGATAACTTAATTAAAGACTAATTAAGATGACAAGAGTAATAAGCTGGTTAAGTCGGTACCTGATGGGTTACCGCACGTTGTTACGCTTTAATGCCTTGGGGCCAAAGTAACCTCGATACTTTTTGGTCGAGATGTTGTTAAGTTGGAACTTGGTGCTTTTTGGTCAAGGGGGCCTTGATTCCACGGTTTGGGTCTAAGGTGTTGATGTTGATGTTGGTGATAAGTCTTGGGTGCTTTTAGGCCCAAGCAAAGGAGGTGGTTGCCTTGTGTATTGTTGTGCCATTTGCATAGAGCATTGGAGTTGATATTGAGGGGGATGTTCAACATAGGGGAGGTCGTCCAAGTTATGATGATCTGGCCCAAGTCTCGAGTGGTTCACCCAAGGTTTGGTGAACCGTGCGCCCCCGAGGTGGCGTATCCAGTTATGATACGTCGACTATCCAAGGGGTTCTTCCATGGTTTGGGTAATTGCCGGTGTTGGTGCTTTTTGGCCAATACGGATATGTAACTCCGAAGTTGACTTCCTGAGCTAGTTGGATCCACATGCATTGATGGAGTAGTGGAGTAGGGTTGCATTGCACTACAAAGCATATGTGGATGATTGACATGCTGTTGTAACATTAAATGATGATGTATGATGTTTGTTGCTATGCCTGATATGATGTATGTTCATCTTATTCCCTATTCCAATGCTGTTGTGTTTACATGATTTCTTACTCCCTCTGTTTTCCTGTTTCTGTTGTTGCATGTATTTCCTTACGGTGAGCAGCTAGTGGAGGAGTGACTCTAAGGAGCTGCGACTCTAGTTAGAATGCTTAGTTATAATTGTTAGTTTTGTTTAGTTATTTCAGTTTGTTTCCGTTATGTATCCGCATTTTGGTTATACCAGCTCTGTATGTGACATCGGGGTTAGGTTTTTCTTTATCTGTCTTGTTTAAGTTTTATTGTTTTTAAAACTATGTTATTTCCGTGTTGTTTTCGTTGAGATGTGAAACCTTTTTATCCAAGTTGTTATTTTAATCAAATAAATGCATGTTTTTATATTACCTCTTTTAAGTAAATGTTTTATATTAACATGCAGGGTAGAAGGGTGTCACAGAAACCGGTCACTGAACCGGTAAAGACACCAGTTCAAGGTTCAATGGTCCATACGTGGTTGAACCAGTATTAATTAAATAATGTTTTATTAAATTTTTAATATAATATATATAATAATCTTAAACAAAAAATAACATAAACATTCAAAACTTCATCACATTAAAAGCTAATCTCCACTTAAAAATATCATAGCTCTTAATATAAAGCATGCAAAATTACAAATGAATGATGAAACCAATAGTTCCAATGATTTTTTTACTTTTTATTTTTTATTTTTTATTTTTTATTTTTTCTCATCTATTCTAATTATTATCATTATTATATTATAACCTGGTTGTCCAATAGCCTGCGGGTAGAAACATCTCTTTGACCATTATTAGTCCATTACCTACTATTACAAATCATCTCTTACAAATTAAAAGACAGTAACATGACATACACTATTCATTAAAAGTTCAAACTTGAAATGTGAAGGGTTAGTAGGCTTTAGACCCATTATGTAAAAACAAAAAGAAAGTTTAACCCTAATTTTCCTTTCTATTCATTTACAGGTTACATCCGCCTCACCCACCCAAGCTTTTTGGTCGCACAAGCTTTTTTCTTTCTTTCCTCTCTATTCATTCACACAAAGCTTTCTTTCTTTCTAGTCGTACATCCGCATGCCGCTCGCTGGAGAAGGAAGCTTACTGCCGCTGCTCTGACCTCGTCGAAGAAACGTTGCTGGAGCACTGAGCTAGAGTAGTGGAGCACCTTTCTTGTTTGATATCTTAGTGGAGCACCTTGCTAGACATAAGTCAAGTTGTTTTGGTTTTTTTTTTTTTTAAGAAAGAAAATTGATTTCCAGCAAAACGGTTCAGATCGGGCAGCAGTCGGTTATGACCGGTTTTCCACCGATTTAGCGGTTCTTGTATCGGTTTCTTGCAAGTCCGATTTTAGGGATCAAACAAACCGTCTTGGTGCTCGATTCCCGGTTCGACCGACCGGTCCGGTCCAGTTTTGACTACCATGATTAAAAATAAAATAACGCTTTACTGAAATCGCACTATCGTTATTGCATAACTAGGATAACACATGTTTTAGTCTGCACTATCTTTATTGTGAACCCACGTCATTACCATTTTATGGAGGGGCATTTTAGTATGAAAGACTATAGAGTTTCATTAGACAAACACTATTGTAGTTAAACATAAGACAACGCCTCAGAAGCGTTATCCTTGTTTACAACATTCGATAACGCCAAGATAGATAGCTCCCGTAAACGCTATAAAATGTCGAAATTAAACGCTATTGAAGCCCGAATCTGTTGTAATGTTACATCATTCGCTAGAGCTAAGATAGATAGCGTCCGTAAGCACTATAAAATGCCGAAATTAAACAATATTAAATCTCGCATATGTTGTAGTGTAACATAACAATTTAGGTGAACCAAATATTGTAACAAATATCAGACCAAACACATGATAATTAGGTCATATAATATATTGAGTGATAAAATTATAACATCTGTGGCAACCTAATATTAAGACCAACCTATATTTGTTTATTAACGTCATTGGTGCTTAATACTTTTTTTTGGGCAAACAAAGAATATATTCACTGGGAGTACAACTGCAGGTGCTTAAGACTGTTATAGACCACAAAGATATTTTATCTATTTATGGTGCAATCATATATAACAAGTAATGAAAGAGTTGCATCAGCTATAGGGAGTAGGGATCAAAGTTTGAAACTCTTGACAAGCTCATTAGCTATTCAGTGTCAAATTTTGTCAAGTGTCAACCATTTCCAACAAATCATGACAATAGCTTACCAGAATATCCATAGAGTCAATAAAAATATTACAACTGTAATCAATTACATAAGCACGCAGTCAGCCAATCTATCATCTTATAATAAGACAATGACTTATGTGATCTTTTGAACAAACAAGTCAAAAATGGGAGGTCTATAGATTATTAATCTTGTAGAGTTGGACACTTGGATGGTGCAAACCTAAATAATCTGTTCCTTTATTATTTTTCTTTATTATTTTTCTATGTTTTTCACACTCAATCCAGAAGCTAAGGATCCTTAAACCAGATCAAGTGAAAGTCATATATCAGAAATGAGGGAGATCAATATCTATTTCCCTTTTTGTTGTGTGGACGTGTTGATCGAAATCAATCTTTTAAGCAACCTTTGCTTTGTAATTTTGAGTAAACACTTTAGCTGAAATGTAAACACAGGAACAAAGAGAAACTACTTTTTTTTTTATATGGTAATATCGTTGACCATGACATGCAGCAATAATATTATGAAATATATATATGAGCGAACCCACAAGGTGTGGTCCGAGTTGCTCCAGGGTTCGAATCTTGGTGATGGAAATAGAGCTGCATATATGGGTTGAGAAATTGCCCCTTAACTGATACTCTACATCCTCAGGAGATTAGTTCTACGACTTCCGGCTGTGAGGATATCATGGGTTCCATCCCGGACCTAAAGAAAAACGTAAGAGCAAAGATTACTAATAACACGACCAACAAGTAAGAACACATTGGATTCCATTCACATGATATGTAGTGTTAAAAAATTCTTGTGTTGAAGACCGTAAGAGGACTTTGGTCCATTAATTTCTAAATAATATAAAAAACCAAAATAGCTTGACATATATTGGATGGAACTGAGATTTAATCAAACTTGCTAAGATGCATGCCAACTATATTTGACTAGAACTGACAACTACATCAAGTAGAAATTCAATATGATATGGGAATATAATATCCAATTGATGAACATTTTTCACTGTTAAAGATTTATGGCTGTTAGTATTGAACACAAGGTTAAAGGTCAAACCTTTGGTAATTAAACAAACAATACTTTAAGTAATGCAAAGCTGTCTTTCGTTGGTGATATTGATGGAAACCAACTGTTTGGAAGATGCATGCATATTGATCTATGGGGGGGGGGGGGGGGGGGGGGGGCGGGCGGGCGGGGAATAAAAGCATAAATTTTCTCTGTCTTTTATCTTTTATCACGTATAGTGTTTTATATTATGTTAGAAGACTACATAAAACTATGAAGTATATACTATGAACTATTTACTAAACTTTGAATTTGAGTCTCTAAAGTCTAAACACCTCTCCAATTTTACAATTAAATGCAAGACCATTAAGTCAAAAGCCATTTGGTCTATGCGGTTAACGTTGCAACGATTACCTTTTTGGTCTTTATAACTAGCTTTTACTTGTGAGACTAAATTCTTCAAATATTGTCGCAACTATCTCTCACAAGAGTCACAACAACAGTTCTTCTATTATTAATACAGGCATGTAAGTTTAGATTTGTGAGAATATATCTAAAGTGGGAAAATATAGGAGCCATAAGATTGCTTCATAATATAGGTACTTATGTCCCTCTTTTTTTTTTATAAGCTAAAATATATATTGAATGAGTACAAGGGGTACTCAAAACCCATTTATATCAGAATACTTACGAAGAATATAATTACAAAGGTGAATAAGATAGGACCTCAACCATTAGCCAAAACTAGACATGGTGGTTGATAAAACTAACTAATCCACAAAATGGAAGTATTTCAATTCAGCATATACCAAATATAAGTGTTATACCAAACTGTTACTCCACAAAAATCAAGTTGGTTTTAGAAACAATACTGTTGCTGCACTTCCAAAAGCCTTCTAAAATCTGATTCCCAATGCTAAAGAATTCTCCCCAAAGAAACTGTAAGTAACTGAGCTGAGCTTTAGAACTCCAATAGCCAAAAAATAAATTAAAGCAATAAGACCAAAGTGTATCATTAGTTGTCAGTGTCCTCAATCCATATGAGCAAAAGCTGTCTATCCTAAAGCACCCTTAGCCGTGCATTATGTGGACATTATTTGTTAAATTATGACCTTGCAAACTGCATCATTTAGGAGAGCTAAAACAATATGATATGGTAATTTCATCCTCATGACTCCTTCATCTACCAAAACTTATGTCCCTCTTGTTTCTGGATGGAAGCAAAAGAAGATAAAATACGTGTTATTTACATAATTTAGCACATATAATCATCTGTAATGATTTTTGAACATCATAATTAAGACAACATATGGTGTCTCCTTTGTTTTGTGATGTATTTTTGAGATGCATCTATATAAAAAAGATAAAAAGTAAGTGAGAAATATAGATAAATACATACGATATTACTTACGGTGTCCAAAATTTGATATTGAAATAATATAATTGTATAATCAAATAGTTTAATTTCTCAAAATTATTGTAAATGTTTCTATTCTGACTGGTCAAGAGGAGATACGTACATTTAAAGCCCATATACAATGTATCAACTATTCAAATTCTCAATAAGGAAAATGGTAATCTGATGTTTGGCAGTATTTATTGCCACATGCATTTTGAATCTTGCCACCTACCATTTTAGACGGAACTCCAGGAACCTTTGCCGTCCACCATATGTTCTATTTGTTTCCCCTTAGATGCTTCATATTTAGAAATTAAATTGGACTCTAGCTAATCTTAATTGAGTTGAAAAGACTCATTCAAAGGAGTAAAGTTTTTACTAGCATTTACTTTTTATTTATTGAACTCGAACTCGAGATTTTAATTAAGGAAATCAAATTCTTTATCACTTGGATTATCAGATATTGGTGTCTACTATATATTTATTATATGCATACCCATTTTAGCAAAAATGTAATAAAGTCTCGTCAAAAAGATAAGTAGTTGAGTACTTCGACTGATCATTTGAAACTCTTTTAAGTTTTTTACACAGAATATTATCCTGCAAGTCATATGTGAGAGTGTACTTTATTACTTTTATATACCACCGTATATTAAATTAAAATAAATATATCGGGAGTAAAATGGTCAACGTAGTTTGGGGGAGGGACATAGGGTTTGGAGTGATAAGGAGGTCATGTGTCTAACTCCCCCCTTTAACATAACACACTAATATTATATATAAATATAAATAAAATATCATTTAAATATCATATTTTAAATGTTCGAATAATAAAATTCTTTAAAATAATGTGATGAGATTATTAAATGCATCCTTAGACACCTTATAAGAAGTCTGGACCATGTTTGTCACTGTTTGACAAAACCCATTTTTAGGTTTCGACTAATTAATATATAGGGCCTATGAGCCTTATCACTATACCCACCGAAAGAAAGCTCTCGGAACCAGGGATACGAGGGCAGAAGAAAGAAATAGCACTTTCTTTTAATTATTTATTTATTTCTTTTTTATGATGGAGAAGAAATAGCACTTACAGTAACAAAGAGAAATCTTAAATCAAATTTAAAGTGCAGCTATGTAATAATCAAATATTGTTGCAGTTTCATAATAGATATGATGTATGCATGTTAGATTAATATTAAAGAGGAACAGATATCTATTATAAGTAGTGTTGTAATATTGACTAGTGATGATAAATTCACTTTTAGGTTTGGATACGCAAAACACATTAATATTTTATAATGGTATAATAAAATAAAAACGAAATGCAAATTATTTTATTTGGTCAGTGACACTGAACTTCAAGACATAGCCAACATCTAGATGAGAAGTTTCTAAGTGTTCTTGAAGCAAACAAAAAGTTTTTATTATATTTAATTCAATTTGTGTCACCACAATTATGATATATTAAAAATATCGTTAATGTGAAAGACAATCATAGTTCACATAACTGAGTTGAATGACACAATAAAAAAAATATTAACTAGAAAAAGCACCTAAGGAGATCTCAAGATAATTTAATTTTAATAAGCATGAAAGAAAGATCACCTTATAATAATCGTTGAAATCATATTTCATAGATTGTAAGCAGCGTCACTTAATATACAAAATCGATTCAACATAATTGTTTACTACCGAAGGCCCTAATATACTTTGTTTTGAAGTAAACAAAGATGCACCCAATGTAAACATGCCAAAATATGCAGTATTCAGTTTCATCCACAAGACTATACTTGCTAACCATATATATAATAGAGATATTTTATGCATGATGTGTGCTTCTTACAGCCATGTAGAAATGACATTATAGGTAGCAACTGATACGATATGCTGAAGACAAACTAATTTCATGGCATTTGTCTCTTTATTCCATTTTTTTAAAAAAAGGAGGAATTATACACATAATACATCCAATACAGATCACATATCATAATTTTTAAATTGTAATTACAGTTCCAATTATAAACTAATTAAATCGTTATATACTAGGATCTTAAATTGTGCTTGTGATATTAAAATGTGGTTGTGATTGTGGTTGCATTACAATCATTACAACTTGATGTGACTAATGCGGTCCACAATCGAGATATCGTGACCGTATCACATGATGCATGCATTTTAAAAGCCATGATCGGAGTGTAATTATAGTGACCTCAAAATCTAAAATATTTTTGCCTAGAATTTTGTCTTATATATATATTTTTTTGATAAGCAGAATTTTGTCTTATATATATTTGTATATGATAAATCATAAAGCTGTGAAAGATATAATTTATCACATAACAGTTGTGATTAAGCATTTCTGACATATTTGTATATAAAAAAATATATACAAAAAAAATTCTGACATATTCTTATCTGCAGGACCCATTCATGAGTAGATATGAAATAAATGCTGTAATATTCTCAGACTCGAAGCCTAAGACGACCTACACTCTACTTGAATTTAAGTCCCGTATGTGCTGCAAAAATTTAAGAACACGAAGAATGTTTAAATGACACCAAATCAATACACAAAACCAGTCAGAGAAACTACAAAGCCACTAGTAGCGGATCAACAACACCCACAAAAACTAAGAGAGTAGAAACATTAGCTAGTTAGCTAGATATATATATATATGTCTAGCTGGTTTTATTATCTATATCTAATCAAATACAAACTTCCCTTAATTAATTTGCTAGTACCAGCAATTAATAAATAATGTACATGATGCTATTGTGCCCCCGGGAAGCTGAACTCTTGCAAAGCACATTCTTGTGGCGTCTCTAGCTTCAAACCTTGAACATGGTAATTTGAACCAATTAGAGGATGATAAATCTGAGTGCTAGTGTCACCCTCAACCCAATTAGTAATTTGACTACAAGTAGTAGAAGATCCTATAATCTTATCATTGACCATATTGTCCTCTCCATAGAAAAACTCCAACCCATCTAACCTTTGTGGATAATTAGTAGCAGAAACCATTTCCTCAATTGCTGAAGTGAAAGTACTTCCTTGCCCTTGCACCAAGTCAAGTCCAACTCCAACTCTCTGTGCATACTGTACTTCATTGTTGTTAATGTTGCAATTGCTAATGCAAGAAGAAGATCCCATATGCACTTGTTCTTGATAAACTTGTTGTGTTGAAGGAGTAGTAGTACCATCTGAGAATTGAAGATTCAACAACCCATCAAGGTTAGGATGATAGTTATCATCAGAAAATCTCCCTCCAAGCTTGATAAGCAACTTTTTAATGGAATCTTGGTCGTTGAAACCTGGGTTTTGGTTTGTATATTGCAATGGTTGTAGAGGTAGCATAGGAATCTGTGGCCAATATGGTTGTTGTTCATGATGAGTACTATTATCCAAATCAAAGGATAAGGAATCACTTCCACTCCCTCTATTGCTTTCTTGCTTAACAACATTGTTGCCTCTATTACGTGCTGCTTGTTGTTGTTCTTTGCGGTGCTTCCCTAGAAGCTTCTTTTTCAGCCTAGTGTTCCAGTAGTTCTTTATGTCATTATCAGTTCTTCCCGGCAATTGAGCCGCAATGACAGACCACCTAAGTTCACGAAATCAAAGGGTGTCAGAAACTAAATGTATCGAAAATTTAAGTTACTTTATACGAGTTAGAGAATTCCTTGTACTTCCATGGATATATAAAAAAAAAAAAAAAAAAGTAGCTTTATTATATCAATAACAACAAAGGGTTTCAGGTTTCACTATAGCAAGTTTTTTTTATAATCAGCCTCAATTGGTTGCACCAAAAAGAAAACAGTTAGGGAACACTTACCTGCTGCCAATACTAATGTAAAGGCTGCAAATAATGTTGTCTTCTTCTTCAGAGAAACCACCGTGCTTGAGATTAGGGCGAAGATAGTTTAGCCACCTTAAACGGCAACTCTTGCCACAACGTTTCAGGCCTGATAATTCAGAAAATGAAACTATGAGATATGAGAGATACCCACATAAATAATGAAAAAAAGGGTCATAGATATTTCCTTAATGAATCCTAGGCATCACTTAGCTAGTGATATAGAATCATAGATAATATAAATGGAGTGAAGATATAAGTGAATATATGAATCAAGGAAAAGAAACGAAACTTAAAAGAGTAGGGTTATGAAGAATCAATTGTAGTGTTAATTTGATATATAGTACCTATCTTTTGTGGCAAAGCAATCCAGTTACCACCAGTGCCATGTTTTTCTATATAGGATTTGAGCTTGGCATCTTCCTCTGGGGACCAAGGTCCTTTCTTCACGTTTGCTTTGTCGCAGCAAGGAGCCCTGCCCATGTTGCTGTTTTGGTTTTGGTGTTGTGCTTTGAGCTTTTGATTGATTGGGGTAGCCTTTCTATCTTTACAATCCCCAAGTCAGAATTATAGGGGGGGAGAGAGAGAGAGAGAATAAGAATTATTAATTAATTAATATAAAAAACTAGGATGGGATAAACATGATTCCGAGAACATCCATCACAGTATTTTTTTTATATGAGTGTGGCAGAAAAGAAAAGTTATTTGTATAAAAAATTCCTCAAATTTAGTACTGCCAGAATAGGAGAATAAGGTTCGTTCTTCTTGTCTTTCTTAAACCCGAATCAATTTAAGTTTTTCCTTGCAACTTTTTGGAGTCCACTCCACTGTTACCCTTACTTTCCAGTGATATATATATATATATATATTGTGTCAAGATAGATGACTATTTTTATGTGAGAATATGAAGAGTAAATTTTGATATTTAGATCACACATGCATAATATATTAAAACATAACATCATGTGTCTTTTTTTAAATAATCAAAAATGACCATTAACTTTTAATATTGATCATCCATATATAATCTAATGGGGTGGGGATAAGTTACTTCAACAATAACTTTAAAAGAACTACTCCAAATCTCTACATGTGAGGATTTAGAGTAACTCTTAAAATTTCTTTTAGAGTAACTTGAACCTCACTTTTATATATATATATATATATATATATATATATATATATATATATATATATAATAGCATCTGACATGTGGCAGTATGCAGTCTTGTGTCACTATTTTATGTTTAATTTTCTTCTTTTCTTTCTCTACAAAATTGGGATAAATATTGTAATTATTTGCATAATAATAGTTTTTTTACAACACTTTTAGATAACATTGGAACAAGATTTAGTTTGGGTTTTTGTCTCATACATTATCCTATAACATGTTGTATAAGTAGTAACCTATTATTTGCATACCTCTTGAAATTTGTTAGCACTTAACACTATTTTTATGATTGAGCTCTACGAAAAAAAAAATCATGAGCATGTAAGTTTTTAATAATCAATTTAGCACATCATTTAATTATGGTATACTTTTAGTTTGTCAGTTTTGAATATTTGGTCATGTGTTGATTCTCTTAATTAATGCGTTCCAACCTTCAAGCTGACTGCCTTATCTCCGTAGGACAATGACAGTGCCAAATACTTGAGAAAGGCACGATGCTGATACCGCTGGTTTAAGTGTCAGATCGTTTGAAAACCAAAGTATAGTCTTTTTTTCAAACTAGCTTTTTGAAAGTCAGAGCAAAAAAAAGATATATTTACTTCTAAAGGATCATCCTTCTAATAGAAATGCCATGGAGATGAATTCGTAAATTGAAAATGGTGGGAAAGGTGATGGCACAAAAAAGTAGAAGGATATAAGGAATTTATAATTACACTATTACAAGGCCATAGTTTTTTTAAGAAAGAAGGGAGCTTAAAATACGGAGTTGATATGAAATGAATGTATATAAAGAAGTATACTATTGGGTTGACACCACTAAATTCAAAACATAGGGTATTAGGTTTATCAATCCAATTATTTATAAAAGCGCTTATTTTATCTATTTCTAAATGAAATAAGAGAGGGGTTGGTTTATATCGGTATAAGTCACTTTTTTAATTATACTTACTCTCAATCGTTGATTTTATTTTCACTCAATGATTTAAATTATTAAGATCACAATCATCGTTAGATGAAAATAAAATCAATGATTGAGAGGATAAGCGTAAAAAAAAAAAAAAACTTACAATGAAGTAAATGGATCCCTCCTCTTTTAAATAATATAGGACTTTAAACTCAAAAAATAATTCTCTCCGGTATGAGTTCATATATAGAGAGATAACACACATAAATGGCATTCACCCTTAAACAAAGTAACCGTAGAAGGGCTTGGCACAAAGTTAGCATTATTTCTCAAATAGGTTTGGCAACCATGAAAATAACCAAAAAAAAAAAAAAAAAGGTGAGATAGTGGTTTAAGCCAAATCAGTAGCTCTATGCTACTATCAAAAAAAGAAAAAAGAAAAAAGAAAAGTAGCTCTATGCTACTTGTTAGGATAGAGCAGAATCCAAATGGAACAGACCGAATGGGAGAAGCATGAGTAGATTGGATTGATTCCTTGCTCTCGGATGAATGGTTAGCTACATGGCAGGAACTAACACAGTGGGGAATGGAGCGAACAGTTTCACATCATAGTGCGATAGTGCTGAAATCTAAACACAATAATTGGGGACCGAAACCTTTTCGCGTTTTGAATTGCTGGTTGGAAAATAAGGAATTTGAAAAGTTTTTCTCAGAGAAGTGGAAAGAGCTCAATGTGTCAGGATGGGGGTCTTATGTAATCAAAGAGAAGCTAAAAGCAATGAGATAAGAACTGAAGCTGTGGAACAATAACAGTTTTGGGAATATTAATGCCAATATCAATCAGGTTACTGCTGAATTAAGGACTTAGATATCATAGGGGAAATGGGGAGTTTTACTGACGGAGATATTCTGAAGAGGAGGGAGTTGGTTGAGAGCTTCTGGAAATTGTCAAAGATGAAAGAATCTCTTGCATTCCAAAAATCCAGAATTAGATGGTTGAATTTGGGAGACTCTAACACAACCTTTTTTCATGCATGTGTGAAGAAGAGGAGAAGGGAGAATTCAATACAGGGGTTCTACTCGCAAGGTTCTTGGATTGAGGAACCTAAGCTTGTTAAAGACTTTGTTCTTAATCACTTTCAGGCTCAGTTTGATCAGTCGTGCTATGATAGGCCAATTCTGGAGGGCATTGAATTCAACAAGATTTCAGGTTTGCAGGCAAATATGCTAACTGCAGGATTTTCTTTAGAGGAAATCAAGGCAGCCGTGTGGGGTTGGGAAGGAAATCGAAGTCTGTGTCCGGACGAGTTCAATTTTATCTTGATTAAGAAGTTCTGGGAGGTTGTTAAAGATGATTTCTGCAGGTTGGTTGGAGATTTTCATAAAAATGCAAGTTTGGCTAATGGTAACAATGCATCATTTCTGATCCTTATACCTAAAAAAGATAATCCAGTGGTTTTAGGAGATTATAAGCCCATATCACTTGTTGGGTGCTTGTATAAAGTGTTGGCTACTTGCTGGGAGGTTGAGCAACGTCATGGACACGGTCATTTCACAGAATCAGACAACATTTTTGAAAAAGGAATATTTTGGATGGAGCGGTGGTGGTAAACGAGATCTTGGACTATGCAAAGAAGAAGGGGAAGTCATGCATGTTGTTCAAAATTGATTTTGAGAAGGCCTACGATTCTGTAAGCTGGGAATTCTTGGATTATATGTTCATTAGATTGGGTTTTGATTCAAAGTGGAGGTCTTGGATCTGAGAGTGCCTTCATTCAGCTTCGGTATCGGTCTTGGTTAATGGAAGTCCTACAGGGGAGTTCAGGATGAAAAGAGGAATCAGACAGGGAGATCCAATGGCCCCTTTCTTGTTCCTAATTGTGGCAGAGGGACTTAGTAGGATGGTTCAAAGTGCAGTTGAGAAAAATATCTTCAAGGAATTTAGATTGGAGAATGGTTCCCAACATTGCTCGGTGTCACATATTCAATATGCCGATGACACAATTTTGATGGGGGAAATGTCTAAGGCTAATGTTCGGGCAATCAAGTGTATCCTAAGATGTTTCGAGCTAATGTCCAGCCTAAGGGTTAATTTTCATAAAAGCGGTCTGTATTGTGTTAAGGCGGATTATGCCTTGGTGGAAGGTGCAGCTCATTCTCTTAATTGCAGGTTAGGAAAGCTATCCTTTCAAATTTTTGGGTATCATGGTTGGGGCAAACCCAAGAAGTTCGTCCACATGGGACTCATTGCTGGATACTTTAAGGAAGCGCCTAATGGGTTGGAGGAATAAATATTTGTCTTTTGGTGGAAGGGTGGTTCTATTAAATGCGGTCCTTTCAACTATTCCGGTTTATAATTTGTCTTTCTATTTGGCTCCTAAGAAAGTTATCAACAAAATAATCCAGGTACAAAGAAACTTTCTGTGGGGTGGGAGTGAGGAATGCAGAAAGATTTGTTGGGTTAGGTGGGATTCGGTTTGCAAAAGTAGAGGTGAGCGTGGCTGGGAGTAAAAAACATCAGAGCTTTCAATCTGGCCCTTTTGGGGAAATGGAGGTGGCGGTTGTTGGTCGAGAGAGACTCTTTGTGGTCTAGAGTTCTCAGGGTTAGATATGGCGAGCCAAACTCTAGGAGTGATGTTTGGGCACTGTCAGGTGTAGGGGGTGAGGGGACCTCGACTTGGTGGAGGGATTTGGGAAAAATAGAGGGTCGTGTCTCAAATAGAGAAGGGTGGTTGTCTTTAGGGATATCAAAGAAACTTGGAAATGGTTCTAGCATCTCTTTTTGGAATGATAAATGGGTGGGTGAAAGTTCCTTGGCTTGTAGATTTGGGAGACTGTTTAGTATTTCTTTATCTAGAGAGGCTACAGTGGATCAAATGGGGGTATGGATAGAGGGTGTTTGAGAGTGGAGGTTTTCTTGGATGAGGTTATTGTTTGTGTGGGAACTGGATTTGCTTGAGTCTCTTAAAGCCATACTCATCCCTGCAACATTGTGGTAAATTCCCCTGATATTTGGTGCTGGTTGGGCAGTGATTTCTCACCATACACTGTTAAATCAGCATACATTCAGCTTACTAGTGAAATTGTACAGTATGATTCAATCTTCTACAAGTATTTGTGGGACAAGAGTGTTCCTTTGAAGGTAAGGGTGTTTTGTTGGAGATCGGTATTGGATAAGATACCAACATATGTCAATCTGAGCAACAGAGGAGTTCTTTTGGCTGATGGGATCCTGTTATGTCGCCTATGTAACAGAAGTAGTGAAACTACAAATCACCAATTTCTTACTTGTAATTTTTCCTATTTTGTGTGGATGCATGTGTATAATTGGGTGGGTTTGGATACAGTTTTGATAGGAAATTTGTAGGATTTGCTGCTGCAACACTCAGATTTGATCAATGGGAGATTATCAAAGACTTGCTGGAGAATGGTGTGGTTTGCTACAATATGGACAATTTGGAGACACCGAAATGATATCATTTTTAACCAGCAGAGCTTGGATTTTGAAAAGTTAATAGAGCTGATTAAACTTAAAGTCTGGACTTGGAATAGATGCCTTGATAGGATGGGTGGCTTCTCTTTTGTGGATTGGTGTTTAAATCCATTAGAATGCTTACGATTGGGTGTGTCTGGTTAGGCTACGTATTGCTCAGTTTTGTTGCTCAAGGAGATCTTAGTTTTCTTTAGGTTCCAGGTGGTTTGCTGTTTAGAACCTTAGAAAACTTTGTTCTTAGAGTTCTACTGGGTTTGCTTGGAATATCTGTTTATAACCAGGGGGGCCTAGTGGCTGTTATTTTTTGGTGACTCTGTATATGGGTTCTAAGTACTTCTAGTACTCTTTTTTATACATATTTGGCTTATCCAAAAAAAAAAAAGAGATCTAAAACGATCTAGAATTAGAAAGGGACACAAAAATTGAGCTGAACACCAACTTAAAACCTTATGTTCACTTATTCAACCACTTGTAAAATGTTCGCTTTGTCTTTTCTTAAATAATATGAAGCTTCCTTCAAAAAATAATAATATGAAGTTGAATACTCACACTTCTTAAATTCTCAACAATTTGAAATTCAAATCTATTTTGTGGGTGTAATTTTGTAATTTTATAATTCTTTCCAATTGCATGACAACTATAATTACAATTGCATCAACCATATATCTTTTTATAATTGCATGTGATTTTAATAAGAGTCTTGTTAACTCTACAGCACTGATTAAGAAACTAAAAATAAACATTCTTATTGGAAATTAATATAAGTTAACTATCGAGCTGTCGCTGAACTATTTGAGAAGTTTCAAATAGATTGCTAAAGTAAAAAAATTAATTGGGTCCCTAAACTTATATAAAATTTTCAATTGGGTCCCTGGGACATGAATAGGCCGTTAAGCTTGTTGATATGGAACATGACATTAATTTTTTTAAACCGAATTTGTATTTAAGGTTGTAAGAGACCAAGATGCTGAACCAGAAAACCAAAACGTGACCTGCGACCGCTTCACCCCATCTAAACAGACAAATTCTTCTTTCCCCAATATCTGTTTCACAGTTGCATATCCCCTCGAAATAGCTTCGTCCAAAATGACACTCCCACTTGCAACTTATTACATCTTGCTGTGACAATCTCTCAAGGTTCATCATCCACCCAAACCACCCATAGTTGGTTGATATGGTTGTCCAACTTGGATGAAATTAATAATATTTCGTCTAATTCATCGGATCATTAACCGTTTTTCTACTTTAGGGACCCAATTGAAAATTTTATTTAAGTTCAAAGACCATATTAGAAACTTTTTTAGTTTAGGGACCCAATTGAAAATTGTATATAAGTTCAGGGACCCAATTAAAAAAATAGTTTACAGACCTATTTGAAAATTCCCCAGGGACCCAATTGAAAATTTTATATAAGTTCAAGGACCTAATTAAAAAAAAAAGTTTACAGACCTATTTGAAAATTCCCAAATAATTCAGGACCAACTCAATACCATTAATTTATTTAGTATATTAAAAATATATAATTTTTAATTTTTAATAGAAATTTATCCTTTAATTACTGAATCAATATCCCAAGGCATTTTGATCAACATTTATATTTTTGTTAAGGAATAAAAATAAAAAAAAAAACAAACAAATTTGCATAGGAGATTATGTATTCATTATTTTAAAAAGTGATATTTTTAGTTTTACCATAAAACCTTACTTCTTTTAGATTCCTTAAAAGAATCCATAACAAGCAAGTTTTTCTTGAAACGCTAAGTATTTATCTTTTCAAAACATTAAATACATCACTTTCCAATAAAAATTTCTTTTTTTAGTTCTTTAATCAATGTCCTTTAGGGCACTGGTTAGCATTCTTCTATTTTTATATATAAAAACACAATATAATGGCAACCAGCACCGTAATCTTAATTTAAACCATACACAGCTGTACGAAGTTGAGAAAGAAAGAGAAACAAAGATAATTTCATTTTGCGGGGCCAGTAACTCGCCAACCAAACTTCACCCAAGCAAGGAAATTATAACCACATGATGTTGAAATTTATAAGGTCATCAAATCCATCTCATTGCGTTAGTCTAAAATGGAAAGGTTAGTGAAGTCTCTAGAAGCAAAAGAAAAAACATGCATGGTAATACTGAGCATTGAATTGATGTGGCAAAACTTGAAGTGTGTTTTCTCCCATTTTGGTTGGTGAACAAATGACCTACCAGATAATAAGAATGCCGTGAGAACCGAGGCAACAAGCCAACTAGTGGGCGAGCACTAGCCTTTTTCCATTACCTATCTCTCAGTTCAAATCATATGAAAATAATAATAATAATAATAATAAAAGGTCTAGACTTATTTGGATTAGACTTTCTAAAATGAACCAAAATGTATAGTAAAAAATAAGAGTGTATTCAAGATTGATTATATAAAGTGAATTGATGTCAGAATAAATTTTAACTAATTAAAGATAGATACATCCTTACTTTCTCATTTTATATTTTTATTCACTTTAAAGAAGTTTTATCTTACTATTTTCATATCTAGCTGGGAGCAAATGATAGTGTAGTTTTTCTTCAACCCTTCATAAAAGGTATGGAGGAAAATCATTATGGTGCTTCAGTTAGATTAATTTAATAAATTCTTTACTTATCAAAAAAAGAAAGAATTATTTTGATTATGATGGTGAGGTGCGTTGATGCTCACAAATATAGCTTAACAGAAAGAGGAGGAGTAGAATGAAAAGGAAAATGGATTTGGATTCTCTTCGCTTTTAAAGGAATATGATATAATTTTGTTAGAGAGAAAAGTACGTAGATTTTTTAAAATGTTAATAGACCCTACAATCATGATGGGTTTTTATATTAAAAATAATGTATTTTTCGATCCATTTCCAAAGGAAAAATTAGATGCATTAAATCTGAATCCACTCTCTCCATGCCTTCTATTTTAACTAACTGAACCATCAATATAATAAGACAGAATAAATCAGAAACTATATATGTGTTGTTCATGCAGACAATTGCTTCATAAACGAAATCATTTATGTTGTGGGATGAAGCAAATTTAGTCAAAAGTCACAAATAACGGTGTGCCATAAAGGGGGAAATTTTCTAACTTGGACGTATTTAGGGGGCAGAGAAGCTAGTGTCACATCACATCAGAGGCGTCTTTAATTTGGTCCTGGTTGGTTTGGCGACACGATTTTCTTAAGCTAATTTTCTACATATGTTTTTATACTTGTTAAAGATATAATACAAAATTAATCTTTTCTTCCTCTAATTTTATTTATTTATTTTAGATTGATTTTCTATTTCTATTAAATATATTTTCTTTGACTTTGGAAAGTTAGACAATATTTTTCTCTAATGTTACTCTTACAATAACTTTGTTAATTGAGTATTATATGGCAACGAAAAATCCTATACACCATATATGGTGACTCTCACTTAAAAGTGGATCCAACCATAGGAGGCTGTATGTGAGCTTCAAAAGCTCGAAAAATATGTATTTTTATTATATTTTTGACAATAAATCAAATCTTAATAAAATTAAAGTAAATATATGATAAAAACTATTGGGTTAGTAGGTAAAAAGTGTAAGACGACCGGTCCTCAACTAAAACGTTGGAGGATCGTAGACTTCTTCAGCTTCTTTCTGTCTCCAATTTTTTTCCACACATATTATCCCCACTTCCTGCAGCAATTTTTTCTCTCCACTACAAAAAAAGAGTTATTTAGCGACCACCAATTTCGGTCGCTAAAATATCGAAATTCGGTCGCTAAACCGTTTAGCGACCGAATTTTCATATTTAGCGACCGAATTTTGTGGTTGCTAAATACCTGGTTGCTAAATCGTTTAGTGGTCGCTAAATCGGTCGCTAAACCATTTAGCGACCGATTTAGCGAACGATTTTTCATATTTAGCGACCGAATTTCTATATTTAGTTACCGATTAAGTGTGGTCTCTAAATTCGGTCGCTAAAATACATTTTTTTGTAGTCTCCATGAAAATATTTAGGACCCGTTTATTTTAGATTTTGATAGAATTTATTATGAAATAATTTATTTTTGAAAATTAATTAAGGTTAAAAAAATTGATTTGTGTTTGATAAATGTTTCCAGTGTCGGAATGAAGGTAGGATAGACCTAGATATTGCCAAAGTGCGGGTGGTTGTATGTGTGAAGGTGTCTGAACATTGCTCCCCCTTTCTTGAGGATGAAGACCTTCTTCTTATAGCTCCCTTCGCAGGCATGGAAGACGTGAAATGGTTACGTGCAGTGGGATTCCCTTTACCGTTAGCGGGATATGCGAGCACAACATATGTTTCTTGTTGGTTAATTCCCTCTCTCCTTCATGCGTTGCGCACTCTTTCTAGAAGATGCTCTATGTGGCATGCCTTTCCTGACCAAGCTACATCTCGGGTCGACGCTTTGCTACCTTACTTTGGGCCTTGGCCCTTGTTTCCTTTTAGGTTCGAAGTGTGTGCACGATCTTTCCAATAGTATTGGGCCTATATGGATCGTTTAGCCAGTATCGGGCCTGTCCCAATCAGGACGAGAACCATAATGATATTTTAAAAGTGGAATTAGAAGAACTGGTTTTGTTTGGAAGGTAAAGTAAAATCAATTTTGATATATAAATATAAAGAATTTTGTGGGTTAATTCACACCTAGAATAAATTTCATTCAACAAAAAAGTTAAGAATTGTTGTTTCTGTTAAAATCAATTCTTTCAAGTTTCCAACCCGTAATTGATTTTATTGGGTGCAAAATTTAAAACAAACACATTCAAAGTCCCAAAATCACTTTCACCAAAAGCAAATGTAATTTTGGGCAACCCAAAACTTAAACCAATCAAGCACATAATGACCTTGCATGCATATCGACCGTGTGTGATAAATCATGGTAAAGTTGGGCCTATAACAATGTATATCGGTTGTAATCCTTTTGGAAAATAAGCAGACCAATCATAACCAAAGGTAGCTAGTTAATATTAACATAGAATTCAGCTTTTGAATTTAGTAGAAAGGGTTATGACTTTCACATATATTCTAGTACATTCTACAATCTATATCGAAGGAGAGAATCACTGTTTTCTGATGAAACGAGATTATTTGTCATAAAGTGGCTGCGGATTTGGAATATAGCGAAAGAGCTTTCTCTTGAGTCTTGAGTCTTGACTCTTGACGGTGGAAAAATATTAAACTGGTGAAAACGAATGGTTCAAAATCAATCAGGCAGCTTGACTTTTCATGCAAACCTTGCTCTAAAATCCATGAAAGACATATAATTAATTCTTTTGATTTATGGGGGTTGGATAGCTCAAGTGATTTGAGCTAAGGATATTAGAAGTGAAGGTCCAATATTCAAACCTTGACAAAGAAAAAAAATTAAATTTAACAACTAACTACTAATTTGCTTATCAAAAAAAAAATCTTCTGATTTATGATGACAAAGAACAGCAATGCCAATTAGCAAAGGAAAGGTTGCCAGATGCAATGCATGCATTGAACAGTGCGGTAAGGGCTAATTGTGGGTCCTACTAGCTGTGTGTATATACAATTATACAGACATGGACCTAGGTCTATTTTGACCACAATTTGTGTGGCCTTTCTATGGTAAGAATTCATATTTTACTTTCATTTGAATGATACGTGCAAGTTGCCTTTCAAGGTCCAAAAAACTAGTGACTATAGAGTAGCTAGAGGGTACTACTATGGTGATGCAGGTTTTTGTCAACTAATTACGTTATTTTTCTGATAAATTCTTATTTATCATAAACATTTTAATCAACTATTGAGGTGGGTAAAATTGTGTAAATTTACTTTTAAAAGATATTTACCTAAAAAAAATATAATTTTTTTTCTTCAATAGAAGGCTCGTATAGAAGACTTTATAAAGGGAGGTAGAAGGGGATAAGAAAATAAGAAATTATGGAACATATTTCGAGACTTTGAACTGGCACACTCACCATTTATGTCTCGCACTTAATCAATTGAGCTAAATCAATAAATTTAAATAGGTTAAAGTAATCTTTTGGTCCTTACATGTGACACTGATTTTTAATTTGGTCCCTATATGTAAAAAGTTATTAATTTGATCCCTATACGTGACACTGGTTTTCAATTTGGTCCTCACCGCTAATTGGTCCCTATATAAGAGGACCAAATTGCAAATTATTGTCACATGTAAGGATCAATTCAACAAAAAAAATTTGAAATCGGTCCCTACATGTGACAATTATTTTCAATTTGGTCCCTACATGTGATAATAATGTACAATTTGGTCCCTCTTATACAGGGACCAATTAGCGGTGAGGACCAAATTGAAAACCAGTGTTACGTATAAGGACCAAATTGATAACTTTTTACGTATATGGACCAAATTGAAAATCAGTGCCATGTATAGGGACCAAAAGATTACTTTAACCATTTAAATATTATAACTTTACACAAAACAATTATTAATTCAAATGCCTGTAATAAATAATACCTATCTGAACAATTATCTTTCTTTTTATTCTCATTTGGGTTTGAGATCTCCCAAAGCACTTCTATCACTCCCCATGTCTCCTATGTAAGCCCACTAAAGAGCTTCGGAAAAGTAAGAGAGTTGGGAAAGGAATAGGTATAATAAGGCTCGAGATGAAAGACTTTGGGCTTCAAGGAGTTATCGGGCTTTTTCCCAGACCCAACAAAATGAGATATACATTACTGGAGATGAGACTTCAGACTACATACATAAAGAAAACTGGGCCCTGCATCGGTCTAGCCCTACAACCTACCCTTTGCTTTCGGCTTCATAAGCACTGACTTGTGTATTAGCAAATGGGGAATGACACTTGCTACCAAGGATAATTCGTATTATCGTATGTAGTGCTCGAACAGTATTTTTTTTAAAGTAACTTTTGCTCAAATTTATATCTTTCCTACAGCTATTTTCGGATTCCCTTTCATTTTATTGGGTTCCTGTGTTTCGTTCTCTTTGTTTAAAATAATGTTTGGCCAGCGGAAGCCACGTCCTGCGAACAGTGATTAGTCCTTCGTTGACAGTGTTGGGATACACTGGATTTAGAACCAAAAATATATATATTTCGAACTATACAGCAAATGCTCTTTTAATTATGGATCTAGCTTACAACATCTTATGAGAAGAGCATGCAGCTCGATTCAATGTAAGGCCAGTTGCTTACTTGCGTACGTGCAGACCTATTTAGCCATTCTCATTTGGCTTTTGGTTTCATTTTCTGAAACTAATTAAACCTATCTAAACTTCGCATATTATACTTTATGAGTGTGTTTGGGAAAGATTGTTTTTTCCCATTTCAGCTGTTTTTTAGCTTAAAAGCTGTTTCATAGATAATCTATCATGTTTGGCATTTTGCTTAAATTTATAAAAAAGCTTTTTTCAGGGGGAAAAGGCTGTTTTATGCCATCTAGTTTTTTCTAGCTTAAGATTGTTGTGATTTGATTATTTTTAATCTCAAGACTCTCTTCCATGTTTACCCCTACAAAACTAACTTCTAAACAAATATTATTAAATTATACAAATAATTTCATACCCTTTTCGTAATTTATTATATAAAAGTGATTTTTTTTGCACCACCCAAACGAAATAGATTATCTTAAAATCACTTTTCAGTAAACAGACCCAAACAAAAACAGATTCTGATTATAATCGATTATCACAATAATCGATTATACAAAAATTGATTATCAGCATAATCTTTTTTTTCCAGCTTTCCTAAACACACTCTATATATTCATTTTTAAAACTATGCATATATCCCTTTATCCAAAATCCCTAACTTCCCTAACGTTCCTTTCTTCCTTAAATTACATATAATTAGTATTTTCAAGTATTTCCATGCAAATAGTCTTTTTTTTACAATGTGGGTTAATTAGAGTTCTAAAATCAAAATGCATAGCAAAGAGTAATATTATGATGGAATTTATCAAATTTTATATAAAAATTAAAAAAAAAAATTATTAATAAGATAAACATTTGAATGTTATTTTGGTTATTATTAACTTAGTTTTACAATATTATTATTTTGTTGTTCAAAAACCGAATCACCCTAACACAAAAAAAAAAAAAAAAAACAAACAAGGAATCATCCATTATAAATTAAACTTATTTCAATTTGAATTGATTCGATCAATATAATAATTCAATTCAAATCAATCCACAAACACCCCTTCTTCCCATATTCATGCAATCACAATCCCAAAGATTAACTCAAGCATTGCAAAATTAGGAGAGCAACAACAAAGGATATGAAGTCAGCGTGAGTCTATGGTGCACCACCCACCATAATGGTGCAGTGGTTAGGGATGGCAAAGCGGGTCAACCCGCCCCGCCGTCAACCCGCAGAAAACGGGGCGGGGCGGGTTGAATTTCGGAAATGGGTTGAAAATCACCCCCCACCCCGCCTCGTGGCGGGTTGGCGGGTTGGCCCGCCAAAAAAATAAAAAAAATCAAATCAAATAGTTAATTACTTCAACTATCTTAAAAATAACCATGTTTCCACTTGAAAATGATTTAAATTAATGAAAAATTATCAATACAAAGACTTACTTGTTAAATTATGATTTATGAGAACCTAAAAATTAAAATCCTAAATTATACATGGCACCATTTCCCTAACAATCACCATGTACTCATGTAGTACTAACATTAAAACTTAAAAGGCAAAAAATAAAGCATGCATTAGTCCAATAAGTCCAATAATCAAAAGTCCATAATCATCACAAACACAAATTAGTTTCAATAATCCAAAAGTACTACTACTAACTACTAATCAAAAGTCCAATAATCCATAAGTCCACAACCACACAAACACAAATTAGTTTGAGTATTTTAAACCACATCCAAAAAAAAAAAAAAAAACACAAAACATGAAATCAATCTTCATCATCTTCCAAGTTTACAACATTGAATGCTTGCTTGGACATAGTCATCCCCACTTTTTTTGCATCATCCTTATCCTCGTCATCTCCATATACATATCACAATTCCAAAAGAAATTAAATAAAGTAACAAACAGTTATCAAAATTCAAATTAAAACAACAAAGAATGATTATGATCGAATTAAACAAATTACCATCGCTAACAAAACCGTGCAACCAATTGAGCGTACATATCAAAGCTTCCGCATTTTTTAACAAGAGACGGCTTCTATATTTGTTTAGGACAATAGAACCAATGCTAAATGCAGACTCAGAAGCCACGGTCGTAATAGGAATACTCAACAAGTCACAAGCCATTACTGATAAATCTGTAAATCGACCCCTATTATCTTTCCACCATTTTAATACATCCAAGGTTTCATGCTCACCATAATCTAAAGTTGGCTCATCCAAATACATATCAAGTTGATTCTTCCCAGTTTTAGTAGCAAGCTGTTGATTGTGCATTTTCAATCCCTGTTATAGTTCACAAATGAAGCACATGAAAAGAAGAATATGAAAGCGACACAAGATATAAAAATTACAATAAAGAAAGTAATCAAAACTATTAATTCATTAAATTTATACTTACATTAATCAAGTTCTGGGAGAAATGTTGCGGTTCCTTAAACCCACTAGAAGAGGGGGTATGAGTAGAAACTCACTCTTTGAGGAAAGTACTTCTAGTAGAATATTTCTCAAACAACATGTAAAGGTTTCTCTTTACTTCATTTGTCTTTGATTCACATGTAGTTTCATCAACACTTGAGTAACAATAAGTCAAAGAAGAAAGCTTTTTTCGCGGGTCAAGAACCGCTCCCAATGCAAGCACAACACTATAATCATCCCAATATTTGTCAAACTTAGAAAGCATCCTTTCAGACATATTTTTTATGACTTCATCTTCATCCCTCAAGCTATTAAGTAGAACACACTGAATTTTCCAAACTTGCAAAAAGTACAAGTTGGAAGTAGGATATGATGTGCCAGAAATCATATTTGTGGTTTCATAGAAAGGAGACAAAACACACAAATTTTTTCTCCTCTTTTCCACTCTTCTGTTGACACATAATTATCATCTTTAAAATGAAGATGAGCAAAAACACGACGATATTTGAGGGCACATTCAAGCATCAAATAAGTTGAGTTCCATCTTGTAGGAACATCTAAACACAAGCCAACAGAAGTGTCAACACCACCAATACCTTGAATGCATTCCTTGAATTTTGCATTCTACTCTCTGAACCCCTCACATATTTGATGCTGTCTCTAATTTTATTCAAGGCATCACCAAGTACTTTCAACCCCTCCTGAACAATGATATTTAAAATATGTGCAGAGCAACGTACATGAAAGAATTGTCCATCACATAATAACCAATTTTGAAGGACAAGCTGACTCTTCAAGTGATCTTGCAAAACATTATTAGAAGCTGCATTATCTAGAGTAAGAGAAAAGATATTCTTCTCAATTCCCCAATCAGTCAACAACTCAAGCAGCTTCTTAGATAACTCAGATCCAGAGTGAGGGGGAGGCATATGACAGAAGTTGAGAATTTTACTTTTTAAATTCCAATTGAAATTAATATAATGTGCAGTCAGACATATATAGCCCTCAGTGGTACAAGCAGTCCATAAATCAGAAGTTAAAGAAATCCTATATGGAATGCTAGCCATTTCCTCTTTGAGCTTCTCCTTCTCTCTCGCATAAATATTTAGTACATCAGCCTTGGCAGTATTTCTAGTAATGGGAATTGAATCAAGATTCAAATACTTTATCCAACTCCTAATCTTCTTATACTCAACAAATTTGAAGGGCAAATCATGTGCAATGATTGCCGCAGCACACATCTCACGCGAGATCATTTGATCTATCTTACGTGATTTCACTTTTCCTTGCATATCAACAATCATTTGACCTACATCTTCATATTTAGTTTCTTTACAATTTATGACATGACGATTTAAAGTTGAGGTGCCATATTGTTTCCCACCCACCTTGTACACTTTATCACAAGCATTACATTTAGCTCTTCCAATTCCATCATTACCTGGCCCTATTTTAGTGAAAAATTTCCAGCAATCAGATGTATTTGTTTTGGCCTTTTTCACAACAGGTTGAACCGATTGAGATTCTTCAACCACATTCTCCACATCTTCCCCATCAACATCAGGTTCATCATAATGCATGATATTGATGGATTCAACAGGTTCACTCATATTGAACAAACAGATAAACAAACAAATAACTAAACAACAAATTGCTAAACAAAACAAACAGATAACTAAAACTGGTGTCTAATTCAATGTGTTTAGTCCTTGAGTGATACACAGGATTCTTAGTAAGGTTTATGGCACTTGTGTTGTCACATTTTATGGGAACAGTGTTGAGATTAATTTCATAATCATTTAATTGTTGCTTCATCCAAATGATTTGTGCGCAACAACTACCCGCCGCAACGTATTCCGCTTCGACGGTGGATAAAGCCACACTTGCTTGCTTCTTACTATGCCAAGAAACTAAAGCATTTCCTAGTAAGTGGCAAGTTTCACTCGTGCTTTTTCGGTCTAATTTACAACCCACGAAATTAGAGTCCGAATATCCGATTAGGGTACAATCTGCCCCTTTAGGGTACCATAAACCCATGTTTTGTGTGCCAATGAGATATCTCATGATGCGTTTTACCGAGGCGAGATGTGATTCTTTTGGGTTCGATTGAAAACGTGCACACATGCAAACACTAAACATGATATCAGGGCGACTAGTAGTAAGATAAAGGAGAGAACCTATCATACCTCTATACTTACTTATGTCGACGGATTTACCATTTTCATCCTTGTCAAGGTAACAGAATGTGCTCATGGGAGTTGATAGCTCTTTTGAATTGTTCATCCCAAACTTCTTAAGAAACTCTTTGCAGTACTTTAACTGATTGATGAAGATTCCTTCCTTTGATTGCTTTATTTGCAACCCAAGAAAATAGTTGAGCTCCCCCATCATTGACATTTCAAATTCACTTTGCATAATTTTTGAAAAATCCTTGCACAAAGCTTCGTTAGTGGCACCAAAAATTATATCGTCCACATATATTTGCACAAGTAAAATATCATGCTTTTTGTTTTTGATAAAAAGTGTGGTGTCAACTTTTCCTCTTTGAAAACCATTTTCAAGTAAGAATTTTCTTAGGTGTTCATACCAAGCCCTAGGGGCTTGCTTTAAACCATACAAAGCCTTTTTCAGTTTGAAAACATGGTTTGGAAATTCATAATTTGTAAAACCCGGAGGTTGATCCACATAAACCTCTTCTTGAATAAAACCGTTCAAGAAGGCACTTTTGACATCCATTTGAAAAAGTTTAAAATCCATGATGCAAGCAAAAGCAAGAAGCATACGAATAGCCTCTAGTCTAGCTACGGGAGCATAGGTTTCATCAAAGTCTATGCCCTCTTGTTGGTTATAGCCCTTAGCAACAAGTCTAGCTTTGTTTCTAGTTATTATTCCATTTTCATCTAGCTTGTTACGAAAAACCCACTTAGTTCCAATTACTAAATGGTTTTTGGGTTTAGGGACTAATTCCCAAACATCATTTCTTTCAAATTGGTTTAATTCTTCTTGCATGGCAAGTGTCCAATGTTCATCTACTATGGCTTCATCAACATTATTAGGTTCAATTTGAGAAACGAAAGCCATGTAATAACATATTAGATTAAGAGAGTTTCGAGTTGTTACCCCTTTTGATATATCACCTATTATGTTGTCAAGAGGATGGTGTCTTGATGTTCTCCATTCTCTTGGAAGATCGGGAAGGGGTGTCTCTTCTTCTTGTGGAGGTGGTTGATCAATAATGTTCTCCTCTTGAGTTCTTTTCTCCTCAAGAAAAGTGTTTCCCAGAATTTCTGCAACATCATCAACACTATCCTCTACTACAATTTTAGGGTTAGTCTCATCAAAAGACACATGCACAGATTCTTCAATGGTCATAGTTCTTTTATTATATATTCGAAAAGCTTTACTAGAATTGGAATATCCAAGAAATATACCTTCATCAGCTTTAGCATCGAACTTACCAAGATTTTCTTTACCATTATTTAAAACAAAGCACTTACATCCGAATACGTGAAAGTGGGAGATGTTAGGCTTCCTTCCCTTGTAAATTTCATAGGGCGTTTGTTTCATAATAGGTCTTATAAGGACTCTATTCATCACATAGCATGCGGTGCTTACCGCGTCTGCCCAGAAATACTTAGGAAGGTTGGTCTCATTGAGCATCGTCCTCGCTAGCTCTACTAGAGACCTATTTTTCCTTTCCACCACCCCATTTTGTTGGGGAGTCCTTGGTGAGGAAAAATTATGCCCGATTCCATTTTCAGTACAAAAGGCCTCAAATGCCTCATTTTGGAACTCACCACCATGATCACTTCGGATAGTTACAATGTTTAATCCCATCTCGTTTTGAATAACCTTGGCAAGTTTACGAAAGGCACCGGAAGCGTCATTTTTATGAGAAATAAACAATGTCCATGTATAACGAGAATAGTCATCCACAATTACAAGTGCATAGTAATTACCACCAAAGCTCATGGTTCTAGACGGACCAAACAAATCCATATGTAAAAGCTGTAAAGGCCGGTTTGTAGAAATAACATTTTAGTTTTGAAAGAGGCCTTTACTTGTTTTCCTTTTTGACACGCATCACACATTTTGTCTTTTTCAAAATGGAGCTTTGGTAAACCAATTACTAAGTCCTTGCGAACCAACTTATTAAGATGGTCCATGTGAATATGGGCCATCCTCCTATGCCATAGCCAAGTTTCATCCTCTTTGCTAATTAGACAGCATACATCATTTGAAGGTAGGTCATCTAAGCAAACCATATAGATATTTCCAATTCTTTGTCCAATTAACTTGGTTTGATTATTAGAATCTATGACCGTGCATTTTAAGTTATCAAAAACAACATTGAAGTTCTTATCACAAAGTTGGCTAATACTCAAAATATTGTGTTTTAAACCTTCGACATACAAAACATTTTCAATGATGGAATTTGGACTCTTACCAACCGTTCCAATTCCCAAGATTCTACCTTTGTTGTTGTCACCGTAGAAAACAAATCCACCCTTTTTGGGTGTGAGAGAGGAGAACTTGTTTTTGTCTCCCGTCATGTGCTTGGAGCATCCGCTATCAAGATACCAATTTGTGTTCCTTGCTTTCAAGCACACCTACAAAACAATTTCAAGTTTAAACTTTTGGTACCCAAATCATGTTGGGTCCTTGAGAGTTAGCTTTGGGCGCATTGCCCTTTTTAACCATACTTTCTTGCCTTTGACATTCACATTCTTTCTAGCATTGCAAATAGATGCAGTATGTCCCTTTCTACCACAATAGAAGCATTTTACGAAAGGACTACTAGAAGTATTGGTTGGGCTAAAAAACTTTTTAAAGGATTTTTCATGTAATTTAGGGTGATAACCCAAACCAGCTTTATCATAAGTTCCTTTTTGATTTCCTAACAAAACATTGAGGCTGTCTCTTCCATTGGTGAATTTTGCAAGGATATCATACAAGTCCTCAATTTTGTTTTTTCAAAACATTACATTCATTGCATTTCGAAATTTCATTTATTTTGTTTTCACATGATAAGCATGATGAGGTTTTGTTTGAAAGAATTTGTTTTTCCTTGATAGCCTCCATTTCTTTATTTAATAAACCTATTTTTGTTTCAAGACTAGAAATGGTTTTCTTTGAAGATAAAATGATTTTTCTAAGACGCATGCTTTCATTATTCAATTCTTCACATGCACAAAGCAAATCATCATATGACAATTCATTTTCAATTTCATTATCAGTTACCTCATCCTCGTCGTCCTCATGATTGGCCATGAGGCAAAGGTTTGCCTCCTCGTTGTCGGATTCATCGGAGGAGTCCATGTCATTGTCTTCCCAAGCAATGTATGCTCTCCTTCCTCTTTTGTCCTTTTGTGGCCTCTTTTCAAATTTGTCATTCTTCTTTTGACTTAGAGGACACTCGGGCCTTATGTGACCTTTCTTTTTGCAGTTGAAGCACGTTGGCACATAAGTGGTTCCTTCTCCATCAACCTTCTTTTGAGGAGTGAAGCTTGGTTGTGTTTTCCCTTTGTTCCTCATAAATTTCTTAAATTTTCTTACCATTAGACTCATATTCTCATCTCCTTCACCAAGCTCATCAAGTTCATCAAAGTCAATATCCTCCTCATTTGTTTCACTTATACTTCCTTTGAGAGCAAGCCCTTTCTTTTCTTATCACTTTCCTTACTTTCTATGAGGCAGTTCAACTCAAGTTCATGTTCCTGCAATTTACCAAATAGAGTTGCCAAAGACATAGACGTTAGATCACGTGATTCGGAAATCGCAGTTACTTTGGGTTGCCAACTTCTATTTAAACATCTAAGAACTTTATTTATTAAATCTTCATTATTAAACACCTTCCCAAGAGCCCTAAGATGATTTATTATATGGGTGAAGCGTTTTTGCATATCTTGTATGCTTTCACCTTGTTTCATCCTAAATAGCTCATACTCATGGGTTAATGTGTTCATCCTAGCCCTTTTGACCTCGGTAGTACCTTCATGGGTCAATTCAAGGGTGTCCCACATTTCTTTAGCGGTCTTACAATTTGAGACCCTATAGAACTCATCGTAGCTTAAAGCTGAGGTGATGATGTTCCTAGCTTTCAAATTGTATTGGACCTTTTTCTTTTCCTCGTCGGTCCAAAGAGTTTTTGGTTTATCCACCGAAGCACCATTAACTTCGTGCTTGGGGACAAATGGACCATTTTCCACAGCATCCCAAATATCAATATCAGATGCTTCTAAAAAGATTTGCATTCTTTCTTTCCAATAACCATACCCCTCACCATCGAGCGATGGAGGTCTGTTTACGGAATTACCCTCATTACGAAAACTGTTTGAAGTCATCTTTCCTCTTGAGACGGTTTCGTCCTTTATATCCAAGAGTTAAGCTCTGATGCCACTTGTTGACAAGTGACCTCAAACACAAGAGGGGGGTGAATTGTGTGTGAATTGATTTTTGAAAATTTTTAGCAATTTAAACTAAGTTTAAAACTTGTTTTGATAAACAATAACTTAGTAAAACGTTGTGAAATAAAGCGTATGAAAAATAAAATCGTTGCGATAAAGATAAAGAGATAAGGAAGAAAATGACACAACGATGTATCCTGGTTCGGCCACAAAACTACCCACGTGGCCTACGTCCAGTCCCCAAGGCAATACGACCAAGGGATTTCAATCAACTCTAGTTTTTAAAACAGGCTAAACTAGAACCTTTACAAATCAGAGAACTCTTAACACAAATCACAGGACGTACTATCCCTTGTGCAAGAGCCTCAAGAAAATGTTCGTGAGATCACACTCACTTAAAATAAACTGTAAAAGTTTTACAATGAGAAAGCACTCAAAAGTGCATATATGAAATACAACTTGAAGCACAATAATAGTAACACCTATATAGTGTATAAGATTCTCAAAGTAATATGATCACGTGTAAGTGCAAGAGTAAAATGAAATATTAATCAGAGTTTAAGCACAATAGAGAATAGAGGAGAGTAGTATATGGGGCATTTTTCCAAGGCTGCCAAGCTTCCTATTTATAGAGAATAGGTTAGGGTTCAATGTGAAATTAGGTCAAGCCTCTTAAAATGCATTTCTGCCGCATCATAATCGATTATCTAAAAGCCATAATCGATTATTTAATGTGTTTTCATGAAGCGCGCGTTTGGACAGAAAGGTCATAATCGATTATGTGTTCACTGCTTTTTCACCAAAGAAGATAATCGATTTCATTAATCGATTATGATGTTACTGACTCTTTCATAAAAGGCTATAATCGATTAAATAATCGATTACAGGGTTTCAGTTGTAGCACATTGGAAGTCAGTAAGGTCATAATCGATTATCCAATTTCAATAATCGATTATTATATTTCAAAATTTGAATTCAACGGCTTTAATATCATAATTACTCAATAACACTCATTAAAGCCATTTAACCACAACTCATAATCGATTATAGCATTTCCATAATCGATTATGGTGTGTATCAGGTTGAGATTCAAAAACTTGACAATTAAGGAAAGATTGCCCAATTAAGCTTAATTTTAATTGTCAGTTTTAATCACATGTTATTAATTATTTAATCACATGATATATCTTTTAAAGCACATGTTAAATATGTGTGTGTGTGAGTGACCATATTAAGTTGAGAACCCTACTTACCATTTACAGATTATTCTAAAACAACCAATACAAATAGTAAAATTCCCTTTTTACCCCTCTTGATTGCTTTGCCTAATCTTGACTGCTTGTTTGGCCTTTATCACGCTTTTTGCAAATAAGTCCTCAGACTTAAAAAATCTTTTGCCATTCATCAAAATATATGTACCTGTCAAGGCATACATCCACACCCATAGCTCGGAATATCTTCTCAGTCTCCCTCATCCACAACAAAGCTCCCTCCGGGTCGTAAGCTCCCCTGAAAGAAGGCGGGTTGTTTCGTTGGAACTTGTCCAATCCCTGAAACTCAGCTGGTCCATCGTTGTTGTTGTTCTGGTTTTGGCCTATGACGTTGGCAAGCAGTGCCAAAGCATCGGCGATCGCCTGGTCATTCCTACCTCTTCCTTCCATTGGTTCCTGCATTTGCCCAAGACAACTGTTAAATACAGGGAACCAAGCAGGAAGGTCTAACGGCTCTTAATACTAAAGCATCATTACCTATAATAAATATAGACAATTCAAACAAAAACACATAGAAGACTCGCAACAGACTCATACCACGTCCGGACAGGGCCGAACTGCTTTGATACCACTAAATGTGACACCCTCTACCTCGCATGTATTCAAAAGCGGTAACATAGATATAAAAGAGAAAGGAACACATGCAAATATATACTATTAAAAACCGGGCAGAGACTGCCGTATTGTAACATAATGCGGAAATAACCAAAACATATTTTTAAAGAAAACATAACATAACTGAAAAATAAACAAACCCAACCCCGATGTCACACTATAGAGCTGGTATAACCAATTCGATAAAACAACTCGGATACAACTGGAAACAAACTAAACAACTACTGAAACAGAAATCATGTCTACGAGTCGCGGCTCCTCAGAGTCACTCCTAACCTGGTTGCACATCGAGCTCTGCATAAACGATACATGCCACAAAACAAGAAACACAGAGATAGGGAGTAAGAAGCATATATATGAATATAACGGCAAGGAAGCAGTTAGCAAGATGAGCATACATCAAACAATCATGTTATAGCAGGCAATAATATAACATATACAATTATCATCATACAAACATGTATGCTATGCAATGCAACTCTACTCCACTACTCCGTTATGTATGTGGATCCAAACTATCTTAGGAAGTCAACTTCAGAGTTACATCTCCACATTGGCCAAAATGCACCAACGCCGGGCCAGACCACCAACCATGGGTGGACCCCTAGGATAGCCGACGCACCTTATTCACGGGTGCGCCACAGCGGGGGTACCTGATCCCCTCAGTCTCGGATGAATCACCGCGAATGGCCAGATCGTCTTACACGCGGACGACCTCTCCCTATGTTGCACAACCTCCACTGACATCTCCAATGCGTGAATGCATGTTCAACACAAACACACAACAACATCCACCACCTCCGCATGGGCCACTAGGCTACCCAAGTTTATCACCATCAACACCTCGATCACTCGGCTATCGAGGATTATCGTTATCATTTCGTATTCATTATTAAACACTCTAGTCGTTCTTCACTAGAGATTACCACCTTGACCATCAAGCATGATGGCCCCCTTGGCCACTAGGCTACCAAGGTACATCATCATCAACTCCTTGACCATTAAGCATCAAGGTTCAACACCATCTTTTCACTTGTCTTTAGTCTTCATGTTTCGTTGGTGTTTTATTAAGCCTTTTAGAGCATTTGGGGTGAAAAGCCCTGCTTCTGTACTGTTCTGGTTTCTGTTCTGCACAGGTGAGCACGATCGTGCTCACCCTTCAGCACGGTCGTGATGAGCTCACAGTCAAGCATGGTCGTGCTGACTTTTGAGCACGGGCGTGCTCAAGCAGCGCGCCTTGATCTGGGATTTGAGCGGGAGCACGGGCGTGCTCACTGTTGAGAACAGGCATGCTCAAATGCGTGCCCTGCTGTTCTGGGTAGAAGGGTCACAGACCCTTAGCCAAAAAGGATTGGGGACATCTTGGATTCAATCCTAAGGTTCTTATAATCCATTAATCATCAGCTTCAATAATCTTAAATGTTCATTATTACTGTTCATGTCTTATCATCGTAGAGAATTAATCCTTTAATCACAGCTGCATTATTTATGTTCCTAGAACACTCACTAATCAATGGTCTTTAACTAAGTCCTATGACCATAACTTTACCTCTCATACCATATTCATGTCTTATGAATAACTGGGAGAAACATCCCTTAATTCTCATTATTATCATTAGCGTATTTTAAAGTCTTATCATTATATTGGTATTAATATCCTCAACAATCAACATCAGTCAATAACATCATACTCATCATAATCATGACATCATCACATTCAACATGTTCATAACAGTCAAGCGGAGAGAAAACTGGTATGAAGATCAGGCTCCTGATAGCAAACTGGTAGCGTTCCCTCATGCGGCTCGACAAACGAATCAAGTCTTGGCCAACAAAAAGGTTAACCAATTAGTTCCCAATTCAACAAAAGGGAGAGGAAACAGAAGAGGGATAACCGGCTTACCTTACAAGACACTAACGCGCACGTTCCTCTCCCAAACACCATAAGGATTCCAAGAACTAGGAAGGGTTCAAGGGAGAGAAAGAGGAAGAGAGGTTTCTGCCATTTTGGAGGAAGAGAAACCAAAATAAGGGTTGTACACAAAACCCTCGCATACTATTCCTATTTATACACTCTGAGACCCGAGCACGACCTTGTTTAACTTAGCACCTACAAGGCGCGGTCTGTCATTGAGCACGGGCGTGCTCCCTGTTGAGCACGATCGTGCTCCCTGTTGAGCACGGTCGTGCTTGTGACTCTGACAGTCACAAGACACAAACCTAGGAAAGGGATTTTTCCACCAAAAACCCCACTTAGCCCACTCTAAGCCTCCATAACAAACAAAGCACACACAAAAGCACTTATACAAAAAACGGGGTGTTACAAGGGTTGCACTGAATGCGCCAGATAACAAGGGAGTAAGGGCAAGTAAGTATGATGTTATGTTATTTGATTGGATGTTAAATGTAGGTTTATGTGAATATGGTATACTGTTGTGGAATTGAAATATAGACTGATGATGCTATATTGACAATAATGGCTAGTCATTAGTAAATTAAAAATATGATTGGTGGTTGACTGAGTGTATTGTGACTCGATTTTAATGACTTGTTATATGTCATGAAATTATTAAGGTAAAAAAAATGTGTTTGAGGTGATGCTTTAAGGCATCCTTTCCACGAAATCACTTGTAATCATGAGATGAATGAGGTCGTTGTAACGTATAATAATTAGATTTACCGAAATCGAGTGATTGTATATTTTTTAAAGGCATGATGTTTATGGGACAAAGGATAAATCGAATAGATTATGTGTTTGATTATACATTTTCATAGTATTTAAATTTGATTAAGGCAAAGGCATGAAAATGTTCAGTTAATGGTTTAATGCTATTGGGTTTGGAATGTTGAGTTACCTTAAATTTGAGCTTTGGTAAGGGAGTTTATGGATAGTGTGCATGATGTTGATATATTATCATGTTAGGTTATGAGCTTATGCAAAAAAAATTTGATGTACAATTATCACTATGATTGTAAGTGTTAGTTTTGCCTATGTTGATAGGTTGAGATACTAGATTTTCTTCTAATTAATGGGTGAAAAATGATCTATACATGCGTTCTTGTAAAAAAAACTATGTGTTTGTAATAATTTTATTTGGCAAGAATGTTGTATGGTTAATTGATTGTGGTGAAGTTTTGTTTGAACAAGTTTTTCGAGTGAACCTAAAAGAGGAGTGGACAACTGACAGTAAAAGTAGAAATGCAGTGCTCTCTGTTTTTTTGTTTTGTGCTGGCTTTTTATTTTTGCTTAGTTGGCTGTTTGAGCTTGTTTTGGATTTTGTTTTTGGTGGGCATGGTCCCCAATATTATGATCTTGTAGATGGGTTTAGGGTACCCTTTGTACCCAATTTTTTTAATAAACATTTTTGCTTATAAAAAAAAAAGAAGTAGAATTGTAGTGTTATTGCTATAAGAGAGATTCAAGGAAGCATTGCGACCCAAAAGGGAGAGTACTGCAATGTTGTTTGCTATCATAGAGAGGAGTTATGGCCCTTGGTGCAGGGTGTCACAACCTGATTACCTTCATTTGCTAGAAAACAAGAGTTTGACCTCCATTCTTGAACAGTTAGCTCCTTTATGTATCATACAATATATCTATCATATTTTAGATTGTTGTAGAGAAGACAATATTGCGCGAAGGTGATGCGATGCAAGTAGGAATTATGTGAGAATTAATATAAAGATATACATACATATATGAATAAGAAAATATTGTGTATGATGTTAAGACCCCTAGGCTAAGGATGAGTTATGAATGAGAAAATGAGAAAATGAGGGTGTATATGATATCTTGTGGGAAGGAATTAATGTGATTAAGGCTTTTGTGTTTTGATGTTGTGAGAGAAGATGATTTATCATGATATAGATTTGTATAACTTGAAAGATTGTATATAATTTTAGTACGGGAAACTACCAAGAGAAATAATGAGAAATATGTGGTTCGCTTAGCATGATTTGTTCTTGAGTCTTGACTTGGAGTTTGATGAGTATACATTGAGAAATGGATAATTGACACCTTTGAGTGATGATGTGTTATTATGAGCAATTAAACGGGAAATTGACTTGGATGGTTATATATATAAAGTTGTAAATGTAGTGTATACATATAAATTATATTAGTTCGCACGATTAACAAAATGGTTACTAAGATAAGTTCACAATGGGTGTATCTTGATGTGAATGACGCAAAATTTATGTTATGTTGTATTGACATAAGTGCTTATGAAAATGTGAATATATAACATTGAGATAATCTTTGAATTCCTTGCAAGGAATTTAAATTGCTTGAGTTGAAGTATAATGTTATGATTGCTTTTGTGAAAAATCTTAGTGCTTGAGGGATCAATGGTGTTATATTGATTATATCATGATGAGGTAGAGTTTCGACTCTCTAGAGGTGAATCAAACTATGTTAGGTGTTGGGGTAATCTTGGGAATTCGGGACGAATTCCTTTTAAGGAGGGTAGATTGTGAAACCTGACCCAATTTTATAAAGTTAGAAGAATTTACTTCTTTTAGCCGCGTAATTTTTTTTTTATATATAAAAATGTTATAAGAGGAAAGTATCAAGGTAAGTAAAGTTGAGGGGAAAATAATGATGTTTGAAGAATCCAATGTCAACTATTATAGTTTCATTTTATCTTTTTTTTTTAAAAAAAAGAAGGGTCAAATGTTAATTTTTTACTTGTAAGTGGGAAGTAAAAGGAAGAGGGCTCCCACTCTCCTTTGAGGCAGAACTTAACGTTAGATAAAGGGGAAAAGACAAAAGAGGAGAGGAAGAGAAATTGGGAGAAGGAGATAAATAAAGGAATAGGGAAAAAAGTGAGAGCTTTTGAAGATGGAGCATCCTTCTCATCTTAGCCATGAAGGGAATATTGGTGAGCATATTCCAAGCTTCCCAAAGACCCCATTATCTTATCATTTTCTTCAGCCTTCTTTGTCCTCCATGGTTGGGTAAGAACCCCAAGGTAAAGGAGTTTAATGTTTTCTTGGATTTCTCTTGTTTATTTTTGCTTAGTCTTTTTTTAATTAATATTTAAGTTCATGAAATTGAAAGAACAACAAAGGTTATGACTATTTGGTTGAACCCTAGAAATTTGGGGTTGAGGAAGCTCCATTGATGGAGCTTGATGTTTGATGTTTTTGAGATTATCTCTGTTTTAGGGTCAATTTCTGACAGACCTATATTAAAAAAAATTATACCTAGAGTTGTAGATATTGGATTCAGATGAAATTGGTCTCATTAGAAAGCTAACACACAAAGGTACATAGTATAAAATGTTTGTGATTTTAGGAGACCTGAGATATTCTCAGTTAATTTTTAAAAACAGGGCTAGGGCTGCCCCGTATCCATCTGACAGCATGCATTCAAAAATTTATATCTTTGGATCTAAAACACGGATTGAGATTAAACTTGTTGCGTTTGAAAACTGAAATGTTATAGTTCATTATGGTAAAATTTTGAGATTTTAGGAGACCTGAGATGTTCTCAGTTAATTTTTTAATACAAGGGTATGGATGCCCCGAATATATCCTGTCAACCAGCATTAAGAAAATTATATCTTAAGTTGTTGAACTCATAATGGGATGAAACTTGTTGCGTTTGGAAAAGGAAATGTAGAAGTTTGTTATGGTAAATTATCGTGATTTAATGAGACCTGAGGAAGTCCCTATTTAATCTGGAAATTTGAATCCTGTCTGTCTTGGATGAACTCAAACAGTCCTTACGCCAAAACTTATATACGGAGTTGTATATCTCCTTTTTATTTGAGACTTGTGTTATTTGAAAATAGACATGTAAATGTTGTTGTGGTTAAAAATTCGGAAATTATGAATTTCTGTATTAATCCCAATTTTCGTTTGAAGTTGGTCTTGGCTTGCTAAAAACCTCCTCTGACAGCCAGTCTTGGTAAGGTTGCATCTTAGGCAACAACCTTATAACTTAGGTACTACTGGTTGCACTAAAAAGTTATTAAAAAGGACGCATAACTATCTAAATGTTAGGAAATATACTCATGAAGTGACTCATAGAGTTAATTAATTAGTGAGACGGCAAGATCCATAAACAACAATTGTGAACAATGAGGAGAATTTTAATTGTGTGGTAAAGGCTGCCCTATATGATTAGAATAATGAGATGAATGCTTTAGTAGTGACTAAATGTTCTACATTTTGAATTGTTATGTATACAATGAGTGTTATAGAGATAATGAATTAGCAAGTTATGGCAAAGGAACTTTATTGTTGAAGGAAGATAAAAGAAAAATGTTTTGTTTACAATGTACTACTATGAGTTATGTTGTTTTGACTATAGCGTAGGTTGTTAGAATGAAAGTATAAGAAAATGGTATTGTTGATACCTACGATTGTGGATGGTACCATGTACTTGTGTCTTGGTGATTGATAATTGATAAATATGTGCACGCTGAGGTTATTCATTTTGGGAGGGTGGTGTATATATATATATATATATATATATATAGACATATAGTAGTGAATGGTTTGCTATGAGGCTTATGTGTTTGCTTGGCGGTGATGAAATATTGAAATGAGTCTGGTACATGACTGATGAAGTGTGGTAATTAAGTCCTTGTCTTTGCGAAATGACTAAGAATAAATGTGTGAGATGTGTATTGCACATGAATGGATGATTTGCCACTATGGTTATGGGATCATGATGCACGATTAACTTGAGTATGCTTATTGTGTAGTATTGGTTAACGTTGTTTGATACATGTTGTATGATTTATAAGCTATTAAATAGCAGAAACCTTAAGGAATGAGATTATGGAAAACACACATTTGTTATAAATGGTACGATCTCTCAAATGAGAGTCACTATATATGATAAAGACTTTATTATAAGCTTAAGATATATTTCAGTAAAAGCATTGGATTATCATTATGTAGTTGTGCATATATTATGTGATATGATATTGGAATTTACGTGAGGTATGAAATTGATGCCAACTGTTAAGTTCGGATATATGTATGTGATGTAAATTATGGAATACAATTAATGCTTGAATTGATGATTGAAAAGTCGCACTGGGAACGGTGAGATATAACGCCGAGCTGCGCGAGATTTTTGTTATGAGAATGCACTGGGGATGACGAGATGTAACGCTTAGTTGCATAGTGTTATGGATAGCTTACTGGGGACGGCGAGACGTAACGCCCAGTAGAGCTTGGAAGTGATTATATGGTCATATAATGGGGATGCCCGGTAATTATGAGACCGCACTGGGGACTGCGAGACGTAACGTCCAGTGGCGGATGGATTGTATGCCTATTGGGGAAGGCGGGACGTGATGCTCGGTAGTGCAGATGAAATATGTTATATTTGATTTCTTGAGGCAATTCAAACATTAGGGTATATCATAATGAGAGTATGAAGTATTAAATATGTGAGATTAAAGGTTTTGACGTGTTGGACATTGCTGTATTTGTATTTTCTGTTTGCATGATTTTCACATGTTTTTACTTATGAGGCCCTTACCGAGTTTATTTAATTCACCCCCTCATAGTGTTGAGATGCAGGAGCGTGGAAACTGCTGGATCATCTCTAGCTATTCGACTCCTAATTATGGAGTTAAAGTGCCAGGCCGCAATATCTGAAGATGCTTTTATTTATCTTTACTAAAATTAAGGTTTTTTCATTGTAAAATACTAAAAACCAAATTGTGTCATTTCTTTAATAGTTTGGTATTCAAAGTTGTTATTAGGAGTTATTTGCATCCCATTTATGAAAACTTAACAGATGAAGTTTTTCCTCTAAACCATAACTTCGTCTTTTCCTTAAAAGGAAAACGGTTCAATGTTAAATAGTTTTGATTATTTATTTATCTTGAACAAAGAATCATGAGAAAGTATTAACCTGGGCAAGGCATTGGATTTGGGGTTGCCACCCCTCTTCTGGCCGGTCACTGACATTGAATTTGTGTCGTGACAATAATGCCAATTTTTTTCAAGATATGGGTCACACAATTCTTTTGATTTAAAAAATTATTGAAAAGTTTAGTGTATGCTGCGTAATTTAGTGTAGATTCAATTATAAATGCTTTTCAAGACATACATGAGAGGTGTTATGTGTTTTAATATATTACTAACATAATTAAGATTTTGAAACATATTATTATGAATATTTTGTATTTAATTTAATGGGTATATATTTGTTGGATGAATTTTAAATTTTTTTAGTTGGTCCTCCTAATCATTTAGGTTTGGCTTCGTCCCTGCACTGACATACACTAATATTTTGGCTTATGTGCTTTTATTTTAATAACTAAGAAAGAGAAGCAACACTAATATTGATTTGTTAAAATATTATTAGTTGGTCCTTTACATTGACCACTCAAATTAAAATCTAAATATATATGATATCAAATATATATATATTTTTAAAGCTTGATGACGATGATTTTGATGATGACTATATTTTTAAAACTTAATTATAAAGGAGAATTTTGATGATGATTGTGGAGAGTGGAAGTTGGCATTCAGTATGGAAAAGCTCTCTATATAGCAAGTTTATTGTGGTAATTCCTCTGCCAACTAAGCAACTCCTGTTAGTTTTTTTTTGTTGGATGGAAAGATAGTGGAATGATCATTATTGTAAGATTGAAAAAATTGGGGGATTAAAATTGCTGAAAAGAAAATAAGGGGACCAATTTGCCAAATTGAAAAATCTAGGGGACTAAAAGTGTATTTAAGCCGATTTATTTACAATTTGATAAAAAATTCATTTTGCAATTTTCTTATTATCCTTTATAAATAAATGTTGTGATAGGCTTTAAGGCAAACCGACCAGTGAGAATATCGGTTTCTGCTCTATGTTTGGCTTTTCCACATCCCATTCTTTCCTTTTCTTCCTACTAACCGTCCATGTCAACAAAGCCACCACTTTTGTCTGCATTTAGAATTTAGAATACACAAGCTTAGTTTTACTTTTAATTGTAATATACGTAATCTTTTGCGCTATTTGTGCATTGATGCCGCTGATCACCTGGCATCTGGTTCTTATTTGTCTTTAGAATATCATTGCCTTATTCATTGAGTAGAATAGGGATATATATATATATATATATATATATATATATATATATATATATATATATGCAATTTGAAAATATCTTTGTAATATTAATCTTAAATTATGTGTACTTACGTCTGGATGATCGAACTATTTAGTATAATATCTAGATACTCATTAAATTTGTTTTTTAATGAATTAGTCTTTATATAATACTTGACACCTTAAAATTATGATCAATTAAAAAAAAACAATAGTATCAAATATATTTAATCTTTCAACAATATGTTGCTAGACTAAGGCTTCTACAGGTCACGCTCCTGCCTTTTGTTTCACTTTTTTGCTTTTTATGTTCTATTTTTTATCCTAATTTTTTATTTTATCATCATCATAATTTGGTTTTTTGGTATAGAATATGTATTGTTTAAATATTTATTGCAAAAAGATTAAAATAATTTTACTTACTATAAGTCTAGCATTGATTCAATAAAAAAAAAAACTCTAATATTGATAAATTGAGTATCAAATTATTTGTTGTTGGTATAAATTATTTTTTACCAATAATATACCTTGATAAATATTTGTAAGGATTGATTGTTATGTTAAATTTAAATTTATATGTTGAATTTTAATTCAAACTGTATTTTAATTAAATTAATTATATTTATTTTTTTATAATAACAAATTCCCCCGTGTGTTGTATGGGCCATATATATATATATATATATGGGAGGGTATCCACTTACTCTAAGAGTAGGTGTAATTTTACTCCCCATCCTAACCCTTTATTTTGTTTCAAACTAATGGCTTAGATTATTTTATTAAACCACCCCACCGCGCCGCTATTCACACTCCGTGCCAGCGTCATTTGAGCCGTCGTTCCGACTCCGTGCCGGTGTCCTTTACACTTTCGTTCCAACTTCGTGTCGGCGTCGCCAATAGATGTGTGCCCCTGTTCATTACAAGAAAAGGCCTGATTTCATATGGAAATTTACCGACGATCGTGTCCTCCGTCGGTAATTGACGCTTTACTGACGGAATTTTCCATCGCAAAGCGTAAACTATAAAAGGCACAAAAATTACCGATGGAAAAGTCGTCGGTAACGTTACCGACGACTTTTTCCGTCGGTAGTGCCATCGGTATCAATGGCGGGAAATGAAAAATTTGTGGCGCCAAGTGTACCGACGGAAATTCGGTTGGAAATTGCGATAATATACTACCGACGGACATTCCGCCAGAAATCTAGATCTCGCTTATCGACGGACTTTTCCGTCGGTAACCCATTTTTTGAATTACCGACGGCAAAAGCCGTTGGAAATGTTCGTGTCCGTCGGAAATTTTCATTTTAAGTTACCAGCCACACCCTTTTCTCCTACCTTTACTCCTTCTTCTCCGATCTCTCTCTACTCTCCTCCTTCTCCTTACTCGTCTCAACCGCGCCCTCCTCCTCTGTGACCACCGCAAGTCGCCGCCACCACCAGAAGCACCACCATGACCGCCTCCCTCTCCCTCTATTCTCTATTTCTCTCCTTCTCCCTCTCTTCTCTCTCAGCCGTGCCATCCGCCACTGTGACCACCCCACGCCGCTGTGACCACCGCCACAAGCCACCGTCGCCGTGTCTCTCTATTCTCTCTCCCTCTCCTTCTCCCTAACTTGCTCCGACCGCCGCGCTGCCACACCCTTAGCCGCGCCGGCCACCACCTGAGCAACCACCCATTTCCACTCCAGCACTGCCAGGTTTGCATATATTGATTGTTTGGTTGATTTTTTTTTCATTGTGTCACTGTACTATTTTGGTTGCCTTTGACACTATTTTCCTATTTTTTGTTGAAGGCAGAGTACTGTCACCACCACCACCGCGGCAGCAACCACCATTGTTAGTAGGCACCTATACTCTCAGGTTCATATTTATTTTTTTTCAATTAGTTTTCAATTGTTGTTATTGTTAATTAGTTTGAAAATCTGATAGTTTAATATTGTGAAATCATGTAGTTTGTATAAAATTATGTGGTGTAGTGTCTAGGTACTTTGTTTAAGAAATTATGTTGTTCAAGTGAAATTTGGAAATTACATAGTTTATTGTTAATATTGTTAATGCACACTGGTGGCTCGATTAGCCATATGCAGCATGCCATTGACATGGTATGCACATATAAATAATAGTATATTTTATTTTTATTAAAAATTTATTTTATAATTAATTGATTATCTTTATCGGTTGTAGGTAGGACAACTTGCCCACTGTGTTTGAGCAGACACATATTAGCGCAGACACCGGCGAGTTTGTTGATTAGAGGTCGAGGCAAACAATGGTGAGCTAATTAAAGTATCTTTTTACATATAATCTATCTTTTCATTATTATAGTCTAATAATATAATTTTTGTAATGAATTAACGTAGGCAGGGTACAGTGCCATGTTCAGTCAGATAGCGTCTGAGGTTGCCTCCTGCCCTGGTGCCTCGGATCCTTCCCAGCTAGACCCCGTCGAGGTCGACCGACTACAGACCCAGGTCTGGATGGAAGTGGCGGGCGGGAAGAAGAAGGGTCACATTTACGGTACCACGACTATGGCTTGTTCCATCACTCGGGCCTCGACGTCGAGCTTGACCAATTGGGAGCCTACATCCTCCGGCTCACAGGACACGGAGGAGGTGCAGCAGGAGGTGCTGGAGCAGAGGCAGATTGCAGAGCACATGCAGCAGCAGATGGAGACTTGGTCTACGGTGATGACCTCTCAGCTCGATTTGCTTCCACTAGAGAGGCGCAGCGCTCTACAGGGGGTCATCCATGCCAGCCAGCCCTCCACTACTTCTACCGTGCCACCACCGTAGCCATATGATGTCCGGTATGACTTCTACGATGCAGCATGATGTTCAGTTGACACCGGTGAACTCCCCCTACAGGATGACGATGACGGTTATTATGATGATGATGATTATTAGGATAGTTTTATATTTACTTGTGTTTTCTAGACAGACAGATATTTTATGTATGGAATATTTATGTTAATTTAAATTTAATTGCCTTTTTAATTACTTGTAATTTCTATTTTTGATCTAATATAATAATATAATAAATTAATTATAATAAAATAAAAATGTTTTATTATAAATAAAAAAGAATTAATAATTTATATTTTATATTTTAAAAAAATTTAAATAAAAAAATAATTATTAATTTATAAAAAAAAAACTAATTACCGACGGATTTTTCCGTCGGAAACGTTACCTTCCGACAGAAAAATCCGTTGGTAACCGGTCTCCATTACCGACGGCTTTTTCCGTCGGTAACTTCCGACGGATCCGGCCCATCCGTCGGAAACCATTTCCTACGAGCTTGATACCGACGGAATTTGGTCCACCGGAAAGTCCATCGGAAACGCGCTTTACCGACGGATTTTTGGTGTTTCCAACGGGTTTTGGTCATCGGTAATCCCGTCTTTTTTTTTGTAGTGGTTCTTGCTCTGTTCTTACGCATTGTTGTTACAAAAAACATGATTTAGATATAGGTTCAGTTTGAACACATTAAATTTGGAATTGCCCATTGAAGTTTGAATATTTTGAATGATATATAATGGTTGCCCCTGTCATGTTCTTTTGATTCCAGATCCTGGGAACATTAAACATCATGGAAAGTTACAATACCTTGACATGTTTAAATTCCAAATAGGAATATTTTGTTTTTTGAATATTATAAAAGCCTGTTGATTAATTTTATTGCAAATGGTTTATATTATATTAATTCTGATTCTTTCAATTTGATTTTGAACACGAGATAGTTTACAGTGAGCCCTTCCCTTTGTAGATTTAAGGCGAGATATGGATCCCATAGCAAAGAACACCTCAAACCAAACCTGTATAGGGACGAATATGGATGCCACATCTAATATATGCCACATATTTCATAACAGTGAGTACCTGTCTATGCAGATTTAAGGCGAGATTTAAAATACATACAAGTTATGCAGGTTGACTATGGGTGACAGCGGCGTGGAGTGGGCACGGCGGCGTCGCCTAGGGGAGACGGCTCGGAGGAGGCGAGGCTGCGCGATGTTGAAGACGACGGCACAGACTGGGTGAATGGCGGAATAAAAACGAAGAAGAAGTTGGATATTGAAATGAAAGTTACGTGAGGTGGTTTAATGAAATAATCTAAGCCATTAGTTTGAAACAAAATAAAGGGTCAGGATGGGGAGTAAAATTTTACACTCAGTCTTGGGGTAAGTGGATCCCCATATATATAAGAGTAAGCTTAAAACATTTACTCCAAATACTCACCATTCAATTTATTCTAATCTAATGGTCTATGTTAATTCATTAAATAACACATTTAACTCTCCTTGGATCAACAAAAATTGAAGGGTGAAGATTATTCATCTATAATTAGACATCTAAAATAAAGCAGGTAGCTATAAACCTAAAAGGTTTGCCTATTGGATGAGATTATATTTATCATTGGCATATGATATTAGGCACTACATTCTCGGTTACGTCTAAATCTCATAAATATAACTTGAGGAATAATAAAAAATGTAATGTAAGATTTAAATGACTGAATTTTGATTTATATCCCCACATGCTTTTATTTTCTTTTGTTTTTCTTTTTTTTATCAATAAATTATGGTGACATTGGTCACCTTACCTTAAAAGAAAGCACTACATTTTCTCGAAACGAGGCTCATATATATAGGCTCATATTTTGCACTAAATACAAATAAATCTTAGATTTTTTTCTTTTTGATGAGCAATTAAATCATAGAAATGATCTTTGGGTTCCGGGCATAAATATATTTGTGCAGTCCTTATAGTTGAATATGTTTGAGCTCAATTTTCACATAGGTTTTTGGATATTAGAGTGTATGATTGTTTTCCAAACTTGGGGTACGTTCTCTTTGATCCCCATTGAAGCTGAACAGAACTCCTATATTATTAAGATTTTGGATGTTTCCAAAATCCAAACCTGGAATAAGTAAATTGAAAGTGAGACAAAGAGTCCAGTCAGAGAAACACAGTCGCCTTCGATAACAACGAGAGAGGTGCACCAGCGCTGGGCACCATCTTTATCAAAAGCAAACCCCACTTGGTCATCTTTGGCATACTTCCAACTATTTATGGCTAGAGTACTTAGCTCTCACTTGGTCACATTTCACATGGACAACCTTCTTTTAAAATAATAACTATCCCCGCCCATATTTTGAAAGAAAAAAACTATGTCTATCCGCTAGGGGTGTTCGCGGATTGGATTGGATCGGTTTTAAACTAAAAAGTCATCCGATCCAATAATGAAAACAATATGCGGTTTGGATTGGATCGGTTTGTTTCCTTGAAAAAATCCGATCCAATCCAATCCAATCAAATGCGGTTTGGATTGGATTGGATAATTCGGTTTTTATCATATTTTATTTTTTCCTTATGTCAAGTGTCATTTCCACTTATTTAATAGTGGACAAAATATAATTTTCATTTAAGGGAGCTAGTCTAGGGTGTCAAATACCTATTTTAATATATCTCTATACTAGAACAGTAGAACCTTTATTAAAGCCGGGAACTAGTTGTACCTTGTTAACCGTTATTTGATTTGATGAAGACTGAGAAAACTGTTATAGAATTCTTGACAAAATATTGAGAGTTTGAGAAAAAATAGGTATTAATATTTTTTAACACGTTCTTTAATGTTAAATATTTTTTATGTTAATTTTCTATATCTACTCTCAGTTATCTTATTTTGTCATTGAATCAGTTACAAATAAATTGTAGCTAATTATTTTTTCAAATTACTTAATTGATTTCCTATTTTTCATATTTACTCAATCAAGTATATATATGCTATGCATCAAAACTTTTAGCAAAATATAACTTCAAGACATTAATATTTATTCTAAATAATCTCATATATGTCATTCCAACAAAAATATTAAAGAGAATGAGGGTCATAAAAGTATGAAAAATAATGTTTAAGTATGAGTAATACTATAATTCAAAAATAATAGTATATGTCTATAGTAGCTCGGTTTGGATTGGATTGGATTGGATGTCACTAGGGGATCCAAAATCCGATCCAATCCAATGAAAAATTGCGGTTTTTTGGGTTTTCGGTTTGTTCGGTCTTCGGTTTTTCGGTTTGGTTTTTGCGGTTTAAATCGGTTTGGATCGGTTGATGAACACCCCTACTAACCGCACCTGATCCGATTCTCCAAATCAATGTGACTTGCCCCCCATAACCCCAAAAGACAGCCTGGTGAAATGTAAGTGGGATTATGATTGCAATGCATGACTTCATGGAAGCATCTATGGTGCACCACCCTCCAAAGCAAAGTAGTGGTGCACCACCCACATGTCACTATGTCCACCAATGGAATTGCCATGTGTGTTGCCATGTTTCAGTTTGACTTTTCAAACTTATATGTAGTCAAAAGTAAAAAAGTCCATATGACTAAATGATTGGTCAAGGAGCTGTCATGTGGGTGGTGTACCACTGCTAGGGGTGGCAAAACGGGTTGAGCCCGACGGGCCAACCCGCCAACCCGCCATTTTTTGGCTGGGCGGGGTAGGGATTTCGACCCACCAACCCGCCACAACCTGCCCCGCCACAACCCACCATGAAAACGGGGCGGGGGCGGGTTGGCCCGCCGGGTTGGCTCTTTTTTTTTTTGAAAAAAAAAATGCTTTTTAAAATTATTTTTTTAAAGTTCTAATATTTTTTTTTAAAAAAAATTAGTTTTTTACACAGTTGCTGAGACTTACCTAGTTACTAGGGTTTGTTTTTTTTACTTTTCACTTTCACTCACGCCCACTAACCACAATCAGTCCATCACTCTCACTCTCTCAGCCAGCCTCCCCCACCCACAAGCGGCGGCCGGCCGTTCCCTGACGGCGCCGCTCAAGACCGCCACCCAAGGCCGAACGCAGCACCAGCAACAACCCGAAACCGCCATTCCCTTTCCCTCCATCTCATATCGCGAACGCGAACGGCCTCCATCTCAGATCGCGAAACGCCGAGCTCCGCCGTCCAGACGCCGGCCATTCCCTGACGGTGCCGCTTAAGACCGCCGCCCAAGGCCGAACGCAGCACCAACAGCAACCCGAAACCGCCATTCCCTTTCCCTCCATCTCAGATCGCGAACGCGAACGGCCTCCATCTCAGATCGCGAAACGCCAAGCTCCGCCGCCCAGACGCCGGCCATTCCCTGACGGCGCCGCTCAAGACCTCCTTCTCAACTCGAAACGCAGCAGCCAGCAGGTATGTATTTGATATTTGTCAACCCTTATTTGAGTATTTCTCAACCCTTGTTCACACTTTATTAGGGATCATGTTCAAAAAGGGGATTGCATGATTGAATTTGTTGAAACAACCAAACAACTTGCAGATATTTTTACAAAACCCCTATCAAAAGAAAGCTTCTTTTTCATAAGAACTGAATTAGGGATTTTGAATCAGTCATGCATTTCTGCATAACACACCTTGTTATTTGCTGATATGTTTATTAAGTGTGCAGGCAGAAAGAGCATAATCGATTATCATAATCGATTATGCCAAAATGAAAGTTTCAGTCCACAAAACAGAGAAGTCATAATCGATTACTATAATCGATTATGCATCCACTGTCTCTTTGGGCAGTGTGGACAGGAAGATTATAATCGATTAGCACAATCGATTAGCACTACAAATTCAGAAATCCAGAAACAGACTAATCGATTACATAATCGATTAGTGTTCTTCAATGTTCATCCATAATCGATTATTTGAAGTTGAAGGGCTGGCGCCAAAACGACACGGGCAGGATCCAACCAATCAGGAGCTGCCACGTCATCAAAATAATCGATTATTAGGGTAAGATAATCGATTATTGTGCGAGTTTATAAGGTAAATCCGAACCCTAACGTCATTTTATGCTTGCTTAACACTGTTTTGCGCCTCCATCCTCTCTTTTCTCTGGTTTTCTACTCCAAAACTCATTTTTTTTTCAAAACTCTTCATCCCAAATCATCTACTATCATCATCATGCCTCCTAAACGCCAAATAACAGCAGCAATCAATCCGGGTCCACTTACACAAGAACAAGTCGACAAATGGTTCACCAATGGGGATCAGTTGGCAAACTACATGAGCACATACATTGGGAAAGAGATTCAGAAACCTCGTTTTCTGGACATTGAATGGATGCAAAAAAGCAACTTCAAATTTTTGGAGTATCTGGACCATGCAGAAATCGCTGAGTTTCTGTCTCAATCAAGGATATCTACCCAGACTTGGTTAAGATATTTTACTGCAACCTTAGGCTAGTTGATGGAGTTTTAATGTCTGAAGTCTGTGGGAAGCCCATTCGTCTCAATGATGAGGCGTTTGGAAGAGTAGTTGGCTTGCCTTCTGAAGGCACCTATGCCACTGCCGAGGGTCCTGCTGCGGAACCCTTGGTAAATGAATTTGCTAGAATTCAAGCGATCAGGGATGTCCTAACTGAGCCTTCTGATGCAATTGATAAGGAAATAACTGCTGGTCAGATGAAAGTGCAAAGCAGGTTGTTGCACTATGTGGTAGCTAGGCTTTTATTTCCTAGACGCCATAATTTTTCTCAGTTATTAAGAATGGATGTTATTATTCTGTGGCTGCTGGAAAAGAAAAAGAGAGTGAACTGGGCTGGATTAGTCATGCAGCATATGTATGACAATAGGGGTGGTCCTGACTTACCCTATGGTCATCTAGTGACTCGGATCCTTAAGCATGTTAGGGTTAACCTCACTGGAGAGGTTAAGTTGGATTATAAGAAGTTTCATGCTATGATGAAGGAGGGTACTATCAATCAGATGGGCATTGAATTTTATGTTGATGATTGGGAATACAAACCCAAAGGATGGAAATGGCGAACAACTGAGCCAACCAGCACCGGTGGAGCATCATCTTCACAGGCACCTCCTGCGACAGCCTCACCAGAAATGATGGCTTTACTCGAGAGTATTCTAGCTGAGGTTCGGGTGAACACCACTGAGATCCGAGCAAACTCTACGGCTATTCGTGAGCTCTCATTGGAAGTAAAATCCTTGGAGCGTAGAGTCACTGCATCTGAGGCCACTCCACTCCGTGGAGCACCACAGCCTCAAGCTGACTTGGACAGCAGCAGCAGCATTGATGATGGCACTGATGGTGATGATGATGATGATGATGGTGGTGGTAATGATGATGGTGGAAATGGTGGTGATGAGTACTATATATAGTACTATTTTATATCTAGTTTAAACATTTCACTACTATTTTGGATGACTGTATATTCCTGGCACTTTAGCTTCCGTATGCACACTCTTTAATTATCTATGACTATGATGTGTGGTTTAACATTTATATGCATGACATGGCTAAGTATGTCTTATGTTTGAAATGTCTAAATCTTGGTGGATGTATGCCATGTAATATTTAACTTGCTTTTCCCGCTTTTTGATAATGCCAAAAGGGGGAGAGATATTTGAGTGCATGCTTAAGGGGGAGAATTTTAAATATTGCATGAAGTGAGGGGGAGTTGAGCAAACGTTTTTTAAACTCGGATATATATACTCATTGCTCTAACTATATCTTTTAGAAATTCCCTCATGAGATGTTTGTCATCATCAAAAAAGGGGAGTTTGTGGATGTATGCCTTGACAGGTACATATATTTTGATGAATGACAAAAGATTTTTTAAGTCTGAGGACTTATTTGCAAAAAGCGTGATAAAGGCCAAACAAGCAGTCAAGATTAGGCAAAGCAATCAAGAGGGGTAAAAAGGAAATTTTACTATTTGTATTGGTTGTTTTAGAATAATCTGTAAATGGTAAGTAGGGTTCTCAACTTAATATGGTCACTCACACACACACATATTTAACATGTGCTTTAAAAGATATATCATGTGATTAAATAATAAATAACATGTGATTAAAACTGACAATTAAAATTAAGCTTAATTGGGCAATCTTTCCTTAATTGTCAAGTTTTTGAATCTCAACCTGATACACACCATAATCGATTATGGAAATGCTATAATCGATTATGAGTCGTGGTTAAATGGCTTTAATGAGTGTTAATGAGTAATTATGATATTAAAGCCGTTGAATTCAAATTTTGAAATATAATAATCGATTATTGAAATTGGATAATCGATTATGACCTTACTGACTTCCAATGTGCTACAACTGAAACCCTGTAATCGATTATGTAATCGATTATAGCCTTTTATGATAGAGTCAGTAACATCATAATCGATTAATGAAATCGATTATCTTCTTTGGTGAAAAAGCAGTGAACACATAATCGATTATGACCTTTCTGTCCAGACGCGCGCTTCATGAAAACACATTAAATAATCGATTATGGCTTTTAGATAATCGATTATGATGCGGCAGAAATGCATTTTAAGAGGCTTGACCTAATTTCACATTGAACCCTAACCTATTCTCTATAAATAGGAAGCTTGGCAGCCTTGGAAAAATGCCCCATATACTACTCTCCTCTATTCTCTATTGTGCTTAAACTCTGATTAATAATTCATTTTACTCTTGCACTTACACGTGATCATATTACTTTGAGAATCTTATACACTATATAGGTGTTACTATTATTGTGCTTCAAGTTGTATTTCATATATGCACTTTTGAGTGCTTTCTCATTGTAAAACTTTTACAGTTTATTTAAGTGAGTGTGATCTCACGAACATTTTCTTGAGGCTCTTGCACAAGGGATAGTACGTCCTGTGATTTGTGTTAAGAGTTCTCTGATTTGTAAAGGTTCTAGTTTAGCCTGTTTTAAAAACTAGAGTTGATTGAAATCCCTTGGTCGTATTGCCTTGGGGACTGGACGTAGGCCACGTGGGTAGTTTTGTGGCCGAACCAGGATACATCGTTGTGTCATTTTCTTCCTTATCTCTTTATCTTTATCGCAACGATTTTATTTTTCATACGCTTTATTTCACAACGTTTTACTATTAAGTTATTGTTTATCAAAACAAGTTTTAAACTTAGTTTAAATTGCTAAAAATTTTCAAAAATCAATTCACACACAATTCACCCCCCTCTTGTGTTTGAAGTCACTTGTCAACAATGGGATGCAACGAGCAGTAGAAGGTCATCTTAGGGACCTTTATGCTGACTGAGGAGGCTGAGCATTTGTGGGAGAACTGTTGCCAGCGTATCTAGGCCGAGGGTACTATGACCACATGGACTGTGTTCAAGGACAGATTCTTTGAGAAGTACTTCCCGGCGGACATCAAGGACAAGAAGGAGATGGAGTTTCTTACGCTGAAGTAAGGCAACATGTTAGTAGGAGAGTATGCGGCTAAGTTTGAGGAGCTCGCCCGTTATTATACACTGTATCAGTATGTGGCAGACGACCGCTCTAAGTGCATAAAGTTTGAGGCAGGTCTGCGTCCAGATATCAAGCAGGCTATCAGCTACCAGGAGATCCGAGTCTTTCCAGTTTTAGTGAACAAGTGCAGGATCTACTAAGTCACCTACAAGTCCAGGGCGGCAAGCAGCAAGAGCTCAGATTCGCAAGAAAGTGAGAGGAATTATCAAAAGGATGAAGAAAGACAGCACCTGGCTTCGATCGGTCGGGACTTCAAGAAGAGTGGAAAGGAGCAGTGATTCTCAGCGGGTAAGTCTAAGGACTGGGATTCCTCTAGGTCTATCAAATGTGGTAAATGTGGAGAAGGTCATTATACCCATCAATGCAAGGAGCCGGAAATCATCTTTTTTAAGTGTGGCAAGTATGGCCACATCCGTCGGAACTGCGAAGAAGGGGAGTCAGAACCCCAGAGTGCTAGCAGGAGCCAGAAGCCTCAAGTCAATCGGTTGAAGGCCACTGGGAGGGTCTACTCTCTTAGTGGAGCTGGAGTCTCCGAGTCCAAGGACTCAGCCCGAGGTACGTGCATAGTTGGTAAAAGTTTGACCTATTAAGGTGATAGAAATTCCGAGGACGAAATTTTTTATAAGGGGGTGGAATTGTAACACCCCGTTTTTCGTATAAGTGCTTTTGTGTGTGCTTTGTTTGTTAGAGAGGTTTAGAGTGGGCTAAGTGGGGTTTTTGGTGGAAAAATCCCTTTCTTAGGTTTGTATCTTGTGACTGTCAGAGTCACAAGCAAGGCAATGCTCAATAGAGAGCACGACCGTGCTCGTTGGGTAAGCGCGTCTCGCTGACGATAAGTTGAGCACGACCGTGATCAACAGGGAGCACGCCCGTGCTCAATGACAGACCGCGCCTCGTAGGCACTGAGTTGAGCAAGGTCGTGCTCAAGGAGGAGCACGACTGTGCTCGGGTCTCAAAGTGTATAAATAGGAACAGTACACGAGGGTTTTGTGTACAACCCTTATTTTGGTTTCTCTGCCTCCAAAATGGCGGAAACCTCTCTTCCTCTTTCTCTCCCTTGAACCCTTCCTAGTTCTTGGAATCCTTGCGATGTTTGAGAGAGGAACGTGCGCGTTAGTGTCTTGTAAGTGAGACACCCCATTGTGTCCCATTGTATTATTAAATTAAAACCTCATTAATTAATTATTTAATCTCGCTTATCGTTGAAAATAAGTAAAAAATTAAAACTTAATTAATAATCATATAACTTCTGTAAATTTTAAAACACACCAACGTTATAGTATATAAATACACACATGTTTATTCATTACATTACCAAAACACTGTTTAGGGTATCCTCTCAATAGGATCCCTCACAGTACTTAATTATACAAACTGTTTATAACTAGCGGAAAATAAAACCTCTTTTAAGACTCACTGGCCCTAAACTCACTACACTATATCGTTAGCATAGGCAGCTTTTTCTCCAGCATCCGGTTCAAACAGAGTTCCATCCAACTCCTCAGAAACGTATTCCTCAGCAACATATTCCTCCACCGAGTCTTCTAACATAATAAAGTATACATACACAAAATACAGAAATAGGGAGATAAGGAACAGTCTATCATCATAAGCGGAAAAGACTCATAGCATATAATATAATAGCGGTCACAGAAAAACAACACTCATCATTAACAATCATCTTTAACTCACTACACTTTCCTCTACCCTCAGTCTCATGCAACTAACTTTTATGCTAACATGGCCACCACCAATCCTACCACACATTCCTTGCCCACCGAAGGATGTTAGTCAGTCGTCTAAGCGATGCATCCGCATAAACCGGTGCACATACTCATCCATGGTGAGAATGCTCATGCAAAGCAATGACTATAGCTGCACGGTACAGTCGGTGCACACCCTGATTCTCTCTCAAGGGCGCTCATGCAAAGCAATGACACTATAGCTGCACAATCTAAAACTAAATTGGGACAGCCACGCAAGAACTTCGGACCTCGTGTGCTCCCAATACACGGTTGTGAATAACAATACGTATGAACCTCACTGACCCATATCAATAACAACCTAGTGCCTCAAGCTTTCCTCATAGCCTCTACTCGCATTCTATGTCACATCACTTCTATAAAATAATGGCTAGGCACCTCTAATTCATATTCAATCTCTCACCCAAACAAAATATCTCCGAGCAACATATATCCTTACTTAAAGTCAACTAAGCAATTTATCAAACAAGGCAAATCATGACACAATAATCAATAAATATTCAACATCAAAATAAACCTCACATACAGTAGAATACCTCAACCAGTGTATCACAACAGTCAATAATAAATAATTCAGACATCCTCTGATATTATAAAACTAACCTAAGGCGATAAACCTACAATTCTCAAAGCATCATTGGTATTGCGAAAAAGTTTCCAATGTGATTTTGGTATTGTCGATTACTCGACCACTAGTGGGGTTTTGGTCGCCCTACACCATTATTATGAATTATATACTACTTATCTGTTCCGACGATGGAATGGTTCTTTCTCCCACCTGAACTTATCACCGAAGTCCCGAACTTCCGATCCTCGTTAGTCTACCACGGTTAATGGTTAACCTTCAACCAAATCAATGATAAAACAAATTAATAAAACAAAATCCACTTTAAACGCAAATAGCTAGGTTCAGCCATCAATTCAAAATAAGGTTAGGGTTATTTTCTCAATTCCATCTTTTGGATTTAAGTTCCTAAAATATTAACTAACATAAAACAAGTGTTACAATTGAAAAATATGAAACAAAATCCTCTAACCACTTTGGTTAGGGTTTCGGCCATAAGAGTTAAAATTGGCTAAAAATTCTTTTGCTCACATGCTCTTGGATCTAAAACCTCCACACCTTAGTTAGTTCATATAGATCATGATCTAGTTAAAGATTGAAGAAAACTTATTTTATCCACATGACACCAATTCGGCCTAGACTAGAGAATAGGGTTATGAGTTTCTTTTGATTTCAAGCTTATAGATTTAACTACTATAGGTATTAGAGAGTTAAAATCAAGTGTCATATTTTAAAAATTGAACAAAACTTTATTTGCCTAAAACCACATAGGTTCTAAATAGGGAGGAAAATTCTTTTGATTACATGCTCTTAGATGATGATAGTAGAAGACATAATAAGATCATAGAAATTGGTTTCACATTAAAATGATTTTTCTACAATTTTCTATAAATATTTGAAATTATAGATCTAAGAATGAAAAACTCATGAAATAGGAAGGAAATGATCTTTAAGAAGAGAGAAGATGATCATGGATCATCAAGTTACCTCAAGGGTGTGAAGAAAAGAAAGAAAAGTTGATGATCTTGGCAAGTTTCAACTATGGAAGCACTTGAGCTCTTGAAAAAGTATTTGTGTTCTTTTGCTTTTTGTGAAGAAACGATGAATCAAAGTGAAGTAAAATGGTGCCTAAGAGGGGGGAGGGGCTGCGGCCAAATGAGAGGATAAGTGAGTGAGGGAATTGTTTATTATTAAAATAGGACCATAGTTAAGTTTATTTGATCAAGGTTAAGTTAGAAAATTATATAATAACTTAATTATAGTTAATAATAAATTAACTAGGGTTAATTAGTAATCATGGTTAAAATTTATGTGGTCAAGAATTGATGAGATGTGTGGCTGCCTTTGCACCACATAAACTAACCTTGACTTGCCTTAACCATAGTTAAAATCTAACTAGAATAGGTTAGGTTAAGCTTAAGGACATTTTGATCATTTCACCGAAAATTATATTTAATGCTTCACAAATGCTTGGTTGTCATGGTGGTGACTCGCCTCATGACTCAGCTCCTCCGGTGTCCGGTTTTGTCTCTCCACCTCCGTTCTCGACTCCGTCGGTTTCCCGATTAGGGTTTTAAACCCGAATAAAAAATAATATTTCATTTTCGATTGAAAATTTTTAAATATAAACCATTTCGTTCACGAATCAAAATTAGGTTTTTTTATCATTAAAATCTTACTGTCAATGAAAACACCGACTGTTTTCCATTCAAACTTTCACCAAAATTCATCCGAATAAACATAATATTTTATTTCTGATCAGAAATTTAGAAAGTAGATTTCCTCACGGACATAATATAAAAAATCTACAAATTTCAGTTTCGGGTCAAATTAGGGTTTTTTACCAGTATAGAATTATACTTTCAATAAAAACACAGACCGGTTTCCGTTTGAGTTTTAAACCCAAAATTTCACCGTAACCCTCTACCATAAGATAGAGTATGAATATGATTTTGTTTTATCCAAAATCATTTTCTTGGTCTCAGATAAAAATATACTTAAATATATTTTTATCGGTAATACAGAGAAATTAAAAACAGGTTGTTACAGTAAGGTAAGCCGGTTATCCCTCTTCTATTTCCTTTTCATTTTGTTGAATTGGGAACTAATTGGTTAACTTTTTTGTTGGCCAAGGCTTGATTCGTTTGTCGAGCCGCTTGAGGGAACGCGGCCAGTTTGCTATCAGGAGTCTGATCTTCATACCAGGTATGTGGAGAAGGAATAGTATGGGTATGTAGGCTAGGGGGTAGCGTAAGATGAAGGGTTACCCATGACCCTATTGTATGATAACATGTTTATATGCCTTTATGTCTATTTGTTATATGATGTTAATTGTTGTGATGATGATATTGGCATGACTGTTATTAATTGATTAATGTTGTTATGAATGTTCTTGTTATTAAATATTGACTGTTATGAACATGTTGAATGTGATGATGTCATGATTATGATGAGTATGATCTTATTGACTGATGTTGATTGTTGAGGATGTTAATACCAACATAATGATAAGACGTTAAAATACGTTAATGATAATAATGAGAATTAAGGGATATTTCTCGCAGTTGTTCATAAGACATGAATATAGTATGAGAGGTAAGGTTATGTTCATAGGACTTATTTAAAGACCCTAGGATTGATTAGTGAGTGTTCCAGGAACATAAATAATGAAGCTATGATTAAAGGATTAATTCCCCACGATGATAAGACATGAACAGTAATGAAGAACAGTTAAGATTAATGAAGCTGATGATTAATGGATTAGAAGAACCTTAGGATTGAATCTGAGATGTCCCCAATATTTTTTGGTTAAGGGTCTGTGACCCTTCTACCCAGAACAACAGGGCACGCGTTTGAGCACGACTGTGCTCAACAGGGAGCACGCCCGTGCTCCAGCTCAAATTTCAGATCAGGGCGCGCTGCTTGAGCATGCCCGTGCTCAACAGTCAGCACGACCGTGCTTGACTGTGAGGCTCAGCACGACCATGCTGAAGGGTGAGCATGATCGTGCTCACCTGTGCAGAACAGAAACCAGAACATTATAGAAGCAGGGGTTTCACCCCGAATGCTCTAAAAGGCTTAATAAAATACAAACGAAAAATGAAGACCAAAGACAAGTGAAAAGATGATGTTGAACCTTGATGCTTAATCGTCAAGGAGTTGATGATGATGTACCTTGGTAGCCTAGTGGCCAAGGGGGCCTTGATGCTTGATGGTCATGGTGGTAATCTCTAGTGAAGAACGACTGGAGTGTTTAATAATGAATACGAAACGATAACGATAATCCTCGATAGCCGAGTGGTCGAGGTGTTGATGGTGATAAACTTGGGTAGCCTAGTGGCCCAAGCGGAGGTGGTGGATGTTGTTGTGTGTTTGTGTTGAACATGCATTCACGCATCGGAGATGCGTTAGTGGAGGTTGTGCAACATAGGGGAGGTCGTCCGCGTGTAAGACGATTTGGTCATCCTAGGTGATTCATCCGAGACTGAGGGGATCAGGTACCCCCGCGGTGGCCCACCCGTGAATAAGGTGCATCGGCTATCCTAGGGCTCAACCCATGGTTGGTTGTCTAGCCCGGTGTTGGTGCTTTTTGGCCAATGTGGAGATGTAACTCTGAAGTTGGCTTCCTGAGATAGTTTGGATCCACATGCATAACGGAGTAGTGGAGTAGAGTTGCATTGCATAGCATACACGTTTGTATGATGATAATTGTATATGTTATATTGTTGTATGCTATAACATGATTGTTTGATGTATGCTCGTCTTGCTAACTGCTTCCTGTAACACCCTGTTTTTCGGAATATTTTAATTAAGCTGGTTTTGGTTAAGTTGGATTTATCGTTCAAGGGCTTAGTGAGATTTTTGGTTAAAAGTCCCTTTCTGGTACATGAGCACGCCCGTGCTCATTAGCCAACACGCCCGTGCTTAAAGTCAGAAGCGTGTTTCTGATTTTAAGTTGAGCACGACCGTGCTCAACAGTGAGCACGCCCGTGCTCAGTGCGTGGACCGCGTCTTGGTGTTTTTAAGTGGAGCACGACCGTGCTCAGGTCCGAACGTTATAAACGTGAACAAAGTTCGAAGGTTAAACGCATAACCCTATTTTTGTGAGTTGCAGCAGCCATAGTGCGGCCAGTACGAGTCCCTTCTATTTTTCTTTCACCTTGAACAGTTTTGGGAGCAGTGGAGGCTTTGGGAGACTGTTAGCTCATCCGCGTTAGTGGTTTAGATAACGTTCCTTTCCCTATCTTAGTTTCCTTTTCCATTATTGTGAATAGGGAACTAACCTTTGTTATTTTGTTGATCCAAGGTACGTTTCGGTGTGAGTCGCTGTAATGGGAGGAACCAGTTCGTTGTTTGGGACGTCGTTAGAGCTACCTTCAATCCAGGTATGGGGAGAAGGGCAGTGTACTCATAGGCTTGGGGTTAGAGTAAAGTAGAGGGGTTCCCATACCCCGGTTGATTTGTGTTATATGTTTTTTATACAGTTGATTTGTTGGTGATGTTGATAAATCTCATTGATTGTTAATATTTATTATATGCCTATGTTCATATTATACTCTTGATGTTACTTGGTTAAATGAACATGTTGATATTTGATGGTTGTTTTGGCATGTGTTATTGGTTGAATGGTTGATACCATAATTGAGTTGATGCTGTTGTTATCGTTGGGTTTTAACCCTTAAAACATGCTAATAATGGATTTAGGATGTTAACTGTTTAAACCCTTAAAAATTAGTTAAAACTCAGTCTCTGTTCCTGCCTAGAATAGCACTATCGCCCGATGAGCACGACCGTGCTGGACAGGGAGCACGACCGTGCTCCTAGTTGAATTCTGGGTAAATGGCCGCGCTGTTCAGCACCGCCGTGCAGGACAAAGAGCACGACCGTGCTGCTGAGCACGACCATACTGCTGAGCACGACCGTGCTCAATAAGAAGGACGACCGTGCTTCGCTTATAGGGGAGCACGCCCCACACGTGTTTAAGCACGACCGTGCTGGGCAACGAGCACGACCGTGCTCAACCCACCTGGACAGAACAGGATTAAAGGACTTAAGGGGTTTCAAACCCCACTTCCCTATGATGATAAATGGTTAGACAACTTGGCTAATGTCTATTAAAGATAACTAAAATGATGAGAAGGTGAGGTGTTAAGTTTGATAAGTCGATACCCATCGGGTGCCGCAACTGATGAGTTGTGCCTTGGTGCCTTTAGGCCAAGGAGGCCTTGACCCCGCGGTTTGGGTCTAAGGCGTTGTTGTTATGTGCCTTGGTGGCCGAGAGTTTGCCTCAGGTACTGCGGTTGATCCCGCTTAAGTCCTCAGGTAGTTTCAGTTGTAATTCCATGGATTTTATTCCGGAACGGTTATACCAGCTCTGTATGTGACATCGGGGTTGGGTTATATTTATTGGTTTGTTAAGTTTTTACTGTTTAAAACTTATATCATTTCCGCGTTGTAAATGGTTCATGTGGGACTTTTCTACCCATGGACAATTGTTTATTTTATTCAATAATTGCATGTTTTTCCTTTAATTGTTTTTAAATTGAATGGCTTTTAACATGCAGGGTAGAAGGGTGTCACACTTCCTTGCCGTTATATTCATATATATGTTTCTTACTCCCTATCTCTATGTTTCTTGTTTTGTGGCATGTATCGTTTATGCAGAGCTTGATGTGCAGCCAGTTGAGGAGTGAATCTGAGGAGCCGCGATTCGTAGATAAGATTTCTGTTTCAATAGTTGTTTAGTTTGTTTCCAGTTGTATCCGAGTTGTTTTATCGGATTGGTTATACCAGTTCTGTAGCGTGACATCGAGGTTGGGTTCGTTTATGTTTCAATTATGTTATGTTTTCTTTATAAATATGTTTTGGTTATTTCCGCGTTATGTTACAATGCGGTAGTCTTTGCCCTTTAATGTTATATATTTGCATGTGTTCCTTTCTCTTTTATATCTATGTTACCGCTTTTGAATACATGCAGGGTAGAGGGTGTCACAGCCCTAGCCCTGTTTTCAAAAATTAACTGAGAACATCTCAGGTCTACTAAAATCACGAAAATTTTACACTATGTACCTTTGTGTGTTAGCTTTCTAATGAGACCAATTCATCTCAATCCAAGATCTACAACTTTAGGTATAATTTTTTTAACATAGGTCTATCAGAAATTGACCCCAAATCAGAGATACTCTCAAAAACATCAAACATCAAGCTCCATCAATGGAGCTTCCTCAACCCCAAATTTCTAGGGTTCAACCAAACAATCGTAACCATTGTTGTTCTTTCAATTTCAAGAACTTAAATATTAATAAAAGAAGACTAAGCAAGAATAAACAAGAGAAATCCAAGAAAACATTAAACTCTCTCACCTTGGGGTTCTTACCCAACCATGGAGGACAAAGAAGGTTGAAGAAGATGATAAGATGATGGAGTCTTTGGGAAGCTTGGAAGATGCTCACCAATATTCCCTTCATGGCTAAGATGAGAAGGATGCTCCATCTTCAAAAACTCTCACCTTTCTCCCTATTCCTTTCTCTATCTCTTTCTCCCCATTTCTCTTCCTCTCATCTTTTGTTCTTTTTCCCATTTATCTAACGTTAAGTTTTGCCTCAAAGGAGAGTGGGAGCCCTCTTCCTTTTATTTCCCACTTACAAGTCAAAAATTAACATTTGACCCTTTTTTTTTAAAAAAAATGATAAAATGAAACTATAATAGTTGACCTTAGATTCTTCAAACATCATTGTTTTCCCCTCAACTTTACTTCCCTTGATACTTTCCTCTTATAATTTTTTATAAAAACAACAATAAAAATATTAACGCGAGTAAAAGAAGTAAATTCTTCTAACTTTATAAAATTGGGTCAGGTTTCACAACTATGATGATGAATATATATATTTAAAAAAAGTTTGAGAGGGCTAACACCTTCCCAATGGTAGCATACCTCCGTCCCTGTGTCAGTATAAAACTTTTTACACTAATAGTGCATACTACTTTAATCCTTTTAATTTTGATATATTATGATCAATATAAATTTTTTACATAGATAATCAATTACAAATCATCTAATGTTTGACTTTTAATGTAATCATCATAAAAGTCAAATTTTTTTAATTATATAATAATTTATAATTAGTTGATGATATGAGTTTAATTAGTATATACTGTCTGTGTTGCAGAAAGGTAAACCAAATGAATAAAGGGATGAACAAAGATGAACTCACTGTGATCTATCGTGATCATAGGAAAGCAAAGAGATGCAAGAACCTGAAACTTGCAGTGCAAGCTATCGCGGAAATGAAAGGAAAAGAGATAATTTCAGAGAGAGAGTATGAGTGAATGATTGAATTGATCATTCAACTGATTGATTAGTTACAAGAGGTTTCTATTTATACAGCAGCTAACAAAGGGAAAATTCTAACTATCTCTAAATGACATTGCTAGGTTAGTTTCAACTACTTCTAACTAATATAACTGAGCTAATAGCAAGTAACAGCTTGCAATAAATACACAGTTAACATCCCCCTTAAGCTGGGGCGCATAAGTTGAGGAGTCTTAGCTTGGAATGAATGTTAGTGAAGTGCTGAGGACTTAGGGGCTTGGTGAGTGTGTCAGCCAGTTGCAGGGATAATGAAACAGGAAGTAGTTTGATGAGACCCGAAGCACATTTCTCCCTTACAATGTGACAATCATGCTCTATATGCTTAGTTCTCTCGTGAAACACAGGGTTGGCAGCTATGTGCATAGCTGATTGATTGTCACAATAAAGAAGTGCTGGGGAGATAAAGGGAATGTGAAGATCCTGTAGCAAGTAAGTGATCCATTGGACTTCATAGGTGGTGGCTGCCATGGCCCTATATTCAGCCTCACAAGAACTTTTAGAGGTGGTGCTTTGCTTCTTGGATCTCCAAGAGATGAGGGAGGATCCAAGGTAGATACAAAATCCTATGATGCTCTTTCTTGTATCGGGACATGTGGCCTAATCACTGTCACTGTAAGCCTTCAATTGTAGTGTAGAATTACTAGGCGTGAATAATCCAAGTCCTGGTGAGCCTTTGAGATACTTAAGTACTCGAGTAGCTGCAGCATGGTGATTAACAGTTGGCTTTGCCATGAATTGAGACAGTTGTTGGACTGTAAAGGCAATGTCAGACCGAGTTGTAGTTAGATATAGGAGCCTCCCAACAAGTCTTCTGTAACCTGAGACATCATCAGGTGGATCTCCATCACTTTGGCTTAGGTGAACTCTGCTGTCCATAGGTGTGGTGACAGGTTTGCAGCCAAGAAGGCCTGCATCAGAGATCAGTTCCATGGCATATTTCCTTGGATTGATGGAGATTCCTGCTTTGCTTCGGGTAACTTCTAGGCCTAGGAAGAATTTCAAGTCTTCTAGGTCCTTAATTCTGAACTTGTTATCAAGTGCTGTCTTGATGGAACCAATTTCAGAAGCATCATTCCCTGTCAAAATCACATCATCAACATAAACTAGAAGGGCTGTGAATAATTGGCCAGAGGATTTAACAAAGAGGGAATAGTCACTCTTGGACTGATGATACCCTGCTTCAACTAGGAAAGAGGACAATTTGGTAAACCATTGCCTAGTGGCCTGTTTGAGACCATAGAGGGATTTCTGTAACTTGCCGACTTGGCCAGGATGTGCAGCATGTAAACCAGGTGGCAGAACCTTATAGACATCCTCAACTATATCTTCATGAAGAAATGCATTATTGACATCAAGCTGTTTTAGGAGCCAGCCATTGATGGATGCCAATGATAGGACCAGTCTCACTGTTGTCATTTTAGCAAATGGGGAAAAGGTGTCTAGATAATCAATTCCTTCAGTTTGAGTGTAGCCCTTAGCTACTAGTCGAGCCTTGTACCTCTCTATAGAGCCATCTGCCCTATGCTTTATTTTGAAGACCTATTTACAACATATTGGTGTCTTTCCTTGGGGAAGGTCAGTCAAGGACCTAGTCTCATTTGCTTCCAGAGCCAGTAACTCAGCTTGGATGGCTTGCTTCCAACAATCATGTTTAATAGCCTGAGTGTAGCTTTGGGGTTCAACCTTGGAAGAAACAGAAAAGACAGCAAATTTGTGAGAAGGGGTGAGTAAATCATAAGATAGAAATGACTGAATGGGATAGGATACAGTTGATGATGATTCAGTAACAGCTTCAGTGCATCCAGCTGCAAGGTTACAGTGGTATTGTTGTAAGTAAGAAGGTGCATGTCTGTGACTAGTAGACGTTCTATTTGGTTGAGGTGATGGTGAATTAGGGACAGAGGTCTCAATGGAAGGTTGATCCTATGGAGAAGCATCATGAGAGTGGTGAGGTGAGGGAATGTGTGAAGGAGACTCAGGCTGAGAGTGTGAGACGGGTGTGGATGTGGTAGATTGAGACTCAATTGGAGTAGGAGAAGGAACATCACAAGCAATTGGATCAATGCTTTGTGATGTGGGGAAAGGACATGGTGAGGTGGAATTGGTGGAGTCAGTATTATGGTGTTGGAGGAAAGGAAAGACTAACTCATGGAAGGACACATTTCTAGAGACAGAGTTCTCTAGTTTTCAAATTTAATAGAATGGAACCTTTGGTTCCTGCTTTATAGCCCAGAAAAACACATTTGTAAGCCTTGGCATCAAGCTTTGTCTGAGATCCTGCACGTATGTTGGCAAAAGTCAAGCAGCCAAAAACCTTTAGGTGAGAAAAGTCAGGTGGTTTCCCATGTAACTTCTCATATGGTGAAAGTTTATTAAGGAGAGGAGTGGGAAGCAAGTTGATTATGTGAACAGCATGTGCATTGGCATATCTCCAGTAGACTTTAGGTAATTGACTTTGCAACATCAGAGCTCTAGCTACATTTAGGATGTGTTGGTGCTTCCTTTCAACAATTCCATTTTGTTGAGGTGTGTATGTGCAAGTGGTTTGATGAACAATGCCATTGGCAGAATAATAGTCTTTCATGTAAAATTCAGGACCATTATCACTTCGGATTGTTTTAATTTTGTAGGAAAACTGTCTTTCTATTAAGGTGACAAGGTTTTGCAGAAGTTTAGATGCTTCTCCTTTAGTTTTCATCAAGAATATCCATGTAAATCTTGAAAAATCATCTACTATGCTCAAAAAAATATCTATGTCCGTGAACAGATATGGCAGGGAATGGTCCCCATGTGTCAACATGTATCAAGTCAAAGGAATGAAAAGAGGCAGAAGTGCTAATAGAAAAGGGAAGTTTCTTTTGTTTTGACAAATGACAAATATCACAAATGTAAGTTTTATTCATACTAATAGAAGGAATAGAACATTGTATAGTTTGTACACAATCATTTGAGGCCTGTGCTAACCTAAAGTGCCATAGACTAGATTGTGGAATACTAACAGCAATATAATTTATTGACACATAATAACTAGGAAAAGGTCTACTTGTACACATAGGCATCTTCAATATGTAAAGTCCATTTTGCACTCTAGCTGTACCAATCATCTTCAATGTAGCCTTCTCCTGGATGTGACAACACTGTGAATCAAATGACAAAGTATTTGGCATAGAAGAGGTTAGCTTAGTAACAGAAAGTAGATTATAGGAAAAATGAGCAATGTGCAGAACACCATGAAGAACAAAATCATTTGAAAAGATAATGCTACCTGAGTGGCATGCAAGAACATCACTTCCATTTGGGAGTTTCACCCTAATTGGTCTAATTCTATGATAAGATGAGTAAAAAGAGAGATTATAGCAAATGTGGTCAGTAGCACCACTATCCATTATCCAAAGACTGGAACAAAATGAAGTGTTACCTGGATCATGTGTGGAAAAGGCTTGTGCATGTGATGTTGAAGACATCACAGTGCTGATCTGATTAGTTGAGGGTAATGGTTTCTGTGATTGTTGTAGCAAGCTCAATAAGCCTTGATACTGTTTAGCAGTGAAATTGAAACTGGACCTGTCCTGATCTTCCTTCTGGAAAGTACCAATCTGCTCACTATTCTCAAAGTCATCACCTTCTGCAGCATTAACTGAACTGATTCTCCCTTGATTTTGAAGCTAAAAATTGGGAGGAAAGCCATGCTTTCTATAGAAATTATCAATAGTATGCCCTGATTTTCCACAATAAGTGCATGGTTTTCCATTATTTGGCCCTCTTCCACTTGAATTCCTATTGAAATTTCCATTGCCTCTTCCATTGCCATGGCCATAACCATAGTTATTATTTTCTCTGCCTACTGCTGCAATCAGCTTTGGCTCATCATGCTCACCAACAATTTGCCTTTCTTGCTGAATTATCATTGAAAACACCTCATGTTCTGAGGGAAGTGGCTTCATTAGCATGATTTGTGACCTAACTGCTACATAGGGTTCATTCAACCCTTTTAAGAACCGAATCACTCGATCTTGATTCCTATATTTTTCAACTTTCACAAGTGCATCACATGAACATTTTACTTCACAACTACATGTAGGCAATGGTTTATAATTATCTAAGTCATCCCAAAGGATCTTTAATTCAGTGTAATAATCGGTCACACTGTACTCACCTTGCTTCAATGCAACGATCAAATCTTCCAAATCCGAAATTCGCAAGAGATCTCCCTGAGAAAACCTTGTCTTGAGTTCTTTCCAAATATTATTACATGTACGTCATTCCTGAGGATGCTTCTTCCAATTGAAATAGAAACTGAACCAATTATCCAACGAACCACGAGATTATTTGCTCTTCTCCAGTTGGAATACATTGGACCAGTCTTTGTTGGCACTGCAATTGTGCCATCAATGAATCCAATCTTGTTCTTCGTAATCAAACTCATCTCCATGGAACTTGCCCACTGATGGTAGTTTTGCCTAGTCAAGACTTCAGAAACCAGAACAATCGAAGGATTTTCTGAAGGACGAACATAGTATGGCGAAGATTCATCCACAACATTCCTTGAACCTCTACTTGAGCCATTGTTAATTGTGGAATTGTTTTCAGCCATGAAGCACCAACGTAGCAGAGATCAGAGCTCTGATACCATGTAGAAAGGTAAACCAAATGAATAAAGGGATGAACAAAGATGAACTCACTGTGATCTATCGTGATCACAGGAAAGCAAAGAGATGCAAGAACTTGAAACTTGCAGTGCAAGCTATCGCGGAAATGAAAGGAAAAGAGAGAATTTCAGAAAGAGAGTATGAGTGAATGATTGAATTGATTCATTCAACTGATTGATTAGTTACAAGAGGTTTCTATTTATACAGTAGCTAGCAAAGGGAAAAGGCTAACTATCTCTAACTAACATTCCTGGTTAGTTTCAACTACTTCTAACTAATATAACTGAACTAACAGCAAGTAACAGCTTGCAATAAATACACGGTTAACATGTGTAAATGTTTTTTTACACTATTAACCAACAATAAATAATCACGTCATTGAAAAACTTTAATTCTTATCCAAATCACCTTAAAAGTCATTCATTCCATAATTTGTGATTAGTTGACAGTGTAAAAAACTATACACTGACAGTACATATCAATTAAATTCATAAAAATATCATATGATGATCGTGTCATGATATTAAAAATATTTTAGTCATACTGAAAAACCCAATAATGTTTTATTATTGATGGTCCCCAAACCCCATCCCAAGCCCCCCTTATTGAGGATGACAATTTATACCCTACTCATTAGGTACCCTAAAAAATTATCCAAGATGGGTAGGATCAAATTTGAATGGGTATGGGGTGCGGTACGAGTACGAGTACTATGGTACCCACTCAGCCCTGCACCCACACATATATATATGTATATATAATTATTTATTGATTCATATTATTAATATATATAACTTTAACTATAATACCAAAATTTAAAACCAAAATTAATCTAAAGATTCTTAACTTTTTAAAATCATACTTCTTTTTGGATGTTTATATTTAGTTAAATATTTTGATTTATAATGTTTTATGAGTAGATTTAAAAGACCTTTGAATTGTTTTTTAATTGTTATACCGTGTTTTTTGTTATTTATTATTTTTTTCACAGTTAAAGTACGAGTAACGGGTGTGGATACAGATACTTAGTACCCATGGGGTATATGTAAGGGTACTAAAGTTGTTATCCATACGAGTATGAAACCAAATGCAGTATTTTTTCAAATGTGTGTATGAGGACAAATACTATAATTCTATACCCAAACCCTATTCATCGTCATCCATACCCGTTATCAACTCGGCACTGCTATTTGACTGACGCCTAGAACCAGGCTAATAGTTGAAGGTGTGAAACCAACATCGACGCCTCGCATAGGGACATCCTTCAATTTTAAGCTTTCCTTTTTTTCCTTATATTTTGTTCCTGCTTTCATTTTAGTCTAATTGTACTCCATTTTTAGCAGGAGACTGTTGTGTAGGTGTAGTCTAATCCCAATTATTCCCAATCATCCTCTTGTTTAAACAATACTTTTGATTTTGTCTCATGTGTCAAAGTCCATTTTCTGTCAGATCGTGCAAGAGACTTGTCTGTTTAGAGTATCTACTAGGACTGGACAACGGGCGGGTTCGGTCAGATTCGGGCCCAAATGGTCCAATCCGAACCAAACCGAGAGGGGAATTATCTGGCCCATCACCGTCCGTTTCTGCTATCGATTTTGGCGGGTTCGTGTCAGCGGGTCAGCGGGTCAAACGGGCGGGTCAACTCGGTTTTGCATCAAAAAACCAGAAAAGAGAGTAGGATCAAATCAAAAGAACAGAGGAAGAACAAACCAGAAATACAATATATCAAACTTATTTACAAAAGAAAGAAATCATTTTTAATATTGTTTACAAAAGAAAGGTTGAAGCTTGTAGTTGCAGCACCTCTTGTTCTTCGTTGAGCAGATCTGTGTTGATCTGGGCTTCCACGAAGAAGATAGATGGCACTGGTCAGAGGCAAATGATGGCAGAGTGGAAGAGATGGAAAGCGAACACGGTGGTGGGAGGTGGAGGCTGGAGGCGCGACGGACTGGCATGTCACGAACTGGAGGAAGAACTGAGTTTTTTTGCCCAGCCGCCTCCGAGAGAGAAGACAGAAGAGTGAGTGTAGTGTACTGTGTAACTCTGTTAGGGTTATTAGTTTTAGGGTTTTTTTCTACTTCCTAATGGGCTTATGGCCCAAATGTTTTATATTTTTCATTATGGATCATTGACACATGGCCCATCGTTTTATAATTCATTATGGGTCATTCACACTTATGACCCAATTCCCTGCCTCCTTACTTCATCTTCTTCTCCCTGCTACTTCGACGACTCCCTTCTGTTACAGTGCTACGCCCATGGTTTCTGTCTCTTTATCTCTCTGGTCGGTCGGACACGGTCGGGAACGAAATTTTTTTGCCACACCCGAGCCCGTTCGTATGGAGCCGTGTGGAACTGAAGTTCTCAACCCGTAGATCCGAGACCCGCCCGCATCCGTCCATATGCCTGCAAATTCTATCGGGTAGCTCGGGTTTCGGGCGGCGACAAAAGTTTGTCCAGCCCTAGTATCTACTGTTGAAAATCTTTAGTTTATTTAATCACAAACTATTGCTTGTGTGTGATGTGTATGTAACATTTTTTACCCTTTTGTAAAACTTTTAACGTTGCACAGACAGGAGAATTTGGGCTTTTTTTTAAAAATAACCTATATTTAGAAATTATTTACAAAAATAATCTACTTTTGAAACTATTTATCAAACTAACCTACTTTTTAACACTGTGAATTAAAATATTTTTTTTTTTGCTGTAGCTGAGTAGCGCCAGTTTAACTGGCACTATTGACCTGCCATGTGGCAGGTCCTGGTTGGTCAGCCAATTTCTGAAAATAATAATAATAATAATAATAATAATAATATAAAACGTATTTTAATAATTAATCAAAATAATAATAATTTATATTAAAAAAATAAAATAAAATTTGCATGCAGCGCTAGCTACAGTGGCGCCACTCACCTGGTGGCGACACATGTCGCTCCCTAATGTATGATTTTATTTATACTTTCTAGCCAAATTTTGGAGCAAGTCGGACAAGAACGAGAAATTACCTCGGTACCCCCTGAGTACTAGATATCATACAAAATGAAGGAATTTAGCAATTTTAACCTTATGTCCCTAATATATGATTTTGTTTCTATTTTATGGCCAAATTTTACAGCAAGTCGGACAATAAAATAAAATTATCTCGATACCCATGAGTACTAGATAACGGAAAAAGATGACGGTAGGGACTATTTGCAAAATTTGTGAGATTACAGGGACGAAAACCTAAGAAAAAATTCCACAGGAACCAAAACCAAATATGATGAACTTTGTAGGGGCCAAAAACTTATTTAAGCCTTTATTTTTTTAGTAAAAAAAACTTCGTTTAATTTTTTTGTACATTAAAAATGCACCTATTTTTTTATTATATAAATTTTTATTTTCTTAGTTATTATTAAAGTTGTTGTGGGTAAATTTCATTTTTTTTAGTATGAATTTTATTTTTATAGTTATTATAATTAATATTATTTTGGATGAAGTTTTTATTTTTATTTTTGTTATTAATATTATTATGCATAATAAATCTATTAGTAATTTGGAATTTGATAATAAAGTAATATCCTGTTAATATTATAATTAGGAATTTGGTATTTGTGAATGGTTTTTAATTTTTAAATATTATTTGTTGCTATATAGGATATTAGTGGTGGCCCATATTACTATTATTTGTTTTTTTTATTATGTTATGATTATGTTAATGTTACTATTGTTTCTATAGATCGAAGTGTTATATTTGTAATTTGGTCAGTTGGTAATCTTGTTAATTATTAAGGTTAGTTGTTGATTTATGGTTATGTTAATTATTACTGTGGTTATTTAAACATTTTATGTTATTATTATTGTTGTTATTATTAATGCGGTTATTATTATTGTTATAATTATTGTTGTCAATATTAATATTGTTGTTATTTACATTTTAGATAAAGTTATTATTGTTATTATTAGTGTTATTATGTAATCTATTATTAATGTGGTTTATTTTTTATTGTTGTATTATTCTTTTTGGGTTTATGTTAATGTTGATATTGTTTGTATAGATCAAAGTGGTATGTTTGTCGTTTGTTTAGTTGGTATTCTTGTTAAATATTAGGGGTACTTGTTAATTTATGATTATGTTATTTATTACTGTGGTTGTTGAAACATTTTATGTTGTTATTATTATTGTTGTTATTATTATTAATATTATTATTTATATTTTGGATGAAATTATTATTGTTAATTATATTATTAAATCTATTATTAATGTGGTTGATTTTTTTTTTTTATTATCTTAGGGTTATGTTAATGTTACTATTATTATTATTATTATTATTATTATTATTACTAATGGTTTACGTGTTTATGATTTTATTTTTTTGAAGATAATATGGCACATCCAATCAATCCCGACCCTATTAATGATGAGTTGCTAAAGATGTAAAAGACACATGTTTCTCAACATGTATGGAACAATGAGGAGGATCGGGTTCTCAGAATTAGAAATGCGCAACAATTTAAGGATGGAGGTGAAAATATTCCCCCGGCAATTAGAGACATCCTAGATATGACAGGCTTTTTGGGTACTGCGCAGTTATCGCTTTTCCAGTTAGACCACGCACTGATTAGTGCATTGGTTGAACGGTGGAGGCCTGAGACCCACACATTCCACATGCCATGTGGAGAGTGCACTATCACACCTTACAGGATATTGCTATTTTTACGGGTCTTCGCATTGACAGAGCGCCTGTAATTGGTCAAACTTGCAATAATTGGCCACAGTATGTTGGTCAAATGCTTGGAGTAATCCCAGGAGATGAAGCCTTTCATGGCAGTCGTTTGAGGCTGACATGGCTAAATGCACATTTCGGAGATCTCAACCAACATGATTTATCTGATCCTCTAGTGGCTACCCGCTGTGCACGAGCGTATATTTTGAGGTTACTTGGTAGAATGTTGGTCCCAGACCGGTCTGGTTCGTTTGTAGCAATAAGATATCTAACATTGTTAGACGATTTTAATCTTGCTGCACAAGTTAGTTGGGGATCCGTGGTCTTGGGTTATTTATATCGTGAGTTGTGTACGGCCACTGACTACTCCAACAAAGAGATGGGAGGTTTTGCCGCATTGGTACAGATGTGGGCATGGGTACGGTTTCCAAAGATGGCACCCAGACTCAGAAAGACTGATAGACCACCAGGGACACCATATGGAACCAAGTGACAATAATTTTTTAATCAAGTAATCGTTAGTTTTGGTATAATTAACTTCTGACCTAAATTTGATTATCAGGTGGCAGCGTGGGACCAATTTTGCAAGACATTTTCAGTATCTGCTGCGTTATCGAGATGTTTTTGATACAATGGTGCCATCCGATGTAAGGGTCTTGATGTAATACATATAAATGATTTTATTAATTCTTAAATAGTTCTTTGTTATGATATTTATTGAATGTTTGTAGATCGTGTGGGAACCATATGACCATTACACCTTGGCAAGTTTGCCGTATATATGCATGGAAGGCATGCATATCTGGAGGGCAGTTGTGCCGTTGATATGCTTTAATATTAGGGAGTTTCATCAATCTGATAGAACGATGAGACAGTTTGCCTTGAGTCAACATGTTCCCAAACCACCCTCCCAACCGAAATGGGCCCACAAGTTATCGCTTAGGGGGAAAACAGGTCAAGATTGGTTTGCAACGATGGCACCATTAATTGATATATGGAACGATAGACTGACATGGGTCCAGCAAGGCTTACCACAACATGGGGAAATGAATAGCCAATCGGAGTATATGAGATGGTATCGGGTACATACTCGTCGGTTGATCAGTAGGAACAACGTACAGCAAGGCATTTTGGTAATCTATTTTTAAGTGTGTGGTTTATTTTAAAACATTAATAACTTATCATTATTTATACTAATATCCAATTAATTTAACGTTTGACAGGCTGACGGGCTTGAACGGGTCAACTATTTGGTCACGCCAGAGGGGAGCCGAGAAATGTCACTAGAAGAGATTAGGAGTGAGACCGAGCGTATGATGATGGCAGTAGGGTCCCACAATCGGGTCATCACACCTATTAGGGAAGCTCCAATTGACATGCAACCTCAGGCGCAACCAATGGTTCCCATGACGATGAGTCGGTCTAGCAGGGAAACTAGTGGTCTAGACCGAAACAGAACGCCCGTTGAAGGCCAACCATTTTATCCACCGCATTTCCCAGAGCGAGATCCGGGAACGTATTATGTCCCTCCACCATTTCCATATATCCCATGTCAGCCTTCACAGACATATTTCTATCCAGATCTTCCGCCTCCTTCTGGATCGACGGGCCCGAGCATGCATCCAGAGTATACACCAACTGATCCCAATATGCATGCAGGGCCATCTTATGCACAATCAAGTCCAATAATGCATCAGGGTACATCGTATTCACCAGTGGGTTCGAGTGTGGCTCAAGATTCCTCTAAGATGTTTTATACGCCGGTAGTGCCTTATACACCATCTGCCTGCACACCTGCTACACCTCAACGATGGATTACGCAGCTTCAACAGATGCCGATGAGGTCTCCTGAATTTGGTGCACCCGGCATAGATCTTAATATTTATTTTCAGGATGTTATTGACTTAGGTGATGATGCAGGAGATGACGATGCCCAGTTGGAGATAAGGCGAAACCCACATCGTCAAGCAAGAGACCGAGGTCGTCAGTGCATCTTGTCACCCATGCAGCCAAACGAATTCGAACACTGACACCCTTGATGTAATATTTTCTTGTAGATATGACATTTTCAATTGTTAACATTAATATATAGCTTGTTCGCTTATTAATAACTAGTTGGTTACGTAGTTAACATTAAATAAAACCAGACAGCGGTTACATAAATATTAAGTTTGACAAAAGTTAATGTACATTTAATAAACCCTAAACACAACACAACACGGCGCCTAAAAACCTATACGTTCCTCGATCCTCCAGCGCGTTGAGGGCAATGACGCCGGTTGTGCCCTTCAGACCTACATAACCCGCAGAGTTGGCTAGGCTGGGACTCCCTCTAATCCATCTCATTCCTTATCCGGGTTGATTTTGGCCGTCCCTTTGGACGTAGCATCAAGTCATCCGGAACCAAGGTCCACGACATGTACATTGTAGGTACACCTTCCTCATTGCCAACGGGGAACCATTCACAGGAGTAACCATTCATGATGCAGTCTAAACTGTACTTGGGATCAATGAATTGTTCATAACTAATATGAACGTGAGCACATGCAGCAATTACATGAGAGCAGGGAAAGTGAAATGCAGTCCATCTTCCACATTGGCAATATCGAGATGGTAGATCAACACTCCACACTTGGCCTCCTCTCTGGTTGACTGGATTGAATGCCTCCTCGACTTCAAAATGTAGATTTTCATGGTCAAACCTCTGAACATGATGGGATGATGCTTCTGCTTGTTGCACCGTCATTGCTGTTCGTAATTTTTCGGCGTGTCTATGACCAGAATTTATTTCTGCCCTGGTGCTTGAAGCTCGCCCAACAAAATATTCTACCAGTCTGTGGTATGTACACTTCACCAATGCCGTGATTGGCAAATTCCGAATACCTTTGAATATCTTATTTACTGCCTCCGACAAGTTAGTTGTCATGTGACCATACCTACGACCTTGATCATCATAAGCGAGACTCCACTTTTCTTTTGGGATGCCATCAATCCACCGTGCCACCTCCGGGCTAGCTTCCCGAAATCTTTCTAACCTTCACTCGAAGCAAACGCGAGACGCTGTTTATCCTGAAATGACATTGCACGTATGATATATAAAGATAAGTCACCGAAACCACTTGAAAATTGTAATAAATTTATTACCTAGTTTCCTCAATGTCTTCTTCAACTCTACATTTTTAAATCTGTGATTGAAATTACTGGCGATATGTTTGAGGCAGTATACATGGTAAGCATTTGGTGGTTGCCAACCAAGGTATGGATTTGCCACGGCAGATTTAATACTTTGATGGCGGTCAGAGATCAAACATATACCTGTCCTATTAGTAACTTTTTCGCGAATAAGTGCCAAAAACCAGGACCTAGCATCCAATGTTTCTCCTTCAACGATAGCAAACGCAATTGGCAAGACTTTGCTATTCCCGTCTTGTGTAGTTGCAATCAAGAGGGTACCATGATACTTACCGTACAAGAATGTACCATCAACTTGTATTATCGGCTTGCAGTAATTGAACGCATCACAACATTGTTTGAATGTCCAAAGTACACGATGAAACTTACGGCTGTGAATATCAACCCGATTACCAACGATGACAGAATTTGTCTCGATCTTATAATAGGCTCTGGGGGCATGCAACTGTAAATGCTCCAACCATTTCGGCAACAGTGAGTACCATTCATCCCAGCCTCCGAAAACCTGCACTATGGCTTTTTGTTTCGCCTTCCATGCTTTCTGGTAAGAAATCTTGTATCCGAACATACTTTGGATTCTTTCTCGTATAGCCCAACGGTAACAACAGGTTGTTCTCGGACCATGCCTGACACATCATATAAAATTTAACAAGGTACATCGTATCATATATGAATTATTTTAATTATAAAGATGAAATTCTTCATAAATTGTAATACCTAGAATGCATGAGCAAACAAAGTTGGAGTCCATCTTTGCGTGATCTTGTGACAACATTGCATTGACACAATTGTGAGGCCCACCGTCCTTCGACACCTCCCACTTGTCTAACTTCTTTGATAAAATGGCCCTAAACCTCCAAGGACAACCCACGGAACGATTTGGGCAATGGACATTCCATAGGGACTTTGTAGATTTTTCAACTTCAAATGATTGGTGAATTTTCATTGAATATTGCTTCACCGCCAACTGAACCCCCTGTTTGCTCTCAAATCGCAACCCCACATACAACTCCTGGCCCACCTGCCAAGATCCAGGAATGTCCAACCCTGCGACATCCGTCTCTTCATCTGGATGATTCCAATCGATATAACTGTAATGTGGAGATGGATTGACGAATCCACAATGTCATTGACCTGTAATAGATTAACTTATTTTATATATGTAAACTATTGAGTATATTAATATTAACATGGAATAACGTTAATAAAATCATGCCTGACTGTTGTTCCACACCACATCCGGGCCTTATAGATGACACCGGAGAAACCAACCCGGATGGTATTATATTGGAGCCACCTTCACCTACATCTTCAGAGTCAGCTGAATCATAGTATGTAAATTCATCGTCCTCTTCATCTGCATCTGACGCGAACTCCATTTCACTGTACCATTCTTCATCATCGCTAAATGATTCCGCCGGTAAGTCGTATTGTTGTACTTCAAAATTACTGGATAGTGGTTGCACAGCTGCAACGGAGGTACCAACCAAATCGATGTCAACAAAGATCTCAAGTGTTGTCATCTCCGTCGTTTCCAAAAAAGCGTCAATCATGCATCTCACATCCTCATCATCAGTTAATTCGTAACCAGTGAATATTGGAGGATTTATTTGTACAAGAAATTTGGCCGTTAACTTTGAAATACACTGATTTTCTTGAAGTTGCAACGTAGAATGTATCCTTGATTTCAGCGCTTCATATCTGATTCCTTGTTTTATTTTCATGAATTTTGTATTTCCTTCAAAAATCATCCCATTATCTCCATCATATACCCTCCCATTCCAATAAAGCAAAATCATAACAACTTGACTCATATTGTCGGCCTACATTAATCAGACATACATAAATGAGGGTTGGTAATAACTGAAAAAATTATCACTTCTAATGATATTTAATAATATTAAATCATATTAAAAACAAATTAACATGATCAAGTTAACAACATAATTATTAGCAAATTATTCATAATAACACTATTAATCATGTTATTATAACAATAATATATCAATAAACTACCACTATTAATGACGATATTATTAGCAAATTATTCATAATAACATTATTAATTACGATATGCAAGCATCGACATCAACAACAAATTCACCCTTCATAATGAAGTAGGCTACTGGATTTTATAAAAAAAATACATACTATAAACATCAAAACCTCTTTTTGATATGCTACTGGCAATGTCAGCAAAAGAAGCAAAACAACCTAATCACGTACATGACAACAAGTTGAGAATTGTAACCCCCTATCTCCCCCTGGGAGTCAACCGCAGTGCAAAGCTGAATCCTATGTGGCATCAGTTCCTTACCCTCAGGCACCACGTCCTTCATTAACTGTATACACACTTGATAGTTAGATGGTCTATTTTTTAATATCATCAGTCTCGCTGAAACCATCTAACTGTCAACTGTGCCTATTCGTAATGAAGGACATGGTGCCTGAGGGCAAGGAGCTAATGCCACATAGGATTCAGCTTTGCACTCCGGTTGATTCCCAGGGGGAGATAGGGGGTTACAATTTTCAACTTGTTGTCATATACGTGATTAGGTTGTTTTGTTTCTTATTATATATATATATATATATATTGGTGGTTAGTATAAGATTTTAAATATTATGCCGACACCTACCCGCTTCTCACGTGTGGACAAAATCTTTCCTACCTTTGGTTCCTCCCTTATAAATCTATAGCCTTCACTCAGTTCACAGCTTCTGCCAAGTTAAATCACGTGAAAGTTGGTACCTTCTGAATGCACAAAAAAAAAAACATATAACAATATTTACAGATATAGCATCCTAATAATTAACAAGAGTATCAACTACACAAATAACAAATATAACACATTGATCTATACAACCAAATAGTAACATTAACATAATCATAATCAAAAGATAACAACAAATTCAAAATTATTGGTAGATAAGAGTGTAAAAAAAAGTAGCATCATGTTGGTAAATAAATATATATAAGTTACTAAAATAATATCAGAAAAAAATTTATATCTACCTAACCTTAAGATTGAATACAAAAGAGTGTAGAAAAAATGAAAAGAGTGTAGTAGAATGTTGGTGCTGTGGTGTGAACTAGTGCAGTGTGGTTTTGTGTAGGGAAGGGGGAACCCGGAGGTGTATTTATATTGGGGGAGGGGAGTTCCTGGTTTGGGGGGGGGGGGGGGGGGGGGCAGCGCCACGTGTCGCCACCCGGTGAGTGGCGCCACTGCAGCAGGCGCCACTCACCTGGTGGCGACACGTGGTGCTGCATGCAAATTTCTTTCTTTTTTTTTTAATATAAATTATTATTTTTTCGGATTAATTATTAAAATAAGTTTTATATTATTATTATTTTTATTTTTTTTTCAGAAAGTGGCTGACCAACCAGGACCTGCCACATGGCAGGTCAATGGTCAATGGCGCCAGTCAGCTACAGTAAAAAAAATATTATTTTAATCCACAGTGTCAAAAAGTAGGTTAGTTTAATAAATAGTTTTAAAAGTAGGTTGTTTTGATAAATAGTTTCTAAATATAGGTTATTTTTAAAAAAAAGTCAGAGAATTTGGGTTTTTACCTCTACGACGTATTTCATTATTTTATTAAAAAAACAAAAAATAAGTAACACATAATATGTATAACTTCAAAGACGTATATCTCGACTTACATCAGATAGATAAATTCTTTTCAACTTATATCAAATTGATAATTTGCTATAATTTTATGGTAAATTCTTTTCAACTTACATCGGATAGGTAAATTCTTTTCAACTTATACCAAATTATAATTTGCTATTCTTTTCAAAAGGCGCAGAAATTTCTTTGATATAGTTTTATGGTTTATATGGTTTTATTCGTCACATCAAATTCAATTTCTCAATCATGACACGTTGAACTAATTGATTCGTCGGTGATTCATATCAATAATGTCCTACCAAGTATAGTTTTTTCATTTCATTAGACATTTTCCCATAAAAATATCATTAAAAATTGATTTAGATAAACTAAAATCTATTTTTCATATATTATAATAATTTGTCTAAATAATAATAGTAGACCTTTTATATGTACAATTTAACTTTAGTTTTAACGAATTTTATGTTTATTTGTGTTCACTAGTCACTCCTATAGAGTAAGCGGAGGACAGAATAAAACATGAACAAGTTTAATGGCATTCTGGTATATTTTTCTAGTTCAAATTCTTACTTATAATACAAATATATTACCGACGCAAAAATTACCTGGTAGCTTTTAAGTTATGCCCTTTACTTTTTTCGGTGCATACTATATAATTTTTCCTAAAACCACGTGTCATTATTGTATTAGACACTGATGAATAGTATTCTACCACCTCTTCACTCGATCTTGTTTTTTCTTATTCTTTTTCTTTTTAAAATTTTTTTCGCAATTTGTGGAATTGAGTTTATGGCCGAAGGGTTAAGAAGTGGATAAGAAGCCTCAAGCTCCCTGCTCCCTGAATATCAAAGATTGAAAATACTATATAATAATTAACGGCCATAATTTGATCTCTACCCGGATAAAGATTATATAAAAAAACAAAAATAACATTATTCAAAAGTTGACTTTAAAGTTTAATCTCATAAATAACTTGCCCTTGGAAGGAAATACATATAAATCAATTGATTTGATATTTGGTTTACAAATCAATGGATTTGATATTTGTTTCCCATTAAACAGCAAACTAGTGAAATTTGCCCTTATTAAAAGCAAAAACAAAGGTCCATAATTGATAATTCATTATGATGGCTCTGACTGCTGAGATGCAAGACACAAACGATAAAGATGTGACCAAAAAGCAAGAGAAACATGTTTCCCAGTGGATGTACGTGCCTATGCCCTATCAGCTTATGCTTTCATATTTTACTTTTCATTCTTAATTGACCCTTGATGAGTGCGGGGCTAGCTGTCTCTCAACTCAAACCATCAAGTCATTTTCGTCTTTTTCGTTGCCCTATTCTATCAACATCACTCTTTTTGGAAACGGACAGTAACAAACCCTCGGAAAAAAAAAAAAAACAAAGCCACGCTAACCTAGCACGATCGTGCTTAATAGTCAGCACGACCATACTTTGACTAACATGTAAACACGTCCATGCTGAATGGGGAGCACGCCCGTGCTGACCTGCCCAGAATAGAAAATAGAGCTGAAACAGGGGTGTTTCACCCCAAACGTCTTAAAAAGCTAATAAGACACCAAACAAACATGAAGACAAAAGACAAGCCATAAGATACTGTATCTTGATAGTCGAGGGGCCAAGGGGGCCTTGATGCATGATGGTCAAGTGGTAATCTCTGGTGCTTAATGGCCAGAATGCTAATTAAAGATGATGATGTACCTTGGTAGCCTAGTGGCCAAGAGGGCCTCGATAGCCGAGTGGTCGAGGTGGTAATTTCTGGTGCAGAACGGCCTGAGTGTTTAAAAGATTAAAACGATGAAACGATAACGATAATAATCCTCGATAGCCAAGTGGTCGAGATGTTGATGGTGATAAAACCTAGGTAGCCTAGTGGCCCAAGCAAAGCTGATGGTTGTGTTTGTGTGTTGTGTTGATTATGCATTCATGCATCGGAGATGTTAGTGGCGGGATGTTCAACATAGGGGAGGTCATCCGAGAATAAGGCGATCTGGCCGTCCACGGTGATTCATCCGAGAGTTAGGTGAATCCTGGTGCTTATTGGCCAATGTGGATATGTAACTCCGAAGTTGACTTCCTGAGGTAGAATGGATCCAAGAGCATAATGGGAGTCACTAGTGGAAAATATGCTTTTAACGACTGGTTGTAACAGCGGTTAGTTTGGAACCGATGTTACAAAAGAGGCGGTGGCAGTATTGTAAATAATTAGCTCATTTAAAAATACTTTTAATGGCGGTTATATGATAACCGATGTTACAAGTGACTTGTAACAGCGGTTTTCAGACAACCGACGTTACAAGTGGGAAATCATTAAAATATTGGGTTGGAGGGAAGACTTATAACAGCGGTTGTTACACAACCGACGTTAAAAGTGACATATAACAGTGGTTGTTAAAGCAACCGACGTTTCATGTCTTTGTAACATTAAACATTCACAAACAACTCATAGCTCACTCCCGCACCCTAACCCTTCATCTCTCTGTTGCAACCTTTTCTTCCCTCTACTTTGCAAAGCCATCGTCGCCTCTACCACCGTCGCCTCTGCCACCGTCCTCTTCTCTCTCTCAAACTTGAATTATGTAACGCCCTAACCATTTATGTATTCCCTCTTTCTCGTATTTTCCATTTCTCCCATTCCCTCAAACTTTTTTTGGTTTTGTAGTGATTGTAGTTCCGTCATTTAAACACAACTCTGTCATTTGGCTATCAAGCTCTTTTGGTTCCCTCATTTCTGTCACAGCTCCGGTAAGCACCTCTCCTTCGTTTGGTTCCCTCGTTATTCCTCTGTTTGATGCCATTCGGTTTCTTGAGATGTTTAATGAACCACTTTGGCCTCTAACTCACTCTGTAAACCTAATATTGAGTTCTGACTGAATGATAACTAAACCTAATTTCTTGTTTTGGGATCAAATACTGATATGGTAGAAATAAATGTATATGGATATTGGGGTGTTGCTTTCTCATGAATCTGTTTAACTGGCATACTATTCATCCTTGCTTAAGGTTCTTTATGGAGTATTCCTAGAGATGCAAAGTGAGATTTAGTTGTCAATGTTTTTATCTTTATTTTTCTGTTCTACTTGGCTCAAACTCTCCAATAACCAAGATAAGCAGCTCCTTGTGTTTAGTGAACTTTTGTATGTGAGTTCTCTATGCAGTTTAAATTACACACATAAAGAACAACAATATGATATGGACATAGCTGATAGCAGCACGACTTCCATGTAAATAAGCTTTTCATGCTTAGTCGTGTTTCTTTAAGAATTATGTACTAAATTGCTTTAATCATTATGCTTCAAATTAAAGAGGAGATACCTTGGTCTTATTTCCTTGTACTCAATTGTTGTTGTTGTTATTGTTGTTGTTGTGGCTGAGTTTGTTGTGCCATTGTTTACACTGTAAATGTGACTGCGTTTGTAGTAATGGCTGATTCACAGGGCGGTGCTTGTAATCCCTCGTCAGCTAGAATGCCTCCTTCACAGGACGGTGCAGCTAGTACCTCTTCCAAAAAGAGGGGTAGATCATGCACCACCATGCACCACCATAAAAAAATTGACCACCCGCCTTCCTCATAATATGAAGTGGCATATTGATTTTGATAGTTATGGGGAGGTTATTGGCCCGTATGCTAAGGATTTTTCTAGTTTCTTAGCTGTGCAAGCTAAAAGCCATGCTAGCATATTGATTGAGGAATGGGCTAAAGTACCGGAGAACGTGAAAAATCAGATTTGGGTGTCACTCACGGTAAAGTAACTTTTAACCTCTTCATTTGTATCTATTGTATTTAAGCATATTATCATACACTATTTCCTCAATTGTAATATAAGTCTATTTGGATATACCGAATATTGTAACTTTGAAGAAGAAAGTTCTTTCACATGCAGCTAAGCTTTGGACGGGGTTTAAGTCAGACTTAGCTAGAAATTACATCTTTGTGGTTATCCAACGCTTGCCTGCCCATATGGTTAGTTGAAGTTATTTTTTTTATAATAGGCCAACCTAAATTTTTTTATTTAACTGAATTGACTACTGTTATTTGTAACAGGGGAAAAGGGAAAAAGCACAGGAGATCCAGAAAAAAAATGTCCATAAACACATGATGTCTCGCGGTGGCTATAAATTGGTTCGACAGACTATGATGGAGGCCAAGTTGAAGAAGAGGCAGGAAGAAGCAGGAGATGAGGAGGCAGTTATTGATCCTCCGTCTCCACCCCCACGCGAGGATACATGGATTGAAGGACGAAGGACAAAGTCGGGGGTTATTAAATTTGAGCCCATACGTGTCGTTGCTAAACAGATTGTAAGTAATTAATATTTAATTCTACATGTACTTTGTAACAGACTTTTAAGTATCTTACTTTTTTTTTTTTTTGAATTTCTTCTTTGTAGGCTTCCTTGAAGGAACAAAGTTCGCAAGGATCGTTCGTTCCACAGGGTCGTCAGGATATCCTGGTCGCTGCCATAGACAAAGACGACCACCCTAGCCAAGTAATTGGTGTTGGAGGGTGGGTGGGCATTCGGCAATTCCATGGACCACGTTCACATGAGCGAACCATGGGCGAACGGGAGCGGCTACTCGTGGAGAAGATTAGAGAGGATGTTATCCAGATGCTTTTAAAGGACCCAGGGGCTATGCGGACTCTTATATCATCTATGCAATCCGAAGGAAGCCTAACTGTCCAACCTTCACATGTGAGTACAAAGGGGAGTTGTCCAGCTCAACATGTGTTGGTTGATGATGATGAGGAGATGGATGATGATGAGCCAAAGGATAATAACAAAGTCGGTGATCCATCGAGTCCTTCACAGCAGAGGGGGAAGTCTCCTGCACCTAGGGGTGGGAATAGGCCAGGCCGCCCGACAGGGGCCTACGGCCTGGCCTACGGCCTGGCCTGGCCTGGCCTGTTTAGCAAAAAGGCCAGGTTTAGGCTTTTTAAAAAGCCTTTTCAAACAAAAAGGCCAGGCCCAGGCCTATTGAAAAGCCTTTCTGGCCTGTCAGGCCGGCCTGTTTATATATATATATATATATATATATATATTATTTATTTATTTATATATTATATATATTAAATTAACAATATTTATATATATATATATATATATTAATATTTATACAGATTAAGAATATTAATATTTAATATGAAAAAAAAAAGCTTTTAGAATCTGACTGTGCCTCTTCTTTCGTTTTTCTTCAACAGTCAAGAGACCTAACAGCCGTTCACTACGCCTCTGTTCACGAGTGATCACGACGCCGCGCGACTCCTCTGTGACTGTGAGTTTCACTCCGCCGCCGCTCCTAATCAGCCGTTCTCCGTGCGGTTTGTTCGCTCGCTGTTCAGACTGCAGTCCGCTTGCCGTGGTGGTTCGCTGCTCGCCGTCGCGGTTCGCTCGTCGTGGTCCCATCGCCGCCGCACGCTGTGGACCAGTCGCCGCCGCAAACCGTGGTCTGTCGTGGTCCCTTTGGAGAAGAAGCACAGGTCGTGATCCATTTTGAGAAGAAGCACAGGTTAGACATTCAAACATACCTTATTTTGTCCTCTTCCTTATTTGACATACATTTAAAATTGTGATATGTGAACATTGAACAATAAAGACAAGTTCCTATTCTGTACCCTATGTCTTTTTGTGATAACATGGTGTGGACCACTTTGTGATACATGTTCCCATTTGTATTTTTTTATTGTGATACCATTGAGTGCTTTTTTAATTTTTTATTTGATAAAATAGTTTCTTTATTTTTTATTTTAAAAAAATGGTTTCTTCAATTATTATTTTTCGATAAAATGGTTTATTTGTTTCTACTGATCTGCTCTTTTCTACTGTTCTGCTGTGTTTCAGTTTTGTTCTTGTTTCTGGTTGTTGTCCTCATTTGCTCAGTTCAGCACTGTCCTCATTTGTTATAAAATACAGGAGCTCACAAAATGTCTTCTGCACCTGAGAACAACGAAAGAGTTTCAGCCACTCCTCTGAATGAGGTGAATGAACATGTGCCAATAGATTTAACTCAAGCAGAAGCTAACACACAAGACAATGAAAAGGACAAAGATCAAGTTAATGAAGATTCAGTCATTAAAGGAAGAGGCAGAAAACATCAGCTGTCTGGATTGATTTTGATGAAGTTGATTTGACTGGAGGTACAAAGAAAGCCGTCTGTAAATACTGCAAGGAAAAATTTGCTACAGGGGGGAAAGGGGCAAGTACTAGCCATTTGAGAAGACATGCTCAAACTTGCTTGTAAAAGAAGGCGCATATGGCTACTGCAAAGAAGCAAACTGTCATTCCGTTTCAACCATCTAATGGAGGTAATCCTTTTAGCAATTCTGGTGTTAGATACTCTAATGAAAAGATGAGGGAAATTATTGCCACTGCTATTATGGTACATGAGTTTCCTTTTAGCATTGTTGAAGATCAGGTTTGGATGTGGGCTTTTCAGTATGCAAATTCAGATTTTCAAAAAGTTTCTCGTAAAACCATAAGAGGTGATTGTTTGGCAATATATGAGGCAGAGAAGAAAGTTTTAAAATCATTGTTGAAAAGTGTTAGCAAGATTAGTTTAACTACTGATATGTGGAAATCAAGTCATCAAGTTCTTAGTATATGGTGATCACTGGACATTTCATAGACGCGGGTTGGAAACTACAAAAGAGAGTTTTGAGCTTTGTGAGAGTGCCTGCTCCAAGGCGTGGAGTTGATGTGGCTGATGCAATTTACAAGTGTTTAAAATCTTGGGGGATCGAAAATAAAGTGTTTTCAGTGTCTGTTGATAATGCTTCCTATAATGATTCATGCTTAAGGAATCTCAAGGAGAACTTATCATTGAACAGTAAGTTATTCTTGGATGGTGCTTTATTTCATGTTAGATGCTGTGCTCACATTCTAAACTTGTTAGTGCAAGATGGTCTTGGCAAAATTAAAGATATTATTTACAATGTTCGTGAAAGTGTCAAGTATATTAATTACAATGATTCGAGGTTGAAGGCTTTCTGTGACATTGTTGAACAGAAACACTTGAAAGATAGGAAACTTATTATTGATTGTCCAACAAGGTGGAATTCTACTTTTTTGATGCTATCCTCTGCTTTGAAATTCAAGATTGTATTTCCGGCTTATAAGGAAAGAGAGCCACATTATGGTTTTGCACCATCACATGAAGATTGGGAGAAAGTTGAGAAGGTTTGCAAACTTCTAGAGGTCTTCAATTTAGCTACTCATGTAATCTCAGGCAGTGAGTATCCTACTGCAAATTTGTATCTTCCAGAAATTTGGAGGGTTAAACAGGTGATTGATAATGCCGCTGAGGATAGAGATCTTTTCATTAGAGAAATGGCAGCCCCAATGAAACTAAAGTTTTGACAAATATTGGGGGCAATGTAATCTACTAATGGCCATTGCTAGTGTTTTGGATCCTAGGTGCAAATTCCATGTGATTGATATATGCTTTCCTTTTATATATAAACCTGATGAAGTTGCAAAAGAGAATATAGAAAAGGTGCGTACTTCATTTGAAGCAATTGTAATGAGGAGTATGTGTCTCTAAGTCTTGAAGAGTCCTCCTCTAGTGAAGTGAATAATGGTGGCAATAACCCCTCATCTTCCGGTACACCTAAACCTTCAATGACTACTGGATTTGACCATATCATGACTCTTTGTGAGAGAAAAGGAGGCAGTCCCCCCCAATGAAATCTGAAATAGATGCTTATCTTGATGAAGGTGTTTACATTCCTGATGGTAGCAACAACTCTTTTTGTGCACTGGAGTGGTGGCGAAACAATAGCTTAAAATATAAGATTATGTCCAAGATGGCTGCTGATATACTAGCTATTCCAATATCAACTGTGGCATCAGAGTCCACATTTAGTGCTGGAGGAAGAGTTATTGATGAATTCCGTTCTAAATTGAATGGAGAATCCATTGAGTCACTCATTTGTGGAGGGGATTGGCTTTCGTCACAAGTACGGTTTGCAGAGAAAGTCAAAGGTACAATTAATATTTTCTTATATTAACTTTATTTGTTATAGTTCTTAATATGATTATTGTTAGATATTGTGTGGCATAATAACATAAATTATGCAATTTTTAAGGTGCCTGAACAACAAGAAGAGATCATATTGAAGATTTGATGTGAAGATTTCTAGTTTGCTATGATATGATATAGAAGTTTTTGTTACTTTTTTTAGGCTTGTAACTAAAGCAAACTACATTGCTATTGAATCACAGGTATAATGGGTCTATATTGAATTTTTTGTTATTTTGTTTGTGGTTGAACAATTACCTACTTCACTTCTTTTTGTGGTATTTTAATTTGGAATATTTCAATATTATCTTGCTTAATAGTTTTTACCAATCACTTCATTTCTTTTTATGCAGGTTAGACGAAACAAAGAAAGCTTATATGGATAGTTTTATCATATGTCCATTGTATTTGGACTCCTTTATTATCCTTCTATACTAGCAAATTGTCCATTTAATTTTGGGAACTTTGTTATGAATTACGTTTTATGGTGGAAACAATATTGTCTGATACGTTTGTTTGATTTGGAATTATAGAAGCTTTATTTTGGTACATGGAATTATAGAAGTTTTGTTACTTTATTGAGCCTGTTATTTTTTTTTTTTGGCAATTCCAAAAGTAAAAGCCTATTTAACACTAGAGGCCTATTAGCCTATTTAATGGCCTATTAGCCTATCTAGAGGTAGGCCAGATGGCCTATTTGAAGTCTTTAATACGAAGCAGGCTTTTAAAAAGGCTAACAGGCCAGGCCAGGCTTTTTTAAAAAGGCCAGGCCAGGCTCAAAATAAAGCCTTTAACAGGTAACAGGTCAGGCTTAGGCTTTTAAATTTTTAAACAGGCCAGGCCTATTTAACCAAAGCCTGGCCTGGCCTGGCCTATTCCCACCCCTACCTTCACCCCAGGTATTAATAATCATTCAATTTTTATATTGTTTAGGATAATATTTGCCCTCTGTTCATAATACTTTATATTGTTTTGTTTAGGACACGCAGCTCCGTCGAATCCGAGAAACAGAATCTCGCTGATAGCTCGTCTGGCTGCGTGGGCGGCGACGTACAACAAGACGACTTTACAATTCCTTTGGAACATGACGGCGCTGTAACTAACTTGTTGCCTTATTTTATCATGTCGGGGGGGATGTGGGTGACTTTACTCCATGATCGAGTATGGTTAGCCAATACGGTTGTTAGTATCTGGTGCACATACACACTTATATTTCAATATAATTTATTTATTTCAATATATTACGTAATTAACATTGACTAATTATTTCATTTCTTAGGTATTTTGCATCGCCTTGCTATGAGGGGCATCCTGTCTAGTTATGGATTCTTAGACCCCACTGTCATTCAGGGTGATTTCTGTATAAGTGGCGATGCCATGACCAGATACTTGCAATCCGTGATATCAAATAGCCACGCTGAGCTATATATGGCACCACTTCTCAGGAACCAACATTGGCAGTTGTTCCAAAGGCAAAAAATAAGCCTACATGGATAATCCCAAAGGTAAGTAATTTAATAAATAGTAATTATTATTATTATTATTATTATTATTATTATTATTATTATTATTACACTCAAATATTATTTTTACAAGTAATTAATTGATCAATTTTATATTGATTTGTAGTCTCGTAGACAACCGGCAGTTGGGAGTGTGGCTACTATGTCATGAAACATATGTTAGACATTGTCTCTGCTGGTATTAAAGATAAATGGAAGCATGTAATAAATATATATATATATATTCTGTTAATTAATTATATTCTTTTTTTGACTTAATTTAATTAATGTTTGCATTAATTTGAACTTGCAGGCGTTCGACAATGAATCTAGCTTGACTATTAAGGAATTCACAAGCTTGAGGGAGCAGTTTGCAGAGTTCTTTTTTGAGTATGCTAAAGAGAAACAAGTAGACTTAAATCCTAAGGATGTAATGTTTTATATACTTAGAACATTATTAGATTGTGTACATGATCATGACTTAATTAATTAGTTAGCTTAACCAATTTTGGTAAAGTGTATATGATGTAAGATATTTATATATACAAAGCAATATAGCTTGATTCTGCCATTTGAATGAATTTCTAATGTCTGTGTATATATCTGAAAGCAAACCAAATTTAATATAAAAAAAACAAACAAACAAAACAACACTTGTAACAGCGGTTAAGACAATAACCATTGTTACAAGTCACATATAACAGCGGTTACTCTAGACAACCGCTGTTACAAGTTAAATAGTAACAGCGGTTATAAAACCAACCGCTGTTACAAGTTACTTCATCCATTGGTTTGATATTCAATCTGACACTTGTAAAGGCGGTCTTCCCAGCAACCGCTGTTACAGATTTACTTGTAACAGCGGTAATATAACCGACGTTACAAGTTAAACGTGTAACGTCGGTTGAATTAACGTCGCCTCCAAATCCGATGTTAAAACTCACTTTTAACCGCTGTTAAAAGTACTTCCTGCACTAATGAGTAGTGGAGTAGCACTGCATCGCATAGCATACATTATTGTATAATGAGATGATTGTTTATGTTATATGTTGTTGCTGTGATAACATGATTGTTGTGATGCATGCTCGTCTTGCTAACTGCTTCCTTGCCATTATATTCGTACATATGCTTCCATGCTCCATATGATCTTAACCATTGATCATTAAGAATAATTCATCAATAATTAAGATTAATGACCTGTAACGTGTTAAACAAGTTTTACTATATTCCATTTTCACCCCCGCCCCACCTCACCCCACCCCACTCTCACCCCACACCCATCACAATCACCACCACCTCCTCCCATTCTCCTTTTACCGCCACCACGACCACTTCTCCACCGACATTTAAACCACCCCACAACAATTCTAGTCACCAAACACACCCCTCGCCACTTCAATTACCCTCAACATCGCCAATGTCTCGCAAACATCCAAATTTGAACCATGAAATTCCCTCTCTGACAGTTGTGACACACGGGATCGAAGAGTGTGGGAAGTGATCGTCGTTGCAAAAGAAAGCACGGGCAAAAGAGCAACTCCCGACAATCTTATAAACGAAAGGACACAAGAATGAACCGATTCACGCTGACACAAAAAAGATCTTGAGACCGTGCAAGTATGATACTGTACAAGTTGAGGGATACAGAGATCATGCAAGTATTAGATTGTGTAATTGAGGGCAGCTTAAAAGAATTGATAGATACTACCTGTACAAACAAGATACATCTTTTTTTTTGGGAGCCCATCACTTAGGAACTCCAAGGTTAAGCGTGCTAGCTTGGAGTGATTCTAGGATGGGTGACCTCTTAGAAAGTTTTCGTAGGAAAGCGTATAAGTGAGGGAAAAGCACGTCAAAGAGACTTATATCAGTTTGTGAGAACTGTTGTCAATCCTAAAAGGGAGACTGACTGTTAAAAGTGGTACCAGAGTGAGACCTCTCCCAATACGATGTGGTTCAGGGACAAATTGAGAAAGTTGTAGGCATGTGACACCCGAGGCTGAAGAGGGTGGGGAGTGATCGTTGACACAAAAGGAAGCACAAATAGAGAGCAGGACCTAACATGCTTCTAGGTGGAGGTACACAAGAATGAATCGATTTCACACCTGAACGAAAGGAAAGATCCTGAGATTATACAGGTATGGAATTGTACAAGTTGAGGGATTTCAAGATTGTGCAAGTATGACATTTTACAATTGAGGATAACTTAAAAGAATTGATAGGTACTGCCTATAAAAATAAGATGCATCTTCTTTTCAGAGCCCATCACTTAGAAACTCCAAGGTTAAGCATGGTTGACACTTGACACGGACCAATTCTCAAATGGGTGACATCTTGGGAAGATTTCCTAGGAAACATGTGATTGATCTAACAAAGCATACCAAAGAGACTCATGTTTGTACAGTCCTCAATTCCAGAAAGCAACCCGATTGTTATACTAGTTCTCGAAGTCGCAGCTTAGTTGTACAAGGCTAGTCTTGGGCCTGGTCATAGGAGTTAACAAAGTTTCCTTCGATGTCAATCATCTTGGACCTGGACGTACAAGGCTTTTCTTTTTATGCTCTCTTTTCTTCCAAATATGGCTTCTTTGTCCATCTGTAATGACTTCTTCACGTAGAGGAGGTACATCAAGGACAGACTACGACGTAGTTGTTGTCATTGACAATAGAGTTGTGAAAAGGGGTAGCAGGACAAAGCTCAAAACTCGAATGTCATCATGGACGTCGAGCGCAATAGTGGACTTGAAGCTTGTAGATGAAGACTATTTTTGATTTCAAAAACTTTGAAATGGAAGCTCTCCTTATATCCCAATTTTAAAACTATGAATAAAAACATGTTTAATTGTTGATTCTTGATGTGATTAGTCTTCTTGCTGAGAGAGAATGGGGGTTCTAATTCTGGTTCATGTTGTTTGATGTGGGTAAGAGTTATGAGGTGAGGGTGTGCGGTGAGGTGGGAGGACGACGGTGGTAATAGAGAAAGGACAACCTTCATTACAAGGATAATATTTTTATTTCATAATTAAGTTTTGGGTCTTTTTTAAAAATTTGGTAAAACTGTTCCAAATAATAATAAAAAAACCTTAAAATAAGAGGTAAAGTCAAAGGGCATAAATGCACTCTCTTTAGGAAGGTGTATATTAGAAGCACCCTTCAAATTAAGCAGACATTTGTAATATTCAACATAGGTCAAATTAGTTATGTCATTATTGGAATAATTGTTGGAGACTCATGAAAGGGTTGATATGCAAGCGCGATAACTTATATGATGTTCTATATCTCCATGAATCTAGAAAAGTTTGCTTGCATTGTTTCATATTGGAACTAGAACTGACAACATTCGAGATTATGGAGGATTACACAAGAAAGAACCTTTTCGGACATTAACGACAAGAAACATACATATCTTACAAAAAATCTAAGGTTTGTTTGTTTTGTTTCCAATTTTCTGTTTTTATTTCTAGTTTTCATTAATAATTGCAACAAGCCACATTGTTTTCATTCTATTTCCTTTCTTCAAAGAATTTTAGAGAACTATTTCCTCTACAATTTTTTTAAAGTATGAAGCATATTGAGAACAATGTTGCATTTTTACAATTATTAATTGAAAAAAATGGAAACAAAACAAACGTTGCCTTAAGTTCTCACTTTCATTCCTTGCACATTCATATAAATTAAGTATCATAGATGTATTTTTATAATTGTAAACAATAAATTTCTTATTCCTTACTAGCTAGAACAAAAAAAGGTGAGAAAAAAATTATGGCTTAACTTTTTTATAAAAGGAAGAAACAAAAGTAACTACGCAACAACATGAGGAATGCTAACCTAAAGCATCCTTTAGAAAAATCAAAACTAAAGAGGGTGACGCCCTTTCAAAAACTGTCCAGATAAAAGAACTTGAATGACCCTTATTGACAACAGAAATCCGCACGATTGACATCAAAAAATACATGATAACATAGATCCTCTAATCAGCTTTATGAAGAAGATTTAGAATTTCCAACAAGAGAGACTGAAGAAACATGTTAAGACTTCCCCCAGCTATTCGGACCATGTTCACCATTGCTTGGAAATCAAAATTATGCTCAAAACATATCGAGACTTAAAGATAAATTATGGGCCAACTTAACTTCCAAGCAAAAGGCCTATAGTCCCACCCAAACCGAGTTTACAACGATCAAGATTACAGAAGAAAACCTAATGGTTTAATTTAACGGTCCATAACAAATTCACGAGTATAAATGTGTAAATAGAAACATAATCATAAATTTAAACTCTAATTATTGAATTAGGCTATATCTAATATTTTTATAATCATCGTATAAATAATTTAATTTTGTGGTAAAATATATATCTCCTGATTGTGGTAAAATTAAAATAAAAAGGAAAAAGACGAGTACAAAACGTCATGAATAAAGTGAAAAAAGAAGGAAAAAAAGTTAAAAGGAGTAAAATTTTCTCTTCAATGTGCTATCCACTTTGCACGTGATTCCACATATATCATACACCATAGAGAAATGAAATTTGAACAACCCACATGACAACCGACAACTTATAAAATACCACTAAATGACAAAAATCACTAAAAGACAAAAACATTAATATAATAATAAAACAACAAAATAATTGGTTTATCCGAAGAAATAGTAATAAAATTCGAAGGAATCGAAAAAATAATGGAAGAGACAAATAAAAATATTATCCAACTAATAGAAAATACCAATAAAATTGCAAATTACACTTACAACAGAATACAAAAGGGACAAAATGAAATAAATAATATAAGAGATACACTAAATAATATAAGTAAAGGCAAGGAAATAGATGAAAACAAAGATATTGAAAAAATTAGAGAAGTTCTTGAACAATTAGAAAATCTTTTAGAAGATGAAGAAAAGAATAAATGCATAACAAGAAAAGAATTAGAAGAATTATTAAAATCAAAAGATTTGGAAAAAAATAGTGGAACAAAGCCGAAAAGAAAATGGGAAGAATATAAATATACTCATAATGGAGCATGGGATAAATATGAAGAAGAGACTATGTATAATAAAGGATATGCAAGAAAAAATAATAAATGGACAAAAATTCAAGAAGAATTTAAACCTCATTACGAGTCAATGAGATCAGGAAATATATTAACTATTGATTGTGCAAGAAATAAAGAAGAAGTATTATTACAATGGACTAATGAAATAATTCTATTAATTAATATTAACTAATGAAAAATTTAATAAGCTAAATATGATGGATGTAAGTAATTTCTTATTATTCAAAACAGCAGGAAATGTATAAAAATTCTTAGATGGAATTAGAAATGAAACTTGGCAACAATATTCATGCTGGTAGGAAATAATCAAGATTTTGCCAAATTATTTATGAGTTTAATTTATCAAGAATTTACAGGATATAATTTGTTAGAACAAAGAGAGAAAACAAATAAATTTTTACATGAAAAAGCTAAAGTACATTTAAACAAGATGCAAATATATGATATGTGTCAAATAGAAAGTTTTATCTGTGAATACCAAAGAAACATATAAGGATATTTTTATAGATAAATTATCATATCCCCTTAATTATAAGATTAAGAGACTTTGGGAATCAAGACAAGATGAAACGACTAATACCTTCGGAGGAATTATTCAAGTTCTATATCAAGAATTAAGATAACAATGTTTAACCAGATAAAGCCGCCTCTCTCTCTCAACCTTCCCTCTACTCCTCTTTTCCTTCTTCCTCATCCACTGGAAAGGGGTGGTTTTGGGCCATTTTTTGGCCTGGAATCACCCCTCTACATCGTTTTTTTTCCTCCCCTTTTATCTAAATAAGTGGTTGTTCCACATAGATCTGGTTTTTCTTTCGTGTTTTTCCGTGTTTTCGTCGTCTGCGTGCGGCGGTGTTTTGTTCGTCGTCTTGTTGCGGCGTCGTTTAGTTTCCCGTCTTGTTGCGGTGTTCGTTTGGTTCAGATTGGCAGATCAGCTTCGATCCATTACAGATTCAATCAAGACTTAGGCGTCAACGTTACAGATCCGGAGGCATGGGTATTCCGGTCACTTTGATTTTGTCACATATGTAGGCATTTTGTCGTGTTATGCTATTAACCAGGGTGCTGTGAGTTTGTTCGCAGATTCATCCTTTTCGGTTTTTAGCGATGTTGAATTTGTGTTGTTTTCGATGTATTTTGTGACACCCTACTCCCGGGTCATCACATGGTTACCCGTTTGCGGAAAATAAGATTTTATTTGCTGGTTGCTTTCGGAAAATATTAATTTCTCAACGTCAATCTCTTCAAAATATGGTGATAAAATTTTTTTTCTTTTAACTCCATAACAACGACATAATCATAACCATACTTAGATACACAAGCATATGCAGAAGTCATACAACTATACTGCCTCGTAAGTTTCACACTTAGGTCTTTATCAACTTAGTTCATTTCAACACATGACATCACATAAAAAGAACCTAAGCTGGTCGAAACTAACAGACATTATTGGAAAGACCCCCATGGTCTTTTCCCACAAACAGATACTTCTTCAAGCATCTAGCATCTAAGTCCGCATGTGACTTAAAGAACTCCTCCGCTTCATCTGTACCAGTATCCCAGGATGCAACGGCAATTACCAGTAGAACCTGATATATTTGTAAGGGTGAGACGCCAATATATGGATTTAACACAATAACTAAAAGCGCGACTCACAAAACAGCATATACACACATACAATTATAGCAACATACATTCTCATAACTAAACAAGTACTTTATCAACGGGTTTCATACCCCAAACATCAACGTTTGAAAACTATGCATGAACACTTCCATATATAGTCTCTACATTTCGCTAAATCTCCGGAGATCCCCAACAACGTGTAAATGAGCTGATCAGGCTCGATTGCCAGGTATATTAGGCACAACGTATTTACCATAGCACACTGCCCACTCAAGGCACAGTGATCAACGTATATGGTATTGCTAGGTATATTAGGCACAACGTGTTTACCATAGCACACTGTCCAACACAAGGCACAGTGATCAACGTATATGGTTTTCCATTGTCCATCAAGGCACAATGAATCAACGTAGCATGAAATACCTCACACCCAAGGCACTCACACAAAACAACGTGGCATGGAATACCTTACTCATTAAGGTACCACACTTCACAACGTGGGCACGTCTGCCAATGAATGCATGTAAAACGTTTGTTCTCATCATTTTTCTTTGTGTTCAGTCTTTATTTGCCGAAGCTCAAAATGGCTTACGACCACTCGTGATTTTCAACATATTAACTTAACAACGTGTTTAGATCTTTCAACGTCAACACAGGACACGAAGTCCGAGTGCTCAATCACAAAACCTTAGACCTTGCAATCAGCCTTGGGGTTTGTGGTGGTAGAAAACAACTTTAAATTCTTCTTTAACACACAGTATACCTCTTGTATACAGTAGACACCAAGTCTACAAGACTTCCAGTCCAAAGGACACTAAGTCCACAACGTAAAGAATCTCAATACTCCGACGTCTCGGTTATTGAGTTCAAACCTCTTTAAAACAATTCTCAACTTAAAACTTGATTTCGAAAAATCTTATTAAATGGGTAGATTCTGTCATAAAACACCAGTTTCCAAAAAACATCATTTTCAGAAAATAGGGTCACAGAGATTTTAAGTTCACCAAAAATACGCGTTGCCGTTCTAAAATACTTGCCATCGTCAGTTTTCCAAATTGCCGTCGTTAAGTCATTTTTAAATAATTTAAGCCAAAACTTAGCTTTTTCCGCTTAATGAATTTTCTAAAATCACGGTTAACTTATTTTCGCAGATTAATTTCACAGAACAACGTTTTATAATATTGCGGAATATATTATATAGCTACTAGCAGTAGTAAAATATTTTCACGGTTACACCCTCTCTGTGACTCATAAATCAACATTTTTATTAATAAATCCTTAAAATAATGGTATTTCTCAAATACTTATTATTTTCCCAAATAATGTTTTCCTCTACTATTATATTCCAACATTTTCCATAAAACATTGAATATAATTTGTACAGCTTATTAGAGCTTTTATCTGATTAAGTAGGTTGTGCACTGACCACTGTCAGGCTTCACAAACATCACTCAACAACATCATCAGAATTATATCACCAGGCAGATCATGCATCATAGCAATATAATAAACAACTGCAGATAATTAAATAAATTAAAAGCAGATAAATCATCTAACACAGATAAACAACACAACGTAAACAGCATAATCAAAATACCATAGCCACATATCAAGTATACAGACCACACTAAAGCTAATAGTTATTGGGAAAAATCTCTCAGGTAAGCTCCCCTTACCTCTTGAAGTCACAAAGAACTTTGTCACGTATCGTCGGTTTTGGTTTCGGCACGCGTCAAGGAATTTCGGCTCGCATCAAAAGCTTAAACAAACCAAAACTATTGTCAAAACACAACCAAAAACACAAAATCCAACAAGAAGTCCTCTCTTAAACTATATGTTAGATTCGGCCAACACTACACAAAAAGAGACAAATTCCAAATATTGCTTAAGTCATGGATTAATGATCCTAATGAACTTAAGACTTTGGATCAAGGATAATCAACTAAGTTTTGACTCAAAATCCTCCTAACCCTCACAAAGCTAGATTCGGCCATCAAGAGTATATAGGGTTAGGGTTTTCATTTTAACAAACCAACTAGGATTCAACATATATACATACATGTATGATAGAAGACATGATCATACATCAAAATAAAGAACAAAACTTCATTCATTCTTTCCTCTATAGGTTCGGCCATGATCCATTAAATGGGAAGGAAATTTTTGATTACAACATGCTCTTGGATTATGGTAGTAGAGATGATAACTAACTCATAGAAATTGATTTCATATTTTTAGGATTTTTCCATCATCTTCTAGAGAATTTCAAACTTCTAGATCTAAGAATGGAAAAATATGATTCATGGCATAAACATGAGAAATACATGAAGAGGAAAGCTTAGATGATCAAGGATATGAGTTTTTACCTCTTGAAGATTGAAGAAATGAATAAAATGATCAATCCAAACTTTATGGCTTTTGAGACAGCTTTGAGGGTGTGTTGGTTTTGTGAGTATATCTCATGATATACTCATCCAAAAATTACAAAATTTGGCTTATTGGAAAGATAATAAGAAAAGGAACAACTTTTATGTTTAAGGTTTCATTTGGTTCGGATCATAACATGGGTAAAAATAGGCTTCTTTCTGCTGTCTCGCATGGATCTGAGGATTCTGGGCAGTTTTTTGTATTTTGGTCATAACTCTCAATATACTCATCCGTTTTTGATGATATTTAGCTCGTTGGAAAGAAGAGAGAAATAGGAACAACTTTAATGTTGAGAGTTTTTCGAGTTTCAGAAATTAAGATGGTCATAGTTTCGATGCAATATGGTCATGAAAAATGAACAAAAGTTCATCCCCCCCACATGAACATAGGTTCGGCCTAGGCATGAAACAAGGGAAGGAAGATTTTGTTTTCAACAATATTTTGGATTATGATATCAAGATTGATTATAAGCACATAGAAATTGGTATCACTATTTTAGGAGTTTTCTATGATTTATGGTGATTTTTCAAAGTTCTAGATCTAGAAACTTAAAAGTGATGAACATAGATGAAATAGACTTTGAATCATGAAAATAATTGAAGAACATCACCATGATTGAGTAAGGAGAACAAGGTTTACCTCTTGAAGATCAAAAACAAATAAGGAATCAAAGACTTGCTTCACAACTTGCTTGTAGGAAAGCTTATGAACTTAGAAGTTTTGGTTTTGAGTCAAGAGTGAAATAAGAGCAAAATGAAGTGTTCCCATGTGTTTTAATGGGTGTGGGCTGCGCAAGTCCAAGGGAGTAAAGGGAAAGGAGGTGGCTTCTTCAAGGGCTTAAGTGCAAATAACTCCTAGGGACCATTTTGCAAAATTCCCAAAGTATAGGGACTAGTTTGCAAATTTCTAATAGTTTGTAATGATGACCATGTGCAACACTTAATGTGTTCACATTGTGACTCACCATGTGAGTCATCTTGTGTGAGTCACCTATATTATCCGTTAGTGGCTCCCGGAAATCCCATAATCTGCTCCGCCGTTTACCCGATTACGTATTTCGCCCGTAAAACTTAAATTATTTCACTGTAAATGAAATAATTCTAAAAATACACAATTATAGGAAATAAAATAAAAACCTTAAGTTTTTCGTTCACGAATTAAAATTAGGTCTTCTGATCAGTATAAATATACTGTCAGTGAAATTCGCGGGCCGGGATTCGCCTGACTTTCAAACCTAAATTTTAATCGTAGCTTCCTACGTTTAAGTAGGATTGAGTGATTAACTTCGTTTATTTAAAATAATTTTCTAACACTCATATAAAAATATAAACATAATCGTCCGCATTTCAATTATTTTGAAACAGTGAAAATCAGGGGTGTTACATATTTTACCAATTTGAATGAATGAATATCCTTTTTAGTCAAAAAAAAAAACCCAGAGAAACAATAAGACAATTAAATATAGGAAGAAATGTAATCTGTTGTGATATTCCAGAAATGGAAAAACCTGAAAATTATAGATGTGATATACCAGTAAGAAAAAGAAAATATTATAAAAAACCAAAACTAAAAAGAACTTATCCTAAGAGAAAAACAAATTATAAAAATAATAGGAAAAAATATTTTAGGAGAAAGAAGTCAACACCAAGAAAATATTGTCCAAAAGGAAAAAAGAAATGTGTATGTTGGATATGTAATATTGAACGCTATTATGTAAATGAATGTCCTCAACAAAAAGAAAAAGATTTTAAATAAAATCAAAATTAATAAACCAAGTATATCAAATATATAAACTTGAACCATTAGAAGAAAAATTAAGTGATACTGAAGAAAGTATATATGAATACCTGGAAGATGAATTATCTTCCGAAGAAACAGAATCCGAATAATACTTTTTTTTTTTAAAAAAAAAATTAAAGGCTATTGGCATGCAGAGGCATCACTATAGGTTAAGGCATCCCAACTAGGAATCCGAATAATATTTATATAAAAATAATAGTAGAAAAAGTAATAAAGAAACCGAAGCTTATATTGATACTGGAGCAAGTATTTGTTTAGCAACAAAAGCATTGTTTGATAAATGGAAAAAATTAGAAAAGCCAATAAAAATACAAATTGCAGATGGATATCCATACATCCACTGTTTTGGGTAGCAAAATGAATTACTTTAATAATACAAGGAAAATTATTTATAGTACCTACAATATATTAGCAAGATACAAGCCTAGATATGATTATAGGAAATAATTTCTTACGTTTATATGCACCATTTTGTAAATATTGAGAATATGTATCATTAAAAACACCATACATTTATCAAAAATAGTATAGAGAGAAATAATAAATATCCCAATCCTGCACTTTTCTGAATGTATTTACTCTAAACAATCAGAGCTTAGCAAGCTGAAACATGGTGAGTTAGTTAGAGAAATATGTAGAAATTAAAATTCGCTATGTATTAATAAACTTAGAACCAAATAGGAGAATTCTAGTTCATATAGAAGATCTTTTAGATAAAGTATGTAGTGAAAATCCTTTAGATCCAAATATTAATAATAAAAATACTGAATTAGCCATATTAAAGTTAAAAGATCCAACAAAAGAAGTAAAATGTAAACCTATAATCTATACGAAGCAAGATAGGGATGAATTTGCAAAAGATATTGAAGAAATGTGTAAAAAATGATTAATTAGATCATCAAAAAGTAAGGACTCAGCACCAGCATTTTATGTGGAAAACCATAATGAAATAAAAAGAGGTAAAAGAAGAATGATGATTAATTATAAACAAATAAATGATGCAATGGAAGGTGATAGTTATTTTCTTCCAAAAAAGGATTTAATTATTGAAAGAGTTATAAATATGAACTGGTTTAGTACTTTTGATTGTAAATCAGGATTTTATCAAATTAGATTATATGAAGAATCTAAAGCACTAACAACATTTAGTTGTCCTCAAGGTCAATATGAATGAAATGTACTATCAATGGGAATGAAGCAATCACCAGGAACCTTTCAACAAAGAATAGATTCTATACTTAAAGATTTTAAAGATTTTTGTCTTATTTATATTGATGATATATTGGTTTTAACTAATAAATATTTAGATGATCATTTTAATAAATTAATATTAGTACTTAATAAATGCTTAGAACATGGAGTAGTCTTAAGTAAGAAAAAAGTTGTATTAGCTCAAAATAAGATTAATTATTTAGGATTAGAAATTGAGAAAGGAAAAATAATAATGCAAAAACATGTGTTAGAAAAATTACGACATTTTCCAACTAAATTAAAGGATAAAAAGGAAATACAAAGGTTTCTTGGATTACTAACATATATTTCAAATGAATGTTTTATAAAGAATCTTGCATAGAGAGGAATGTACTTCAACAAAAATTAAAGAAGGATGCTTTTTGGTCATGGACCGATGAAGAAGAAGCAATTATTGAAAAAGTGAAATTAATATGCCAGGATCTTTCTAAGCTATATCATCCATCAGATGATGATCTAATTATTATAGAAACCGATGCATCTAATGAATGTTGGGGAGGAGTTATGAAAGCAAAGCCCCCAGGGCAAAAGAAAGAATTATTATGTCTATACGCATCTGTAACTTTTTCAGATAGCGAAATTAATTATCCAACACATGAAAAAGAAACTCTAGCACTAATTCGGATGTTGGAGAAACATCGGATCTATGTACTAGACAAAGAATTTATTGTTAGAACTGATTCTACTTATGTTGCAGGTTTTAAGAATATTAATCATAAAGGAACTTATATAAGCAAGGAATATTAATCAGATGGCTAATGAAGTTGTCTGAATATAATTATTCAATTTCTCATATTAAAGGAGAAAAGAATGTGCTTGCAGATATTTTATCAAGAGAATGGAGCGAGGCACAAAAGAATTATTAAAGCAACAATATCAACTCAAAAAAGCACTAGAAGAGCAAAAGCTGAGGGAACTGGACTTAATAAAAGCAGGTTTAAAAGTATTGGAACTTCAGATGAATGCAGAAGGCTTTTTAGAAGAAGTAATTCCAAAGGAAGTTAAAAAAGAAGCTCGAAAAGAAACTAGCAAATGGTATGTTGTTTTCAACGGACCATTTCTAGGAATATATGATGACTGGTATAAAGCAGCTCCTCATTGTCAAAAAATAACAGGAGTTATCCATCAAGCATTTCCAACCAAGGAAGAAGCAGCGAATGCTTTGAAAAATCACTAAGAAGAAGAAAAGGCAAAGAAAGGTAAAGAAATTTATCTGGGTCCAAGAACTTATTCAGAAACAACAAAATTAGTAAAAACTAAGCCTAAAGTACCAATGAAGATTCTAAGGAAAGTTCCTTCTTCCTTAGACAACTACCCAATAATTATCAGAAAAGATCATGAATTATTAGTTCAGTTTTCTGAAGAAAAATTCTATGAACACTTCACAAGATTAACCAACTGGAATGAAAAAGAAAAAAATCAACTGTTTCTATATGGTTGATAGAAAGTTTTATGGACACAAAGCAATAATCGCTCCAGGAGCAACCCCTGCTCTGGCATTCAATATGTTTCAATTCGGACTTATTGAATGTCTTTAATTAAGTAAGAATCTTGAAGAAATTAATTTGTTCCCATATTATTTCAAGGAAGCAGTCCAAATGTTTAAAAAGAATGTAGCTGGCGATAGAACTATTTTTCTGAAGTTCTATTCAGCTTATCTAGATTTTCAAACAAAGAAACCAACCAAGCACGTAGCCTACATGGGAATAAGCAATAATAATTTCCCTTTGATGGATGAAGCAAAAGGAGTTGAATATGATGAAGTCGAAATGACTGTGATAATTGCTAACCAACTAGCAAGCATGACAGTGCCAAGCAATAGGAAAGGAGTCATACATCAAGACTCTGTACAAAGGCCCAAATACTTTGCTGTTAAGCAAAACAATTGGAAAAGCAATAAAAGAAAAAGATTTATCTATCCTGACAAGTTTTGAATTTCATTTATATGCTTTGGAGGGACCAGCAATGAATTACAGGCCAGCTGTGCGCACTAATCAAAGAAAACGTAAATCATGAATGTGAAAGATGTACAAGAAGACAAATTGCATCAGAAAGCACTAGTCAGTGTCGACAAGAGGATAAGGAATCCGATGAGGCAATAATTGATAAGTGATGTAAGCCCTTATGTTACTATGCAAAATTATTAAAACATGATGTAAGCACTTACGTAATGTAATGTTACTTTTGTAAATTTATTCTGTGTTCTTAGGCCTATAAATAAGCCCTCTTATGCTGAGGCAAATCAAAATTAGTAGGAGAATTTTCATTTGTGTGTAATCTCTCTTCTGAGAGTAGTGTGCTACACCTTCGTGGTGATAGTCGGATGATTGAGAGTTCATCCAAACCCCCCCCCCCCCCCCCCCCCCCCCCCCCCCCCCCCCACAAAAAGTAAAATATTCAATTACTTAATAAAATTACTTTTCTTAAAATTATTCTGTCAAATTACCATATTCAAGCAATGTCAATAGAAACAGGAAACAACGGAAGCAGAAGTGGGCAGAAGTAATCAATCTTCAAGAAACAAAGATCATATATGATTACTGAGCCACCCTTCTTAGATCTGATTATTAGATCATTATTTATTTGAAAATAATGTTTGAAATAGAGAAAATTGATTCTAGTGAAATAGAGCATTTACAAATCACTAAAGAAGATGGAAATTATGAAGGAAATATCTTAATTAATCCAAAATTATTCAGGAAAATAAGAAAGAAGACCTAGATTTAGTAGAAAATGCAAATATGATAGGAAAGAGAGAAAAATTCATGAACATAATAAGAACATTCAATCAAAAAGGAAATAATATATTTAGGAAAATTAATGAATGAAACACCTATTGACATATCAGAAACTCAAGGTAATACATGTATTCAGCTAATAAGCAAAGAAAATTTTCAGAATTAAAATGAAATTTAAAGAACCAAGAACATAGAAGAAAATTTGGATATATTCATTTAGGAGCAGTACAATTCTTAATTAAAGCAACTTTTCAGGAAGGAATAAATTCACCTATTGAATTAGTTTTAAAAGATAATAGAATAAATGATCCAAAAGATAAAATTCTAGGTGTAATAGAAGGAAATCTAGCCTATGCAAAATTAAAATTTGAAATTCGACCGAATATAGGAATTCCATTAAATACTCATAGACTAGATCAAGCATTAACCCTTGAACATAAGTTTTTAAGAGAAAACTTAATGAAACCAGGAGATAAGATATTTTCTATAATATATTATGTAAATTATGCATTCACCATAGTATTACTTTTATAAATAATGATCGAATAGATATTCCAAGGTTATTTGAAGATATAGGGGAAAAAAAATTTATCCTAAGAAAATGAAATAACAGAATTAGGAACCTTATTAAATAGACCAAGAATACTTGAGATCGAATCAATCCCAAGACCAATTATTTTCCAAGAACAAGAAAGAACTAATGAAGAAAATGATATTATTAAATTAACTAATCAAGTAAAAGATCTATCTTTATATTTAAAAAAATAAAATATGAGTAATACAGAAGAATTAAAATGACTAATTAAAGAATTTCACTCAAAGAAAGAAAGAACTAAATTAGATATTAAAGATCTCACCGAAGTCTTAAGTTATTATCCTAAAAAGGATCCAGAAAACAGAGGTAGAAAATTAATCGAAAAACAAATTATAAAGAAGGAAGATGAATACTAATTTAGAAAACAATGAAAGAAAACGTTTTAAAGAAGGAATGAAATATATTGAATATATAAGGAATAAATGGGACTTAGACCCTCAAGTTCCTCCTCAAAACCCACTAATTATTTTAGAATAGAGGCTCCTCCTTTTGATGATAGTGATAGTGATTAAAATAAGAATGGATTTTGATGAACAAACATATAAAGAAATAATAAGTGTATTACAATTAAACCTCCCAGTTAATTGTAAACAATTTATAATAAAAAAGATAAAAGAACAATATAGGCAAGAAGAACTTTATTTACATAACATAGATATAAATATTGAATTTGTATTTGTATTTAGAAGATATGGAATTTATTGAAGAATAAAGATATTCAGATGATGAATATTGAAATTCAGAATAATAGATAAAGAAATATTAAATGTACCAGCTATGAAATTACCAAAAGACTGTAAACAAATAATAATTAATAAAATAAGGTGTCAATATTGGCACGAAAGTCTCTACCTAAATCAGATACAATTAAAAATACAGCTAACATATAATGAAGAACGTTTATGGATTTAAGAATTATTCAAAATAGATGCATCTATAAGTGAATTATTATTTGAATCATCATAAATATTTTTATGAGATATTAAATGGACATAAGTATTTCTAAAAATTAATACCCCAAAATTATAAATAAATTAAAAAAAATTGAAATTAATAGGGTGGTACTAATCTGATATCAGAACTAAATATTTAAAAGAGTGAAAAATAAATGCAAAATTACAAAATTACCGTCATACATATTTGGTTGTCCCGTACAAATTGTCAGATTGATTGAGTTGTTAGAATATCAGAACCCGATTATAAACTTCATCCAGGTACAACTGCATATTATTTTGAGAACTTGTCCTGCTCGAAAAGAGAGATGGTGAGTCATTAACTTTTTCATGGTCAACAGCCATAAAGAGAGATTGATAATACCAATTAAGATTGGTGTGAGTGGTTAAAGGCCTCTCGCTCCTTAACCAAGATCTCGGGTTCGAGTCTTGAGTATGAAAAAAATATCAGCTGGGAGGGATGCCACCCATCGAGGTGCCGAACAAACTCCCGCGGGAAATTAGTCTCCGTCTCAGGTTGACGGTGGAATACTCCTCGAAGTAGATCGAAAAAGAGAGATTGATAATTTCATAATTCCAAAGTAACCACGTTAATATTTTAAGGGTAATTATGCTAACGTCTACTCTAAGGTGACATTTGATAAATGAAATGTTTTATTCCTAAAAAAATTATATTTTTGGGAATCATATTTTTTAGTATAGAGTTTTCTCACCTTCAAATATGGAATAGAGTTTTCCCAAGTTTATAATTATCAGTCACTAATTTTATTCTTGGGAATCTTTTATGCTGAGAATAAATTTTTATAACTTAACAAACAAGAGAAACTTTTATTCACTACAAAAAATAAGCCATTTACCGACGGCAAAATCCCGTCGGAAAGGCAAATAAGCCGTCGGAAAACTACGTTTCCGACGGAATTTCCGACGAACGGTCATCCGTCGGAATCCAGCGGGTTGGAAAGCATTTCCGACGGAAAATAGGTCCGTCGGAAGATTTACCGACGGATTGTACCGTCGGAAAACAACAACGAAATTTCCGACGGACTTATCCGTCGGAAACTATTCCGATGGAAAAGTCCGTGGGAAATGTGCTCCTTAGTTTCCGACGGATAATTCCGTCGGAAATGTTCTGAATTTTTTTATTTTTAATATTTTTTTGTTTTTAAATATTGATTAATTTGTTAATGTTATTTTATTTATAATTATTAAATAAATTTTTTATTTTAATTTTTATTTATTATTTAATTTTTATTTTAAATAGTGATTATTATTTTATTTTTATTTTAAACGTTAAGTTTAATTTAATTTTATTATAATTAGTTAAATATAATAATTTAAATTCAAAACTGAAATTACAAATTAAATTTAAAAATGCAGTTACATTAAAATAAAAACAAATACATAAATATCCGTCAATGTATTAAACTCAGCTACATCTATATAACTATTCTAATAGTCATCATAATAATGGGTAACGTCGTCATCCTGTCGGGGGGATGTCGCCGGTGTCAGGTGACCATCATCCTGCGGCACAGTAGGCGCATCGCCATCATGCGGCTGCGGCGGTGAATCGGTATGAGTAGTGGAGGGCTCGCCAGTATCGAGTACCCCCTGCATAGCGCTGCGCCTCTCCAGGTGGAAGCAAATCGATCAGAGTGGTCATCACCTGCGACCATGACTCCATCCGCTGCTGCATGCGCTGTGAATTCCGCCTATGCTCCTCCAGCTCCTGCCTCATCCGCCGCATCTCCTCCGTGTCCTGTGGGCCGGAGGGTGGAGTCTCCCGGATGGTCAAGTTCGCCGATGACCCCCGACGGATGGTACGAGCCAGAGACGCGGTACCGTAGATCCGCCCTTTCTTCTTCCCGCCCGTGACATCCATCCAGACCTGGGTCTGTATCCGCTCAACCTCAGCAGGGTCTAGCTGAGAAGGATCCGAGGCACCAGAGCAGGAGGCAACCTCAGATGCAACCCGACTGAACCTGGCATTGTACTCCTCCTGTGATGAATACATTACAAAAATTATGTTATTAAACTATAACACTAACATATACTTTAAATGTGATAGCACTTTATATATATATATATATAGCTCACCATGGTCTGCCTCGACCTCTCATCAACATACTGGCCGGTGTCTGAGCGAATATGCGTCTGCTGAAAGACGGAAGGGACATCGACGGGAGGGACATCGACGGTAGGGACATCGACAGTCCGGGCAAGCTTTCCTGCCTGCAATCAACACAGGAATAAAATCAATTAAATATTTTTTAAATTGTTAACAAAAATGTACAGTTTATATATTAAATTGTTTATATATACATACCATATTAATGGCATGCTGCATGTGGCTAATCGAGCCACCAGTGTGCATGCTCCAACCCCTCTCTGAAGCCCGATTCCTCTTCGCCTGCAGACACTTCAGCTTGTAAGCTGGAGTGTCCCAGTGGGCACATAGCTGGGCCCAAATGTTGGGCCCTATGTAATCCCGACGTATCCGGTCCTCCCTACACTCCCGGAGCATGTCCCTCAGTCGGTGCGGTGCACGCTCGTTAAAGATAGCGCGTATCTCTGAGTCATGCTCCGGTAACCAACGCACAAGCTCCTGTGGACAAAGAAAAAAACATTAATAACATTATACAAAAATATATATATAATACGTGAAATAATTAAGGGACATTACAGGAAATAATAAACAACAACTTACCCCGAATCGTCGGAAGATACGATCCCTGTCGGCATCGGGGATCGTCCCCCATGATGGCCAGAAGCGACGATAATGCTTCTTGATGGCCCAGGTAACGTGCTTGGATCCCACTTTCGATGGGATCCACCTGAAAAATTTATAAATTTTTTAATACAATAATATGACAACCAACAAATATACACTTAATGAATAGTAACTAAAATAGTCAAAGTTAAAAAATATACACTAAATTAAATGAAACTTACGTGTGAGAAACTGGCCGGATCCATGGTCGATCCTCAGGTGCGGGAGTCCTAGCCCACTCAGGAGTCTCCTCTGCCGCGACTGACTGCTGTGCAGTCGATGAGGATGGCATGGTGACATCGTGATCGTGAGCGGCCGTGGATGATGCAGATGGAATGCTAGTATCTGGCTGTGGCCATCTCCCAGGAGTCGGCATAAATGACAAGCCTGGTGACTGTGTGGCCGGTGCAGTCGATGATGGTGGTGGGACTGGGTGTGGGTGTGGGTGTGGTCTGGGTCCAGTAGGGGGCGGCGAGTAGCCGGCTGGTGCGTGTCCTGGCGCAAAGCGACTGGACGAAGGGACATATATGGAGGGTGGTACAGTATGGGTAGGGGATGGTGTCGTATGGGTCGGTGAGGGTGTAGAATGGGTGGGGGAGCCTGCTGTAGATGCCGCTGGTGTGGATGAGGCGGGGAAGGGGGTAGGTACGGTGGGTGCGGAGGTGCCTGCAACAAAACGAGCAAGCACCTGGGGCCTGATGGTGTATCGTCCCCGTGCCTTAGCCTTCCCCTTCCCCTTCCCCTTATCACCGCTGGGCGGTGGGGGACGGGGCGGCTCTCCTCCTGGTGCTGACATATCTATTTTTATAGCACAATTAGAAATCTATATATATAAATTTAGTAAATCGATCTACATTTAAGTCACTAATAAGGCACATATTTAAAATACAACAAAATCTGTGAACTCTTACATTGAAGTGCATAAGAAAATATTTAAAATACACTAAATTTAACTTAACAGAGACATTCCTATTCAGTGTCAGTATCATCATCTGATTGTAAGTCTGACTCTTCTTCTTCTTCTGTCATTGAGTCATCACTTTGGACCTCTTCCTCTGGTGACTGATTGCCAACGACCACTTCTTCCCCTTCATTTGCAGATCCCAACATGCCAGTAATACGCTCGATCTCAATGACTTCATTGACATGTGACGGTTCATCCGCCTGGAAGGGCGTCTCATCCTCTCCATCATCGATTTCTATGCGACCCCTAGGCTTAGTAGTGACAGCAACGCACCAACCACGTTTGTCCGTTCTCATTGCTGGATAAGGGACATAGTATACTTGTTTTGCATTCTGAGCAATTATAAACGGATCAAACAGTTGATATCTTCTTTCCATGCGAATGTCCACAGTTCCATACTTGGGATCCACCTTTGTTCCTGCCCTTGATGGATCAAACCAGTTACAATAAAATAAGACTACTTTTTTAGGATAAGTAGTAGTATTGTATTGTAACTCGTATATGTGTTTTATGACCCCATAAAATGCACCAGTACCTTCACCCTGTACGACAACCCCGCTATTAACTGTCTTTTTGCCCACGTTCCATTCATCTGTGTGGAATTTGTACCCATTAACAAAGTATGTATGCCATGATCTAACACAGCTATAGGGCTCGTACGCTAAATCTCTCAAGTGTTGAATAATCACGCTTAATGGTTGCTGATAAACCTACGAATATGTAAGTCATAGTAAATAATTACCTTATCAATTAGAACTTAAGCTTAATATATATTGACACTTACTTGTTGCTTGAACCATTCAGGAAATTCTGCATGTGTACGAGCAGAACCATCTTGTTCACTTAGTTGATTAATTTGCAGGAACACACTGACAAATAAAATGAGTACAATGTGTTTACAGAGAAATTGATATAATATGTGTATATTATGTCAAAATTAAGTCGTTGAAACTTACTCGTGGTATGGTTTCACCTCGGTGCAATTTATCACCACATGAACATGGGCCGATGTAAACTCCTCATCACTTAACCAGTAAGTAAGCTCCTTGCCAGCATGACGACCAGGAAGGTTAAATACGGACAGCATATAAGGATACCCTGCACTATCAGCACTTACCTCGTTCCTAATATTTCTTGGGGCCAACATGAAGTTATTGAAATAGTGGGAACAAAAATGGGTTGTCTCACGGTGTAAGTAAGAAGCACAGATTGATCCTTCCACCCTAGCCTTGTTTTTAACTGATCGTTTAGAGTCGCCCATGAATCTAAGTAATAAAAAATGAATGACAAGTCATTATCCAATGCATGGACGATCTAAGAGTTTAATGTGAAAATATAATAAAATTACCTTTCAAACGGATACATCCACCTATATTGTACTGGTCCACCAAGCTTCGCCTCATATGCAAGATGGACAGGGAGATGTTCCATTGAATCAAAAAATCCGGGGCGAAATACCCTCTCCATCTTACATAGAATTATTGGAATGTTTTCTTCCATCTTATTCAGACCATCCGCGCTTAAAGTTGCAGAGCATAGATCTTTGAAGAAATGACTGATTTCAGTAAGCGTGTTCGAAACAACCGAGGGCAATGAGCCGAAAGCAATAGGAAGCAAACACTCCATGAACACATGACAATCATGACTTTTCATCCCATGAAGCCTTCCCGTTCTTACATCAGCACATCGTGCCAAATTAGACGAATAGCCATCAGGCATCCTAAGGTCTTTTAACCACCGACAAATTGACTTTGCTTCATCGGCAGTTAGACTGTAACAAGCTTTTGGTTTGACCATTTTTCCATTAGGCTGCGGCTTCAGCTCCAAATCCTTTCGTCTACAGTACAGAGCTAAGTCCATCCTTGCCTTCTCATTGTCCTTCGTCTTGCCGGACACATTCATAACCATGTTAAAAATGTTATCAAAGAAATTCTTCTCGATATGCATCACATCAAGATTATGCCTTAACAGATTATCCTTCCAATACGGTAGTTCCCAAAAAATACTTTGTTTTGTCCAGTTATGCCATTCTCCATACCCTGGTAATTTTGAGACACCTGCTTCAGTGACCTTAGGAAGATCCCTAACCCGACCCCAAATTTGTGCAGGAGTCAACAAAGGCGGTGGACCTTCCTCTTCTGTCTGATTCTTTTTGAATGCTCGGGTATTCCTCCGGAAGGGATGATCACGATCTAAGAACCGACGATGAGAATCAAACCAGGAACTTTTGCCACCATATCTCAGGGTAAAAGCCTTTCCATGTTCCATGCAATACGGGCATGCCAATTTACCATGGGTCCCCCAACCAGATAACATGCCATATGCAGGAAAATCATTGATAGTCCACATCAGTGATGCCCTCATCATAAAGTTTCGCTTCTTTGAAACGTCATAAGTCACCACACCATCCCAACACTTTTTCAGATCATCGATAAGAGGCTGCAAATATACATCTATCCCAGCCTTCGGGTTAGATGGTCCCGGTATGAGACAAGTCAGAAACATATATGGTTTTGACATGCACATCTCGGGAGGAAGATTGTACGGCGTAACAATCACTGGCCAACATGAGTATGGCGAGGCTGACGCTTGAATGTACGGTGTGAAACCATCCGAGCACAGCCCAAGTCGTACATTGCGAGGATCTGCTGCAAAATCAGGATGTACCCGATCGAAGTGCTTCTAGGCTTCACCGTCAGAAGGGTGGCGTATAACGCCTGTACTTCTTCTATTTTCATAATGCCACCTCATCTGTCCCGCAGTCTGCGATGATGCAAACAGTCTCTGCAACCTTGGAATTATAGGCAGATAGAACATTGCCTTCTCAGGAACTCGTTTGTTTTTACTACGGTCACTACTTTGAACGCGGTACCTGGATGTCTGACAAAATTTACATTGATCGAGCGTGCTGTCATTTGTTCCCGAAGCACTATCATAATACAACATGCACCCGTTCGGACAACAATCAATCCTCTTAGCCCCCAACCCAAGTTTCGACACCAACCGCTTCGCATCATAATAACTTTTTGGCAACAACTCTTTGAAGGGGGTCACATCTTGAAGCATTTTACAAAAAAACTCCAAACACTGCTCGGGGACATTCCAATTGGACTTGCAAGCTAGAAGCCTAACACAAATTGATAATTTTGAATCTGACGCCCCTTCAAACAATGGCTTATTTGTCTCTAACAATAAGTTGTAGAATCTCTGTGCCGATTCATTAGGAGGTTCTTCCATGTCATCAGACTCATCCGCCTCGAAATTCCCATGTTGCCCAAGACAATCATCCACCATCATATGCATTGACTGGAGTTGTTCGACATAGTCATCGTGTAAGCCACTGCCTGATGCACCCATGTCAAGATCGTCACCACCGACTTCATTCATATCAATATCCGCCAACTCCTCGCCATGATCAGTCCATATCCAATAATTAGGCTTGAACCCACGTCGGTATAGGTGTAACCTCACGTTGTCATCACTCAAAACCGTCATACAATTACACTTTATGCACGGACATCTAATCCCCCCCTCTTCGGCATAATCACTATGTTGCTTGGCTTTCGATATAAACTCCTCGACTCCATCTACAAATGATTGTTTCAGAAGTCGCCTCCCAGACTCGTTCCTATCATACACCCAACTACGGCTCGAGGGATAATATTCCATCCTTCTGCATTTCCAGATAAATTAACGTATTTTTAAACTTGATACTGTAACCCCGAACCGCTCCCTTTCCTTAAAAGGTGTGGCCCTATCCCATTCGAGGAAAAACTTTTTCAACACTGTATTATACTAGTTACTCATCGCTTCTCATGCCTTATAGCTAACGAAATTTCGGCAGCATTTCCCATTGGTCTCCAAGTACACGACTTGACCGCGGTAAGATACCACAATCAAATATGGACCCGGAGAACAAAAGGAAATGCTTCGACCTGAAATTTCATCAACTATTTAACATATGAGAATCAGTGAGTAATTAGTATATCAGTGGAGAAAAAGTTTCTTCCCAAACTGTCCCAATTGGATAATTCAAGATTCAATAAAATGAGCGATACCATGACCACGAGTACACATGCTCAATAATATTGAATCTTGAACGGGTGACTAAGGTTTTTCTCAATGTCGTATTAAATTATACTAAAAAATAAACTAAAACATTTGTAAGTAACAGAGATAATTTGCATAAAGTTTAACCATAATATTAAACAATTCAACACATAATTAAACAAAGCCTTGTCCAAAAAAATGCTTATTTGTCTAATGTTTTATTAAATCATTTATGTTTTAAATTAATTTTAATTAACATAACATTTTATTGAATTTGTTAATTACTTATGTTTGTTTACTTGACTTTTAATTATTTATCAACTTTTAAAATCTATTATTAGTATATCAGTTAATTGTCTGAAATAATTGTTACTAACAAATTTCTTTTTACATATTTATTTATTCTTCCCACTTATTACGTTACTTGACTATTTAAAATCCTATGATGTTAATTACTTAAATAATAATTAGTAATTCTTCCCATAAGAATGATTTATTCAAATATGGCATTTTTAAATAATAATTAATTACTTTAGTTTAAATTAATGATTTAATTAAATAACTTATTCACTAATATCAAGTATTACATAACCAATAACTAATTACTCATTATTATGTAATTATTTTATTGATTAATTATACCATAACTACGTACAAACGATCCCCATCACGCTTAATCAATCACCATGAGCTACTGGCAAATCTACTCATTACTGCCGAATCTGATTTAATTAATTAACTTTTTAAGTATTATTTAATCACTCCATTATTTACGTACAAATAATCCCGATCATGCTTATAATCGATCACCATCGCTACGTCGAATCAGCTAGCTTCATCACTACTGTTGCAAGTATATGTGGGAGAAAAACAATTTTACCAGCAAACTAATCCTAGCTATGTCTCATCCTATCAACGGTACTTGTCCTTATGATTTTATATTAGACTAAATTCATTAATTAATCTATATTAATTAATGAATTTATGCAATTAGCAAAAACAATAGCTTACTAAATTTAAAACTACTGATAAAGACAATTTTGTTAATTACAACTACACAAATATATATATATATAAAAAAATACACTCAAACAAATTAAATAGGTATATACAAATTACAACAATTTAAACAAATAAAATTTATATCATTTCTTTAGCATGCATTGAACAATTATAATTAATATCCCAAAATATAAAATCGTCAGTACCTCTAGGAGCCTAAGAAACTGTTGTACGCAAAAGAGGTGACGGTGGCTAGTCTCAACCTCTGGTAGCCTTCAAAACAAAGAACACAAAAACATCAACATAAATCAGATTCATAAAATTTCAGACATCACAACAACAGCCAACAAAACACAAAAAATAACCTTAATCAACATTCATTATAATTAATCAATAAAATCCAAAATTTTTTTTACAAATCAAAAATAATAAAATTAGGAGGATACATACACTAGTACTGTGGTGGTGGTGACTCTGGTGGTGGTTAATGGTGGTGGTGGTGGTGGTTTTGCAAGGGAACAGGGTCTGGTGGGAATGGAGAGGATAGGGAGAGGGGAGGAGAAGGAGAGGGGTGGTGGTGGTGGTTTGGTTCGGTGGAGAGGGGAGGAGAAAGGGGTGGTGGTGGTGGTTCGGTTCGGTTCGGTGGAGAGGGGAGGGGGGTTCGGTTCGGTGGAGAGGGGAGGAGAAGGAGGAAATGAGAGGAAATGAGAGGTGTTTGGTGGCGAACGGTGGTGTTTGGTGGCGGCACGGTGGTGGGCAGAGGTGGGCGAGGGCGCAGAGAGAGCAGAGAGCTTGAGAGGGAAAGAGCAGAGGGAGAAGTGACGGAGGGGGGAGAAGGGTCGTAACGGTGATGATAAACAGAAGTTACCGACGGCTTCCGACGGAAAAAAGCCGTCGGAAATTCAAAAATAATGATTACCGACGGAATATTCCGTCGGAAAATCAAAATAAGTGTTTACCGACGGAAAATTCCGTCGGTACTGACATTAATTTTCCGGCGGTTTAATCCGTCGGTAATTAGAATTCAAAATTACCGACGGATTGTTCCGTCGGTAAATTTTCCCGCCAAGAATCAGAGTAATTTCCGACGGAATTTCCGACTGAAAATGCCCTCGGTAACGTTACCGACGGAAGTTCCGTCGGTAATGAGTCCAACTATTGATATTCTTACTTACCGACGGCTATGTCCGTCGGAAATTAAGTATCTACCGACGGAATCTCTGTCCGTCGGTAATCTTCCGTCGGTAATTTAACGTTTTCTGGTAGTGATTCCTATGTCAATATTCTCATGAATGTTTTTTTAAAACTTGTAACAAACGTTACCTAAGTATATTCATTAAGAAATTAAGAAAAATAAGTTCTTATTAGAAAACAGAATATTTTACCCTTTTAATATTAAATACATCAATTTTTCATAAAAACTTTATTTTGTCGGTTCCTTGCTCGTTAGCAATCTCCATATTCTAATTCTAATGCATTAATGCTCAGTTCTTGCCTAATAAATATAAATAAATGAGTCCCCACAATCACAAACCCTCTTCACACGGTAACACAAGTCTCTCCATTCCTATCATTTCCTACCTCATATTCTCTCTTTTTTCATATATATAAGATATATTCAGAATATTGCAAGCTACAAACTCCTTAAACATTTTTCACCAAGTTTTCTATTCATAATTTTGTATCATGGGTTTTAATGATATTTCTAACACAGGGCTTCGAATTGGTCTTGGTCTTAGTCTTGGCCTCTATGATCATCAACATCACAGGCAGAGAGAAATTAGCAAGGGAAAAAAAGAGGATGATTCATCAAAATATTGTAACAAGGCATACCCATCTCTAACGTTAGGACCAATTGATCATAGTGATGAGGCAAATAATCATCAACCAGTTTCAAAGATTGAAGCCTCTTCTCGCAGTACTGCAGTGTCTTCATTTTCCAACTCTTCTAGTATAAAGAGGGAGAGAGATCACTTTTTAGGTGAAGAATTTGAGGCAGAGGTAGAGAAGGTTCCATCAAAGGTACAAGATGATGTTGATGAAGATGGGTACCCGAGAAAGAAACTTAGGCTCACGAAAGAACAATCCGCAGTCTTAGAGGAAAATTTCAAAGAACATTCTACTCTCAATCCGGTACCTTGTATAATTAGTGTATATAGTACTACTCTCAATCCGGTACCCTATATAATCATGATTAATCTCTTTTTATGCGATCATTTGTTTCGATATTTATGTTTGCAAATGATTTTTATGTTTTTAGGGAGGTTTTCTAATGCCTGTTAAATTCCTTTGTCATTTTCCTCAGAAGCAAAAACAAGAGTTAGCAAGAAAGCTGAATATGCGGGCCAGACAAGTAGAGGTGTGGTTTCAAAACAGGAGGGCCAGGTAAATTATAAATTGACACAAATAAAAGACATTCATATACATCAGTATAAGTCATTTTTCAACTTACATCAAATCTCAACTATAGTTTTTATTTGATTAAATCATATTTGTGATTAACTATAGTATAAAAAAAAATTTATTGACAGTATGTATATATGTTGTTGGAATAATTATGTATCCTGTATGGATACAAATCTCCTGTCCCAAAGAATGACGTCTCGGTGTCCCCTACCAATCAAAAGTTGAGAATGTGCATAAGTATTAATGAATTGTGATTTTATTTTATTAAGTGACAAATTGTAATTAGTGTAAAACGGAGAATGTGACAAAAAAATAGGACAGAGGTTCTCAATCCATCTTGTACAGTTGTGCCTAAACGAAAAAGAATAATCCTGCATTAAATGTTTTTTAAAGAGAAATTTTATGGTACTCGTATTTTTTTTTTTTAATGTCATGGTACCCATTAAGCATTTTATAAGTTACTATTTTTTAATGAACTTATACAATTCTTAGGTGGTAGCGGATAGTATAGATAAAGATGGTACTGAGCTTACAGAATTTGCGTGCAACATTAAGCAGTGTAAAGACTTCCTTTTTTCCATTCCTAACTCATGTGATGAGTTTTATAGGAGGCAAACAAATGTAGCCGCTCATAAGTTTACATGAGTAGCTACATCTTTAGCTAATCCTCATATTTTTAACAGTATTCCTAGTTGTATTTCCGACGTTATTGCAATTGAAATGAAGTAAGCTTTTTCTCGTAAAAAAAAATAAACTTAAACAATTGTTATGAAATTAATAAATATACTTGACAACTTATCTCAAAACCATGTTGATCAAGTACCATATAAATTCTCCTTTTTTAAAAAATATTAAATATTTTTTAATTTGGTTCAAAAGACATCAATTTTTTTTTACAAAAAATATTTTATTTAATACTTACTGTTTTAAATAATTAGTAGCATATATATACGAAGATTTACTAAGAGAATATTATTTTCTGTGTTTTAATATAATTATTACATGCACAGAACAAAACTGAAGCAAACTGAATCGGATTGCGAGTTAATGAAAGAAGTACTGCGAAACTCTAACAGAGGAGAACAAGAGGCCGCAAAAGGAGCTGCAAGAACTTAAATCAATGCAAACAACGGCAGCACCCTTTCGCATGCAGATTCCAGCAGCCACTACCCTTACCATATGCCCTTCTTGTGAGAGAATTTGCAGTGGCAGCAGTGGTAACAACAACAGTTCCGCCCCTCATCACTTCTATACAAATAATTATCCATTCAGCAACTCATCATATCCGCAACATGCTAGCTAGGGAGGCTAATGAACACTATGTTTTTGTAATTGTATAGTTAGTTATCAATGCGTGATGTAATTAAAGATAGATTAGCATAACATGCTCCTTATGATGAATTATGCACGTGATTATATGTATAGTTACAAAGAAACTGTATCAATTAAAAGAGTTTTTTTCTAAATTGCTTTAATTTAATTATATGTAAGGTATGTATTGGTACATTATGAATAGGAAAGTAAGGTTATCATATCGATCAATCAGTAGTCTTCTTCATTTAACTATTAATTATTGATATTTGAATTGCATGAATAGTGTATTTTCCGTCAAAAGTAGGGGTTATAAGGTTGGTTTTGTGGTTGCGGTTGGAGAGTTAAGGAGTGAAGTGATAAGGGGGTTGAGGGTTAATCAAACCCTAGCCACTAACAAAATACAAACATTAACACTAATATTTGTTTATCAAAAAAAAAAAATCTAAGGTTATAGAGTAAGAGTATCTAAAAATTTCTATATATGTTGCAACCTATTGAAGTTGCTTAACTTCATATATGGACCTTAGCATGTCAGTTCACCAGTTTTTACTTTATATTATTTTAAGCAATTTTACACTTTAATGATGCAACTCTTAATGTAGAAATGGTATAAACTGGACATATTGCGGAGACTTGTGTGAGAAGAAATTGGATTCTTCATTTTCTCAATTCATTGAATTACAAAGCTACATTTGAGAGTATATATACAACTACACAAGTCTAAGCTACACAACTAACTAAAAGCTATCTAGTTAACTTAGACTGCAAGTAACTCAATAACAGTAAAAATGATATAACTGCCAGTTAGGTAATACGGTTATGCTGAGCTGGAGCTAGCTGGACTGAGCTGGATCAATCTGGTGCCTTAGGCTGAGTATGCTGCTGCAACAAGCTGGAATGTGCATATCGAGCATTCCTAGCTTGGAGTGAAGTCGCTGAAATGGACCCTTGGCTAAGGGTTTTGTGAGTATGTCAGCAATCTGGGATTGAGTTGAGATGGGAAGTAGAGGTAGAGTGCCATTTTGAACCTTGTCCCAAACGATGTGACAATCAATTTCGATGTGTTTGGTTCGTTCATGAAACACAGGATTTGCTGCTATATGAAGAGTAGATTGGTTGTCACAGAATATCACTGCTGATTTGGCATTCGGGACTCCAAAATCCTGTAATAAGTAGAGAAGCCATTGTGCTTCACATGTTACCTGAGCCAAAGCTCTATATTCGGCCTTGGAGGAGGACCTTGAAACTGTGGATTGCTTCTTGCTCTTCCAGGATATAAGAGATGATCCTAAGAAGAAACAGTAGCCAGTTATAGATCTTCGGGTATCTGGACAAGTCCCCCAATCAGAGTCACTAAACCCTTTGATCATCATTTCTGAGGTTGATGGGAAGAACAATCCTTGCCCTGTTGAACCTTTGATATACCTCAACACTCTAAGTGCAGCCTGATGATGTTCAACTGTTGGAGATTCTAAGAATTGACTCAAATTACTAACTGCATAGCATATGTCAGGTCTTGTATGTGTCAAGTATAGGAGCCTTCCAATCATCCTTTTGTAGTTGCTAGGATCAGCATATGCAGTACCTAAACCTTTGTGCAATTTGGATTTAGAATCCATGGGTGTGGAGCAAGGCTTGGCTGCTAGTAATACAGTATCTTGAAGCAAGTCAAGGGCATATTTGCATTGGGAGAGACAGATCCCTTTTGGGGATTTTGCTATTTCTAAACCCAGAAAGTACTTGAGAGGACCAAGGTCTTTGATACTGAACCTAGTGTCCAGCAATTGCTTCATATGATCAATCTCGGTCATGTCTGTTCCAGCGAGCACCAAATCATCCACATAGACAAGAATTGAAGTGAATCCAGTGCTCACACTCTTGGTAAACAAGGAATAATCTGATTTGGACTGAGTATAGCCAGAGTCAAGGAGAACTTCTGTCAGTTTAGCATTCCACTGTCGGCTGGCTTGCTTAAGTCCATAGAGTGACTTGTCAAGCTTGCACACCAGAGCTGGATCAAAGACTTTGAGGCTACTTCTTCTTTCAAATCTCCATGAAGAAATGTTGTATTAACATCCAATTGAGGCATATGCAAGTTGTTTGTGGAGGCTAGAGCCATGAGCATCCTGATAGTTGTCATTTTGGCCACTAGACTGAATATTTCAAGGAAGTCAATCCCCTCAGTTTGGTTGTAGCCTTTGGCTACAAGCCTAGCCTTGTGTCTCTCTATGGTTCCATCCGCTCTATGCTTGACCTTAAAATCCCACTTGCAACCAATTGGTTGCTTCCCAATAGGTAAAGATGTGAGTGTCCAAGTTTGATTCTTTTCTAGTGCTATTCAGAAGTCAAGGTCAAACTTGAACCTTCATTTATTTCCCTTTGAGAATGATGAGAATGGTGTGAGATCAAGCTTCTTGTATCATCTTCAGAATTCACATCCTTATCAACAATGTAATTGTTGATTGCACTAGTTTTGAAATACTTTGGAGGGTATCCATGCTTTTTATAGAATGTATCAATTGTATGTCCAGATTTTTGGCAATAAGTGCACACTTTTATGCCACCTCTTCCTCCTTCATTTCTGCCACCAGAAGAGTTTCTGCCTCCTCTTCCTCGGTATCTGTGTCTTCCCATCTGGTTGTGATCAGTTGTAGTGACCAGAGCCTTATGCTCTTCAAAGAAGCCACCATTCATCTGTCTTTCTTGCTGAATAAGCATTGGAAACACCTCATCCACATCGGGTAGAGGCTTCATTAGCATAATTTAGGATCTCACAGTAGCATATTGTTCATTTAGTCCTTTGAGGAACCTAATTACATGATATGTGTCTCTATAAGACTCCATAGTATTAGTTAAGTTGCAAATGCAAACAGCACCACATGCACACGTGGGAATGGGTATGAAATTATGCAATTCGTGCCACAGACCTTTCAATTGATTAAAATAAGATGTAATAGTTCTATCACCTTGTGTACACATATAAATCTCTTCTTGCAAATCAGAAATTCTAAAGATATCACCCTGATAATATCGTTTCTTTAAAGCATTCCATACCTCATAACCAGTGTCAATCCATAAGCTTGTGTCCAAGATTGCAGGATGAATCGAACTATGAAGCCAAGAAAGAACCATTGTGTTGCACCTATCCCATGGCATAGACATCAGATCATTGGCGTCAGGCTTGAGTATTGTTCCATTTACAAAATCCAACTTGTTCTTTGATTTGAGAGCGATGGTCATAGATCTGGACCAAGTGTGAAAGTTGCTTCCACTTTCTTGCAGGAGTGCTGAAACAAGAGAACTTCTTGTGTTCCCATTCTGACTCAGAAAATAGGGATTGGAAGGATCCATGATTGTGCTTGCGATTTGCTACACAACACCAATCGAGGAATCTTTTGAATTTCAAGAATCAATGATAGAATCGAAGAGAATTCTCAGAAGCTCAATAACTGTGAGCTAAGAACAAAAGAGAAGAACAATTGAATTTAGAAGTAAGATCAAAGATCGATTATGGAAAGAAAAAGGATCAAGGATCGATTATCAGAATGCGCAGCAGAGCTCCTCCTAGAGGAGCTCTGATACCATGTAGAAATGGTTTAAACTGGACGTATTGTTGAGACTTGTGTGAGAAGAAATTGGATTCTTCATTTTCTCAATTCAGTGAATTACAAAGCTACATTTGAGAGTATATATACAACTACACAACTAACTAAAAGCTATCTAGTTAACTTAGACTACAAGTAACTCAATAATTGTAAAAATGATATAACCGCCAGTTAGGTAATACGGTTATGTTGAGCTGGAGCTAACTGGACTGAGCTGGATCAATCTGGTGCCTTAGACTGAGTATGCTGCTGCAACACTTAAAAGCTCCCTAAATATGTCACACAAGTTACCCTATATCTTTAATTATTTATATTTATTTTTGTTTCAATTTAAAATATTAATTTATTTGTGATTGAGCTGTTGAATATTGTGGTTTTTCCCTTTTTTTTATTGGTCATTCTTATATAAGAACTGATTGCTTAAAGAAGAAACTGTCCTTACAAATGGCGTCCACGTCAGATTACTCCAATGATGCAACTCACTAATTAAGAACTTGTCCTTAACTTTAAGAATATGTTAAGTAACTCACATTGAACTTGCTCTAATCCAACTCATCAAGGTTGTGGATAAACGTTCACCAAACGTTGGTCTAGGGATTGGTAATTTCTCAGTACACATGTGCATTTGAAATTAATCAATTAATTATTCAAATAATTAAATTAATTAATTAACTATTAAAATAGTGACATTGAACTATGAGAAGGGTGATTGAATTGGTAAGACATTATTGGGTGGGTAAGTAGATGGTTCTGAGGCCACGGAGTTCTTGGGGTTGATCGAGTTCAAGGGCCTCTTCTCAATACACGCTTAACACATGTCTTGTGATGGTAGACTTGTAGTAGGAGAGAGTGTAAGAAGGTAAATACCTTTGTGGGTGGCTTAATCTTGTATTTATAGCATGAAATTACTTTATAGGGAAACAATTTACAATTTATGAGAATATATTGTTTCCATGTTAAATTGGATGTATAGTTATCAGTAGATTTGATATCTAAATAGAGAAATGTTATTTAATATGAATGTGTTTTCATATTTTTCGCAAATAGTGTTGGACAGATACGACTCATAACCCATAAGGTCATGAGTTCGAATCCCATTACCGATGTGAGGACTTCGTTGGTGGGTAATCTGTAAGTACCTCTATAAGCGCTCTTTGAGCTGTGAGGCCTGCCCTGGCCCTGGTGAGCCCCCGGGACCCAACTAACCTAAACTTTATGCTTAAAAAAACAGAACCGCTATATGGTGCGAAAGAGAACTCATCAAATGTTGTGTGAATGATGTGGGCACGTGGCCTCTCTCTTTTATTTTTAATAGTTATTAATATAACATAAAAAATGGGGAAAAAAATGCTTCTTCTTCTGTAACATGAAGGTGGAAATGACATTCCACCAAAAACTTTTCTTTTAGCGTGCTTCCTCTTCTTGGAAATTCTATGACCTTCCATAACTCTTTCTTCTTTTTCTTCTTCTTTCCACAAACAACCATCACCATCCGGTATCCACCTTTTGCTACCACCACGTATAGTCATTGGCTGCCTTGCTTGGAAATATCACCGTCCAACCACCATTGCAGCACCGCCTCTCCTCCGCCTTGGACCAACACCGCGACCCATTGCTGCCTGGGACAACTGCGCCTTGCTTGCAGACACCAGAGTCAGTCTCCCCTTAGACGCCCACCTGCCACGCAGCGAACCACGGGCCGCCGCACTCCTCCGCCGCTGTCGCTGCCGCTGCTACTAGATCCACCACCAGCACCATCCGCGAGTCTCGTGGGTCACTGCTGCACTAACCAGCCACCACGCCTCCACAGAGCTCCGCCACGTCCTCTGTCAATAGGTGCGCAACTCAGCCACGACGCACTATACTAGCGAGGAGGCGGTGCTACTCCCGATGCCGAAGTCAGACCACCATACCCAAGACAAAGAAGAAGAAGATGATAGCAATGAAGAATCGGAGTTACACGCACAGCGAAAATGACAAAAAAGAGAGGAAAAGAAACTAGTGTGAAGGCAGAGGGGCAAACGACGAAGGAGGAAGATGAATTACGACTCTGAGCGAACGATGCCAGACAAGGCCACGGCGACAACCCCACATACCATCCTAATTTATCTTTTTTTAATATTATATTTTAATTAAATTAATATAATTAATATAATAGTTAAAATATAAAAGGAAAAATATCGCCACGTCATTCGCACACTACCATACGAATATGCTTTCGCACTATCTAGCATTTCTGGAAAAAAAGAAAAAAAGAAAGAAAAAGGTGTTGGACAGCACTTTTTCTTTGTCTTTTCAAACTTAACATCCTGATTTCCTTCAAATTTATTGTTATATATGATTTTACAACATCTTAGATATTTCGTCTCATACTAAATAACACTTTCTCATCTAAATATCCTCGTTAAATAGGTATTTTGTTATGATATTATCATTATCTTTTATCTAAACTGTGGATCGCGTGAGACCATTGGGCCAATTAAATTTGATCCTTATTATAGGACATGAATTCGGAATACGGACACCTTCAATCGAAATGACAAGGAGGGGATTTTCTTCTAGATACTGTTCTATCCTTGCTTCCATGTCTGCCTGCAAAACTTCCTTTACGATCTGTTAATGTTGCCGTTAAAAAAATGAAAAAAATCCTTTGATTTGTTAATTCATAAATTTTCAAAATACTGTCGCGTCTCCTCAAAAAAAAAAAAAAAAAATAGTATCACGCCTTGTGTTTTACGTAGATTAGTCTAAACATTCTTCTTCTCTTTTTTTTTTTTTTTTGACAAAGTCTAAACATTCTTTGATTGCTGTTGATTTTACATGTGTTGTCGAGTAAGCCATCAAGTGCGTGGCTTATATTCTTGTCAATTTTTTTTTTTTCCTTCCTCAAAGCAAATAAGACATTTCATTTATAAAATTGTTTTAATTCTTGTCTCCTTATTAACATTTTGAATGCAATATAATTCTTCAGTGGGGCGTATATATTAACAAAACTTTAGGGTATGTTTGCTTTGTTTCAGTTTCCTGTTTTCACTTTCTATTTCAGAAATAAATACAAAACTGTCACCGTGTTTTCATTCTGTTTCCTGATTTCAGAAATTTGTACAAGAAATGCTGAAAATATAATTTTTTTTTTTCACTGTTTCTTATACAAATCTTTGAAAACAGGAAACATAATGAAAACAAGATGGCCGTTTTGTAATTATTTTTTTAAAACAAGAAATGAAAACAGGAATCTGGAAACAAAACAAATAGGTCCTAACGTTTAGCATCTTAAATTTATTTATTTTATTTTATTTTGTTAACTTCAAAAACACATAGATCATGGTATATATATATATATATTATATATATATATATATATATATATCCAACGGAGGTAAAGTATGATTTGCCTTCTTCATATCGTAAAAACAAGATGTAAACCAATCCTAGAGATATATGAGTATGTTCACCCAAGAAGAAAAAAAAAAAAAAAAGACAGAGAGATATGAGTATGTGACAATAAAGAGACAGTGATAGGTCTGAATCTTAATTATTCAAATCTTTTGAGGTAAAACTATTAAAAAGAAATATTTTATCAATTGATTAGTCCAGACATTAATGGTCTTGTTTAATGGGCACAAACTAACAAAAACATTACCACACGGCAATTAAAAAGAAAAGTAATTATTCGATCAATGGGTTCATGATTCACTCGTACAAAGAAAAAGGTTTAAATAACAGTAATAATATTAATAAATATTATCCACATCTAAAGGAGTCACCACTTGTGTTTCTCATTTGCTAATTGGCCTTGGTTCCTTTTTTTGGTACAGTAACAATAATATTAAGAAGAATGCTAACGAGTGTCCTTAAGACACCGGTTAAAGAAGCAAGAAAAGAAAAATTTTATTGGAAAGTGGTGTGTTTATTGTTTTGAAAAGATAAACACTTGATTTTCCAATGAAATCTTGCTATTTTTTGTTATTTAACCAGTGCCTTAAAAGCACTCGTTAGCAAGACCCTAATATTTAATACTCCCTCCGGTCCTTATTATAAGAGGCAAATGACTACTTTTTTTTTGGTCCAAAATATAAGAGACATGCATGTATTTTGACAAATATTAAATGCTCATTTCCAATTTTACCCTTATTTATGATAGGGTTTATATTTACGAGACAGTGCAACTTTCAATACAAGTAGGTTTGTTCATTAATTATTGAAGGGGTAAATTTGTAAATTTATATAAATATTAATTACAAATAGCTTATTTCAATGCATTTCCTTGGTCTGTGTGTTTTAGGGTTTTCCCTCTTATATATAGGACCAGAGGGAGTATTAATAATCAACATTTAGATTCGTCACTACTTGTGTTCTCATTCGCTAATTGGGCTTATCTATGATTGATTGCATCAGGATTATAATGTCAAGCACTAATTAAATTATTTACCTGTTTGTGTTTTATTTTAATTTTAATTACACAAATGTTTCTTTACTTAACCTTCTTTTAAATAACAGGTCAGATAGGAACCTTAATCGCATTTAACTGAAGTAGTACAATCTAATTAAGATATTGGCATCAGCAGAGTTCGAATACATCTCTAAAAGCCTCAAGTTGCTTACAATTTAACCTAAACACTTTGAATAAATATTTATTAACCTTAAAAATTTATATAAAAATCTCTCTTGAATTATATAAATTTGTGCCTTAGCATACATGAATTCTTTAAATTTATTTTTATTTAATTTCTTCCGTCAAACGAACTGTTAATAATTTTTTTAACAAATCTTATGTGAAACAAAATAAATTACTATTAACTATAAATAAGATATTTTCTTATAATCAAGTTTATCATCATTCTTGTCATTATCAAAGTCATTATCGAATTTCCGATGGTCACCAATTGCTTGAATTTGTCGGCGGCACAGACCCAATCAGCCATTTGATAATTATAATTAAGGAGCCAATTAGTTGCGTGTTCCTTCTATTTGATCGGATGCCGCAAACAGCTCGATCCTATTAGGGCATTTATATATGCATGCTTGATGACAAGAATCAGATAACCTTTCCACGTAATCATTAGCAAAGGCGTGACAGTTTCCATTCTAATTTCTATTTCTATTAAAGTAATTGACCCGTGTTATGTATGGGGAATATGTTAATTTTATAGAATTTCATCGAAAAATCTGTAATTGTTTATTTCACATTTTTAGTTAAACTTTTTTTGTTAAGAAATTATATAACACAAATTATTGATTTATGAGATTAATTATGCAGAAAAATTTCAAAAAAATTGTTATGTAAAATACAAAAGATAAATCATCATCATATAAGTTTAATTATAATATTTTTTAATCTATTTTATCTGTAAATCTTATCTCTTAAAAAATTATTTTTTTTCCCTGCACGTTAACCATTATTAGAAAATATATTTATCTATCCTAGTTTATCTTCTCTTTTCAAAATCTATTTGATTTATTTATCCTTTTATCCTCATGCAAGTGAACTATTTTTAGAAAATATATTTACATAATTATTAATTTTATTTTCTCTTTAAAATCTGTTTGGTTTATTTATCATTTTTTTTCCCGTGCAAGTTAATCATATATAAAATACATGTCATTTATCATTTTTTTTTCCTTCTCTCATCAAAATCTATTAGATTTATATCTCCTCTTTTCCCATAGAAGTTAACTAATTTTAAAAAATATATTTATCTATTATAATATATTCCTTCATCTCACTTGAATTTCTATTTGATTTATTTCTTAATTACATTTATTTTTGTAATCTCTCTATGTCATTATCTTCGTTATTAATTAACTATATATATTTGGTGTTTATATTCTCTAAAATTGTTCATTCTAATATGATTATTATGATATTTTTTAATTAATAATATGATTATAATGATTATGCAATAATTATAATTATTATTTTGAAATTTGAATTATTATCATTACTATTCTAAAATTCAAAATTCATTCTGCATATATTTGGTATTTATATTTTCTAAAACTGCTTACTCTATTATGATTATTATGATTCATAAAAATTATTATTATTATTTTGAATTTTTCCCATCCAACAAAATCTAATTTCATAAATTAAATATATTACTAATAGCTTACGCAAGTCGTAAACGAGAAATTTATTTAATATATTTCGTGTGGGCAAATTTATGCATGTATTGTGCTTCACGTTTCATGAATACTAATGCTACAAAATTTAAATATGTGATATGTAATGATATGATTTAATCTCATATCAGTCTTTATTCAAAAATTAAAGTTTGTATCCAGTTTGAATATATTTAATCTGTAATTGATATATTTATTCATTACTAATAGTCTGTAATTGATATATTTAATCAATTCTCATATCTGTAATTGATATATTTACTCATTACTAATATGGTTTCTCCATATATTGAACTCAATTATATGAAATCAGTCACAGTTAATACCGAATATCGACTCCATTAAGTGAGAAACCAATTTTATCAAGCCAAAAATTTTCTCCCAAGTTTAATGATATGGAATTGATTCAACTTGATATGAAAATAATTATAGAAAATATTTCAAATGGCACTATTCAGGTTTAAATTCAAAAGATATGGAATCAACATATATTGAACTCAAATATATGGAAACAGTCACAATTAATATCGAATATTGACATCATTAAGTAATAAACCAAATATATCAAATCAAAAAAAATTCTACCACATTTAATGACTACATGAATGGCTGGCGTTTAATGATATGGAATTAATTAATATTGATATGAAAATAATTCAGAATCGAATTCGAATGATACTATTCGGGTTTGAATTTAAAAGATATGGAATCAAACATATATTGAACTCAATTATATGGAATAATCACGATTAATATTGAATCGACATTAATTTAAAATGATACGAAATTAATTCAGGTAGGACGTCGAATGGTACAATACACGGTTTTAAATTCAAAATTTAGTCCTCTGATTAAAAATTAAGAATTCAAAAAAGAAACCTTAGAAAGCACAAAGAGAAAAAAACATGAATCATGTTATGTCTTCACTTGCAAAAAAAAAACATAATAATAATAATAATAATAATAATAATAATAATGTTAATAAATAAAAATGGAAGAGCAGAAGACCAAGAACAATAATACTTAAGAGTTATTTTTACAAACAATAAAAGGAAGAAATGAGAGTATCATCAAAGAGATCATTATGTGCTTTTAATCGAATTGAATATAACAGTTAAATATAACATTTTTAATATATTAGAATAATTTTGATATCAAAGAGATTAGTTTTTCTTCCCACAATTGCAATGAAAGGTAACAACACTATGAAAAAATACATATCATATGGAAATAAATACCATTCTTACTGACCTCACCGATTTGTATCTAATTTCAGGACCAGTTGACTTCTCCTCTCTGAGCTTGTGATGGTGGTGCCTCTCACGACATGCAATATCAACACACATAGAGGGTTAGAATTTAGCGACATGAAAACGGGAAGAAAAAAAAGATAGAAGAGAACATTATCACTAACACAGTATAGAGGATGTACCGAAAAGAGGAAAGAAAGAGAAAGAGAGTAAGAGAGTTTACTGAAGAGGGAGAAACCGAAAAGAAAACTAAGAGGGGGAATGGGAGAGAAAATAAAATAGAAAAAAAGGGAAGAAGAGTGTTTACCTTATAGCGATGGCGGTGATTCTCGCGACATGCAATATAAACACACATAGAGGGTTAGCATTTAGCAACATGAAAATGACAAAATAGAGGAGGTACATGAAAGAGAGAAGACAGTGGTTGAACGACGACAGTCTCCTGGCTGTGGTGATGATCTAAAAAATACATGTGCATGGTCTATATGATTTGGTGGATTTGCTAAAACTTCAAAGGAGGGAGATGGAATCTAAAAAAAAAATGTTAATGAGAGAAAAGAATAGAGAAAAGAAGAGAAGAGGGTGAAAGATGGGTTAAGGATATTTGAATTGATAATAATAATTCAAAATCAGATATTTCAAAATTAAAGGTACCCAATTAAAGTCAGAATAATCTATCTATCTATTAACAATACATTTCTATCCCCTTTGCAATATGGTTTTGCCATGTGTCAATTTTCCTGTGCAACAAGTGTCAACATTAGAGTTTTTTGAATTTATTATTGAATTTGTAAACTTAACAAAAAATAACATGAAAAAAATAAATTAAAAAATAAAATAAAAAAATAGTCATAACTAACTAATCTAACTAAATTAAAATCAAATCCTAAATAGCCACAACGTAAGTTTAATTGATGATTTTATTCCAATTTAAATTTATTATTTTAATTTAACTGTTTACGTTCAATTTATGATTTTATTTCAATTTAAAATTATGATTTCAATTTATCTAACTATATTTGAAATGAATGTTATGATCAACATTACGTAAATTGTTTATCTAACTAAATATTGTTAGTAAAAAATTAATATTGTCCTTTTAATTTTAAAATTAAACGTGATGTTGAGGTTTTAAATTGGAATTGGAATTTAAATTTTAAATTTAACTAATCTTATCTAATTATCTAAAACTAATCTAACTAAATTAAAATCAAATCTCAAATTGAATCTAACTAAATTAAAATCAAATCTCAAATTGTTATAAATATTGTTATCAATGTAAGTTCAATTTATGATTTTATTCCAATTTAAATTTATTATTTTAATTTAACTGTTTACGTTCAATTTATGATTTTATTTCAACTTAAAATTATGATTTCAATTTATCTAATTATATTTGAAATGAATGGATTTATGATCAACATTACGTAAGTTGTTTATCTAACTAAATATTGTTATGATTTTAAATCATGTTTAATCTATTAATTATTAATTAATTAACAATACATTTCTATCCCCTTTGCAATGTGGTTTTGTCATGTGTCAATTTTCCTGTGCAACAAGTGTCAACATTAGAGTTTTTTGGATTTATTATTGAATTTGTAAACTTAACAAAAAATAACATGAAAAAAATAAATTAAAAAATAAAAATAAAATAGCCATAACTAACTAATCTAACTAAATTAAAATCAAATCCTAAATAGCCACAACGTAAGTTTAATTGATGATTTTATTCCAATTTAAATTTATTATTTTAATTTAACTGTTTACGTTCAATTTATGATTTTATTTCAATTTAAAATTATGATTTCAATTTATCTAACTATATTTGAAATGAATGTTATGATCAACATTACGTAAATTGTTTATCTAACTAAATATTGTTAGTTTCCTTCAAAAAAAAAAAAACTAAATATTGTTAGTAAAAAATTAATATTGTCCTTTTAATTTTAAAATTAAACGTGATGTTGAGGTTTTAAATTGAAATTGGAATTGGAATTTAAATTTTAAATTTAACTAATCTTATCTAATTATCTAAAACTAATCTAACTAAATTAAAATCAAATCTCAAATTGTTATAAATATTGTTATCAAGGTAAGTTCAATTTATGATTTTATTCCAATTTAAATTTATTATTTTAATTTAACTGTTTACGTTCAATTTATGATTTTATTTCAACTTAAAATTATGATTTCAATTTATCTAACTATATTTGAAATGAATGGATTTATGATCAACATTACGTAAGTTGTTTATCTAACTAAATATTGTTATGATTTTAAATCACGTTTAAATTTAACTAAGCTTATCTAATTATATAATTCATTTCAAATTTCAAATTTAACTTTAACTCTTTGTATCATTATCTTATTAGTTACGTGAGTCTATTCTACAAATCTTATATAGTGTATGTGTGTTTATCTAAAATAATATTGGTTGATAATATATATCAGCAACAAAATGATCAAATTTTTGTTATAATGTATGTGTATTCTAGCATTTGCACTACAAACACAATATTTCTCTGCATCCATTAAGAAAGAACTGAATAGAAAGAATAACATGGAATATAGTATGAATTATGATGGAGGAACAAAAATAGTAATGATGAATCAACAAAGCCCATCATCCTCCATATCAAAACCAATGCCATAAATCAAATTGTTCTATTTTGCTTGTGGTGATAAATCAAATTTCCTAGAATTAACTTAGCAATTTTTTTGTTCAATTATGAAACCGAGAATCAACCAGCCATATTGAGAAAGACATATTCAACAAATTCTCTAACACTTCCCAGTTTTATTTAAGAAAATAAATAATATATTTATAATTTTATTTTATTTTTAATAATAATGACTAAATTATTTTATCTTATATGATTCAAAGATTTAATTTGGATCTATTATTAAAATAAAGAGTTTTAAAATTGTCGATTAATACTAAAATAGCACATTATTAAAAGGTTTTATGGTTATAAAAAATAATTCAAAATCAAATATACAATACTATGTCATAGTCTCACAGTATAATAAATAGGTCATTTAAACCTAACTAATTATATGATATTCACATGCATTATATATTTTATATAATATGAGAATATTTTGTTAAACACTGTATATAATTGATAGGTTCAAATTCAAAAGTTATCTTATAATACTATTTTTTTTTTAAATATAAAAATATAGTAATAATTAACTTTTTTTTTTTGTTGAAAAATTATCATGCTAAAAATATTAATAAAATAATTTAAAAATTATCAATAATTTATCCCGTGCGGGCACGGGTTCAAACTCTAGTATTATAACATGTATTAATGATAATTCCCTGAATCGCTCTCGTGTTGACACCTAAGCATTGCTGATGTGTCATTGCCCAGAGAAGAGAATTTGCCTTGAGGACATTCTACTTTGTATATATAACAGATATTTAAGCTTCGTCACTTTATTCTTCGAATTACTTTTGTTAAATTAATTTATCAATAATAATAATAATAATAATAATAATACATATTACTATTAGCTAAAAGTACATATGTAAATTTTACCCGTACACGCAGATAATATCCGCAACGGATAGAAAGCGGATAACTTAATGGGTATCCACGGGTAAAATAAATGGATATTTTGTCTACCCGCTTATTAATGGGCGGGGGACAGGTAGTGTACTATCCATACCCGCGAGTATCCACACACATAATATTAATAAAATACCTCTTTACATATATAAACCAAGTAACCTAATTTTTTAAGTACCCTTATTTTGTTTTTGAAAATTTGGCAGTCGCAACAACCAAATCCTATCATTCCTAAGCCCCTTCCCCCTTTCATCACCCTTTCATATATGACATGCATGATTATAGGCCAAGAATAAACATGGAAATTGTACAAAATCATTCCATGAATCACTGAATTAACCAGCTGGAATCTGCCCATGATTGACAACATTCTACCTTTCCAAGAAGCTAGCTTGCACTTGATTTTATCAGCAATAGGTTGGAGGTGGATGGTTCTAGGTTTTCCTTTAAAAAGAGGAACTCCCAAGTAAGTGAAAGGCAAAGTTCCAGCAGGAAAGCCTAACAAATTTCTGATATCAACAATTCTTCTATTAGCCATTGAACCTGTGTAGAACCCGCATTTATTCATGCTGAGATACTGTCCAGAGGCAATACCATATTCTGAAAAGAGATTCATTAGTGCTCTAAGATTGGACTTTGAACCTTTGCAAAAGACAAGTATATCATCTGCATATAGGACATGTGTAGGAGTAGAGAAAGTTCTAGGACTAGCCATAGGCTTTAGTGCACCAGACTGAACAAGTTGAATCAAGCCTCTGCTTAAAACTTCTCCAGCAAGGCAGAAAAGCAAGGGAGATAGAGTGTCACCTTGCCTCACTCCCCTTTTGCAAGAAAAGATACCAACAAGCATACCATTAACTGAGAAAGACTAGCAGATTTTAGGATCATTTCTATCCAATTGCAGAAAACAAGACAGAAACCAAAAGCTTTCAGTACATTAATGAGGAAGTTCTAATCCAATGTGTCAAATGCCTTTCTTATGTCAAATTTCAGTGCAATGTTCCCACCAAAAGACTTTGAGTCTAGAAGATTTAAAGCCTCAGAAGCTATGCTAATACAATCTGAAATTTGTCTTCCTTTGATAAAGCCCCTTTGTTGTTCAGATATGATGGAAGGAGCAATTGATGCTAGCCTATAAGCCAAGACCTTTGAGATGATTTTAAATTGGAAGTTTGTAATGCAATAGGTCTAAAGTCTTCAATTCTCTCAGCTCCAGTTAACTCGGGAATTAGAACCACTAAGTTGGAATTAAGATTTGGGAGAAGCCAAGATCGATGGAAAAACTACAAAACAGATTGGAACACATAATGACCAACAAAGTCCCAATACTTTTGATAGAATACTCCACCATATCCATCAGGACCAGGTGCCCCTGCTGCATTCATTGAAAAGGCTGCACTCTTCACTTCTCCACAGAAGGAGATTTGTTAACGTAACATTATCTTCTACAGATACAGTTTCAGGTATAACTTTACTGATTAAAACTGTTTGCACACAGTTATTGTCAGAGGCATACAAAGCAGAAAAGTAGAACAGCACATGAGATTCAATTGCTACTCTGGTCTAGGATATTGTCTCCATCCTTCAACATAGACATAGCTTTAGAAACATGTCTTATCTTGGCTACCTTATGAAAAAAAAAGAAGTGTTTCTATCCCCATTAGAAAACCAATTGCATTTTGACTTTTGCTTCCAAAAATCTTCTTGAGAAGAAAGGGCTTGCTGCAGTTTACATTTAGCTTTCAATTCCTCAGCATAAAGATTATCATCATAGCCAGCACTGTCAATAATGCTTTGAATTTGATTCACCTCATCTTGAGCAGTTTGAACATTACTGTTAACATCCCCAAAAGTCTCTCTATTCCATACTTTTAGTTCCTTCTTTAAAGCCTTTAGCTTTTGTGATAAAATAGCCATAGGACAACCAAAAAAACTCCTATGCCAGACTTCTTCAAGTAATCTTCGATAGTCATTATGCTCTGTCCACATACTGAAGAACTTAAAGGATGAAGCCACAAAACCAATTTCATTTTGCAGAGAAACCAGCAAGGGAAAGTGATCTGACTTGCTTTTAGTTAGAGTGCAGCAAGCTATAGAATTCCAAAAAGACAAGAACTCATCATTGCAAATAGATCTATCAAGCCACTTTTCAATATGATATTTTGCTTTCCTTCCATTTGACCAAGTATAAGTAGCTCCTCTAGTTAAAACGTGATGCAGGTGGAAGGAGTTTGTCCAATTTTGAAAATCTAAACAAGAACTATTAGAAGGTAACCTACATCCTCTAACCTCATGGACACCAAGGACAGCATTAAAATCACCTAAAAATAGCCAGGGCCCAGGATAATCATTTTTTTTATAAGCAGGGGCTAGGATAATCATGTTTTAACTTATTTAGATCAAACCATAAGTCTTTCCTCTTCAAAACAGTAGTAATTGCATAAATTGCCCCAATGAATATACTAGTTGAATTAACTGTAATAGAAATAGATACCTGCTGAGAGGAATTTGAAATGATTATTGAATTCAAATCCAAAGAACAGATTCCCCTAAAGATTAGGCTTTAAAGATTGCCTATCATTAACTACAAACAACCTCATCCTAAGATCATTCCAAAAATTGGCAGGCATTTGAGATTCCAAGATCCATAGTTCAGAGATAAATAATAAGTCAGGTTTATGCTTAGAACATAACCTTTTTTGCACTAATCTAGTTTCCTAATTGGCAATTCCCCTACAATTCCAATAGAGGATCTTCACCTACCCTCATTGTTTTGACCGGCCCTAGATCGGGTAATATAAGCATTTGCTTTTGAGGCATTTCTATTTTGTTTCTACTTCTTTTTCTTTTGAGATTTAGAGAGCACCTTTGTAAAGCCATCATCAGGCTCACCTTGATCATCCTTATCCTTCATAGCTGGAGGAGAACCATCTGTAAAGGACTGAGATACATTATCAACATTTTTACCACGAGGCTGCCAAAAATTTTCGATCAGCTCCAAACCCTGCTGCACTGGTTATGTATAAAGTGAATACACTTGAGTAGAAGGCCTGCCCTCAGAATTTAAAGAATTTGGAACAACATCAAAACTAATAGGATCACTTTGTGGCCTATCAGAAGAGCCCTTCTGCATATTAATTGGAGTTGATTCATCAAAAAAAGCTTCAATTGACTCATTATCACTGACTATCATCACCAACAGACTGACCAGCAACAGCATCAATTTGCTGAATGACTGGATTATCCCTTGCAAAATTTCCAATTCTCCCATCAATAACCATATCAGGACCCCTGAAAACATCAAACCGTGGTTGATGAGCATCATCCTTTCTCAAATTACTGGGGCCTCCAGGACCTACAGGAGATTTTTGAACTACCACCTGCTTTCCTTTCATAGCAGTTATATCATCATTCTGAACGAAAGCCTCAGGAACCTTCTCCACAGGAATTTTTGGTCGTGCATGCTACTTGTATTTGATGCAAATGTGAAGCTTCAAATTACTAAAAAAAAAAAAATTGTGATCTTAACATAATGCTACCTATGTCAAAATATTGTTTTATGCAAACATTTTGACAGTCTTCTTTGCACATGGGTTTCTTACTTGCAATTTTGTTTAGTTAAGGGGCTTTCTTACTTGAATCTTAACAATTTCAGTTGCAACTTTGTCTTGCTTCGATTTTCATGTTATGATCATTTGCACATGCACACCTATAAAGAATTTATATGTTAATCTTAACTTTTAGCTGGGTTTATAATGATATAGTAGCTAAGTTATGTTTTCTTTTGACAGGACTCCTATAAAAATCTTTTGAGCCAGATACAGACGCATGTTGAGTCCTCCACAAGTGGGGCGCAAGAGGTGGATGGGACGTCGAAGCTTGAAATATGGAAGGAGGTTGTTGGGGGCAAGACTCAAGGTCGGTATTATGGCACCGCAGACTTGTCTGCGAACGTACAACGTGGTATATTGTCTTTGACTAAATAATCCCAGGCACCTCCTAGTCGCAGTAGCGGGTCTAAGGGCGATGAGAGGGCCACCAGAGATGAGGAGAGGGCCGTTAGAGCTAAGGCACACTATGATAATTTGGAGGACTAAGTTTGCACTATGATGGAACGCATAGCAGCTCTAGAGCACCAGTCAGGCAGTGCTTCATGTGGTGCGAGTCAGTCTCGTCGTCCTGATTACGACAATGATCTTGATGACCATTCATTGGATGAGGCCTCACCAGTTGGTCGACGTCGTCATTGATTTTGTATTCACTATGTTTAGATATTTTCTATTTATTTTGATGTTAACCTTGGTAGTTTTTGTTATGGGTATGATAGTTTTCTCTTGCGGTAGATATAACAAAATGGAAATTTGACTCAGGATGCTGGTAATGCCCGTTAAAAAGGATTATATTGTGTTTTGGGTTTTTTTTTTTGCTATTATTGGTATATCATTGAGTTTGTATGCAATAAGGTTATTGATTAGGCTTCATAGTTTGTATCAGGTTGTTTGTACACGTCATCTTGAATATTAATGTTCATGTAGCGTCATCAACAGAAAAAAAAAAAAAAAAAACAATAGCGTCAGCGTGGCCGACGCTAAACAAAACAAAGCCTACCAGCGCTAGAGTCGGCCAAACCGACAATAAGAACCATAACTTCGTTTGACGCTAATTACCGTCAGCCATTCTCTAACTTGGTTCAAATGGATTAATTTAGCGTCAGATGTAGCGTAGGTTTGGCCGACGCTAAAGTAGCATCGGCAACAGCTTGGCCGACGCAAATCATTTGCGTCAAAGAAACTAGAGTCGACCCCACGGCCGACGCAAATCTGACGCTAAAATGGTCTGTTGGCTTTGCTAGTTTAGTGTGGGCTTTTAGCCGACGCTAAAAGCTGATTTTTCTGGTAATGGCTAGAAATATTTTTGACACAAGGGACCCCACACACGAATCCTTTTACAATCGCTTTCTCTTCAGTGCTCATCCCAGTCAAATCACCTAATTTGATACCACTAATTGTTAGGATCACTCAGAGATCTCCTTCCATTGGTTGTAATATATTTCCATAGGCTACGTAACGAACCAAATAAGTGGGTTTGACATCATATTTTGACTCAACCATGAGGCAATGAGTTCATGGGTCTTCTCCACTTAAATAGCTTTCAACTTGTCAAATATAGATTTTTTTTTTTTATATCAAATATAGAAGTTTGTTATTATAATTAAATTAGTCGAATCTCGTGCGTTTGAGACAGTATTATTAATTAAATTAATAAATTATAAGAAATTTTAGAATATTTTAATCCATACTATGCTTATTTTAATTTTTTTAACGCAAAAGCATGAAAAATATACTATGTTTGATAGAATTTTGATTTATTTAATTATAATTCAACAACATGATTAATTTTTATTTATATATAAATAAATTTGTTAAATATTTTTTTACTAAATCAATATAGTACTTTTTTGAAAAAGTTTATAACTTTATTGCATGAGCAAAGCCTTTTTTAACTCACTTAGGGCTTTTGGCTCCTTAGTGGGTTCACAGGGTATCCCACAAGCTTATGTCCTTTTGAACAACTTTGAGATTAATCTTCACTCAGGTATTTAGTCATAGTTAAAGTTTTTCGTCCCTCCCCAGACTCCCCAGTGAGCAAAGCTATTTAATCATATATTCAAAAGAATTTAAAAAAAAAAATTTCAAAAGAAGCTAAATTAATGAAGTCTCTAATAAGCTTCATCTTAGCCGTTCAAACAAAATAAGAATCAATGATTAAAATTGATTGATAAAAGAAAAATGACGATGAAATATTTTTGTGTAGGGATTTTGCTTATTGGAAAATCATATATATATATCGTTATTAAACCTAGAGAATCAATAGATACTTCTTTTTTAACAAGCAAACTTTTATTAAAGGCCCAAATTGACAAACGAGAAGTACAGGAAGTGCCTTAGAAAAGTTATACAGATTCAGCCCAACATATCAGATGAGCAAATATAGCAGAAAGACAGCAACTAATAAAAAACCAGTTCAAGCATCCAGGGCAAAAAGAAAGAGAAGGGCTTTTTGACCTAGGTAGTGCAATTTGTTTTGCAAATTACCAAAATAGTGTAAGTTGAAAAGATTTTACCCGATGTACGACTTCACTTTTTGGCTTTTATTATAAATAATAGAAGTCGTACTTGGTATGTACGACTTGCGTTTCTCTCCCTCAGCGATTGCAAAAGAAGTCGTACATGCTAAGTATCACTTCTATTATTTTATAATAAAAGCCAAAAAGTAAAGTCGTACACGGCATATACGACTTTGAAGTCCTATATGCAATATACGACGTACCCCAATCAGGTAAAATCTTTTCAACTTACACCATTTTGATAGTTTGCAAAAGATATTGCACTACCCAAGTCAAAAGGCCGAAAGAGAAGCAAGTCAAGCAACTATAGTAAAAGGGTCTTGCTAATGAGTGCACTAAGGGCATTGGTTAAGGAATCTATAAAAGAGAAGTTTGTATTGAGAAATTAAGTGCAACACTTTTCAAAATACTAAATACATAATTTTCTATACAAATTTACCTTTCTTGATCCCTTAAACAATGCTCTAAGGATACTCGTTAGTATTCTCCATAATAAAATATCAATATTCTATTTAATGCTTTGCAGTAATCGTTTTAAATGCAGGTAAAGTTGGTGTGCTTATGGCACTTAGAGGTTGTAAATATGCGGATTCGGATTCCCTTCAATTAAAAAATTATGTATTCACGTATTCATTACCGCTGGATTAATCTTAGACTTTCATAAACACATTTGTAATTAATCCAATGATATGTATCAATACATGAATGCATATAACATGCTATTTTGAAAGTACCAAATCCATTTTTGTGAAAATGCAGTTTCTGTGCAGCAGCTTCCAAACATTATCTTATTTGGTATTTTTGTTCGCTCATGAAGGCTTTGGCATTGAGGGAGGCAATGGTTCTGGTAGCGAAGCTGGGATTTGGAAATGTTATCTTTGATAAAAGATTGTGAGGTTGTATGACATGCACTATTGAAAGAACTTCAATTTGTCTTCTGTAAATTTATGTACTTTGTATTCGGATTAAAAAGCTATATTATTGCTCATTCACTTACTCGTAGGTCTCTAGGTTCTCTGATGCTGAGGTTTTGCCAGAAGATTCACCACCCTTCACCACATCTCATCTTTTGACGTCTCTTTTAGGACAATTCTTACTGTTGATGTATTTTTGTTCCAAAGAAAAATCTATATATTCTAGGGCTCAAAAATTACGACCGGACCACAATTTAAAACCTTTTAACTCTAACCTATACACAATCAGACCGATATCATACTAAAGATTAGAGGCTTCTCAAACATTCAACCGAATTAATATACCAATAAGAAAACCACTTACCAGAGCCCCTTCCCCCTTTATTTATAAACCGTGACCAAGAAATAACTTTAACGTGAGCTAAGACAGCAGTATAATAAAAAATTACACCCATGAAAACAACGTTATTCCTCATCAACCACAAAATATTAAACTTAGATAAAAAATTATCAAAAAAGTAACCGTGGAGTTTGTGGCAGGAAATGTTAAACAAGTATGGTGTTTGATTAATGGAAGTGATGTGAGGTAATATGTTTAGTTTAATCTACCAAAAAAAAAACTCTATTGGAAGGCATTCAAAAATTAGAACCTACTCCTTAACGAGAGACCGAGTTGGATATAATTTTCTGAAAACAAATCTATATTAATGGTTAGAAGATTATGTCTTAAACTGGACTAAGGATATCCCTTACACTTGTTTATTAATAATATTTCTTTTGATTATAATAAAAAATATATATATATTAATGGTGCACTAAAACCTAACAAACATGACTATAGGGAGACCAGCATTGCAACATAACATTGAATCATCATCACATTAAGGCGAATACGTTCTTGTCATGTACATTTAATTAAAGGCTTGAAAGCTAATAGGCTATAGTAGCTCCTTGCAGACTTAACATGGTACAGAAGCTCCAAATCGCAAATATCCTCTTCTGCGTACACCAACCACACAACAAAGTTACACGCTAAAAGGTTGATGTAAACAATCAAAGATAACAAAAAGCACGACAACAGGCTAATCCAAGGTTTTAAATTGCGGACCACATCACGTGATGTGGCTGCAACATCTCGGCTGCGGTGGTCACCAAAACCGCATCGGACCTTCATTGCGGACTACATCGGCCGTAATATGGCCGCATATCGGACAGTAACAACCTCAACACAACCGTGACCGCAACCGCAACCGCAATTTAAAACCTTGGGCTAATCCTCATAAGATTAATTAAAATCCAACAATGTAACATCTTGATGGATTATTGCTACCAGGAACTACTTATACTGCAAATACAAAGCAAGATCACACTGCACAAGCACAACCAATATCATTCATCACGCCGTGCTTGATATTGAAACTAGTAGCTAGAGTGCGACTTTCATCCTGTTTGGAAAGTCTATAAATAAAAAGCACTTACCTTGCATTTGAATTATATAATTAAGTTGGTCATGGCCCTAGACGGTAGTGACCATCAGCCATGTAGTGACCATCCATATAAAGAGTTGCATTTTGTGGATGCAGGCCATCCATCACCATAAATTGCATATCTTCCGATGGTTTCCAGTGCCTCTTCCTTTGATTTATGAACCAGTTATTTATTTGCTTCTGGTCCAAACCAGTTGACTCAGCCAATGCCACCTTCTCTGATTCCTAATAATTATCCAAGAATATAATTTAATTTTAGAGAACTTAAAAACAAAGAGAAATGGATTAAGATCATATGAGAGTTAAGAGAGCAACCCATAGTGATTCTTAGTTAAGCACAATTTATCATATAGACACACTTAAATCATTGTTGACATGTATAAGATTGTGGAGTTTATAATAGAATTACACATCTTCAAAAATACTTTTACATATGTCAGATATAATAATTTAAATGTCTAAAATATAACGCTGGTATATACCGATGAAATATGATATGTTGAATGTGATGTAAGGGTTGGAGTGTACGGGATCTTGTGACACTTACCAATAAGGCCCTATCGATAAGTATTATACAAAAGAAATCCATTATAGACACTAATATAATTAGATCTACTCTTCATAGACAAATTAGGGATTTGCAATCCTAGAGGTAAGATCGGTTCAGGTACCCCTTATAAAAAAAATGGATTTTGATTGACTGCAGTCACTGCAATCAATACAACATCAGCCATTGAATTTGCTTCACACCCACTCCCAACCTTTGATTTGATTTGTCCCAAAAATATAAAAAAAAAAAAATACAAGCAGTGTAGCAAATCCTAATTCGTAGAAATGAATTTGTTACATTCAAAATATTATGTATTCACGCATTCATGCATTAATGTATCATTAGATCAATCACATGAAAAGTTTGAGAAAGCCTTGGATATATACTCCCTTTAATATTTTTCTTGTTGATAAGAAAATTGTAAAGTATGATATGGTATCCATGACTATCCAAGAATTTGTTGCAAAACATTTACATACCGAAGGATATGGCCATTTGTAATGTAATTCCCACCAGTTAAGTAGCTTTTGCCTAGCATCTTTAGGCAGCTTTCCCTTCTTCTTTTTCTTTGAAAGTTCTTGCTTAAGGCTACTTAAGTAACCACTATACTTCCTCAGCAAGTGATTTTTAAGTTCCCGGTCTTCTGCTCGGGGATCGATCTCGGGAAGTTCTGTTTCTCCACCACTATTATTGTCTTGATCCTCTTCCGATGAACCAATACCTTCATATTTATCATCTGATCAACAATTGCAACGCACCAATGTCTCAGTAAGTTCCTCATATACTAGGGAATGCATATATATTTAGCTTGATAAATACTAAGAACAAACGTATATGAAAAATGTAATTTCATTCGTGACCAATGAACAGTCATTGAATGATGATGCAGAGAAGTAATATTAGGATGGAGCAACATAAGAGTGGCTGCAAAAATTCTCGGCACATTGTGTTGAAATTGAGTACCGATATCGGTACTCAATTTCAACACATTGAGCACATTGGGTTCAAGGTCATCACCATGGGATAAACAAGCAGCCTATGATTCACATTGGAAAAACTTGCGTTGATCATGAAATTTTAAGCCATATATTAACAACTAATCAAATATGGTGACAGAAATTTCGACTTGACTCCCATCTGTGTCAACGTGATCCCAGACTTACGTGTGACAAGACACTCACTCTCTCACAGATCATACACTGGTAAATAATATGTTATTACAAACAAAACATGCAACTTCCTAAGTATTTGTAGTATAATTATATAGTATTAAGTGCATGTTTGGTAAGTGGTAACGCAAAAGCTCCATATTGGAGCTTCTAAAAACATACATCTAAAGTCTCTCTCACCACGGTTCCAAATATGCATTGAGTATCAATTAGGAACTTCGTAGACAAAAACGAACACTCAGAAAAAGAGACCCTCGTATATATTGTACATTTGCAAATAGTAACCATGTATTAGTAAAGGAATAAAAAAAAGTCAGTTTTTATTTACAAAATAATATATTCAAATTACTCAAAATTGATATATTCAATTTTCCTGTAATAGTTTGTTGACTTTTTGTTAACTACCTTTAAAATATTGATTAATGATATGGTTATTATTTTATCAAGGTAGGTGAAACTTACAATCATACAGTATCCTTGCAGAGATGTGGGAGATTGGAAGTTGGAATAGCATCCAAAGTATTTATAATTAGTTATTAGTTGATGATATTATTTCGACTCAGACACAAAAAAAAAAGGGAAAAAAAAAGACAAGGTCAAGACTCAAAACGGCATTTTGTTGTAAAACGGCCAAACTGACCACCGCAATGATGAGAGTGTGTGTGTGAACTGTGAACTGAGAATGTCATGCAACAAAACCCAATGAATCTGCGAAACGCATAACCATAATATGCTTTTGTTAGCAAAACCCAGATATAAAAAGGATTAATTAACTAGGAAACCCTAGAAGAATCGTTCTGTCAGAACTCAGGAGCATTGGAAAAAGAAAGAGCTGGGAGTATAGACGCGAACGTGTGAATTTGGGTTTTAGCAAAAAATAAAATAAAATTAACAACTTAATAAATATAAATAAAGGTTTATCTGGAGTCGTGAAGATTAGACACAATAATAATATATAATATATAAAAATAAAGCTCAACTTGTCATTTCACTGAGAAAAAAAAATATTAAAACTGAAGTTGTACATTCTTCTTTAATAAAATAATATAGCGATATATAGGCTCGTGATTAGGGTTCTGTGCTTGATGCAATGTTGAAATAACATCTTGTCTACCTGGGTCCCCTCCCCTCCTACGATTCCAAGGTAGGATTAAAATTTACGGTCAAAGTTTCCTGCCTCAGTACAGAAACACTCGAGTTTACGAATTTCAAGAATTGTTATTACCCATATAGCTGATTACAATTTAGTCCATAATTAATTAGTTCATTATTCAGTGAAATTAGTATTATAAATTACATTATATTTTTCTTTAATAGAAGGTGGAGATTATACCTGGCTTGAGAAGTGGGGTGGAGGGTAAAGACTAAGAAGGAATATGAATTATGAATTATGAAATATATAATATATATAGTGATGCTCTTCTATAAAGAGAAAGATAAAGTACCATTGAAGATCCGCAGGGGTCCATTGCAAAGCATATTTAGCTGAGTTTCTATCCTTCGCATGAAATCCATTGCCTCTTGTACAGGCCTTGTTAGTTCCTCTCTATACTTCACAAGCATGTCATAGTATGCTTCCTGTAATCAAACACCCACCATTTGTTTAATTCCAACACTATATATCTCAGTTCATAAAAACAATTCTAATTCTAATTAATACTATTAACCATTAGGAAAAGTAAAGTTCAAAGTTACCACCAAAAAAAAAAAAATGCAAACAAAACCCTACCCACCATAAATTGGTCAAGCTCTGGGTCCTTTGAAGTTTCCCTTGAGTTAACTGAAGATCGCTGCCGTGCCTCAAACTCATGCCTCGCCGCAACCAGACGCGCCACCACTTCCGGTGGAGCTCCAATCTGCAATATAATTAGTTAGATAAAGAGAGAGAAGGCTTGTCTAAAAAAAGATAAAGAGAGAGAAGAGCTATTTATATTTATAATTATTAATTATAAAGCACCAAGATTTTAAATTGTGGTTAAGGTTTTAAATTATGACTGTGTCGTTACCTTTATGGTTAACAAAAAAAAAAATGAGGTCGATATAATTATAGCTACGGTCGTGATGCAGATTCAGATATTACTAAATTCGCTTTGGATCCAGATTTAAAATCTTGTGAAACATATATACAAAGATGAAATTAATTAATAACTAATTGGGGGTACCTTTTGACAATCCATGTAAGCATCTATGAGATTGGAGTACTGAGGATGAGAAATGATTTTAGCTTTTATGGCTTCAACTTCATTAGAGTTTTGGCTCCCTCCTTGCTGCTGATGCTGACTATGATGCATCGTGTTGTTGTGAAGATTTCCTCTCATTAAAGCTGGATAGTGGAAAATTGGAGAGTGAAGCTGAGAGGTACTAATGGCTTCGGTTTTCACAGCAGGGTGTGGTGGTGGTACTTGATCGGATTGATGAAAACAGTGATGATCTGATCCACCATCAGATTGAAGATGATGAAAGGTGTTGATGGAAAACTCTTGATGATGATGGTTTCCATTAACACCTGAACCACTAGCCAATGAGTACAAGAAATTTGGCCTTGGACTTGAACTTGGACCTGTGTTTTCGCTAAGGTGATTATTATTATTAGTGTATTCCTCCATTATTTCAATTTTAGAAAGAAAAAGAGGGGAAAACACTCTCCAACTATCTAAACAAGAGCTTGAACCACAAGATACTAACTAGTGCTAGCTTCAAATAAATATGAGGAAGATATGGGAAGGTTAGGACTTAGGGAAGAAAAACCCTACTTTGTTTATAAATTTCATGGAATGGAATGGCTATATAGCAAGTTAAAACCCTAATAAAAACTAAGAGAGAGATTGGTAATAAAGAAATGGGATGGACCACACAATCATAAGCACAAGTGTGATAGGTTTTTCATTTATGTTGATATGGAATTAGGGGGACCAAGTTGGAGGACTTTGAAGTGAATTAAGATGCATGATTGCAGCGGTGGATTATGAGCATGGACAGAGTGGAGAAGGTAGAAACCAGCGATAAAAAAGATGTGTTGTACGGATGTGAGGACCAGAGGGGGGAGAGAGAGAGATGGTGCAGTCGAAACCGGCAATGGCTCCGTGTTAGGAGTAGTTGATAAGACTTTCTTTGCTTTGGGAGAAAAAAAAGAAATGAATACAATTTTATAGATATATTATTAGGTACTATATATATATATATATATAAAACAGTTCATCGGTAAAAATATGATATATGTTATGGTTGTTACATGTTACACATATTATATTATCATTAAAAAACAGCACCGAATATTTCTTTAAAATTATATCTAAGTATTGTTTAAAAGAAATATTTAAAAAACATAAAAAGCAAGTGTAGACTAGGAGATAAGGCCCATGTGCATTATCTTTTATTATTATTATTTTTTGCATGAAAGTTTAGTAAGATTCTTACAGGGTTAAAAAAAATATCAACCCCAGCGAAAATATACAATAGGGTGGAATTTATATATTGTCCACCAACAAGAAAAATTCGAGAATCGAAATTCAAGCCACAATAAATATGATCGAAAGGCTTGACCAAATATATCAACCCCTATTAACGGGTTTTCTTTAGTTTGATCCAATTTAGTCTATTCCTTAACTTGTTTAGTATATTTATTTTCACATATATATATGTCATTTTTATTTTTCTATATAAATTTTGTTTTATAGTTATAAATAATTATAATTACTTAGTTTCCACCATATATCTCAAATGTGAAATATTACAATAATATTTATTAACCGGTGTATATTACAATCTCGTGGAAATGAGATAAAGACTCAATTATTTTCCAGATCAAAAAAATATTAGGATCCACATTTGGTGTCTAAAATGTGAAACTCCCAATTTGATCTTCAAAAATTTTATATGTTGATCAAACTATAGTCTTTTTAAGGATAAATTTGAGTGATACATTAATCCCTATTAGAGATTATTTTGACCAGCATTTGAGAATTATGATAATTAAGTTGAAATATTTTATTTTTTCAGAGACTACATATGTTTCCATCTTTTTTTTCAATGACTAATTTAGGTCTTTATTTTGAAAATAATATTGTTGTTCTGCTTTATTTTTTTTACCTTTTATGCTAGTGAACAATAGAAAATATTAGGTATAAAATAAAATTGGATTATAATACATAAAACATCAAATAAATGTAATTATAATTAAATAATAAAGTATTCAAATGAAAACGACCCATTGTTTGGCAAATCTGGCTCCTGCATTGCCTAGCCCCATATTTTTCAACATGTTCCATATTGTATTTCTTTACTTTTTACAAGTGAAATAAATTGAGTTGGTTCCTTTCAAAAAAAAAAATGAAAACGATATATATATATATATATATATATATATATATATATATATATATCATTATTTTCAACAATCTTTTTTCTAATCCATTATTCTCAATAATTACTGCACATTTCATAACGAAACCGTTGTGTCACGTGTGTGTAAAGATTATTGTATTATCATGTCACGCTTGTAGACAAGCCATTTTATTCTATTCTTTATTCTTTTAAATATCAAGATTTCAAAAATTATTTTACTTAAGGAACTCCATTCTAAGTGTTTTAAGATATATTTCTCCTCATATTTTTTTTTGGTTAAATATTCTCATTATTATTCATTTGTGCTTTTTTACTTGGGAGGATTAGGAAAATCCTGTTGATTGCAATTTTATTTTCTCCAGGCCCCCGCATGAAAAAAGGCTCGAATGATACGATCCCGCCGTCACCCCAGAATGAAGAAAGGAGTGATCTCGTAGTTCTTGGTCTGTGCGTCGTGAGACATTTCGTTCCATATCTGGTGTGGGTTGAGAGGACCTTTCCCTAGTACGAGAGGACCGGGAAGGACGCACCCCTAGTGTGCCAGTTATCGTGCCCATGGTAAACGCTAGGTAGCCAAGTGCGGAGCGGATAACTGCTGAAAGCATCTAAGTAGTAAGCCCACCCCAAGATGAGTGCTCTCCTATTCTGACTTCCCCAGATCCTCCGGTAGCACAGCCGAGACAGCGATGGGTTCTCTGCCCTTTTAAAAGTATGCAAGTAGTAATATTCTACTTTTTTTCCACGAAGAGAAGGGGTCGTAGGAGTGGGACGTGTTCCTTCACGTATGTTTTGATGGAAGGAAATTTTTATGTAAAGTACTGGTTGGCAAATTGGAGTCTAACTCAAACTTTGAGTTTTCATTGGATACAATCTCCTTCTGGGGAGCTAGCTTCACTTTTATGTCGTGACTTGAGTTGGGTTTCCATATTTCGGGTGAATATGTAGAATCTTTGTTTTTTTGTTTTTCTGGGCTTTTTAGCCACATTGAGCACAAAAGAAAAAGTAATGTTCTTTTTAACTTGTTAAGACTTATTTGTACGTAATTATGCATTTTTATTAATCTTCGGTAACGAGTAGTTTTTCGCAGAAGTTATTTATCAATCTTTTAAAAACCGACCCAACCAGAGGGCCTGAAAGGAGAACGATTCAAGGTTTAACCGATTTAACCACTTTAATCGAAGGCTGAAATATATATATATATATATATATATATATATATACACACATTAACAAAGAAAACAATCAACAAGTGAAGTCAAATTTCAATCCAAGTTCCAACTTTTCATACCAAGTCATAATTGTTCAACTGCATATTTAATAACTGATTGTTATAATTTCAACATTCACCTACATTAACTGCAATATGTAAAAGCTCCCAACTTAGGTAAATTATGTCTGGGTTAGAGCCCTCAATCCAAACAAATCAGATGAAAATACCTTCCTTAAAAAAATGGAACAATGAACTGGTCAGTTTCTGAAAACCGGTTTTATGATGATTTAATCACTTTTATGTTGGTTAATTGATTTTTGTATGGTTAGACCACTTCCTCGGTTCTTTAGTCTAACCAGGACTGGGGAGGCATCATGTCCACGGTCCAACCGGTTGGACTTGTTTTAATTGTAAAATGATAACCCCATAATAAATGTAAAATGATAAATAAAATAAAGATAAATGAAAAGTTTGTATTTGGTTGAGAGTGTGTGTCAAAAATGACTATACAATTGGTGTTTATAGTCTTAAACTACCCGTTAAATCTACACTACCACTACCACATTTTTAACCCATTAACCCACATTTTACATCACATATATTCATGGCTAACAATAATAATGTAGGTAACTGCTTTTTCAGCTAAGATACAGACAGAAACTTCTTGCCTCAGCTAGAAAATTGAAACTTCATCAGCTAACCACGCCCTCCACATCCATATTTTTAAGGAAGTGGGTCTTTAATCATGCTCCTTGACTTAAGCGACTTGTGTATTGTCTTAGGTTCCAGCTGACCAGCTAAGTTATAAACCAAAACTCATTATCTCAGCTAGTTGCCTCATCTGCTGACTATGTCCTCATATCGCCATTTTTATGGGAGTGAATCTTCATGCACTTCCTTGACTTGGTCAACTCATGAAATACCAATAATAATATAGGTAATTGCTCATTCAACGGAGTTATGGATTAAAACTCACTATCTCAGTCGACCAACCTATCATCTGACCATGTCTTCCATGTCCATATTTTTTAAGGGAGTGGGTGTTCATGCATGTTCTTAATGGTCAACTCATAAGTTGTCCTTGATTCTAGCTAATCAGCTTCTATCTTCATATTCTCTCTCCAAAACCACTTTTATCTTCTTCCCAAAAATCTAGGAAAGTGGTTACATTGGCTGAAACTGCTTTTGACTTTATCAGCTTTATGCCACTTTCTTTTCTGAATATTATTAAAGAATCTTGGATACTGTTAGAAAATCAGAGAAATATCTGACAATATCTTTTCATATCTTAGCATATCTTAGAGTATCCTAGATAATCTCTTAGGATTTATTTCTTATTTATATTTTATGTTTTGATTTTCTATTTGATTAAGATTAGGATTCTACTTTTAGTATAAATAGGACTATTGGGTTGTCTTTTGAAATCACATCGTCACTACCTCAATTCAATATGAGTCTTATTATCTCTTAGTTTGTTTCTCTCTTTCCCTCCTTCCCTACCAAAAACCTTCCAATTCAACATGGTATCTAGAGCCAGACAAAGGTACCATCCTCCGTGACTTGTACTGTCACTATTCCACTCCAGAGTTCCGCTAAGTATGAAGGAACTCTAATCATCTTATCAGCCATACAAAATCCTGCCATTTTTTCTCTCCTCTGTTGTGTTATTATTTTCTGGCACGTTTTTTGTCTTTCCGACACTCGTTCTTGTACTGTCAGCCGCCATTAGCCACTGTCTGCTGCCGTCCGCTGTCATCTCCTGCCGCTGACCACACCACCAGACTTGACGTAGGCCGATCTGTCCAACCATCCAGACAGCGCCGTCGTTCGCCTCCCGATGTGCCTCCACGCGCGTCTCTTCCGATCTGCGCGCAGCCGCAGGCGCGCACCTTCCTTCGGATCATGGCGGCGCGTCCGACCACCTTTCCCGCCGCCGTGTCCAGCGCCGAACTCGCCGGCCTCTACTCTTTTTTAGATCTGTTTTCAACTCCCTTAATGGACCACTTTTCAGCAACCACCTCGATGTGTTTGACTCTCTTTGGTTATGTTTTGCTTCTTTAGTGTTTGTCATGCAATTCTTATCCACTAAATGGATCATACCAATGACTTTTGTTCCCACTGACGATCATTCCGGTGGTGACTCCTTTCCCACGGATGAGTCATATTAGTGGTGACTTTTGTTCCCACCGACGATCATTCCGGTGGTGACTATTTTACCACATATGAATCATATTAGTCGTGACTTCTATTTCCATCGATGGTTGACTTATGTTGGCTATTACTCACACTAGCCCAACTCATTGTCCCAGATGCTTTGGCCCGGCTCTTTTCCTAGATGCACTGGCCCGTCTTTCTCCCAGATGCACTAGCCTTGGCCCCTTGTCCCAGATGCACTGGCCTCGCCTCAGTCCCGGAAGTAGTTATCTAACTTAATTTCAATTTGAAATAATTTAGGACTCTGATATTGTTGTTGAAGCCTCTAAATACAGTTTTGAGGCGTTCGGACCTTGCTGCTAGATTGCTTGCCAAGAAATTTCTGTCAGGCTGATGATCATTCCAGCTATCTTGCTAAGTTATCTTTTCAGTAACTTTCTCCGGCCTCTCCAACATTCTTGAGTTGCCTTCCAACCATTATTTTCGTGGAGCTCAGTTTTTTATTTTAAATTAATTTGAGTGGGGATGCATTGTTTTCGTGTAACAAGCTTAAAGCTTAGTAAGCTTTAGTTTGAGTGGGAGTGTTAGAAAATCAGAGAAATATCTGATAATATCTTTTCATATTTTAGCATATCTTTGAGTATCCTAGATAATCTCTTAGGATTTATTTCTTATTTATATTTTATGTTTTGATTCTCTATTTGATTAAGATTAGGATTCTACTTTTAGTATAAATAGGACTATTAGGTTGTCTTTTGAAATCACATCGTCACTACATCAATTCAATATGAGTCTTATTATTTCTTAGTTTGTTTCTCTCTTTTCCTCCTTCCCTACCAAAAACCTTCCAATTCAACAGATACATTTAACCAACATTGAGAAAATCCCATTAAGACCTAATAACGACCTATAAGCCACTTTAGACTTTGCAACTTAGTTGAGCTGATTCTGCTTCAGCTAAATCCCTTTGGTTAAACCTGACTCAGCTATTACTTCTCGGCTACCTATCTCAACTTAGCAGTTGCATTTAGCTCATCCTAGTTCAATCAATCTTGGTTTAGCTGATTGTTTCTCCCTCGAATGCATTATTTTTTTTGTTTCCAAGGTAATCTTGTTATGTTGCCTAGCTTGAATGGTGCGTTATTCATTTGAATCCTGTATTTTAATTCAGTGGATCTTTGTTCAACTGATCTTTTCAGCTAAATTCGGCAAACTAGATTCAACTATTTTATCACCCTTTTTAAATGTTGGGCCATATATCTATAATTGATAAGGCTCATTTGATACAGTTGAACCCCAATATCCACTAACTAGCTATTTCGGCTAGGGCTTTATTTTTGCCACCTCCTTAATTGCTATTCCCACCTTCCCTCCCCCAATTTTTTTATTTGGTTCACCAAAATACCCCTTACCTCTCACAGTCTCACCCCTTCTTCGCTCCCCACCCCTCACCCTCCCTCAATTTCTTGTTCTTATTATTCTTCTCCCACCTCCCACCATACCCCCCCCCCCCCCCAAAATATAGGCCACCCTATTTTCACCTCCGACGAGACACATCGGCGGAGTGATTGTCGGAGAAGACGGAGAACTCTGAGTGTGATTGCCAGAGAAGATGACCAGGGCAGCGTACTGGGGTAGGACAACAGAACTTGACGGCGAGCGCGGCAGGGGAGAACGTAGAAGAGAATGTGCTTCCTGCGTCCTCCCACGTGGCAGGGCATCGTCAGCGAGGGAAATACAGTGCTGGGCGTTATGGAGAACCTCAAGGCAGGTGGATACGGTGACGGTGCGGTTGCAACTTCCAGCGGAGGAGTGGAGGATGGACTTGACCATGGACTCGGCGGTGACGAACTTGGCGGAGGAGGGAGGTTTGGGGGAATGGTGGTGGTGAGCGCAGAGCATTGATTGAAATGGGTTCTCATATTTTTTATTTCCTGATGTACGAAGAAGATGTGTTTAAGGATATTAATACAAATGTTATTTACAAAACCAAAAAAACACTTGATAAAAAATGGCAGAGGTATAATATTAGGAAAATAAGAGAAAATGGAGAATGGTAAATGGGATTTGGCAGAAGGTAAGGGATTGTAAAAAGGATGGGAAGGAGAAGGGTGTGGTGGGGAGAAGGGGAAGAGGAAGGGGTATTTTGGTGAACAAAAGAAAAAAAATTGGAGGAGGAGAGGTGGGAATTGCAATTAAAGATGTGGGAAAAATTTGGGCCTCTCGGCTATTCATCCTCTCAGCTGACTTAATTAATCATCCATTTGTCAGCTAACTCCTTATCAACTACTCAGCCGCATTAGCAATTTTTTTCTTTTGGTGTTAACATGATCGAAGGGATATCCCAAACCTTCCAAATTGGAGAGTACGAAAATTTGAGGATTTGATCACAATGAGATACTAGTGCAAAATATGTAATAAACGGGAAAGGTTAACGTCTGTTAACCAAAACTTAGACGTTACAAAACAAGGGTGGCATAATTGTAATTATCAGAGTCACTTAAATCACCTTTAACGTTAGTTGTTTACACAACTGACGTTAAAAGTGATGCGGGTCACTTTTAATGTCAGTTGTTTATACAACTGACGTTAAAGATTCACTTTAACGTCAGGTGTATAAACAACTGACGTTAAAAGTGGATTAAATGTTTTTAGAATGTATACGTTAACACAAAAACACACGTGACTTCCTTTTCACTCTCAGCCTCTGCTCTGGTCTTTCACTCTCTGCCTCTACACTTTCATCTCTTCTGCCCTAACCCTTCTCCACCACCGCGAGCTCCATTGCACCACCACCACCGCGAGGTCACTTCCACCACCACCGCGAGGTACACTCTATCTCTCTCTCTCTTTGAATCACACACTGTCTTTCTCTCACTTTGCGCGTGTCCTAACCTTTTCTTTCCCACTCATTCTCAGCCATAACGAACGGCGGTCGCCTTGATAGCACCACCACTTGCCACTCTCCTTCTCCTCTCTCTGAACTCAGGTAAATCCCTAAACCCTCAAAGTTTCATTTTCATTTTCGGTTTTGCTTCTCTTCTCTCTCTTCTCTCTACTCTGTCTCATTTAAGGGTTTTTGGTCTCATTTAAGGTTCTCCACATACAAGGAAAGAACCCAAACAAAAGCCACTCTCTTTCACCACTGAGCCACTCTTCTTCTCCTCTATGTGAACACGGTAATGCCCTAAACTTTGTGTTTGGTTTGCTTCATGTCATTTTGCTTTCTGTTTGGTTGCTTTGCCTTTGTTTTTGGTAAGCCAAAAATTATATTGATTAAGGGTAAATGAACAAGATAACCCTAGCATTGATACAAGTTGTGTTGGGTTGTATTAAAGTGGTGGTGTTTGTTTTGTTTTGGGTTATTATACTGGAATGATAAATTTTGCTCTTTTTTGGTTGGTCTCTGTGGCAAATGTGATTGGGGTGGTTTATTTGGAGAAATTTGCTATCAGGGTAGTACTTAGTGATACAACACATTGGTTATATACTGATAGCATATTGTATTGATGCTGGTTCTGCCTTTAGTATACTTTATCACAAGAAAAATGCATTTCATTATAGCAATTCTCCCCTCAATACATAACACACAACTTATACAAAATGACTTAGATGAGAAGGTATGAGTAGATTTCCTCAATATAAAAATAGCAGTTTCTCTAAATTGAGCAAAGCGGGTGTTTCACTTTTAAAACGAAACTTTGATTAGTACTGAAAAGATTTTTTTTTTAAGTACTTTATACATAACCGGATAACCCTTTATATCACCATCTCTCTCCAATCTCCCCTATTGTGCTTATATTGGATATATGTATATATATCTACAGAACCTATCTAGCTATGGATCGTAGTTAGATGGTTTGTAAATCCACAAGTGATGAGTATTTGAAGGGAGTGGAAGAGTTTATAGAATTTGCTCAAAGGAATATTCCTAATAATAAAGGAATATTATGTTGTCCTTGTGTCAAATGTTTGAATACGAGGAAATGTACGGTCAAGGATATACGTACTCATCTTATTTGTAGTGGGATTTGCTTGAATTATACAAGATGGATATGGCATGGTGATGTGTTGTTAAGTATTAAGCCAAGTGTCTCTCAAAGTGAAGATGTTGACGTAGATATGGAGGATGATCCAGTGGAGGACATGATACGTGATATTGGACAAGAATATTTTCAGCGAGCACATGTGTATGAAAGATTGTCCAGTGATGCGGATAAGCCCTTGTATCCCGGGTGTACTGCCCATACATGGTTGTCGGTGGTGTTAAAATTGGTTTGCGTGAAGGCGAGAAATGGTTGGAGCGATAAAAAGCTTCACCGAATTGCTTGAATTGTTGAAAGACTTGCTTCCAGAGGGCAACACATTGCCTGACCGTAACTATGATGCCAAGAAGGTATTGTGTCCGATGAGTATGGAGTATAAGAAGATACACGCATGCCCCAATGATTGCATATTGTACACGGGTGTTTATGAAGACAATCACGATTGCCCTAAGTATGGGTTTTCACGCTACAAAGTGAAGGATGGTGATGATCTTTGATGATTCGATTTGTGATGTGCGAAAAAAGGGTCCTCCTGCGATGGTGTTGTGGTATCTTCCAATAATTCCAAGGTTCAAGCGATTGTTTGCTAATGTGAAAGATGCAAAGAATCTTAGATGGAATCATGATGAGAGGAAACGTGATGGAAAGGTTCGTCATCAGGCTGATTCTGTGCAATGGAAGAATATTAATACTTTGTTTCCGGATTTCACCGATGAGCCAAGAAACCTAAGACTTGGACTTGCTACGGATGGAATGAATCCATATGGTAACTTAAGTAGTATTCATAGTTCATGGCCCGTTCTCTTGATAATTTACAACCTACCTCCTTGGTTGTGCATGAAGCGCAAATACATGATGTTATCTATGATGATTTCGGGCCCAAAGCAACCGGGAAACGACTTAGATATTTATCTAAGTCCCTTGATTGAAGACTTGAAGAAGCTGTGGGTCGAAGGTGTTGATGTAGTTTATGGGCATTATCACGAGACTTTCAAGCTGTGTGCCATGTTATTTTGCACCATCAATGACTTTCCAGCATACGGGAACTTGTACGGGTACAGTGTTAAGGGGCATAAAGCATGCCCTATATGTGAGGAAGGAACATGCTACACTCAGTTGCATCATGAAAGGAAGACGGTTTACCTTGGGGATCAAAGATTTCTTAGACATGATCACCCATATCGTAAGATGAAAAAAGCTTTTAATGGATTCCAAGAGACTGAAAATGCTCCGACGGCCTTAAATAGAGAGCAAGTTTATCAACGGGTGAAGGACATCAATGTTATCTTCGGCAAGTCCAAAAATAAGGGTAAGGCTACTGAGAAAAACATATGGAAGAAGAGGTTGATATTCTTTGATCTTCCATACTGGTGCAAGCTTGATGTCAGACACTGTATTGATGTGATGCATGTGGAGAAAAATGTGTGTGATAGTGTTGTCGGGACACTTCTCAACATTCAGGGCAAGACAAAGGATGGTGTGAATGCTCGTCTCGATCTCGTTGCGATGGGTATACGAGAGTAGTTAGCTCTAGTTGTTGAGGATGGTAAGCGGACATATTTGCTTCCAGCATGTCATACTTTATCAAAAAAAGATAGACAAAGTTTTTGTGAGTGTCTTCAGGGTATCAAAGTTCCACATGGTTACTCTTCAAATGTCAAGAGGCTTGTCTCAAGTGATCTCAAATTGGTTGGCTTAAAGTCTCATGATTGCCATATCTTGATGCAACAACTTCTGCCCGTGGCTATTCGTGGTATTGCTCCTAATAATATGAGACATGCCATTACTAGGTTGTGCTCATTCTTCAATGCTATATGTAGCAAAGTCGTTGACCCCCATAAGTTGGATGAGTTGGAAGTTGAGGCTGCTACAGTCTTATGCCAATTGGAGATGTATTTTCCTCATTCGTTTTTCGACATCATGGTTCTCTTAATTGTTCATCTAGTGAGGGAGATTAGATTATGTGGCCCTGTTTTCCTGAGATGGATGTACCTAGTTGAGCGATACATGAAGATCTTGAAAGGGTATTTGAAGAATCCACATCGTCTTGAAGCTTCTATTGTTCAAAGGTACATTGCAGAAGAAGCTATTGAGTTTTGTTCAGACTACCTTCCTAACACGAATCCTATAGGGGTTCCTAAGCCTCGTTATGATGAGAGAAGATGTCAAGGTAAGGGTACACATGGTGTATTGATTAATAGCAATGGTCGGGAGGAAGTGCTTCAAGCACATTTGTATGTATTGAACAACATCGATTTTGTTTTGTGAACATAAAAGAAAAGTCAAGGAAGAAAACCCTCGAATGAACGAAAGGTTGTTGTTGAACAAACATAACGAGACTTTCTTACAATGGTTCAAGGAAGAAATGCTTAAGGATGATAGTACTGCTTCTGACGAAGTAAGATGGCTAGCACGTGGGCCTAGCTTCATTGTCATATGTTGGAGTGGATACGACATCAATAACTTTTCCTTTTATACAAAGGAACAAGATAACAAGAGTACCATGCAAAATAGTGGGATTATGATCGTGGCTGAACCAATGCACTTCTCTAGTTCAAAGAACACAAAACCCTTTAAATCACCGATACCTTACTTTGGAGTCATTGAAGAGATTTGGGTGCTCGATTACACTAAGCTTACGGTGCTGGTTTTTAAATGTAAGTGGGTTGATAGTAAAGGTGGTGTACAAATGAACGAATGGGGGTTTACATTGGTAGACCTTTGCAAGTTAGGTCATGCAAATGAGCCTTTCATAATGGCTTCCCAAGCAAAACAAGTGTTTTACATCACTGATCCTTCTAACAAAAAGTTGTACGTGGTTCTCCAAGGAAAAAGCATGCATAATGGTAGTGATGAAAATCAAGATTCAACTCTTGATATTCCTGAAACTCCTTCTTTTTCAACAAATATCCCTACTATCATTGAGGAAACACAGGTGGACGATATACATGCCACTCGTGATGATCATCATGAAGGGATATTGATATAGGTAATTAACCCTTGATTATAGTGTGAGTTTTGTTCTTTTAAGGCTAATGTCTTATTTATTCATGTTATTTTAGATTTATTTTTATTTATCCATCTGTATTTATATTTATCTTTAGTTATCCATGTTAAAAGAACTTATTTTAATAATTATTGTTTCTGAACAGGCATACACATGGATCAGTCGGATGACCCACATGCACGGGAGGACACTGTGAGGCCTACGCAGGACACGGTGGGGCCTACACCTGTTGATAGTGTAAGTTTACATGCTATATACTATCTTTATTCTTTATTTTTAATGTAAGTTTACGTTCTTTATATATTCTTTATTTATCTTTGTTATACATAACCCTCTAATTTAATATTTTTTTGTCCAAACAGGCATCACAGTCTAGGAAAAAACGAGGTAGAGCAGCCACTATGCTAAAGAAGTTAGAAAAGGCTAGGCTCAGTGGCCAGAAGCTTGAGGTGTCCTTTGATGCTCGACTAAAGCCGCAGGGATCCCATGCTAAACAATTTACTACTTGGGTGTCTAAGGAAACCAAGCAGCACGTTAGCATCCTATATAAGGATTGGGAAGACGTTCCACGGAACGTTAAGGATCAGATTTGGGAGGCTATCACGGTATTTTACTTTTACATTCTTTTAATGTACATTATTAAATAATTATTCGAGTTCTAATTCATCATATTTGTTATGTATTTAATGTGTAGATGGCTTGGACCGTGCTGAACACGGAGTGTCATCGGGCGAAATGGTTCTCAATGGCGGCAAGGCGCTGGAGTGGGTTCAAGCATAATCTTACTAGCTGGTATGTATATGGGGATAAGGACCGCGAAAATATGTTCATAAATTACTCGTATATTGATAGGGATATGTGGGATTCTTTTGCTAGGAGCCAACATGAGGAACCATTTCAGGTTAGTTAATGAAGTTAATTTATTTATGCATTTTAGAGATCATTTAAGTAAAGAAATTAAATTTATTTAACTCAATTTATTATGTGTTTTTTTTAAACAGGCTAAGAGGGAAAGGGGTAAGCAGAATCAGGCAAAGAATGTCCACACCCACACCTTGTCTCAGGGTGGGTACTCCACTAGGATTAACGAGATGATGGCGAAGAAGCTGAGGGAGAAGCAGGAGGAGCTGAATGCGAGGATAGCAGCTAGAGAGGTGCCTGAGGGCACACCTATTAATCCTCCGTCTCTTATCCCGCGCGAGGATGTTTGGTTGGCCGACCGAATGACTAAAAAAGGCAATTTTAAAGCTGAAGCCACTCGCGATGAACTGCATTTCTAGTTGATATTTGTATATATTGATATTTTTAACACATTTCTCTTACACGTTTTTTCATGTCTTCATTGTAGGTGGAGCTTAAGCGAAAATGCTCCCAGGGCTCATTCGTCCCTTCTGGACGCCGGGATATATTGATCACTGCTCTAGGCAAACACGACCACCCTGGTCGGGTGATCGGTGTTCCAGGGACGGTGGGCATCAAAGAATTTTATTGGAAATGTTATTCACGCAGGCGGGTCGATGAGGAGGAGCTTAGACAAGTGATTAAACAGGAGCTCTTTTACGACCCGGCCATTATACACCAGATGATGAGGCGTTTCCTATCCAACTCGTCCTTCAAGCAAATGCTTGTAAAGGAGCTTTCCTCCATGGGTTCCCAGGACACCGCGGGAGCTGCCGAACCTTCACATGTGAGCACAAAAGAGAGCTATCATAGGACACATGTGGAGGTGGATGACTTGGCAGAGAAGGAGAGAGAGTTGGAGGTCAAACGGCGAGAGTTTGAGCTGGCGCAGCAGGAGCTAGAGTTGGCCCGGAAGGTATATTCATAATGAATGATCAAATTTCTCAATTAATTACTTATGTTTTATTTATTCTCAACTCATTATATACTTTCTTTATTTAATATTGAAGGCAAAGACGAGTTCGTTGTCTCTGTTAACTCGTTTGTTCTCGATTGGTGAGGATTTTGCGTCCGTGCTTTTTGAATACCCGTTGGAGCATGATGGATGGCTGGCACGCCCAATTGACCCGCATGAGCTTGGTTTTGTATTCAGTCATGACGATATTGGGTTTTTTTGCACAGATGGCGAGCAACTATGCATCACGGTTGTGAGTCTTTGGCCCACGTAAGTATGCTTTAATTTTATAATTAATTCAATTTATATATTTTATTTCAAATTTATGATTTATTGATACCTCAATATATTATGCAATTAACATCCACTTATTTCATATCGTAGGTATCTCCATCGGTTTCAACTTGAGAGGGGCTCCAACCTATATGGCTTCTTAGAGTCCTACTCCCTTTGGCCTACTTTCTTTGCCAATCACAAAGAAGTCACTGCATACTTAACGAGATTACTGGGAAGTGGTGATCGAAAAGAGCTATATCTGGCACCGTCCATATTGAATGAACATTGGCAGTTGCTCATAATTTATCTTGCCAGGCATACTGTCATCTTCCTATGCTCTCTCCACTGGGACCCGCCACGGGAGGTGGTGGAACCTATCAATAGGTGAGTAATTAATCTTCTATTTAATTTAAGTTTTAACATTTGCTTTTATTTTATTATTACACACATGATGAATTGGTTAATTGACATGAATATTCTGTTTATGATAGTGCGCTGAAGGCTTGTAGTTTAAGTTGTGCCAACGGGAGGAGTAGAACTACTAAGTCTAAAGGAAATCCTGAATGGATTATCCTCAAGGTTGCTAGTTTGTTAAATAGTAATTAATATTATAATTACTAATTAGTAATGTAAAAATTATATGTTTATTTAACTGACATTAAATTTCATTTCTTTTGTAGTCTCGATTTCAGCCAGACAGTTGGTCATGTGGCTATTATGTGATGCATCATATGCTGATCATAGTCTCCGCATCTATTACAGAGGGATGAAAGAAGGTAATACTTAATTAAACAACTTATTTAATTATATATTTTAGTTTTCCTATTCCTTGCATTAATGTTACCGTGAATTATTTGAACGTGCGTAGGCTTTTAGCGACCAATCTGCTCTTAACAAAAAAGAGTTTAAAGACTTGAGGATGCGGTTTGAAGAATTTTCTTTAAGTATGCTAAAGAAAAAAGGAATGGCAAATATACCTCCTGAGTATTTAGAAGATGTGTAGTTAATAATTAGAAACTTATAGATGTGTATTGATTACATTTAAAATACTTAGAAATTAACTTTTAGTTATGTTTTTTCTATCAATGAGTTTTGGTTTTTTATCCCCCCCATTGGTTCTTTGTATTTATTTTATTTTTTAATAAAATTTAAGGGTACTCTTTTTTCTTAATGATGTTTTTATCCCTAAGGAGGGTTTTGCATCATAAGGTTTTAATGAAGCCCTTTTTGCTAAATTTGATTGTATGTGCAAATTCTGTAATATGCATATTCTGTATATTCTGGACTGTGTTAATTTACTGAATGCAGGGAATAGCTGGGGGAATGGATATTGTAACAGAATTTTTTTTTTTTTTTTAAAAAAACAACAACATTAACGTCAGTTGTTTAAGATAACTGACGTTGTAAGTAATTTTTTTTTAAAAAAAAACATTACTTATAATGTCAGTTGTTCTAGACAACTCACACTTTTAAAGTCAGTTAAAATAAATAACTGACGTTAAAAGTGTACTTTTAACGTCAGTTATGAACTGACGTTAAAAGTTAAACTTTTTACGTCTGCTCTAATAACGTCAGGTTTTTTTCAGACGTGAAAAGCATTTCCTGCACTAGTGAGTGGTTTGGGATATCATGCTTAACCATTCTACTCCATTACATAAGGGCTCTCAAACAATATGTTAATACATTGTATATACTTCACTCAATTATTAATCATTTTACTCCATCCATCCAAACATAACTTCAAAGTACGTTTTTATTGATCTTATTAAATAATTTATAGATAAAAACATACTTATATACTAACTTTATATGATTAAAAATAATTAAAAGTGCATTGTATTGTTGCTAAAGTTATATGACAACCATTTGTCCAAAAAAAAAAAAAAGTGTAATGACAACCATATATATAGTTATTAAAACTTAGCTAGTCCATAAACCGGTATAAATATGATTTGGACTAACTGTTAATTGGTCCATACTAACTTTATGTAGACTGCAGGTTAGGACAAGGCAATTGATGAACCAACCAAAATTTTTTTAGTAACAAAACTGGGAAAGAGGATAAGAGACCAAATAAAATCAGGTTTAAAAAAATTAAACTAAAATAATGTAGTTTGCCTTTGTTGAATTATTCAGGTACAATTCATGTTACCAAGTTAATGACAACCACGGGTGCCTAGGCCATCCTTTTTTACTTTTTTCCCTTACCCAAACAATGTGTGAGGGAAAATATGGCCTCGACCCTCCTTTCTCCGTTTCATATTTCATATAGATATATACTCAAAGTCTATTTTCTTTAATAAAATTATGTGATTTATACATTGATTACATTATTTCCTCTTTTTGTCTTTATTTATAAGTCATGATGAAGAGGACAATCATTATTGTGATGAATTTAAAATTTAATATTTGTTATATCATTATTTCTCACCATTTCCATAAACAATATAATATAATGAAAATATATAACGAAATTAAAATTTCATTTTTATGTCAATGAAATATCAAGATGTGATTATTTTAATAAATAAACCATACGAATATAATACTGATAAAGTAAATTAATTTTATATTAATAGGCGAATTTTAAAAAGTTAGATATTATATATATTTAATAAATTTATTAAAAGAGAAAAAATAATCCCATAAACAAACAAAATGGCTAATGTTATATTAGCGGGTAAAGTACAAATATTAGGAGGGCAAGTCACCATATTCGATAACACGATTCATAATTTCCATTAGGGGTGAGCGTGGGACGGATTGAGATTGGTTTTGCTTGTCCCATACCCGGCCCTAAATATTAATAATGTCAATTCTTTGAATACGAACCAGTCTCTAAACCCGAAGGAACCCGATTATATACGGATTGATTTAAGACCGGATCTAAATGAGACGGGTCAAGGTTGGCCTGAAGTTAAATAAATTAATTGTAAACTAAATTTCTCTGAGTGAGAAAAAAATGTTATTTTTTTTATAAGCCAAAATATAGATAAAATATTCTACCTAAAAGTTACCAATTGATATCCTGTTATCAAATAGATCCAAAATTGGATGTTACAAAAAATCAACAAATAGATCATTTTGTTGGATGCTTCCTTAATGCTCGTGTTACCAAAGTCACATTATTAAAAATATGATACTTTCATCAAACAGATTCTTTCAATATTATAAAAGCCACAAAATATATCAAACGTGAAATGTAAGTTAAGAAGGAATAAAAATAATATTAGATTTTTATTATATGGGACAGGTTGGGTAACCCAAAGGTTAACCCGGACCCGTCCCTGGCCCGACACTTGGTCACTAAATGGGACGCGGGTTCGTCTTGTCTCTTCTACGGGTTAGGGTCAGACCCGGCCCGAACATTACGGGTTGAGACGGGTTTAGGGTCGGGCCGGGTTTTGCACACCCCTAATTTCCATGCACTAAATGTTTTCGGTATATTTTCGCTGCTATCGGCTGCAGCGGCTTTTTGACCTCTATGGTTAGCAAATTACCAATTTGGTGTAAGTTGTACATGGGATATACAACCTTAAAGTCGTACATGGTATGTACGACTTCACCTTTTTATTTTTTTAATAAAATAATGAAAGTCGTACTTCCTATGTACGACTTCTATTTAAAAAAAATTACCTAAATGGAGTCAGTCGTACATGGGAAGTACTAATTTCATTATTTTATTAGAGAAAACAAAAAGTGAAGTTGTATATGGTATGTACAACTTCAGAGTTGTATATCTCAGGTACGACTTACCCCAAATAGGTAAAAAAAAAAAAATCAACTTACACCAAATTGGTATTTTTTTTATTTTTTTTATAAAAAGGAAAACTACTAGTTAATAGAACTTAAAAAGGAAACTCCCCTAGCATCCTCTACAAGCAGAGGATTCAAAATAAGGGGAGCAGAGTTTAAAATGGTGCAAGAAAAGGGTCCAGAATGACCAAGGTTAGCCAAGCAATCAGCACATCTGTTTGCTTCAAGGTAGGTGTAGGAAATGGAGAATCTCCCATTGCTGGACGCAATTAGAGAAACTGCTTCATCGAGGAAGGGTTTGAAAAACAGACAGTCGATGCTCCTACTTTTAATCATGTTGACAACTACCTCTGAGTCCAGCTCCACAAGGACTTGAGGAAGATCAAGATTGCTAGCGATTCGAAGGCCATGAACCAGACCCCAAAGATCCGCAAGGACAGAAGTTGCAAAACCCAAGTTGCAGTGATATGCTGCCACAAACTTCCCCTCCGCGTCTCTTATTATGCCACCACAAGCAGAGAGGCGAGAATTGTGCATATAAGAACCATCCGAGTTGAGCTTAAACGAAGATGGGTGTGATGGAGTCCACTCGACCTGAATATCATGCCTTGAATGGGGAAGCTCTGAGTGGGTTGGTTTGCTCCATTGCAGCCAGGGTTCTAAATCGCGTTCTGCATCAAGCATTGCGGCCGCGACAAAATGGTAGCGGAAGCTGCCGAAACCGCATAAGGCCGCTATCATGGAGTGAATGCGAATCACGGGAGAAAAACGCAACGAGGCGGTGTTGCGACCGTTACGGCCGTTACGTCACCGTTACAGCCGCAACGGAATCGTCGTCGCCGTTGCATTCAGAGTCGCTGCCGCTGCACGCATCAGTAACCGCCGCCGCCTCTCGAACCAGCATCACCGCCACCAAGCACGACCATAGTTTGCTGACGCCGTCACTCGTAGCGGATCCGTCACAAACTCGAAGCCTCCTCCCAAGATCAGTCGCCGCCTTCGCACCATCACTGAGTGAGATCATTCTTCATCTTCGTCGTTGCTGCTTAGATGTGGATGGTTAGATCTGTAGATCTAAATTCTAGAGGTGCTGAGTGAGGTAGGGAAGAAACAAAAACATTTGTGGGGAAGGGGGTATGAATCGAGCAACACAGAGATGAGTAGAGAAGGAGGTGAAAGAAATAGGTAGTTTCTAGCTGGCTCTTTGATTTCTATCGAGTGCAGATAGTTTTTTTTTTTAAAAAAAATGATAAAATTATAGTTTAAATTAGGTTAATTGATCTGGTTAATAAAAAAAAACTTAAATATTTTAATTTGTTTCTAACCCTTATTTTTATTGGTGTATTTATTTTTTGGATTTAATTAATATACACTGAGAACCAATCAGAAATTGATATACCAGTATAAATGATTGATTCTTATCCTAATCACTGTAAAAGTCATCAATTCCATGATTTTTGATTGATTGTCAGTGTAAAAATCTTTACACTGACAGTGCATACAAATTAAGCTCTTTTTTATATTATTTTTTTGCATTGTGCTAGTTTTAATTTAACACTTATTAATAAATAGTTGCTAATTTATTTATATTTAAACATAGTTTAATTAATTTTTTCCTTTTTTATAAAATTAATTTTTTAATTTGGATATCTCATAATAATAATAAAAAATAATATAAACTACAAGCTATTATTAATTGTACAATAAAATAGATAATTTTTGTGTAATTTGTGCAAGATTGTGATCACTTCACGCCGTAGCGACTGCAATCCGTGTCGCAGTGAATTTTTTATTGAAAAATTAAATATATAAATTTTTAATTTAAAAATTTTTTTTATCTAACTTTCACTAAATTGTACTGACATTTATTCAAGGGTCATGTTAACGAGTATCTTTTGGACACTCTTTAAGAAACCAAGAAAAATAAGTTTTCAATGAAAAATTAAGTATTTCACTTTTTTATATATTAAATATAGTAATTTCCTATATAAACTTTATTTTCTTGATTCTTTAATGAGTGTCATAAGAGCAATGTTAACATTTTCCTTTATTTAAATATGTGTTTAGTGTCTACGTGTGTTATTTTTGCATTGCCTTCTTGGCTCCGCTTCAAGGTAAAAAGCTCATGAATGGCGGCGACAACCGTGCCATTCTATAGTTTCTCTGCTTGGCAATGGTGCTTCAATACTTATCATTGCTCCCTCACTGCCCTACCCTCTTGTGGCACTTTCACAAGGACCCTGCCTCAGAGTTGTAGGACCCCACAGCACTTAAAAAAGGCTTCAATTCTCAGGCACCCCCCGAGAGTCCCGCGCTCCTAGCAGTGGGGGCCATACTTGCATCTTCATACCTTTCTTCTCTTCTCTATCTTCATTAATTTCCTTTTGACCTCTCTCCGTTTTTTTTTCCTCTTTAATTTTTGGTGTTTCTGAGACAGATTGGACGTTTCCAACTTTTCTCTTTAAAAGAGTCCATGCATGCACCTCATAACCAGTAAATTATGATATTTAAACACAAATTTTAGATATCATATATGATTTTGTATCTGTTTATATTTATCTCTCACTTATATTTTATCTTCTTTACCATTTTTATATAGACGTTCTTAAAAATATACCCAAAAAAACAAAAAGAACACCAAATAATATCCCATTTTAATATACAAATATCATTCCACGTAACCAATCCAGTGTCAGGGTAATTATATAGAAAACGAATTTCCTACTATCAATGTTTGAGGTATTTACCCTTTAGTGCATCATTGAGTCAATCAATATTTTTTTCTTTTCTAGAAAGGTCTCGATTAATCCAATAATATAATAATATATTAATATGCAATGGCGGATTTAGACCCTGACTCATTCTGAATAATTTATTTTAAAAAAAAATAATTATTATTATCATCATACGTATGATGATAAAAACAAAAATATTGGATCAAAGTAACATGTATTATTAGTATAAAAAGTTTTATACTGATATTTAATACTATTTTAACATGTGTGTTTTTATTTTAATAATTAAGAGAAATAACGATAATACTAATTTGTTAAGATATTATTAGAAGTCAGTATAAAAATATTTTATACCGACGATACATAAAAACTAAACTCTAAACTTTTAATGTATCGAATCGAATCAAATAAATTACATACCTTATAATTATCTTTTATATGATTTCATGTTTTGAAATCGTTCAATGATTAGTTTATTGTTAGTGTTATTGAATACATTCCTCTCTGTATAAGTAATTAGACAATGAGTGGCAAATATATTAAATTAGGGGGTAAAATATATCTAACTCAAAATATTAATATAAATTTATAAAACCGGTATGTGTATCTCTGAAAACCATGAGTTCCAAGTGGAACAGCAAATTACATTTACTCCTCGAATCAATAGGTTGATTGTATGGATCGATCTTTCACAAAATTTAACAATTGTTTAATCAATTAAAAAATAAATAAATACATCCATAACTGATTATCTATTTAAAGTCTTGATAGTTCATAAAACTTTGACGTATCTTAAATATTGTCTCGCATGAGTGCCTTTACTTTCGGTATCCCTTATTCTCATGCTCCAGTTCTGTTCATTTGTCATTCAATCTTACTATTCTCCACCAGTTCCCTGTGCACTTAACTGAGCTTAAAACTTTCCCTTCTTTAATTATGCACAATGCTTCATGGAGTAAAAATCATAAATCATCATGTACATAACAAATTTTTCAGAGTGTTATCTTTATATGCTAAGCATGCTAATATTGATTTGGATGCAATGGATTTGGATGAAGATGATCGTTCTATAGGTGATGCTAGTCCGGGAAGCAATCCTGTTAAAAATTATTAGAACTTTGGTCTTTTGGATGTATTGATAGAACTTGTATATTTTGAATTTCTTAGAGATACATATATAATGCTTATGATGAAACAATTTATATTTAGTATTGGGCAAATGGATATTTAGTTGCATATAAATTTTATGGAAATTGGTTAACAGATATGAATTATTATTATTATTATTAATTGTTTTGTAATTATTAATGTTTATAAGGAAACTATTGTAATACAAAATAGTCTATATATATTTAAAATAATCATGAAACGGAATTTAATGTAAAATATTTCATCACTAAGACATTAAATTTGGGACAGAATATTTTGACTAATATTCCGTCGCAACCTTAACATTTTTACGGCGAAAAGTGTTACTTTATTTCATCCCAATATATCAATAAAAAATAAATCAAAAATAAGTTTAATATTTACGGACACAAATTTCATCAGAAACTTGGGACGGGTTGAAAGAATTCCATCGCAAAATTTAATTATTTTCCATCCTAGATTCAGTCCCAAATGTGCGACGGATTAAAAATTTTCATCCCAAATGTTTTGCAACTAACAAATTGCGACGAATTTTGTTGGTCGCAAATTTCCCAAAATAGTTTTGGGACAAAAATTTCAACTACTGTGCATTGAAATTTCTATCCCAAACTATGTTTTATTCTTGTAGTGATCGGTCTTTCACAAAATTTAACAATTATTTAATTAATTAAAAAATAAAATAACTAAATTTGTAACTGATATCAATTTAAAGTCTTCATACTTCATAAAACTTTGAAGTATCTTAAATTTTGTCTTGTATGAGTTCTTCTTATGCCTCTACTTTCGGTATCCCTTGCTCTCATGCTCTAGTTCTATTCATTAAACATTCAATTTTACTATTCTTCACCTTTTCCTCGTGCACTTTATCGTGCCTAAAACCTTCCTTCTTTAATTATGGACGACAATGCTTCATGGAGTAAAAATAATCAATTATCAAATAAGTGGTAAATTTTTTAGCAATTTCTTTTTCAATATAAACAATTGTATTTGTTTTATGTCTTTTAAAAGTTTAAAATGGAAGTGTTTGGATTAGACCTATTGCATTTGAAATTAACTCGGTTTATAGATTATTGGGGATTAGTTACTCCAATAGTAACTTTAAAAGAGTTACTCTAAATCTTCACCTTTCATTTTATTGTAATCCAATGGAAGTTAGATGGCTTCTTTTGTGAATTAATATAGACCACTGGATTATAATAAAATCAATGATATATATATCTTAGGGGGGATCCTAACATTGTAACACCCCTTTTTTTGTAAGTGTTTTTATAAAGCTGGTTTTATTAAGTTAAAAGTGTTGGTTAAGGGCTAAGTGGGATTTTGGCTTAAAAGTCCCTTCCTGGTAGATGAGCACGCCCGTGCTCATTAGCCAGCACGCCCGTACTTAAAGTCAGAAGCGTGTTTCTGATTTTAAGTTGAGCACGCCCGTGCTCAATGCACTGACCGCGTCTCGGTGACGCTAAGTTGAGCACGACCGTGCTCAATGGTGAGCACGACCGTGCTCAGGTGCAGCCTTTATATAGTTGGCACAGAAACCGAGGGTGACGCGAAACCCTATTTTTGTGTTGGTAGCCGTCACCAGTTTCGGCCAGAGTGACCTCTTTCTCTACTTCCACTAAACTCAACCCATTTCTGGAGTTTTGGGAGCCATTGGGAGCCCCCTGTGAGTCTTGTTGGTCTAGAGGTAACGTTCCCTTCCTTTGTGCTTTCCTTCTCGTGTTTTAAATCGGAAACTAACGGGATTAATCTTGTTTAGCCAAGGTGTGAAAGGCTAGTTGAGTCACGTTGGGAACCGTGGTCGTTTCACTGTTTGGAGCTTACGGTAGAGCAACCTTCAATCCAGGTATAGGGAGAAGGGAATTGTAACCATTAGGCAGTGGGCGTAGTGTAAGGTAAAGGAGTTCCCCATGACCCCTGAGTCGTTGTATGATTTATTATGATAATTGTCTGACTGTGGTGATAATATGTTTTTTATGCAAATTGATGTTTTATATGTTATGTTCATAACATGTTTTATGTTTATGCTGTTGTGGTTGATATGATCACATGATATTATGATGATAATGTTGGATGTTTGGTTGAAGTGATGGGTTGATGTTTTGAGGTTATAAGTTCAGATTATAACTGATAAAAATACGTGATAGATTTAATGGATAAACGATCCTAAAAATTTGGCTAAGAAACTGACTTGAACTCTGCTCAGAACAGCAATGTCGCGCGATGAGCACGACCGTTCTGAACAGGGAGCACGACCGTGCTCCCAGTTGAATTCTGGAAAATGGCCGCGCTGTTTAGCACGACCGTGCAGAACAAATAGCACGACCGTGCTGCTGAGCACGACCGTGCTGAATAGGAAGCATGACCGTGCTTCACTTAAAAGGGCAGCACGCCCTTCATGTGCTCAAGCACGACCGTGCTGGAGTTTAAGCACGACTGTGCTGACCCCTCCTGGACAGGAACAGAATTAAAGGACTTAAGGGGTTTCAAACCCCATTTCCCCAATGATGATAACTTGAGATAGTTAATCAAAGACGAATATTAGACAACCTGATTAATAATTATCTAAGATGATTAAGATAATAAGATGTTAAGTCGGTAGCCGTCGGGTTACCGCACGTTGATAAGTTGAAGTCTTGGGTGCTTGTTGACTCAAGCATGTTGAGTTGAACCTTGGTGCTTATTGGCCAAGGGACCCTTGACCCCACGGTTTGGGTCTAAGGTTACGTTGAGGTTGAGGTTGATGTTGAAAACTTGGGAACTTCATGGCCCAAGCAAGGAGGTGGTTGAGATTGTTTGTTGTTGTGCCATTTGCATATAGCATTGGAGTTTGTTGATGGGGGAGGTTCGACATAGGGGAGATCGCCCGAGTGTACGGTGATCTGGCCATCCACGGTAGGTCACCCGATGGTTTGGTGACCGAGGCCCCCCGTGATGAGGCATCCACGGTTTGATGCGTTGGCTATCCATGGGGTTCACCCAAGGTTTGGTGAACTGTCGGTGTTGGTGCTTCTATGGCCAATACGGATATGTAACTCCAAAGTCATTCATCCTGAGTTAGTTTGGATCCACATGTATAGATGGAGTAGTGGAGTAGTTGATGCATTGCACAGCATAACATACTTGGTTGATATGATACTGCTGATTGTTGATGTATGCTTATGTTGTATGTTTACCTTGCTTCCTATTCCCATGCTGTATATGTTTATATGAATCTTACTCCCTGTTATTGTTTGTGTTTGGCCTGATCAGCATTTGCAGAGGATGACGAGCAGCCCGGAGAGGAGTGACTCTGAGGAGCCGTCACTCATTGTAGGGTTGTTCTTGAGTTTAGATAGTTTGTTTTCAATTGTATTCCGAGGATATTATTTTCCGGAACGGTTATACCAGCTCTGAGTTAGACATCGGGGTTGGATAGTTATTTTATCATGTTTATTTGATTTCAAACTCGGTTTGTTTTTCCGCGTTGTAACTGGTTCATGTGAGACTTTTCAACCCATGGACAATTGTTTATTTTATTCAATCATTGCATGTATTTATTTTAATTGCTATTACAATAAATGGCTTATAACATGCGGGGTAGAAGGGTGTCACAAACATCCCTTAATCCCCCTTTCTTCCTCCCCTACTTCTGATTAGTTTCATTTAAATATAATATCATTTTTTAACAACAGTATAGGGTTCTTTGAATCATCTTCTCCTTAAAATCAAATAACTTAAGTATATATACTTTATTTTAATATTTTCTCAGCCTAATTCACATTTTTAGACCACATCATTATTATTAAAAAAATATATATAAGCAAAAAATGTATTAAAATGCATACAAAAGTAACCTAACCTATAGGTAATACAAAAGTTATAACTGCATACAAATATGACATCAAGTCTAAATAAGCTAACGAAAAGGCTGATTTAAACACACCAGGAGAGCAATGAAAACCTTCTATTTTAGAAGATAATCGTATCCAAGATCGAAACTTAATAAGATCTTGTTACTTATAAAAATCGAAGCTTATCGGCTAAAAAATAATTCTATTAAGGCAGTCAAATACTCCACAAAACAAAATACCAAATCACTTACCAACCTCTTTTCACATGTTTCCTCCTTGCTAACCCATAATGAAAGTTGAATAAATCACAAATCGTACGTTGTGGGTAAGACAATATCAGACCCTAACCAAGAATACACAATATACCATTGTTCATAAACTTAAAAATACTAAAATGATTCTTAAAACAAAAAGGTTTTTCAATTGATTTTATAATGTTTTCAACCTGTTTACTAAACTATAAGAACAAAAAAAATTTGGAGGTTCAATTGATTCACATTTATCTCAATCAATTGAAATAAATAATTTCAAAGGATTAACCTTTATCTCGGTTGATTGCAATGTTTTAAAAACCAGACCGGACCGACTGGTTCAACCGGTTGAACAGAGAACTAGCTGTGTTTACGGTTCGGTTCACTCATAAAAACCGGTGGTCCTATAAGATCGGGAAAAAAAAACCACCAGAACCGTTCAAACAGCATCAAAACAAGATGCACCAGTGAACCGGATCCGATTTTTGAAAACCGGACGGTTACATACACTGAACAGAACTTTGGGTTCCATTTTTTTTTTTGTGTGAATAGGAACAAACACAATAGAAACGGAAAGGAGGAGGAAGATGAGTAATGGAAGGAGGCCAGAGAGACCCTAATTCATGCCCAAAATGAAGCATCTACTCAAAAAGTTTCACATTTGTAGAATTATAGCATTGTTGCTGCCAAAATCAATAACAGATGATGACTTGAAATGAGGAGGAGGAGAATGGAGGGAGATAGAGAGAGAGAGACATGCAGCAGCCAGCGAGGTGAAGTGGTAGTGGCAGTGGCAGTGGGTCGCCGGCATTGGTGATGATTGAGTAATTGGTGTGGCATTGGCGTTGGTCTGTTCCTGAGTGATCAGCCAAAGATGATAATCTAATGGGATTAGAATTTTAAAAGTGTAATAAACTAATAATAGGTGCAGGGCCATAAAAACTGAAGGAAAATGATTTTTAAACACAAAAAATGGCACAAATATGGTGTCCCTTTGTTTTTATTGTGTATTTTTTGAATGCGTGTATACAAGAAGATAAAAAGTAAGTGAGAGATAGAAAGAAATATATACGGTGTCACATACGGTGTCAAAATTTTGTGTTCAAAGAGCATAGCTGAAAAACTGAAACGTCCAAGTACTTACATCCGGAGCCCAATATTGTATACGTTCAGGAATCAAAAAATAGAAATATTGTATTGAAAATAATAACTTTTAAACTTTCAAGGAATTGATTACACAACTTTCAACACAACATTTATATTTTTGATTTCTTAATATGTGTAAAGCCGCGTAGGTTAGAAAAACCGAATTTAAAAAGAGACTAGTAATCAAATCCTTTACATCCACTTAATTAATTAGCTTATTGGACAGCAAAATCTATAATTATGTTGGTTAGTAGTCTATTCCTCAAAATTTTATTAGATTAAAAAACCAGCTTAAAGGAACACAGAAAGTATCTTTTTTCTTTTAGATACAAAAATCATATATATACACACATAATTGAGCTTAATTTAATAAGCGTAATTAATGATTCTTTAACTGATATCTATAATAGGTACACATTTTAATTCAATGACATTGATGATTTCAAAAGTAGTGTTTTTTATAGGCTAAAATACCATTTTGATCCCTTAACTTATTTTTTAGATTCAGTTTGGTCCTTTAACTTTTAAAAAGTTCAATTTGGTCCTTTAACTTATTTTTTAGATTCAGTTCGGTTCCTTAACTTTTAAAATGTTCAATTTGGTCCCTTAACTTATTTTTTAGTTTCAGTGTGGTCCCTTAACTTTTAAAAGGTTTAATTTTGTCCCTTAATTTGTGTCTGTTGATAAGGGACTAAACTGAATCTAAAAAATAAGTTAAGGAACCAAACTGAATCTAAAAAATAAGTTAAGGGACCAAATTGAACCTTATAAAAGTTAAGGGACCAAACTGAATTAAAAAAATAAGTTAAGGGACCAAATTGAACCTTTTAAAAGTTAAGGGACCAAACTGAATCTAAAAAATAAGTTAAGGACCAAAATGATATTTTAGCCATTTTTATATTATTGAATTAAATAATAAATATTTTTTCATTGAAATTAGAAAACAGCTGTTACTTACCACTTACATGACACGTTTTTATAAGTGCAAGATTATATTGACTCTAATTTATGGATTAAATTAGGGAAAAAGCTATCCAAAAAAAAAAGGCAAGGAAAAAGGTCTTTTAAAATCAAATGAGTATTCATTTACGGTCTATTTGTTGCGATAGCATTTGCAACGAGAGAAACAAGTGCCAGAGAATTTGCAGAGAGATATATCTCCTCTATTTGGTATGCGAAAAAAAAGGTGAGAGAGGATAAAAAACTGTGGGTCCCACACAAATATATAATCTTCTCTATAGTGCGAAGAATCGGCGAGGAAATGGAACAAAGATCAAGTTTTTGTCCTCTTTCTCAATTATGCCCCCATTGCTTGACATTAATAATAGTTGCACTGCTTGCAAAATGCAAAGCTTTAGGAAAGCATAGGGACAAACAAGCTGTGATAAAGGCACGTTACTGTGAGGCTTTTTTACTCAACTAATGTAATTTGATAGTGCAATTACGTGAATGGTGTACATTTTAAATTAATTACGGAACTAGGGTAAGTCGTAAGTGGGAGTTACGAAACCAAATATAAAAGTCGTATCCCACACTCACGAATCACTTTTATATCTGGAAAAAAAAAAAAAATACACTAGTTGTATATGTAACACCCCGTTTTTCGGAGGTGTTTTACAAAGCTGTTTTGGTTGAGGGCTTAGTGGGATTTTTGGCTTAAAAATCCCTTTCTGGTATATGAGCATGCCAGTGCTCATTATCCAGCACGCCCGTGCTTAAAGTCAGAAGCATGTTTCTGATTTTAAGTGGAGCACGACCGTGCTCAATATGCTGACCGCATCTCGGTGACGCTAAGTTGAGCACGACCGTGCTCAGGTCCGCATTTTATATATGTGCACAGAACTGAGGGTTGCGATTTTTAACCCTACTTTTGGTGGATGCTAACCCTGTTGCGGCTGACACTGTGTTCTTCCCTGTTTCCACTAAACTCAGCCAGTTCTTGGAGTTTTTGGAGCCGTTGAGGAACCCTGTGCATCTAGTTTGGTTTAGAGGTAACGGTCTCTTTCCCATTTTCAGTTCTTTTTGGTCTTCTGGTTTGGAAAACTAATGATTGATTCTGTTCTGGTTGTTCAAGGCTTGTTGAGTGTGAACCTCTTAAAGGGGACGAACCGGTTGCTGTTAGGACGCTGTTAGAGAGATACCTTCAATCCAGGTATGGGGAAAAGGGTAGTATACTCATAGGCTTGGGGTTAGGGTAAAGTAAAGGGGTTCCCATAACCCCGTTTGATACATGTTTTGTATGATTTAAATGTCTAAATGCCCTATTATGTTAACATGATGATTGACTGATATGTGTTGTGAATTGATATGTGTTTTGATATTTATATGAATATGATGGTATGTTCATGAATGTTGTGATGGTTAAATCATGCGGTTGATGTATTGATTCTGTTTAGTTAATGTTGATCAGTTTTAATCCTTAAAATCGTGTTGTTAATGGACTATAGGATTAATGGAATTAAAAACCCTAGAAATTGGTTAAGGTTTCAGTCTCTGTTCCTGCCCAGAATAGCACTGTCGCGTGATGAGCACGATCGTGCTGAACAAGGAGCACGACCGTGCTCCCAGTTGAATTCTGGAAAATGGCCACGCTGTTCAGCACGGCCGTGCAGGACAAAGAGCACGACCGTGTGATAACTCTTTGAATGAAGAGTTATTTAGATCCTTTTTACTGAGATTCTTTGCTATCCTTATTGTTTTAAGTTTGATTTCTTAGGGAAAATGTCATGTTGTACAAATTGGTGTTAAGGATAGTGAATATTAGCCTTTTGCTCCTGATTGCTCTATCATTGTCTAAAAGTTATGTGTCTTGGTGAGCAGGCAGTTTGCTGGAGCAAGGCTGAAGCAGGGGGATACAAGAGCTTGGTTGCTGCAGCAAGGACCACTTCTCAGTAGCATGGCGCTAAAGGACAAAAGATGACAAGGACACCTCTCATCTTTCCTAAAGGGCGCTGACGTTGTCGTTTTTAAGGAAACACATGCGCATAGGACCAACTGCCTTACATCATTTAGAATTTGGGCTAGGTTATTTTATGAATACTTTTGATTGTTGGCCCAAAATGGAATGAAAGACAATAGGGTTTAGTGCACTATAAAAGCATCTAGGAAACCCTATTGAAGGCAGAGGGGGAATATTCTGATTTTACAAATTGTCTATTTGAGAGCTGCGCTGAGCTTTCTTCTTCTTCCTGAGCTGCTGTTTCTGTGTGTTTACGTTCCTACATTGTAATGATTTCTTGCCCTTTATCTACATTTGTTCTTTGTAAGCTCACTATGAGCTAAACTCTTTAAGCTTTGGGTATGCAATTATAATGAATGTTTAGCTGAGTTATGTAATAACTGTGTTCGCATCTTCTTTTATCACGTATTTAACGCTGTTTAATTAAGAGTGATCAACTTGATTGAACATCTAGCTTATTTATTTTGGAAGAATTAAGTAAGTGGGAACTTGGTAAATGATAGAGGTTAAATCATTAATTGGAAAATTAATTGATGATGATTAGGCTAGAATAGCTATTCATGCCTCTAAGCTAGCTGGAACGAGCTTTAACTAGAGGGTGGCCTAATTAATCTGAATCTAGAAATAGAACAAAGTTAATGAATCTGACCCTGTAATGTTGGAAAACAAACTTTAATTTCCTGGAGCTAGATGCTAGAGCATAATTAGAGCATAATGATAGCTAAACATGAATTATGCTGCAACATACCCGAAGCTGATTTAATTATCTGAATACACAGATCTCTTCTCTCTTTCAATCTGTTTTGAGTTACCTTCAAGTTGTAACTTGTTTATTTTTTAGCATTAACATCTGTATTTTAATATGTCAGCATACAACAATATTTGGTTACTTCTTGCTAACTTTTGAACATATAATCTGAACTGAATTTTATTGCATCAATTTAATCCATGTGGGAACGATATCTGAACAAAAGTTCTATATTACTTGAGGCATTTGTGTATACTTGCACAAGCTTAAGAATAACTATTTTTAAGGCAACAAGTTTTTGGCGCCGTTGCCGGGGATTATGATTGATGCTAAAATTTTGCTTCTAGATTATTAGTTCTGTAGTTAGTGATACTAATACTCCTAGTGCTTTGCTGTAGCACAGGGTACTGCAACTGTATGCACAGGTTCTTATCACCTAATTATAGATTTGATCCAGAGATAGAAAGGACATTTAGAAGGCTTAGAAGAGGTCAAACATCTCAGACTGTACCTGAGTTGGTTCTGAATACTCCAATCAGTTCCACACCTGACTATTCTGGACCATTGTCCCCTGCTAAATCAGAAATGGCTGAAGAAGCACTTCAAGACAGCATGGCTATGGCTAATGACAAAAACTGTGCCATCAGGGGGTATGCAGTGTTTGACCCTGAAGCCATGAACACAGGGATAGTGAGGACACCCATCACTGCACCTCAGTTTGAATTCAAGCCAGTGATGTTCCAAATGTTGCAAACAATTGACCAATTTAATGGAGCTGCAACAGAGGACCCTCACTTGCACCTCAAACAGTTTCTGGATGTGGCAAGCAACTTCAAGATCCTAGGAATCACTGATGATGCATTCAGACTGCGATTATTTCCATTCTCTTTGGGAGGAAGGGCTAAAAGCTGGCTAAATTCCTTGGATGCAAATTCAGTTGATACTTGGAACAAACTTGCTGAAAAATTCTTGACCAAGTTCTTCCCACCAACTATGAATGCAAAGATGAGAACTGACATCACTTCATTCAGGCAGCATGAAGATGAACCACTATTTAAAGCATGGGAGAGATTTAAGCAACTCATTAAGAAGTGTCCCCACCATGGCATTCCATTTTGTATTCAAATGGAACACTTCTATAATGGAGTTTTACCTAACTCAAGGATGATGTTAGATGCCTCGGCTGGAGGCAGTCTCCTCACTAAATCCTACAATGAGGCGCATGCTCTGATAGAAGGTATAGCAGCTAACAGTTATCAGTGGCCAACATCAAGACAAGTTTCTGGGAAAGGCAATGCTGCAGTAGGAGCATATGAAGTAAGTGAAGTTGCAGCACTGTCAGCTCAAATGACCCCTTTAACCAATATGGTTAGGGGGATGACCATAGCGAATCAAGGAAATTCCTTTGCTCCACCCATAATGATTGAAGAGATGGTGACTGAACAAATCTACAAGGCAGATGTTGTATCATGTGTTTATTGTGGAGGAGATCATTTGTTTGAAAACTGTTCAGCAAACCCTGCTGCTGTCAACTATGTGGGAAACAACAATTATAGAGGCAATAATTCATTTGGAAATACAGGATGGCAGCAGTCACAACATCCTAATCTGAGGTATTCAAATTATAGCAATACACTGAAACCACCCTTTGGATACAATCAACAGCAGCAGCCTAGGCAGCAGCAACTTCAAGTGCAACAGAAAGCTCCAGATTCATCCCTAGAAGCTGTACTAAAGGCATTTATTACAGAAACCAAAGCTGGAATGAGAAACTTAGAAACCCAAGTGGGACAGTTGGCCAATGCAATCAATTTAAGACCGGCTGGTTCACTACTAGCATCTACTGAAGAACCTAAATCCTCTGGTTCTGGAGGAGGTAAAGACCAATGCAAGGTAATCCATTTGAGAAGTGGTAAAGATGTAGAAGTTGCAGATCCAAAGAAGAAACAAAAGGTGAATAACTCAGATTCAGAGAAGGAAAATTCAGAAGAAAATGTGGTAGCAGAGCAACCTGTAGTTGTTGAGAAAGTGCCTGATGCTGCAGCACAATCTGCTATGCCTAAATTGACTCCAAAAAGGCCTCCACCACCTTTCCCTCAGAGATTGAACAAAGCCCACCAGAGAAACAATTCAACAAATTTCTGGATGTGCTAAAACAGCTTCATATCAACATACCATTGGTAGAAGCTTTGCAACAGATGCCCAATTATACAAAGTTCATGAAAGATGTCCTCACTAAGAAAATAAGATTGGGAGAATTTAAAACTGTTGCTATGACTGAAGAATGCAGCATGATGTTGTAGAACAAGGTGCCAAGGAAAATGAAAGATCCTGGAAGTTTCACCATACCATGTTCTATTGGAGATACCTACTGTGGTAAAGCTTTATGTGACTTGGGAGCAAGCATCAACCTTATGCCCATGTCTATCTTCAAGAAGCTGGAAATTGGAAAAGCAAGGCCTTCATCTGTCACACTTCAGCTAGCTGACAGATCCATTGCATACCCAGAAGGAAAAATTGAGGATGTCTTGATTAAAGTTGATAAATTTGTATTCCTTGTGGACTTTATCATTCTGGATTTCGAAGCAGACAAAGAGGTCCCCATCATCCTCGGGAGACCATTTTTGGCAACAGGAAAAACCCTAATTGATGTGCAAAAGGGAGAACTCACCATGAGATTTAATGATCAGCATGTGACATTTAATGTTTTCAATGCTCTGAAATATCCTGATGAGGGCATGGAAGAATGTTCTCGCATTGAGACATTTGATGAGTTGGTGCAACAATAATTTCTGAAGAACCATAAATATGATGCTGCAGCATCAGTAGAAGATGAAAATCTTCCTGATGAGGATTCTGATAAACTACAGGACAGCAAGGCAGTGCAACATATTTGGACCAGAAAATATGAATCATTGGAGGTAACTGATGACACTGTGAAAGACAACATTCCTTCTATTGTTAAACCTCCATCCCTCGAATTGAAAGAATTGCCAAGTCATCTGAAATATGCCTACCTTGGTGATGATAATACTTTACCTGTTATCATCTCTGCTTCATTGAATGGGCTGCAAGAAGAACAATTGTTGTCAGCATTAAAAAGGCACAAAAAGGCAATATGGTGGCAAATAGCAGATATAAAGGGGATTAGTCCATCAATATTCATGCACAGAATTCTCTTGGAAGAAAACTCAAAGAATAGTATTGAAAGTCAGAAACGGCTGAACCCAATTATGAAGGAAGTAATCAAAAAGGAGATTATAATATAAAGTGGCTGGATGCAGGGATTATCTACCCTATCTCTGACAGTGTTTGGGTGAGTCCAATTCAGTGTGCACCTAAGAAAGGAGGTGTAACTGTCATCACTAATGAGAAAAATGAGATCATTCCCACAAGAACTGTAACTGGTTGGAGGATTTGTATGGAGTATAGAAAGTTGAACAAAGCCACAAGAAAAGATCATTTCCCCTTGCCTTTCATTGATCAAATGTTGGACGGACTTGCTGGAAATGAGTATTATTGTTTTCTGGATGGATACTCAGGGTACAACCAGATTGCTATAGCACCAGAGGATCAGGAAAAGACAACTTTCACTTGTCCTTATGGCACTTTTGCTTTCAGGAGAATGCCATTTGGCCTGTGCAATGCTCCCGCAACCTTCCAGAGATGTATGATGTCCATTTTCTCTGATATGATTGAGAAATCAGTAGAAGTATTTATGGATGATTTTTCAGTGTTTGGAGAAACTTTCCAAACCTGTTTAATAAATCTGGAACAGATTTTGGATAGATGTGAAGAAACAAACCTTGTGTTGAATTGCGAGAAATGTCTCTTCATGGTGACTGAGGGCATTGTGCTGGGGCATAGAATTTCCAGAAATGGCATTGAAGTGGACAAGGCAAAGATTGAAGTAATTGAAAAGCTGCCTCCTCCCACATCAGTTAAAGGAATTAGAAGCTTCCTAGGTCATGCAGGGTTTTACAGAAGGTTCATCAACGACTTCTCAAAAATATCTAAGCCATTGTGTCAGCTGCTGGAGCATGATAGGACTTTTGAATTTAATGCAGAATGCATGAAAGCCTTTGAACTTCTAAAGACTGCTCTTATCACTGCTCCCATGATTGTTCCACCTGACTGGGAGAAGCCTTTTGAGCTTATGTGTGATGCAAGTGACTATGTAGTGGGAGCAGTTCTGGGACAGGGGTACAACAGAATGTTACATCCAGTCTATTATGCAAGCAAAACCTTGATTGATGCTCAGATTAATTACACCACTACTGAAAAGGAGTTGCTAGCCGTAGTGTATGCTTTTGAGAAGTTCAGATCCTATCTTGTTGGAACAAAAGTGGTGGTATACACAGATGACTCTGCAATCAAATATTTAATTGACAAGAAGGATGCTAAACCAAGGCTGATCAGATGGGTGTTGCTATTACAAGAATTTGATCGGGAAATCAGAGATAAGAAAGGAGTAGAGAATCAAGTGGTTGATCACCTCTCAAGATTGCCAGAGGATGTTGCAGATCACAGAGGAACAGCCATTGAGGAATCTTTCCCTGATGAGCAACTGTTAGCAGTACAAAATGCTGCAGCACCTTGGTATGCTGATCTAATCAATTTTCTTGCTAGTGGTGTGATTCCTCCAGACATGAACTCTCAGCAAAGGAAGAGATTTTTCCATCAGGCCAAACAATACGTCTGGGATGAACCATACCTTTACAAAATGTGCCCAGACAATCTAAACAGAAGATGTGCTGCAGATGAAGAATTTCATGATATTCTGACTCAATGCCATGCTGCAGCATATGGAGGACATTTTGGTGGTATGAGAACTGCTGCCAAGGTTCTCCAATCAGGTTTATTCTGGCCTACCCTTTTTAAAGATGCACATGAATTTGTTAAACATTGTGATAGATGCCAAAGGATAGGGAACTTGTCCAATAAATATGAAATGCCTCTTAACACCATTTTGGAAATTGAACTTTTTGATGTATGGGGTATTGATTTTATGGGACCATTTTCCCCTTCCTTTGGCTACCTTTACATTCTAGTAGCTGTTGATTATGTGTCTAAATGGGTGGAGGCTGTGGCTACAATCAAGAATGATGCTAGGGTGGTGACAAAGTTTTTACAGAAAAGCATCTTTACTAGATTTGGAACCCCTAGAGCAATCATTAGTGATGAAGGAACCCATTTTTGCAACCAAGTTTTTTCCAAATTGCTTGCAAAATATGGCGTTAAGCATAAAGTTGCCACAGCCTATCATCCCCAGACTAATGGTCAAGCTGAGTTGACTAACAGGGAAATCAAAAGGATTCTGGAGAAAATGGTTAACACTAGTAGGAAGGATTGGTCATCACATCTGGATGAGGCACTGTGGGCTTATAGAACTGCATTCAAGACTCCTTTGGGGATGTCCCCATATAGACTGGTGTATGGGAAAGCTTGCCATCTACCCCTAGAGTTGCAGCACAAAGCTTTCTGGGCAACAAAGAAACTAAACTTTGATCTTCAATCTGTTGGAGCAGCATGTATGCTGCAGCTTAATGAAATGGAGGAACACAGACTGTTTTCATATGAAAATGCTGAAACCTACAAGGCAAAAATTAAGCTCTGGCATGATAAGAAGATACATCACAGATCCTTTCATGAAGGAGAGCAAGTGCTGCTATTTAACTCTAGGCTGAAGCTGTTCCCTGGTAAGCTGAAGTCAAGATGGTCCGGGCCATTTACAATTGTAAAAGTTTACCCACATGGAGCTGTTGATCTGTTGGATGCTGGTAGTGGAAGAGAATTCAAAGTTAATGGTCAGAGAGACAAGCATTATTTTGGTGAACCTGTAGATAGAATGAAAGTCACCACGAATCTTGATGATACTAAATGATGTTGCATCAAGGTCTGGCTGAGGACCTGGTAAACCAAGCGCTTATGGGAGGCAGCCCATAAATAAAGAAGCAGTAGTAAGGGCAGAAGTGAGTCAGGCTGCAGCATAAAACAAAATACTAGTTGCTCAAAAAAAAAAAAAACTTGAGGACAAGGACTATCTCCTACAAAAATTACCAATGTGGGGACCAGCTGGCCTTTTTGTCCGTTGTGAAAGGGAGGAAAGTGGACAGATTTAAGAATTTTTGAATTTTATTAAATGCCAAAAGATGTGGAGAGAGAAACCACTCTTCCGAAAACCTAACCCCCACCCACGCGTTCTCTACCTCTCTTTCTTCTCCATTCTTTTCTTTTCCCACGACTGCCACCCTCGGTAACCGCGACCTTTCTCTCATTTTACACTTTAAATAGACCACTCACCCTTCTTTCTCACTCAACCCATTCAAAGTCTTTTCTCCTTCTTCAACTCGTAACCCTAACATCCTCCCTTCCTATTCTTCAAGAAATCAACCCACCATGACTGCCAAGAAATCAAGCCGTGTGAAGCACAAAGCTGTGAAGAACACTGCACCACCCTCTTCTGACCCAACTGAAACCCTAACCAGCTGGGTTAGTGAAGAGGCTCAAGAAAACTATGAAAAAGAAACCCTCCACCGCAGTCTCCATCAAGAAAAAGGTTTCAAATATGGGAAAGGAGTGAACTTGGGTCTGCTCCCAGAGCTTGTAAGCGTGATTGATGCACATAAACAGAGGACCTTTGCTGAGCACAGAGACGGATTTTGTACACAAATGGTTAGGGAGTTTTAAGCAAATATTGAGTCTGACGCCCAACATTTGTGATTATGAGAGGAGGTAAGGTGTCTTTTTCTGCTAAGACAATTAATCAACATCTCGGTTTAGAGGAAGTTGAAAACGAGTATCAACAGACTCTGAAAGCTGCAACACCTGCCAAGCTGCAACAAATGAAGAAAGAACTAGCCCTTCCTGGTGCAGAATTCATACAACAGGCAGAAGGCCAACTCAAACTGCCTCGATCCATGTTGCAGCCTCTTGCAAAAATATGGTATCACTTCCTCAGATATTCTCTCTCCCCTACTTCTCATTTGAAAACTGTGGACAAAGAACGCCTGGTTTTACTCCACTGTATCTTGAACAAGAAAAAGATAAATGTGGGGGAGATACTCAAGACTCATATCACACTCTGTGCAATGAAGCAACAAGGTAACTTAATGTTCCCATGTCTTATCACTGATCTGTGTTTAGAGCAAGGAATAGAGTATAACCCTGGGGAGGGGCTAGAACTGAACAAAGGCCCCATTGATAGGAATTGTGTGTTGAGGATGTATTCAAATTCTGAGAAAGCAAGTGCTAGTGGTAGCAAGCCTCCCAGATCTAGCACCCCAGAGCAGCAGGATCGTTCTGGGATGCTGGAGCAGAAAGTAGAAGAATTGACAGCCATGCTGCAGCAACATATGCAGCATGAGAAAACTTTCTGACAACACTGTTTTTGTAAGTATCAATGGGAGAAACAGACAATGAAGCTCAATGGTTGGAAGCTTGAGACTCCAATCCCCCAGTTCCCCCAAGAAATTCTGCCACCTTTTGTTGAAGATGTCCGTGTAACACCCCAACAACAAAAATCTGCCTCAGATCCAGTGCCTGAGAACCCTGAGAAATCAGCCAACATTGATCCTGCCCACAGCTCTACTTCAGATGAAGATTGGATAGGTATTGCCCCATCTAAGCAGCAGCAATAAAAAGAAGATGAGGCTCCTGCCTCTAAAAAGAAGAAGTCTGCCTCTAAAACCTTACAGCAAGAGCAAGGGAGCAGTAAAAGACCCCATGCTGCAGCCTCTGCGAAAGTATCCACCACTACTGCAGTGGCATCAAATCCTCCCTCTGCATCAAAACCAGCAGAGGGCGCAAAGTCAGCTGTTGAGAAGGAGAGCCCAGTAACAAAAATTGCTGCTAGTTATGTTGCAGAGGAGGAAGAAGAGGAGGAAGACATAGTGCCTCTCTCCAAGAAGCTAAAGATGGTTGCACCCAATGTGGCTGTGAAGATTAAGAAGGAGAAGGTTGCTGCAGCATTGAGGGCAGAGGAGGTTAAAGCTGCTGCAGTAGAGGATTCTGACAAAGAAGAAGCTGCTGAAACAGAAGAAGAAGAAAAAGAAGAAGGAGCTGTAGAAAGCACTGAGGCTGAAGAAGAGAATGATGAAAGTGTTGAGACAGAGGCACAAGAAGAAAAAGCTGAGGAAGAGAAAGAAGAGGAGGAAATCCAGGTCACTGGAGCAACACAAGCCAAGGTGCCTTCCAAGAAAGGAGGCACCAGGAAGAGTTTGCATACCAGAGCTGCATAGGCTTGAAACAGAGCCATTGTGGATGCTGCAGTTCGCTGCAACATCCCACATCAGGATGCCCTAAACTCTCCACCCCATTCCCAGTTTAGTATTGTTTTCTTTTAAGTTTTCGTAACGTAGTGGTCACTAGGACCTGTTTTGTCTGTTTGTCTGTAGGACCATTAGGGCCATATTGTTTGACTTTTGATTAATGAATGGTTGTGCATGAATCCCACCCCTGTTTTTGATTCCAAATGATTAATGTTTAATTGGAAAAGGCATTTGGCCACCTTTGCTGAATCCAAATCTTTCTGTTTTGAATGAAACTCTTGCTGTCTAATCTACTGCACCAACTTGAATGTGATCACCAACACTATTGCACAGTTGTTAGAATAAAGGACATATGTGCTGCAGCATGAACATACAAATGTGAGCCTGAGTGACACTGTGCATATAAACCACACATGCATTTTCTGTAAGGTTTGCTTTGTTTCTGTCTGATCTTAGTACATATGATTGCACACACTGTATGCTTGAGGCATTCTTCTTGTTATTTTTTTTTGCTTAGCAGAGCCTGAATAAGCCCACCCAACTGATACAATTGCCCCTAGTTACCCCTTTTGAGCTTTGGCCATTTCTTGACATGCTAGTACATTACAAGCCATAGCCCGGAAAAACAAAATTCACCCACAAGGTAGCTCTAGAGGATGCTTTTGTAGCTAGTCTTGAAATAAGTTTTGGGAAACCTTGAGGACAAGCTTCTGTTTAAGTTTGGGGGTACTGTGCTGCATCACATATGTATGCTGCAGCAAGGCTGTAAATAAATCATTCAAGGATAGGCAGCCAGCAAATCAAAAAGTCATAAGTAATGTGAAGCTGTCAGCCCTTGTCTGTGTGTAGTTCTGTGTTTGTTTTGATTATGATAGATTCTCATCAAATCTATATCAGGGATGCATGTTTGTGGTAAAGAGTGAAAGGTCTAAAGAGAGGGTGAGATGCAGAACCAACTGTTGATAGAGATATATGCTGCAACATGTGTTAATCTATTTGAATCAGTGTGTAGCAGTTGTTGTTGAGAGCAGAATAGACAGAGCAGTTTGATTAGGTAATTAGATGTGGATTTCTGGATGGGGAGTTGAAAGATGGACAAAGCGGGGGGTACTTGCTTGTCATTCATTAATTAGGAGTATTTTGGTTTTCTTGGTATGTTTCTTTTTCATTACTTGAGGACAAGCAATGGTTTAAGTTTGGGGGTGTGATAACTCTTTGAATGAAGAGTTATTTAGATCTTTTTTACTGAGATTCTTTGCTATCCTTATTGTTTTAAGTTTGCTTTCTTAGGGAAAATGTCATTTTGTACAAATTGGTGTTAAGGATAGTGAATATTAGCCTTTTGCTCCTGATTGCTCTATCATTGTCTAAAAATTATGTGTCTTGGTGAGCAGGTAGTTTGCTGGAGCAAGGCTGAAGCAGAGGGATACAAGAGCTTGGTTGCTGCAGCAAGGACCACTTCTCAGTAGCATGGCGCTAAAGGACAAAAGCTGACAAGGACACCTCTCATCTTTCCTAAAGGGCGCTGACGCTGTCATTTTTAAGGAAACACATGCGCATAGGACCATCTACCTTACATCATTTAGAATTTGGGCTAGGTTATTTTATGAATACTTTTGATTGTTGGCCCAAAATAGAATGAAAGAGAATAGGGTTTAGTGCACTATAAAAGCATCTAGGAAACCCTATTGAAGGCAGAGGGGGAATATTCTGATTTTACAAATTGTCTAGTTGAGAGCTGCACTGAGCTTTCTTCTTCTTCCTGAGCTGCTGTTTCTGTGTTTTACGTTCCTACATTGTAATGATTTCTTGCCCTTTATCTACATTTGTTCTTTGTAAGCTCACTATGAGCTAAACTCTTTAAGCTTTGGGTATGCAGTTATAATGAATGTTTAGCTGAGTTATGTAATAACTGTGTTCGCATCTTCTTTCATCACGTATTTAACGCTGTTTAATTAAGAGTGATCAACTTTTGGAAGAATTAAGTAAGTGGGAACTTGGTAAAGGATAGAGGTTAAATCATTAATTGGAAAATTAATTGATGATGATTAGGCTAGGAATAGCTATTCATGCCTCTAAGCTAGCTGGAACGAGCTTTAACTAGAGGGTGGCGTAATTAATCTGAATCTAGGAATAGAACAAAGTTAATGAATCAGACCCTGTAATGTTGGAAAACAAACTTTAATTTCCTGGAACTAGATGCTAGAGCATAGTTAGAGCATAATGATAGCTAAACATGAATTATGCTGCAGCATACTCGAAGCTGATTTAATTATCTGAATACACAGATCTCTTCTCTCTTGCAATCTGTTTTGAGTTACCTTCAAGTTGTAACTTGTTTATTTTTTAGCATTAACATCTTTATTTTAATATGTCAGCATACAACAATATTTGGTTACTTCTTGCTAACTTTTGAACATATAATCTGAATTGAATTTTATTGCATCAATTTAATCCCTGTGGGAACGATATCTGAACAAAAGTTCTATATTACTTGAGGCATTTGTGTATACTTGCACAAGCTTAAGAATAACTATTTTTAAGGCAACACTGTGCTCAATAGGAAGCACGACCGTGTTCACTTAAAGGGCAGCACGCCCCTCACGTGTTTAAGCACGACCGTGCTGGGGTTTAAGCACGACCGTGCTCATCCCTCCTGGACAGAATCAGAATTAAAGAACTTTATGGGGTTTCAAACCCCATTCCCCCAATAGTGATAAGTTGATTAGACAACTTGGCTAATGTCCTCTAAAGATAATTAAGATGACGAGATGGTGAGGTGTTGAGTTTGATAAGTCGGTGCCCATTGGGTACCGCAAGCTGATGAGTTATGCCTTGACCCCGCGATTTGGGTGTAAGGTGTTGTGTACCTTGGTGGCCGAGAGTTTGTCCCAGGTGTTGCGGTTGATTCCGCTAAAGTCCTTAGGTAGATTCCGCGAGGCAAGTTGTTGCGGTCGATTCCGTTGTTATCTTCAGTTGATTCCGTTGGAGTTATGGAGGTGGTGTTGCCATTGTTGTTGTGTTGCATACGCATTGCATCGGAGTTGTTGTTTAGGGATGTTCGACATAGGGGAGGTCGTCCTAGAGTACCGCAATCTGGCCATCAACAGTTGGAGTAGATTCTCCTTGCACCCCCGTGATGAGGCATTCGTTGGTTTGATGCGTTGGCTATCCAAGGAGTAGATTCTCCGGTGTTGAGTAGATTCTCAATGTGGATATTTAACTCCGAAGTCGTCCATCCCGAGTTTAGTGGATCCACATGCATTGTTGGTTTAGCGGAGTAGGATTGCATTGCACTACATGACATGATGAATGTTGATGTTGTTGATTTACTTTACTTCCTACTTCCTTGCTATTATGATTACATGATTCTTACTCCCTACGTTGTTTGTTTGTTTGTTTGTTTGTTGTCGACCGGATTGGCACCTTGCAGAGGAGTACGAGCAGCATGGAGAGGAGTGACTTTGAGGAGCCGCCACTCATAGTTAGGGCTTATTTATTTGTTTAGTTAGTTATTTCAGTTGTATTTTCGAGGATGTGTTTCCGGAACGGTTATACCAGCTCTGAGTTGAAACATCGGGGTTGGGTTATTTTTTTGGTTATGTTTTTATTTGTTTAAACTTGTTTTATTTTCCGCGTTGTAAACTGGTTTATGTGAGACTTTTCTACCCATGAGCAATTGTTTTATTTTATTTAGTAAAATGCATGTTTTTCCTTTTAATTGTTTTTATATTAAATGGCTTATAACATGCGGGGTAGAAGGGTGTCATATTTAGTGGTATCAGAGTAGTTCGGCCCTGTCCGGACGTGGTATGAGTCTGTCGTGAGTCTGTTGTGTGACTCTTGTTTGGATTATCTATACTTGTTATATGTTTAAGTTAGTTGCCTATCGCTTTTACCCGCTTAAGTTCTGTACTAAGGTAGCGTTTGGTATCTGGAATGTTTTATTCCCTGGCAAACTACATTCCTGGGAATGTGATTCCCGGGAATAAAGTTTTCCCACTTTCACACATGGTAATAGAGTTTTCCCAAGTTTATAACTATCATTCACTAATTTTATTCCCGGGAATCTTTTATGCCTGGGAATAAATTTTTAAAACTTGTAGCAAACATCGAAAAACTTTATTCCCATGCCAACATTTCCGGGAATACTTTTTTGAAACTTGTACCAAACGCTACCTAAGAGTTGTTTCTGGACATATACAGGAACTAATGGCCGATAGAGGACGTAAAGATCAGGTGATTGCTGACGCATTGGCACTCCTAGACAATGCTATTGGACAGGTTAACCCTAACAACTAGAGGCGTAAGATCCGAACCTATGACCCGATGAACCTGACAATCCAAACCAAACCAATTAAATTGGTTCGGATTTTTTTGATGTTCGGGTCCGAACCAAACCAAACCAAACTAAACTTGATGATGATTGGTTCGGTTCTCGGGTTCAAGGATTTTGGAACCAAACCAAACGGAACCGAACCAATTACTATATTTTAATATTTACATATATATTTTAATATTTAATATTTATTATATATTATATATTAATTTTTATGTATATTTTAATAGTTTAATATTTATTATATGTATTTTTATATATATTTTAATATTTATATATATTTTGAAATTAAATAATTTTCGGGTTCGAACCGAACCAAACCGAACCAACCCGTTCTTAATTGGTTCGGTTTGGTTCGGATTTTGTAGGAAAAAATGTCAAAACCGAACCGAACTATTTTTTATTGATTCGGATTTTTTTCTCATCTAAAACCAAACCAAACCGACCCGTTACACCCCTACTAACAACAATGGTGGGCCAGCTGAGTTCCAGGGACTGGATAGGTTCCAGTGGAACAACCCTCCGTCGTTCAAGGGAGCGTATGATCCGGAAGGAGCTTTGCTGTGGACGAGGGAGACTGAGAAGATCTTTCGAGCCATGGATTGCAACGATCAGCAGAAGTTCATCTTTGCTACCTTCATGTTGACCGAGGAGGCGGAGCATTGGTGGGATAACTACTGGCAGAGGATGTAGGCTGAGGCATAGTGGTTACTTGGGCTGTGTTCAGATAGAGGTTTCTGGAGAAATACTTCCCAGCAGATATCAGGGACAAGAAAGAGATGGAGTTCTTGTCTTTGAGGCTGGGGTCACTGTCAGTCGGTGACTGTGCGGCCAAGTTTGAGGAGCTGGCTAGGTACTACACTCCTTACCAGCATGAGACAGATGACCGCTCTAAGTGTGTCAAGTTTGAGACTAGACTCAGACCCGAGATCAAGCAGGCCATCAGCTACCAGGAGATCAGAGTTTTCCCTATTCTGGTCAACAAATGCAGGATTTATGAGGATGCCAGTCAGTTCAGAGTTGCCAGTTCCAGAGGATCGGATAGTCAGAGTGGCAAGAGGACTGATCAAAGAGACAAGGGCAAGCAGCGGTATGCTCCGACGGGCAAGGACTTCAAGCAGAGTAGAAGGAAGCCACAGTTTCAATAGAATAGCTTCCGGGGTGGGTTCTTTGATGCCCCTAGAGCTATGAGGTGTGGTAAGTGTGGAGCACCGAACCATTATTCGTCCCAATGCAAGGAAACACAAGTCATTTGCTTCAAATGTGGCAAGCCTGGACACATTAGCCGTGAATGTGAAGGAGCCAAGGCCGAGCCTCCCAGCACTAGCAAGCATCAGAAGTCTCAAGCCAACAGACTGAAGACCACTGGAAGAGTCTTTACTCTTAGTGGAGCCGAAGCCTCCGATGACTTGATCCAAGGTACATGTTTTATTGATGGAACTCAATTAACTGTATTGTATGATTCGGGTGCTACTCACTCGTTTATATTGTATGATAGGGTCAAGAGACTTGAATTGTCTGTTACTTTTCTTGAGTTTGATTTGTTGGTTTCTACACCCACAAATAAACTTGTTTCCACTTCTTATGCATGCAAGAACTTTCATATAGTCATAAATGATAAAACTTTTGTTGCCGATCTTGTATGCTTACCTTTGAAAGACCTGGATATTATTCTGGGCATGGACTGGTTATCTTCCAACCATGTCCTCCTGAACTATTTTGATAAAACCTTGATTTTTGGAACTCCAAAGGAGTCTAAGAATCCGGACCTTCTCTCTGCCAGCCAAGTTCAAGCTTCGATGAGAGACGAAGCCTAAGTATACATGATGTTAGCTTCCCTGGAAGTAGAGAGCAGCCCTCCTAATATCGCCAGCGTGCCTGTTGTGCGGGAATTTCCTGAAGTGTTCCTGGGGAATGTTTATAACTTACCCCCAGAGAGAGATGTTGAGTTTACCATAGACTTAGTGCCTGGCACCAGGCCAATCTCCATAGCACCCTATAGAATGTCTCCTCTAGAGCTAGCTAAGTTGAAGGAACAGTTGGAGGACCTGATGAAGAAGCAGTTCATTAGGCCGAGTGTGTCTCCGTGGGGAGCGCCTGTGTTGGTGAAGAAGAAGGATGGTAGTATGAGGTTGTGTGTCGACTATCGGCAGCTCAACAAGGTGACCATAAAGAATCAGCATCCCCTGATGATCTTATGGACCAGTTGATGGGCACTTGCGTCTTTTCGAAGATAGATTTGAGGTCAGGGTACCATCAGATTCGAGTTAAGTCTGAGGACATCCTGAAGACAACATTTAGGACCCGATACGGTCACTATGAGTACTTGGTTATGCCCTTTGGTGTCACCAATGCTCCTGCGGTCTTCATGGACTACATGAACAAGACCTTTCACCCTTACTTAGATAAGTTTGTGGTGGTGTTTATAGATGACATCTTAGTGTACTCCAAGAGTAAGGAGGAACATGAGGAACACCTGAGGGTTGTACATCAAAGAGATAGTTAGGCTTCATGGTGTACCCTCTAGCATAGTTTCAGATAGAGACCCGAGGTTTACCTCTAGGGTTTGGAATAGTTTGCAAGAGGCTTTAGGGACAAAGCTTAGGCTTAGTTCAGCTTACCACCCATAGACTGATGGGCAGTCTGAGCGGACCATCCAGTCCTTAGTGGACTTGTTGAGGGCTTGCGTGTTACAACAGTCTGGAAGTTGGGACAAGTTTTTGCCCCTGATAGAGTTCACCTACAACAACAGTTTCCATTCCAGCATTAGGATGTCACCTTATGAAGCTCTGTATGGGAGGAGATGTAGGACACCCTTGTGTTGGAGTGAACCTAGTGATATTGTGGTGCTAGGGCCAGAGATAGTTCAGGAAACAACAGAGAAGATCAGGTTGGTTCAGGAAAAGATGAGAGTTGCACAGAGTAGGCAAAAGAGCTATCATGATAAAAGGAGGAAGGCGCTCGAATTCCAGGAAGGCGATCATGTATTCTTGAGAGTTACCCCGACGACTGGGGTTGGTAGAGTGATGAAGGCGAGAAAACTTACTCCGAGGTTCATTAGTCCTTACCAGATCCTTAAAAGAGTCAGCGATGTCGCCTACCAAATAGCCTTACCCCCGTTCATGTCAAATCTCCACAATATTTTTCATGTGTCCCAACTCAGAAAGTACATTCATAATCCTAGTCACGTGATAGTACCCGACGCTATACAGTTGAAAGAGAACTTGACATTTGAGGTGTTACCCCTTCGAGTCGAGGACAGGAGGGTGCAGCAGCTAAGAGGCAAGGAGATTCCTTTGGTCAAAGTGGTTTGGAGTGGGGCAACTGAGGAAAGTGCTACCTGGGAGCTGGAGAGCAAGATGATGGAGGCGTACCCACATCTTTTCCCATGAGGTACGTGAAAATTTCGAGGACGAAATTTTTATAAAGGGGGTGGAATTGTAACACCCCGTTTTTCGGAAGTGTTTTACAAAGTTGTTTTGGTTAAAGGCTTAGTGGGATTTTTGGCTTAAAAATCCCTTTCTGGTATATGAGCACGCTCGTGCTTAAAGTCAGAAGCGTGTTTCTGATTTTAAGTAGAGCACGACCGTGCTCAACAGTGAGCACTCCCGTGCTCAATATGCTGACCGCGTCTCGGTGACGCTAAGTTGAGTACGATCGTGCTCAAGTCCGCGTTTTATATATGTGCACAGAACCGAGGGTTATAATTTTTAACCCTACTTTTGGTGGCTGCTAACCCTGGTCCGGCTGACACTGTGTTCTTACCTGTTTCCACTAAACTCAGTCAGTTCTTGGAGTTTTTGGAGCCGTTGAGGAACCTTGTGCATCTAGTTTGGTTTAGAGGTAACGGTCTCTTTCCCCTTTTCAGTTCTTTTTGGTCTTCTGGTTTGGAAAACTAATGATTGATTCTGTTCTGGTTGTTCAAGGCTTGTTGAGTGTGAACTGCTTAAAGGGGAGGAACCGGTTGCTCTTAGGACGCTGTTAGAGAGCTACCTTCAATCCAGGTATGGGGAGAAGGGTAGTGTACTCATAAGCTTGGGGTTAGGGTAAAGTAAAGGGGTTCCCATAACCCCGTTTGATACATGTTTTGTATGATTTAAATGTCTAAATGCCCTATTATGTTAACATGATGATTGGCTGATATGTGTTGTGAATTGATATGTGTTTTGATATTTATATGAATATGATGGTATGTTCATGAATGTTGTGATGGTTAAATCATGCGGCTGATGTAGTGATTACGTTGAGTTAATGTTGATGAGTTTTAATCCTTAAAATCGTGTTGTTAATGGACTATAGGATTAATGGAATTAAAAACCCTAGAAATTGGTTAAGGTTTAAGTCTCTGTTCCTGCTCAGAACAGCACTGTCTCGTGATGAGCACGACAGTGCTGAACAGGGAGCACGACCGTGCTCCCAGTTGAATTCTAGAAAATGGCCGCGCTGTTCAGCACGACCGTGCAGGACAAAGAGCACGACCATGCTGCTGAGCACGACATTGCTCAATAGGAAGCACGATCATGCTTCACTTAAGGGGCAGCACGCCCCTCACGTGTTTAAACATGACTGTGCTGGGGTTTAAGCACGACCGTGCTCACCTCTCCTGGACAGAATCAGAATTAAAGAACTTTAAGGGGTTTCAAACCCCATTCCCCCAATAGTGATAAGTTGATTAGACAACTTGGCTAATGTCCTCTAAAGATAATTAAGATGACGAGATGGTGAGGTGTTGAGTTTGATAAGTCGGTGCCCATTGGGTACCGTAAGCTGATGAGTTATGCCTTGACCCCACGGTTTAGGTCTAAGGTGTTGTGTACCTTGGTGGCCGAGAGTTTGTCCCAGGTGCTGCGGTTGATTCCGCTAAAGTCCTCAGGTAGATTTCGCGAGGCAAGTTGTTGCAGTCGATTCCGGTGTTATCTTCGGTCGATTCCGTTGGAGTTGTGGAGGTGGTGTTGCCATTGTTGTTGTGTTGCATATGCATTACATCGGAGTTGTTGTTTTGGGATGTTCGACATAGGGGAGGTCGTCCTAGAGTACGACGATCTAGCCATCCACGGTTGGAGTAGATTCTCCTTGCACCCCCGTGATGAGGCATTCGTTGGTTTGATGCGTTAGCTATCCAAGGAGTAGATTCTCCGGCGTTGAGTAGATTCTCAATGTGGATATTTAACTCCGAAGTCGTCCATCCCGAGTTTAGTGGATCCACATGCATTGTTGGTTTAGCGGAGTAGGATTGCATTGCACTACATAGCATGATGAATGTTGATGTTGTTAATTTACTTTACTTCCTACTTCCTTGCTATTATGATTACATGATTCTCACTCCCTACGTTGTTTGTTTATTTGTTGTCGGCCTGATTGACACCTTGCAGAGGATGACGAGCAGCCCAGAGAGGAGTGATTCTGAGGAGCGACCACTCATAGTTAGGGCTTATTTATTTGTTTAGTTAGTTATTTCAGTTGTATTTCCGAGGATGTGTTTCCGGAACGGTTATACCAGCTCTGAGTTGTGACATCGGGGTTGGGGGTTTTTTTTGTTTTGTTATGTTTTTATTTGTTTAAACTTGTTTTATTTTTCGCGTTGTAAACTGGTTCATGTGGGACTTTTCTACCCATGGACAATTGTTTTATTTTATTCAATAAAATGCATGTTTTTCCTTTTAATTGTTTTTATATTAAATAACTTATAACATGCGGGGTAGAAGGGTGTCACAGTATACATTACATACGACTTATGTTATTTATTATTATTTTTTTATTACAAATCGTGTTTATCAAATACGACTTTGGTATTTATATATGTTTTTTAAATTTTTTACCTTGAAATACGACTTCAATATTTTATTTTATTTTTAAACAAGTCGTATGCAAGAATCACGACTTCAGCTTTTCAATATTTTCTTGCAATTTTTTAGCTTTTGCTTTTTGCATATATTATGAGTTCATAAACAGTTATTTTTCAGAAACAAATTTAAACAATAAGAGTATTTTTACGAGAAATATAGTGTGACTAATTACGAGCATTTAATGGTAATGGTAATGATATCAATCAGTGGCAGATTCAGGACCTCGATTCAGTGGAGGAAATTTAATTAAAAATAATTAGGGTTCAATATGTTTTTAGTCCCTCGTTTTTTACAAAAGTTCGGTTTTAGTCCCTCTTTTGAAAAATGTACTTTTTTAGTCCCCCGTTTTTTAAAATGTGTCGGAAATGGTCCCTGCACCATACTTCCATTTGAAAACCGAGGGACTAAAACCGAACTTTTGTAAAAAATGAGGGACTAAAAATGTGTTTTGTCAAAATTGAGGGACTAAAAAATATTGGTGCAGGGACCATTTCCGACATATTTTAAAAAACGGGGGTCTAAAAAAGTATATTTTTCAAACGAGGGACTAAAACCGAACTTTTGTCAAAAATGAGGGACTAAAAACATATTTAACCCAAATAATTATTATTATTATTATCATGCATATGAAGATAAAGATATATATATATTAAAATCTTAAAATTTTGAATTAAAGTAGCATGTATTATGAGTGTAAAAAGTTTTACACTGACATCCACTCATATTTTGATACGTGTATTTTTATTTTAATAACTAAGAAATAAATTATAATAATGTTGATTTATTAAGATATTATTATATGCTAGTGTGAAAATCCTTTACGCGACAATGCATAGAAATTAAACTCTAAAATTTAATATATCTAAGGATTAAAGTAGTATACAATATCAGTATAAAAATTGTTTTATACCGACATTCACTAACATTTTAACATGTGTGCTTTTATTTTAATAACTAAGAAAGAGAAATAACAATAATACTAATTTGTTAAAATATTATTGGATGTCAGTGTAAAAATCGTTTACACTGACAATGCATAAAAATTAAACTTTATATCTAATCAAATAAATTACATACCTTATAGAATTTAATTGGTATACACTGACAGTGTAAAGCTTTTTTACAATATCAACTAATAAGAAATTGACACACCATTAAAAATGTTTAACTCTTTATCTAACTGCCTTAAAAGTCATCAATTCTATGATTTCTTGATTGATTGTCAGTATAAAATTCTTTACACTCACAGTGCATAAAAATTGAACTCTATATAAGGCATACGACTTGGCCTTTCTTTTAAAAAAAATTAAATAATAAATAAGTCGTAAGCCAAAGATACGACTAACTAGAATATTTAAAAAAAAATTTGAAAAGATTGAAGTCGTATCTTCTAGACACGTCTTGTAAGAAAATATGATAAAAAAATAAGTCGTATGTGATGTATACGACTCTCTTACTTTTTATTTTATTATATAAATATAAAAATAATTCGTGGGTAGTGTTTACGACTTTAGACTTGATTTCATTACCCCCACTTACGACTTACCCTAATTCCGTAATTATTTTAAAAAGTACACCATTCACATAATTGCACTATCAAATTATACTCGTTGAGTAAAAAAGCCTTATTGTGAACTTGTGACAACATAATTAATTAATTATATTAAAGTGTTAAAATTAATTATTTAAATCAATTCAAATAATTTAATTATTTGAATTAAATGAATTATTTGAAATAAATTAATTAATTGAATTAAAATATATAGAAAAATAAAATTAATTAAGTAATTTAGTTTCTTGACTAGATTAAAATTAAAAATTAAATTAAATTTTATAAGAAATTAAATTCAAACAATATAAAATTATGTATTTAGTTCAATGACATTTTTGTCCTTTCAAAAATAATAATATTTCTCTCTTCTCAGTTTCTATTCAACTAAACAAAAAGGATAGAGACAAACCACTTCTTTCTCTTTGATTTCTCTCATAATTCTCTTGTACCAAACAACACATCAAATATACTCTATTTCTAACATCTTTCTTTCTTCTCATGGTCTTTCTCACCTCTTTCTTTCTTCACACTTTCTTCTCACAACCAAACATACAGTTAGATCTAAATCTACTCTAATAAATCAAAGTTGGTTACATTCTTACTTGCTCGTTTTACACTTAAATTTAATTTAGATGAGTCTTATTTATCAATCCTGTGTGGTGTACATTTTTTTTTCTATCTATTACAATAAGTTTTTATTCGGAGAATGCTAACAAGTTTCCTAAGAGTATTGGTTAAGGAATCAATAAAAAAAAGTTTTTATTAAAAAGTGATGCATTCAATACTTTAGTAAATGTTATCTTTAAGTTTTCAATAAACAAAATTACTTACCACCACTTAAATGGCACATTTATTAGTAAAAAAATCAATCTGGACGTTAAATTACGAGTTAATAGAATATATTGCTTATTATTCTTGTTCTTCGGATTAAGAGGATCTGAGGGTGTACTTTTGCATGTTAAGGGATGAGGCACCCGTCTTTTGTGCCTGCCACTATCAAATATAGCAAATCTTAGTAGTTTGGTTTATATATATATATATATATATGGTTTTTCTAACCTATGCAATGTTGCATAGGATAAGTCTTATTAATTATCTACTATCACCTCACTTTTAATTAATTTTGACAATCTAATTAATTATGATTTTATTGAAAAAAATCAAATATCTCTCTTCTATTTAATTGTTTGGATTCACCTCCCTATATCAATATCTCTTCCCACCAAAAACTAATTACCCAATATTTCCCACAAAAATTAATAACTATTTGATTTTTATTTTTTTAAGTGTAATTCCTCTCTCATCCAAAGAATCCCCTCAACAAAAATTAAACGTTTTTTTTGCACATATTTTTGGTTTTAATAAAGGGAAAAAATTTATTTTATTTTCATCTCTTTCTCTTTCTCATTTTCCTTTTTTATTTATTTATCATTTTATAACTTTCTAAATAGGGAAAAAGGCAACGCAACAGGAAAACTGTAACAATATCATAAGAAAATCTTATTTGCAATATATATATTCAAGAATATATGCAAAACAGGAGACTATCTTTGGAGGACCCATGTCTGCCATTAAATCATATCAAATATGTTTAGTAGCGACCTTTTCCAGATTTAATTAATCATAATACCAAACAAACTAACTTTGTTGCGTAAGAAAGACAAAGCCAAAGAATTAACAGATAAAGTGTAAGTGGCACAAGAGGAAGCTGAATACTATCTTTAACTAATTGTTAAGCAAACCAATCAAACTTTATAGTAAGAATCCGAGGGGATAATGTCTAGCTTTTCATTCACAAATTGATTAATTAACAGCTTGCGACTAATGTGGAACAATATCATCCAACGTTCTTTGTTAGATTCTATTTTTATTTTTTTGATAAGCCCTTTGTTAGATTCTATTGAAATCAGCGAAAAATATATAATAATCAATAATCCCTTTTCTCGGATCTGTACAGTTAATTATAATTATTGCTGAAAAGAAAAATTAAAAGAAAAAGAAAATGTTGAGGACACTGATTAAAGAATAATTTTTTTTTAAAAAAGTTATATATTTAATTTTTTGAGAAGTGATATATATAGTTTTTTTACGAAAAGTTTTTTTTTTAAATTTTTTTAACTAGGTACTGATTTGCAATATCCAAAGAAAAAAAAAATCCAAAATAAAAAGATTTACTCACTTTATTAGGTGAATTATTATTCCGCTTTGCTGTCAAACAATGAACGTAAAAGGAGAGTTAAGCGTCCTAAGCAACTTAATTAGTCAATAAAAGGTGTCATTTTTCTATTAACTTAATTATTAAAGGAAAGTTGTATGATTTAACCGCTTAAGTTGATGTGTACACAGTAACCCGCACTATCTATTGACTAAAATGTGGAAAAGACTGAAGATGTCTATTTATTAAGGATAAAAGCAGATGGATTTGTGGTAAAGAGACAGAAAAAATTCGCATAAATCACTAAATCATATTCATAACTGTAGAGTCAAGTAAAAGAATAGGGACAAAAGTATATTGTCATTAATTTTTAAATAACAAAAGTTAATAGTTTTTTTTATAAGCACAAAAGGTATTGGTTGATTAAACTAATTACTAAAATTCCTGTATATTTTAATTTACCTATAAGTCAGAATTGGTGTGATGAAATATATTATTTATGCACAGACCATGACCTAAACGGGAGCTCAGAAGAAAAAATGAAAAATGACACCATTACTCGAATTCAGACACTGTTATATTTCTTCTTTTCGAAAATGAATATGCGTTGGCTGGGGATTGTCAACAGAATTAAGGACATGCATGATAACGATAAAATGAAATACGCGAAAAGAAAGCAATTGTTAAAAATACATATTTTCATTTTTTTTTATTTTTTTATGGATTTAATTAATTTGTACTCTCAGGGTAAAATATTCAAAAAAAAAATTTTTAATAATGAAAAGTTTAGGTGAGTTGGGTCCCGGGGGCTCACCAGGGTCGGGGCAGGCCTCAGGGCTCAAAGAGCGCTTACAGAGGTACTTACATATTACCCACTAACGAGATCCTCACATCGGTAGCGAGATTCGAACTCACAACCTTGTGGGTTATGAGCCTTATCCTTACCAACTGGACCAACCTTCGTTGGCAAATATTCATTTATGCCATTCAAAATAAATTATATTATCATTAAAAATATTTGATTCTTATCACAATTATCTTAATAGTCATCCATATAATGATTTGTGGTTGATTAACTATATAATTTTTTTAACATCGATTATATATCAATTTTTTTTTTTATTTAGTCAAAACATATACTGACTAAGAAAAGGCACGATCTGTTTATTGAGTTGTATTATTTCAATACCTTTATATGAGTTGATATTTTACCGATATTTATACATAATATAGTAATCTTCAGGGCCGTCCCTGAGATTTTGGGTGCCCTGTGCAAACCGAGAAATTGGTGCCCCTTTTTTATAAGCCATATATATATAGTATCAAAAGCAGACAAAGTGATGCATAAAAACTAGCCATTAATTATTTTAATACAACCCCGAGTGAAATAAAATATAATCGAGAAAAGGAAAAGATTGCAGTAACAAATTATAATAGAATTACACCAAAAATATTTATACTTATATATAACCCGAAAATGTTGTTACAGCATCCCTACACCAGTAATATCCTCCACTGATAGCAAATGAAACACAAGAGCTGAAGTCTGAAGAAAGAAGTCGATGCCCTATTAATCTCTGAATATTGTCCTCCTTGCATTCTTTACTGCAAAATCATTAATAATTTGTTCATAGTCAAAGTTCTTTAAAAAATCATTTTCAATAGAAATCAAAGCAAGGCTGTTTAATCTATCTTGCAACATATAGTATATCGCAAATAAGATTTTAACAATTTTAATTTAGAAAAACTTCTTTCAGCAGATGCAACAGTAACATGGATAGTTAATATTATTCTGTAAGCTATGAATGCATTAGGAAAACAATTAAATGTCTTCAATGAACTCAATATCATAAAACTTGATTTTGATTCAACTGTTAAAACCTCTCTAATGACTTTTAATTCTTCAAATAGAATTTCACCATCAAGATCATAAGAATCACCATATTTTAGATAAGTTTCAAGTTTTTTGCAACATAATTTCTAGTCCTTATCAGAGAATGACCTAAGCCTTTCAATACTAAACAAAAACCCAAAAATTTCCTCATATGTGCTATATTGCTCAAATCTTCTATTAAGTGAGCCAATTGCTTGATCTACAATATATATAAAATAATGAATTCTAAAAGACTCCTCGGCAGATTCAACATTTGATTGTCTGCATTCAGAGGAATTTTCATCATTGCGTTTCTTTCTACGAATTTGACGTTTTTGAACAAACACACAATCAATCTCCATTCATTTGCAATTATTTCAACACTAACAATAACATTTGGAAATCCAGTTTCTCTATATTTTTCCAAGTACTTAATCAACCCTTTTACTAGTTCTATAGCCACATCAATACGCATGTCTTTTTTTTTTTTTTTGCAAACTTTTGTTAACTTCATTAACAGCGGATAACAGCTCAAACCAAATAACCATAGCTAGTAAAAACTCAAAGTTCCCAATTCCATGATTTGCTAAAGATTCGGCTTCACTCCTAATTTTTGAATCATTATCTTGTTCAACTAGTTGAAGTAAAGCTTCTCTTATGTCTGAAGCTTGAGTTTTAACTGCATACACACTATTTATATGACTTTCCGAACGTGTTTGTGACAATGGTTTAATAGTTAAACATTTCACATTATCTCTTAAAATTTTCCAATGCTTTGTGGAATGAGAAAATACAGTGTAAATAAGTTGTAGCACCCCAAAAAAATCTTTAGCTTTAGTAAAAGAATTTGCAATGTCACAAAGTGTCAAGTTAAGGCTATGACAACCACATGGTGTGTATAATGCTCTAGGATTTATATCCAATAATTGTTTTTGTACACCTTGGTGTTTTCCTTTCATATTAGATCCATTATCATACCCTTGCCCTCTCACATTATTAATATCAAGGTCAAGAGTTTCTAAAATATTTTGTAATTCTTCAAACAAACCTTGACCTGTTGTATCATAAACTTTCAGAAATTCAACTAAAAACTCTTCAATTTTTATTGGACTTGTAGAAACATCCACACAACGTAGTATGAGAGTCATTTGTTCTTGGTGACTTACATCAGGAGTGCAATAAAGAATCACCGAAAAATATTTTGCATCTTTAATTTTTTTTATTATTGCACTTTTAACTTCATTACCTAACATATTATTCAATTCATTTTGGATCTTATGACTAAGATAATGATAATGAATTTCATTATTCTTGATGCGATCAAGATGCTTTTGCATGACATGATCCCATTCAGCGATCATCTCAACAAGAGAAAAAAAGCTCCCATTATTTTCTACATTAATCCTCTCGTTTGTTCCACGAAAAGCTAAATTCTGTTCAACAAGATATCTAACAACAAAAATTATTCTAACTAAAACATTCTTCCAATGTTCTTTTTCTTTGCTTATAAGCTGTTGAAGATGTTTATCAATTGTTATGTTTTTCTAAAATCTGATTTGTAAGTCAATCCATTTACTCATGAAAGCCATGTGCGCACCACTTGATTCATGTTCTTTAAGCCTTATAGAAAGATGATTCCAATCATTAAAACCTTCATTTCCTAAGTGGTTTGTTCTATGACTTGTACTAAATAACTTACAATAAAAATAAAAAACTCTATCCAATTCTTTTGAATAAACAAGCCAACTCCTATCTTGCTCTTCTCCATTAGAACAATAACGAATGTAATATGATGACGAGAAGTGCCTACCAATAGTATCTTTAGGACCATTCACAATTGACATATCTCTCTTAGGACCATTTTTTAGTAATTCATCTCGTAAGTCACTTCTAAGGTTATTATATGTTCTTGGATCATAAATGTCTAATGGAATAGACTGACTAGGTCGTTCATTTTCATTTTCATTCTCATTCTCATTCTCAGCAAGGATAGTTTCATTTTCACCTTGATGGTCATCACCATTTTCATTGTTTTTAACATTAGAGCCTAAATTATCTGGATTTGCATCATTTTAAACAGAAATTGTAGGATGTTTAGCAAAAAATTTATCAAGAGCACCCTTTTGAGATTTAATATCAATTTCAATTTGCTTCTTTCTTTTTCGTTTTAGATGACCAGAAAGTTGTTTTCTAGGCAACATGTTCAGACAATAAATAATTAGACAACAACTCAACAAGTCAACAAGTATAGCAATAAGTGAAACAATAGCACCTGATTGTTGATCGCTGGTTTGAAACCTTCAATTTTTTCTGAACCCAGTGTGTTATCATTATGTTTGGACTTTGACCCTCCAATTCATCTTATACTCAGACAACATCAACTTGCATACTACCTACAATCACAATCAAAAGGCAAGCGGTGAGAATTAAATTGAAATTGGGAATTTAGAATTTAGGGAATTGGGAAGGAAGAATAAAAAAGGAAAAGAAAGAAATTGGATGGTGTCATCACCTGAATAGTGGCTATGCTTTTAGATAAAAGGATGTAACTTGTAAGAATAAAAAATAAAAAACAATAAGAAAGATAAAGAATGAATGGGGTGCTGGTGTCGTGCAGCCCCTGTACCAGAGAAAGAAATGGGAAAATTGGGAATCAAAGTGCTTTCAGCCGCAATATAGAAAAAGTGTGCCTTGGGTAATTTGACATCCCAATCAAACCAATATAGAAAAAGTTTAAAACCTAATTTCCCTATCTTATTTATGATAACAAGTAATCATGGGTTAAAGCCTTGTTAAGTTTTGGGCCTTAATTTTAAAAGACAATTGGCCCCTTAAATAAACAATTTAATTAATTTTTTTATTTTAGTATATATATATATATACCAAGTATAATAAAAAAAAATTGGTGCCCCCTAAAAAATGGGGCCCTGTGCGGTCGCACCAGCAAATCATGCTCAGGGTCGCCACCGGTAATCTTAGTTTAACATACAATATACAAAAATAGTAAGTTGTATTCATATACGACACAATATCTCATATAAATATCATATATTTGAAAATTATTTTGGTTAGTAAATATAATTATGCATGTCATTGATCTCTCATATAACTTTAGAGTAAATACCCAAATTGATCCCTGAAATTGTAAAGTAGTATCAACTTGATCCTTGAAATTATCGAAATTCCAAAAGCGTCCCTGAATGATAAGTTAATATCAATTTGATCCATCATTTTCTCACTTAATATCAATTAAGTCCATGACACTGGTAACTTAAAATCAACTTAGTCCATACGATTTTCAACGGAAGGACTAAGTTAATCACCGTTTTATAATTTCAGGGACTAATTTGAAATTTCTATAATTTTAAGGATCAAATTGATACTACTTCATAATTTCAGGGATCAAATTGGACGTTTACTCCAAACTTTACACTGATTCATTAATTTGCATGTAATTGATAGTCAGGTCCATGCCCCAAGGACGTCTGGTGCCGCATGGCTCAAAAGATTATATTGTCTTTACTCTTTTGTCTTTACAATTCTCTTTTCGAAGATTTTTTTTTTTATTAAAAGTTTTGCAAATATAATAGAGTAAGAGTTTTATTTTGATGATTGTCCGTGTAATATGTTTTATGTTAATATTATTATTAATATTATTATTAATATTATTATTATTATTATTATTATATATATATATATTTGATTTTGAATTATTAATTATAAAAATTAATTATTTTCAATATATAATAATATAGGAGGATGCTAACGAGTGCCCTCAGGACACTAATTAAGGAACCAAAAAAAGAAAATTTTCATGAGATATATTCAATAATTGAAAAAGTAAAATACTTAATTTTTAAATGAAAACTTTCTTTTCTAAGTTTCTTAACGAGTAAAATACTCGTTAACGTGACCCAATAATATATAATTGAATGATAAAGTGAAAAGTTTTATTCTAACATTATATCCAAATTAAATCTACATAATAATAATAATAATGTCTTAAAATATTAGTCCGCTGCTTTTGGATATGGGCCGTTAAAAGTTCCGTCATTTGCTTAATGCCATTAAATATTGCGATAATCTTCTTTATGAAACTAGAAGAGATCACACAAAAACTATAAAAGGATAAATTTAAAAGAATCTCCTTTCCTTGAGTGACGACCATCGTAATAATGGAAGCAACTATGCTGATATCCGCACTCACTGCCAAAAGAATCTGAACACACATTTTGTTTGAATTTTTTTTTCATCAATACCATCTGATCTGATTATTATTGATGCATAAACAATTTTTAGTTGATTGCATGGTTGAATCGTTTATATAACAAATTAAGGCCTGGCTAGATATACACCGGTTAAGAAATTAACAAAATAAAAATTTGTATTAAAAAATTAAATATAATGTTTTCAATATATATTGCATACATATTTTTTCTATACATACTTTTCATTTTTCATTTCTCAATAGTATTTTTAAAACGACAGCGATCAGCATTCTTCATGACTCATGTAAAATTCCATGATTCAATAATCTTGATTAGTTGTTAATCTTCTTGCATGTTTGCCACTTGTCGTTTCGAAGATAGATTGTGATTAATGTCATAGAAGCGTTGACCCATGGCCGTTATGGTTGTTACAACTAGTAACTACTAACTAGTGATGCCCAAATACTTCAGAATCAGCCAGACAATACAAGTTATACAACCAATGATTTAGAAGCTAAAATTGAAGTATTTTCCCACAATAATTTGAAAATTCAGGTTTACAAATTGTAGAGGGCATGTGTGTTAAAGTAGTCAGATTGTATAGTTAGTTAGATTACTAACAGGATTAACCACTAGTTAGTTAGTTAGTTAGTCATATGATATTTAGATATGACAGTTGGATAGTCAAGTTAGTTACTTTTCATCTTGCTTGTACCGTAAGTTAAAGGTTGTGTATAAAAACCTTACTTGTAAATAGAGCTGTCAATTCGGGCCGGGCCAGCTCATAGCGAGCCACTATATTTTCGGGCAGGATCGGACTGGGCCAATTTAATTGGGCTACTAATTTACTAGCTCAGCCTAGCCCTATATGGGCTGCGAGCCAAACGCGCTGGGCCATAGGCCGGTACATTTCAATAAAGATAAAAAAAAACATATATTTTTAAAATTAATAACATTATAAAATTCAGTAAGTTATAAATTTAAATTTTATTTTGTTAAAAAAATTATTTTCTTTTATTTAATAATGAGAGATAAACTTAAAACACATATATTACCATGTTAAGTTACATAATTAACAATGAGCAATGGAGGAAGCGGCACAGATAGAAAAATGTATGTTGGGTGTTAAGTTACGCGTTTTCATCTATCCAAGAGGTATGGGAGGGAGGTTTTATTATTTGTTTAGTATCAAGATAAAACTCCCCGAGAAATGTATGTCGATACAACATCTTTTATTCTTTTAGAGAGGAGACAACATCTTTTTTTAAACGTTAACTACTTAAGTTTTTTTGACAAATTTAACTAGTAAAAAATATATTATTCAGAACACGTGGAGGTGGAATTACTATCCTATAAATAGGGGTGGGAATAGGCCAGGCCACCCGATAGAGGCCTATGGCCTGGCCTGACCTGTTTAATAAAAAGGTCAAGTCTAGGCTTTTTAAAAAGTCTCTTTAGTTAAATGGGTCAGGCTTAGGCTTATGAAAAAGCCTTTAAAGTTTGATAGGCCAGTCTGTTTAAAATTAATATTATTTTTAATTAAATATTAAATATATGATTTATAATAGAATATTTTTATTAAAAAATTAATTATTTTTTTTGACAGAATTGAAAATTGAATTATTAAACTTTTTTTAAGGAAATTATTAAACCTAATCATTGTCCACATTATGCCGTCATTGTCCACATTCTCCAAAACCCTAGTTCATTGTCCACAGTGTGTCGTCACTGTCTCCCACACCATGACTCTCTCCTCTAACCAGAAAGAAGCTTGTAGCTTCTCCAATGTTACCAACAAGTTGAGGGAGAGAAGCAAGGGTGGCTGAACACAGAGGGAAAGACAGCGCGCAGAGGCAGGTGACGCGGCGGTGGGCAACGTCGCTGCTGGATCTGAGCATAGCGCAGTGGCAGCAGTGCGTGGCTGGGTGTTATAGCGGAGAGGAGTGCGATTTGCAGATCTGGTTCAAGCTTGTGGTGGCAAGGCGAACGACGTTCGGCGGAGCGTGGTGGTGTTGGCCGTACGGTGGAGCTCAGTCTGGCAGAACGATGACGACATTGTGGAGTATGGGCCAAAACGGAGTACGGCCAAGGCGGTGCGAGCAGCGATAACGGTGGCTGTACGGTGGACCTGGTGGTTCAAGGCAGAATAGCTGGAACCAGTGGTAGTTTGCGGTCTGTACGGTTGATCTGTTTAAAATGCGTTTAAATTTTTCTTCCAGTTAAAATGAGTTTAAATTTTTCTTCTGGTTTAAATTTTATGTGGTGATGTATGATTTATGTATATGTTGTTATTCTAGTGGGTTGAAGGTGTTTTTATGAAGGTGGAATGGTGTTTGTGGACATATGGGTGAAATAGGCTTTTAGGTAGGCTTTCAGGCTAGGCCATACTTTTAAAAAGGCCAGCCATGCCTTAAAAATAGCCTATGTCAGGTAACAGGCTAGGCTTAGGCTTTATATTTTTGAAACAGGCCAGGCCTATTTAGTTAAAGCCTGGCCTGACCTGTCCTATTCCCACCCCTACCTATAAACAATAATGTATTATTTTTCAAAATAGTATGAATGTGCGGTATAAAAATGTAATAATTCAGTTCAATTTATATTTTTTTTTATTTCAAAGTTGGGCCAGCGGGCCAGCCCAACCCGTATTAGGCCAATGAATTTTCGTGCTGGGCTGGGTTGGGCCAAAATAATTTTGGGCATTCATTTTATCAACTCAGCCCATGCTTAATGTAGGGCTATTAGGCCAGCCCATCGGGCTGGGCCTATTTTGACAGCTCTACTTGTAAAGACTAACTCAATTAATGAGAAAATCTCTCAGGTAAAACCCATTTCTCTGCCTCTTGTGCATAATAGATTTTGTTCTGTAGTGTTGAGTGTCACGAGTTCACTCCACTGAGTTTCTCTTTTCACATGGTATCATTCGCAATCTTGCTTCCGCGCGATCAAGATTCTTGATTCATCCTCTTCTTATGAATTCTTGAATCATTTTTTATTCTTTCTCATTCTCTGCTTCATTTTCACAATCATGGCAAACAACAAAGCCATTGTTGATCCTTTCAAACCCTTCTATTTGCACCCTAATGAAAATCCTAGTGCAATTCTAGTTTCTCCCCCTCTTGTTGGGAAAAACTATCATTCATGGTCAAGATCAATGACCCTAGCCTTAAAGGACAAGAACAAGGTACGTTTAATTAATGGTTCTCTTCCAAAGCCTACCGAAGATAGTCCCGAATTTGATGCATGGGACAGATGTAACACTTGTGTACTTTCTTGGATTCAGCAAGCCTTGGACCCTGAAGTTCTACAGAGTGTAGAGGGTTTGGAAACTGCTTTTGAAGTCTGGAATGACTTGAAGGCTCGATACTGTCAAGGTGACATCTTTCGTTTTCAGATTTGCAAGAAGAAATCTTCTTGTTCAAGCAAGGTGATCATTCTGTTTCTGGTTACTTTACTCATCTCAAAGGCTTATGGCAAGAACTTGACAACTTCAAACCAATTCCATCTTGTTTATGTCAAGTTGTTTGCATGTGCACACTAATTCCTACTATTATGAATTATAGAGACAATGATCAGGTTATTCCTTAAAGGATTGAATGAACAATGTAACACCCCGATTTTTACTGTTCTTCAATAACAGTAAATATATATATTTATATTATTTTATTTGGATTGATTAATTATCTGGATAATTATTTTATTTATTTATTTTTACGTGGTTTAGTTTGAGTAATTTTAATTACTCATTTAAAACCATTTTATTAAGTGCGTCAACACTGCCTTATTCCAGTATAAGTACATTTACTAGACAATAATGTTATGTTATTGTCATTATTAGTTTTATTTAGAAAAATATTTTAAATGATATGATTGAAAGAAAATTACTTTCATATTTTACTCTATTTATTTTTAGATTTGAAAATAAATTGGTTTGACATTAATCGGAGATTAAATGTTGGACCGTGGATTTTCTTAGTTGATCAATTCAACTATCAATCTCTACTTTATTTCAAATCTTGAAAGTATATATTTGTCACCCTTTATTTTTAGATTCAAAAACTAAAAACATGTTTATTTTGAGGCTTAATATTTATCACTCATTTTATACTCATCACTAAACATTAACTTAAAAACACAATCTCTCTCCAATTTCTATCTTGAGACTCGATACCCCCCCCCCCCCCCCCCCTCACTCTCCATTTTCTTTCTTTTCCTTCCTTCTGCTACACAAGCACAGATTTCTGGTTAAAGCATGATGTTAGTCATGGCTTAAATGAGAAAACTTCTTTTATTGAAAACATATGAACATAGAAAAGTGATTTTTGGCTTTCTTTGGAAAGTGGAAAGGAAACAGAAAAGGGCTAGATTTCTGTGCTGAGGTTTCAGACTGGATTCTGATTACAGTGAAGCGGGACTAGCCTTCCTTCTGTTAAGGACCTAGAATTCCGAGACGTCGGACTAGTGTCTGTTGATAAAAGATTTTGAAAAAAAATTTAGCGAGAGTTTAAAACTCAAATTGATATTAAAAGTCCAATATCTGAAACATGATCTGGCAGACGTGCTGTTGTTTATCGAGTTACAGCTTTCACATAGGGTGGGCTGGCAAATTTGATAGTTTCGGACCAAAGGCATATTCTTGGGCTTTTGGGTCTTTAGGGACTTTCGGGCTTGAACTCCACGAAATGCTTGGGGCTTTGCAACCTCTTGTCGTGGAAATCGGCTACCCTGCACGAAATGTACTCAATAGGAGTCTATCAAATCTTATTTAGGTGATACGCGAAATCCTAGAACAATTGGGGAAAGGACCCAGTGGAAAGGTCACCCGACGCGAAACAATTGTGTTATAGAAATTATCGCGGCCTATCATACTCGAGGAAGGGAAGTTAGGATCTCCGGAGATTGAGTTAGAAAGTGGATATTGAAGTGTTAACCGAGAATTCACAATAAAATTCTCTAATCTAAACAACCTTATAGGATGAACATTGTTTTGTTTTCCTAGGCTATTACCTTGATATACTTAATGCTGTTTATATGTTAAATATATGACTGCTATGTTTAAACTCATATATTGGTAACTCACCTTTGCAATATATTTGTGTAGTCTTGTGTCGTACTTTGGTACGTGACTGCAGATGATGCTGAGGTGTTCTCTATCCCAAATCAGATTAGTCTCGACTTTTAAAGAAGGTTGATTTACTGGAATAACCATGGGGTCTTTTCCAGTACGAGTCTCATAGTGCGATTAGCTTAGTATCGAGTCAAAATTTATTTTAGAGAAGGTCATAATTTTTGTATTATGGCTCTGAGAGTCTTTTATTGGATTACTGTTGTGTTTATGAATGTCTTTTAGACGACCAGCTTAGGTTTTTTTTAAGACTTTGTTGATTTATGATAGTATGTATGTTTATGGCTCGGAGAGCCTTCCTTTTGGATGAAAATATAAATATATTAGCAGGTTTTTTTGTTTGGGATGTTGGGATTACAGAGGAGACTCTATCGAAATTTTTGTAAAAAAATTTTAGATCTTTATTCAAGTATAATGTGATTTTACTTTTGTGACGTGTGGATCACTTTTCCGAAGTATTCAAAAAGAAATTTTTACATTTGAGTTTTCTGACTTAAAGTAAATTAATTTTTTCCGAAAGCAAAACCAGCAACTTTTAATTTTTTTCAAGGGGGTGTTACATTAGTGGTATCAGAGCTGGTCGAGTCTTTCGGGAACCTTGGGGAATAGGTCCATTATGTTTTGTTGTATAATCTCTGGTTGGATCTTGATTGAATTGTTTCCCTTTTGAAGCAATGTGTGTTGACACACAAGTATATGTTTTCTTGATGGGTTTCCACTGGTTTTGTATTGTGGGAAGCCGTAACTCTTAAATGATTGCTTTGGTTCATGTGTGACACATTCGATTATCCTTGTGGATCGTGTTAGACATTTGAAACAAGGTGCCTGTTATAAAGGATTTTCCGGGAGTGTTCCCTAGAAATATTATAGGTTTACAGTTAGCAAAGAATAGTGATTTTAGATTGATCTAGTTTGTAGATTCGGTCAGATCTCTGTCACTTTGCGTAGAATGTTGTCTACAAAGTTAAATCGAGTTAGACTACTCGATTCAACTGTAGGATTTGTGGTCTAAATAGTTTGTTAGACCGAGTGTGTTCTCGTAGGAAACACCAATATTGTACGAAGGTTCGAGACTCCACGTGGATTTCGAACAACTCAATAAGAGGATGATCAAGAATGAGTATTCTGTGCCGCGTATAGTTGATCAGATAGATCAATTGTGAGGAACTGTTACCTTCTCAAAAATTGATTTGAGGACAGGTTATCACTGGATTAGAATGAGGACCTATCAAGGATTTTTGCATTGTTGACTCAGCTTACGAGGAAAGATCAACTCTTCGTATGTCTGAGAGACTGACCAAGTTATCCGTGATCGTGCCAGATTTGGAGTGACCATACTAAGCATGTCTGGAAAGACCTTTGTGTTTGTTGGAACCAAGGCGAATCGAATTGAATTTTTAACCTTAGGTGAATGTCTCATGATTAAGAAGCTCTTAACTGTACTATTCGATCCTTTATGAACTTGTAAATTGACAATTGTTCCTCAAATTCCTATACTTGTATTGGACAATCACTGTGGTCAATTTCGTACATGTAAAACTGATTTTCTAATCTTGATTTAAAGTCTATCATGATTTAGCAATTAGTCATGCTAGTCAGTAATTTTAATTTACTCCAATGGACTCCCTGTATGTGAGAATTTGAACTCACACTTCTAAATAACCATCAGAGTATTAGACATTGGATGGAGTGATTAGATAGTATCCATTGGTCTGGATATTTTCACATTTCGTTGAAAATTTTGGTCATGACTATTTCTTGAGTAGTAACACAAATGCCTTATTGGTAACAGAAGTTTCTTGATGACACTTTTACTTTTGGTAGACGTGATCTAGTCTGGGATTTCGTCAGACTGTTTTCCTTTTTAATTGTCAATTGGTAAATTCCTTATACAAATTGAATTTTCTTGGGGTTAAGAACTGTTCATCTTTTGGATTTTCCAATCCGTTGGAAGTTCTTGTGAAAGAAGGAACTTTATTAGAGTCGTGATTGTAAACATGTAATGGCCCTGCATTTTTACACTCACGAACCTAGTAAAGACATTTTTTTACATGTCGAATACTTCTTTATCTTCTGTTTGGTAAAATTTCCTCTCTCTATTTTCTTGTGAAAATAGAGTTTAGAAGAATTTATTTCTTGAAAATTCATTCTCTTAATCTTTAAGAGCTTATCTTATCATAGTTCGATAGAACTTATTACTTTTGATCAATTTTATCAAGTATTCCTTTCAAAAACGTCATTGACGTGCGACCTATCTCATAAGTCATGAGAGTAGGTATCTGATTTATATCAGGATGTCAGAGTTAGTCGCGTACAGTGAAAAGGAGATAACTTGATGTTTCAGACCTTTCTTGTTAAGATGATGGAGTCACAATGAATTTTCATTATGAGTTTACCGAAGACCTCTAAGATTTTTGATTAGTTTCGAGTGATCGTGGACAGACTGATGAAGTCGACACCCTACTTACATGTTAAGATCAATTATACAGTGGAGAAGCAAACAAGTATGTATCAAAGAACTGATCAAATTTCACATCATCAAGTATCGTTTCAGAAGAAGATCCGAAGTTTTCTCCACAATTTTCAGTGACATCTGCTCTAAGTGTTGATGGAACAAGTTGAGTCTCAGTCCAAATGATCACCTTCAACTTGATTGGTAATTAAGAAACGATCTATCCTTAGAAGGTTAGCTGAGAGTAAGTGTAGTACTTAAGTATGATCATCCCTATAGTAGGATATACAAGAGTTGATAGGAATTTTGCTTACTCCAAACCATCTATCTACTGGCTAAAAGGGAGAGAGATGTTGGTATATAGATGTAATTGGTAATATGAAAACCCCTAAGTTCAACGTCATTCAGTAAGACGATTACAATGGATCTTAACATGATCGAGGCAGAAATATCATTAAAGGAATTTAGAGTAATGATCAATATCTAAGACTAAGATTGATTTTATGAGTTTGAAGATTTACAGGAAAATGTCTATAGTAGTTTTCCCTCAGCTAAATGGTAGCAGTGAAGAGGAGTTCTTTAGTAAAACTAAGTTGTTGGCAATGTTCAAGAGTTATGATTTTGGATAATTCAAACCGAGATGTTTCCTTTTTCGTTATAGTTGCATGAGGGAGTGTAATCATGTTCTTTAATATTGAAATGTATGATTTTGATATAATTTGGAGTGATGGAATATGTTCAAAAGGAAACTAAGACTACGATGGGATATCTTGAATAGGAACTGATTTGTATGCTGTGAACAGAATGTGAATAGTAATTTCACCTAAGTGGATTCGAGCAAGAGGGATAAGCTCTTGTGAAAATTAAGTTTCTGAAGAAGTTCAAAGTTGATGAGTTAGATAATCCTACCCAACGAGTTTATTATTTATTATTATTTCAGTTTACCTTAAGAAGTATTGCAATGTTTTGATTTGAGACTTGAAGTATGTGATTTTGATAGAATCTGGAGAAGTAGATTGCATTCAGAGGAGCTAAGACTACAATCGTATACTTTGAGTAGGAAGTTGATGCATGTTGTAGTAAAGTAAGTTTTTATCTTGGTAATGACTATGAGAGTTAGATGTGTGAGAAGCAGTGTATCTAGTGGACCAGTGATTGAGAATTGAAGAGATTAAGTTTTAATTATATCTTTCGTGTATGAGAGATTAAAGTAGAGTATCAATGAGGGAGAGTATGAATTGAGGATAAGTGATTTGATATTGAGGATAAATAGAATGAAGACTAAGTATGAATTTCGTTATTAAGTTATGAAAGTCACCTAAGGGAAAGTGAATACGGGAAGTATAAAATAGGATCTTGGGATTAAGATGTAATTACAAGATCCTGTCTAGTTTCTAGGGATGGCAATTTGGACCCTTCCCATCGGGTACCCGCAAAAAATACCCACGATGGGAGGGTAAAAACCCGCTTTAATTACCCGCAAATATGAGAGGGTATGGGGGTGGGTACGGGTACCTTAGTACCCACCCCGCCCCATACCCGCATATATATATATATAATCAAAATTAGAAACCTGAAACAATGAAACCCTACTCATCATGGAATTATGGAAATTGTCATTGTTTTGGATCCAAGATATAAATTGAAGTTGTTGGTGTACTTCTTTTCGCTACTTTATGGATATGCATCTTCAATTGAAATTAATAACATCAAGAAATTATGTTTCTTATTGTTTGAAGATTATCAAGCCAAGACTAGCGGGATAGTTGAAGGTTCAACTGAAAAGTTAAATGACAAGAATTCAAATTTGGATAATCTTACTTGTAACAATTTTCTTAGTGGTTATGACTCCTTTGTTAATGATACCAATGTCATACAATCAAAGTCTGAGTTGGATCAATACTTGGAAGAGAAGGTATTGCCTAGGAGTGCTACATTTGATATACTTGGATGGTGGAAATTAAATGGGATCAAGTTTCCAACATTGCAAAATATTGCTAAGGATATTTTGGCCATCCCAGTTTCTTCTGTTGCTTCTGAATCTGCTTTTAGCACAAGAGGTAGATTGTTAAGTCCTCATCGTTCTAGGCTTCATGAGAATACTTTGGAGGTGCTTATGTGTGCACAAAGCTGGATAAAGCATGATAAGGAAGGTAATAAATGTTGTATTAATATATTTGTTTAATGAAATTTGTGTTTAGTCTAGCCATTAATTTTATTTGTTGTTCTAGTTTCTATTGGTATAAATGGACCAAAGCAATATTTAGACATGAAAGACAAACGTTTGCAGTCTTTTCAAGACTCTGATTCAGAAGATTAGCTAAGATAATCTAACAATTTGTTACTAATTATTGCTTTACAAGTTTATAATGTATAACTAATATAATGTATGTTTTTTATTTTACAAGTTTTGGAGAATATCGGTAATATCGGCTCAGGAATTACAACTTGATGAATTTATTGTTTTGGATGCTTATTGTAATTTACTTGTTTTGGATATTTTACATGTTTTTATTTAGTATAATACGCTGGATTTGTAATGTTTCATGAATACATTCGAAACATCGTTGGATGGTTTTTAAATTAAGTTTTGATCTTTTTGTTATTTATTTTTTTTCTTTGCTAAAGTGCGGGTAATGGGTGTGGGTGTGGGTACTTAGGTACCCAGAGGGTACGGGTAAGGGTACTGAGGTTGCTACCCACGAGGGTATGGGTCCGGGTAAGGGTAATTTTTCCATACGCGGATATGGGGACGGGTACTATAGTACCCTACCCAAACTCTACCCATTGCCATCCCTACTAGTTTCGAGTCACGAAATTTCAAGGACGAATTTTTTTTAAGTAGGGTAGTAATGTAACACCCCGATTTTTACTGTTCTTCAGTAACAGTAAATATATATGTTTATGTTATTTTATTTGGATTGATTAATTATTTGGATAATTATTTTTTTTTATTTTTTTTTACGTGGTTTAGTTTGAGTAATTTTAATTACTCATTTAAAACCATTTTATTAAGTGCGTCAGCACTGCCTTATTCCAGTATAAGTACATTTACTAGACAATAATGTTATGTTATTGTCATTATTAGTTTTATTTAGAAAAATATTTTAAATGATATGATTGAAAGAAAATTATTTTCATATTTTACTCTATTTATTTTTAGATTTGAAAATAAATTGGTTTGACATTAATCGGAGATTAAATGTTGGACCGTGGACTTTCTTAGTTGATCAATTCAACTATCAATCTCTACTTTATTTCAAATCTTGAAAGTATATATTTGTCACCCTTTATTTTTAGATTCAAAAACTAAAAACGTGTTTATTTTTAGGCTTAATATTTATCACTCATTTTGTACCCATCTCTAAATATTAACTTAAAAACATAATATCTCTCTTATTTCTATCTTGAGACTCGATACCCCCCCCCCCCCCCCTCACTCTCCATTTTCTTTCTTTTCCTTCCTTCTGCTACACAAGTGCAGAAACCCTCTCCCCATAACAACTTCATCTTCCTCCTTCTCATCACACCAGCGGCGCACCACCGCAAGGGAGGAGCTCCGACTGTCGTGCGTCGCCCCTGGAGTGTTGCTCGTTGCGTCGCTCGCCGCTGGGCTGGGGGAAGACCACTGCATCGCTGTCCCTGTCTGTTGCAGCGCGCCTCCGCCGCGGGTGAGCTTCCCACCTTCGTGTAGCGCCATCCGGCCACCGTTCGAAGGGGAGACACCGATCATACGTCTGGGCTCATGGATCTGTATGTTTTGAGTTCCATGAGAGTTCGTGTGGCCACTGTACCACCGCCTGCCGCCGTGAAATGCCACTGCCACCGAGCCGAAAATGCTATCAGCCACCATGCCCTCTCCTCTTCACCTTGGGTAAGAGTTTTACCCCTAATCTCTTCTCTTTTGTAAATCCCTAAATTGATTTTGAAAACCCTAACCCTTTGACTTCAGATTTCAATCTTGAAATTGAAGGTTGTTTTATGCTATTGAGACTGTGAATTTGTAATTCCCTAAGCCAATTTCATTGTTCTTTGGTTAGATTGGTTTTTTTCTCAAATTTTGTTTAGGAACCCTAAACCCAAATCTAACTTTAGTTTAAATTGACTCAGTTTTATAAAATTAAGTATTTAAAATCAATTTAGAATAAGTCTTGAATGATGAGTAATTGATTTCTTGATTTTCTGGTTGTTGCAAATTGTTTGGATTACCTCGCTGGGATGTTGGTTGCGATTGTCATGCTTGGAGAAGCCTGATTTGCCTTATTAGGAGCTGACAGAAGTTACCTGCGCATGTTGCGAGGTGTCAAAGGAAACCGGGCATCATGAGAGGGAAACAAATCGTTGAATGTGTCGAGAGAATATTTTTCTAGTCTACAAAGGTAAAGGGAGTAAGCCTAAGGAGTTCCTAGCCATTATATATTTAATGTTATAGACTGCTTGTGATGATTTATAATATGTTCATTGACTGCGAATTTAAATATATATGTATATAAGTTATGCGATGCTGAGAATTGAAACTGTCTGGTTATCTAAGGAATATATATGTGTGTGTGTGTGTGTGTGTGTGTGTGTGTGACTTATCTGTGTTGTTGAATTATGAGATTGGTTAAAGCATGAAGTTAGTCATGGCTTAAATGAGAAAACTTCTTTTATTGAAAACATATGAACATAGAAAAGTGATTTTTGGCTTTCTTTGGAAAGTGGAAAGGAAACAGAAAAGGGCTAGATTTCTGTGCTGAGGTTTCAGACTGGATTCTGATTACAGTGAAGCGGGACTAGCCTTCCTTCTGTTAAGGACCTAGAATTCCGAGACGTCGGACTAGTGTCTGTTGATAAAAGATTTAGAAAAAACTTTTAGCGAGAGTTTAAAACTCAAATTGATATTAAAAGTCTAATATCTGAAAGATGATCTGGCAAACATGCTGTTGTTTATCGAGTTACAGCTTTCACATAGGGTGGGCTGGCAAATTTGATAGTTACGGACCAAAGGCATATTCTTGGGCTTTAGGGACTTTCGGGTTCGAACTCCACGAAATGCATGGGGCTTTGCAACCTCTTGTCTTGGAAATCGGCTACCATGCAAGAAATGTACTCAATAAGGGGCTATCAAATCTTATTTAGGTGATACGCGAAATTCTAGAACAGTTGGGGAAAGGACCCAGTGGAGAGGCCACCCAACGCGAAACAATTGTGTTATAGGAATTATCGCGGCCTATCATACTCGAGGAAGGGAAGTTAGGATCTCCGGAGATTGAGTTAGAAAGTGGATATTGAAGTGTTAACCGAGAATGCACAATAAAAATCTCTAATCTAAACAACCTTATAGGATGAACATTGTTATGTTTTCCTGAGCTATTACCTTGATATACTTAATACTGTTTATATGTTAAATATATTAGTGCTATGTTTAAATTCATATATTGGTAACTCACCTTTGTAATATATTTGTGTGGTCTTATGCCGTACTTTGGTACGTGACTGCAATCCCTCTCATTCAGGTGTGCTATCGGTTCATTCATGTGTCCCTTCGCCTAGAAGCCTGCCAGGAGCCGCTCCTTGATCATGCCTCTTGCACCGACGACCACTCCCCTCCCTCATCAGCCCCGGGCGTCACATGCCCACTAGCTTCAGCTTGGTTCGTCCCCGAACCATACCATATTAGGAGAGGTGCCGCTCTGATACCATTTGTAACAACCCTGACTGCTCTATGGATTGACGACTGACCCCATAGACCAACACAGGTCTTTTCAGCATGCTTTGTCCTCACTCACATACTTCCCGGGAAAACTTCCCAGGAGGTCACCCATCCCAGAATCGATCCAAGTCAAGCACGCTTAACTGTGGAGTTCTTAAGTGATGGGCTCTCGAAAAGAAGATGCCTCTTGTTGGTATAGGTACCAATCAATTCATATAAGCCATCATCTACTGTATAGTCCCATACCTACACAGTCTCAGGATCCCTCTCATTCAGGTGTGCTATCGGTTCATTCATGTGTCCCTCCGCCTAGAAGCCTGCCAGGAGCCGCTCCTTGATCATGCCTCTTGCACCGGCGACCACTCCTCGCCCTCATCAGCCCCAGGTGTCACACTGAGGTGTTCTCTATCCCAAATCGGATTAGTCTCGACTTTTAAAGAAGATTGATTTACTGGAATAACCATAGGGTCTTTTCCAGTACGAGTCTCATAGTGCGATCAGCTTAGTATCGAGTCAAAATTTATTTTAGAGAAGGTCAGAATTTTTGTATAATGGCTCTGAGAGTCTTTTATTGGATTACTGTTGTGTTTATGAATGTCTTTTAGACGACCAGCTTAGGTTTTTTTTTTTAAGACTTTGTTAATTTATGATAGTATGTATGTATATGTCTCGGAGAGCCTTTCTTTTAGATGGAATTACATAGGGGACTCTATCGAAATTTTTGTAAAAAATTTTAGATATTTATTCAAGTATAATGTGATTTTACTTTGTGACGTGTGGATCACTTTTCCGAAGTATTCAAAAAGAAACTTTTTACATCCGAGTTTTCTGACTTAAAGTAAATTAATTTTTTCCGAAAGCAAAACCAGCAACTTTTAATTTTTTTCATTTTCGAAATGAGTTAGATATGTAACGCCCAAGGGAGGTGTTACAAACAATACTCAAGTGTAAGATCAAAGATAATGATGATGCGGCCTTTACCTGATATTAATCAGTTTTCTCCCTCCTAATTCAACAAGAAAGGGAATTTGGTGGTTCTTCTGATGATTCTAAGATTCTTTTCAGTGCTTCTGAGAATCATGGAGGTCATAATCGAGGCAGAGGGGACAAGCTTGCCGGAAGAGGAAATGGAGGCAAAGGTTTATCCAAGATGTGCACATATTGTAATCGCAGTGGTCACACTGTTGACACATGTTACAAAAAACACAGTTTTCCTCCCAATTATAAGAGAAATAGTGCCATCAATAACTGCACAGCTCCAGATGATTACACTTCAGATGATGATCATAGTATTGCTTATCATAAGGAAAAGTGTTGATGGTTCAAGTCTTGGTTTCACTCCTGAGCAACACAAGGCTTTGCTAGCATTGTTGCAGGGTTCTCAAGGTCACAGTACCAACCAATTTAGTTCTTTACAGCCAATACCGTCAATCTCGGGTATCGTATGCAATTTATCTACTTTTTCCAAACCCAAATGTTGGATCTTGGATAGGAATGGCAACGGGGCCGGGCGGGCACTGTGAGGTGGATAAATCTGTGCCCGTCCCCGCCCGCCACTCGCCTGGGTACCAGCTGAGTGGGTATTTAGCGGGTTTCGCCGGTATCCGCGGGTATGATGGGTACCCATGGATATTTGTTACAATTAGAAGCATCTTAAATATCTAAATTCCTTTCATCATTCTGTTGTCATGTGCAGGACATAATTAAGAAGGCTGGCAAACATGTTGTCGCACTCAACACAGTATAAGTAACACAGAACCTTTTACTTCTTCACAAATGATAAAGAACCCCTTTTAAAACTGAAATTCACATAGACTATCTATTTATTAAATTGCTCTAAGCTAGACAGAGGTAGGGAAGTAGACTAAAATCTTCTAATCCATAACATAAGAAAAAATACATGCTTGAAGTTTCAGAAGTGCACAAAATACAGGGAAATTTCAAAACGCAAATTTCAGAAGTGCACAAAGTTGTTTCTTCCTATCTCAAAATCCAAACCGCACTTGAAAATTACATATCACTAAACATAGTACTTTGATGCAGCAGAGGATGATACACGAGCAAGACAACAACAACATTCTCTCCATCATCTTACAATACCAAATCCAGTGATGAGATAGGAGGCAGCGACCACCGCAACGGTGTTGTGACGGTGTGAATGACACCCTCTCGGATGTTGCAAAAGTTGTGACGACGTGAATGACACCCATGCGGCAAGTGCTGTTTGCAGAGAGATGATGGGTTGTGACGACACCGGAAGGTTGATGCGGTGGAGTCATGCCTGAGGGAGGCGGAAGGGAAGTAAGGGTCTGAGGGAGGCAGGGGAGTGAAGGGACGAAGAAAGCAAGTGTTGTGACGGTGTGAAATGGAATAGAGGGGAGGAGTCTGAATTGAATTATGAGCAAATTAGGTATAGGGTATAATGTAAGGGTGTTTTAGTAATTTCCTACGTGGGTACGGGTACCTGCGGGCATGGGTACCACAATACCCGCCCCCGTCCGCCCTCCAACGGGTATTTAAAATCCCCGTTTATTTTGCCCCGCGGGTACCCGTATCACTACCCACCCCGTACCCGTCGCGGATTTTATCCGCGGGTACCTGCGGGTACGAATAAAATTGTCATCCCTAATCTTGGACACTGGAGCCACAAATCATGTGTGCTATTCTTTAGATCTTTTTCATAGTTTCAAGAAAATCATTCCAATTCCAGTCAAGTTACCCAATGGTAATCATGTAATGGTTACCATCTAGGGAACCATTCTTTTCTCATATAAACACTATCTTACCAATGTGCTTTATATTCCTGAATTTAGCTTTAACCTCATTTATGTGTCCAAGCTCACTGCCACATTTCATTGCAAACTGATATTTCTGATTCTCAATGTCATATACAAGACTTGAACACATTGAAGATGATTGGTGTAGCTAAGCTACAGTCAGGCCTATATGCAATCAATCCTCCAAGTATGCTGGTTTTCAAGACTCATTCTGTAAATGTTTTGACACAACAAATTGTAAAGTGTGACATAGGAGACTAGGACACCTTTCTTTTGATAAACTTGCTCTTATGTAAAAATCCTATTCTTTCATTCAATGTAATAAAAATAGATTTCCCTGTGAAGCTTGCACTTAGCAAAACAAAAGAGGCTTCCCTTTTATAATAGTACCAGCCAAACTTCTTTTCCTTTTTGGTATAATACACATTGATATTTGGGGCCCCTTATATGTTCCTTCTATGTTTGGCCATCGATATTTTCTAACCATAGTTGTTGACAAAAGTAGATTCACTTGGTTATTTATAATGAAACAGAAATTTGAAGCTTCCAATTTACTTAAAAAAATATTTTCAAATGATTAATACACAGTTTGATAGAAAAGTGAAATGCGTAAGATCTTATAATGGAAGAGAATTTGGTCTTCATGAATTCTACCAAGAGAAGCGAATCCTCCACCAAACATCTTGTGTGGAGACTCCACAACAAAATGGAATTGTGGAAAGAAAACACCAACACCTTTTAAACATCACTCTAGCCATCTTATTTTAAGCCAAACTACCTAAATTCTTTTGGAATTTTGTTGTAGCTCATGTTGCTCATTTGATTAATAGGCAGCCATCACCATATCTTGACAACAAGTCACCTTATGAGATCTTGCATAACAAACTCCCTGATATTTCCAACCTAAAAATCTTTGGTTGTCTATGTTATGCAAGCACTCTCTCAGCTCATAGAAAGAAACTACATTGAAATGCTTATTCCTTGGATACAAGTTTGGAACCAAAGGATTCCTCTTCTTTAACCTTAATAATAGGGAAACATTCCTATTCAGAAATGTACAATTTTATGGAGACAAATTCTCCTACATTGAAACTAATCACACACCAACACAGCAGAAAACATTCACCGCAAATCCTCTTTTACCACATGACCCTTTTCTTGAAATTTCACAAATAAACATTCAACATCAACCCGACCCTCCTCAACCTGACCCCATTCCACCTCCAATTCAACACAATCCTCCACCTAGCCCAAATCATGTGCCTGCTCTTCCACCTCCTTGAACTTCCACCAGAATGAGGAGACAACCAGCATACTTGCAGGATTATCATTGTTCTCTCTTGGACACAGCAGCTACATCTTCATCATCACAGTCACAGATCAGGTATCCTGTCTCAACTTTCATTCCCTACTCCAATCTCTCCAACACACACAAACACTTCTCTCTAGCTATTTCTTCCTGTCCTGAGCCTAAAGGCTATGAAGAACCTGACCAATGAGAACTGGAATAAGGCTGTCAAAGCTGAACTGTCAGGCTATCAGCTTTAGAGAAGAACAATACTTGAACTCTCACTACTCTTCCTTTTGGAAAGCAAACTATTGGTTGAACATGGGCTTTTAAACTCAAGCACAAAGCAGATGGGACTATAGAGAGGTATAAGGCACGATTGGTAGCTAAAGGCTACACACAAACTTGTGGTATTGACTATCTTGAAACATTTAGTCCTGTTGTGAAAATGACAACAATCCGAGTCCTATTATCACTTGCTTCCTCTCACAAATGGAATCTCCATCAACTAGATGTTAATACAGCTTTCCTCCATAGAGATCTTCCTGAGGAGGTATATCTGATCCCTCCCCCAGGTTTGCACATTCATGATCCATCCATGGTTTGCAAGTTGCAAAAGTCCCTATATGGCCTAAAGCAGGCTAACAGGCAATGGAATGCTAAACTCTCCTAAGTGCTGCTTGAATCTGGCTATTCTTGGTCAATGGCTGATTACTCCCTCTATGTCAAGGCCAATGGTGCTTCATTCACAGCAATACTTGTGTATGTTGATGACCTTGTCCTAGCAGGGAATGATTTAACTAAGATCAATAACATGAAACAACTACTTGATGACAAAATCGGTATTCAAGACCTAGGGAACTTAAAGTTTTTCCTTGGTTTTGAGATAGCCCATGCTTAGAAGGGAATCAGTCTCTACCAAAGAAAATATGCACTTGATCTACTTCAAGATGTAGGACTCCTAGATGCAAAGCCATCATCTACTCCCATGGACTGCAAAGCAACTTTGCACAGTGGTTCTGGTGAACCTCTTACTGACCCTAGCAGTTATCGCAGGCTTGTAGGAAGAATATTGTATTTGATACACTCTAGACCGGATATTGCATTTGTTGTACACAATCTCAGTCAGTTCCTAGTTCCTACATAGTCCTACCACATCACATCATCAGGCAGCATTGAGAGTGCTAAGATACATTATGGGAGCACCTGGGAAAGGCCTATTCTTCCCTGCAGATTCCGCTTTGCAATTAAAGGGATTCAGTAATTCGGATTAGGCCACTTGCCAAGACACAAGCAGATCAGTAAGTGGATTTTGCTTCTTCCTCAGAAGCCGAATATCGAGCCTTAGCTCAAGCTACTTGTGAAGCTCAATGGCTGCTGTACCTTCTTCATGATCTTGTGTTCCAGACCAGCAAGCCATCATTTATTGTGACAATCAATCAGCACTACATATAGCAGCCAATGTCGTGTTCCATGAAAGGACTAAACACATTGAAATTGACTGCCATATAGTTAGAGAAAAGGTTCAATCTGGTGTTCTGCATCTTATGCCCATTTCAACTCATGCTCAGCTGGCAGATATCCTCACCAAGCCTCTTGCACCAGGACCCTTCAATCTGCTTTTATCCAAGCTTGGAATGCTGGATATCCACCTTCCAGCTTGTTTGGGGTTTGGGGGGGGGGGGGGGGGTGTTAAAGTAGTCAAATTGTATACTTAGTTAGATTACTAATAGGATTAACCACTAGTTAGTAAGTTAGCTATATGGCTGTTAGATATGACAGTTGGATAGTTAAGTTAGTTACTTTTCATCTTACTTGTACTGTAAGTTAAAGGTTGTGTTGGGGTTTTCATGAGATAATCCTCTTTAAAAATCATATCTCAAGGCGGAAGAAAACCATCCCCATGGATCGCGCATTATAAAAACATGAATCACATAAAAAGGCTATTTGTGTTTACCTCTCGAAGCGTGCTTTCACTGTGATCACAAGTGCCACGAAGGAGAAGCACCTCTACTCAGTCCACACGAGCAAACGAGCGTCGGAGCTTTGCGTCTTGTGCTAGCTGACGGCTATGGGAGGCAAGGTTAGCAAGACCTTGGTTTAGAGCAAGACTAGTAGTCTATTTATAAACCACATACTCCTCTTGACCTAACTGCCTACTTATTGGGCCTTATACGCTATAAGTCCAATAACCTTTAAATTAATTAAATCATATTTAATTAATTGACCCGCTCCGCATTTGCTCTATGCGTGTGACCCTGAAGGCTCCCACTAAGTTGGCAATAATATTAAATATTACAATAATATCAAATATTAATTATAATATTAAATATTATAAATAATGAGCGGCATCTAGCAATGCATCATTACTACCCAATTAGCAAGAGTATCGGTGATCTGATTTTAGCCTTACCGCGACCAAAATTTACTGTGCAGTAAATGTTCCTTCGTCCATATGTCTTAAATGAACACAAGGCATAAAAGTGTCATCCTTGTTATGTTCAATTATTTATTCCTCGATCCCCGAGTAGACGTATAATCACAAATGGACCCAATATCACATATTGGCCCACTTCCGCGTGGCCATACATATTTCACGTCTCACTCTATCGAGGGGCCCAAGACATTGCCCCTGCTATGTAGGAGGGACGAATCCTGTCTACATCACTCACACTCCTCAACATGATTTATTGCAGGCCCAATAACTACCTTTATGATCCCCCTGTTACGCGTGACGTTTGATAGCATTAAAGCCTACAACTCCTCATGTAGGAATCGTAGTGACTTCAAGTCGAAGGACTACTTCACTATGGTCGTCATGAGAATACTTATGACACTTACATAACTATTATGAAGTATTCTCATAGTGGGTCATCCGGTATAAATATTACTCCTAACATTTATACCTGTGTGCTGACTTGATGTCACATATCCATGACCCGTGAGATGTGGCCATCGGTCTACTCACACAATAGTCTCTATGTATTATTGTCGTCCTAATTAACAATAATACTCGACTACGGATATTTAAGAATAGTGTTCTTATTATTTAATGAGGTCTTACGATTAAGTCTCGTACTTAATGTCTCATTAAATGAACTGCATATTCTAAGGACTTTATTACGCTATTAAAACATATAAATGACATAATAAATAAATGCCTTTATTTATATAAAAATATATAATCCAAAGTCATGATACAAAATGTAAATCTACTAATATAGATTGGCCACTAGGGCTTACACCAACAATCTCCCACTAGCACTAGAGCCAATCAGGCATAAATCTAATACCCATTGATCTACTATGGGTGTTATGCTTCTGCTGAGCAAGAGGCTTGGTCAGCGGGTCCGCGACATTGTCGAGTGTAGGTACTCTGCATATCTTCACATCTCCTTTATCGATAATCTCTCGAATAAGATGGAAGCGCCTAAGTATATGTTTGGACCACTGGTGAGATCTGGGCTCCTTGGCTTGTGCGATTGCCCCATTATTATCACAATAAAGGTCAATCGGGTCCATAATGCTAGGAACTATACCAAGTTCAGTTATGAACTTCCTGATCCAAACGGTCTCCTTAGCTGCATTGGAGGCAGCAATATACTCGACCTCTGTAGTAGAATCAGCGACTGTTTCCTGTTTTGAACTCTTCCAGCTCACAACGCCACCATTAGGCAAAACACATAACCAGATTGCGATCTGGAAACATCCTTATCAGTCTGGACGCTAGCATCGGTGTAACCCATTACAACAAGCTCTTCCTTGCCTCCATACACCAAGAACGAATCCTTAGTTCTTTTCAAGTACTTGAGGATGTTCTTGACAGCAACCTAGTGACTTTCACTGGGATCAGACTGGTACCTGCTCGTTATGCTCAATGCATATGAGACATCTGGTCGAGTACATAGCATGGCATACATGATAGACCCAATTGCGGATGCATATGGAATCTTATTCATGCGATTCCTTTCTTCTTGAGTGGAAGGGGATTGTGCCTTTGATAGACATATACCATGTGACATAGGCAAGAGCCTCTTCTTGGATTCATGCATACTAAAGCGTCTCAACACTTTGTCTATGTATGTACGCTGACTCAGGCCAAGCAATCTCAGTGACCTATCTCTATAGATCCTGATTCCCAATACATAGGTAGCTTCACCCAAATCTTTCATAGAAAAGCAATTCCCTAACCAAGTCTTTACATGTTGCAAGGTAGGGATGTCGTTTCCGATGAGAGTAGTATGTCATCGACATACAACACCAGAAAGACAACCTATGCTCCCACTAACTTTCTTGTAGACACAAGGCTCATCTTCATTTTTGATAAATCCAAACTGTCTTACAGCATCATCAAAACGAAGATTCCAGCTTCTGGAAGCTTGCTTCAAATCCATAGATTGAACCCTGAACCTTGCATACCTTCCCGGTGTCCTCTGAAGTGTCATAGCCCTCAGGTTGTGTTATGTACACATCCTCAAGGAGATTTATTAAGGAAAGCAGTCTTGACATCCATTTGCCATATTTTATAATTATGGTATGCAGCGATGGCAAGCAAGATCCAGACAGATTTAAGCATTGCAACAGGTGAAAAGGTCTCATCCTGTTAGACCTACGCTAGTCTTGTGCTACTGGAGCATGTTGTTCTTCCACAACACCTTGTGAAGGCTGCTCTTGTTCCTCCATAGGTATGTCGCTACTTTGTGATACTTGAATTTCTCCAAGTTCTATATTCCTCCCACTGGTTCCTTTGGAGATAAACTCCTTTTCTAGGAATACACCAGTTCGCGCGACAAACACTTTGCCTTCGGAAGGATTGTAGAAATAGTATCCCTTGGTTTCCTTAGGATGCCCCACAAAGAAGCACTTATCGGATTTGGGGTCAAGCTTAGTAGAAACCCTAACGTTTTACATATGCTTCACAACCCCAAATCTTCATAAAAGACACACTGGGTCTCTTACTAGTCCATATCTCATATGGTGTCTTTTTCTACCGTCTTGGATGGAACACTGTTAAGTGTGAAAGCTGCTGTTAATAGAGCACGTCCCCAGAAGGAATTTGGAAGATCTGCATGACTCATCATAGACCGAACCATATCCAACAATGTTCGGTTCCTCCTCTTAGAAACACCATTCCATTGTGGTGTTCCCGGCGGAGTGAGTTGAGATAAAATCCCACACTCTCTTAGATGATCATCAAACTCTAGGCTTAAATATTCACCGCCTTGATCTGATCGAAGAACTTTAATACTCCTACCTAGTTGGTTTTCTACTTCACTTTTGAATTCCTTGAACTTTTCAAAAGATTCCGATTTGTGTTTCATAAGATACACAAATCTGTATCTACTGAAATCATCAGTAAATGTAATGAAGTACTGAAAACCTCCTCTAGCAGTTGTATTTAGTGGTCCGCATAAGTCACTATGTATAAGGCCCAAAAGATCACCAGCCCTTTCACCTTTTCTTGTGAATGGGGCTTTGGTCATCTTTCCCAATAAACAAGACTCACATGCCTCATATGATTCATAATCATATGAGTCCAAGAATCCATCTTTATGGAGTTTAGAAATGCGTTTCTCATTTATATGGCCCAAACGACAATGCCAAAGATAAGTCGGGTTCATCTCATTTGATTTGAACCTCTTGTATCAATGTTATAGATGGGCATCTCAAGATCAAGGACATAAAGCCCATTACTCAAATGTGCACTAGCATAGAAAATATCATCCAAATAAATAGAAAAACATTTATTCTTTATTATAAAAGTAAAACCAATCTTGTCCAAACAAGAAACAGAAATGATATTCCTACTAATCGCAGGCACAAAATAACAATTCTCTAACTGAATAATAAGCCCAGTGGGCAAAGTCAATACATAAGTTCCTACAGCTAAAGCAGCAACTTTTGCTCCATTGCCAACTCGTAGATCAACTTCGCCTCTCGTCAATGGTCTACTCCTTTTTAGATCCTGCACATTTGTACAAATGTGAAAACCACATCCAGTATCTAATACCCATGATGTAGAAATAGATAAATTGACTTCTATAACAAACATACCTGAGTTGGAAGTCACACTTCCATTCTTTTTACACTTTTCCAGGTATTTTGGGCAGTTCCTCTTCCAGTGTCCGGTCTTACCACAGTGGAAGCACGTACCCTCATTAGCCACTCCGCCAACAAGCTTCAAGCCAGAAGTGCTGGGTTTGAACTTGTTGTTGTCCTTGCCCTTGCCCTTCTGCTTGTTCATAGGCCTCTTGAGCTTCCAGGGCTGCTTCTTGCCTTTTCCAGGTTGGACCATCATAATGGCCTTCCCTTTTCCCTTATTGATGTTGGTTTTAGTAGTTCTCAACATGCCCAACAACTCTGGCAGTGATTTGTCAAGATCATTCATATTGAAGTTCATGATAAATTGATTGTAACTCTCCGGCAACGATTGCAGGATCAAGTCAGTGGCCAACTCTTGGCCCAAGGCGTAACCCAGCCTCTCGAGATTCTCAATGTACCCAATCATCTGAAGCACATGAGGACCCACTGGGCCTCCTTCTGCCAGCTTGGTTTAGAAAAGAGTTCTGGAAACTTCATACCGCTCATGTCTTGCTTGCTCTTGGTAGAGCAGCTTGAGGTGTTCGATCATATCAAACGCCTCCATGTTCTCATGTTGCTTCTGAAGCTCAGAGTTCATGGTAGCAAGCATAAGACAGGCGACATCCAAGGAATCATCCTGATGCTTCTTATAAGCATCTTTATCAGCCTTGGGTGCATTGCAGCTGGTGGCACCTCTAACATAGCCTCTTCAAGAACATACAGCTTTTTCTCTTGCTTGAGGACAATCCTCGAGTTTCTGTACCAGTCCAGAAAGTTTGTTCCGAATAGTTTGTGATTCTCAAGGACAGATCACAATGATAAGTTACTTGATGTGTTTGATGCCATGGTAATCTACATAAAGAAATATGCAAAATATAAGTATCATGCTATTAACATATTTAATTAGGTCTTTAATTAAATACGCCTCCCACTATTTTACTCAAATCAATGACCCTCATCATTGACTCGAAAAATCTCGTTGAAAGATTTTCTAGTGAGACCAAGATCTATGTTTCACCTTGTTCTGAGTCAACTTTGGCTGATCTCCCAAAACTTAGTTATTTAGGTAGGAAACTCCTTTCCAATTACATCTCATGTAACTCTTGGATCAGTTGGGTGAATAACCCTTATTCCAATCCATCTCATGGACTAAAGCCCAACTCAACGCCTCTAAGCCCTTCAATCCTATTGAATTTGGCTTAGTTAAGTTAGACCCAATGGATAGCATTTGGACATTACAATTGTCTCGTCGCATCTTACTAGTATAGAAAAATGCACTCCGCTTTGGCAGACCTACACATATTCGATATTAGTCTTGATGAGTGCCATGCATTGGAAGGCTTTTAAACTTAATATTTCCTTTTGAGGGATTTTTATTAAAATGATCTCACCGGCGTTGTATCTCATACAAGACGTCTCTCAGAATACATGCATACATGCTATCATACATTTAACAAACATATATAACATTTAAAACATACATGTATACATACATTTCATGCATCACATACAAAAATATACATCCCATACATTTCATGCATCTCATACATAAACATATAAGATAAGGTTATATAGTTATGGCCTCCTAAAAAAGCAAGAATTAAATAACTAATTTATTACAATTCGAACAATTACATTTATTTAATATAAATAAATAAATAATTAAAGGCACAACACGCAGGCCGTGTTTAAAATAAATAAATCACAACACACAAGTCGTATTTACCCAAAATAAATAACACCATAATCTAGGGTCATAACCATATACCACACATTTAAAATTATTTAATTATAAAATAATAATAATTCTTATTAAATAAATAATAATAATAATAATAATAATAATAATAATAACCCTTATTACAATTACTATTATTATTATTAAATAATCTTAAATTGAAAATCTTTATATGGAACAAAAATTCCCTGACATGAATGCACTGTACTTCACGTTCAAAACTTAAGAAAATAATTTGATATTTTCAATTTGAAAAGATCTTCGTATCTCATAAATTCAATTTCAGTGAATGAATTCAAATTGCTTTTGATTTCAAATTCTTAATTAATATTGAAAACAAGTTGATACCTGTCTTGCTAAACTAACGCCCTTTATCAAAAATTTGAAAACAATGCGAAAAAGACGTGATATCCTGGCGTTACAATTCGGTACACATTTTTCAAAGCAAAAGCTTTCTGAAGTCAAAAGCCAGTACGTGACAAACCCAAATTCCACTTTTATAGAAATTGATTTCTCACTTTCAAAGATCATATTTATTGTATGCATAGTGATGTATTATCAATTGAATGTCAATCCACGGATTGAACGTATAGTGATCCTTGCGTATACTGGTGTAACAACACGCAGTACAATAAAAGGCCAATGCCCAGGCGTAGCAATGCACAGTATAATAAAATTACCGATTCAACGCTAGGTGGCGGCGCAAACAAGAACAAGCACACAAAAACAACGTATATTCGATTGAATGATATTCCGAAGCAATAAATTATGTTATCAAATAAGGTAAACAAGTACGTAAGGATACATGGTAATTACGATCATACACTCTGATATTACTGTTGGAGTTTTCATGAGATAATCCTCTTTAAAAATCATATCTCAAGGCGGAAGAAAATCATCCCCTGGATCGCGCATTACAAAAACATGAATCACATAAAATGACTATTTGTGTTTACCTCTCGAAGCGTGCTTTCACTGTGATCACAAGTGCCACGAAGGAGAAGCGCCTCTACTCAGTCCACGCGAGCAAACGGGCATCGGAGCTTTGCGTCTTGTGCTAGCTGACGACTATGGGAGGCAAGGTTAGCAAGACCTTGGTTTAGAGCAAGATTAGTAGTCTATTTATAAACCACATACTCCTCTTGACCTAACTGCCTACTTATTGGGCTTTGTACGCTACAAGTTTGATAACCTTTAAATTAATTAAATCATATTTAATTAATTGACCCGCTCCGCATTTGCTCTATGTGTGTGACCCTGTAGGCTCCCACTAAGTTGGCAATAATATTAAATATTACAATAATATCAAATATTAATTATAATATTAAATATTATAAATAATGAGCGGCATCTAGCAATGCATCATTACTACCCGATTAGCAAGAGTATCGGTGATCCGATTTTAGCCTTACCGCGACCAAAATTTACTGTGCAGTAAATGTCCCTTCGTCCATATGTCTTAATTGAACACAGGGCATAAGAGTGTCATCCTTGTTATGTTCAATTATTTATTCCTCGATCCTGGAGTAGACGTGTAATCACAAATGGGCCCAATATCACATATTGGCCCACTTCCGCGTGGCCACGCATATTTCACGTCTCACTCTATCAAGGGAACAAAGACATTACCCCTGCTATGTAGGAGGGACGAATCCTGTCTACATCACTCACACTCCTCAACATGATTTATTACAGACCCAATAACTACCTTTATGATCACCCTGTTACGCGTGACGTTTGATAGCATTGAAGCCTACAACTCCTCATGTAGGAATCGTAGTGACTTCAAGTCGAAGGACTACTTCACTATGGTCGCCATGAGAATACTTATGACATTTACATAACTATTATGAAGTATTCTCATAGTGAGTCATCCGGTATAAATATTACTCCTAATATTTATACATGTGTGCTGACTTGATATCACATATCCATGACCAGTGAGATGTGGCCATCAGTCTACTCACGCAATAGTCTCCATGTATTATTATCGTCCTAATTAACAATAATACTCGACTACGGATATTTAAGAATAGCGCTCTTATTATTTAACGAGGTCTCGCGATTAAGTCTCGTACTTAATGTCTTATTAAATGAACTGCATATTCTAAGGATTTTATTATGCTATTAAAACATATAAATAACATAATAAATAAAAATACCTTTATTTATATAAAAATATATAATCCAAAGTCGTGATTCAAAATATAAATCTACTAATATAGATTGATCACTAGGACTTATATCAACCGTGTATATAAACCTTACTTGTAAAGACCAACTCAATCAACGAGAAAATCTCTCAGTTCAAACCCATTACTCTGCCTCTTGTGCATAATAGATTTTGTTCTGTAGTGTTGAGTGTCACGATTTCATTCCACTGAGTTTCTCGTTTCACAATGTGTATAAAAGACATGAATAGGAATAACAGCTAGCAATGCTGTAGGGAGGATGCTTGAACATTCCTAGTCCAAAAAAAAAAAGGATAATTGTATATCTTTTTGCTATTTTTGGGTTATGGTCCATTTCCTTTGTTTCATAATTTTCTTGCTATTTCCTTTTTTTTTTTTTGGTAAACAAGGTCTATTTCCTTAAAAAGATAAAAGACAGGGATATACTTTTATTTTATGCATTCAATATTAAATTTGAGAATACTTCTAAATTGAGAGTTATTTAATTTTTTTTATTATACATTTTAGAAAAAAGATAAATATTATAGTTAAATATTAAAATATTTAAAATATTTTTATTTAACTGTTACATCATCTGTTTTACTTTCAAATACTATTACTTCTAATTTATACTTTTATTATTGGGTGGAATTTATGTATAAACGACTAAGCAGATAAGAATCTATGTAATAAAAACTCATACGATTGAAAACTCTACAATTTATCTTTTTAATCTTACCAAATTATGTACATTGGCTCCTAACAGAGTGTTTTCACTTTTCACATAAGGATTTAAATTTATGCTACTTTATTCAAGCTTTGAAGTTCATTGAGTCGAGTTAGTAAGTTTTAAATCAGTAGATATTTCTAAAATTGACTTATAATTTTAAAAAATAATTTAGTGCCAAATTTTTTACGTCTGTGATATTTAACTATTTAAGGTAATGTAAAAAAAATTATTAGTTATTAAATATTTTTAAATATTTATTTTAAAATTAATTGCCATGTCAAAAATAATTTTCATATATTTTTAAATTTAAATAATTAAACTCACATTTAAAAATAAAAAAAATATTTGCAATCTTTAACCAATTATCTATATAACGTAAATTTTAAAAAACCCTTCAAATTGTCTATATGAAGTTTATCTTGTGGTCGTTGGGTCCAGTATTTTTTTTAAAATATTTTTTTACATACCATTTTAGTTTCTGAAAGAAAAAAAAAATGTAGACCCACGAGACGAGAGGATTTTCCGACACTGGAGCTGAAGAGGGTAACATAAAAATTATCAACTCAGAAACGATAAGATCCGTACAATCATGTACTCCCTCTCTGGTCCTATATATAAGAGGCAAAATCCTAAAACACACAGACCAAGGAAATGCATTGAAATAAGCTATTTGTAATTAATATTCATATAAATTTACAAATTTAACCCTTCAATAATTAATGAACAAACCTACTTGTATTAAAGGTTACACTGTCACGTAAATATAAACCCTATTATAAATAAGGGTAAAATTGGAAATGAGCATTTAATATTTGTCAAAATCAATGTATGTCTCTTATATTTTGGACCAAAAAAAAGTAATCATTTACCTCTTATAATAAGGACCGGAGGGAGTATTTTGTTTCATACTTGGACTGGGACTTAAACAGTGAAGAAAAACACGGAGACACATGCAGTGCTACTGCTACATTAATCTGTGTCGAAGTAAATATTGCCTGCACTGAATTGAACTGTGAGTTGTTTTTTATCTTATTTTCTGTATGAAGGGTAATTAATTAACAGTGTTACAGATACATAATATCTGAATCAGATACATTTGACTGTTGTTGTTACCTTTGAGTTGAGTTCACTGCCACTGTCACCTTGTCACTGTCACTGGACCCATGGGTTACACGTCTCGGGGTTCTTTTTCCACTGATATTTATTATAAATTATAAATTTTCTGAGTAGAGGACCCACCGACGGTGTCGTTTCGAGGATGCCGCGCGGGAACAGCGCGCGAGCTGTTTCCCAATGCACTGCATGTCATAACTACGCGCTCTGTTCTGCCTCCACTTCACTCCATCTTCGCCATGCATCCATCTGGCATCTCATATCACCTCTAATCCACGATATAATAAACAAAATATTAAAATATATAGATTAAATAAATATATTAAAATAAATTAATTAATTATAATTAATATTTATATAAATTTTTAAAAATAACTCTTATAATATTAATGAATTAGTAACTCACTTACATGAAAAATTAATATATCTCGTAAATATAAATTTTATTATAAATAAGGATAATATTAAAAATAAACATTTAATATATGTGAAAATTTATACATGTTTCTTATATTTTGGACCAAAAAAAATATACCCATTTGTTTTTTATATTGTGGACCAGAGGTAGTATATTAGTAAGAGTAAAGATATTTGGACACATAATTTTGATACATTGTATAGATACCATAGAGCTTATGAATGTGTCTTGAGAGTGATGAAATACATGATGAAGATAAATACTTTTATACAGAGTTGAATACCATTTTTGTATCCAAATATTTTTTTTTTTAAGTTTTTTTTAATCCAAATATTATTACTTTATTAATAATGTTTTTTGTTGGAACGGGTATTTGACTCTATTTTCACAAAGCTTAAGGTCTTTTTTTTCTTTGTTTTCAATTGTTATTTTTTATTGTTAAAATAATTATAAAATTGACTCATTTTTTTTCCACATATTCAGAAATGAAAACATGAAATTAAAAATTAAGTAAACAAATCCTAAATTTGTTTGGATTCGTTATGCCACTAATATTCGTTCTGAAGTTTAGTCACAATTAAAGTTTTTCACACCTCCTTAAAAATGTATTATGAGATTGAACCGAGGTCCCCACCCACAAATTCAGCATACACAATTAATAGGGTCACACCCATTGGTCATATATTTATAAGTTTTATGTTTATATAATAATGATGAAAATAATTATTATTTTTATTTCTATAGATGATCTTATTTTAGTTTTTATATTTATATTTCAATTTTATTTCCCATAAATGTGTAATAATTTATGTTTGTTTTATTTTCATATTCCTATTTTTATTACTAACTAGATTTTTCACCCGTGCGATGCACGGAAGAATAATGTGTAAAGAGAAATATTTAACTTTTTTTCTAAAACAATTTTGATACTTTAATATGAAAAATAATAAATTAAAATAGTAAAGAATAAGTATTCGTGTAGTAGAAGAAGGACAAACAAATAGACGAAAGAATTCATAAGTTTAATGCTATTTGTATGAAATTTGGATGTTTTTATTGATACACTAAAATGATGTTTTTAGTAAAAAAAAATCCTTTGCATTAATTACTATTAAATTTTCATTTTTTAAAATCGAAATTTTCTAATATTTTAATCTCATTTAAAAAAATGTAGTTTTTACCATATTGCATTTTTGGGGGAAAATTTTATAGTAGTTTCATTGCGTCTTTTATATATAAATATTTTTACTATTAATTAGCAGTAATTTCCTTTGCATTAATTACTATTAAATTTTCATTTTTTAAAACCAAAATTTTCTAATATTTTAATCTCATTTAAAAAAATGAAGTTTTTACCATATTGCCCACATTTTTTCAATAAGAATTTTATAGTAGTTTGATTGCTTCTTTTATATATAATAAAGATCTCATTTAAAAAAATGAAGTTTTTACCATATTGTTGTTTTTAGGGGTGGGGGGTGGGGGATTTTATTTTAGTTTCATTGCTTCTTTTATATATAAAGATTTTTAATATTAATTAGCAATAATTTCCTTTGCATTAATTACTATTATATTTTCATTTTTTAAAACTGAAATTTTATAATATTTTAATCACATTTAAAAAATTGAAGTTTTTTACCATATTGCCCACATTTTTGGGGGGAAAATTTTATAGTAGTTTCATTGCTTCTTTTATATATAAAGATTTTAAAAAATAAAGTTTTTACCATATTGCCCACATTTTTGGGGGAAAATTTTATAGTAGTTTCATTGCTTATTTTATATATAAAGATTGCATAAATATCATTTTATTTTTATTCAGTTTTTTGTTTTAAAAAACTTGCAGAGAAAATAGTTAAAACAATGAAAATATTTTATTTTCTATTTTCAAATATTTGTATAGATCATTCAAAAAAATTTATTTGTACAAAAGTATTTTTCGTACAACTTTTAAAAGCAAAAATTAAATAAAAATAAAGTGTCATTTTCAAAGGGTCAATTGGATTTTTTCTTATCAGGCCAAGCAGTCAAGCACCTGTGATCCTATTGCAAAAAACTATGCTTTGATGTGGATGTGCACCAATATTATTCAACTTATAATTTGTTTTTCCTTTCCAGTTGTCCATTCATTTCCAGGCATGTAGTACTCTGCATCTCTGTGGACATATTTGTATCTATTTGATGTTAGGCCTTAATTTTTTCTTGATTTTGTTATTTTGGTGATTTCAGTTAAAGGGGTTTCAAAGTTGAAATTAAGTTCATGCTTTGATAACCATTTTGGGATATTACTATACCTGAATTACTGAATACTTTCATTACGCCTTGGGCCCCAAATCCCATCCCATCAAACTTTAACTCCAATCTGACAGAGACCCATTTCTGTTCTGTGAAAGCAATAGAGGTCCGGCAAGGGTCACTATGCGCCCATGTGGGGAGTGGGCTCCAGAGATGGGTGAGAAGGGAACCTTCAGGTATGATGGGAATAAGACTCGCCCCAACGGGCCCAATCATCATTCTTACAATCATAATCACTCATTCATGATTCATATCTTCAAGTCCAAAAAAAACAAAAAAAAAAACACATATTCACAATTTTATCAATTAATAAATCAACTAATATATCACATTATTTCTCTTCTAGATAATTAAAAGACCTGTTTCTTAAAGTATAACCAAGTTCCCAAATTGAGACTTAATATTTTTCATTAAAAAAAAATGTTATCAACCAATCATAAATCATCATATATGTGACTTTTAAAGCAGTTAATGTAAGATTCAAATATTTTTAATAATATGACAATTTATGATTGATTGATAGTATATATATATAATAGTAATGCATATCACTTAAATTTTCAAGAAAAATCATAATAATAAAACCTAGAAGTAAATATTTAAAGGATTCAAATCCCTTTTACTTGAGCAACACACATTACTATAATTTTTATTAAACTATACTTTATCATTGAATTACAGTTTGGTAAAAATAAATCATTGAATTACAATTATATTTATCTATTTCTTTAGGATTTAATTAATATATATTGATAGTGTAAAGTTTTTTTTACACTATTAACCAATCAGAAATCGATACAACATTAAAAATGTTTGTCTCTTATCCTAACCACCTTAAAAGTCACTAATTCCATATTTTTGGTTGATTGTCAGTGTAAAAATATTTATACTGACAATACATATATAAATTAAACTCATTTTTTTATATATTCATTTTTAGTTCTATCATGAATTTGTAATATGAGAGAGAACTCAAAATTGGTTGATGGCAATAAAAGCTTACAGTCAAATTTTATATGTAAGTTCCTGGATTCAAATCCCTAAGTCACCTGATAAAAAAAAATCCTTAAGTCACTCCTGATAAAAAAAAAAAATCCTTAAGTCACTATTGTTTTGAGGAGTTTACTTATACACTACTCCTGACAAGATGGTTTAATCTCGTAACTTTGTTTGTGGGACCTAATTGAAAAAAAAAATGCTCTTATTATTGTGATATATTGATGGTGTAAATTTTTTTTATATTATTAATCAATTAAAAATTATGACATACGTGATTTTTAAGATAATTAGAATAAGAATCGAATATTTTTTATGATATATTAATTTATGATTGATTAATAGTATAAAAAAATTATATTAACAATACATTCTAATTAAATTCTTTAAAATAATATACCAGAAGCATTATTCCTAATAATATATCCTACATTTATTCTAGTTCTATCTAGTCATAAAAGTCATGACACGATAGTAGAAAAAAACATGAAAAAATAGATGGTGGGAAGCTGTCAACTGTCAAGTTGATGTGAGCCTGTGTTTGTACCCGGCAGATCTTTCTCTCTCTATTAGATTTGATGGCTACTCAATTAAAAAATAATGGACCTTCCTTTTCATAAATAAATGAAAGCAAACTCCATTCGTTTACCATCCTCTTTCGGACCTCAAACTATCCCTTCTAATAGGGATTACAGTTATTATTTGACCTAATTGATATGGTAATTATCCAATTAACAGATATGAGTATGGGATCGGATAATTATCCACAAAATTTAATAAGTATGAGTACAGGTGTGTGTACTCTAGTATCCAACCCATCCCATACATGTGTGTTGGGACGGATTCACATACAACTCAGTGTGTGCAGATGCACCCACTAGGTTGTATAAAATTACTACTAATACTTTGAGTTAGATATACTTTACTCCCCTAATTTTATATATTGGCACCAATTGTCTAGTTACTTATATTGATATAAATATGTTTCATAACGTTGACAATGAATTAATCATTTAACAATTTTAAAACATAGAATAATGTAGAAGACAATTATAAGGTATGTCATTTATTTGATTAGATATGTATTGTTAGTGTAAAGAATTTTTACCCCGACATCCAACAATATCTCAATAAATCAGTATTATTGTTATTTCTCTCTCTTAGTTAATTAAAATAAAAGCAAATATGTTAAAATGTTAGTAATTGCCCATGTAAATTTTTTTACACTGACAGTATATGCTACTTTAATCCAAAATTTTACGACTTTAATATTTATGTCTTCATCTTCACATATATGATAATAATAATTATTTAAAAAATAATAATAAATCACCACCACTTACTCAGGATCCACCACTATATATATATATAAAATAAAATATAACTTAAGTTAAGTGAATTACATATTTACGTTCTCCTTTTTTGATAATACAAACTTCTTATCATATTTTTAAGCATTCACAAGTTATTATATATATATATATATATATATATATATATATATATATATATATATATATATATATATGGTGTTTCTCATATCTTATAAATTTCTTTTATGATTTGTCCTTTTGGATTTATTAAAGGAGTTATGTTTCTTAATTTTGCTCTTCTTCCAGTATCTCTATTACTCTCATACAATTTGTAAGTGTATCTAGTGATCACGAATGTATTTTTAATCAATGTTCTTATTTATTATTTTTTTCATAGTCAATTAAAATGTGGGTAATGAATGCATGTATGAGTACTTAGGTATCTAGCGAGTAAGGGTATGAATATTAAAGTTGCTACCCATACGGATATGGGTCTGGGTATAGGGATGGCAACCGCAAACAAAAAACCCAAAACGGGTAGGGTAAATACCCTCTTTATGGGTATGAGTAATTACCCGCAAATAAGAGAGGGTATGAGTGTAGGTATGGGTACTCTAGTACCCACCCACCCTCCCTCATATATATATATATATCAATTTTTAAGAATAAAATTATGTAAAAGTTGTAAACCTAGGGCTCATTAGTGTTTTTGCTTTTCCAAACTTACAAGTTCATGAATTTATTGTCTTGGATGTTTATTTTGATATTTACTCGTTTTGGATGTTTTAGTTGTTTTTATTTAGTTTAATACTTTGGTTTATAGTGATTCACGAGTTAAATTTGAAAGATATTTGTATGGTTTTTTAATTGAGTTATAATGTTCTTTATGTTCTTTAAATTTTTTTTTGTTAAAGTACGGGTAACGGGTACGAATGTGAGTACTTAGCGGTACCCAGAGGGTACGGGATATGGGTACTAAAATTGCTACCTATGCGGGTGTGTGGATGGGTATTATAGTACCATTCCTAGACCCTACTCATTGTCATCCCTACTTTATGAAATCACATTGTTGTATCTATCAACTCGAATCTTGCTTGATTCTAAATGGAGTAAGCTTATGCCCTCGTAATAAGATTTCTTGCTTGATTCTAAATGGAGCAAGTCTATGCCCTCATAATAAGATTTACAAGAAAAAGGGACAGAAAGGAAATGTAAAGGATATGGAACACATTAAGAAAATTTGAATTCACAAAATTTACAAGAAAAAAGGACAAAAAGGAAAAGGAAATGGAACACATTAAGAAAATTTGAATTCACAAACTTACAATTTAGGTCCCATAGTTTAACAAATCGAGCTAACTCAAGGAAATTATTTGTGTAAGATTTTTTATATACCAACAACAAATCACAGATCATTTTATTCATGAATTTTAAAAAGTTATTCTAAAAAATATTATTAATAATGTCGTAATTAATATTGATTAAGAGTAGCTTTATAATAGTAGTACATGATAACTGATATGATATTTATTTTCAATAATAGAATAGAATAATATTTAAATACCAAAAATCCCCGGCTGCTAATGATCGTCGATGTGTGTTGTCTTCAGGTCACGTATGTAATTTGAGTGACCCAAGAAGGACCCGCGGGGGGGGGGGGGGGGGGGGGGGGGGGCGCGAAGAATGGGGGCGGGGGAGAAATACTCCCCATGGTGGGATCAAGGATAGGGATGGGGAGAAAAATAAGGGATGGGGACGGGAAGCATGAGGGTACTCCCTGGATTGGGAAGTCCGGATTTCTCATGTATATCGAGAAACAAATAAAAGCGCTAACTTGTTAACTAATTTGGGTTGTGATCCAACGATTCAAATGGTGGTATTTGAGCGGCCGTCAGTACGGCTGATGCAGGTTCTTATTACTGATGTTTTGGGGGGTTTCTATTCTCCATCTTGTTCCTTGTAGTTTCCTTTGGGCTGAGACCTCGTTGTATTAAAAAAAAAAAAACAGCAAAATACAGTTTGAAGCAAATGCAAAGCAATTTTAATTAGTAAACATATTTCTAATTTTTTTTTAATTTTTAACGATTTAAATTCATATATTAAATGATTTAAATATTGACAAAGTATAATCCACATTTGCCTTTCATAGCATTATGTATTTGATTGTTATTTTTGTCCTCATCAGTTAGAGAATGGAAATACTTTTGATGGCTTGCAAGGGAATATTGTAGGACAGTTAGACGAATCCAGATTAGGATAAACATCAACCGGTTAAATGATATATTAGATTTTGTACCCGTGCGATGCACAGACATATCATATGTGATTATTTTACAATATTGTGTATTTTTAAATGTTGAAATAACAATTCAAAAGAGCACCAAATAAGTATTCGTGTATTATTTGAAATGGAAAAAAATATAAAAATTCAATTGATTAATATCCAAATAGGCAAGTTAATTTCCCTTTACTAACAAAAAAATATTATTTAACATAAGCACTAAGTGAAACATGTTTTTTATGGAACATCGCCTACATTTAAATCATAGAACTAAAAAAAAAAATTAGTAACTTGATTGCCCAAAGTAATTTTTTAACCTTTCTCTCCAATTGCCTTCCTCTCCAAAAGTTTGTACCAACAATTGTAATATAATTGTAATCTTCGTGTAAGCAAATTCCGTACATTTTTCTTTCTAATACAATTTTGCATTTCACAAAAAACTATTGCTATTTTCTTCCATCTATTCAAGTATATCTTGACAGCAAATAGTATTCCACAATGTATTTGATAACATTCTATCAATACAATAAATATATAAGAGTTTAGATACTTAAAAGTAATATTTTAAAAATATATTATGGTAACTAAATATAATTAAATAACATATTTATAAGTGATATTTAATATTCTAACTCCATATTAAAATAAAAGAAAAAAGGAAAGAAAAAATATTGATTCAATTATCATAAGTACTTAGGTTTATATTCACATTATTTATAGTTTAAAAAAATTAAAAATAACCACAAAAACATAAAATTAACTTCATAAAATCAATAAATATTGCATAATATTGAAATATGTTTTATATTTGAAACTTGAAAAATAATAAAAAGACTAATAATTAAATATTTTATTATAATTAAAGCATAAAATATAGAGAAATTAGACCTTTCCATGCATATATTCAAATTTAAATTATTTGATAATGGTTACCACATACATATACACTAAAAAAACATACCCTTACTCCTAAACTTTACACAACAATATACCTACGCACGGTATATAATAAAGATCTGCAACTGGACCGAAAAAATACTCATATATTCCTTACTTTTATATATATTAAGATATAATAAAAAAATTAAAATTATATAATTGAGAATATATTTAAAAAATGTAGAAAATTAATTATGAAGGATGGATATATATATATATATATATATATATATATATGTTAAATCCAATTTTATGATATAACAAATAAAAAATCCCTTAAAAAAAATTTAAAAAAAAAACTATATAACATCCATTGTTGTTTAATATGAGACTGTAAAGTGACACTTTTCACTCAGAGTGTATTTGGGAAAGCTGAAAAAAATGTTATGCTGATAATCTGTTTTCAAATAATCGATTATAATCAGAATCTGTTTTTGTTTGGGTATGTTTGCTGAAAATCGATTTTCAGATAATCTATTTTGTTTGGGTTATGCAAAAATAATCACTTTTACATAGTAAATTACGAAAAAGGGTATGAAAATATTTGTTTATAATTTTTATTTTAATATTAGATTTTTTTTATATCTTATCATCAAAATAAAGGTGTTTCCAAAATCTCACAATTTGATATAATCAAATGTCTTCGCACACATAGAAAAAGAAGGAAAAAAAAAGAAAAAGAAAAAGTGACAAAACATTGCACAAGGACACGTGAGCAGGGAAGAAAAAATAAAGAAAAAAAATGAAAGAAAAAAGAAAAAAGACAAATTATAAGTAGTGATTTAAGGAAACTCAATATTATTTTTGAAATGGATTGCAAAAGTGTGGTTGATAGTTTCAACAGTTCTTCCCAATAACTCTCTGAATTTGGTGCTATTATTGCTAAGTCTAAACTTTTACTATCCTCTTCCTTGTTTAACTCTAGAGTTGAGTTTGTTAGGAGAGAACACTTTTCTAGCTTCTTTCCATGTTTTTTCATCTATTCGTATTGGTGACATTATTTTGAATCAAATGCAGTAAAGTGATTCTTGTCAAAAAAAGGAGGCTCATTTTTAAAAGAATTAAAACAAAAATACACTACAAAAAATATATAGACATAAATACTCTTTTATTAGGCAAAATATAACTCAGCTAGTATGAAGTGATTTTATAAATTTATCCCAATCACATAAATTACTAACTAAATTGTCCTTTTTATCCCCCAAACACAAAATATAACCCAACTAGTATGAAGTGATTTTACAAATTTATCCCAATCACATAAATTACTAACTAAATTGACCTTTTTATCCCCAAACCACCCAAATGATTTTACAGATATGTCCCTACCACCACATTCTTTTAAATAATAAAGATATCATTGATATTGCATGGAGATTGTATGAATATAATCCTACAAAGGCCCAATTAAGAATCAGGACTCAGATAACAACACATGTGCAGTTCAGAAAACATTCCATTCTTATATGCTATCCCAACACACTTTGATGCCCCCCATATAAAAATGGCCCACCCTTACAACAATAATCCCATTCCACCACAACTATTACAAAATAACCCAAGTCAGAGGCCCGAAACTAAAACTAAACATCTAAAGAACTCCATTTTGAACCAAACTAAATTACAAAACATACCAAATGCCGAGCACAGTCCAGTAACAAAGAACAAAATACACACACAGGGGAACACCACAACGGCACAACCCAACCAACTTCACCCCTTTCTCATATCTCTCACCAGACACTCCAGAATCAGTCATCATTGGGCGAAAGATCCATCAATCTGAGCAGGCGGCCCAACACTAACTTTATGCATAAAGCGAATTTTGAGGCGATGCCTTCTTAAACGATTTAAAACAAAACAATAGTGTAGGCCGGCCAATGCTAAAGCCCGACACTAAATATTTTTCTGTAGTCTAAATACATTTTTTTTAGGCTTAAAACAAGGGTTTTAGTTGCTTTTCCCTTGGGCTGACCCTGAATCGGAGCACAATCACTGCTATTCTTGGTGTCAATCTTAAACATGAAACTTTTTTTTTAAACCCATCCTTCAGCTCAAGTGGGTAATTTCCAGCTTAACCTTTAACAAACAATTGAAAAGTAACATAATGCATTAAGAGCCAAACAAGTGTCACTTCACATGAACGCATACTGTAAAAACACATGGCCATAAACCCACACGACACAAACAGAACCACTCAACACATTAGACTTTGTAAATAACAATACCCTGTGCATTTGAGCAATCATATCAGAGCAGTATCTTTCAACATGTGAGCACCATCACAGTCAAACATGACAAAATTGGCACTTTCAGTATCATCATCCATACTCAGCTTCATGTACCAGCAGAAAGTGACCACTCAACATAGTTAAGTTATGATGACCATGGCCTATAATTAAAGAACCAACAAATAATACAAAACCATATTTGTAATGGATGGATTTTATTTCAGTAGAATCAAACAAAGGGATACAGAATCTATTGCAGTAGTAATGCTGGAGTAAGGTGAGACAGCCTATTGCATTTACAGCAGGGTACCTCAATGCATCATCTTTGATGATACTCTTCATAACAGTATGTAGCATCCATCCTATAATTGAGGTAAAATCTAATAGAGAGGACACCTGTTGAATTATTATTTTAAATTTATTTAATTTTGTGGATTAGCATTAATCAACTATTTAGAATACACTTTTTGAATTATTAATATATCAATTATCGAAATTATTAGTTAATTATAGCACTTGACTTGACTGAGAATTCAGATTCTCTCCAGCCTCTCCAGCAAGTTTTTGCTTCTTTCCTACATATAAACTACCGCATGCGGTAGTTTTCCCTTGCCTTTTATCACTGCTGGATGGTCCAGCTGTCGGAGACAATCCAGATCCCTTGACTGATTGGTGGACATTGTAATTAAGCTTTTGTTGTGGATGACCCATGAGTAGTTTACACATTGAACACATGCTCATCAAGTTGAGACAAGTTTCTCTCACATTCTCTCAATTCTTTAGAGCAGTTTCTTTCACAACTCTCAGCAAAGGAAAACAGATGGATTCATCCTTGATGCCAGGTACACGTTTTGATTCTCAATTCTTTATATCTCTATATATTATATTTTTATTATGTCTGCCATGCTTCTGCCATACGCCACAATGCCATCCACTATAACAGTAGTCTGATGTATGCTTAAGTTTGTACTCCTGATGACATTGCTTTTGATGTTAATGCTTTAGGGAGATACTCGAGTAACCCAGGGCTGGGTCATTGGAAAGTCGTAAAAAAGGTCATGAGATACTTGTAGGGCACCAAGGGTTATATGTTGTCTATAAGAAGTTTGATCAACTTCAAATCAATGGCTATTCTGATTATGATTTTGCAAGCTATCCAGACAACCGAAAATCTTCATCTAGCTTTATTTTTATGATGGCAAGAGGAGTAATTTATTGGAAGAGTATTAAAGAGACACTCATAACTATTTCTATCATGGAAGCAGAGTGTGTTGCTTGGCATGAAAGACTAAATCCAAAAAATATTATATTTATCAAGATTAAAGACTTATTTAAACCTTTTATTCATTAGACATAACGGTAGACCCCATTCAATATAACATTTTAACATTACAACACCAACTTGATATTTAAGCAAACCCCAGAAAATAAAAACAGTTTTTTGTTTATAACCACGAAAGCACCAAATAGCATCCAAGATATATTAGTTATAAGGTGAAGCAGGATGCTTATAAATCAATGGATACCACCAATGGCGAGTCACCCTTGTCAAGAACAAATGTCTTAGAAATTTTCTTTTTATCAGTCACAACTTCCACGTTGTATGTTCCATGAAAGCCTCTGAAGTTGAATTGACCTTGCTCATCAACATGCCCATGGCTGTGTGACAGCCACTCTTGTTTAAGAGCTAGGAATCTTTTCCCAGCTTCATTAATGTCACCTTCTGCATTCACCAAGTGTGCACTGTCCCTGCTCATAAACAACTCCCAAAACCCCCACAGCATTATACCTTCTACAGCAGGGTGAGCCAAAGCTTCCCTTAGCATAACTTCCAGATCATCTGCTCTGACATATTCATTAATGGAAGACACATCAAGCTCAGTAAACCAGACAGGAAGACCAAGAATACCTAATTTGTCAAGGGCAGAACAGACTATAGGTCCCACGGGGCTGTCTACGTGTCCTTGAATTCCAATTCCCCCAACAGGTGCACCTTGCTCTTGCAAATCAAGAATATGTTGAATGTATTTTTCTGGACATGATCTGGTGTCACATCCATCTTCAACATGATAATCATTCACAAAAAGGGTAGCTGATGGATCTAGTTGGTTTGCAGTCTTGAACATGTTGGCCCTGATATCCTTACCTAGTCTATCTTGGTAAAATGAACCATGCAGCATTTCATTATTAACATCATAGTGACTGAACTTGCCCTTGTAGCGAGTCAGCAGGCCGGTTAAGCGATTTTGGACGGCCGTCATCAGATCATTTTTATTCAGTGATTTAATCCATTGCTGAACAACACCATCCACTTCCCAGAAGATACAATGACCACGAGTTTCTATCTTGTTTTTCTGACACATGTTTAACAGATCATCAGCATCCTTGTAATTGAAATTCCCTTGTTGTGGCTCAGTCCAATACCACTTCAACTCATTGCCAAACACAGCCCAATTAAAATGTTTTACGACAAAGTTAACAAAATCTTCATTGTCAATATTTGTTCTACTTATACATGATCCAATTGGGAAATCGTTCTGTATTTGTCTAACTTGCACCGAGGTTTTAAGGTAGCTGCTAGAGTCCAGCCCAGGGAATTTCAGGATAACATCACGCTTGCGGATCTGCAGCGCAGCATGTGGATATATGATAAAAAAGATTAGGAATTACTGTGTGAATATATTTGGATGTTTAGCTTCCTGTAACATTTTTTCTGCCATGTTACATTTTGTTTTGTTCATAAAAAGAATGATGCTTTTTGGTAACCTTATGCAGATTCTAAATACAGCGTGTTACATGCGATTAGTCAGCTGGAAGATCATATATAAAACAGGAAGAAGGCAGACATGTATCATACTTCAATTCTACGGACAGTATAACATAAATTTTTATTCTATATTCTGGTACCATGCCAATGCACCCTAATCATTTTGACCCCGTGGAAATCTTATCAGTTATTTTCTAAATTTATCATGCCGCAAGGCAGATACCACAAACTGTGGAGACCATTCTCTGCATTTCACTTGTTGTTCTACATTTTTTTTTATTCATAAAATTAATTATATATGGTATAGAAGTAACCTAGATGTTACCTTGCAATAAAATTAATTATATATGATATAAAAGTAACCTAGATGTTACCTTGTCTGTCTGCATCTTTAAATTTCTAAACCTTGCATGTCTATCGACAGGAAAAATTTGAAGTCCAGCAACCATTAAGTCTACACCAGCAGCAGGACCTTGGACATAAACCAGAACCTTTGATGGCTGCTTTTCAATTCTAAAGGACCCACCAATTTCATGCCACCTGTCATCAGAAACCTCAGTTTGACCTCCATTGACCCACTGACTGTCAACACCAAGGGCGACATTCACATTCTGTGGCCCATTTGATCCTGAACCAATGCGGACCCAAGCAGATACTTGATAAGTCAAGAAGAGCTTCAATTTCTCAGTGATTGTCTGAGCAGGACCCATCCATGTTTGTGTGCGATTCGTTACAAGGATGTAGCGCCCGCTTAAGAGTTCATGAGGCCCAAGAGAATCTCTTGCCATTGGTGGAATTATATGTGGTGAACCAGTTTTAACGCTTAAAGTGCAATTACCAAGGGGAAACCATCCATTGGTACCATCAGCCAGATTGCTGTTCTCAATTATATTAACCCCAAAAGCAACATTCTGCATAACAAAATCAACTGTTAAGTGCTTGAAACATACAGAATTGGTTATACAACTAAAGTATATCAATGCAACAGTTAAGTTCTTATACAATGATTGTCTAAAACAAAATTTCACGAATTACAAACAAATATTAAAGTAATTTAAAATGACTGTTCTAAAAGTCCAACCTTTACATCTGGTGGTGTTGAAGGAGGTGTTTTAGCTGCATGCTTTATAGACAAAGTATTGACAAGAATGTCAGTGCCTGGAGGGGGTCCTTCTAAATAAATGATCACTTTTGATGGGGAACCATTTAGAAGGAATTTTCCCTGCATATTAACCCAATCTTTATCTGTTGCCTGCACACTTCAGAACACACCGGCTTCGTTCAGCGATAAAAAAGTCGCATGCCTCAGAGTCTCTGTGATATTGCTAAACAGAAATAAGAAAAAGGACTTACTTAGCAATGCCTATATACTGCTCTCGAAGATCTGGTGTTTGGACCCACAAAGTAGCCCGAACATCAGAATTAGTGACATTGTTGCCAAATATTCGAACTAAGGCAGCGACCTCATATGCAAGCTTGCGCTGCACTCGTCCAGTGATCTCCTGCTGAATTCCGTTCCAGCTTTGTGTGCGTTCTGTTGCAGATGCAAAGAATTTCCCAGACTGTGGGTGAATTTTCCCGTCTCCCATGGAATCGTGCAACATAATCTTGCAGCCTCTTCCAGACCAATTATTCAGGCCATCCTCAAATTGTGGGTTTATTATAATGTTGTCATCTCCAGTGGAAACACATCCCATGCTTGTGGCCTTTTGATATGAGGAGAAAAGGAATCACAAGTTAGTAGGTGATAAATATACAATTTCTCAAGACAATAAAAAATGAAACTAATACAGATTTGTTGTGATTTCAATCTAGCTACTGAAGAAGTAATAACCAATTACAAGTTGAGTTTGATGTTCATTAAAAAATTATGTAGAAATGCACAAAGACATAACAGTATTTAAATACATGATATACATTATCATCTGGACTGGAACAGTTGATCTCTACTAATCGTATAAGCAGGTCAACTCCAGGAGCAGGTCCTTCCAAATAAAATATAACCCGATCAGGCATCGCTGACAATGAAAATGTCCCTTCCAACTTTTCCCAGCTATCCTTTACAACAGATGTTCTGTAGAAAATAATGGTAGCCAATGTAAGCATTTTCCTCAATTTCCTAACAACAAGGAGATGAAACAATGAAATTATATAATTTTATACCTTCCAATGAACAAGTAGCTAGTAGGTTTATCATGATATTCTAGTTTCAGAGTAGCAAGAACATCAGCTGATCCCTGAGAAAGACCAGATACTCCAACACAAGCTGAAACCATGTAATTAGAACCAATGGAAATTCTGTCTGTAATATCTTGCTCGAGACCTTGCCAGCATTCCTTTCGATCGGTGATAACAGCATAATTACCATCTGAACCCATTGAAACTCCTCCTCGAGGACCTGCTTCAGCTGAAATTACATAGCCATTGCAGCAATTGAGATGCCAAGAGTTCAGCCCTCCAGAGAAGTCATGATTAAGCAAAACATTAGTAGCCTTGCTCGTATTTGGACCGGAGAGGTTTCCTGCCATGGTCTGTCAAAGAAATCAATATCAGAAAACAATTGGAGCTATAATTGGCAAGGGATTCAACAGTCCTACTGTTTAGTGCATATCAGGTTTATACTATAAGAATCACTTAAACTAATGTCTTATTTACTGTATGCTACTTCTACAGTTCTATTACCATCTTACTAGCAGCATTGGTGTCTGTTATCTCACAAAGCATCTCTAACCAACTATACTTGGCATAATTTATACACGTTAAATCTAACACAAGAACTCAACTAAACTTAGCAGCTGTAACCCTAGATTAGATACACACCAGAACAAAAACGAAAATCTGTAATGAAGCTTGATCCCAGACTCCATTCATTGTGAGGACACCAAATTGTGCATCATAAGATGTCAACAGTCAATCTTTTTGTGACCATTAAAAACAGAAAAGGGGTGCAGGGGGAGCAATTTCATTGTGGTTGGTTAATGTGAGACCTTTCTTAATAAAAAGAAAGGAGAACAAGCTAAATAAGGGGAGCCAAAACACACATCTAAAAAATAGTATCTGCATGTTTGGAAATGATTTCTGGGGGTAATAATAGCTTTTTTTTCTTTTCAAAACTCTCTTATTATAAGCTGTTTTAAACACAAAATAAGCTAATCCAAACATACACAAATGTATGATCAATTCATCATTAAAGAAATATGACTCACTAATCAAACTCATGTATCTAAATCTAAGGTACCTGAGGCTGAGATTTCTTGTGCTTCGAGTGGGAGAGAAACTTGGAGATTCTGTTTGTGAAGCAGCAAGCAGTGAACCACTTCATTATATACCCACTCGCTCAGTAAATTTGAGAGTGAAGGGTAGGCAAATTCCCCTTCCAATTATCATTTATTTTGGATATATTACTATCCAAACTTTAGGATCAAAATAACTCATAACCAATTATCATTAAGGATCCCTTTAAATAATCCGTAATAATAACATATCAGAAAATAAAAGGAACTGTTTTTTGCTTTGACTTGCAGATCTGTGATGCTTGAATTGGAATGGAAGCCTAATAAGGATCTTAGGTTAAGGAAAGATATGCTTTGATTCCTTAATTTTGACTTAAGAATAATTATATGATCCATTTGAATGAGACTTAGATTACAAGATTTTGCAAAGTTAGGTGGATATGGCTTTTCAATCCGTATGTATAACATATTGGCAAACAAACTACACTTTCAATTTGCTACGTATGTAACACATACGAACTCGAATTGCAGAAATCCAAGGCTCAAGAACCCTAAAAAGTAAAACTACTGCTACTGCTACTAACCCGATCTCTTGGGCGCTTTGCAAAATTCAGATGAAACAAAACTCCAAAATGATATCTTTGTATTTTTTGCAAAAGCCAATTTTGCAAATAGACCCCACATGTGACGATGCAATTTTATTGCTAAATAATAATCCAATTGAGATATAACCAAAAGTAAAGTGCTGAAATGTTATTAATACCGTGTAATTTCGCCTAATCAAAAGCTTCTAAATTACATTCCACAACTATGTCTATAATTGTGGCCATAATATATCGAATTTGGCAGTTAACAGTATTTCTAATACAATTTTAGCTGGATCGACTGCAATTTCTCACCATTCTAGAATTGCATTAAACTCAAAGTAATGGGACCATTAATTTAAAACCAAGATAAGATTTACCAATAAGATACAGCATAGTTAGTAGAGTTGGTAGATACTTGGACTCTTTAAACATGTTGTCCGGAGTTTGATTCTTGTGTGTATGAAAAAGGTTTTGTTGGGAGAGGAAAAAATCACTTCGATAATCTCTATAGTTATCGGGTTCTCTCATTAACCCTACGTACCTCGTACCGAATTCGCTATACCAGATTCCCTTTAAAGAAAGACATCTAATAATAATATAAAATGTGACGAACCGCATACCAAATATCCTGCTTACCTACCTGGTAACTATGGTAATCTCTACACAAAATTTCCTCTATCGGCTCGAGTATACCATTGGTGTACCAAAAAAGAAACCAAAATAAGTTTTTCTAAAGTAGGATTGTTTCTAAAATCAGCAAGTATCCATAGTAATTTGATTTGATAAATTGCAAAGAGTCACACAACAATGTAAGGGCTTTACTTGCACAATTTAAAGAGAAAGTCCGGCATTTTCCTTAAAAGCATAGTCTAACCAAACACCATTGTCCACCCATTTCGCTAATGTCTATAACTTTGCTCAGCTAAACTAAAATTCAGTTTTCATTCTGCAATAACCAATGCTGCATTGACAACCTATACGCGGGCTCTATTCTACATTAGATACTTACCGAAGTTCGTAGTGTTGTAAGATTATAAGAATGAATTGGTCGAATGTAATAAAGAGTATCATAAATTATAATACTAACGGAGCGATTCAGCAAACGGAAGTGGCTGTTACCTAAATCAACTACTCGTTGTCTGTCTCTGGTCTGGTCCAACCAAAAAACCACTAGTTAGTTGTGAAAGACGCATGATCATCGTACTGGGACTTTGGTATTGGTCCGCTGAATATAAAAACATCGCATTTCATGTTTCAAGAGGAGATTGTGATTTGAGATTTACCAGAGGCAACCAGACAAATGTGACAACAACACTGGACTGAGGAAGCATTTTTCTTAATCTACTTTGACTTTTTCCCGTTGTTGACTTTGGGCCTTAATGGGATCGATTCATCGAATGGGCTAAGAGGCCCAAACCCTAAATGTGTATACCTGATACCCTATTCAGACCATTGAATTTGGGTGTTACTTTTTAACACCACAAAAAATTTTAAAAATATTTTAGGCTTAAATAAATTTTTGGTCCTTGAAAAGTTCCCGTTTTTTGGTTTTAGTCCTCTTACTTTTTTTTTCATAGGTTTTCATCCTTACTTTTTTCAAAGTTTAGGAATTAGTCCCCGCCGTCAACTCCCCTCCGTTATCTGCTGACGTGGCTAACGGAGGCCAGGTCAGCAATGCCACATCATCCACGTGGCGTTAAGTTTGCCACGTCAGCAGGGACTATTTCCAAAAAAATTGAAAATATAGGGACCAAAATCAAAATTTGTGAACTTTGGAGGGACTAAAATCTTATTTTAACAAAAAAAACTATTTTTCAGTCATTTTTCACACCAAGTCGTACGGGGATAGGAAACTACCTCGATATCCCCGAATATTCTCTTAAAGCTATTTTAAGAAACTTATACTCAGTTTCCTCGTCTAGCTGTACCTAGGACAATTCTGCAAGATAGAATAGACGAGTTAGTCCTTTAACACAACTTTGCTATACAAATTTAACCTTTTTGTTAACATCAAAACTTAAGAGATTATTTAACCAAAACCACTTTCGTTCCAACAAATTTGAAACCTATGGCTCTAATATATGATTTGTTTCTATTTTCTAGCCAAGTTTTGTCATGGTTTAAATTGTTAAATTCCTTCATCTAGTATGATTTTTAGTACAGAGATACCGAGCTAATTTCCTTTTCCTGCACGACTTGCTATGAAATTTGGCAAGAAATTAGAAACAAATTCATACATTATGGACCACATGGTTAAAATTGCTAAATTCCTTCATTTTGTATGATATATCTAGTACTGAAGGGTACTAAGGTAATTTCTTACCACATGGTTAAAATTGCTAAATTTCTTCATTTTGTATGATATATCTAGTACTAAAGGGTACTAAGATAATTTCTTATTTTTGTCTGACTTGCTCCAAAATTTGGTTAGAAAATAGAAAGAAATCATACATCAGGGCCACAAGTTTCAAATTGACAAATCCCTTCATCTGATATGATTTCTAGTACTCAAGGGTATCAAGGTAATTTCTTATTCCAGTTTGATTGCTCTGAGAATAGTTTTTTTTTTGGTTAAAATAAGTTTTTAGTCCCTCCAAAGCTCACAAATTTTGGTTTTAGTCCCTGTATTTTCAATTTTTTTGGAAATAGTCCTGCTGACGTGGCAAACTTAACGCCACGTGGATGACGTGACATTGCTGACATGACATTCCGTTAGCCACGTCAGTAGAAAACGGAAACAGGTTGACGGCGGGGACTAATTCCTAAACTTTGGAAAAAGTGGGGATAAAAACCAATGAAAAAAAAATAAGATGACTAAAACCAAAATACCAAAACTTTTCAGGGACTAAAAACTTATTTAAGCCAATATTTTAATATTCCCGAAATACCCTCAACTATCTTAATACACCCCGTAACCTATATTCTAAAATACACCACTCATCTCCCTTCTTCCACCTCTTACCTTCCTCCCTCATCACCCATACCTATTCAATAATTTCCCTTTGATAGATTGATAGATTATTTTTCCTCTTTTTCATTATCTAGCTAGTTCCCAGACCAAAAGAGGGGGAACAACAACTAGTAGGCGGCACTATCTTGATTTCCGGCAGCAACATACGAAAATGTTGACAAAAAGAAAAGGAAAAAATTATGAAGGAAGAATAAGATTTTCTATGTCTGGGATAGTGAATGCGCATCTTGTTGTCCGAGTCTATCAACTTATGAAATTTCACGAGAAAATAATACCACTTCAAATTCTAAAGAATCACAACCTGCAGAATTTACATGAAACTATAAACTTAAATAAAGAAAAAAAGGATTAGCAGGGTTTGGGAAGCCACCAAAGGGAAATGATTGAATGGGTGGGGGTGATGGGGGGGGGGGGGGGGAAGAGGAAGAAGAGGGGAGGGGAGGGGAGTGCTATACTTCAAAATATAGGTTATTAGATGTAGTAAGATAATTGGGAGTATTTCAAGAATATTAAAATGTTTTTAACATTTTTGTGGTGTATCAGAAATTTTTGTGGTGTAAAAAGCAACACCCATAGAATTTAGCAATTCAAAATGCCTTCTCAAGTTGCCCGGAGGAATTGCTAAGAGGCCCAAAACCTAAATGTATTTACTTCTCGGACCTCTTTTTTTTTTAAAAAGAGAATTGTTATTTAGTACGAAAGAATTTAATTGAAACGGTACAAATTGACTTCATTATAATGCAAAAAAAAAGGGTAGAAACGGAATTCAATGGTAGAAAATGTGTGAAAACGGTTATAAAACACCAACTAAAATGAATCTTCGACTGTATAGGAATTTTGTTCTCGTACAAATTGGCATTTCTCTTTTTTTTTTTTTGTAAAAAAAAAATTATTTTCCATAAATGCTCCTCCTTTTCATCATACACACCATCACCATTTCTCGCACCACTATCACCATTCACATCTTCACTCCACCCATTCTGAAACCCATCCCCTTTGTTGTTGCTGCCATTGTTGGAACACTCCCCACTCGCTGATCTGGTTCGTTTGTCACTGATATGATTAGGCTTTATTACTTTCTTGAAATAAATTTTCGAAACTCAGATTTCTATGTTCTGAAAATTAGTCTATCTCCAGAATTCACTATTTTAGTACAGTAAATTAAAATTCGAAATATAATTCAAGCTTTGATATGTTCTGGAATTTAATTTCCATAACTTAGAAATTTGAATTTCTAAAATCTAGTTCGTCCCACACTGCATATTTGGTAAAGTTCACAAAAACAGGGGAACATGTTACTAGAAATCTAAAAGATTAGTTTTATTTTTGTAATTCCGGTATTTAATTTTCAGACGTGTTTTTTTCCTTAGTTCCGTAAGGTTGTTCCGGAACACACCTAAACAATTTCGGAAACTTGTTTATGGAATTAGTTTTGCTATGTACTAGAAATAAAGGTTTAATGAACTTTTTGGTCCCTGAAAAGTAGGTGTGTTTTGATTTTAGTCCCTGCACTTTTTTTTCTTTGGTTTTGGTCCCTGTAAATTTAAAACTTTTGGTTTTAGTCCCTGCCGTCAGTCACTCTCCGTTAAGTGCTGACGTGGCTAACGGAGTGCCACGTCAGTATAGCCACGTCAAAAAAAATATTAATATTTTATGCCATGTTGGCTGCCACATATGAAAATAAAATTTGGTTTTAATTCCTGAAAAGTGAGTAAATTGTGATTTTAGTCCTTGTACTTTTTTTTTCGTTGGTTTGGATCTCTGTAAATTTAAAATTATTGATTTAAGTCCTCTTGTCAGTTATTAAGTGCTGATATGGCTAACAGAGCATCACATTAGCATTGTCACGACAGTTTAATTATCATTATTTTAAGTCACGTAGGCTGCCACGTCATAGTATTAATTATTTAAATATATTAACATTAATTATTATTATATTTAACCATTATATTATTTTAATTTTTATTATTATAATATTATAACTATTTTTTCTTCTAAAACATGACTGTCATTTCTTCTTCCTCTTTCTCCACCGTTCCTCCTTCATTCTGCAGTAATCTTGCTTTTCTCCTTCTGAAGCGTTTCTCCATACCATCTAATACATTTTTTCTACGTCCATTTAGACCTGCGCTTTACTTCTTTGCTGCATAAAGATTGTTGTCGTGACAATGCTGACATGGCGCTCTCTTAGCCATATCAACACTTAGCAGAGTGTCACTAACGGCAAGTACTAAAATAAAAAGTTTTAAATTTACAAGGATCAAAACCTATGGAAAAAAAAATATAGGGACTGAAACCAAAATTTACTCACTTTTCAGGGACTAAAACCAAAGTTCATTTTCATACGTGGCAACTGACGTGGCATATTTGCTGACGTACCGGTACTGACGTGGCACTCCGTTAGCCACGTCAGCACTTAACGGAGGGTGACTGACGACAGGGACTAAAACCAAAAGTTTTAAATTTACAGGGACCAAAACCAAAGGAAAAAAAGTGAAGGGACTAAAATCAAAACGCACCTACTTTTCAAGGACCAAAAAGTTCATTAAACCAGAAATAAAATTCCAGAATTAATAAAACACACGTTTGTAAATTAGATTCTAGAATTACAAAACAAAACTCCATAATACAAATTGCGGAACCAATTTCAAATATTTCATAATATTGAATTGCGGAAAATAAATTCCGCAGCAGATTCTTACGCATACCAGAATTTAAATTCCAGAAAAATTACAAACACAAAAAAAAAGGAACCAACTTGGAAACGTCAGAGCTTGACCGCGAATGTTCTCATTGCCGAAAACGATGGTGCGCAGATGTGGAGGAAAGGGGGGAGAAAAGGAGAGGGGTATGAGTTTTTTTACAAAGAAAATGGAGGTATGGAAATAGGGTTCCGGACAATGAGGTGTGGGAGGAAAAGTATTGAGGAGGAGAAAGGAGAGGGTAATAAGGGAAGAAATATATTTTAGAAAGGGAAGGGGTGGAAAGTAAAAAGCAAGGTGTCAAAAATAAATTCCCTTACCCTAATTGAGTATTCACTTTTTCTTCTTGGACTTGGTAACTTTTTTCAACGAACCTTGGGTTAAGCTTACTAATTCCCCATGCAACTATATAGAGGCCTAAATAGTGACATTGGGGAAAAAGGTTGCCACTGCTAGCTTCCATGGGTGGTCGGAATAGACCAGGTCAAACTCTAACTTAACCTGATCTGACATGTTTTCTAAATTAAGGCGTGAATCTATCATCCTGACTCATTTTAAATTTTAAGGTGTAGCATGTCCTATTTAAAATCTTGGTCTGACTCGAAAGCTTCTTTAAATGCCTACTTTTTAATAAGCCTTTAAATAAGTCTTCGCATGTAAATAAGCTAAGAAGCCTTCACTTGTAAATAGATCAAAAGGAATCTAATTGTAAATTGGTTAATAGGTCTTTACATATAAAAGGCCTATAGGCTTTACATCTAAATAGACCAATGAACATTCACCAGTATATAGTCTAATAGGCCTTTACCTTCAAACTAGTTAAGGCCTGTATAATTTTCTTTAACTTAATGTTTATAAATAAAATATTATTCTTTGAAAATCTCTTGGTTAGTGTGCTGAGAGAAACTCCAACTTAACTACTTTTAAGAAATAAGAACTGGTTTATATCAGATAACATGATTATTGGAGCATAATGATGTGGCGTCAAACTAGAAGCAATTGTTCTTATAAAAGCACCCAATAAAGAAACCGTGAAATCAAAGAAAAACAAGCTAGAAAAGAGTTGTGGGACTCATTTGAACTTTTTGTTGTTGCACCATTTGATTGGAAAATTGCTTAACATAGTGCTTGGTTGGAGGCATTGGAGGGGAGGGGAGGGAAGGAGAGATCGGAGGAGGGGAGCAAAATCTGTCTTCATCCAATTTTGACTCACCTCCAATATTGAGGGGATTTGGAGTAGAGGTGATGAGATGAGATTTATAATACTTTAAATGCATTAACTAAAATATCCTTAGTTGTATATTTTCAATTCCAAAATTATAAGGGTGCATAAGTAAATTAGTTTTAAAATGTTTCCCCTCCTCTTGTAAACTAAACATGAATAATGTTATTCCCCTCCATTAAAATCCTTTCATTCATCTGCTCTCAACCAAATACAATATCTAATTAAAATCCCTCTCCCCCCTCCTTCATATCCTCTACATTAAAATCTCTCTTCTCCCCTCCCTTAAAGCAAATACACCCTAAATTATTAATATAAAATAAAAAGTGGCGATGATATAGTGGAACTAATAGAGAAAGATGTTAGGCAACTCAAATAAATTACGTCATAGATCTTGAGCATAAGTGCTTTTTGTGTTTTCCATTCTTATTAATTAATTAGTTGATTGGGGGTTGGGTAGTTCAAATGGTTTGAGCTAAGGGTATAATGAGTAGGATGTCCAAGGTTCAAATATTGACAAATGAGAAAAAATTAACATAACAACTAACTACTAACATTTTCCTATAAAAAAAATTTTTAGTTAGTTGATTAATTAATTATTTAATTATTACAAGCAAACACATTGTTTTGTGACTTTTGTCTGATAGTTGACTCAGTCCCTCTACTAATTGGATGGCACGGTAGTGAGTGCCACCGACTTTATAACACCTTCACCAGATGCCTCTGAAGGTCACTGTTCTCTGCCCAGTTTGAGTAGCCATGGGAAGAGCTCCTTGTTGTGACAAAGCAAATGTTAAGAGAGGGCCTTGGTCTCCCGAAGAAGATGCAACACTCAAGAGTTATGTAGAGACTCATGGCACTGGTGGAAATTGGATTGCATTGCCAAGAAAAGCTGGTCTTTCTTCTCTCTTCCCATTATCATATATATTATTCTAAGACCTTTGTCGGGTACCCATTTTCATTAATGAATTTTGCTGATCTTCATTCCTGATTTTTCTTTAAAGGGTTACCAATTATAAACCATGAAAGTGACAAGCTTTTTTGACAAGGAAAAATAATGAATCTTTCTCTTTTTTGTTGGTTTTTCTCCTAAAGCATCTCCAGCAAAGATTATTATTTTATTTTGTTTTACTCAACAATAAGGGGACTTGGAATTTTGGTGTTAATGTGTTAATTATACATGCATTTTACTCTGGGAAATTAAAATGTTCAACCGTGTCTCTTTTTTGACTCATGTGTTAGTTTGTGGTATTATGAATTCAATTCAAATGAGTTTCATTTTCATCCTTTCTACTTCAATTTGAGGTAAACCAAGAAGACAAATGCTATTGTTTTTTCTGTATTCGATTCACACTCATTTGTGCAATTTCCTAGTCCACAGAGGAGAAACCTGAAGTGTATGTCCTTTTTTTTTTTTTTTTTTTCCTATATACCATGGTAAAATCATGCATAGTTTGATAATCTTCACGGCATGAACTAGGGACTAGGAGTTGCTCTGTTTTAGGCTGTGTTTGGGATGAATTATTATTGTCCTTTGCCATTTTATTTCACACAAAGAAATTTGTATGTTTAGCAAAGTTGAAATCATGAAATATTTACTTTGAATTTTCTTTCTCCTTTGGTTTAATAAAATATCATGTCATGGTATATATTATGTGCAGGCCTTAGGCGGTGTGGCAAGAGTTGCCGTCTAAGGTGGCTCAATTATCTTAGGCCAGACATCAAACATGGTAGCTTTACTGAAGAGGAGGACAACATCATTTGCACCCTCTATGGTCAGATGGGAAGTAGGCAAGTATTTCCAACTATTATTTTTTTGGGTACAATTTCCGAATTATTTTAGAGTTTAATTTTGGTAAATGTTAAGTGTAAAGATTTTTACACCATCCATATGATGTATGATTTTTAAGATAATCATTACAAAAGTCAAGATATTTAATTTAATGATAGCAACCTACGATTTGTTATCGTAAAAACTCTTTAAAATGTTATACATTCCAATTAAATTTATTTATTTAAGTTAAGGCAAATGCTAATTAGTACCTGAGAACACTGGTTAAGGAATTAAAGATAGAAACTTTATATTGGAAAATATGTATAACAAAATTAAAAATTGTAATTTTCAATAAAAACTTTCTATATCTTGATTCCTTAACAAATGTTCTAAAGGCACCGGTTAGCGAGACTTAATTAATGTTATATAATTTTAATAGATAATAATGGCTAATTGTTATGCTTTTGTGAAATTATTGTATATTACTTCCTCCGGTCATTATTATAAGAGGTAAATGACTACTTTTTTTTGTCCAAAATATAAGAGACATGCATGTATTTTGACAAATATTAAATGCTCATTTTCAATTTTACCCTTATTTATAATAGGATTTATATTTACGAGACAGTGCAACTTTCAATACAAGTAGGTTTGTTCATTAATTATTAAAGGGTTATATTTGTAAATTTATATGAATATTAATTACAAATAGCTTATTTCAATGCATTTCCTTGGTCTGTGTGTTTTAGGGTTTTGCCTCTTATACATAGGACCAGAGGGAGTAAATTTTAAACTATGGTATTCTCATGGAATTTTTGGTCTTGGTCTAGATGGTCTGCCATAGCCTCTCAACTTCCTGGGAGAACAGACAATGATGTGAAAAACTACTGGAACACAAAACTAAAGAAGAAGATAATGGCAGGAAAAGTTTGCCTCAAAACATTGACAGACAATGACACTCTCCCTTCAACTCCAATACTAACCCAAAATGCTAAGACCCAAAATTCAGATTTCCATGCTTCACAGAATCAAAATTCTCTGCCAAACTTAACCACTGATTATGCTTGTTCTGGATTCAACATTAATGAAAAAAGCTTGAGTTTTGACCTAATTCATCAGCTATACAGTCCAAGGGTCATGGATGTTGTTTCAGAAATTGGTGCAAGTTCAAGGAACAATAATAACCCCATGGTGTCATTGTCTCAAGAAGGTTCAAGCATTTCAGATTCATCTTCCATTGCAGTTGAAAACAAGTGTGTATTGCTGCCAGAACTTGTTGGTGATGAATCTACAGAAGTATTGATGGATTTTGGTTTTGGATTTCCTTATGATCTTGTCAATGGTCTTAATTGCCATGAGAAAGTTGGTGACTTTTCTCCAAGTGGTTATCCTGAGTGGGTTGATTTTAGCTATGCTGACATTAAGCCACATTGACTTAATCAAAATTAAATGTTATGTCACTAGGGGAATCTGTAAAAGCAAAAGCATATATTATAATGGAAATTAATTAAGGAGGGTAAACATGTGAAGGTTTGAGCTAGCTGACATATTTGTAGTTTGTTCTAGTATAAATTGGTACTTGTGTTATGTTCATAGATAGGAACTACATAGTTTAGGTCAAAGTTTGAATTAAGCAAAATAAGAAAGATTAAAGATTATGGCCTCTTGCATATTTGTTTTTTAGGTACATGCATGGTGGACAATGTTTGGTGTGGGGTCTAGGAGACTTGGTTACTTTGCTTTTTGTTTGGAGATAGGAATTTATATGCTGATGACATAAGCATGTTTGCCAGCTCCTCGTTTATCAGAATGGTCACGAAAGTTGCATGGAGGTGTGGCCAATTCAAACTCCAGAATTGAATATTGTGTCCTTCTCATTCATTAACCATAAAAGATTCTCTATCTTTTTCTCTCTCTCCTCGCCCTCCTCGTGATGCAATTTAAGCGGTCATAGTAAATGATCAACTCTGAAATTTGGAATATTCGTCGTGAAAAAATTCCCACTGCATGTGCACTCTGAAATATTTCTTGCATTATCATTTTTTAGTTTTGGTGAAAAGGGATACATTAAATTTTCCACACTTTTGAAACAACGAGAATTTGAACGAAGATCTCACTCGGGGCTGTAATGTGTGTCTATTTTTTTTTTTTATCAGTATGTGTGTGTCTATATACATATCTCAACAGATAAAAAACTCCAAAATATAAGAATAATAAACTTATGTTATTGAATAATTTTCGTGAAATGCAATTTTATCAATCCAACTATTAAAGCATGAATTTTTATTGGGATAGTTATGCACACTAAATTTATGATCAATCTAATATTCATAATGTTTTTTTTTTTTTTATGAACAAAGAGTATGATATATATGATGTAAAGAGTACCAGAGGTACCCTTCATTTACAAGGAGACCTTGGAGTTACAAAATATATATAACCAAGGGTAAACCAAATAACATGTTTGGGAAACAACATTTCAGTTGTTTTTTAGTATTTTCAGTTGTTTTACAAACAATCTCTTATGTTTGGTAACCAGATTATTTCTTAAAAAAAGCTTTTTTTCAACAAAACAGTTTTTTTTTTCTTTGGATTATAATCTACACTCAGAATGTATTTGGGAAAGCTGAAAAAAAAAGATTATGCTGATAATCTGTTTTCAAATAATCGATTATTGTAATAATCAATTATAATCAGAATCTATTTTTGTTTGGGTGTGTTTACTGAAAATCGATTTTAAGATAATCTATTTCGTTTGGGTGGTATGAAAAAAAATCACTTTTATATGACAAAAATTACGAAAAAGAATATAAAGTTATTTGTTTATATTTATAATACTTTTGTTTTTTTTAAATATTAAAACTTGTAGATTTTTTTTAAAAATATTTTTCATCAATTTTTTCTATTATAAAAAATTGAATGAAACTTGTAATTTTTTTTTATGAACATGAAAAAAAATCTATTGAAATGAATATGCAGTGTAATAGAAATATACAAGTAACGTAAGAATAAAAAAAATAAAATAAAAAGCATCATTAATGCATGATAGAAAAACAACGTTGCACAAGGACTAATAGATACATGCACAGGGAAGAAAAAATAAGAAAGAAGGAACAAAAAAACAAAGAAAAAAAAGAAAAAACATGAAATTTGTCTAAAAAAAGCGTTTCTTCAAAACAGTCAACACTTCAACATGCTTACAAAACAGCTGAAACCAGTACAAAAAAGCTTTTTCAAGATTTAATCTTTTTATTCAAACAAAAATAATTATTTCCAAAACAGCTTAAAAGAGTTAAAACAGCCGTTTGGGAAAAAATTAATCTTTCCCAAACATGCTCTCACTGTACTACTTGTTCCTGTACGCTCTGCATTCAGGAATCACGCTTGCAATTTTCCCCCAAAGTAACAAACAGTACAAACATGAAATTTGTCAAAACGGTACTTTTCATCAAATGAAGTTGGCTAAAATACCTTTTTGATCCTTTATGTTTTGGATAAAATTTATTTTGGTCTTTTATCTTTAAAATGATTCATTTTAGCCCTTTATATTTCAAAAGTGACCCAAAATGGTCCTTTCCGTCATCTCCCATCTAAACTCCGTTAAAATCGGTGACATGGCTGTTAAAAAGATTCATTTTAGTCCTTTATGTTTCAAAAGTGACCCAAAATGATCCTTTCACGTAGGCTATGATTAACGGAAAAAGTAACAGAGCTTATGGAAAGGACCATTTTAGATCACTTTTGAAACATAAAGGACTAAAATGATTCCTTTTAAAGATAAATGACCAAAATGAATTTTACCCAAAAGATAAAGGAGAAAAAAGTATTTTAACCAATGAAATTTGTCAAAAAATTAATGATTAAAATAATAATAATAATAATATAATAATAATAATAATAATAATAATATATAAAATTATATTAGAAAGTTTATGGTTGATAATAAAGTTAAGTGATTAAAATGAGTTAAAAATATATTAGCAAGAAATAATATATTTTTTTTGAAAAAAAGAGACATTATTCAAATAACTTCATACCCTTTTTCGTAATTTACTATGTAAAAGTGATTATTTTTTGCACCACCTAAACGAAATAAATTATTTTAAAATCGCTTTTCAGCAAACATACCCAAACAAAAATAAATTTTGATCATTATCGATTATCACAATAATCGATTATTTGAAACAGATTATCAGTATAATATTTTTTTTCCAACTTTCCTAAACACACTCGCCACCCGAATCATAAACCAGCAAAACAAAGCAGATCCATCCCTCACAGCTCTAACAACAGTGCTGCAAGGCTAAGTAAAACCACCCCACAAAGTGAACCAATACAAACCCAACCCCCAGGAAACCTCTGCTAAGACAAACACAGCAGGCAAAAATAGAAAGGAATAACAGCATAACACCAGAAGCATAACCCCAGAAAGGACAGAAGCTGCTAAACCAATTTTTTAATACTGCACTCCAATATTCATAGTGTGAATACCCATGTTCATCCCCCAAGAAAAAATATGTCTCTCAGTTTAACTACTACGTATCTCTAAAATTTATCTTGAAAATGATTAATTTAACTATTATTTGAGATTTTTTTTTTTCATTTCTGGAGATTGAAATGGGAGCGCATTAATTGACTCTCAAAAACGAATTTAAATATTTACTCATATTCATATGTATAGCATAAAGTGATTAATTCAATAATCAATCAATTAAAATGTCTTTTTACAATATTAATTTTAAGAGCTTTGTCGCATTCATGAAAAATTTAATTCAACACTTTCTTTTATGAGAAACGTATATAAATAGTTATTCAACTGAAAAAAATGTGCAATAGTTTTAGACCCTGAAATAAGTTAATTCCCATAACTCGTGATTAATTAATTCCTGGCTGACCAGCATCCATTATTTGTGTATAAATATAACGGTTTTTCTAACCTATGCAATAGTATTACATAGGATAAGACTCATTAATTATGCATAATCAACCATTGTTAAATAATTATAACAAGTTCATTAATTATAATTTTTTTTAAAATTAATTATCTCTCTCATATTTATTTGTTTGGATTTACCTTCCTATATCAATATCTCTTCTTAAAAAAAATTAATAACAGTTTTTGGATTTTGATTGAAAATCATTTTTATTTATTTTATAACTACAATTTTTTTATTATTATTATAATTGTGCTTCTTTTCTATTGTTTTTCAAATTTGATATTTTTGTTTGCTTTTGATTGAATTTTTTTTAATATAACTTTCTAAATAAAATATTTTCTAAATAGTTTTTTAGATTCTGAATATGATTGTATCATATTCCACTTCGTTCTTTTGTATTATAGTTATGGTAAAAAAAATTGCAGGTTTATTCTACCAAAAAAAAGTGGAGGTTTATAAAAAAAATTATACAAAAACTGTAGTTATAAAATAAATAAAAAAAATATATAATTTAGGTTGTATGCTGCAAATGATTGATGGAAATTATGGTGCCAACATAGTTGGGATGATAATTCTCCATAGTGATGCCTTAGCATACTACTCTATATAAATAATAATAATAATAATAATAAATAAATAAAAAAAATTTCAATCAAAATCCAAAAATGATTATTAATTTTTGGTGGGAAGAGATATTGATATAGGAAGGTGAATCAAATAAATAAATAGGAGAGAGATAATTTATTTATTTTTTAAAAATCATAATTAATGAGCTTGTTATATTATTAATTAACAATGGGTTGATTGTATAACTTTAATGAGTCTTATCTTATGCAACTTTACATATGTTAGAAAAACCGTAAATATAATAGGTTAATGTCTAAGTATTAATCTCACATTCCCAACCCACTATCGAGTATTCGAGTTGTCGTATTTACTTCAAGTCAAGACCACAGTTTGAGTTTGAGACTTTGATCACTGATTCACTGCGTAAATTACTACTACAAGTTTGGGAATCTTGTCCTTAAAAAGAGAAAAACACTACAAAATACAAATACTACTTTTCATGTGCCAACCAGAGGCAGACAAAGTTTAATTGACAATTTTGCTAATCGCTTTGATTTCACTCTATTGACCTACATCAGGGTCTTTTTTAAAACGAGAAAAATCCACAGTTATATTTGGAATTGGCTTGTTTAAATTATGGGCTGAACTATTCTTTTTATTGAAAAAAAAAAAATGGGAGGTCCAAAGCTGGCCTAACAATTTGTTTGTTCTCATGTCTGCACATATCAAATTTTAAAAGCATATTGTCGTATAATTTTCTACATCTGCTTCCTCATGGCATTTTATGTATGGATGAATATTCCTTGACAAAAGCTTAAAAAAAGACTGAAATAAAACCCAGGGGTTGGTTTAGTGGTCTTGCATCTGACAGGTTGCGGGTTCAACTTCCCACTAGTCTTCTTGGAGGAAAGTAAATATAAATTCTTTTGTAAGTGTTTATAGAGCCCGAAGGTTTTCCCTGACTTGGACTGGGGCACCATCCTCTCACCCTAAATTTTTGTATATATCTAAAAAAAAGGACTGAAATATTACCGTAAACACAAAGGACCATCCGATATTATTTTTCTCAACAGGGTTCTACTTTTACAATATTTGGGCTCTCAAAAAAAACATCCTTAGTGACCTTGTTATCTCTTTGTCCTCCATTTTTGTTTCAGTCCCTCGCTCCTTTATCCCATTGAGACCCTTGTCAATCCTCACTCTTAGATATTTATTTTGATTAATCATGTCTTTGTCTCCCAGTGGCATCCCGGGGTATCCCACAAACTTCAGCTCTTTAATTAGACCGAGTATGAGACTAATCATGAATCAGCTGCTTAGAGCAAAGATTCAAACTTGCGCTCTCTTTTTGTGGATCGAGATGTTTATCACTCGACCAACCGTTGGTTAGTTCAGTGTTAGATATTCTATTATAATATTACAATTTATTTTCATTAATACTTTAATTTTCTTTTATTGCTTATTAATACCTTTTTAATCAATGCTTTGTCTTAAAAGAGAAAAACTGTAAGGCCTTAAAAGGCCATCAATCCCCAACATGTTTTTCATTTGGATCGACATTAATGCGCTTTTAATAAGTTTAAAAATTATTTAATGCGCTTTTATGGAAAAAAAAAATGATGTGTTTATTGTTTTGAATAGTATAATATTTAGTTTTCCTACAAAGACCTGCTTCTTTTGGAATGTTAGCAAGACCCTTAATTTTATTTGAATAGGGAATGATTCAATATCCTTTCAATATGCTGACTAGACAGGCTATTTACTTCGCAAAAAAATTACAATAAGCAAGACAAGGAAAATATTTCTCAGATTCAACATGCATAGCAAGAGAGAGGACTATGAATAATCAAAATTAAAACATAAAGTCATGTGACTTTTTTAAGTAGTTATATGATCATTAAATAACTTACAATCTTAATCATCCATGTATGGGTGTATGACCAACATTTATCTCTCTCAGTGTCATATAAGCAGGGACAGACGCACTTCAAGCCCAACAAGGGCCTGGCCCCTACTAGGTTTTCTTTTATTTTAACTAGTAATACACTAATACCATAATGATGGATGGGCCCTACCAACAAATAATAATAATATGCGTAGAAAAAACAAATAATAATAATAATAATAGTTAACACTCCTTGTACTTCTTTTGTTGTGTGGTGCGGTGCCCTATGCCCCTATTTGCTTCTGTTGTGCGGCGCCAGACTCCATTAAAGAAGGTTTGATTTTTCTTTCATTCTTTTTCTTCTTAATTTCATATGCTTTGTTAATAATAGTTAATACTTAATACTTAATAACAGATAGTATAATATAATGTATTAGTTATTTATTCAAAAAAAATGTACAGTTATAGATAGATTAACTATTTACCTGCACACAAACATAACATGGCATGCTTGCATCAACACCAAACAAGGTTTGTTTTGTTGTGGCTAATTTATATTTTATTACTCCAATTGGGATTATAAATTTAATATATATTTTTTATGCAGTAAAAAGAACTTATGTTTATAATTAATGATTTATTACCACATTATTTAATTGGTTTGACATATCATATAGTTGTTAATATTTAATATAATCAAACACATTGAATTTAGGTTAATAATAACTTTATGTTGATAATAGCTCTACGTCTACTGTCAATAATAGCTTTATGTTGATTTTTCTTTCATATTTTTTTTAATTATTGTTAAACTTGTAGGTTTTCTAATATTGTTAATTATTATACATTTTTTATTTATTAGATGGATTTCAATACCAACTTTTTTTATTAATTTAATTTAGTACTGGTTTTTTTATCAATTTAATTTAGATGATGAAGCCATCTACAATCGACACATTCTTTAAAAGGAAGAATATTGAAATTCAAACATATAATGAGATGTCAAATCCATTTGTGGAGAGTGATCATTTGAATTCTCATGACCGACATGCAAAATCTTTAAGAAATGAACTCAAAGAAAGATTTGATATTAACTCATTAGAGTGTGATCTTGGGGGCATATCCAATTGAGAAGCGTGATGAAGTTCGAAGAGCTTATATTAAAGTCGGTCCATACCAACGTGTGCTTTCTACATATCCAAAATATGTGGAAAATCATTCTCGTAGTTTTCAGCCATCATGGTTTAAAGTATTTCCGTCTTGGTTGGAACATTCTCCTAGTGTTTTTTATTCCATAAAAAAGATGGACATCGTGCATTAGATGCATTTACTTAATGGATTTCGATCATGAAAAGGGTGAGGTACGGAAAAAATTGTGCATTCTTGGTGCATATCGGAAAAGATCTCACTTCAGCTTACAAAAATGCTGAGAAAGCATGTGTAGATCTTATAAACCAACCATCACACATTGCAAGAAGGTTTGAGAACTTCACATCGCAATAAATTGCAGAAAATAGACTTCGCCTGGAAACTTCAATTGAAGCAATTAGGTGGCTTGCATTTCAAGGATGTTCTTTCAAGAGGTCACGACGAGTGTAAGACGTCAACCAATCATGGAAACCTTTTGGAGCTATTGAGTTACACAACTTTTAAAAATGATAAACTGGCAGAAGTTTTGAATAAAGCTCCACGGAATGGCTCACATACATCACCAAAAACACAGAAGCAAATTTTACATGTATAAAGTGAGGAATGTCCTCCGTGAAGAAATTGGTAATGCAAAATATTGCATAATAGTTGATGAAGGCATGAAGCTCGATATGAATCGAATAGAGAGTAAATGTCAATTATTTGTGATTTGTTGACAAAGATGGCTATGTGCAAAAGCGCTTTTTTTGGGCTTATTCATGTCGAAGACACTGCTGCATTAACATTGAAAAAAAGGTATTTGCAGTATCCTTTCCAATCATAATCTTGATGTTCAATATATCCAAGGACAAGGTTATGATGGTGCAAGTAACATGCATGGAGAATGGAATGGTTTGAAAGCTTTGATTTCAAGTGAATGTCCTTATGCTTATTATGTTCATTGTTTTGCACATCGTTTGCAATTGGCATTAGCTGGTGCGGCTAGGGATGTTATTCCCGTCCATAAGTTTTTTGTCAAGTTGAACTCTGTTGTCAATATTGTTGGTGCATCATGTAAACGTAATGATCAATTAAAAGTTGCCCATGCTGCAAATGTTGTTCATTTACTTGAGAATGGTGATCTTGAAAGTGGGAAAGGGTGTAATCAAATTGTTTCTTTACAGAGATCAAGTGATACCAGTCGGAGTTCTCACTTGAGATTCGTTTCTAGCTTGATGAAGATGTTCAATGCAACATGTGAGTTTTTGTTGAATATTGTAAAGGATGGAACTACAATTGCTCAAAGAGATGTGCAGATGCAATACTTATGAGATGTTAACTTCTTTTGAATTTGTTTTCATTATGGATCTCATGAGAAACATTTTGGATATTTCTAATGCGCTTTGTCAAGCTTTGCAACTCCAATCTCAAGATATTTTAAATGCGATGCATTTGGCTTCATCTACTAAGTCACTCATTCAAAAGATGATAGATGACGGATGGGGTGAATTGGTTGCAAGTGTCAAATCTTTTTGTGAATCAGTCAACATACCCATACTTAATTTTAGTGCTCGTTACATCGGAAGGCGAGGAAGGGCCCACAATCAACAAGATGATATTACAATAGAGTAATATTACAAAGTTGTTATTTTTAATGCAGTGATAAACTCTCAATTGTAAGAACTGAATGACAAATTCAATGATAACATCATGGAACTACTCATTCTTAGTTCAACTTTAGATCCGAGAGAGATGCATATATCATTCAGAATTTATGACATCTGTCACTTGGTAACGAAATTTTACACACAAAACTTTGCAGAATATGAGATGATATAATTGATGACGCGATTTGAGCATTTTGATCATGGGAGTCAAATTTCTGATTTTGGAGCATTGGAAACTATTCCTTTTTTGTATAGAGTGGTAACTCTTATTCTCACACTTTCTATTTCTACAGCCATGAATATATAATCAAGACCACATTTCGCAACAAGATGAAAGATGAATTTTTGAGTGATTGTTTTCTAGTATATATTGAAAAGGAAGTTGTTTATTGGACGCAAATCAAGGAGCCAGTAGGATTGTTATCAGATTTTACAATTATTAGGATAACAACAAATCAATTGTTAACTAGGATATTGGGCACACATCAAGGATAATAGTTTTTATGTTTATTAGAATTGAAAAGGATATCAACAGTTATGATTATAGATATTATAACTATTACATTAGTTTTAAATTAGGATTTCAAATAGCTTGTATATCAGCCTATTTATTCTTAGCATATCAATAAAATTATATACTATTCACGTTTGACATGGTACTAGATATCCCTGTGTTTCTTCATAATGTCTGACTAAAATCCTTCTTCTGAAAACTCACCATCAACAGCCACCATCAAAACACTACTCATCAACACGGATCCTTGTGTCATTCATCACTCAGACGGCCCTCAATTGTTCTTGTTACACCTTTACTGACGGGAGACAATTACAGTTCATGGAGTCGTGGACAATAGCACTTCGTGCTAAAAACAAACTTGGTTTTAAATTCCCAAGTTGATGGATCACTCCCAACTCAGTAGAAGAAAGATGAAATTCCCAATTGGCAATGATGTAATGATTTAGTCGCTAGTTGGATTCTTAATTATGTCTCTCCTGAGATCCGTCCAAGTATTTTGTATGCTGAAACTGCAGCACAAATCTGGACTGATTTAAATGATCATTTCTTTCAATCAAATGCTCCTAAAATCTATCAATTGAAACAATCCATTTCTGCCCTCAAGCAAGAAGGCATGTTTGTTTCTCTATATTTCACACAACTTAAATCTTTATGGGACGAACTTAGTTCCATTGCTTCCATCTCTTCATGTATCTGTGGTAGTGCTAAAAGCAATATTGATCAACAAATCAAAATCGGTCCATGGAGTTTCTTCAAGGACTTCATGATCGTTTTTAAGCTATTCGTAATCAAATTATCCTGATGGAGCCTTTCCTTTCGATTTAGCGTATCTACAATCTGGTCTGTCAAAAAGAAAATTAACAAGAGATCAATTTTCAACCAACTCCTACCGTTAATTCTACAGCGCTTCAGGCTTCTAAACTGCCATCTCAGTCTTTCGGCAAGTGCCAACGTCCTTTCTGTGAACAGTATACAATTTTATTGATATGCTGAGAATAAATAGCTTGATATACAAGCTATTTGAAATCCTAATTTAAAACTAACATAATAGCTATAATATCTATAATTATAACTATTGAAATCCTAACCAATTCTCATAAACATAAAAACTATTATCCTTGATATGTGCCCAATATCCTAGTCAACAATTGATTTGTTGATATCCTAATAATTGTAAAATCTGATAACAATCCTATTGGCTCCTTGATTTGACCTACTTAAATTTTTCATGAACAAAATGGCAATCAATCTCAATATGTTATTAGATTTTACAATTATTAGGATAACAACAAATCAATTGGTGAATAAGATATCGGGCACATATCAAGGATACCAGTTTTATATTGATTAGAATTGATTAGGATATTGATAGTTATAATTATAGATATTATAGCTATTACGTTAGTTTTAAATTAAGATTTCAAATAGCTTGTATATCAGCCTATTTATTCTCAGCATATCAATAAGTTGCATATTGTTCATGTTTTCACATTGTTGAAAAGTTTAGTATAAATTCAATTATAGATGATTTTCGTGACATGCAGGAGAGGCGTTGTGTTTTGATAGATTACTAATAGAATTAACGTTTTTGAACATATGATTATGAATATTTTGTATGAAATTTGGTGCATATATATTTGTTTGATAAATTTTAGTTTTTATAGTTAGCCCCTACATAAAGTCTGGGTTCGACCCTGCATATAAGAAAGACCCTATCACTAGAAATGTGTAACTAAGCACAACATTATAATAAAGACAAATATGATTTCTGAATATTACTTTATTGAAGATAATAGCCTCAGTAGTACAATTTAGCTAAGAAAGTACTATTGAGGTAGGTGCAGTAAACACTAACGATGTAACATCCCGCTTTTTGTTAAGTGCTTTTCTAAAGGCTTGTTTGGTTGTTTAAGTTGTATTGGTTAAGGGATACGTGGGATTTTGGCTTAAAAGTCCCTTTCTGGCACATGAGCACGCCCGTGTTCATTAGCCAGCACGCCCGTGCTCAATGTGCGGACCGCATCTCCCTGATGCTAAGTCCAGCACGACCGTGCTCAAGTTCATTCCCTAACTCTCTCATATTCAGTGCATTCGTTGAGTATTGGAGACCTTTGGGAATTGTTCTTTCATCTGTGCCAATCAAGTTTAGGTAATGGTCCTTTTCCCTCTTTGGTTTCCTTTCGTTTTTGGTTGGGAAACTGATCTGTTGTGTTTCTGTTTGACCAAGGCTTGGAGGATTGACTGAGCCGCTTTGGGAACCGTGACCAGTTTGATCGTTAAAGCAACCTTCAATCCAGGTATGGGGAGAAGGGTAGTGTTTACATTAGGCACTGGGTGTAGTGTAAGGTAAAGGGGTTCCCATAACCCCGGTATTGTCAGTTTGCATGCCTATATGATAAATGATGACTATATGGTAATATGTTCTAGGATTTTGGTGTTTATGTTGTATGCTTCATGCTCATGTTCATGATATGTTCTTGATGTTTATGATGGTTGCCTTATGAGTATGATAGTATGATTATCATTGTTGTTAACATGGTGTTGATTGGCTGATGTGGATGTTGAGTTCTGATGATGTGTTTTAAACCTAAAATATGCTGATAACTGACCTAGGAATTAATGGAGTTTAAACCCTAGTACTTGGTTAAGAAACTGTGTTTGAACTATGCCCAGAATAGTGCTGTAACAACCCGATTTTTCACTGCTTTCTAAACCAAAATCATTTTCTAAGTCTCAAATAAAAATATAATCATTTATATATTTATTACCGATAGTAGAAAGCAGTGAAAAATCGGGCTGTTACAAGTGCTGTTGTGCATTGAGCACGGCCGTGCTGAACAGGGAGCACGCCCATGCTCCCAGTTCGAATTCTGGAAAATGGCCGCGCATTAAGCACGACCGTGCAGCTGAGCACGACTGTGCTAACAAGGAAGCATGACTGTGCTTCACTTATGTGACAGCACGACCGTGCAGGGGAATAAGCTCGCCCGTGCTCCCCTCCTGGACAGAAACAGAATTAAAGGACTTTGAGGGGGTTTCAAACCCTATTTCCCCAATAATGATAGATAATACAACTAATCAATGTTATGGATTAGATAACTCGGTTATAATTAATAAATATGATTAAGAAGATGAGATGGTGAGATGTTAAGTTGGTTAAGCCGGTATCCGTTGGATTACCGCATGTTGTTACGTTGTACCTTGGTGCTTATTGGTCAAGAGGGCCTTGACCCCGCGGTTTGGGTCTAAGACGTTGATGATGTTAAGTCTTTGGTGCTTATTGGCCCAAGCACGATGATGTTGATAATGAAGTCTTGGGAGCTTTTTGGCCCGAGCAAAGGAGGTGGTTGTTGTTTTTTGTTGTTGTGCCATGCATAGAGCATTGGAGTTGATGGTTGAGGGAGAGGTTCGACATAGGGGAGATCCCCCGAGAGTATGGTGATCTGGCCATCCACGGTAGGTCACCCAAGGTTTGGTGACCGCGGCCCCTCGTGATAAGGCATCCACGATTTGATACGTTGGCTAACCATGGGGTTCACCCGAGGTTCGGTGAACTGCCGGTGTTGGTGCTTCTATGGCCAATACGGATATGTAACTCCAAATTCATTCATCCTGAGTTAGTTTGGATCCACATGCATAATGGAGTAGCGGAGTAGTGTTGCATTACACTGCATGGCATACCTGATTGATGATGTTGATGTATGACGTTTTGTATATGCTGATGTATGTTATGATGTTGCCATGCTTGTTTGTTTACCTTGCTTCCTATCTCCTTGTCGAATATGTTTACATGATTCTTACTCCCCTTTTTCTGTTGTTTGTTTGGCCTGATTGGCTTTATGCAGAGGATGCCAAGCAGCCCGGAGAGGAGTGACTCTGAGGAGCCATCACTCATGGTTAGGGCTTTTACCTTTTGTCTAGTTAGTTTCGTTCAGTTGTATTCCAAGGATGTTTTCTGGAACGGTTGTACCAGCTCTGAATTGTGACATCGGGGTTGGGTTGTTTATGTCTTATGTTTATCGTTGTTTTAACTTGGTTTTGTATTTTCCGCGTTTTTGTGAACTCGTTCATGTGGGACTTTTCTACCCATGGACAAAGGTTTTAATTGATTCAGTAGATGCATGTTTTAATTTTTTTTTTTGCTTATATCTTTTTTATGTTTTATAACATGCGGGGTAGAAGGGTGTCATAAACGCTCTACTTTAGGTCAAAGCTGGAAATACATCATAAAGAAGAAAGTGCAACATCAAGGAAAAGGATAAAGGGGAAAGGTTCAGAGGGGGGAGCAGAATTCAGGGAGAGGTACGAATCTTTCCATTCTCAGCATACCTTCTCTCTTGTGCATTTCCCTCACTTTATATGACATAATCGGCATATTTCACATTGTTTTTTATCTCTCTATTGCTTTTCCTCACTTCCTGAATAATGGGATCTGGTGCCACATGTCCCATTTCTCTAACCAAATTTGATGCTCCTTGTGTGTTATCAGTAATTCCCATTTTATCCCTAACAATATGGCCCCAAATATATATATATATATATATATGTGTGTGTGTGTGTGTGTGTGCGCGCGCGCGCGCGCGCGCATTTTGAAACGTGTGACAAATGTGGATGTCCATTCATCTTGTAACCTTCTAGTTATTTCCCTTAATATTATATTGTAAATAGATCTTAATGTTTTGGCTTTCAATATGTCTATAGGTTACAAGTCTTATGTCCTATAAAAAGGACTCATGTACATTGTAAACTTTGCCCCTTTGAAGAGTATAGAAGGACTCGATTCTTCTCTCTTGGCTCTATTCTCTTTCTCTCTTATCTCTATTATTCTATTTTTTATGCTCTTATTTTGGCTCTTTTTATAACATGCTATCAGCACGAGGATCCAACCCAACTCAGACCTGAAAGCTTAGAGCATTGTGTTGTGTCAAAGGAGGACGTATAGGTATAGTACTTTCCGTTGATTATGTGTTGCTACTTTTCATGTTCATGTTGTTTAATTTCTTAATCAATATTTTTCATCTTCAAAATTTTGGATGTTACTCGACTTGTTTTATACTTTTATGATAGTACTAAATATATCGAATCTTGCAATTAAAATTTGAGTTTGCGGCCCTTGACATTACAGGGAAGAATTATTTATCTTGGGTGGTAGATGTTGTAATTCATTTAGATGCAAATGGTATTGGAGACACTATCAAAGAAAGAAATAAAGCATCTAATCAAGATAAGGCTAAAGCTATGATTTTCTCTGCCACCATCTTAATGAAAGACTAAAAATTGAGTATCTTACGGTAAAAGACCTACTTGTCCTTTGGAATAATTTGAAAGAAAGATATGACAAAAATTTTTAAGTCTTCCAAAAGCCCGTTATGATTGGATGCATTTACGTTTATAAGATTTTAAAACCATGAGTATAATCCTACAATATTTAGATTACTTCTCAATTGAAATTGTGTGGAGAAAAAGTCACCAATGAGGATATATGTTGCAAAAGACATTTTCCACTTTTCATGCATCTAATGTGGTTCTACAGTAGCAATATCGAGAAAAAGGATTTAAGAAATATTCTGAGTTAATTTCTTGTCTCCTTGTGGCCGAACAAAATAATAAGCTTTTGATAAAAATCATGAGGCCCACCCGACTGGCGGTGCTCCATTCCCAGAAGTGAAGCAACTCACGACCACTATAACTATGGGCAAAGTCGTGGTCGTGGTGAAAATTCCAAGAACACTCTTTCTCACCAAAAGTGGAAAAATAGTGAAAAAAAGATGAAAAAGAATAAAGTGGGCAGAATAACAAACATGATGAAAACATATGCTATCGTTGTGGTGGCAAAGGCCATTAGTCACGTACCTGTTGTACACCATAGCATCTTGTTGACCTTTACCAAGAATTGCTTAAAAATAAAGAGAAAAAGATAGAGACACATTTTGCTTATGAAAATGGTGATTCTGATTATGGCCTTATGGTTGTTACTCATCTACAAGTTGTCGACTTCTTTGTTAATCCAGATGGAAAAATTGATCATCTTATTGAAGATGGGAGTGTCAAGAAATAAATTTCTTATATTTTGGTGATATTGAACTTTATATTTAGTGTGTTTTCAATTCTTTATGCTTTGAACTTTACGTTTAGTGTGTTTTCCTTTTTAAAGCAATAAATAATTTAATTATAAGGTTGTTATCTTTTCAAATATTTTCTTGTACTTCTTATTATTATTATTTATTTTTTTTGCAATGGTTTTGGTCCCTAATAAATTCAAAAGTTGGTTTTTGTCCCTGAATAAGATAGGCCTAGTCCTAATTTGTAACCTAAGTTTGGAAGCTTCTATCTGCGTATCGAAGCCTGTAAAAGGGGTTTTATAACTGGTTGTAGGCCTTTCGTCGGGGTTGATGACTGCCACCTAAAGACAAAGTATGAGGGGTAGCTACTAATAGTAGTTGGGAGGGACCAAAATGATTAATACTTTCCATTAACTTTTGAAGTGGTTGAGCAGGAGATACCGGGGATATACTAAGCAACAGGTGGGGACCAAAACCAACGTTTTAAAATAACACATGGACTAAAACCAATGTTTTGAAATTGTTAGAGACCAAAACCATTGAAAAAAAAATGTTAGAGACTAAAATAAAAAACTCACCTAAAATGTAGGGACCAAAAGGTTCGTTAAACCTACATATTTTGTACTGGAAAAATTACCAGCCCTTTCCTCATGTTTGTACTTGCTTATATTAGTACAATTGAAACACATACTATTGTAAACCAGAAGTTTACAGATCATAATCATGACCAATTGGGTCATCCCGGGTATATTAGGCTGTGAAAAAATAATTGAAAGTTCACGTGGACATTCTTCGAAGAGTCTGGAGATTCTTCAATCTAATAATTTCTCATGTACTGCTTGTTCCCAAGGGAAGTGATAATTAGACCATTACCAACAAAAATTGGGAGTGAGTTTCTCACATTTTTTAGAATGTATACAAGGTGATATTTGCAGACCAATACACCCACCATGTGGATGAAATGGCACAAAACAACATTAGAAGGGGGTTGAATAGTATTTTCACAAAACAGAGTTTTCTTAGCACAAAACAAAATTCAGTGCAGACAAGACGCTTTTTGACAGACGTCTGTTTCAGCAAGCTGAATTACTTAAAGCAGCTATTAACACTCCCCAAAATATTAGTAACAATAAATAAATAACTATAAATAAAATATCGAGATAGGAAAGAGGGTACTCAGAGATTTATCCTGGTTCACCCACAATCTTTGGCTACATCCAGTCTTTGACTTCACCAAGTTTTAACACTATAATTGATCAAGGTTACAGACGAGTATTATTTGCACATCTAGCCTCTCCAAGCTCAACCACAAGTATTGTTTGCACACCTAACCTCTTCAGGCTCAACAACAAGTATTCTTTCAACAAGCCTCTTCAGGCTCAAGGAGTTGAGAGATGTTTTGAAGCACAACTTCAGTATTACAAAGATGCGAATCAATCAAATTTACACTACAAAGAGTGAATGGAGATTTAGGATCAGGCAGATTGCAGAGTGAGATCTTCTCTGAATAATTTGTAATTTGGAGAGAAGAGGATCAGAGTGTCATGACCCGAATTTCGTAGCCATGACTGGCCGAAAAGGAAAGTCTCTCTTTCCTCTTTGCAGCCTCATAAGCATACAAAAATTTGTTTCATCAAAAGAACACGATTACATTCATTAATTACAACATAATGAATATAATACATCAGAGTAACTAAATAACATAAATTACAAAGTCCCGATAAAAACTATATATACTTAAACTTTGGGTATCGACCCATTAAAAGTTGTCTACATGGCATCCAAGGCTTCCGCAATCTCACAGATACTTGCATCTGAAATGTTAAACGTGGGGTGAGTCCACTGACTCAGTGAGGGAGTTCCCCCAAACACATGCAATCACATAAGGTCACACAATCAAGCAAGCAATAGATCAAATAAATGTTGGAACCAAAGTAATTTGGATTAAATAATCTCTGAGTTTTGATGTTAACAAAAAGGATTAAATTTGTATGGCAAAGTGTTAGTTAAGATCTAACATGCTCTATCAAGTCTTGCAGGGACATTCGAAATTTAATAAGTTAAGGAAACTTTGAAAGAGTTTATATCCGCGTCCACCCGAGTAGACGAGCTGCTCAAAATGAATGGTATTTTTATTTATATAAATATGTTTGAGTAGACGGAATATAGAATAAGCTCAGTAGACGAGAATTTTAACTACTATGAGTAGACGAGCTTGAGTGCCACATCAGTAGACGGATCTAAGCTACTCACCGATACATTGCAAGTCCAAAGACTTGATAGTAGACGAGAATTTTTGCCCTAGACGAGGTAAGAGAGTTTCTATCTATGAACATATAGACGCACTATATTAAGTAGACGAGCTCTTCTTCACTGTGGATCCTTCATATGATCAGAAAAACTATCTCGACCACATAGAAGTATTTATTTCAAATGATTGATATTTATTTCAAGAATATGTTGGTCCTTTCTATTTGATTTAACTGTTTTATTGCCTTGTTTCTTTGAGAGGAGACACAGTACAAATGAGGAAATGCAAAAGCAAAATAGTACAATGCAAAAAGCCTTGTACCCTGTCACCTTTAACGCTGGAATAGCTGGAATTTGAACAAGGGAGGCAAGACAGTTTTTAAGTTGCAATTGCTCAGAGGTGTGCCCGTTTTGTGCAAGAATGATCACCTATAGTACTTTTTACAATGGCCACGAGCAAGTTAAGTCACAACGGATATTATGCATTTGATCTCATCCCCAAACGGGAAAAATTCAAAAACAACCGTTGAAGAATTTCAAGAGAAGAGAGGTCACTATAAATAGAAGACCTCAACATCTGAAGGAACAACTTTTGCCAATACATAAATCTTGGTAGAAAAACTTCTATCATTCTACGAGCTCAATATTATTTATTCTTTCAAGAGCAAAAGTTTGTAATACATTAGCTTGAATATTGTTATAATATTCAACTGATCTTAAATTTTCATACCCTCACACATAGTGAGTTAGAAGATCAAAAGAAACTAGAGCCTGAAGAGGCTTGGTAAGAAAGGAATACTTGTAGCCTGAAGAGGTGTTGAATACTTGTTGTAATCTATTTGGAAAATAGTGGAGAAAAACCTTCAAGTAGAAGGGACTGGACATAGCTCTTGGTTGGAAGAGAGTGAACCAGGATAAAACGACTTGCGTGAATCTTCTTATCCCTTATCTCTTCAGTTTTATTTATTTATACTAACTGTGGGGATTTGAACTTGATTTTGTTAAGTCTTTAAAAGGATTTTCTTTGTGTGTGCTTCTGCCTTTTATTCCTTGTATGAGAAAACTGTTTTGAAAAAGGTTGTTTTCAAAAATTATTAACAAACACAATTCAACCCCCCTTCTTGTGTTTGCCTGTGTCAGCTTCAGTTGGTATCAGAGCTCAACTTCGAAAGGGTTGAGCATCTAACAAGTGCTGAGGGAGTACGATCAAACAACCATGGATGCAGAAGGACAAGCTATCAACAGACATCCTCTCTTCGATGGAACTGATTATGATTACTGGAAGAAGAGGATGATGGCCATCTTGGATGCACAAAATTTAGACATCTGGGAACTGATTGAGAATGGCTATACTGAGCCAAGAGCTTAAAATGGAGCAGCCATTGCTAGAGCAGATGGGACTGCAGATCAAAAGGCTAAACATCAACTTAATCTCAAAGCAAAACATTATTTGATGTGTGCCATCACCAGATCAGAACATGACAAAGTTCACAGCTGCAACACAGCTAAAGAAATCTGGGATACTCTAGCTCTTGCTCATGCAGGTTCATCTCAAGTGAAGGAGTCAAAAATAAGCATGCTGGTTCACCAGTATGAGCTTTTTAAAATGGCTGATCATGAGACTATAGATCAGATGTTTGGAAGATTTCAAACAATCACCAACAGTCTCAAATCTCTTGGAAAGATCTATGAAAATAGATATCATATTAGAAAGATTTTGAGAAGTCTTTCCAACCAATGAAGACCAAATGTTACTGCTATTTAGGAAGCTAAAAATCTGAATACTCTTTCTCTGGAAGAACTTCTCGGGTCTCTCAAGGTTCATGAACTTGAATTGAATGAAGAAGACAATTCCAGAAAAGGAAAGTCTATTGCCTTAAAGGCAAAGAAAGCCAGTTCATCAAAAGTCCTCAAAGCTGCTGAATCTTCAGATGATGCTGAACCTTCAGATAGTGATGAAGGATCAAATGAAGATGAATTATCTTTCATCTCCAGAAAAATTTAACACATGTGGAGAAAGAAAGGTAACTTAAGAAGGAAGCAGTTCAACAAGAAGTTTTCCAAGGAGAAATCAGACTCCAAGGAAAAAGGTCCACCCTTATGCTTTGAATGCAAGAAGCCTGGCCATTTCAAAGCAGACTGCCCTGATCTAAAAGATAAAAAGAAGTTCTTCAAGAAAAAGAAGGGCTTAATGGTAACTTGGGAGGATTTAGACCTATCTTCATCTGATGAGGAAGATGAAGCTGAGGAAGAGGCAAATATCTGTCTCATGGCTGACACATCATCAGAGAATGAATACACTAATGATGATGAGGTAATGGATTCTGACCCATCCACTCTTAAAAATGCTTTTGATGAATTATTGCATGAATCATCCATACTGTCTCATGAATACAAAAGTCTTAAAAAGAAGTTTGCAAAATTAACAAAAGAATATGATAGAGTTTGCATTGAAAAACAAAGCTTAGCACAAGAAAATGATAAGTTAAAATCAGAGAATGTCAGTCTAACTGACAAACTAGAATGTGAGCCTGACAATTCTTGTGAAGTTGCAAAACTGAAACAAGATGTAACATATTTGATATACACTCTGTCAAAGTTTGTAGGTGGCTCAGATAAGCTCAGTCTTATTCTAAGGTACTCTAGGTCACCATATGATAAATCTGACCTTGGTTATAACAAGGAGAAGCATGAGGCATCTCATGATAAGTCAAAACCACATATACCACATAGAGCTTCAAAAGCTCCAGCTAAAAATGTTAAAGCTAAATCAAGCCCGTCCACCACCTTTTGCAAAGTGTGTGGAAAAAGTAGATGCATATATAATAAGCATGTTAAACATTCGTGTCCAATGAAAACTAACAAGAAAGGACCCAAGTCAGTTTGGGTACCTAAGGATAAGATAATACCTGTTGCAGATCTGCTTAACAACAGGAAAGAAACAAACATCCTGGTACTTGGATGGTGGGTGCTCACGTCACATAACGGGAGAAAGGTGTATGTTCCAAGACCTGAGACATAAAGATGGTGGCTGGGTGACATTTGGAGGAAACCAGAAAGGGAAGATCACTGGTATAGGTAAAATTGGTAAACATCCTTTTCCCTCTATTGATAATATTCTTTTAGTAAATGGTTTAAAACATAATCTGCTAAGCATAAGTCAATTATGTGATAGTGGATATGATCTTTCTTTTAATAAGAACATGTGTAATGTCAAGAAAAATTATGGATCACTTTTATTCACTACTAAGAGGCAAAACAATTTGTATAAAATTGACTTGGAGGACCTTTCAAATCAAAGTGTCTCATGTTTAGTGTCCATTGAAGATGAACTATGGATTTGACATTAAAGGCTAGGTCATGCAAGCTTGAGATTAATCTCAAAGTTAAATAAGCACAACCTCGTGAGAGGGCTACCAAACCTTAAGTACAAATCTGATGCTCTCTGTGATGCATGTCAAAAGAGAAAACAAGTCAAAGGTTCTTTTGAATCTAAGAATGTTGTTAGTACCAATTGACCACTAGAAATGCTACACCTTGATCTTTTTGGTCCAACAAGGACTGCTTCTATCAGTGGTAAGAAATATGGTCTAGTCATTGTAGATGACTACACTAGATGGACATGGGTTATGTTTCTAACTCACAAGGATGAGTCCTTCAAGATCTTTTCTATATTCTACAAACGTGTACAGAATGAAAAAGGCATGTGTATCACTTCAATCATAAGTGACCATGGGGGAGAGTTTGAAAATGAGCTATTTCATAAGTTCTGTGAAGAAAGTGGTATTCTTCACAATTTCTCAATACCTAACACCACAGCAAAATGGTGTGGTAGAGATAAAGAACAGATCTCTTCAAGATATGGCGAGAACTATGCTCAATGACAACTCTGTCCCTAGACACTTCTAGGCTGAAGCTGTTAATACTGCCTGTTACATTCAGAACTGAATATACATTAGACCAATCTTGAATAAGACTTCTTATGAATTGTGATAGGGACGAAAACCCAACATTTCATATTTTCATCCTTTTGGTTGTAAATGCTATATTCTAAATACTAAAGATCAACTTGGTAAGTTTGATGCAAAAGTAGATAATGGAATTCAGTTAGGTTTCTCAGAAACTTCAAAAGGCTTTAGATTATATAATTATAGAACTCTAGTAGTAGAAGAATGTATACATGTCAAGTTTGATGACAAGCAGCCTGATAAGAAATTATCAGAGCTAGATGAAGCTTTTGCAGATCTTGATTTAAACATCTCAGGAGAGACAACAGTGGTAAAAGCTAATGATCAAGTGGAAGACCCTCCTCATCAACCAGAAACATCCACCTCTCAACAAGACAATGTTCAGAGATCTTGGCATTTCAAGAATTATCATCCACCAGATCAAATCATTGGAAACCCCAGTGATAAGCTGAGAACCAGATCAACTTTCAGAGAGCAGGAAGATACTGCACTAGTCTCTGAGTTGGAACCAAAGACAGTAGACGAGGCTCTGCTGGATAATGACTGGATTCTAACTATGCAAGAAGAACTAAACCAGTTTGAGAGAAGTGATGTCTGGACTCTGATGCCCTTGCCTAAAGAAAAATCTGTTATAGGAACAAAATGGGTCTACAGAAACAAGCTTGATAAGAATGGTAAGGTTGTAAGAAACAAAGCAAGACTGGTTACATAAGGTTATTATCAAAAAGAAGGTATAGATTACACTGAAACTTTTGTACCTGTTGCTAGATTAGAAGCAATTAGGATTCTACTTTCCTTTGCTGCACATCATAATATAATGTTGTTTCAAATGGATGTAAAAAGTGCTTTTCTAAATGGTTTTATTATTGAAGAAGTATATGCAATGCAACCTCCGGGTTTTGAAAGTGAAACCCAACCTGAACATGTATATAAGCTTAAGAAAGCTTTATACGGCCTAAAACAAGCCCCTAGAGCTTGGTATGATTGGTTAAGTACATTTCTAATGGAAAATGACTTTAATAGAGGAAAGGTTGATACAACCTTGTTTAGAAAGTCCATTAAATCCAATTTTATAGGAGTGTAAATTTATGTTGATGATATCATATTTGGTGCTACTAATGAATCTCTATGCAAAGAATTTTCTAAGTTAATGCAGAAAGAATTTGCAATGAGCATGATGGGAGAACTCAAGTTCTTTCTTGGACTTCATGTTAAACAAGCTATGGACGAGGTGTACGTCCATCAAACCAAGTATACAAAGGAACTCCTTAAGAAGTTCAAAATGGATGATTGCAAACCAATGAATACTCATATGCATCCCACGTCCATACTGAACAAAGATGATAAAGAGAAAAAGGTAGACCAAAAGGTATATAGAGGTATGATAGGATCTCTCCTATATCTTACCGCGTCTAGACCTGATATAATGTACAGTGTATGCTTATGTGCTCGATTTCAATCTGATCCTAGAGAATCTCACTTATCAGCAGTTAAAAGAATATTTAGATATTTGAAAAGTACTACTAATCTGGGTTTGTGCTATAAGAAAAATGAAGATTACAAATTAGTTGGCTTTTGTGATGCTGACTATGGTGGAGACAGAATTGAAAGAAAAAGTACCAGTGGAGGATGTCACTTCATTGGAGCTAACCTTGTCTCATGGTCAAGCAAAAGACAAAGTACCATTGCACTATCAACTGCTGAAGCTGAGTATATATCAGCTGCTAGTTGTTACTCACAACTTCTATGGATCAAACATCAATTGGAGGACTACAATGTGTTTGTAAGTAGTATTCCACTAATGTGTGATAATACTGCTGCAATTAACTTATCTAACAATCCAATACTGCATTCTAGAGCTAAGCATATAGAGATTAAACACCATTTTATAAGAGATTATGTGCAAAAAGGTGTTATTGATATACAATTTGTAGATACTGACCATCAATGGACAGTTATCTTTACTAAACCTCTTGCAGAGAACAGATTTATTTTTATTAGAAAACATCTCAACATGCTATGTGTGGATTGATTATGTTATTCAGCCTTGAGAAATTTTGATATTTATGTATGTAAGCATTACAAGTTTATTACATGGTTTTAATGCGCGTCCATTGCATACCGCGTCCATTGTCTTTGTGCCGCGTCCACTGCATGCCGCGTCCATGCCTGCTTTGTGCTTGATCTCGTCTATACATTATTTATTAACTGCATTTATTTTGTCTCTAAGACAAATTTATCTTATATTCTCTCTACTGAGTCAGTAATTTCTACCAATCACATCTAATTTTTTTTAATAACAAAGTCGTGTTATCTTTTTTGACATGTCTCGTCAATTCTTTTTTTAATTTATTTCCAAAAGAAAACCATTTGTTTTTCAAAACCTTTAAAGCAAGCCCCTTTCCCTCTGAGGAAACTTTACATTAACCTTCGTCTTCAAACTCTCTCTACAACTCTCTGTTTTCTGACTCGCAAAACCCTAACCTTCTTTCATCAACAATGGCCTCCTCATCTGAGAATTTCAATGTTAAAAAATTGAAGCTTGCCATTGAACATCATTTTGATTTTGGGATATTGAAAGATTACAACTTGGATCTAAGCAAGTTTATGCCGCTGGTTGGGACGGTATGTTCGTAGAAAGGGTTTCTATTTACCCAGACCTGATTAGGGCTTTCTGGAGGAACCCTCAGGTAACAGTTACTGAAATCTCCGGTATCGTTGTTGGGAGAAGAATAGTAGTCTCTGAAAAGACCATCTCTGACGCAATAAATTGCTCTCAAGAAGGAGAGGTCATCACTGAAACTTGGGAGAAGGATCTTGGTGGCTCAGAAGTAATAGCCGCCTTGCTAATGAGACAAGACACAGTGAGAAATCATGCATGGAAGTCTGTAGAAATGAAGGATGATGTCCGTATTCTTCATCAAATGTTGAATAAGGTTATTCTTCATAAAGTAGGGTCAAAAGATAACTTGTCTGCCCTACACAAGTTTTGCCTCTGTCATCTCATTACAGAGACAAAAATCAACCTTCCCAGAATTCTATTTGGGAGATTCAAGGATGCTGTGGTCACAAGGAAGAAGATTTCTGAAATTTCTTACTGTCATCTTTTATCAAAAATCTTCAAGTCACAAAAGTTGTATGATTTTATTTCTTTTAAGCCGAGTGAAGAACAAGAAAGAATTCTGCCAGATAAGGGCATGTCAACTGCTATATTTGGCAAAATGAACATAGCTAACATGAACTTAAGCACTTACACTGCAATTGCCCTAGCCAAGCAAGAAGAAATGCTCAAGGTTAAAGAGGAACAAATTGAGCAGAATAATGCTGAGGTTCTAGGGCTGAAGAGACCTCTCAAAAGAAAAACCATTGCAGTAAGGACAAGAGTTCCTAAGAAGAATGCTGCTGGCATTGGAATAAGGGAACCCACTGCTGAGGCCCCTCAACCTGCCAAATCTCAGAAGAGGACAAGGAACCTAGTCCTATCTCATAATGAAGATGAAGATGATGAGGACAGAGTTCCCATAAGTACAATTTTGAAGAAACAAAAGGCTGTTAGTTCTTTCATTCCTACAAGAAGACAGCAACCTCAAAGGAAGGCCAAGGCTGCTATGACCTCTGAGGTAACTCTTCCTGCTAATGATCATGTTCAATTAGCAGTATGTGCCTTAGTTTCTAGCCTAGAAGATAGAATGGATATAGTCTCTGCACCTGATGTGTCTGTAAATAAACATGATAGTTTTGATGATGTATATGTACCTTTACCACCTTCACCACAAAACACTTCCCTTGACCAACCACAAATAGCCTCACCACAACAACCAAAATTCCCACCTCTGATATTTGAGGATGATCCCTGGTTCAACCAACCAGATGATAGCATTATCCTTGGTGCCCCCTTTCCTAAGATGAAAAAGATACCATTTCCATACACTCCCCCCTCTGAACTTTATGATGGCAAGTCTAAATCATTGGCCAAAGTAAAGAGGGATTGGAGAATCTTATACCATACTCATGAACCAGAACCTGTTTCAAACAAACCCTGGTACCCTTTGCCAGAATATGAGTATGAACCAGAAATAGTTGTTAAACCCTAGTATAAACCCCATCCTGACATTCGCCGAACCATCCAAAATGTACAATAGATTAGGACCTCTCATTAATTACCTACCACAACAGAAATTTCCCGCAGAAAAATTTATCCAAACCTTGTTGAATACCCTCCCTTCAAACCCTTCACTGACGGTGTAGAGAGACACATAATTTCTGACTGGTTTAAGGATCTAGCTAAGAAAGACCTGCAAGATGTCAAATACAAAAGGTCTAGATCCTACAGACACGTTCCCATCATTATGGATAACAAGACAAAGTGGAAAACTTTCATCCATCCAAGAGAATATGGCAAAGCATCTGACATCATTGATCACATTATGTATGCCATGCTAAAGTCAGAATTTGAGCTCTTCAGGGTTGTAAAGGCTGCTAACTTTGTGCCTCCAACTTGGTTGAGACATTCCATGAAGGATACCAAGATTGGAATCAAGCCCTACATGCTTTGTCCAAGACTTCCCATGATAGATTTAAATAAGGACAAGGACATGAAGAAGCAAAGGAATACTGAAAAGATGTCTTTTCCTGAATCTTGCATAATTAACCTTGAAGATGTCAAAGACACAGATCAGAATATTATTGATTTCTGGCTGGCACAACCTATTGAGGACATTCAGGAAGATGTGGCAGTTGATATCTGGAGAGCTCACTTAGTGAAATGTACAGAAGAAGCATCTTCATCTGGTTTAACTTCAGAACAGAAAAAGTTCATTCCCAAAGTCAGAGGCAAGTGTGGACTGTCAAATTTCAGACACTTCATTTACAAGGGTATTTTGGGTGTTCCTACCATCAGTCCTATCTATGATGAAGAAGAAGTCCACTGGGCTAAAGAGTTGCCTTCACCAATTCTGCAAATCACTGACTCACCTCCACCTTCTCTACCTTCTGAGCATACTGAAGAAGAGATTTTTGTAGAAGATTTTGCTATGGAGATTGAATCTGCTCATCCAGCTGCTGAGAATGAAGAAGTTGCTGAGTCTGAATCTAGGCCAAGCACTTCTGAGAAGAAATCATCTCAGGCATTGGCTCTGACAGTAATTCATCCATCAGAGCAACCTCAAACTTCAAGAGCTTTAGACATTCTGTCAAGTCAAGCTCATGCTCATGAAAATGCTGAAAGTTCAAGACCAACACTCTCACTACCTCCAAATTTTGAAGAAATTATTGGAAAAATTGTAGAGGAGAGAGTAAAAGTTGAGGTCAAGGAGCAAGTGAGGGAACAAGTGGCAGAAGACCTGGCTCCAACTAATGTAATGATGAATCAGATGATGAACATAATGCTGAGCTTTCAACAAAGTCAGAATCTGCCAACACAAATCCATGTCCCTCCACCAAACCCAAATCCAAATCCAAACCCTCCTCCTCCACCTCCTCCATCTTCTTAAGCTTTTCTTTTGTTTTCTTTTCTCTACTGACAATGATGGTCCACTTCCCTTACCTTTTTGCCTGATGACAAAAAAGGGGGAGAATGGAGAGAGAATTAAATTTTTATATATGAAAGTTAGTTTTTGAAAAATATTCTTTTGTCTGCATATGTATTTGTCTTATATGATTGCATAGTTGTTTATATGCTCTGATGCTATCTTTTGTTTGATAAGTAGCTCAACTAATCTGATAAGTCATATATGATATATGCTTCTCTGTTCATGTCTTATTCTATTATTCTATTCTTGTTAAGTCTGAATGCTTTGTCTTAGGGGAGTTTTGTAAGCTTTCTTAGACTTTGCACACTCAAATTTAATTAGTTTTTGTCATTATCAAAAAGGGGGAGATTGTTGGAACCAAAGTAATTTGGATTAAATAATCTGAGTTTTGATGTTAACAAAAAGGATTAAATTTGTATGACAAAGTGTTAGTTAAGATCTAACATGCTTAATCGAGTCTTGCAGGGATATTCGAAATTTAATAAGTTAAGGAAACTTTGAAAGAGTTTATATCCGCGTCCACCCGAGTAGACGAGCTGCTCAAAATGAATGGTATATTTATTTATATAAATATGTTTGAGTAGACGGAATATAGAATAAGCTTAGTAGATGAGAATTTTAACTACTATGAGTAGACGAGCTTGAGTGCCATGTCAGTAGATGGAGATCTAAGTTACTCACCGATACATTGCAAGTCCAAAGACTTGATAGTAGACGAGAATTTTTGCCACGTCACTAGACGAGGTAAGAGAGTTTCTATCTATGAGCGTATAGACGCACTATATTATGTAGACGAGCTCTTCTTCACTGTGAATCCTTCATATGATCAGAAAAACTATCTCGACCACATAGAAGTATTTATTTCAAATGATTGATATTTATTTCAAGAATATGTTGGTCCTTTCTATTTGATTTAACTTTTTTATTGCCTTGTTTCTTTGAGAGAAACATAGTACAAATGAGGAAATGCAAAACCAAAATAGTACAATGCAAAACGCCTTGTACCCTATCACCTTTAACGCTGGAATAACTGGAATTTGTACAAGGGAGGCAAGACAGTTTTTAAGTTGCAATTGCTCAGAGGTGTGCCCGCTTTGTGCAAGAATGATCACCTATAGTACTTTTTACAATGGCCACGAGCAAGCTGAGTCACAACGGATATTATGCATTAGATCTCATCCCCAAACGGTAAAAATTCAAAAACAACCGTTGAAGAATATCAAGAGAAGAGAGGTCACTATAAATAGAAGACCTCAATATCTGAAGGAACAACTTTTGCCAATACAGAAATCTTGGTAGAAAAACTTCTATCATTCTACGAGCTCAATATTATTTATTCTTCCAAGAGCAAAAGTCTGTAATACATTAGCTTGAATATTGTTATAATATTCAACTGATCTTAAACTTTCATACCCTCATACATAGTGAGTTAGAAGATCAAAAGAAACTAGAGCCTGAAGAGGCTTGGTAAGAAAGGAATACTTGTAGCCTGAAGAGGTTTGGTAAGAAAGGAATACTTGTATGGGAACCCCTCATCTTACGCTACTCCCTAGCCTAGTGTATACACTATTCTTCTCCCATACCTGGTATGAAGAATCAACTACAATACAACCACGACAAACTGGACTCGTTCCCTCAACCGGCTCGAACAGCTTCCAAGCCTTGGCCAAACAACAGGGACAACTATCAGTTTCCAGATCAACAGGGAAAGGAAACCTAGAGGGAAAGGATCGTTACCTTACAACAATTGGCACCGACTAACTAGACGCTCCCAAGGGTCTCCACTGCTCCAAAAACAGAAGGAGTTTAGAGAAAACATGGAACAAAAGGGTTGCAGCCGCACTGGGGGAGCCGCTAGTGCCAAAAAGGGTTCTGACGTAACTCTCAGTCACGCTCTGCTTATAAAGACTCGCACTTGAGCACGGTCATGCTCACTGTTGAGCACGGGCGTGCTCAACTCAGTGTCAGCGAGACGCTCACTAACAACGAGCAAGATCGTGCTCCTTAACAAGCACGGCCGTGCTTGTGACTCAGAAAGTCACAAGACACAAGCATAAGAGAAGGGATTTCTAGCTTAGAAGTCCCACTTAGCCCTCAAGATAAGTCTTAAGGCTTAACCAACCAAATAGGCATACAAAAGCACTTAACGGAAAAACAAGGTGTTACAATTCCACCCCCTTATAAAAATTTCGTCCTCGAAATTTCTATCACCTTGGTTGGTTAAACTTTTACCAATTAGGCACATACCTTGGGTTGAGTCCTTGGACTCAGAGGCTCCAACTAAACTGGAAGAACTAAAGGTTCTTAACACTAAAGCATCATTATCTATAACAAGTATAGATAATTCAAACAAAACACGCAGAAGACTCGCAACAGACTCATACCACGTCTGGACAGGGCCGAACTGTTCTGATACCACTAAATGTGACACCCTTCTACCCCGCATGTTAATATAAAACATTTACTTAAAAGATGTAATATAAAAACATGCATTTACTTGATAAAAAAATCACTTGGATAAAAAGGTTTCACATATACGTCTCATCACGGAAATAACATAGTTTTAAAAAGATAACATAAACGAAACAACTAAAAAAAAAATAACCTAACCCCGATGTCACATACAGAGCTGGTATAACCATTCCGGAATAAAATCCGGATACATCACGGAACCAAATTGAAATAGCTAAACAAAACTACCAACTAACAACTAAGCATCCTAACTTGAGTCGCGGCTCCTCAAAGTCACTCCTCCACTGGCTGCTCACCGTCCTCTGCATAAAGAGATACATGCAACAATAGAAACAATACATAATGTGTCACTCCTCTCGTGTTTATAGTTGTTTATTTCAAATGTGATTTGTATTCTTTTCTATATGATTGTCTTTTCTTTTCTTTTTTAACATAAACCAACTTATTTCATTTCAATAGCAATAGCTTCAGCAATACAACGAGGGATGTAATAAAAAACAAAGGAGCTAGCATAAGATGTAGCCATCCTAGCAAGAGTGTGAGCAACTACGTTGGCTTGCCTCCTAACAAAGTTAACCTGAAAGTTTAAATTAGAAACAAGAGCTTGTCTACAATCTTGGACAATTACTCTGAAATCGAACACGTTATCACTGGATCCATTGATGTTATCTACAGCTGCCTTGCAATCAGATTCAATAACAAGATTCCACAAGTTTAAGCTCATAGCCCATTTTATAGCAATAAGAATGCCAAGGACTTCACCTTCATGAGGCAAAAGTGCAGGAACTAATGAGACTATTCTAGCACTAACAAAGTGACCTTGGTCATTCATAATACCAATGCCAATATTACATTTATCTTCAACATACCTCCAGCTGGCTTTGACCACATTGAAACTGTAGAACAACGATCCTAATTTGACGGGAGCATATTATCATTCTCATTACGCGCATGTCTCCACTCTACAAATAATGTTGTCCTTGGTCTCCAACGAAGAGTTCTAGAATTTCTCATTCCTTGACTGCCAAATACTTCAGCAGATCATTGTAAATCCTTTGGAGGAATCTAAATCACCTGGAACCTTGGGCTTTGTTTGTGAGTTTGGAGGGAAAGAAAAGGAAAGAGATCAAAGGGGAAGTAAAGGAGAGGGAGAGGGGGGAAGGGGAGTGTTATCCCTCACCTTGTTTGTAAGTATATATCGTATGAGGGGAAGTAAATTGAGGGTTTATAACATATTTTTACAATTCCACTCACCTGGAACCTTAAGATGCTCACAATTCAACACCTTATTCGTGCACAAATGGTAGGCCGACTTCAGTAAATAAAGCCCATTTCTATTTGGTTGCCATATGATTTCATCCTCCAACACAGAATTAAAAAGAGGCACTTTAAGCACTTCTACTATCTCTTATGGCTGCAAAATGTTATTAAGAAGCTCTTGATTCCAAACCTTCAAACCCGGGTACATGAGGTCTTTGACACGGAGATCCAACACATTAGGGGGAATATCGGCCCGGGGGCTCAAGGAACCACCCATTCGCAACCAATGATCATTCCAAACTCGAATGTTGCTACCATCCCCGATTCGCCACTTAGAGTATCCGCATCTCAGCACCTCACTTTTGGAGTTCTTAAATGGGTCCCACCATTACATATCATCCATTTTTATTTACAACTTAAGCACCACATCTCTTCAACCCAACAGCTTTTAAAAAATTCTTAAATGGATCCCACCAGTAACCCCACGTCCTTACATTTCATCAATTTCAATTTGTTTTTTTTAAGGAGAAAAAAAAAAAGAAACAAGACAAGACCCGGGTGCTTATACAAGCACTCCCCACTTTTGGGATGCTTATTAAGCACCGCCTGCATCGGTTGCTATTTTGCAAGCACCTATTCTTAACCTATAAGCACCCCAAAAAGCAAACCGATAAAGATGGCCTTATAAGCTTCCTTTAATTAACACAATTCGGGAAGACCAAATAATTGTCTTATTTTCTATTTTCTATTATATATGTAACTAGTGTATGAACCGGTGCCATACACGGGGTAAATATTATTTTTTTAGGATTTTATAAAAAAAATGTGTAATTGATGATTTCATGTTTTTGTTTTTTTTTTGAGAAATTATATACCAAAAATTGTTAAAAAAATTAATTTCTCTTTGCCGTCAATCGCATGTTGGCTTGTAAATATGTACTTTAGTATGTTATCTGTGCGACTCACATGGAATATCACAAAATTTATGCAATATAAAATTTTAGATATAAAAAATGTTTGCATGTGAAGAAAAAAATAAAGGAAAAATGTTATTATTTGAAAAAAGATGTTTATTTGAAAATAAATTAAATTCAATGATAATACAAAAAGATGAGGTGTATAAACAAAATAAAAAAGATTGTGATTAATCAAAAAGATGTTGTAAATATATGTTGTCAAAGCTACAACTATATTTGAAGCTAATTAATTATTTCTCAATTACATGTAATTTATTTAAACTCTAATGCCAAACTCTTCCCAATATCTTGGTAATCAGATAAAACCTATTCTTCTCTTTTGAAAATCTATTTAATTTATTTCTCCACATTTTTCTATTGAAGTGAACAATCATTAGAAAATATATTTATGTGCCATATTATCATTATTCTCTCCTAAAAATCTATTCGATTTATTTATTGTGTTTTAAAAATCTATTGATTTATTTCTCCTATTTTCCCATGAAAGATAACCATTTAAAAAAATATTTATCTATCATATTATTTTTTATTCTCTCTTCAAAATCTATTTATTTTTTCTCTTCTTTTTCCTATTAAATTTAATCATTTGTAGAAAATATATTTATGTATCATATTATTATAAATATTTCTTGGAAATCTATTTGATTTATTTATCCAATTTTCTCATGCAAGTTACCTATTTTTATAAAATATATTTATTTATCATATTATTTTTTATTCTCTGTTGGCAATCTAATAGATTTATTTATCCTTTTTTATAGTGAAAGTTAATCATTTTTAGAAAATATGTTTATCTATCATATGAACGAAAAAATATTATCTCATGAAATATTTTTATTTATTTATCCTCTTTTCCCGTGAAAGTTAATCACTTTTAAAAAATATATTTATCTATATATCATATATTTTTTTCTCACTTGAAAGTTTATTTTATTTATTTATTCTATTTTCCCTGGACTAGTTAAGTCTGTTTAGAAAATATATTTAGTTATCATATCATTTTGTCTCATCACTTGAAAATTTATTTGATTTTTTCCTGTCTTTTCCCCGTGCAAGTTAACTATTTTTAGAAATTATATTTGTCTATCACATTTTTTCCTTATATCTTAAAAATTTATTTGATTTATTTCTCATCTTTTCTCGGTATAAGTTAACTGTTATCCATATGTAATGGTTTTGATTCAAAAAAAAATATTTGCATTGATACTTTACATTTATTTCCAAATCAGTAATATTTGCTTTAATATTTAAATTTGATTGGATGCTCATATACTATTATTACATTGATTATTCCCATATTTTTTAAATCAAAGATTAAAAGGTAGCATCAAATTCATGTAAGTAGATTAAAACATTCCATAAATACAATAAAAGGACCATCTGTGATGACATCCCAGAGATCAGAGTTTGTAGATAGAATGAACCATTGAAATCTATCTTTCCAATAGTTGTAGTTTTCTCCATTGAAGAATGGAGGTCTGGTTAAGGAGGCTCCTTCAGTCTGGTTACTTCCACTAGCTCCAGCAGTCATGTCTATTCTTCAGGATCTTTTACCTCAACACTGTTAGATGCTTAACCCAGAGGCTGAGCTCTGATACCAACTGAAATAGACAACTATAAACACGAGAAGGGGGGTTGAATTGTGTTTATTGGAATTTAAAATAAAGTTAAAAACTTTTTGCATGCAGAAGCTAAGCACAGACAGGTGTAAAAGGATACACAGACAGGTCACCTGTCTGTTGTAGTTTTCTCAGAAAAACAACACACGTAGAGATAGGAAAACAGACTTGACAGAAACAGTTTTAACCCCTTTGTTAGAAAGCAGATGATATATATAATCAAAGTAACTAAAGAGATTAAGGGAAGAGAGATTAACACAGAGATTTATCCTGGTTCACTCTTTAACACAAAGAGCTACGTCCAGTCCTTGGCAGCACCAAGATTTATCCACTATAACTGATCAGGTTACAGACTCCAAGTATTGTTTGCACACCTAGCCTCTTCAGGCTCCAACACAAGTATTCTTTGCACACCTAGCCTCTTCAGGCTCACTCAGATTTGTTTGAGAGTTTGGTTTGTAATAAATACACTTACAGACCTTTCACTAACACTCAGAGAGTGGTTTAAATATAAAGCTTTTGGAAAGTCTGCGTAATAACTTCAAATGATTGAAGAATACAGAATAAATGAACAGAGTAATGGCTCTTTAATGCTTTGTAAAACTCTGATGATGTTCATCTTCAATGACTTCTGTATTTATAGCCTTCAAACATTTAATATCCGTTAGAGACATTCCTTGCAACTATGGCTTCAAGCAGAGCTTCATTAAATGCAATATAGTCGTTCTGGGCAGCCATTAATGCAATGAAGACGTTGGTTGTACTCTAACATGAGGGATAATAGCTTTATGCATCGTGTAGACGCCAAATCAGAGTTGTGCAGAGTGCTTTTGTACTTTTGCAGAGTACATTTCCCTTTCTGTGTAATGACTGAAAGTACTAGGGAATAAAGCATGTTGGAAACATTCTTTAACTGGAAGTTTATCTCTGACTTCCTAGTTTGCTTGAGAGAGAGCACTTCTGAGTTTCTTGATAAGCGTGAGAGAGTTCTCAGAGTATTCTTCATGAGGGGACAGCTTGCAAAAGCTTCCTGTACTTCGAGTTCTTTAACGAAGAACCTTAGACAAGTTGAAGAGTAGAGACAGGTTGTAAAACCAGTTTGCACATAGTCAACAATCCTAGTCAGCAGACAGGTTGACTTCTTAGCTTATACGGACAGGTGAGACTTAGGTAGACAGACAGGTGAGTTTTGTAATCTTCTGATCTGTACACTAAGTAGACAGGTTAGCAACCACAAAATAGGTTAATTAAATCATTACCCAATGTTTAGTTTTCATCAAAACTTAGGGAAATGCACACAGACATTTTAGAGACTTAACAATCTCCCCCTTTTTTATGATGACAAACATTCAGATGATTTAATGAACCTTTGAAAATATCAGAGTACAGAAGTACAGACAGTAGACAAGTTGATATTTTCTATATGTGCAGACAGATGCATTAGTGTTCAATAAAGAGCATCAGAGTAATATGCAGCAGTTTTAAGTTCATAGTATCAGAGTATATCAGAGAATGAACACTTAGCATATATTGTTTACATTAAACATCTTAACATTTTTCTCCCCCTTTTGTCAGCAACAAAAAGAGTCAAATAGATAACAGTGGAGAGAAAAAGAAAAAACGAAAAAGAATAATAAAGTAAAATTTGATTTGTATTCATCATAAGCAATTCAATTACAAGGCAGTTCCTACAACTACTTATTTAGGCTGATTAAACATAAGATACAGGGAATCAACTTTCTGTTCTAACAGCAGCCTAGCATGCCTCTCTGCATCCAATTGTCTTCTGACTTCTTCTAGCTCAGTCTTAAGGAGATTGAAGCTCACTGAATCCACCATATGAGAGGAGGAGACTTCTGTAGACAGGCTGGTTGAAGCATCAGACAGGGATGGATACCAGGGTAAGGCTAAAACTAGGGGTGCCTTAGGTACAGAGAAGGGTGAGGAGACACGGGGAAAGAAAAGTTGATGAATGGTTCTGAAATAAAATAAAGGAAGAAAAACTATTTTAAACAGAGGGGTGATTCTGACTATGTCAAAATCAGGAGAGGGAAAGACATAAGAGAGTCTTTCACAAAGAGACAGTCGAGTGACTCTTATTGGAATAGGAGGGGGAAGAGGTTGATTGGCTAAGACAGATGGAGGTAGGGGTAGGAGAGAGTCTATGTGGGAAAAGAATGAATTAGACCCTGTGACTAAAAGAAAGAAATATCTAGACCTAGAGGGTAACATTACAATAGAGGCAGGATAGTTAGATCCTTCCAATGTTCTAATGAACAACACAATAGGGGGATAAAAGAAAATCTCCCTACATGGGTTCAGAATGTGAGGTGGTGGAGAAGGGATGACAGATAAGTGAGATATACTTGCAGTCATCAGAGATTGCAAATCACTCACAAACAGTCTAGATGATATGCCAGATTGTTCTCTGGGAGTTGAGTCCCTGTGAACAACTGTGTATTGACATACATCAGACAGGACATCAAAAGATGGTTGAGAGGGGTGAGAGGAGACAGGTGAATGAAAAGGGGAGGCAACAGATAAAGGGTTGACACAGAGAGCAGAGGGGGAAGAAACAGCAGAATCTGGAATACCTAGATGAAGGGGAGAGGATGGTGCAGAAGGGAAGGTGAAGAGTGGTTCTTCAAAAAGCCTTGCTTTCTTCCTTGAAGGAGACAGAGAAGCTTCTTCATGATGACCAACTGTCTGTGTTCCAGCAGACAGGTCAGTGGAGGGTGCAGTAGCAGTAGCAGCAGCAGGCTCTTCTGCAGGGACAGCTTCCCTTTCAGCAACAGCCACTACAGGCATAGGGTAGCCTGACCTTCTTTTTCTGGGAATGAAACCCAGATCAAGAGATTTGATCTCCCTAGGCTCTTCTGCAGGTGGAGAAGTCTGCTCCCCCTGAGCAGGTGCTTCCTCTTTACTAGGCACAGACTTCACTTGTCTGTCCTTGGTAAAGGTCTTCACCAGTCTTCTTCTCTTGGTGGGTTGTGTAGAAACCACACCTGATTTTCCATCCTCACTGGTCTTCCTCTTGGGAGAGGGCTTCTTCAGCTTGAATCTGAGAGGCTCTACTGTCTCAGCAGATCCTTCAGAAGCTGTGGGTTCCTCAGGCCTTTGATCCTGTCTGGCAACCTTTCCAGCAGCTTTCCAAATCCTTTCAGAGATAGGATACTCTGATTCACCAGTGGAATCAGCAGGCTCCTCTGCTATTTCCTTTAGTTTCTGCTCAACAGCAGGCTTCTTCTTCTTCTTCTTCTTCTCTTCTTCCTCATCCTCCAGAGGGATTCCTTCAATCCCCATCATAGACAAGATCTTGTCTATGGGCAGAGCCATGTCCACAAAGTGGACATCAGTTGGAACAAATATCTTGTTCCTAAAAACCCTTGTCAGCAACATTCCATAAGGGTAGGTAGGCATATTTGTCCTTCTGATCAGAGACTCAAGATACATGTAGATGAGATCATTGATGTCTATCTTGATTTTGTGAATCAAGTGGTACAGAGCAAATCTGTCCAACTTGGTCACATTGTCTCTTGACCCTCTTCTTGGCATCACACACTCCAGAAGCAGCTTGTACAAGAACCTGCACTTGGGCACCATGCAGACAGGCTTCTTGTTCTCAGGGTTGGGAACTCCATAAACAGCAATATTGATACTTTCAGTTCCCACCTGATCTTCCCAGTCAGGTCTGAAGGCAGTTCCAATCCTTAGACATCTGGTTGCCAGTTCCAGAGAGCTTATAGGAAACTGAAGAGTCACATCAGCTGACATTTGAGCCTTGAAGCTCTTGGTTCCATCAACCACATTGGTGATGACCACAACATTCCTCCAGAAATCTCTGACAAGCTTGGGATGGACCAGCTCCTTGATATCAAAGAAGGCTGTCCACTTAGAGTATTCCAACTCCTCAGTGACATCCATTCCCCATTTCTTCATCTGTTGAAGATCAACAGTCTTTCCAGGTAGAATCTTCTCTACATCAGTTAATCTCATCTCGTATTTCTCAGCAATCTCTTTTGGAGACAGGTGCTTTGAAGATGCCATTTTTCAGAACAGAGAGAAGGTGAAGGTTTTGGAAGAGAGAAGGGTTTGAACGAGAGGAAGACGAAGACGAAAAGACTTAGGGCTTTTTGAGAAGGATAAAGTTTGAAACTTTCTGAAGATTTGCCTTTTAAAGAAGTAAAAGCAGGAGAGAGAAAAAAGACATTTTTAATTAAGAATGACACGATTTATGTGGGGAACTGTAGCGCCCACTTAGACATAAAGAAAACATGGTTTCGAGGTAAAAACTGCCGTGTTCATGATTAGCTTCAGATTAACAAATGGTATTAAATAAATAAATAAATAATAGCCATTTCAATAAAACTGTTGGGTTTCAGCATAGTGACTCAGCAGAGTCAGATAGGTGATCACAGACAGTTTAAAAACTCAGACATGTCATTCAACAATACAATGCATGTTTAAATTATCTCTAATAAATAAAAATCTTTCTTCTGCTAAAGGCTTGGTGAAGATATCAGCCCATTGATTTTCAGTTTTAACAAACTTAATATCAAAGATACCTTTCTGAACATAATCTCTAATGAAGTGATGTTTGATTTCTATATGCTTAGCCTTAGAATGCTGAATTGGATTTTTAGTTAAGCAGATAGCACTAGAATTATCACACCATACAGATATATTATGCTCAAAAATAGAGTAATCCTCAAGTTGATGTTTTACCCATAAAAGCTGAGAGCAACAACTAGCAGCTGAGATATATTCTGCTTCAGCTGTAGATAGAGCTATAGTTGTCTGTCTTTTGCTTGACCAAGAGACCAAGTTTGCTCCAATGAAGTGGCATCCTCCACTGGTGCTTTTTCTTTCTATTCTGTCTCCAGCAAAGTCAGCATCACAGAATCCCACTAATCTGTATTCATTAGTTCTTAAATACAGCAAACCAAGATTAGTAGTACCAAGCAAATATCTAAATATTCTCTTAACAGCTTTAAGATGAGATTCTCTTGGGTCAGATTGAAATCTAGCATACATACAGACACTAAACTGAATATCAGGTCTGCTTGAAGTTAAGTACAGCAAAGACCCAATCATACCTCTGTAGACAGTTTGGTCTACCTTTTTACCTTCATCATCTTTACTAAGTTTTGCATTGGTTTCCATGGGAGTTTTCATAAGTTTAGCATTTTCCATTTTGTATTTCTTGAGCATTTCCTTGATATACTTTTGTTGATGGATGTAGATTCCATCACTTGTCTGTTTGATTTGTAGACCAAGGAAGAACTTCAATTCTCCCATCATGCTCATCTCAAATTCTGCTTGCATCAGCTTTGAAAAATCCTTGCACAGCTTCTCATTAGTTGCTCCAAAAATAATATCATCAACATATATTTGGACTACAATGAAATTTTCTCTATAGCTTTTCTTAAACAGAGTAGTATCTACTTGACCTCTTGTAAAGCCGTTATGCATGAGAAAAGAGCTTAGTCTATCATACCATGCCCTAGGTGCTTGCTTTAAACCATATAATGCCCTTTTAAGTTTAAAAACATGATCTGGTTTATTAGTATCTTCAAAACCAGGGGGTTGTTTAACATAAACTTCTTCTTCAATTATTCTATTGAAAAAAGCACTTTTCACATCCATTTGAAAAAGAGTGATTTGGTGTTGTGCAGCATATGACATTAGTATGCGAATAGCTTCTATTCTAGCTACAGGTGCAAATGTTTCAGTATAGTCAATACCTTCTTGTTGGTTATAGCCTTGAGCTACTAACCTTGCCTTGTTTCTGACAACTTTGCCATCTTCATCTAACTTGTTTCTGAAGACCCATCTTGTTCCAATGACAGACTTGTTTTTGGGCTTGGAGACAAGTGTCCAGACATCATTTCTGGTGAACTGGTTGAGTTCTTCTTGCATAGCAAGAATCCAGCTTTCATCATCAAGAGCTTCTTCAATGTGCTTTGGCTCTATTTCTGACAAAAAGGCCACATTGCTTGATTCTCTTAAGGTAGATCTGGTTCTTACTCCTTCTGAGGGATGACCAATGATGAGATCCTTAGGATGATGAGTTTTGAATTTCCAGTCTCTTTCAAGAGAACCTTAACTTGTCTGTGTCTGTTGACTTGTCTGTTCCACTGGTCTGTCTGGTTCTGCTTCAGGTTCTGGTTTAGTTAAGTCAGGTTGTTGATCTTCTGACTTGTTTATATCAAGACCTTTGTCTGTCTTAGAGTCCAATTTTCCAAGTTGATCCTTGGTATTTAATATGTAGTGTAACGCCCTTCGTTACATTAGTGACTCGACAAAAAAAAATGTAATAAAATCCTTTAAAACATTCAATAAAGCATAGATACTCCAATAAAATTTTCACAAATTATATATGTTAGAAAATACCTCAATAATTTAAAAATAAACATTGGTAAGATAATTCTTACATAAATAATTTTAATTGTCTCAAAACCCGGGCGTCTACTAATAATAACCAAACCATAAAATAAAACAATATAGTTTCAGCCACAAAAGGCTCCTTATTGAACATAATACTAACCAAATATAACAAATAGCTAAACTCAAGTATTAAGTCTTCAAGTCTCCTTGATCTCACTGACGATGTCCTCGTGCTCTGAAAACAACACTTTTAATGAGATTTATAATCCCAGTGAATAAAAAAAAATTTAATAAAAAGGTTCGCAAAATAGTGTTGTTCTCAGCCGGCGCGGTAGCCGGAAAATCAACCATGGTACCCGCAAAAATTATATACATAATAACCCCTTTAAAATAAGCAAAATTTGTTCCAAATCACATATAATTAAAAGGATAACTCAACAGTCAAAACATTCACATCTCAAGCTTTTAATCATGTCAATCATGCATACTATATGCAATACAACTCCATGAACACGACTCGGTGATTCCCAGAATCACTTGACTTGACTCTTTGGTTCCCAGAACCTGTGTGAATCCCAGATCCACTAAGGTCTATGAGCTCATATCCATGCAATGGCGTCCCACTGCCTTCCCCATCCCAGATGGAGGTATCTAATATTCCATCCCAGATGTGAATATTTTAATAAGTTGATATCCCATCCCAGATGTAGATATTCTCAATGATTTGATATCCCATCCCAGATGGTGATATCTCTCATCCTATTCCCGGAATAGAATGTATACCGTCATCCCTTCCCGGAAGGTAATGACCAACTCATGCATAATGCAATATGTCATCCCAGATGACCATTAAATAGGTCCTCAGACTCCATGTATCACTAACAATGATATAATGTCATGCCGAGGCAACATTATAACTTCATATAACATAATAAAGCATGTCACGACAACACTAAAACATTATATATTGTAAAAGAGCATGTCACGGCAATACTATAACATCATATAATCACATAACACAACAGAGCATGTCACAATAGCACGATAACATCATATAACATAACAGAGCATGTCACGACAACACTATCACATCATATAACACAATAAAACATGTCACGACAACACTATAACATCATATAACATATAAAGACATATCAATCAACCATAAACCCGTACCAATTTCATATATAATCACATAACTCATAGTAATAATAACTTAATTTAATATTAATTTCGTTTTTATACAAAACCCCCAATTTAGAAAATAGGATTTGATAAACTATTGGTTCTTGCATTCAAAACTCTCCAAAATCATGATTTAAATTAAAAACTCACTTTCCCCAAATCGTTTGCACCATGGAAGGTTGAGAAAAGGTTGTTTTTACTCACCTCTTGAAGACCTCCAAATAGCTCTAAGCGTTTCCAACGACGAATCCTAACGTTTGCCAAGAGTTCTCCTCATCTTCCTTTTCCTAGACTCCCTCTTCCACAACTCTCTCTTCTTAATCCTTGAATTTCTTCTCTTCTTAGCCGTTTCTGAGTTTCTAGGTGTAATTAGGGTTCAAAAACGCACCCTAAGAGTGTTAAGATTCTATTTATAGGGCCCCCAATAGCCCAAAACGTGTAAAAATGCGCTAAGCCCGCTTACTGTGCATATGGTGCTGTATTTCGTGTATATCTTGAGTTATAAACATCCACAAATTATAAACTTTATATAGTTGGAAAGATAAAAGAATTATCTACAACTTTTATGAAGACCACAAAATCTGAAACGGACGTTTAGATGGTCAAAAATGGGATAGAAGTTTTTAAAACGGTTCTGACGCTGGAACATGAATAGTGTGTACGAATTTGGTCATAACTTGAGCTATAAGAATCCAATTTCGACGAATTTGGTGTCTATGGAAAGCTAAGAGATAGAGATACATTTCTTATGAAGACCTCGAATTCAAACAAGTTTTCTTTGGTTACGAAATATCCATCTGAAGTTAGGTATCAAGTCATAGGAAGTCTATTATACGAAATTGGGCCTAAAACAGTCAAACTATCTATTTAACTTTTTTTGAGCCACTTACGAGATTTTAAGCACTTCAAAATTGAAATATAATAATTCTAATAATTTAATTCCTATCAAATTAACTAGTAAACAATTTTTGGGATGTTACATGTAGCATTCACAACCAAATGCATGAAAGTAAGAAATGTTGGGGCTTTTTCCTTTCCACAGTTCATAGGGAGTCTTCTTTAGAAAAGGCCTAATGAGTATTCTGTTTTGTACATAACAAGCTGTGTTTACTGCTTCTGCCCAGAAGTACTTAGGGAGATTATTCTCATTGAGCATAGATCTAGCCATCTCTTGCAGAGATCTGTTCTTTCTCTCAACCACTCCATTTTGTTGAGGAGTTCTAGGTGCAGAGAAATTGTGAGAGATCCCATTCTCCTCACAGAACTGACTAAACTGCTCATTTTCAAATTCTCCCCCATGGTCACTTCTTAGAGTAGAAATACAGAAACCCTGCTCATTTTGTACTTTTTTTTACAGAATACTGAGAAAGCCTTAAAAGACTCATCCTTGTGGGTTAAGAAGAGTACCCATGTATATCTAGAATAGTCATCAACTATGACAAATCCATATTTCCTTCCAGTCAAGCTAGCAACACTAACTGGTCCAAACAGATCCATGTGTAACAACTGAAGAGGTCTAGAGGTTGATATTTGGTTTTTAGATTTGAAACTTGATTTTATCTGTTTACCTCTCTGACATGCATCACACAAAATATCTTTCTTAAAACTAATATTAGGCAATCCTCTCACAAAGTTATCCCTTTTTAGTTTTGAAATTAATTTCATACTAGCATGTCCTAGTTTCTTATGCCACAACCATCTTTCATCCTCTTTAGACATCAGACATGTTACACTTTGATCTGAGAGATCAGTCAGTTCAATCTTATACAGATTTTGTTGCCTTTTAGCTGAAAAGAGGGTTTTGCCACTAAGATCTTTAACTATACAGAAATCTTTGGTAAAGGAGACATCAAATTCACTGTCACATAATTGACTTATGCTAAGCAAATTGTGTTTTAATCCTTTAACCATAAGAACATTTGATATAGAGGGAAGAGGAGGTTTACCACCAATAGTACCAATTCCTATAACCTTCCCTTTCTGATTTCCACCAAATGCCACATGTCCTCCTTTCTTAAGTTGGAGGTCTAGGAACATAGACCTTTCTCCTGTCATGTGTCGTGAGCAGCCACTGTCCAGGTACCAGCAGTGGTGTTTTCTTTGTGCTGTTGAGGACATCTGCAACAGAGATTATTTGATCTTTAGGTACCCATAGTTTTCTGGGTCCTTTTCTGTTAGTTCTAGGAGTCTGTGAAGACTTCCTTCTTTTCTTATGGAGACACTTAGACATAACATGTCCAGTCTTTCCACAGAAATTACAGACAGGTATGGATTTAATAGAAGTAGATGTAGCAGACACTTTAGAGTGCTTAGTTGATACTTTATGATGTATCTGATGGACATATCCTATACCTTCTTTGTTAAGGGAGTGCCTCTGACAGCCAAGCAGCTTTGTCAGATTATCTCTACCATTAACAAATTTGGCAAGATCAGAAGTGAGCTCTTCCACTTTCTGTTGAAGTTTTTCAACTTCTTCAGACTGTGATGTATCACTAGAGATCTTAGCTTCATTAGACTTTTCAGTCTTCAGCTCACTGTTCTCCTTGGCAAATTTCTCACACTCTAGAGATTTCTGTTTATGCTCACTGAGGAGCTTAACATGATCTCTCTTGAGAGATTTGAAAGCCTTAGACAAACAGTTGGATTCCTCCAACAATTCTTCATAGGCATCAAGTAATTCCTCATAATCAGAATTTACCTCATTATCTGAATCAGAGTCAGTGTTAGCCATTAGACAGAGATTTGCTTCTTCCTCTGTCTCCTCATCAGTAGATGTTGACTCTAGATCTTCCCAAGTGGCCATCATTCCTTTCTTCTTCTTTTTGAAGAACTTCTTAAATGGGGCTTTCTTGAGTTGAGGACATTCTGCTTTGATGTGTCCTGGTTTCTTGCACTCATAGCAGACAATTGAGTTTTTGTCTGTTGAAGTGGAATCCTTGAAATTCTTGTCCTTGTTGAATCTTCTGAATGGCTTATCCTTTCTGAACTTCTTTTTCTGTAGGAGAAGCTTTATCTTTCTGGTTAGGAGAGATAGTTCTTCATCACTTTCAGAATCCTCAAATTCAGACAGGTCAGCATCACTGGATGACTCGTCTGCCTTTAGAGCTTTAGAGGCTTTGGAAGACTTTTGATCAGCCTTCAGAGCAATTGACTTGCCCTTCTTTGTTGAGACTTCATCTCCAAGTTCTTGCTCATGAACAGTAAGTGTTCCAAGGAGTTCATCCATAGTCAAGGTGGTAAGATCTTTGGCTTGAGAGATAGCAGTTACCAGAGGTCTCCACTGCTTAGGTAGGCTCCTAAGTATCTTTCCAACCTTCTCAGCATTGGAGTAAACTTTGCCAAGAGACTTTAGACCATTGATGATAGTTTGAAATCTCCCAATCATTTGAGCAACAGATTCTCCTTCTTCCATGAGAAATAGTTCATACTTTCTGACAAGTATGGCAATTTTTGATTCTTTGACCTTGGCGGTTCCTTCATGTGTGACAGCTAAGGTGTCCCATATTTCTTTGGCAGAGTCACAGGCACAGACCTTCTCAAACTCATCAGGACTGAGCGCACAAATAATGTTGTATCTGGCTTTGTGATTCAGCTCCCATTTTGCCTTTTCTGCAGGGGTCCACTGAGCTTTTGGCTTGTCAGTGTTGTCATCATTTTTAGGGATAAAAGGACCATCTGTGATGACATCCCAGAGATCAGAGTTTGTAGATAGAATGAACCATTGAAATCTATCTTTCCAATAGTTGTAGTTTTCTCCATTGAAGAATGGAGGTCTGGTTAAGGAGGCTCCTTCAGTCTGGTTACTTCCACTAGCTCCAGCAGTCATGTCTATTCTTCAGGATCTTTTACCTCAACACTGTTAGATGCTTAACCCAGAGGCTGAGCTCTGATACCAACTGAAATAGACAACTATAAACACGAGAAGGGGGGTTGAATTGTGTTTATTGGAATTTAAAATAAAGTTAAAAACTTTTTGCATGCAGAAGCTAAGCACAGACAGGTGTAAAAGGATACACAGACAGGTCACCTGTCTGTTGTAGTTTTCTCAGAAAAACAACACACGTAGAGATAGGAAAACAGACTTGACAGAAACAGTTTTAACCCCTTTGTTAGAAAGCAGATGATATATATAATCAAAGTAACTAAAGAGATTAAGGGAAGAGAGATTAACACAGAGATTTATCCTGGTTCACTCTTTAACACAAAGAGCTACGTCCAGTCCTTGGCAGCACCAAGATTTATCCACTATAACTGATCAGGTTACAGACTCCAAGTATTGTTTGCACACCTAGCCTCTTCAGGCTCCAACACAAGTATTCTTTGCACACCTAGCCTCTTCAGGCTCACTCAGATTTGTTTGAGAGTTTGGTTTGTAATAAATACACTTACAGACCTTTCACTAACACTCAGAGAGTGGTTTAAATATAAAGCTTTTGGAAAGTCTGCGTAATAACTTCAAATGATTGAAGAATACAGAATAAATGAACAGAGTAATGGCTCTTTAATGCTTTGTAAAACTCTGATGATGTTCATCTTCAATGACTTCTGTATTTATAGCCTTCAAACATTTAATATCCGTTAGAGACATTCCTTGCAACTATGGCTTCAAGCAGAGCTTCATTAAATGCAATATAGTCGTTCTGGGCAGCCATTAATGCAATGAAGACGTTGGTTGTACTCTAACATGAGGGATAATAGCTTTATGCATCGTGTAGACGCTAAATCAGAGTTGTGCAGAGTGCTTTTGTACTTTTGCAGAGTACATTTCCCTTTCTGTGTAATGACTGAAAGTACTAGGGAATAAAGCATGTTGGAAACATTCTTTAACTGGAAGTTTATCTCTGACTTCCTAGTTTGCTTGAGAGAGAGCACTTCTGAGTTTCTTGATAAGCGTGAGAGAGTTCTCAGAGTATTCTTCATGAGGGGACAGCTTGCAAAAGCTTCCTGTACTTCGAGTTCTTTAACGAAGAACCTTAGACAAGTTGAAGAGTAGAGACAGGTTGTAAAACCAGTTTGCACATAGTCAACAATCCTAGTCAGCAGACAGGTTGACTTCTTGGCTTATACGGACAGGTGAGACTTAGGTAGACAGACAGGTGAGTTTTGTAATCTTCTGATCTGTACACTAAGTAGACAGGTTAGCAACCACAAAATAGGTTAATTAAATCATTACCCAATGTTTAGTTTTCATCAAAACTTAGGGAAATGCACACAGACATTTTAGAGACTTAACAATCTAGTCATCCCTTACTTTGTGGTATGAGCGACATGTAGAATTCTGCTGATGGAGATGCTGTGATTGAATGACACTTGTTAATATGAATTCTTACAAACATTCTCATTTGTATATATTATAGATTATAGATTATAGATTATAGATAGATTATAGATTTCATATCGTTAAATTTTATAGTCTATCAATTACAAGTAAAAAATAGACCTAACATTCTCATTTGTATATATTATAGATTATAGATTATAGATTATAGATTTCATATCGTTAAATTTTATAGTCTATCAATTACAAATAAAAAATAGACCTGTGGCGCGCTGCCACTGCCACCTCGCTTCTTCGCTTTCGGACTTCGGTCACCGTCGACCACAGCTTTGTGCACGGACTGTAAAAAAAAAACTTTTATCGTTTAATCATTTATCATTGTCTAATTTTCATAGTAAGCCACTTCACATAAATAGAATTAAAATTAAGAGAGAAAAAATTGAGATGAATCGATTCTTTCTAATTGGTATGAAAATTTATTCTTTTAATAATATAAGGATAATAAATTTTTTGAATGTCACCCAATAAACATTGACATAAGATAATTTAGTAAATTAAATTAAAATTTAAAATATAGAATACACTTGAAAAAAATGAATTAAAAATTAAATTTTAAATTTAATTAATATGTGTGGTTAATGTAAATTTTTCATATATAAATTATATAGTACTATATGAATTTAATTTTTATACATTGTCAATATAAAAGAGTCTTATACTGACATTCAATAATATTTTGACTACAAATCAGTATTGTTGTTTCTCTTTTAGTTATCAAAGTAAAAACATAAATATCAATATATTATTGGATGTCAATATAAAAATTTTTTATACCGACAATGTATCTAGCTTTAATTCTTACTATATTTGTAAATATTTATTATGAAAAACAGACTTTTATTGATACTTATTATAAAAATCAGACACGATTGATTAATAATTGAGTTTGATTTTATTTCTATACACTTTTTTTTATTTTAACGAGATTTATATAGACAGGTAGTGTAAAGAGAAGTTTATACTATCATCCAAAAATATTATTTTAACAAATTGATATTATTATTGTTTCTTTTTATTATTTATTAAAATAAAAGCATATAAAAGTCTAAATATGAGTACATGTTAGTATTTTACATGAATAGTATATAATACTTTTTTTAGTGGATGATATATACTACTTTGTTTTTTTTTTTTTGAAAAACTATACTACTTTGTTTTTAAAGGGTAATATATACTACTTTAATCCTTAATAGTTTACAAAAGTCATTATTTACATCACAGTTAAATTTTTTTTATACACTAAATAAATAAATAGGCCAAAAAAATTGAAAAAAAAAGAAAAAAAAAAGGGGGGGAGTGAACAAGAAATTTGGTCCCCCATCAGAATGTGAATTTATTAGATCTCAAATGGTTTCTATTGCTGCTACTGGAACAAACAACCTAAGCCATTGAATTTGCTGCAATTTTCTATTCTATTATACCGTTTTCCCTTTCTCAACCAAACTACTTTCTCTTCTATTCTCTTCTCTTCAGATCTCATTTTGCAGATCCACCATGGATTTCATGAAGGTCTTCGATCAAACCGTTCGTGAAATGTGAGCCTTTTGAATCATTTCAATTTTCTTCTTCTTTTTCAACGAATATCAAAATCTATTTCGATCTGCGAATATTAATTCTCCTTGTTGTTATGATTATTATGATTGTGAAAACAGAAAGAGAGAGGTGAATCTGAAGGTGCTCAAGGTTCCCGAAATCGAACAGAAGGTAAAGCTGAATCTCTTTTTTTTACTGTTATTTGTGTCGATTTGATTGAAATTCATACAATTCATGTTTGATTTTTTGTTTATATGAAATCCTGATATTTTTTATTTGAATATTAGTTGTCAAATTACAAGAATTACATTGTGTTTCTGTGCGAATGCGTCTGTGAATTGTTTCTGTTTCTCTCCATCTGCGACGAAAATAGTGGAGAATTTATGCTATTGCACTTCTGTTTGATTTTGATTTGTTATTTTCATTTCAGATTTCCAAATTTTAATTAAAAAAAATGCGTAGGAACAGTACACCAACAAATTCTCTGTTTTCATTTCAAATTTCCAAATCATAATTACAATATTGGCACCTGCATTTTTCAGCTTCTCATTTCCAGAAACAATGGACCAACTAAACACTTTTTTCAAACATGTTTTATCATGTTTTTATTGAAAACAAAAACAGTAAACTCAAACCGAACACCGCCACTTCCATTTCTTGAGTTTGGATTCACTCATGTTGCATAATTAGACCTGTTGGACTAAGAGAGATTCTGAATTTTATGAATAAAGCTTTAACCCTCCTTTGAGAAACCAATGAGGAAAGAAAGAGAATGAGCTGATTGAAACTTAGCAATGTATGAATGCATATGTCATGTCTAAAACCATTGCCAATTTTCTTTGCCTTCCCATTTCGTTTCCCAAACAAAGGTCAAACGGACTTGTTTTCTTGTTAGATATATGAATCATTCCCGGCAGCTGGCTCTCACAGCATCGGTTAAACTTTTGGTGAGAGTTGGTCATTGACATAGTATCAGATCTATGACCAAGTGGTCAAGAGTTCAATCCTTGTAAGATTCTTCACAATTAAAAAAAAAAGCGGGCCTGTGCATTATCCACGCTTCAAGCCTAAAAGGCTATTGCATGAGGGCACATGTTGGAGAGACAACTCTTTTTTGGGCCTTCACCAAATAACTTAAGTTTTGGGAAGAGTTGGTCCTTGATAGCTCTGACCTAACCTACTATACCAAAATTTTTAGCCTCAGAGGGGGGAGATGCCTTAATGGCTTAATGTATGCGTTTTTCTCCAGTTTAGATATATCCATGCACATGTCCAGATTGTTCGCTGGAAATTTGTCAGTTGACCCCATTCCTGTGCAAATACAAAGTAATTAACAGTCACCTGTGGAGATGGCAGATTCCTGATAATAACATCAGGAACTTCTTGTAGGACATAATATTCTTAGATAGATATGGATTGTTGTGACTTGTGAGTTATTGTCATTCTTCCAAATTTGTTATCAGGCTTCTATTTTTGAAGTTTGCAAATCGAATTTCTGTTCTTTTTCCCTTTAACTTGGTAACCTGAGTAGAATTTCTGTAGGATGAATGATATATTGTGGCCCTCCTATGCAGACACAGATTGTGGAATGCATGCTTAATTCAAATTTTTAAAACTTCGGAGTATATGATAATAATTTCACTTGCATCATTTTGTTGAATTTTTCTTCCATTGTTAAAAATATAGGTGTTGGATGCGACTGATAATGAACCTTGGGGTCCTCATGGTTCTGCGCTGGCAGAAATTGCACAGGCTACCAAAAAATTGTAAACTGCTATCTATCTCTTTTCTGATTATACTATTTTCACTGTATTTTGAGAAAATTGCTGCATTTTTTTAGTTAGTTGATTGCTTCTGCTATGCTTTCCAGTACTGAATGTCAAATGGTCATGAATGTCCTTTGGACACGACTGAGTGAGACCGGAAAGGATTGGCGCTATGTATACAAGGTAACACTTTCTGCATAACCATGTTATTATCTAAGATTTTAAGATTAAGATACAAGGAGAAGGCCTTTTTGCATTTTTGATGTTGATACATTAAACATGTCTTTCTTTCAATAACTTAAAAGTACTTCTGTGTCAGGCATTAGCTGTTATAGAGTATTTGATATCACATGGATCTGAACGAGCAGTTGATGACATTATAGAACATACTTTTCAGATCTCGGTAAGAGCCATTTTCTTGTATTTGGCTAACTTTTTCTTGCAATTCTTGTGCTGACAATGAGAAAAGAAGATATAACAGTTTCTTACATAATCATCTTTTACTTTGGATTGGTGAAGGCACTTTCAAGTTTTGAATATGCTGAGCCTAGTGGGAAGGATGTGGGACTCAATGTCAGGAAGAAGTCAGAAACCATTGTGGCCCTTTTAAATGATAGAGATAAGATACAAGAAGTCAGAAATAAAGCTGCTGCAAACCGCGACAAGTAGGTCAAATTTTTCAACATTTTAATCCCTGAATTATGTGGTTAACTAAACTACTATACATTACTTTGTCAGCGAATTATTTTTTTTGTTTTTCATTTGGGGTGCTTAATTTAGGTTCATTGGAGTTTCTTCTAGTGGAATCACATACAAGTCTGGATCATCCTCATTTAGCAGTGGAAGCTTTCAGAGCAGTGATAAATATGGAGGATTTGGATCCAGAGATGGTGACAGGTTTAGGGATAGCTATAGAGACAAGGGGAGCTATGAAGAAGAAAAAGTTGAGAAGGATTACCCTGGAAAATCGCACCATGACATCACTAGTGACAATCAAGAGAACTCCTTCAAGAAGGGTTCTGCACGCTCTGCCAGGTAAGGCATATCTAACCGCTAGTATGGTCTGCAAATAATGGTAAATGTATTTTATGTTTGTCCATACTATAATTGATTACATTGCCATAAGCCTAGGTAAGTTCAAATTTGGAGCATTTGGTGGCTACTTTAGAACCTAATACTTATACTTAGTTATTATTGCATATATTTTAGTGTATGTTGTTTTCTGATGCTCAAGATTTTGTTATTGTATGTCAAGTTGTTGCCTTGAATTTCTAGAATTATCAAAATGCCTTATACTAAGGGAGGTTTTGGCCAACTTGCTTTTAAAAAAATTACTTGTTGTAGTACATAAGTAATACATTGTTTTAATAGAAAATGTACTCTATTAATTCATTCATGATAAGCATATCAGCATGCAATCTCTTCTTTGGGCAATTCAACTAACAGTATATCCTGTAAAAGAATATTAAATTCCATTATAATTAAAATTTTGTTGGTATGCATTCAAATGTCTTTCTCTTTTTAAAATCTGAAATTTGAAATACCAACAACTAGATGAGATATTTATTAGTATCTCAACTTCTAAATAATAGAAATAGACTAAAACAAACTTAACAGTCAGAAACAGACTTATTTTGAAAATTCAAAATAAATTTTAGCAAATCAAACACATTTCAACACCTCTTTATACTGCCACGTTTGTATTATATTTGCCCCTATTCTTATTCCATATTTCTTTCTTGCAGCAAAAGTCAAGAGAATATGTCATCCAGAGTATCAAAACCATCTGCCAATGCAAGTGCATATGATAATTACAACTCAGTTCCTTCTCAAAGCTCAAGAGTAGCTGCAAACAGTACTGAAGATGACTTCGATGATTTTGATCCAAGAGGAACTTCTACTAGTAAGTATTATGAACAGTCTCCCATCCCATGTACCAGTTGCGGATTCCAGTCATTTAATTTTAAGAGAAATGTTAACCTATTCATTCAAGTTGGGTAGAAATTACTGTGGTGCAAACTTGCACATGCAAGACGTCCAAGTAAAACATACCGTCTGGCAGAGGCGGTTGTCTCTGTAGACTGTCTCAGATTTGTCACCATCAACAGTGTTTGATTTGGATTTCTTTGCCCACAAACTTGAGTCTACGCATTACAATTTACAAGAGAATTTATCAAAAGGAAGAATAGTATTCTGATATTACCATGAGCTGTAGCCCTAACCTATCTATATTGATAATAAACATGAACAAATTTTTGTGAACAAAAAATAACAATGTTTTATGCTGAACAAAAAAGTGATGTGCAAACCTTTTTTTTATTTTTTATTTTTTTGATAGGCTAATGTTAGTAAATTAAATGTTATGTTAGGTTTTTTCTCTTTTGCCAAGGCTTGAACCCTGGACCTCCAGCTCTTAATCTTAACACCTTATACCCTTAGCTCAAACCAGTTGAGCTACCCAACCCCCCCTTTTTTCTTTAAATTTTTATTGTATGAGATTTAGTGCAATTTCATGCTCTGTGACTCGTATTTTGCTTGCTGAACATGTTTGGGGTGACTTTAGTTCAAGATTATGTTTTCATAATTGCAATTATTTATTGAGGTAGAGAGATTTCGGCTGGTGAAGAAGAGGCAACTTGGTCGAGCTTCCATGGAAAAATCATGTCACCTCAAAACAAAGTTTTGCTGGTAGAGGGGAATATTGCTACCCTATGCATCTACTTTTTTTCCTCCATTTTTTTGTTAATTTTTTCTTCCACCCGACGCCAAGAAACAGGACATAATATTCCCCTTTCAAGGTTTTCAATTTATTATCATTATTATTGTGGCCTGCTTTGTTTATTCTTGTAATGACAAACTAAGGCCGTATGCTACTGAAAAAGCCACTGAACAAGGATGTTGTATTGTGTTGAGAGTCCCACATCGACTAGAGATATGGCCTAAGTAGTGCTTAATAGGCTTGGGCAGTCCTTACCTTACATGTCGATTTTGTGTAAAGTCCAAATTCTTACATATTGTATGCAATAAATTTACCCCCTCCCTATCCTTAGGGCTCGCGTTGGCAAAAAGAAAGAAGAAAATCAAATTGACTATAGATTCATAGTAATTTATATTATTTTCAGGATTGTTTTACCTCTTAAATGATATTAAATATTAAGTTTTCTTTTCAACAGAGGCTTCAGCTGGAAGCTCTAACCAGGTTGATCTCTTTGGACAAGATTTAATTGGCGACCTCATGGATGCTCCAACTTCTGTTTCCACAGAAAAGCCTGCAACTAGTAGTGTGTCAGAGGTTGATCTCTTTGCAGATGCGGCATTTGTATCAGCTGCACCTCATGTGGATAAAGTAGCTAATTCTCAACCACAGGTTAGAAGTAATAACCTAGAAATTTTAGTGTTGCAGTAATTCTTTTCATGTCACCTTTTATATAATAAAAAGTAAAGAAAAAATTCATCTCAGTTGCCAATTACCTACTCGTTTGGCTCTAGCCTCTAATAATAAGTAGGTCCTGATCACAAATCTCCCTCTTCCACTAACATTGGTGCCCAAAAGCGAGAAAGCTGCCTATATTGCTCAATTAGGATTGCCTGACTGCATTATGCTTCATTGAAGTAAATGTTATTGGCCTACTCTTTATTGTGAATTATAATCATTCTTGCGATTTTGAGATTTTCATTCTGGTATAAACTGTGAAAGTAGTATGCTGAAATGGTCAAGGAGGGGGAACCAAGGGGTCAAGCGAGGCACGCCATTTAGAATTAGTAGTCATGTACAATTCAAAAGATGATTTTAAGTGTGTTTAATTACATGGTAAAAAACCCACAAGGGGTGGCTCAATTGTTAAGCAGCTTGAGCTCAACGGTTAAGAGGTCTTTGCAATATTAGGTGCCTCCAGGAAAGCACTTGTGGGGAGGGACAACCTTGGTGGGTGATAGTAAACCTCGTATAAAAACCAAAAAAATGTCAAAAAAGTCATCTTAAATTTTTTTATTTGTGATTGTGAATTACTCATGAGTGACAACATTCTTTACCTACTTACCTTCTTTCTCCATATTTTCTTTTACAGTGCTGAATTTCCATTTGCTTATATTTTTGTTGATTGCATGTACAGGATGAAGTGGATCTATTTTCACAACCAGCGCTTCCTTCAGTTACACCAACAGTTGACTTGTTTACCATTCCTGAACCAGTTGTGCAGTCAGACAGCAAGTCAGGAAACTCTGGTCCTATGAATAATAGCACTATTGATCCCTTTGCTGCTGTCCCACTTAATAATTTTGATGAATCTGATATGTTTGGTGAATTCACTTCTCAACCTGATTCAGTATCATCACAGCCCTCAAATAATGTTGTCAGCGATGGCAGCCATGGTAATACGAATGGTAAATCTTTAGAGGACTCTAAAGTTTCACCTAAAAAGGATAGTTTTCAGGTGAAGTCTGGCATTTGGGCTGATTCACTAAGCCGTGGATTGATTGATCTCAATATATCTGCTCGTAAGTTTATTATCTTGACTATTTTAGTAGGTCTTCCACAGCATAATATTCTCTGATAAGTTATGTTTATTCCTTGTATCTGCATATTTTACATAATTTGTATTATATGGTCATTTCTTCCAAAAAGAGTACATCCAAGCACAATTTAATCCTCAGGTTTTTAGCCTTTTATAACCATGTTGTCTCTCTAACAGTGATTAATGCATTGCATTCTGGTGTGTGATGTCTTACATGAATAGGGTTGGAGGAGCATACATATGTGTTCATCACTGCATAATTCAATGCATTAAATGATGTGCTTGTGAATAACTGTACTTTAAAGAGCAATTTGTTCTCTTTATTAGCGGTTATGTAAGATGTGCTTAAGTTTACAAGCACATATCGCTCCCCCTCCCCCCCTAATATGCAATTTGTTTGAGTTGCTTCTGTAATTTTCTTTTATTGTTTGGCAGCCAAAAAAGTAAACCTTGCGGATGTCGGAATTGTGGGTGGGTTGAGCGATGGATTAGATGAAAGGGAGAAAGGCCCTCCACCTTCATTTTACATGGGGAGAGCTATGGGTTCAGGATCTGGTCTTGGTAAGTCTGGATTCACTCCTTCACAGCCATCAACTGGAGACGACATATTCTCAAACCTTGGCAGCCAACCATATCAATTTGGTGGGTTCCAAAAGTAAAATTCTTATCACATTTTCACTCATTCTTTGTGTGTTGGCATTATCGCAACTGTTGAGCTGTTTGGCATGGTGGCTTTTGTTCGTATATATTTCTCACACTGTGATTTTTATTATTCTAAAGCTTAGATAATGTTGCTTGTTAATGCTGTTTATGTCCGATATATTGCAACATCCTGCAGTGCCCAAATTTCTTGTGGCACTGCTTTGAGTTCTAAAATATCCCGTTCAACTTTAAAGTTGTGTTTATGTGTTAATCATTAATTACTTAAAGACCAACCTATTAAAGAATTTTTTTTTTTTCTTGTTTGTTCCATTGTGCTAAACGTCAATATATAATCTACATTGCTTTCTTGCTGCTGGTGATCATTTTAATTGCATAAATGTGCACGTTGTCTATGCAGTACTAAAGCGATGCTGTCATCTAATATGTGTGTTTGGGAAAGCTGGAAAAAAATAGATTATACTGATAATCGATTATATGTATAAATCGATTATTGTGATAATCGATTATAATCATAATATATTTTTGTTTGCTGAAAAACAATTTTAAGATAATCTATTTCATTTGGGTGGTGCAAAAAAAAAAATTATCACTTTTATGTAGTAAATTACGAAAAGGGGTATGAAGTTATTTGTATAATTTAATAATATTTGTTTAGAAGTTAATTTTACAGGGGTAAATAGGGAAGTGATTTGAGAATAAAAAATAATCAAATCACAGCAATTTTAATCTAAAACAAACTAATTTATCCCCAAAAAAAAAAAATAGATGGTATAAAATAGTTTTTTTCCCTAAAAAAAGCTTTTCTATAAATTTAAGCAAAGTGCCAAACATGTTATATTATTTTGAAGACAGCTTTTTGGGACAAAACAGTTATAATCTAAAAAAATAAGGATTTCCAAACATGCTCAATCGAATGAAGTTAATTTAATTTGGTCGCCAAAGAGAAAAGGGCTAATAGTCTAATACTGTATGATTCCATCTTAATTACCTGAACTCGATTCATTGAGATACAACTTTATGATATGTAAGTTTAATTGATGTTGCCAGTACACAGTTTTTTAGATTCTCACCCAATTGCAAATCATGTTATATGTAATTTTTAAAATATATATGATAAGAGTCGAAATTTAATTATATGACAAATTGTGTTTAATTGATAAGTGTAATTTTTTTTATACTAACACTACATATCAATTAAGAGAATGTTATTTAGATACTAATTTTTTATTTGAAGTGATGTACACCTTGTTTTTTGGGAGAAAAAGAGTACTGGGAAGTGTATTTTGCATTTTTGTTAACCCAAAGAAAAAGGTGCAAGGTTTTGGTAAAAAAATTGCAAATGTCAGAATGTCCTACTTATCCTTCCAAAGATGATTTTAGTACTTTTCCGCCAAAAGGAATTTATTTTAGTACTTTAATAGGAATGGTTATAAGGCAAGTTCTACGATGAGCCATGTAAAGAAGTGGCTCACGGTGAGTGATATGTTTTAACCATCGGATTGGAGAAAAGATGTTGAACCTCTCCTCGCCATTCATGGTCACATTAAGCTTCCAAAAATCAATGGGTAATTCCCATCCACGAATGCAAAACCTAGTCAAATCCCTTTAACGACATCGCATAGATAGGGTTCGACCAAAATCAGTGTGTGAAGTAGTTGTGCACCGAGAACGTGTGCATCGAGATCGATTTGTCAGAGCTTCATGACATCATCGACAGTGATGAGATCAAAGTCGAAGTAGATGATTCGTCAAATGGTGGCCAGAAGGAGATCACTGAGGTAGATCTTAGCATAATTGAGGGCTGGTCGAGGGCACGACGGGTGGAGTAGATCTTATCGCGAATGAGGTTGGAATGGAAGTGGTAGAGGTGGAAAGTGAGGTAGGAAACATGGCTATGATAATGTGCTAGAGCTCGTGGTGACGATGATATGGTTCATCTTGTGCTCGTGGCTGAAACCCTTGCCCTTCGAATATCGTTAACCTACAATAAGTCAGGGTCGCACATGGTGCACAATGAGTTTGGCTCACACAAGCTAGAAGTCACCATGGTTATAAAGAAAAGAAAAACAAAAGTTTGGAAATAATAACACTATTCAAAGCTTGAAATTTTGAGAACAACTTTGAGCATGAGGTGCGTTCAATGGTTTGGTTAAACTCGAGGAACCTAAAAAATTGTTGGCTCTATTCGATTTTCGCTGTGCTAGAATCGAACCAAGTACGTGATGATCGGAAAACATGTTCCTAACCAACAGGCTACTTGGAGATGGCTCTACTCAAATTGGGTGTTTGGCTCTGGTCTCTTCAAACTTGATCAAAACCAATCCTAAATAGTTAAATTCTGCGTTCATTCTTTTGTGGGTAGCGCAAAATCAGGATATTAAAAAAAAAAGGCTAAAAAATCCACCTACCCAAACTGAACAAATCCACTATTCGATTTTTTTGTTTTCTGTCTCGGGTTTGACCAAGAAAATTTAAAAACCAAACTAATTGGTTTTAATTGATTAGACTTTTCTTTTTACTCAAAATCAAATCAAACCGACCCTATTAACCATCATAATATCACTTTATTTTGTCAAAATATCAGTGCTCTAAACCGATTCAAATTCATAGCACTAATTTTGGGACAGTTCTACATATACGTCCACTAGCATTGTCAAAAAAACACAGAAGACAACAAAACAAAAGCAACCACCTCACAGTTCAAGGCCTCCTCCAAAGTGAATTTGCCTCTAAAGTGATTAAATAAAGATATATGCCCTTAATTTGATAAAATGCAGAGATTTGTACTTACTAAATAATCTAAGGATGCATACACCCTTATTTGCTTTAGAGACAAACTCATTTTAGAGGAACATTATCCTTAGTTCAATCCTCCGTGTAGATGGGAGAATTAAAAAATTTATTTGGTTCCGCAGATAGAAAAGTTGATTTACTTTTTATTTATTTTCCAGCAGATTCAAGAGGGCAAAAAGTAATCTTAAGTATTGAACAACTCGTACCCCCTAATCCATTCCAACTATCACAGGCAGAAACCAACTAAAGGCTCAGAAAACGGATTTACTGCAGATGTTTGGTTCAAGGAGAAGAAAAGCATTGTCCTCACTATATATCCATGATTCTACCCCTTAACATGGCCTCAGCTTTTCTCACCTGCTTCACGGGTCCCATGATGAAGACCTGCATAAAAAGTTATGAACACTTAGACAGACATGTAAAAATATCAGGCATGTTTGCTTTGTTTTCAGTTTTTTGTTTTCATTTCCTGTTTTCAGAAATAATTATAAAATTATCACCTTATTTTCATTTTGTTTCCTGTTTTCAAAGATTTGTACCGGAAATAATGAAAACAGGAAAATATTGTTTTCGGTGTTTCCTGTACAATTTTTTTAAAACAGGAAACAGAATGAAAACAAGGTGACTGTTTTGCAATTATTTCTAAAACCAGAAAACTGAAAACAAAGCATTTAGGCCCTCAGTGTTTTTATGTGCAAATTTTGTTTGAGATTAAAAACAAAAATGGTGACGGACTATAACTTTATTTAATGTTTCAGATTCCTCCTCTAATTTTTTTATACCAAATTCATCTTCTAATTCTAAACAGCTAGACAATGTTTTCCTCATCATTACTTTTATCTCTAACCCTTTAAAGTATACTTTACTGTTCATCTTCTTCCTCCTAATTGCATCTTACGAATTCTCCAACTCCATTCCACACTAGCCAATTTTGACACTCAAAATTCCAAGTCTGCTTCCAAATCCACAACGAGAAAATTTTGTCCCTTTTCAAAGTTAAAGTACTAATTTGACCCCACAAAAAAAATTGACATGGCAAATTTGAAAAAATGAATAAAGTTAGAGGGCAAAATGATGTATTTTGTCTTGAAAGATAATAAAATGACAGACTGTAGATGAACTGCTTCAGTCTTCAGATTGACAAAGTAAAAAAGTTCCACAGATACATAAGGGATTTTCAATCGAATCCATGAAAACAAGATCGGTTGCAAGTCCAAGACATCAGATCACAACAGGTAATAAGTACAAAATATGAACATCACCCAGACCTCTTTCTGCAAGTATCGTGAATCAAAATCAAAGTATTGAATATCAGAGTCGAGAGAAAGAAGAAAAGATAGTGAAACTGAATCTATTGTATTGTATTATCTCAGCATGCAATGAATCTCCCTTACACTATATTTATAGGGAGTGTAGGACAGTTACAGGGAAGGTTCTAGTATACAACTAACAGAATTAGTTCTAGTCTAACTGAATTTACATTTCGCATTTGCATTTCACATTTGCATGGCATTTGCAATATACACACACACAGAAAGCAACCACCCCCCTCCAACCAAAACAATAACAAAAATAAATATCATCCCACCATCCCACAGATTAGAAAAATCAAACAGCTAATGAAGCTAGAGATTATGAATCATAGGGCACGGGATGCTGATATACTAACCTTGTCAGGTGGGCCCTTGGCACCTCCAATGAGAATTTCCGCACTGAACCAACGCATGCATTTAACAATTAGAATAGGCAATGGAACAATGGATCAAAGTATTTACTAATTTACCAAAACGAAATGTATCTACTAAACCAGGGGAATGGAAAAGAGAAACTCAAATTGTTACCTGCAAGACTCCTTTATTGACAAAATTGTAGCCCCTTTTTTCCCAATAACACGTCCCATCTTTCCTTGGGGAACATCAAGAACTGAGAGAATTTCTTCCTCAAGATTATCTCCATCAGCTTTCAGATTATCTACAAGTAAAAAAGCACACTGTTTAGCAGTCAAAAGCATAAATCAGTCATGCAAACCTTCTAGGCACGTATATGTATTGCCTAAAGCTATAAACAAAATACTTCATGCCAACTGTAATATAATCTAACGAACTAAGTGCACCAGAGCTTCGCTAAACTATAATCTGTTTTGCATGAATCTGGAAGAGGAGTAACAACATAAAAGGGAAGAATCCTCCCATCCCCACACTAGGAAGTTGCAACATAAAAGCAATCATAGCTCATGTCAAATTTCTCTCTTTATGTGTTTACCTTGGAGCTGCATATATTCACTTTTTTATCGTAATTTTCAAGTTTCAACTTCCACCTTTAAGTCAAATATCATCAATGACATCATGCTATTTCCAATTAAACCCCATTGACAGAAAATAAAGTCTAGAATAATTTAAAGGCTACTGGCATTGTAATGTGCCCATATAGTTTCATAATACAGAAATAAGAGGACGTAGTTTATACAATGCGATTCTCATTCAGATTTTCTAGACCTGGAATAGGAGGTAGAGATGGCCAATCAGCATAATCAGTACTGTTCACACAAAAACATCGGCAATACAAGGCACCACGAACTGCAAGATACCATAAAGACCGCTCATTTAATTTCTCCATCATTCGGTGATAGATGTAGAGAAGAAAACGGACATCATCAGCAGCTGCACGGACCATTTGTTCAGATAAAGGCCTGTATGTCCAAAACTTTGGATCCTGACAACATTTACAAATATTATCACTAGATAAGTTAGATGCCGTAGATACATAAATATCTTATATTTCTTCGGTGGGCCATGCAAATTCTTCTTACTGACCTAAACTTACAAATCAATATCAACAAGTGGATAAATAAAATTCGTAAATTATATGTAATAATTATATGACTAAAAGATTCATGATGCTTTACTGTTTCTTACATTTAGAAACTTTCTATAGTTACATACTTTGAAGAGTTTGTATCAAACAAACCTTGAACATAACATCACATGATGAAATCAAACATGCATGCTGGACCAACAATTTTAACTTTTGAGCGAGTAAATAAACAATATATTATTCTTCTCAGCCAAATAGGATTATTTTGAAACCAACCTGTCGAAGGAGCACGCGCACTTCTTCCTTCTCAAGATATGATATGCCTACAAGCAAACCCTCAGAGTGAATAACTGAATATGGAGGAAGGAACCAAATGACTCGAAGGAACTTGTTAGGAATTAATAATCATCTCCATCCAGAATAATTTGCTCAATAATAATAAAGAAACCATGATCAACAAAAACATTTTAATGGATACCACGACATATATAATACCACAATAACGTGGATCTGCAAGGAGGCCAACAAATGAAATGTAGTCATCTGGCAATCTCTTCCGTCCTTCTTGCTCCTCTATCAATGAATAAGCAATCTGAACCAAAACAAGGAATATGAACCAACTCAATCGAACACACGGATCAATAGTTATAAACATTTATTACACCAGTGTAAGAATCCTATGGAATCCTTACAATAGTGAAAAATAATGTGCGAAATTGCTAAAGGGAACTTATTTGTTATACAAATTCCATTTCCTCCCTCCAACCTTGACATTTCCTAAATTCAAATGGATCACTTAGGAGAGGGGAAAGAAAAGAAGTCCAACTTCAAGAATAACTCTTTTAAGATTATAAAGGCATGTTTAAGTAACAAACTGATGTCTTTACTGTAGAAAAGTTTACGAGGAAAGATGCTTGTTTACAGGCAACAGCAGCTGATTTTGTAGAAGCTTTCTAATCTAATAAACTTGTTGAGACAGGGAGTGTTTGAGATTAATCAGGTGTACAGGCTTTCACACTGGTCTCTTGTAGTATGGAAAATTAATGAGATAATAATTACTATCAGCCAAGGAGGTAATCACTAGTCACTAGATAATTTTCAGAAATCAAACAAATACAACTGACTAAATGCTTATAGTCTAAACAATAAAAGAGAATATTATACCACTTCTACCAAGGTTGAAGCATATTAGGCTTTCAACTCGTTACAAATATGGACTCTCAAAGAAAATAACTTAAAAACATAAAGTGGGTGGGTTCTATAAAGCATAGATAGACAGACAACTGAGCACCATGAGGCATCCAAAACACTACTGAAGAGATGCAGGAGACACAATATGCAAAATGAGAATCCCACACAGCCAAGAGATGGTTGGAATGTTGCATAGCCAACGAGGAAAAGCCACCAATGGAAAGACACAGAATGGAAAATTCATAGCAAGAAATCATACAGAGCAAGGCCCAAACTTCTCTAAAATCCAAATTAATAAAAATTAATATCTGGATCTTAGCAAGAACAACCTCAAATTGACCCAAAAATCCTTGGAATTTAATCTGGCTCGAATTGGATAGGAAGCAGCTAACGGGTAGAAAAGAACCCGGCCAAAGGGAAGTAGAGCCAGCAGCCAAGCCTAGCATGTCAGCTGGAGTAATGCATATCCAAACACGATGGTTCACAGTGCTGCTGGGGCGGAACGAGGCCAATATTAGAAACTGGAGGCTGGTACGGATTCCAGTCAATAGAGGTCACAACCAGTATGTTTCTTAGTGGTTATACTATGGTGTTTTGGACAGTGCTTGCAGTAGGCCCAGGCGCCCAGTGAGGATTGGTGTAAAGCTGTAAATCTAGCAAAGAGAGACTGCAATTATCCTTTGGTATGATTCTACGTGGGTATAGGTTTTTCTCCACCAAGCTATTTTGTCAACAAACCAAACTTCAACACAACCTGCATGCTACAAAGGCTGCCTTTTAGCAACAGAATGCATTTAGCAAGCACAATAACCCTGAACCTTTCTAAAAATTTAACCAGAGTCACTGCAGAAGCAATAGGCGGTGAATACTGGGAAAAGTAGGAATGATTTGACTCCATAGAAGCTGACTTCAAGCAACAGTACGAGAGCTTCAGGTAATTGTTTGTAAGTAAGTCTAGAGAACAAAACCAATGCTAGAAATCATCCAATATGTAAATATAGTTAAGGGAGATGAGTTGGTTGCTCCAGGAAGAGTCCCAGCAATGACCCCACCTACTTAGTTGCACACTGATATCTTGTTTATAGTATGGATACAGTCAATTAAGAAGATAATCACTATAAAAAGGAGTAAATTACTAGCTAACTTACAGCAATCAAATAAATACAGTTGACTAAATGCTAATATTCTAAGCAAAAATGCCAATATTCCAATAAAAGTAAATACATGTCACACAAAAGAAGAGTGACATAATCATGAACCAAATGAGTAATTTGCAATAAATTTTCATTGAACTAATCAAAATTTGATGGGTAGAGTGCCCTAGTACTGAAGCTAGACAATAAACTTAAGGGAAAACCATGTGAACCTTGCACACTTAGCCAAAATAATAATTGTATTATTGTTGAAAGGATCAAAGACAAGAGGACCTAAGCAGTTGAATTTAGACTTATGAACGTACTCAAGTGAATCACAAATAATAATAAATAAATAAAGCAAATCTATGCAGCATAATCATACCAGAGCAAATTAATCATTGCCTTTACTACAGCCATCAGCTGATAACCAAAATCTCATTCCAATGCCGACAGTCATTGCTCAAAGAAAATCCTTTTGGGTCAACATAATACGCAATGTGTGTTTTTAGGGAGTAATTTAGTCTGCAACAGTGCAACTTAATAAACCAGATAGACTGGGGAGGTAGAAGGGAGGAGGCTGCAGCTCACCTGGGTATCCACCACATTGTTCAACTTGATGCCAAACTGAAAGTACAATGCCTAGAAAACAATGATATGTCTATGAGTGCTTTAAATTGTCAGGTGAAGTTGGGAAATGCTGAGGTTAATCTTAAGCTTTTTTCCACATAAGAAATTGTTTCTCAAACCTCAAAAAAAAAAAAAATTAAATAAATAAATCAGAGACCTCGCTATCCCTTTTGCAATCATGAATAACTTTTGTGACGTAATTGGACTCCAGCGCAGGCTTACAGGCATTAATAAGGACTTCACCCCCTTCAATTGCATCAACCAGGTATATAGCATCAGGAAATGCAAGCTGCAGCAACACAAAACTCAATCCAAGTTCTATGCCATGATTCAACATAACAATCCTCATCAAGAGCATAAAATCCAACAACGATGCAATTACAAATAAATTATCACATGCTTATCTTACTAAAGCAGTAAACAACGGCCCAAATAACCATTAACCTAAAATTACAAGAGGCAATTAGAGAATAACAGAACGGAACGGGAGAACGAAAATTTAGCATCAGAGGGTGATCCTTACGGGTTGTTCTTATTTGCATATATATTGACGCAGTTCGCTTTTACCAATAACAGGTTGCTCTTATTTGCATATATGCTGCTTCTATTTATTCAGATACATCAAAAAGCCACTAACATTAATACCCAAAACTTCAGTATGTTACAATACAAATTAATTGTCATATATGATAAGAGTGCAAATCAAATGTAATTTCACCAGCATTACATCTAACCCAACTTAGATGACACAGTTCACCCTAAATAATAATAGGTTGCTCTTATTTGCATATATGTTACTCCTATTTATTTGGATACATCAAAGAGCCACTGACATAGTGACACTAATACCAAAATCTTCAGTGTATTACAGTATAAATTCATTGTCATAAATGATAAGATTTCAAATCAAATGTAATTTCACCAGCTTACAGATAACCAAACTTAGATGATGCAGTTCACCCTAATTAATAATAGGTTGCTCTTGTTTGCATATATGTTGCTTCTATTTATTTAGATACATCAAAGAACCACTGACAATAATACCAAAAAATTCAGCATATTACAATATAAATTCATTTTGCATATGATAAGATTGCAAATCAAATGTAATTTCACCTGCATTACAATAGGTTGCTCTTATTTGCATATACATCAAAGAGACACTAACATTAATACCAGAAACTTCAGAATATATATACAATCTAAATTAATTGTCATACATATATGACTTAATTTGAAAATCAAACTAACGTAGTTTCACCTGCATTATACAGAGAGTTCCATTGCGACACAAGTCAACGCCCTCGCAGTCAAAACCAATGACAATCTGCGATTGTGGCGAGGGTTCGAGGAACTCAACAGGAAGCTGAGACGCAGTGGTCACAATGTGAATTGGAGTCGAACGAGATTCCTCATCATCATCAACAGCTAAATTCTTATCACCACCTGATTGGAAATTTGAATTTGTTAAATCCATAAGTAACTACTGATCAATGAAGCTCAATCAAACAGTAGAGTCGTATTAGGTCTTATTAAAAGAAGTTGACAAGTTTTCTCGCGTTTTCATGGGAAACAAACAGTGAGAGTTGGAAGAAAGAAAAGCCCTAACACAAATCGCGAGAAATGAAACTACGTGAAGCTAAAATAAGAGAAAGGAAAAAGTGAAAGAGTGAATTGAAAAGCGGACCTGGGAGAGAGGGAGAGGGAAGAGGGATGTGAGTGAAAAAGGAGGAAGGCGGAGCGGGGAGAGAAGAAGCCATGTGATCGGAACTCGACATTCCAACCACATCACACGTTTCTTTCTTTCTCACTGTTCGCTTTTTTATCTTCCCTTTTTCTGTTTTGGGTGACGTTTGGTGAGAAATTAAGACCGTGTTTGGGTTCGTGAAGTCAAAATATATTGTGCGTTTTCAGACACAAAGATGTAATACTCCCTCCGGTCCTTATTATAAGAGGCAAATGACTATTTTTTTTTTGTCCAAAATATAAGAGACATGCATGTATTTTGACAAATATTAAATGCTTATTTCCAGTTTTACCCTTATTTATAATAGGGTTTATATTTACGAGACAGTGCAACTTTCAATAGAAGTAGGTTTGTTCATTAATTATTGAAGGGTTAAATTTGTAAATTTATACGAATATTAATTACAAATAGCTTATTTCAATGTATTTTCTTGGTCTGTGTGTTTTAGGGTTTTGCCTCTTATATATAGGACCAGATGGAGTATTTGATAAGGACGGGATCATCTTCTTCTGAATTCCGTCTTCATCTTCTGCACAATGAAATATCATCCGTTGGATTAATTTAACGACTGACATAAGAATATTCCGAATTTAAGATTTAACATGAGAAATCTCTAAACTGTTAGATTAATCCAACCATTGACATTTTGTGAAAAAAAATATAATGAGAGAGAGAATCCGAATGGAGAGAGTTCATCTTGTAAAACGTAATTGTAGATTATTTTAGAATTGGCATCACGTTAGACTCAACGTTTATCAAAATTCACCATAAGTTTTTTTTTTTTTTACAAAATTCATCATAGGTTTGAAAGTAAGTTTTGGAATTAGATTTCTTAATTACAATTATTTTGTTTGGTACTTAAAATAGAATTGAAATTCCAAATTTCAAGTTCAAATTCTATGGAACGAAATATTTTCAACTCTTAGAATAAAGATTTACCAATTTTAAGCATAAAAGTTAAAAATAATATGAGTTTGATTTTCATATATTGTTAATGTAAATTTTTTTACACTATTAAACAATCATACATCATCACATATGTACTTTTAGGATACTTTTTTTTACTATAAAATTCAAATATTTTTAATTATGAGATACTATATAGTATATAATTTATTTATTATCGTGTAAAAATCTTTTACGCTAATAATGTGTCACAATTAAATCCAAACAATATTTTATTATTGCTATTATAATTCTTTATAATTATCATGTGCTTTAAGAAAGATGGTTGCCAACCAAGTCATTGATATATCTTTTAACTGTCATTGTCAGTAAAAAAAGGGGGATAAGGGACAGAAGGAAATGTAAAATAAATATATAAATAAACAAATGCATATATGTGGTGATGCTTGCCAATTTGTGTTGATGATGACAAATCTGCGGTGGTGGTGACAGTTCTGAGGTCGTGGTGGCAGCAATGAGGTGGAGGGGAAGCAATGGTGGCTATTGTGATGGTGAGGCAAAGGGGGAGAAAAAATGATTATTAATATTTTTTAACACGTTCTTTTATGTTAAATATTATTTTATGTTAATTCTCTATATCTACTCTCACTTATCCTGTTTTTTCCTTGAATCAGCTACAAATAAATTGTAGCTAATTTTCAAATTACTTAATTGATTTCCTGTTTTTCATGTTTACTCAATCAACTATATATATGTTATGCATCAAAATTTTAGCAAAATATAACTGCAAGACATTTAACATTTATTCTAAATAATCTCATATATGTCATTCCAACAAAAATAATAAAGAGAATTAGGGTTATAAAAGTATGAAAAACAATGTTTAAGTATAATAATACTATAATTTCAAAAATAATAGTATGTGTTCATAGAAGATTGGTTTGGATTGGATTGAATTGGATTTCCTGAGGGGATCCAAAATCCAATCCAATCCAAGAAAAAAGCGGTTTTTTCGGTTCAATTTTTGTAATTTGAATCGATTTGGATCGGTTGATGAACACCTCTAATGCCAACTAGAGCCTTTTTCAAAAGGGAAAGTGCATGGGCGGAGCCAGGAACTTGACATAAGGGAGGCCAAAACCAAATATATATAACATGAAATAATAATAGAAAAAAATAACTTACATGGCAAACTATATGAAATAAATTTGATATATGATTATCCATTTAATATAATATAAGGAGTAAATCACACTCAACTGACTTTAAATTTATTAAAATAACATCAAACTCCAAATTATGCTATAAATTACCGTCGCCCTACTTTTTATTTATTTATGATCGGCTATTGACTTAACATTGTTAAGTTACTAAAAATAAAAAAATTATTTATAATAACTCATTTAATAAAGAAACACTCATCAGGAATTTGAATAACTTTCTAAAATAGAGTTTTTCAACTACAATACATTAACTTCTGAACCAATGATTTGTGTTAAATACCAAATACGTGACATTCAAAAATATATTGGGATTTTTACCGCAAACCTTGACAAAGCTTGTTAGTGATTCCCATGACACTGACATCAAATGAAAATAAAATCAAATGACACCAAAGATTTAAAAACATAAGAAGCATCACCTTTGAGAGTATATAGATTAGTAGATACTTTAATAGCTAAATGACATCAATATTGTAAAGTATGATAAAAATTGTATAACTTCTGCATCTTCACTTTAAAAACATTATTCTAATGATCAAATGGTTTGATAAGATGAGCAACCTTTGATAAATTATATATAATGCATATGAATTTTAATTACATTATTTGAATTAGTAGCTAGTAGCTCCCCGAGAATTTCAACCAATATCCATCAATGCATGTCAATATGGTTGTTATTTTTTGTCTTGGAAATGGAGGTATTCAATACTTTGAAAAATTAAAAGTTACACTTTCCAATGAAATTTTCCTATCTTTAGATTCTTTAATCAATGTCCTTGGGGCACTGGTTAGCAACACTCATTAAATAATTCAAATATAAAAAATATTTACTTACTAAGTAAAATCTTTTTTTTTAAGGCAATATTAAATAAAATATTATAATCATATATACTTGAATTTATATGTGACCCTACTTCAATCATGATGTGAAACGTAAAAATTTATTCGTCCTGCTATTCGTTAATTAAATAATACCAACAAAATGTTGGAAGTGTAAACAACTTACCTTTATAAGCTGGAGGTTTTGGGCTCTGTTTGGCATATTTAATAAACTAGCTTATAGCTTATTTGACTAGTTTATAAGTTTATTTGATTGAAGTAGAGGTGTTTGGTAAACAAGCTTATCTCATTAGCTTATAGCGTTTCTTCATAAGCTAATTTATTTAGATTATGGCTAGTAGCTTATTGCTTATTGTCTTTTACCCCCATCCATTTAATGAAATCCCCATTTTATCATATCTATTATAAATATGTCTTTTTATGTCATTTTATATTTATAAGCTAGTTCAACCGCTAATTTTACTAAACACTTCAAATTCAATTAGCTAGCTTTTCAGCTATCAGCTATAAGCTATCAGCTAAAAATTAGTTTATCAGCTATCAGCTAGCTTATCAGTTATCATTGTCAAACAGACCCTTTGAGGATCCGAGTTTGAATTATTGTGGAATCACTCTTACAGAGAGGCTGAGAATCAAGGGTAAAACACTGTTCAATCAGCCGAATCAGAAATTAGTCTTATAATTAGTCCGAAAGGTCTAAGCCATGAGGATACTCTGATAGACTCACGCGATCAGAAAAGCTAACTAGGGTAGGTTCAGCAAAAAAAAATATATATAAATAATTATACCACTAGTCTAGATTGTTCGTCATTGACGTCTTCCTTGTGCCTGTCCATCTTGTGGCATATATTATACAGCCGTGTTATTTGGACACTTGGTTGGGATACCCACTTTTGACACCTAGTTAATCACGTATAAATATTTGGTTAATTCAGTTCATTATATGGTTAATAGGTCATATGAAGCTTATTTTTTTATTATCATGTAAATATTTGGTTAATCATATACAAATATCAATTTAATTCAGTTCTTTATATAATTAATGAGTCACCATGAATTAACCAAATATTTGCATGTGATTAACCATATAATGAACTGAATTAACCAAATATTTACACGATTAACCAAGGTATCAAAAATGGGTGTGAAATTTGGGTGTTCAAATATATTTTCTCCATATTATATGTACAAAAGTGGAGTCCGTCTTAATAGGATATAAGTACGTTTTCTTTTCCTTTTGAATGTTACTAAAAAAACATTTTATTAGCATTTTTCATCCTCGAATTAAAAACTACTCACATTTTCTTATGTAAAATGCTAATCAGTGTCCTTGGGATACTTGTTAAGGAATCAAAAGAAGAAAAATTTCATTGAAAAATGATGTATTTAATATTTTAAGAAGGTAAATAGTTAGCATTCAAAAAAAAACTTGATTATTATGAATTCCTTAAGACACTGGTTAGCAAGACCATTTTCTTGTAGTCTCCATTTTTTGGTCACATCAGAATTATGTAAAAAAATTAAAGGTATAAGCACCTTAGGGCCTTTTGGGTTAGTATAAGCCCATAAGTCAATCTTTTATACAATTTGTGCAAATTCAAAATTGGCAATGACAAATTACTAAGGACCTGTTTACTTTCTAAAAATATTTTTAATTTTTATTTTCTAAAATTTATACTATTTTAGTATTTTTTTGATCTTTTTCTTTTTGAATTTTTGAAAACAGATCCAATATTTTTAGAAAATTTTAATTTGAAAATGTCAAAAAATTGTTTTTATTGTTTCTGGAAATATATATATCCCTAACCAACCTCCATATTCTCTTTATCACAATTATTTATTGCAAGAGCCTTCAATCTTCTTATTAACAATTTAAAATTAATATAAATTTTAGAAAATAAAAATAAAAAATGTTTTTAGAAGATCCAAATATATAGCCACAAAGAAAAAAGAAAAAAAGAGTATAAAATCTAGTTAAACAAATTTAGTGGAGAGCTAGATCTTCTATCTAGCTGTATCCAAGGGGACCCCACAGGACAGCACTTTTCTCTTTCCCTTTTGTTGTAGCCTTGCCTTGCAGGATAATGTAAAATATATATGCAAGCAAAGCAATCTTCTTCTCTTCCCTTCTCACTCTAAAAAGCAAACACAATCCCTAATTCAACTCTCACCGTTTTCCCTAATCTGCTCTTATTGTCACTCACCCATTGCTCTCACCTTCATTTATATTCACAATTAACATCTGATTCTCTTTATTTTTTTTCTTTGGGTTTCTGGATTTGAGATCAGTTTTTTGTTAGAATAGATAGGATCATAGGAATATAGGAAGAGTTGGAAGATGAAGAGAGGGAAAGATGAGGAGAAGGTGGTGGGGGGGCCAATGTTCCCAAGGCTTCATGTGAATGATACAGAGAAGGGGGGGCCAAGAGCACCACCAAGGAATAAGATGGCTCTCTATGAACAGTTTAGTATTCCTTCTCAAAGGTTCAAGCAACGCCATCTGCCAACACTCAACACAAGTACTTCTTGTAACACCGGGTCTTCTAGCCAGGTAATTAACCATTTGATTTTGTGTGGCTTTATGTTTTAGTTTAGCTCTTATTATGTTGTAACTTTTGTGTGCTTGTTTAGCTGCTTTTAGCAATTTAAGGGATTCTTAACAGCTAACACTTTTTGAAAGTGTTTGGAAAAGATTATTTTCCAACAAAACAGTTTTTTTTTCAGTTTTTTTTTTTTTTTATCTATTTATTAATTTTGGGTTTAATCTGACTTTGAGAAACCTGATTAAAGTACGAAAAAGCAGTTTTTATAGAAAAATTAGTTTTTAAAAAATTTAAGCTAGATGCCAAACATACTAGATTATCTACAAAAACAACTTTTTGGACAAAAAAACAGCTGAAAGATGAAAAATCTATCTTTCCCAAACATGTTTGAAAATAGTTGCTTGATTATTTTGAAACCAATTTACATTTTGTAATTTCACTCTTACTGAAATAACTACTAACAATGATTATCTAGACAAATAACTTGATATCCTTTTCTATAATTTACTATATATGAAAGTGTTTTTTTTAACCTGACTCTAACGGAATAGATTATCCTAAAATCGCTTTTTCAGAAAATATATCCAAACATTAAATTGATTATATCGTAATCAGTTATTACAATAATCGATCAATACATATAATTGATTATTGAAATAATCTATTTCTCACAGTTAATTCAAACACACTCATGTTCTACCGGGGATTTTTGAGTTCTCTTTATCTACATGTATGTGTCTGTAAATCAAGGTATTGTTGTCTTCTATTTATGTATGTTTGAATTCTACTGACTCCTAAAAGGTTAAGCTGTTAGGTGAAGGCTATGAATGGTTTTATATTTAACACGCTTCCTTGAGCAAGAGCCTCTAACATGCCTCCTCACACATCAGCCCATCGGGCTTGGTGTGGACAATTCACAAGTCCACTTTTACCATGTGTTGATATTTAACTTTAGTTTAGAAGATTGGGAGCCACAAGGATCAAACTCCTCGCTACTTGGTGATAGAGGCTCTGATACCATGTTAAAAACTACCAACTCTTACAAAAGCTTAAGCTGTTATGTGAAGTTTCATGAATGACTATATATATATGTCTAACATGAATTAACTTAACATATTTGCAGGGGACTGGCCCTGAGAGAAGTTATATCATCCCAAGTCATTTGCCATCACAAATGCCTAGTCATCGATCTGAAAGTTATGTTTCTGAACAATCCAATGGAGCAAGCCCAAACACTTCATTGGCACAACTTGAACAGAGAAAAAAAGTAGATGAAGATGACTTTATGGTTCCTGTATACATTCACTCGAGGGTTGGTCAATCGAATGATAAAACACAAGAGAGTTTCAAAGGGAAAAAACTCACTCCTATGGGCTCTAGGAATTTTGGTTGTTCAGTAACAGTACAAAATGATGGTGGCAGACATTTAAAACAATTTGGCGCTCCACTTGTCAATATGAGAGAAGATGCAAAAAGTGAGAGTGAACGGCTTCTGCAAGTAAGCCCAAGTAGAGAACCACCTGTTAAAAACATATCAACCGGAGAAACTATTGACAGTCTAGTGTGGCAAGCCAAGGTGATGCATTATCAAGAGTATCAAGATTGTCCTGCATCAAATGTTGGCAGATTATGTCAGGCTGATTCTTGCTTACAGCAGGAATGTGTAGCAGGGTCACAATCTAATGACATTGAACATGGTGATGGTCTCCTTGATTCTGCAAGGGATACAGACAACAGAAACACCCTTGTACCAGCAGGCTGCTTTCGTTCTACAGCAAACCAAACCGGTCCAGTTGAGGCTACCTTTGACACTGACTATCATGATACCAGGACTGGTGGCCCAATACAGAAGGGAGATTCAGATGTAAGTGATGATGTTTCCAAGATCTCCACCATTGAAAATTTGTCAAGCCCAAAAGCTTCTCCTGATGATGCTGTAGGGATACTTGGTCAAAAATGTTTCTGGAAAGCAAGAAGAGAAATTGTCAAGTAAGTCTTGTTGATTGTTAGTTGTATTTGTTTGTTTGGTGGTCTCAAACTTGAATTACTGCCTTGTGAAGCCCTCTTCTGATTTATAATAGGTTGATTCTCTTGCATGCTTTTGCCTGATGGTATCTTGTACTTGTCAAGTTTTGTGAATTTTATATTATTTTTTTCATGAAAAAAGAAGTCATGATTTTTTTTGCAGAGATTTCGAATAGGGCAACCCTTCTAACAAGAAAAAAGAGGGGAAAAGCCCCAAGTTTATGTCTTGACTTGCCTTCATTGGATGTCAGAACTTATGTTATCATGTTTCTATTATTGTCTATGAGGATTATTTTATGTTTTTAATGCAATTGTCATGACAAATTTATTTGGTGATGGATTTATTTGTTGGATGCATAATCAGTTTCTTTTAATATCCACATTACTTCAATGATGTGGCCGCATCGCCTCATCGCATCAAAGTGATGCAGTATTTGGGCTGGCCGCATCAACCTGCTTTTGCCTCATAACAACACTGCATACTGCTGGTATTTTTTTATCCCATTGTTACAAATGTAAAGCTGCGGTAGTTTCTTTTATGCATTGTTAACTGTACTAGCCTTACCAGGTATTTACTTTTCAATTAAAGGGTTGTAAATGTGGCTTTGAAGAAAGGAAACTTGATAGTTTTGGGGTCCCTTCTAATATTTATTTATTATTATTATTATTTTTTTTGTATTTTCAAAGTCCTTAATAATGTTTTAATTGTGGGTACTGGATTATCTTACAACAGGGCAGTGAGCAGTCTTAAAATATTGTACTATATTGGAGGGACCCTTGTGACAGCAGATCATCTCATGATTCACTGTTTTGGATATATTCCTGTCTTGGTTTCCTCTTACTTGGTTCTCCATGTGACCACTGGGGCAAGTTCCCTTACTGCACTGCTTGCCCTTGCTGCACTGAAGGACTTGGACTAAGAAGGGGACCAAGTAATGCAGGATGATCCCAGGGAGTATGGCAGGGGCACTTAGAGAGTGTATGATGACTTGATGATTCATTAATAGTTCTTATGACAATAAGGGGATTTTTTCTTTTTTCTCCACTTATCTAGTTTCTTGGTTTTCTGTGTTGAGGAATTTGGGACGCAGAAAATAGGTAAAGTTCTTTTTAAGTGCTGTTTACCAATAAAAACTAAACATGTTTCCTAATTTTTAGTCACCTCATTAATCAGCTTTAAGAAAATTATACACGTTATGTTTTGAATTGGTGAATAACACCGCAGGCACCTAAAGAAGTTCACCTAAGTTTTGTCCTTTTGGTTTGGGGATTTTCTTTATAATAACACACAGTGTAGTTAGCTTAGGTTTCAAGCCATATGTAGTTCATATAGTTAGATATCTTTTGCATGCTTTGATGTAACATGTGTGCTTGCCCCCAGAAAAGAAGATAAAGATAAAGCATTATGAATTTTCCAGGGTGGTTGATTCTATTGGGAATGCTGAATGTACCCACATTTTATTTTATGCTTGATGCTTCGTGGTAGAGTCTGCCTTTATTTTGAATGAGAAACGCCGAAGGTCCACAAATGTTCCTTTTGAATCATATAATTTGTTTTTATGCTATATAAGCTATATTTTATTTGGCATTCCCTATGAGCTTTTGCCATTTTAAACCTTGTGAGAAAGCTTATTGAATCATAGAAATCCATGACCAAAGAATAGGCATGTTTTCCATATGAAACAAACATGGTTGTCATATTTGTGCTTAATGTATAAATACATCTCAATTCTCCCGGAAGAGTCATGTTAAGATTTCTCTGAAGATATTGTATGGTAATATGGTATGAGTTCTAATGGGAGATATTTGGCTTTAATTGACCAGTTACCTAGTGTGTCTGGATTTTGATCCTTACATTATAATCACATTTAGTTCCAAATGCCTCATTTTCCATTTTATTTTGATTATGTGTGTCTCAAATCCCACATTGGTATTGTGTAATTTTCTTGATCCAACTCCCGTTCCTCTCTACAGTCAACAGAGAGTATTTGCTGTCCAAGTGTTTGAATTGCACAGACTGATGAAGGTAAAATGATCTCTTAACACTCGGTGGCTTACGCCAGTCCAAAATGGGAAGCATGTTAGTTTTTCTCGCACACACACGCACATGGACTCGGAGATTCACCCTTCAATTCTGTTAATGCAGATTATTTCTTCTAATTTAAACAGGTCCAACAGCTGATCGCTGGATCGCCAGACGTAATGTTTGAAGATGGTGCTTTTATGGGAAACTTTCCTCTCAAGGGATCTACTCCTGATAATCGCTCCCTGGAAGCTGTTAAATCTCAGCAACAAAATCTAAAGCTCAAAGATGATTCGGAAAAGCTAAACCATAAAATGGAATGTTCTGCTGTGAATGCTGTTGGGAAAAGATCTTTTTCAACCCCCAAAAATGGTAGCCATATTTCAAATCACACCCATTTTTCTGGAAATCAAAACCAGGCAAAAGTAGCTACTGATAATGGAATGGATCCCTATGGTTTCAATCAGTCACCTGGACATCAATGGTTAGTACCTGTTATGTCTCCTTCTGAAGGTCTTGTCTACAAGCCATATCCTGGGCCTGGATTTACAGGAACAATGTATGGAGGAAGTGGGCCCTTTGGGATGGCTCCTCTGGGCGGTACTTTCATGAATCCTGCCTATGGAGTTCCACCATACATTCCTCCAGGCAGTCATGCCTACTTCCCTCCATATGGCATGCCAGTTTTGAATCAAGCGGTGTCAGGATCAGCTGCTGGACAGGTGAACCATTTCGCGGTGCAGGGTTCTCATGGTCAAAATGGTCATTCATCTGTAGAGGGTGCCAATTTTAACACTCATAATCAAAGCTTGTGTAATTTTCCAGTTCAAAGAAATGGAGCTGCATCACATGTCAAGAAATTTCAGGCATCTAAGAAGGGTGAGTTACATGGGAGTACAGCAAGTAGTCCTAATAAAATGGCACAAGGAATCAGACCAAGGCAAATTGCTGAAGGGAGAGATGCACATTCTCCTTCACATACTGCTGGATTAATACCAGAGGGAGTCCTCCAGTCTCTTGAAATCAGACAACAAACTCGAGTAATCAAAGTTGTTCCTCATAACCCAAGATCAGCAACGGAATCAGCAGCTAGAATTTTTCAATCCATCCAAGAAGAAAGAAAACAGTATGATCTAGACTAACTAGTGCTGTTTATAAATGTGGATCCTTTGAGTTGAGTTGGTATAGTGCATCAAGTTGCTGTACTTTTTGCTGTAACGGGCTACTTTATTTTAAATCTGTTTTTGCTTTGACCAAATTGCTGCATATTCATATGTAGATATCATATATCTATGGAATTTCAAAACTGGTCAAATGATATAAATGTATGTTGTCTCTGGATACTAATACATTATATTTTTTGGCATTTGAATTGAATTACTCAGAAGTCAGAACTCAGAAGCATACATGCACTTCTCCTCATGTGGGAGGGGTTTTTTTGACCCGTGTATTGCTTGATTGGTAAACAAGTGATTGTCATTCTTATTAAGATTTGCCCCTAATTGACAATTCTTTGGAATTGATCTGACAGGGGAAACATTTTCCAGACTTGATTAGTATTGTATAGTTATTCTTTTGCTCACTTCCCATTCAAGTTGTTGTCAAATTGCATTCAATAATACTACATTTGAGTTAAGTTTCAAAAATGTTACTTTCATACTTGATTCTCTAATTACAATGATGTATAATTTATTTGAGTTAAGTTTCAAAAAGGTTACTTTCATACTTAAATTTAACTTTGTCTAAATTCTTGAAATTCAAGTTGTATAAGGGAATAGCTTCTACCCCTCACATTAATCTTACCAGACTTCCAGTATGATCTGAGCTCAATATAATGTCTCTTGTGGAATGTGAAACTAAACCTCACTCGGGGGCTGATTTAGTACTAGTGTTTAAACACTAAGTAACAGCTGAAAATATTAACAAATAGTATAGTGCTTAAATCTTGTAAAATAAATAATGCAAAGATATCATAGCAGCCCTACAGCTTTTCTGTTAATTGTAATTTATAGGTTCCAAACCTGTCACTGCAATTTTTCATCTAAAACACTGAGTTAAAAAAAAACATGTTTGCAATCAAAAAGCAAGAAATGGATCAAGTTGACCATTCAAGAAATTCCTGAAGTTCTAACCACTAGCCATTAGATAGTGGACCTTAATTAAGGGCACATTGGGTTTTTACCAGGCCCCCCATAATAGAACTCAGGATCTTCAACATAATCTCCCACATACTCAACATCATAGCAGTTATATTCATCTGAGAAATCATCAACCCATTCTGGGAACTTCAAGGCCGCAGAATTGTCATGAATTCTCATTCTTGTTATGTAACCAGATTCATGAAGAACTGTAGCAAATTGTCCAGTACCCATTTGTGTTGCAGTGTGAGGAGTATGCCCAACAGTTGAGCTGTAAACTTCACCACCCCACTCCACAGATTCAGCATTGGAGTATATTGCTCTAAATAGCTCAGGTGGCCAATAACCTATGTTGGTCTTCTCACCATATTGCACCCACCAATTATTGGTAATTGGATCCTAAATGAAAGCAAAAGTGAAAAAAAAAAAGGGATTACAAGCTGAAAAATAATATGTAACAATGGTTACAGATGTTATATTTTCATTAATGAACTATCACACATATCTTATTGAGAAACAACAACATTAAAAGTATCACTAAGTTTTATCTAAAAAGAGAAATGGAAATCTATAAAGAAGTAAGCTCCATCTAAGTCTCACCTTATAGATGTATATAGTTATTTGGTATGGAAGCCCACCAGGAATTGATATTGGATAAATTGCGGCACCCAAGGTAATTTCATTGCTAGTCTGGACAAAACCAGGACAAGTCAGATCAAAGCAACCCGTTTTCTTTGAAGCATCAGCCTGTAGAAAATTGGTGTTCCAAAATTATTAAGCCTCAAAAAATTGAAGGAATTAATGAAAATTGACTGTAAATCTAAACATCATTCAACATATATTTATATATATATATTTGTTATAAATATTTGTTCCCCCTTCCCCTATTTATTTCCCAAACAAAGGATTAGTCTATTAGTAAATTATAAAGTTGATTTTTTTTTTTGTGATAAACGACAAAATTATAAAGTTGATTGATGCAATTGCAAACTTACCGTCCAGTAGACGAATAACCGAGTCTGCCTATCTCCATATACACTCGGATTGACCTGTAGCAAGTTTAATTTATGATAAATAAATTTTCTTACAATATTCTCAGGCAACATTTACATTTACATTGTAATAATCCGAAATATTGTCCAAATATATTGTAAAAGTAATAGAAATTAGACCTATTTATTCAGCCGGACCTAAAAAAGAACTATTAATTCAGTGAACAAAGAGATTGAAACGTTTAAAGCTCAAAAAGATTTAAACACTATACATGCACGTAGGGACTTGTATATAACTTTAGGTTCAAGCATGAAGCTGTTAGAACATTCAGAAAATGGTACTTTAATACAATAACTTCACCTTCAAGTAATTATGCTGAACGATGCATTTTTTTTTTAATAGAGATCACATGTCTCATTTGGGTATACTATATCTTGTTCCCACAAATCAAATATATTGCCACATATTTTATCTTTTTAATATTACATAAAATTTCAACTTATGTAACTGATTGGTGGAGGCGTAATATGATACACCAAAATGGGACGAGTCGGAGAGGTAAGATAAACTAGAAAAGCTAAAATTGATGTTACTTCTTACCGCCCATCCAGCTTCAACACACTCAAAGTCATTGTAAGCCCCATTTAAGAGTGAGACTTGAGAAGTGCTGTACTCATCATCCTTCTCAACAAAAGGGTTGCACACTTTGATGTCACCTTTAGCTCCCAAGTACCGGTACCCCTCTGTCAACAATATTGCTTTCTGATTCACACAGACACATTATATAATTCACAATTCAGCAAAGCAAAAGAGTTACACACAAAATTGCTTAATTAAGCTGCAGGCATTAGCAATAATATATACTGCAAGTTATATATAGAGACTCACAGAGTGGTTTTGTAGTTGTACAAAGGACTCAAGATTTTGATTCAGCTGACCAACTTTTTTATGAGATAAGCTTGGTTTCTTCCTTCCATATTCTTCTATTGAATGAGCCTTGAGAAGGTCCCTTTTTCTTATTCTTCTAACAGGTATTGTTCCCTCTGGACATCTTCCACTTCTCTGCCATAATTGGGAAATCACAGTCAAGGATGACTCTTCAGCCTTTTGCTTTACCATTTTACCAATCTTGGTTTTACTTCTAGTTCTGGTCCTTGCTGTAGTGTGGTCCTCCTTAGTTGAATTATAAGTGGGAGCCACCTGTTTTTATATATACATGGGGAGTGAGCAGTGCTACCAATGCATTCTTTAAAAAAAAAAGTTATTGGTTAAAATTCAAATGAGTCACACTGTTTTGGAGATAAGTTACATTAATTCATGTGAGTCCTACTTGAATTCTGTATGAATTACATGAATTTCGACCAACAAAATAGAGTGTTAGATGTTAGGTAAGTGGAGCAATTATCGTGACAAGTGCAAATGATTGAATTTTGGTCATTGAATCTTATTTAAATATTTGATATATCAAAATAAAAATACATGTGATTTTGTAAGTGATTACACTTACATTATAAATAATCCAAAACAAAAAATGTGGTAAACAAAGAATCGAAAAGCTGATAAATTAGTCACCTGGATTTTGTGATGTTTCAAAGCAGGATGATCAAAGGCTGGCTGCTTTTTCATGTCAATGCAATCAATGATATCCCCATCTTCACTCTACAAGCATCAGTGCCTCAGTAAAAGTAAGATATAGCAAAAAGATTATTTAAGTATTCAAAAGATTAAAAGTAAGAGCTTCTAGCTAGGAATGACCAAGCACCTTGTGTAACAATTTAGAAAATTTGAACAATACCAACTCTCACCCTTTTAAGCATCGAGAATCAGCATTATCTGATATTCACTAGCTTATCTAACTTTCAATTATTTTTAAGAAAAAATAGCCGTCCGGAGAGTTTTATCCCCTTAAATAGTCTTTCCAACTCAATTTGAATTAGTCGGAGTCTAACATGGTTTTCTGATACCAAGAATCTTAGACAAAAAATAAAATAAAGAGTTAAGAATTACTAAGATAATTTTACCTGGATGGTTTTTACGGAATGCTTTCTAAGATGCTTTAATTTTCTTTCAACTTCCAAAACCTTCTGTCTTGAGAATGAGCCACCATGATTCACGAAACCATAAGCTGTAGCAACTGCCAGTCCCAAGAGAATGAAGATTACTTTGGATCCCATTGCTGGAAGGCTCAACACCTTTCCCATTCAAATTTGATAAAAGCTTGTCGTGATTTCTTTGGCACAAAATCGCATATATATGTCATAAAACTGAAATGGGAGACAGACTGAGATGTTGAAAACATATCATTATTTATTGGTAATATATAAATTATAGACATTGCTTATAACTATAAGTTAGCTAGCGATGTCTGCATGAGTTAACTTCTATATGTCATTCAACTTCTGTTTTCATGGTGACTTCCAACTTCCATCTTTTGACATGTAAATGCATGCTTCATTTATCAGCCACCTTCCAACCCAAAACAGAAAAAGCCTGTCAGACAAATCAAAGAAAAGAACAGCCAAGACTATCTTTTTTTATGGCCTAAGTGAGAATTTGATGCCTTAAAATATCATATATATTTTTTATTTATTTTAGTCCATCGTTCTTTAATTTTTTTTTTTTGTCCAGTACGTCCTTCTAAAATTTATTTTCTGTCACAAGTGACCCTTATGTTGGTTTAAGGTTGGAGTTACTTGTTAAATGTGTAGATCGATGAAGGCCTAGTTAGTCATAAGATTCTGAAATGACCTAAATGCTTACTTGAAATTTAAAGGATCTTATAACCCTTTAATGATATGTTATTGTAATTCCGAATCCATTAAATAGATAACCCTTTAAAGGTAGATGGCACTCTGAATGTCTAAGTAAGTAATTATTTTTTTGGTCTAAACCCAGTGTATTTCAACGCTGGCAACGAAAGATTAATCACTGTTTGTGGGGCGTGACTTCCTGGCCAAGTAAATAATTAGGTGTACAAATAGGTCAACTAAGCCTCCACGTGAACCATGTATATATATTAAATAAGAGCATCCGTTTTTCAAAATGAGTCATTCTCTACAACGTTATTTATTTTTTGTCAGTCACGTGACCTCACCACATTAAACAATTTTTTACATGTGTTCAAATCTTCTAATTAATTAACAGATATTACTATCAAATATGCATATCATTTGCTTATTTTGATTTCTTTTTAAGATGCATTTTCAAATCTACTAGTTACCAAATTTTTTAATCTTTAAATTATTTTCATTTAATTAATTTATTTTTCAAGATAAAGATTTTCAAAGGAAACATATTCAAACCTATATATTAAATCAAAATATACTTTCTTATAGTGGTTAATACTTTCTTATAGTGGTTAAATCTCCTAGACTACTCTCATTGAAGGACAAATATCATTCTCAATTTCTCCACGACAAGAAAAATTGGTATTAGCGGAGGCCAAAGGCTGTCGCAAATAGCAAAAATCCGTCGCAAAATGTGTGTTTCCGACGGATTTGCAACGGCTTCGGATCCGTCACTAAGTGGCCATCGTTAATTTGCGACAGACATCGCAAATAATAAGGCCCGTAGCGACGGCTTGGCCATCGCAAACACAATTGTATATCTTATTAAATAAATAATTAAATTATTTTTAATTAACTAAATATTAAAAATTTGATAACGAGGAGAGGCAAGGGGGGATCTAGGTATTTTTCCTCGAGTATCCCCACAATAACATCAGAATCAGGCACACCATCAAACTTAACCACCAGCACCTTCCCTTCAGGGTTCACATCCAAGAATCTAACAATATCAACCAAAGAAGAAAAAAATCAAGCTTGTTATCAGCCTAAGGAAGAGAAAGAGTGAGAACAGAAACTCATAATAGAGATCATTATCTACCAACATCTAAAAACTATCACAATAACATATTTTATAAAAAAAAAACTAGCAACTAGTCCTTGCAAAAAAAAAAAAACAAATGTTAAAAATGCAAACGAAGATGCAAAGATACAAAGAAATGACGAAATGAAGATGAGATGATGAAATGGTGGATGGAATCAGTACCGTCGGTGGCCGAATGGGTCGCTAGAGTGCGGTGGCCGGATGGGCACCCTGAGGGAGGGAGTGGGGACTGAGAAAATGGGTTTAAGTGGAATGAAGGTTATGTTTCTGAAATGGGATTTAATAAAAAAATTACCAACGACCTGACCGTCAAAAACAGGTATCCTTGAAAATTGAACTGTCAGATTAGAGACGGCATGCCGTCGGAAAAAGAAAAGTGCATTAGGCCATTAGCGACGGCCTGGCCATCGAAATTGCGTATCCTAAAAAATTGAATAGTCATACTAGCGACGGCCTGACCGTCGGAAACAGAAAAGTTAATTGGCAAATAACATAACACGTGTCACGGTCGGGTGAATGGACAAGCATCTGCACATTAGCGACGACCTTGCCCGTCGCAAAAGTGGCACCAACATTTCACATAAAATGGCGGGAACTTTACTGACGGATTTGCAACAGAAGTGTCATCGATATTCTCTTTTGCCGTTTGCTACGGCAGAAGCAGTTGGAAAACATTAAATTAGCGACGGATTTGTGGCCGTCGCAAAAATGTCGTCGCTAATCAGCATTATTCTTGTAGTGTCTCTTTTTTAAATCTTATATTTTAATATTTTAGAGTTAACTATACACATATTTTCTATTTAAATTTAAATGTCTTTGGGGACTAATATGCTAATATGGAGATGACGGAAGGAGAAGGTCTTTGTTGTCTATCCAAAGGTCCGCCTTGGATGGATTTAGGCATAGGGATGACAATGGAGCAGGGCGGAGGCGAATTTTGCCTTCCCTAACCCCGCCCCGCTTCCCTTCGGGTTGAAAATAGATCCTCATCCCCATCGCCAACGGGGGTCGGGTTCCCCCACTGGTCTCTGCCCCGGTTAATGAGTAACCAAATTCAAAAATTATTTTGCTTTAATTGAAATTAATAACTCAAAATTGTACTTCCAAAAAATAAACCAATAAAATCTTCAAACAATTAAAAAAAATCAATCAGATACTGAAACTTGGTTTTCTTTTAGCTACACATTAAAAAGAAACTAATGCTTTAGAAGCACTTCGTTATGCTTCACATAACATGGATAGCATCAAAACACCATAATAAAAGCACAATCAAATGTTCTATAATTTTATTTTAAAAAAGTACCTTTTTATACGTAATGAAACCTTTCAATCAAAAGAAATCCAATACTCTATATAGATATATGAGGATATTATTATAATTACGTAAATAGCAGGGCGGGTTCGGGGTCGAGGCGGAGTGGGTATCGGTATCCTCATTCCCGCCCCCGTCCCCAGTCAAAACGGGTTTTCCCCGTCAAAGTCAGGGGGGGTTCGGGTGGGTACCCACGGGTTTGGGTCTCATTGCCATGCCTATTTAGGCGAATCAAGTGGGTGGGAATGATCCCAACTCCCCATGTCAATTTTATTAGAGAAATGTTATTTGTAAACCTGGATTTTAGATACATGGACTACACCTGTGACACCTAGTTAATGGACAGTGGATGGTTAATGACGAATTGTGATCCCTTATACCTATTAACCAAGTTCAAGATACCATTAACCACGATTGTGAACACTGTTAACCAAACTTGAAGGTGTAAAAAAAAAAATGCACAATTAACATCCTGCATTGGTGCATGTTATTTTTTTTTTAAGATGAATTATCAGAAGGGTCACTTACCTAAAATAATTAGAGAACTTGATCCAAAGAATTTAGAATTAAGAGAATAAAATAAAAATTGCCATATTTTAAGGAATCAAAATCATATTTAAACTTTTTTTTTATCAATTATTATTTTTATCATAATTATATTAAAAGTCATAAGATAATAATTATAATAAGAGTCAAATATTTTTAATGATATTGAAAAAATATTTTTTTTAATGATAGTTTAATTTATAATTAATTGAGAATGTAAAAAAAAATCTTTAAACTCAAATTAAATGCTAATTAAATCCTAAATCCAATTATAAACAAAAGATGAAAGATATAAAATATGAAGTGACAGACGTGTCTTGCATATTTTTACAACATCTAGATTCTAGAACCATCCAACGGAAGTTTGAAGCAAGTAGCATTAGCAAAGAGAGAGTGATAGAAAAAGGAAAAAAAACGCGGTTGCAACTCTTGCGAAGTGTGATTGAGACGAAGCCAAAAATGGTGAACTACATGCTGATGATCACAGCTGACCTTGAGAACCTCACCGATCTTCAACCTCAAGCTGGCTGCGATGACCCTAACTTCTCCTACCTCTTCAAGGTTCTTTCCATTTCTTTTCTTTTCTTTTCTTTTTTCCCCCCTTCATTTTTAGCATTTCCCATTTCTTTTCTAACATCAATCTCTTCAATTTATTATTGTAATCGAGTGAGTGAAGCCAATATTAGATAGTAATTCTGTTTAGTTTGTTTATTTGTTTATCTGGCGATGCGGGATGAAAATTGGCATTCAATATCATTATCATAATTTTAATTGGATCGGGCTGAGTAACGTTACATTTATCAATTATCACAATTGTGAGAAAATATAGCCGAGGCGGCCGCAATTGTGGTTGCGGAGACTATCAAAACTGCAATATTGGGGTTGTTCCGGTGGATGTCATCTAAAACCTTCATTAGTTACAAATAGTAGGTTACAACTATTTTGTTTTGCTTTCACTTTAATTTTGATTTAGTATCAGCAATAATCACTGATCATAGGTTAAGAGAGAAACATTTTAATGATGTGACCATTTATGAGTGTAATACGGTGCATACTAAATTACTAATTGAATCTTTTTTAATTGTCTTCTCTTGAATATGTTTTTGTTATCCTTGTAATAGTTGAAATGTGGGAGATGTGGAGAACTGAGCCAGAAAGAAACTTGTGTGGTCTTGAGCGACACTGTTCCTCTTCCTGTTGGCAAAGGAAGTACCCATCTCATTCAAAAGGTAATAATTTCTTTCTGCTTTAACCCAAGTTGGCATATTATCGTGATCTTTAAAAGTTTTACCTCGTTTGTTGACTGTCTTTTGATCATTCAATTGAATGAAATGGATCAATTATGTTGGTTTGGTCTCATTATAAGTTTGAGATTCATTGCACTCTAGTTATGTTATCTTTTCTTCCATGGAGCATTTAGCATAGTGAACTGTGCATTCAGAGAGCTATCCATTCACCAGTAATTGACTAATTGTAGTTGTAAATTGTTAATTAAAAAGAGTGGAATTTGAGAGAAATGTAGTTTTCTCATTAATATATTCAGAAGTCAGAACAGAGAGCTGGGCTATGCAAGTTACTAAGCACTACTCCATGAATAACAACTCTTAATTTCATGGGATACTGGCCAAAGAAATGGTAAAAGAAAACACTACCCAACTACCCTATAACTTAGGAATTATCCAAAACGTGATAAAGCAGCTGATATATACAATAATATCCTCACATCCTCCCTTAAACTGAATGCATATAAACAATCAGTTTATGTCAGAACATGAGCAGACACCCAGTAAGCTTCGCATCTTTCTAAAATCATCCAGTTTCAGTGGCTTTGTTAGAATGTCTGCAACGTATTCTTGACTTGGACAGTAGACTAAGTTCACCACCTCTTCCTTTGTGAGCTCTCGTAGAAAGTGAAATTGCACATATATATGCTTACTTCTTCCGTGAATGACTGGATTTTTAGATACTTAATTGCTGAGCTATTGTCACAATTTATCAGAGTTTATGTATATTGTGGACAATTCAGCTCATTAAGTAATCTCCTTCACCAAATAGCTTGACAGGCACATGAGGCAGCAGCAATGAATTCTGCTTCTGTTGTTGAGAGACTAATTACTGATTGTTTCTTTGAGGACCAAGCAATAGCTGCTGAACTATACATGAAAACATAACCTGAAGCACTTTTTCTGTCATCCAAATTACCAGCATAATCACTATCACTAAAGCCCACCAGGTTTCCTTCCATTCCTTTCTTATAGAACAAACAATAATCTGTGGTTCCTTTCAAGTATCGAAATACCCTCTTTGCTGCTTGAAGATGCATTTCAGTAGGTGCTTCCTTGAACATGCTAATTAGACTAACTACACACATCAAGTTGGTGAATATTCCAGTCATTTTTAGCAGCTAAAGCAATTACCAATCGAATAGTATCATGTCTACCTACAGGAGCAAAAACTTCTGCATAATCAACACCATGCTTTTGAGAGTAACCTTTAGCTACTAACCTGGCTTTATATTTGTTGACTTCCCCATTTTCTCTCATCTTTGTTTTGAAAATCCACTTGGCTCCAATTGATTTTCTTCCCTTAGGAAGGCTCCCATGTATTATTTCTTTGGATAGCATCAATCTCATCATCCATAGCATTCCTCTATCTTCTGCTTTTGAAGGCATCATCAAATGTAATTGGATCACTGTCGACAAGCAAAGCAAAGTGAACTTCATCTTCTGCTTCACTTTCTACTTCATTTTCTTCATCTGTCAGTTCTCCTCCACTCACATAATCTGTCATCCAAGCAGGAGGTCTTCTTATTCTGGTTCCCCTAGTTGTAGTTTCTTCAGGTTCTGAGGGGTTATCATCATTTTGAGGAATATCTGGTGCAGCATCTTCAACTTCTTCTATAGCATTCCTCCATCTTCTGCTTTTGAAGGCATCATCAAATGTAATTGGATCACCGTCGACAAGCAAAGCAAAGTGAACTTCATTTTCTGCTTCACTTTCTACTTCATTTTCTTCATCTGTCAGTTCTCCTCCACTCACATAATCTGTCATCCAAGCAGGAGGTCTTCTTATTCTGGTTCCCCTAGTTGTAGTTTCTTCAGGTTCTGAGGGGTTATCATCATTTTGAGGAATATCTGGTGCAGCATCTTCAACTTCTTCTATAGCGTTCCTCCATCTTCTGCTTTTGAAGGCATCATCAAATGTAATTGGATCACCATCGACAAGCAAAGCAAAGTGAACTTCATTTTCTGCTTCATTTTCTACTTCATTTTCTTCATCTGTCAGTTCCCCTCCACTCACATAATCTGTCATCCAAGCAGGAGATCTTCTTATTCTGGTTCCCCTAGTTGTAGTTTCTTCAGGTTATAAGGGGTTATCATCATTTTGAGGAATTTCTGGTGCAGCACCTTCAACTTCTTCTAGATCAACAGAAAATTGTGGATTTTCTCCATTACCCCAATCCCATCCTTCATCCTCATTAAACACAACATCTCTACTAATTAATAATTATTATCTTCTTGTTTTTGGGTTGTACAATCTGTAAGCTTTTGATTCTTCACTGAAACCAAGCATTACATTTCACACTCTTACTTAGCATCAAGTTTAATACGTTGAGAGTCACTTACATGAGCATAAGCCAGGCAGCCAAATATTCTGAAATAGCTAACGGTAGGTTTTCTTCCACTCCAGGCGTCTTCTGGTGTCACATTCTTTACTGCAAGAGTTGGAGATCTGTTGAGGATATGAATGCTCCAATTTGAAGCTTCTGCCCAAAAGGATTTTGGAACTTTCATTAAGGCCAGCATGCTGCGTACCATGTTCATGATGGTGCGATTTTTCCTCTCAGCTACTCCGTTCTGTTGTGGTGAATTAGCTGCTGTCAATTGTCTTTTAATTCCATTCAACTCACAAAAAATTACAAACTCTAGTGAATTGAACTCTCCTTCACGATCAGTTCGCAATGCTTTGACAAATGGACTAGATTCCTTTTCCACTGAAGCTTTGAACTTCTTAAAAGTTGTTAGAGCTTCTGATTTTTCTGCCAAGAAATAAATCCAAGTCTTCTTACCGTAATCATCAATAAAAATAATGTAATACCTTTTGTTGCTGTTGGAGACAGGATTTATAGGACCACAAATGTCTGAATGATTAAGTTGCAGTGCCTGTGTTGCTCTCCAATTGCTTTCCTTTGGAAAAACTTCTCTGTGTCACTTTCCCATCATGCATTCTTCACAAATATTAGTTGGTTGTTCCAACTTAGGGAGTCCTCCCACCATGCCCTTTTCTTGTAAAGTCTTCAGCCCCTTGAAATGCAGATGTCCATATCTAAAATGCCACAACCAAGTATCATTTTGGATAGTGGCTTTTAGACAAGCATACTTGGTGGATACAGTCTGTGTTTGAAGTGGAAACATTCTGTTGGGTGTCATCTCTACCTGCATGATCAAGCCTTTCTTTGGATGAAGGATTTGACAGCAATTCTTTTGGATTAAAATGGAAAAACCCTTCTCTTGAAGCTGCCCAAGACTGACTAGATTGCTTCTCAATTCGGGAACATAATATACTCCTGATATGGTGTGTACAACACCATTAACTTCAACTCTGACATCTCCTTTCCCTTGCACTGTTAAGCTTGAATCATTGCCAAGTTTTACATTCTCCCTGAGCGTCTCATCAAGTTTGGTGAACATCTTGTTGCCACTCATGTGGATGTGGTTGCTGCAACCTGAATCCAAATACCATGTATTGCTAAGTTGATCTCCCTTGAGCTCCACATATGACATCAACACCATCTCTTCTTCAGTTTCAGCAACATTAGCTTTTGATTCACACTCCCTTTTAGGGCATTCATATTGGAAGTGCCCCATTTCTTGACAGTTATAGCACTTCACTGTGGATTTATGAAATGATCCTTGATATCCCCTTCCTCTTCCACGTCCTCGTAGGCCTACTTGAAGTCTTCCTCTTCCTCTTCCTCTCTGTTGACATTGATACTCTTGAGTCACCTTCAGTGCTTGTTCTTCTACTGCATGGCTGTTGATTCTTTGTTCTTGCACCAGAAGACTGCTTTGTAGTTCATCAATAGACATATCATCAATTTCTTTCGATTCTTCAATGGAACACACCACATAATCAAAATTTGGTGTCATTGATCTCAAGATTTTTTCAATGACAGCTACATACTCCAGTTTCTCTCCCTTGATCCTCCTTTTGTTGGCCACAGTTAGGACCCTTCCAAAGTAATCATCAAACGACTCTCCAACCTTCATATTCAGCATCTCAAACTCTTTGCAAAGAGCCTGAAGTTGAGCACGCTTGACTTTTGCGGTGCCTTGATACTTCTTCATTGAATCCCATATATCCTTTGATGTGTCTTTCTTTAGGATGGTCTCCAATATACTTCTGTCAATGGCCTGAAACAGATAGTTTTTTTGCCTTCAAGTCTTTGGGCTTTTGCTCCTCTAGGATTTTTGATTGTGCTTCTGCCAAGACTGCACCATCTGCATATTGCACGGTCCCATTCTCCACTAGGCTCCAATATTCTTTGGACGTCAGAAAATTTTCCATCAGCATGCTCCAATGATCATAATGACCATCAAAGTGTGGAATTGCTGGCTGCACGAAACTGCTTCCTTCTCCTCCTCCCAGTCTTGCTGCTGCAAACTTCTTTACTCTTTCGTTCTCTATCTACCCCCAGGTGATGCTCTTGATACCATTTGTTAATTAAAAGAGTGGAATTTGAGAAATTGTAGTTTTCTCATTATTATATTTAGAAGTCAGAACAGAGAGCTGGGCTATATATATAGCCTTTACAATAACTGAAAAATATGGAAGTTACTAAGCACCACTCCTAAGCACTACTCCATGGATAACAACTCCTAATTTTATGGGACACTGGCCAAAGAAACGGTAAAAGAAAACACTACCCTATACCTTAGGAATTATCCAAAATGTGATAAAGCAACTGATATATACAATAATATCTTCACATAAATCTTCACCTTAAAATGAGTCTAGGCTTGTAGGTATATAATTTGTCCGTATTTGTCTTCTATTATGTGCATATATGTTTGGGAAAAAGGCAAGGCGACAATATCCAATAAGTTATTTGCAGGTTTGACTGTTATGATTTTCATTGTATTCTTTTTCAACTAGGTAGAATAAGTGCTTTACAAAATGATAAAGGAAACGCAGCTCATCATATCCATGCAGTTTTCTAACTGAAATCATTTCTCACATGTAGTCACGGATTGAATTTGAATGAGATTTGGAATTTAGGTTTTTACTAATCTGACTGTATAACTTTGTAAGCTTACTTAAAGGTTACAAATGAGAAGATTCTATTCATTTAGTTGTTCTTCTACCCTGTCTCTTACATAGGAGGAAAGGTTTTGTGGATGTTATATAATTCTGTTGCTAACTTTAAATAATAAGCTATATTTGCATAATGAATACAAGTTGAGATTCTTTGAACTTTGTTTTTGCTGCTGCTGGTTTATTAATACCCTTTATTTGGTATGCAGTGCAAATTTTGTGGCAGGGATGGCACTGTGACTATGATCCAAGGCAGAGGTAAACCACTCACCCTGGAAGCAAGTGAATCAGGCAAGTATGCCCCGCTGATGTTATTTGACTGCAGGGGCTATGAGCCAGTAGATTTTGTATTCAGTAGTGGATGGAAAGTTGAGTCGGTGAGTTTCCTTATTTTTTGGTTCTTTGTTTTCATTACTTTTGGCGTCATATTCTGATCTTTTTTATTGTTCAATGTTGCTATGTAAACTGAATATTGTAAATAGCTCATATACCCTCTTTTCTATACCGGGCAATGTAATCATGTGTTTCTTTTGTTTTCATTTCTTGCTTGTTTGGATGTCACGTTTGATCTGGTTTTATGCTTACTGCTAATAACTAGATATATAGTCTCTCTGGTATACATACTGGAAACCATGTCCAAAAAGGTTACCTATGAACTCAAAACTCAGATGAATTTCAAAATCTTCTACTCCATAGTCTGCAGAAATTAACCAATAATTATATGTGAAGATGTGAAAGTTCAAAATCACTTTCATATTTTTTATTTTTATTTTTTTTATCATTTTTTAAGTTCACGTTACAGTGAGATTTGCCAGATATGTAGCCCCTCTCTATTCTCTTGAATCAAATTTCATGCAAAATTTGTACTAGCTGATCATTTGTTGGTGCGGAAACCTCTATCTACCAGATTTAGGTATTAGCTTTCGTCTTTTCCATGTTTCTTTCATGCACTGAAATCTTGATAGTCATATTACAACCTTCCTATTTTCTTCCCCATCCTATTATCTGTGGTATTTCTTATTCAATAGTTGTAGGATCTGTCATCTATCACCTAATTCTGGAATTATGATATAAATTTTCTGCATGTTTGTCCTAATTTCTAATTAATGTAAGTTCTACTTTTGTAGCTTAAGGGAACCAAGTTTGAAGATGTTGACTTGACAAGTGGAGAGTTTGCCGAATATGATGAAAAAGGAGAGTGCCCAGTCATGATTTCCAATGTTCGTGCTACTTTTGATGTGGTGAAGTAGAGAGAAGTGATTGCTGTTTGATTGAATATGTTCTTGGTATATAAATCTGACTGTTCTCTTTTGTATGAGCTTTTGAGCTCTGGGGTACATCATAGTTAGGCACGAAATTTATGGGTATCTTCTAACTTTACGTGTTAACCCTGCTGTATTTCTTGGAGGGGAAGAAACAGCTTCCATGTTCCAAGTAATTGATGAAGTACACTTTGCATGTCATGTTTTGAAATGTATATATTGTTTTGATGTCTTCTTTGTCCAATGTGCAGGGCCGTGTCAAGACATTTGCGAAAAAATTAAAGAGGCTTCCTATAATATAAATTATCAATCTTTATATTAATTTTTTAGTCTTTTGAGCGGTAAAATCATTTATCAAAGTTTTATAATCAAGTAATTCTAACATTTCACATTTGGTTTCTTATCTTTATTTTAGGTTTCAATATGATTCTTTTTTAAATTGTGGTACGAAGAGGACCAAGTTGATATCAATTATGCAAAATAAGGTATCATTTAGGAACAAAAAAAATAAAAGAGATCATTTTGGAACAAAAAAAACGGATTACATTAATTTAACTTTTGCAAAATGAGGGATCATTTTGAAACAAAAAATAAAAGAAAGATCAAATTGAAACCTAAAATAAAGATAATAGACCAAAAGTATAATTTACCCTAAAATATATATATATATATATATATAACTGTGTAACCTTGAAATGATAACTAGCAATTAATTTACCACTTAAACTTCAAACGGCTATGTGATGTTAATTGCTAAGTTAACGTGCCGAATTCTTAATTGGTGAAAAACTGGAATTAAAGAGTTGGTATTTATTATTCTATAATAACGTTTTTTGACAAAATTCTATAATTTCTTTTATTATTTAAACATTAAAGTGTAATGTTGCCAGCATCGTGCAACCGTAGTTGACTCCTGCAGCCTTGGGAGTCTAGGACTTGTAATCATGTTGTTTTCATTCTTCAATAATAATAACTACTCCCTCTGGTCCTATATATAAGAGATAAAACTCTAAAATATACAGACCAAGAAAATGCATTGAAATAAGCTATTTGTAATTAATATTCATATAAATTTACAAATTTAACCCTTCAATAATTAATGAACAAACCTACTTGTATTGAAAGTTGCACTGTCTCGTAAATATAAACCCTATTATAAATAAGGGTAAAATTGGAAATGAGTATTTAATATTTGTCAAAATACATGCATGTCTCTTATATTTTGGATCAAAAAAAAGTAGTCATTTGCCTCTTATAATAAGGATCGGATGGAGTATAAGATAATAATAATGTAAAAAAAAAAAAAAAAAAAAATTGAGGCCAAAGGCTGTTGCCTCATTAGCCTTGCATTATCCACGGGCCTGCCAATGTGGATTACTCACGAGTAGAAAAAAAACTCCTTTAAAGTGAGTTTGTCTAAGTTAGGAAATAAGGATGTATTTATCAAATCATGGATGAATATATTCTTACTTGCTTATTTTAGAGACAAATTCAATTTAGAAGAATTTTATCCCCACGAGTGAGACACCTTGCACAAGCTTTTTTACGACCCAAGACTGGACCGAATGGCTCTACAACAATCTGCTAAAGGAAGATGTGATCCAAGGTGTTAGTTGGAACATTTTATTTGGTGTTATGCTTGATAAAATATGGAGAAGAAATGAGGCTATTTTCAATAACCATATTTGGTCCCGAAGGACCCCAACAGAGCTTCCTCACAGAGTAAAGAGAATGGCTGAGGCAATTATAATCAGCAGGGAGAATAATGATCGAATTCGTGGAAATCATGATATTGTTAATTACTATGAATCTTCTCCAATGCTTGCTAATTGCTATGCTCTTGTTAATGCTATCCCTGATGTGCATAAAGGAGATGGAGATCTTACTTGGAAGCACGTGCTAAGGGAAGCTAACCTTGTGAAAGGGAATATTCGGAATTTGGCAGAGGTGACAAATACAAAGATATATAGGGGATTTCATCTTTTATGCCGAATCCCACGGAGAATAAAAAATAACAGAACGAAACCTTGGGCAAAGACCAAAGAAACGAAATACTTGATCCAAGTGGTATCGTGAATATCTTTTCAAAGGGAAGAAAAATCAATTTGGCTTGAGCTTAGCTCCAAAGATTTTCTATGTTGATTTTTGACTTTTTGTTAAAAAAACTATCGATTAACCAACTAATCAAACTTGGTATCTACAAGAAATGGAGAACGTTTTCTTCTCATGATTGAAGAAAATTCGGAACCATAACATAAACAATTCCAAAAACCAGAGAAATGAAATACATAATCCAATTGGTCTTACAGGCAAACTAAAACTGCAACGTATAAGACGATTTCTAGAATCTATTTTTAAATCCTTTGACATTTTTTGTTTGCAATAAAGTATTCTTTTTCATAGATATACATGTCAAGAATTTATAGTTTTCTTTGGTTCCAGAGTGTCCTCCTAACCAATAGGTGAGAGACTGATCTCCCGGATTCTGTGACGTGCCTAAGCAAGCGACCACTCTCAAAAATGTTTTTCCATACACATGGATTCAAGGATCGAACCCAGGATCACATGCTTAAGGAACCCAAGCCGCCTTACCACTTGGACCAACGCCACATTCGTATATAGAATTTTTAGTTTGAAAAAGTTAGTGAAAAATTAGAATATATATAGAAAAATATAAATATAAATAGTGTACAACGACAAATAATTCTTTAAAGTTTATTCCCACCTTATAATAAAGAAAAAGATAAAGTTAAAGTACAAAAGCAAACAGTTAATTTGATAAAGGAAAATACTTATTACACAACACAAGATTAATTTCTTTTAAATTTTTAACATTTGTTTAGGAATTTAATTTTTATAAACTATATTGTAAAGTTTTTTTTATATCATCAAACAATCATTCATAATGTCATATATGACTTTTAAGATGGTTATTGTAAGAGTCAAATATTTTTTAATATTATGACAATATATGATTGATTGACAGTATAAAATATCTTTCACTATTGTATATTATAATTAAATAATTTGTTAAAGAAAATATCTCACTCTTAAGGAAGTGTTTGGTAGGCATATGTTCCTTTTTTCTTATTCTCGGAAATCATAATTCCAGGGAATGATGATTCTTGAGAATGTTAAAAATATATTTGGCAGGCTTTAAACATTCCTTGGAATGTTACTTGGGAATATTCGATACTCATATTTTATTTAAGGGAATCTTTTCTTGGAATGTTAATATTATTGTCAAAATATCCTTGAATATAAATTAATTGAAAATGAATTTTAAAATAAAAATTATTATAAAAATGTTAAAATTAAAACAATTTTAAAAGTAGTGTAGATCAATATCTGTCTATACCTTGATTTTATACCGTGGTTCTTTTCTCCCATTTTTTTTCATAATATTAATATTGCTCTTGGGAAATTAGAGTATAATAGTCTTTTCAAATAATAAAAAAATTTCATGGCCATGGGAAACTATGATTCTCTCCCCCTACTATGGAAATGTTTTTGGATGAAACATGGCAAAAAAAAAAAGTTCCTTCAAATGCTAGTTTTTTGGGGATGTGTTTTTCGAAAAAAAACATATCAAACATGAGAATTCAGGATTTTCAAGTTAGGATTCCTAATGAACTAAAAAGAGTCCATCTACCAAATACCCCTGTATTGAAAGTATCCTGCTCACTGGGTACTTGTATATGGTGAGAGGCGTATTTTTATATGAGAGTGAGAGCAGTAAATTTGAGTTATTGAATCACATTTGGATGATCAAGATTAAAAGTTAGTCAGTAGTCATGTGATCACTTGAAAAAGTCACATGACTTTATATTCTAATCTTGATCCTTCACGTATGCTATAAAGGCCAAAAATGAGCTTCTAACTCTCATATAAAAATATGTCTCTCATTACATCTCTCTCTCACACACATACGTACATAGATGCACATATGGATGATTAGGATTACAAATTAGTTACTGGTCATGTGATCACTTAAAAAACTTATATCACTTTACGTTATAAGCGTGATCATTCATATATGATCTAAAGGCGCATATTAGCTGATTTCGCTATGATATATAAATCGTAAATGTGAACAAATTGTTTATTATATGTAAAATAGGTTGATTGGCCTTGTATGTTTTTTTTTTTTTTCACTTTGATCCCATATGTTTTAATTTTTACATTTTGATCCGATATCATATACTGTCACTACGTTAGTCCTAAAATTGGCGTTGTCGAGAAGAAATTGATGGAAATGACTAATATGGACGACGGAACATAGCGTATAGGACAAAAATGAAAAATAAAATAAAATGTATGTTCCGTCACCACATTAGTCCTAAAAACGACGTCGTCTGTAACAACCTTTTTTTCGTAAGTGATTTTCTTTAAAGCTTGTTGGCTGTTAAAGTTGATTTTGTTAAGTTAAGCTATTTTGGTTAAGGGCTAAGTGAGATTTTGGCTTAAAAGTCCCTTTCTGGTTCATGAGAACACCCGTGCTTATTAGCCAGCACGCTCGTGCTTAAAGTTAGAAGCGTGTCTCTGATTTTAAGTTGAGCACGCCCGTGCTCAATGTGCGGACCGCGTCTCGCTGACGCTAAGTCCAGCACGACCGTGCTCAGGTGCAGCCTTATATAGTTAGCACAGAAATCGAGGGTTATGTTTTAACCCTATTTTCTGACTCCAGCCATCACCTAGTGTGGCCAGAGCAGTCTTCTTCCCTATTTCCTCTTCATCCATTGCGATAGTGGAGTTTTGGAAGCCGGTTGGGAAGCTTAATGTGTCTGTGTTGGTTTAGAGGTAATGGTCCCTTTTTCCCTTTTCAGTTTCCTTTCGTTTTAATGGGAGATACTGATTATTTATGTTTTTGATCAACCAAGTCTTAGTACAGGAGTAAGTCACTTGAGGATTCGGGACCAGTTTGCTATTTAGGACTGTTGTTGGAGTGCCTTCAATCCAGGTATGGGGAGAAGGGTAGTGTAACCATAAGCAATTGTGGTAGTGTAAGGTAAAAAGGTCCCCATGATCCCCGGTGTTGTTTTATGTTGTATGATTAATATGTTAAATGCCGTTTCTGTCAATTACATGCTCTATTTGGTTGATTATGTCTTTATATGCATGTTATGAACATGTTGGTTATTAGTATGAGTATGATGATGTGTTTTGCCATTGGTTGATGTTATGATTTGATTCCACTGTTGCCGTTGTGACTGTTCCGATGATGGTTTGGTTGATAAAAATATTTAATTGGTTAATTAGGCTTTAATAAGACTTGATGATTAATGATTTTAATCCCTGAAATATTTGGTCAAGAACCCGTGTCGAACTCTGCCCAGAACAGCACTTTCACACGATGAGCACGCCCGTGATGAACAAGGAGAACGCCCGTGCTCCCAGTTTGAATTCTGGGAAATGGTCGTGCATTAAGCACGGCCGTACAATAGAGGAGCACGACCGTGCAACTGAGCACAATCGTGTAGCTGAGCAGGACCGTGCCGAATAGGAAGCACGACCGTGCTCCACTTAAGCGGCAGCACGCCCGTCATGTGTGAAGCACGCCCATGCTTAGGTTTAAGCACAACTGTGCTCACCCCTCCTGGACAGAAACAGAATTAAAGGAGTTTAAGGGGTTTCAAACCACATTTCCCCAATGATGATAGGTGATACAATTATTCAATGTTATGGATTAGATAACTCGGTCAATAATTAATAAAGATGATTAAAGAGAATGAGATGGTGAGATGTTGAGATGGTTAAGCCGGTATCTGTTGGATTACCGCACGTTGATAGCTTTGGTGCTTATTGGCAAAGTGACCACGATGCTTATTGGTCGAGGTGTTGATGTGTTGAACCTTGGTGCTTATTGGCCAAGGGAGCCTTGACCACGGTTTGGGTCTAAAGTCACGTTGATGTTGATGTTGAAGTCTTGGGAGCTTCATGGCCCGAGCAAGGTGGTTGAGATTGTTTGTTGTTGTGCCATTTGCATATAACATTGGAGTTGGCTAACGGGGGAGGTTCGACATAGGGGAGATCGCCCAAGAGTATGGTGATCCGGCCATCCACGGTAGGTCACCCGATGGTTTGGTGACCGCAGCCCCCCGTGATGAGGCATCCACTGTTTGATGCGTTGGCTATCCATAGGGTTCACCCAAGGTTTGGTGAACTGCCGGTGTTGGTGCTTCTATGGCCAATACGGATATGTAACTCCAAAGTCGTTCATCCTGAGTTAGTTGGATCCACATGCATAGTTGGAGTAGTGGAGTTGTGTTGCATTGCACTGCATAGCATACTGATGATGATGATGATGATGTTGATGTGTGATGAGTTATGTATATATGTTGATGTATGTATGCCTATGATGCTGCTTGTTTACCTTGCTTCCTATCTCCATGCCGTATTTGTTTACATGATTCTTACTCCCCTCTTTCTGTTTGTTTATTTGTTTGTCCTGATTGACAATTTGCAGAGGATGACGAGCAGCCCGGAGAGGAATAACTCTAAGGAGCCACCACTCATAGTTAGGGCCTTTCTTTTTTATAGTTAGTTTTTCAGTTGTTTTTCCGTGATGTACGGAACGGTTATACCAGCTCTGTTGTGACATCGAGTTGGGATGTTTGTTATTGTTTTATTTGATTATTGGTTTTAAACTTGGTTTATTTTCCGCGTTTGTGAACTTGTTCATGTGGGACTTTTCTACCTATGGACAAAGATTTTATTTTTATCCAGTAAATGCATGATTTATTTTAATTGCTTTTATATTAAATGTCTTATAACATGCGGGGTAGAAGGGTGTCACATCGTCAGGAAGGAATTGACGGGAAAATTAATATGGATGACGAAACATAACGTATAGAACCAAAATAAAAAAAAGTAAAAAAAAAAATGTATGTTTCCTTTTATTGCTCCTTATACATCATGTTAAGTCTTTCATGTTAGTTCCAAAACTAACGTCATTATATATGAATTGATGGAAAACAATAACGTGTCAACGAAATATAACATATAAGAAGTATTTTTAAAAAAAAACTTATAGGATAATTGCTAAAAAAAAAAAGGAACTATATGTAGCATACGCAAGAAAGAAATACAACCTATAAGAAGTATTAAAAAAAAAAAACTTAGGGTCCGTTTGATTTGCAATAAATTAAGGGACAGCACAGCATAAAATGTGTTGTTTTATGTTTGATTTAAAAATGTAAGAGGTATAGGACAAAAAAACTGACAAAGGATATAACAAAACTATCAATATTTGTTACTGAGCTAACCAAGGGACAACTTTTTATCCTAGATACAAAACAAGCCAAAAAGCACACATCTACAATCCTTCAAAACTTCCACGACTCCCACTCCCACGTAATTGCAAGCATTGGAGGCGGGAGTAAGTACAGAAGTTACATAACCACACCCACCCCCTCTACTTTCCTTTTTCTATCTTATATATTATAATTATTATTATTATAATAATGGTTTCAATTTCTTTAACGTAAACTTGTGTAAAAAGAATTTAATTGCATCGTAGCAACAAAGCATGGTTATCAATAATTTACTATAACTTATTTTAATTTATAGTATGTTAATTATAAAATAAAAATAAAAATTTATCAGCACTATTATAAATTGAAAATTATAATTTTCAAATGATAAAAATAAAATAATACTTAAAAATATATACAATATTAATAAATTATAAATAAGAGTATGGCATGGTAATAATTTAATCATAAATAATAAAATAATTTAAAATATAAAAATCTTGTTATGTGTTTTTTCATAATGCAAATAAAACATTATATTGTTCAAAGGGTATTTTGGTAAATTTTATGTTGTTCTGTCTAGTACGTAAGTATATCAAATAACATACTATATAAAATTGATTATGTTGTGTATCGACTAACAAACACCATACAATATAAAAAATTGTATTGTAACTTAACGAGTTATTCTATACTATTTTGTGTTATTCTCCCTATTCTGTCCTGGCCAGCGAATCAAACGGACCCTTACAAAGGATAACTGCTAAAAAAGAAAAAAGGAACTATACATAGTATACGCAGGAAAAATGGAGACCCGCTTCAAGTTTCGGTGTCCTTAGTCCTTAGAACATGTAGAAGTGCCAACTCCCGATAAAGAGGCGCTGTCGCACGCAGCAACCTTAGTCACCGTGCGTGTGCATAACAAGTAACATTAACAACACATCCCTCAGCTCATTCATGTTTATCTCCAAAACCCATTCATGCTTAATTACTAGATACGTTATGCCAACACAATTTCCGTTCTTCTAATTCACCACTTTTTCCCCAACCCCACTTGTTCACTGATTCTGCATCACCCCATTACAACTTATTTAGTATGATCCAGAACAAAAAAATCCCACCTTTTCATTATATTCTTGTGAAATTCCATGTTTTTGTTGATGCCCATGTGCTATAATCTTTGTTTTCCCAGCATCACATGTTCAAAAGTTGATTTGGCGCACTCTAGCTAGCACCCCTATTAGCTCTAAGGTGGTTTTACTAGTGCTGAATTGTGTTGTAGCAGAAAACTTTATGAAATTTTGATTACCATATGATAAATTTCATACCTTTATATTCAGTGATTATAGTGCTGCTTTGGTCAGAGACTCAGAGTTGACTCCATTTGCATTCAAGATTCAATTTTGGTGCTAGAACAAAGGGTGATTACTGATCCACATAGTAGATTTTATTTTATTGTTATTATATTTTTAAGCAAGATGCAATCAAGGGTTATGCCTTTAGAAGAAGGAAAGGAAAGAACGAATCAATCCAGAGGTTTGCCTCTACGGTTACTTAGGCTACTTGTTCTGTTTCTTGCTGTATGTGTAGTGTTCTCAATCATCAGCATATACACCATTAAGCATTTCGGAATTGAGAGTGTGGTCACATCAATGAGCTCTAATTTTCAGCCATGTTATGAGGAACCGAGTGGTTTTGACTTTGAGAAATGGATTAAGCCTCCTTCAAATTTGATCCACAATATGAGTGACAAAGAATTGTTGTGGAGAGCTTCCTTTGTTCCTCGGATCAAGAAGTATCCTTTTAAGAGAGTTCCCAAGATTGCATTCATGTTCCTTACCAAGGGACCATTGCCCCTTGCCCCCCTTTGGGAGAGGTTTCTTAAGGGACATGAGAGGCTTTATTCCGTATATATTCATTCTCTGCCGTCGTATCAAGCTCAATTTCCTCCTTCGTCTGTGTTTTATAACCGGCAAATTCCTAGTCAGGTATGGCCATGTCTATCTTATGCTACTATATTTATTGATGTAAACTTCATTTGTTCATTTATCCGTGGTAGACACCTCCTTGATCTGAAGTTGCTAATGTTAATTGGTGCCAGTTTAGTAGTTTACAATGTTCATCTATTAGATGGAGATGTTCACAAATCTTGTTTCTTCTTTTAGTCCTTGTTTATGCTTGTTTTTTGAGGTTCTGATGAGAATTTAGTTATCATTGATCTTGGAACTGGGCATTTTATAATAGTTATATCTTACTTCCTGAATTCTTTCTGGTGGGAATATTGATTTTCTTGTCACTGACTCAGTGTTACTTGATCAGTGCTTCGGGTTGCTAGATTTTGGGAAGGAACTAAGGAAGATGGATGATGAGGGTATGCGAAACATGCAGGTTTACTATGTTGTGGATGTAGGTGTCTAACAGGATTGAGTGACAAAAAGTTCAGTAATTCTCAATGGGAATGCAATTAGAAGAATTCAAAATTATATTGATAATTTGTAGGTGCTTTTAGTTTTATGTTGTGTGTACACATCATGATGATTCAGAGTATGTATTATTCTTGAAAATGAGTTGGAGCATGAGTAAGTATATTGCCGAATTATCTATATCAAGTTGCAACTTGCAAGGAGTTGTCATTAGTAGAAAATCATTGTCTCTGCAAAACTTATTTACAGTTTTCTATGTTAAAGATGTGAGAAAAGGTTAGTAGAGGAATCAAAATAAGATCCCCCAGGGGTTAAGGTTGAACTTCCTGGGAGATTTATTGCAGCAATCTGCAAATTTATTCTGTGTTTCTTTTGTAATTCTTGAGTGAGAGAAGTCTGTAGCTGGGGTTATGATATGTTCTAATGGATAGTCCATACTTATTTAGGATTTCTTGGGAAGGTGGAAAAGTTTGTTTAGTAGATTATCATCACATTTATTTTTAATTAGGGTTTGTCAAGGACCAACAGTCCTAAAAGCACAAGTTGTTAGATGAAGGCACATGATTGGTTTTATATCTGTAGCACGGCCCCTCAAGCTAGAGCCATTTGGCTTGAAGCGTAGATGATGCATAGGCCCACTCTACCTTGTGTTTTAATTGAACTTAATTATGAAGAACGAGGATGGCAACAATCTAACTCTTAATCACTTGAGCATAAAGACTCTTAGATCATGCCAAGAACCATCTCTTCTAAAAGCTTAGATTGTTAGGTGAGAACAAAATTAGCTTTATATCTCTATTAGGGTTCAGGGGTTTTTGCTTTTATATTATGGATTCACAGCCTAATATACCTGGCATCTTGTTAAAGTGACTCCCTGAATCTAAGCTTCCACTTTGCCAAGGTGATTACTGCAATCCAGGGCAAACGGTATAAAATTTGGGGAATCCATTGACTTAGTTAGTGTTGAGAGTGATCACAAAATCAATTGCATAGAGACCTGCAGCAGACATGAAGCATGATTTAGTTTAACTGACTGGTAAACCATTAAAGATGCTCCTTTTGCATTGAGAATTAGTGAATTTACAGGTTGCAAAAAGGGTAGGATAACACAGACAGTAATTTTTTCGTCGTTTTATGTAATTGAGTTATTATATGGGACTTTGTTCTCTCTTAAGGAAGTAACAGCTTCAAAGGACAGGTTGTAAAGCTATGCAGGATGGTTACTTTTGAAGGAATATGAAGTAATTTTTACACAAGCCTTGTGGTGCCCAATTGTAATTACATTCTGCTTTATGGTTTGATTGGTCCAACTGGTTAAATTTGCAGTTGAACTGTGATTGAACCGGATAATGTTAGAACCATGACATAGCTGGTTCACAGTCCAACCGGCAGGTCTAGTCCAGTTTTTAAAACATTGATATATGCTTAGTCATAGTATGAGGATGTTTCTAGAACCTGGTGGTCTGGTTTCCAATTTATGTTAATTTTCCTGTGAATATCAAGACTTTTATGCAGAATTTCATCGTTCACACCATGAATGATGGATTTTGGTGTTTCTCCTGCAGGTTTCCGAGTGGGGAAGGATGAGCATGTGTGATGCTGAAAGAAGACTACTTGCTAATGCATTGCTTGATATCTCCAATGAGTGGTTTATCCTTCTATCTGAATCATGCATTCCTCTCTACAAGTTTAGTTTCATCTACAACTATATAATGAAATCCAAATACAGCTTCATGGGTGCATTTGATGATCGTGGGCCAGACGGAAGAGGACGCTATAATCTGAACATGGCCCCTCTCGTGAATATTACAGATTGGCGCAAAGGCTCTCAATGGTTTGAAGTAAATCGAAAGCTCGCCATAAACATTGTTGAAGACACTACATTTTATCCAAAATTTGAACAGTATTGTAGACCACCTTGTTTTGTGGATGAGCACTATTTCCCCACCATGTTCACCATTCTTGCAGGGAATGTGTTGGCAAATAGGAGCATAACTTGGGTGGACTGGTCCAGAGGTGGAGCTCACCCGGCTACCTTTGGAAGAACAGATATTACCGAGGAGTTTTTCGACAGAGTTCGCGGAGGTCACCGCTGCCTATACAACAATAGAAACTCTTCAGTTTGTTTTCTTTTTGCCAGAAAATTTGCTCCAAGTACATTGGAACCTTTGGTACATATGGATTCAAAGTTGTTGGGCTTCTGAAAAATATTTTCACCTTCCATTGCAACTACAGGAAAATAAAGATGTAGAATAAGGTCTATAGAAATTAGCAAAATACACACTATATATGGTAGGTGCTAGGTAGGAGAGATGACCTCAATTCTCATATTTTAGTTTACTCGTTTGAGTCAATTTTGGATGTACAAAGGATCGTATTTGATTGGCCATTGTTCTTATATTTGTCTTGTTTAATATCAATTGTTTGGGATTGGATTTTTTTCTTACCTCTTTTTTCTTTTTGTTTAAGTTTATAGAATCCGAATGAGAAATCATCTTAAAGAAAAGGGCCTAGATTTTGAAGTAACTTCAGTAACCATAATTATTATTATTTGTTTTTTGTTTATGTGATAAGAACGTGGACAAGAAAAATGGTAGAGGTGTATGATGAAAAAACTTAAACATTTTTTTTAATAACATTTTGTAGAGGTTTTGTGATAATTTTTATGAGTAATGATATTTGCACACTCAAATTTGACATCCAAAGTTGATGCCTTGGTTAATCGGTACAAATATTTGGTTAATTCAGTTCATTATATGGTTAATCACGTGTAAATATTTGGTTAATTCATGATGACCCATTAATCATATAAAAAACTGAATTAACTAGATATTTGCATGTGATTAACCAAATATTTACATGGTTATGGAAAATAAGCTTCATATAACCCACTAACCATATAATGAACTGAATTAACCAAAAAATTACACATGATTAACCAAGGTATCAACTTTAGGTGTCAAACCTAGGTGTTCAAATATCATTACTCAATTTTTATATGCGTCTATCATTTTTCGTTTCATAATAGCAAGTGTGTGGCATTGAGAAAGGAGTATAGAACTACCTATTGTTTGGTGGACATTTTCTCGCTTAATTATTTGAAGCCTTGTAGTTGTCATAGCCAATGTGATTATCCTGCCAAGCTATGTTTGTTTCAACATTTGCCGCTGGAAACGTGTGTTAATAGTGGCAGAAATATAACAAACTCTAGAGCCCGTTTGTTAATGCTCATTTTGTTAAAAAAATCATTTATTTAATCATAAAATGATTTTTTTATATTTTTAGTGTGTTTGTTTTTGCTTCTGAAAATAATCAGAAGCAGAAAAAAATCATTTTTGGGGTTAAAATGAAAAGCAGTTTTGAGTTACTTCTGGAAAAAAATCAGTTTTCATAACTAACTACTTTAAAAAATATTAATTTTTATGATTGTAAACAAACACAAATCTGCTTCTGCTTTTTTTTAAAATTTCTAAAAATAATCACTAAATTATTTTATAACAAAATTAATTATTTTTTAATCTCAAAGAAACGGGCTCGTAACATAATTTACATCTAATGTGAAAGCAAGATTTTGCTTTCATTGGATGACCTGCGTCACTTAACTTTTCGATTTTCTATTTGTTTTGTGGGTTTAACTACTAGACAGTGTAAAGATTTTTCACACGATCAATAAATCAGAAATTGATACATCATTAAAATTATTTGACTCTTTTCCTAGCTATATTAAAAGGTTCTGTTTGGTAAAAACTAGCGGATAGCGGATAAGCTAGCGGATAGCGGTAGCGGATAAACTAGCGGATAGCAGATAGCGGATAAGCTAACGGATTGGATTTGAAGTGTTTGGTAAAACTAGCGGTTGGACTAGCTGATAAATGTAAAATGACATAAAAGGATATGTTTGCATTTTTTTTATGTAAATTATATGTATATATATTATTTATATTATTTATTTTAAAATAATTATCACTTATAATAATTTATTTTATTCTAAATTATTTATTGTTTATCACTTCAAAAAAAAATTATTTATCATTTAAAAAATTTAATCATTAATTTTTAATTTTAATATTAATTTAGTTTTAATTATTTTTTATAAATAAAATGGAATAATAAAAATAAAATTATATATTGATTTTATTTTTATATAAGTTTTAATTTTTATAGATAAAAAATATATTTTCCATTTTTTTATCTTAAATATAAATCTAAATAGCGAAATTAATTCTTATTTATATACTATGTTAAATTATTAGTATTTTATTTTATAATCAAGGATAAGTGATGAATTTAATTAAGATGGTATGGATAAAAATGAAAGAAAAAATGAAACGTTATACGCTATAAGCTCAAATGCTACTTCAAGTAGCGTCTGGGAAAAACGCTATACGCTAGTGAAAAAACGCTATATGCTAATTTTAAAAATGACTACCAAACGGGGCTACTTTTCCATCCGCTATACGCTATCCGCTAAACGCTAGCGGATTTGGCAAACCAAACAGTGCCAAAGTCACTCATACAATAATTTCTGATTAATTAACAGTGTAAAAAACTTTATACTGACAATACATACTAATTAAACTATTGTTTTATTTTGTTTTTGGAGATATGTTCTATGTTCTATAGGGATATTTGCGATTTGATTTGAAATTTATTCAATCCGAACAAGATAAAATACCTTCAGCTCAGATTTGGATTGGATTAGCCTCAATTTCCAAAATGAATAAGATTTGATTGGATAACTTAGTTTTCGACTAAGAAAATAATCAAAATACAAGCCTGATGATAAAAAAAATCATTAAAAAATAATCTATTTTTTATCTAATTATTTTGTAATATAATTATTTTGTCAGACGAATTATTTATAATAAATAAATTTGAATGAAAAATGCTTTGGTTTGAATTAGTTTTAAGGAATAAAAAATTTGTTCCGTTAATTAAGGCTCTGTTTGGTAAAAATAATTGATAAGCTAGCATATAGCTAATAAGATAGTTGATAAGCTAATTTTTAGTTGATAGCTGATAGTTGAAAAACTAGCTGATTGAAATTGAAGTATTTGGTAAAATTAACGGTTGAAATAACTTATATATGTAAAATGACATAAAAAAAACATATAGCCTATTTGGAATCATGGTGGGAACAATGCCCATCGTGAAAGCTACTATTTGTAGATTCACAAAAACCACGGTGGCAGTGGGTTGCAACGTGCAACCAAACAGGCATATATTTATGATAGACATGGTAAAGTAGGAATTTCATTAAAAGAATGAGGGTAAAAACGAGAAAAAAAAAGTCAATAAGTTGTAAGTTATAAGCCATAAGCTAAATAAATTAGCTTATGAAGAAAAGTTATAAGCTAATGAGATAAGCTTGTTTACCAAACACCTCTATTTCAGTCAAATAAGCTTATAAACTAATCAAAAAACCTATAAGCTAGCTTATTAGACTTGCCAAACATAAATGTAGCTTGATTTGGATTGATTCCAACATTAAAATTGGACCAACTGAATTGGATGATCTGTTCTTTTGACCATAAAATAACTAAAATACAAGTTCAAATAACAACAACAAAAATAATATGCAAAAGCTAAATTTCAAACCATTTCTAATTTTCTAGTGCCATATAAATCATTCATAATCTTCATATTTAGTTGAGAGAAAAAAGAAAAATTACTAAGTTATGATTATTGAATAATGTTATGTGTGTAATGTTTTTTTTGGTATTAAAATGGGGCAAAAACGTCCAAAAACCCAACTTACAGAGTAGTAGCAAGGCGAGGTAAGGAAGCCCCAGAAACATCATATAAAATTAATCTAGCTAGCTCACCCCGAAGGTGATAGAACATAATGAAATCCTATATCTTTGTTAAAGCTCCAGTTGACTAGCCAATCCGCGCAACAATTTCCTTCTCTATAGGTGTGAGCAAAGCAAATAGACCAATCCCTTTTTCTTCCAAGCCAATATTCGCGCTAGGAATTTATTATGCATGGAGTCCAAGGATGCTTTGTTCAGCATAGAGATGATGGAGGCTAAGTCAGATTCTACAATTAGCTTATTGATGCCTTTAGACCAAGCCACCTCAATACCTTTCAAAATGCCCCACAGCTCAGCTGTAAATGTAGTACATCGCCCAATATGCATCGTAAAGCCAATGATCCAAGCGCCTCGATCGTCCCTTAGCAGGCCTCCGCAACCAGCCATACCAGGGTGTCCTTTGGAGGACCCATCATAATTTAATTTGCACCTGCCCAAAGGAGGAAAGGATCAACAAATATACTGGATACTGGGCATTGGCTTTCTGATCACACTACTCACAATTTCCCTAATATGGCTACAGTATTCCATAACCTTCCTGCAAGGCTCAATTGGACGATTAAAATCAGCATCAAATACGTCTTTAATGCGCCAAGTCCATAAAAAAGAACACGCCACCACAAAGAAATTCTTCCACGCAGGGCCATCCATCACTCCAAAGGACTCAGAGAGGTTAGCAATGATCCATTCCCTCAAGTTCAGAGGAAAAAACAAAACCGAGAAACCTAACTACTAGCCACAAACTGGTTCAGATCTGTGATGCCATAATACAGTCCCGTAAAACATGAATAAATGATTCAGAGACTTTGGGACAGTGCATACAATCAAGGCAACCATTAATCAATCTACTCCTCCATTCATTTGTTAACAGTCTGTTGTGCATGCATTTCCAAAGGTGCAGCTGCATGCGTTTTGGCCAGTGTTACATAATTCGCTCATGTACCCTACGAATGGCGAATTGGTAGTTGCGAACCAATTCGCGATACTTTTACGTACCAATTCGCACTAATTCTTTCTTTAATTCGCAGAAATGGCGAATCCCCTTAGCGCCCCCCTTTTTGTAGGTTGTTCCAATGTTTATTTGATTTTCTGGGATGACGGGTCGGATATGATGCAGTGCCGAATAGAGCTCGCAGTGGGAGGAGTAACCACTCTAAAAAATGTTTTTCCATGCACATGGATTCAAGGATTGAACCCAGGATCACATGCTTAAGGAATCCAAGCCGCCTTACCACTTGGACCAACGCTACATTCGTATATAGAATTTTTAGTTTTGAAAAAGTTAGTGAAAAATTAGAATATATATCGAAAAATATAAATATAAATAGTGTACAATGACAAATAATTCTTTAAAGTTTATTCCGACCTTGTAATAAAGAAAAAGATAAAGTTAAAGTACAAAAGCAAACAGTTAATTTGATAAAGGAAAATACTTATGACACAACACAAGATTAATTTCTTTTAAATTTTTAACATTTGTTTAGGAATTTAATTTTTATAAACTATATTGTAAAGTTTTTTTTATATCATCAAACAATCATTCATAATGTCATATATGACTTTTAAGATGATTATTGTAAAAGTCAAATATTTTTTAATATTATGACAATATATGATTGATTGATATTATAAAATATCTTTACACTATTGTATGTTATAATTAAATAATTTGTTAAAGAAAATATCTCACTCTTAAGGAAGTGTTTGGTAGGCATATGTTCCTTTTTTCTTATTCTCGGCAATCATAATTCCAGGGAATGATGATTCTTGAGAATGTTAAAAATATATTTGGCAGGCTTTAAACATTCTTCGGAATGTTACTTGGGAATATTTGATACTCATATTTTATTTAAGGGAATCTTTTCTTGGAATTTTAATATTATTTTCAAAATATCCTTGAATATAAATTAATTGAAAATGAATTTTAAGATAAAAATTATTATAAAAATGTTAAAATTAAAAGAATTTTAAAAAGTAGTGCAGATCAATATCTGTCTATACCTTGATTTTATACCGTGGTTCTTTTCTCCCATTTTTTTCATGATATTAATATTGCTCTTGGGAAATTAGAGTATAATAGTCTTTTCAAATAATAAAAAAATTTCATGGCCATGGGAAACTATGATTCTCTCCCCCTACCATGGAAATGTTTTTGGATGAAACATGGCAAAAAAAAAAAAAAAATCCTTCAAATGCTAGCTTTTTGGGGATGTGTTTTTCGAAAAAAAAAAAAAATATCAAACATGAGAATTCAGGATTTTCAAGTTAGGATTCCTAATGAACTAAAAAGAGTCCATCTACCAAATACCCCTGTATTGAAAGTATCCTGCTCACTGGGTACTTGTATATGGTGAGAGGCGTATTTTTATATGAGAGTGAGAGCAGCAAATTTGAGTTATTAAATTACATTTGGATGATCAAGATTAAAAGTTGGTTAGTAGTCATGTGATCACTTGAAAAATTCACATGACTTTAATTCTAATCTTGATCTTTCACGTATGCTATAAAGGCCAAAAATGAGCCTCTAACTCTCATATAAAAATATGTCTCTCATTACATCCCTCTCACACACATACGTACATAAATGCACATATGGATGATTAGGATTACAAATTAGTTACTGGTCATGCGATCACTTAAAAAACTTATATCACTTTACGTTATAAGTGTGATCATTCATATATGATCTAAAGGCGCATATTAGCTGATTTCGCTATGATATATAAATCGTAAATGTGAACAAATTGTATTATTATTATTATTATATGTAAAATAGGTTGATTGGTCTTGTATGTTTTTTTATTTTTCACTTTGATCGTATATGTTTTAATTTTTACATTTTGATCCTATATTATATATTATGTTACTACGTTAGTCCTAAAATTGGCGTCGTCGAGAAGAAATTGATGGAAAGGACTAATATGGACTATGGAACATAGCGTATAGGACAAAAATGAAAAATAAAATAAAATGTATATTCCATCACCACATTAGTCCTAAAAACGACGTCGTCAAGAAGGAATTGACGAGAAAAATTAATATGGATGACGAAACATAACGTATAGAACCAAAATAAAAGAAGTAAAATAAAACGTATATTTCCTTTTATTGCTCCTCATTTTAGTCTTATACATCATGTTAAGTCTTTCATATTAGTTCCAAAACTAACGTCATTATATATGAATTGACGGAAAACAATAACGTGTCAACGACATATAAGAAGTATTTAAAAAAAAACTTATAGGATAATTACTATAAAAAAAAAGGAACAATATGTAGCATACGCAAGAAAGAAATATAACCTATAAGAAGTATTTAAAAAAAAAAAACTTATATAGGATAACTGCTAAAAAAAAAAAAAGGAACTATACGTAGCAATGGTAGCATACGCAAGAAAAATCGAGACCCGCTTCAAGATTTGGTGTCCTTAGAACATGTAGAAGTGCCAACTCCCAATAAAGAGGCGCTGTCGCACGCAGCAACCTTAGTCACCGTGCGTGTGCATAACAAGTAACAACACATCCCTCAACTCATTCATGTTTATCTCCAAAACCCATTCATGCTTAATTACTAGATACGTTATGCCAACACAATTTCCGTTCTTCTAATTCACCACTTTTTCCCCAACCCCACTTGTTCACTGATTCTGCATCACCCCATTACAACTAATTTGGTATGATCCAGAACAAAAAAATCCCACCTTTTGATTATATTCTCGTGAAATTCCATGTTTTTGTTGATACCCATGTGCTATAATCTTTGTTTTCCCAACATCACACGTTCAATAGTTGATTCGGCGCACTCTAGCTAGCACCCCTATTAGATCTAAGGTGGTTTTAGTACTGCTGAATTGTGTTGTAGCAGAAAATTTTATGAAGTTTTGATAACCATATGATAAATTTCATACCTTTATATTCAGTGATTATAGTGCTGCTTTGGTCAGAGACTCAGAGTTGACTCAATTTGCATTCAAGATTCATTTTAGGTGCTAGAACAAAGGGTGATTACTGATTCACATAGTAGATTTTATTTTATTGTTATTATTTTTATAAGCAAGATGCAATCAAGGGTTATGCCTTCAGAAGAAGGAAAGGAAAGAACGAATCAATCCAGAGGTTTGCCTCTACGGTTACTTAAGCTACTTGTTCTGTTTCTTGCTGGATGTTTAGTGTTCTCAATCATCAGCATATACACCATTAAGCATTTCGGAATTGAGAGTGTGGTCACATCAATGAGCTCTAATTTTCAGCCATGTTATGAGGAACCGAGTGGTTTTGACTTTGAGAAATGGATTAAGCCTCCTTCAAATCTGATCCATAATATGAGTGACAAAGAGCTGTTATGGAGAGCTTCCTTTGTTCCTCGGATCAAGAAGTATCCTTTTAAGAGAGTTCCCAAGATTGCATTCATGTTCCTTACCAAGGGACCTTTGCCTCTTGCACCCATTTGGGAGAGGTTTCTTAAGGGACATGAGAGGCTTTATTCCATATATATTCATTCCCTGCCGTCGTATCAAGCTCAATTTCCTCCTTCGTCTGTGTTTTATAACCGGCAAATTCCTAGTCAGGTATGGCCATGTCTATCTTATGCTACTATATTTATTGATGTAAACTTCATTTGTTCACTTCAATTATCCCTGGTAAACACCTCATTGATCTGAAGTTGCTAATGTTAATTGTTGCCAGTTTAGTAGTTTACATTGTTCATTTATTAGATGGAAATGTTCACAAATCTTGTTTCTTCTTTTAGTCCTTGTTTATGCTTGTTTTTTGAGGTTCTGATGAGAATTTAGTTATCATTGATCTTGGAACTGGGCATTTTATAATAGTTATATCTTACTTCCTGAATTCTTTCTGGTGGGAATATTGATTTTCTTGTCACTGACTCAGTGTTACTTGATCAATGCTTCGGGTTGCTAGATTTTGGGAAGGAACTAAGGAAGATGGATGATGAGGGTATGCAAAACATGCAGGTTTACTATGTTGTGGATTTAGGTGTCTAACAGGATTGAGTGACAAAAAGTTCAGTAATTCTCAATGGAAATGCAATTAGAAGAATTCAAAATTATATTGATAATTTGTAGGTGCTTTTAGTTTTAGGTTGTGTTTACACATCATGATGATTCAGAGTATGTATTAGTCTTGAAAATGAGTTGGAGCATGAGTAAGTATATTGCTGAATTATCTATATCAAGTTGCAACTTGCAAGGAGTTGTCATTAGTAGAAAATCATTGTCTCTGCAAAACTTATTTACAGTTTACTATGTTAAAGATGTGAGAAAAGGTTAGTAGAAGAATCAAAATAAGATCCCCCAGGGGTTAAGGTTGAACTTCCTGGGAGATTTATTGCAGCAATCTGCAATTATTTATTCTGTGTTTCTTTTGTAATTCTTGAGTGAGAGAAGTGTGTAGCTGGGGTTATGATATGGTTCTAATGGATAGTCCATACTTAGGATTTCTTGGGAAGATGGAAAAGTTTGTTTAGTAGATTATCATCACATTTATTTTTAATTAGGGTTTGTCAAGGACCAACAGTCCTAAAAGCATAAGTTGTTAGATGAAGGCACATGGTTGGTTTTATATCTGTAGCACGGCCCCTCAAGCTAGAGCCATTTGGCTTGAAGCGTAGATGATGCATAGGCCCACTCTACCTTGTGTTTTAATTGAACTTAATTATGAATAACGGGGGTGGCAACAATCTAACTCTTAATCACTTGACCATAAAGACTCTTAGATCATGCCAAGAACCAACTCTTCCTAAAAGCTTAGATTAGATTGGTAGGTGAGAACAAAATTAACTTTATATCTCTATTATGGTTCAGGGGTTTTTGCTTTTATATTATGGGTTCACAGCCTAATATACCTGGCATCTCCCATGATCTAAGCTTCCACTTTGCCAGGGTGATTACTGCAATCCAGGGCAAATGGTATAAAATTTGGGGAATCCATTGAATTGGTTAGCACTGAGAGTGATCATAAAATCCATTGCATTGAGGCCTGTAGCAAACACGAAGCATGAATTAGTTTAACTGACTGGTAAACCATTAAAGGTGCTCCCTTTGCATTGAGAATTAGTGAATATACATGTTGCCAAATGGGTAGGAAAATATAGACAGTCATTTTTCATTGTTTTATGTGATTGAGTTATTATATGGGACTTTGTTCTCTCTTAAGGAAGTGATAGCTGCAAAGGATATGTTGTAAAGCTATGCAGGATGGTTACTTTTGAAGGAATATGAAGTAATGTTTACACAAGCCTTGTGCTGTCCAATTGTAGTTACATTCTGGTTTATGGTTTGATTGGTCCAACTGGGTAAATTTGCGGTTGAACTGTGATTGAACCAGATAATGTTAGAACCAATACATAGCTGGTTCACGGTCCAACCGGCAGGTCTGGTTCGGTTTTAAAACATTGATATTGCTTAGTCATAGTATAAGGCTGTTTCTTGAACCTGATGCATTTGGCCTCTCTTAAAAGCTCATTCTGGTTTCCAATTTATATTAGTTTTCCTGTGAATATCAAGACTTCTGTGCAGAACTTCATTGTTCACACCACAAATTATGGATTTTGGTGTTTCTCCTGCAGGTTTCTGAGTGGGGAAGGATGAGCATGTGTGATGCTGAAAGAAGACTGCTTGCTAATGCATTGCTTGATATCTCCAACGAGTGGTTTATCCTTCTATCTGAATCATGCATTCCTCTCTACAAGTTTAGTTTCATCTACAACCATATAATGAAATCCAAATACAGCTTCATGGGTGCATTTGATGATCACGGGCCATACGGAAGAGGACGCTATAATCTGAACATGGCCCCTCTCGTGAATATTACAGATTGGCGCAAAGGCTCTCAATGGTTCGAAGTAAATCGAAAGCTCGCCATAATCATTGTTGAAGACACTACATTTTATCCAAAATTTGAACAGTATTGTCGACCACCTTGTTATGTGGATGAGCACTATTTCCCCACCATGTTGACCATTCTTGCAGGGAATGTGTTGGCAAATAGGAGCATAACTTGGGTGGACTGGTCCAGAGGTGGAGCTCACCCGGCTACCTTTGGAAGAACAGATATTACCAAGGAGTTTTTCGATAGAGTTCGCGGAGGTCACCGCTGCCTATACAACAATAGAAACTCTTCAGTTTGTTCTCTTTTTGCCAGAAAATTTGCTCCAAGTACATTGGAACCTTTGGTACATATGGATTCAAAGGTGTTGGGCTTCTGAAAAATATTTTCACCTTCCATTGCAACTATAGGAAAATAAAGATGTAGAATAAGGTCTATAGAAATTAGCAAAATACACACTATATATGGCATGGTAGGTGCTAGGTAGTAGAGATGACCTCAATTCTCATATTTTAGTTTCCTCGTTTGAGTCAATTTTGGATGTACAAAGGAGACGTATTTGATTAGCCATTGTTCTTATATTTGTCTTGTTTAATATCAATTGTTTTGGGATTGGATTTTTTTTTCTTACCTCTTGTTTCTTCTTGTTTAAGTTTATAGAATCCGAATGAAAAATCATCTTAAAGAAGATAGCCTAGATTTTGAAGAATAATTATTATTCTTATTATTTATTTTTTTGTTTATGTGATAAGAGTGTGACAAGAAAAAAAATGGGAGAGGTGTATGATGAAAAAACTTAAACCATTTTTTTAAAACATTTTGTAGAGGTTTTGTGATAGTTTTTATATGCGTCTATCATTTTTCGTTTCATAATAGCAAGTGTGGGTATATTCTTGCTTAATTATTTGAAGCCTTGTAGTTGTCATAGCCAATGTGATTATCCTACCAAGCTATGTTTGTTTCAACATTTGCCGCTGCAAACGTGTGTTAATAGTGGCAGAAATATAACAAAATTTACATCTAATGTGAAAGCAAGATTTTACTTTCATTGGATGACCAGCGTTAAGTTTTCGATTTTCTATTTGTTTTATGGATTTAATTAGTATACACTGACAGTATATATTTTTTGACGCGGTCAATAAATTAGAAATTGATACATCATTAAAAATATTTGACTTTTTTCCTAACAACATTAAAAGTCACTCATACCGTGATTTCTGATTGGTTGACAGTGTAAAAAACTTAACATTAACAATACATACTAATTAAACTCTTGTTTTATTTTGTTTTTGGGGATATGTTATATGTTCTATAGGGATATTTGCGATTCGATTTGAAATTATTCAATCCAAACAAGATAAAATACATTTAGTTCGATTTGGATTGGATTAGCCTCAATTTCCAACTTAAGGGTCTGTTTGCTTTGTTTTCAGATTCCTATTTTCATTTCCTGTTTTCAACAATAAATACAAATCTGTCACTTTGTTTTCTTTATGTTTCATGTTTTTAAAAATTTATATAGGAAACATTGAAAACAGAAAAAAAAAAATTTGTTTTTTCCTGTACAAATTTTTGAAAACAGCAAACAAAATAAAAACAATGTGGCAGTTTTGTAATCATTTCTGAATTATTTATAATAAATAAATTTGAATGAAACAATTGTTAGTGCTTTGGTTTGATTTAGTTTTAAGGGAAAAAATTTGTCTCATTCAATCATGTTAATTAAATGTAGTTTGGTTTGGATTGATTCCAATATTAAAATTGGACCAACTGAATTGGATGATTTGTTCTTTTGATCAAAAAATAACTAAAATACAAGTTCAAATAACAACAAAAATAATATTCAAAAGCTAAATTTCAAACCATTTCTAATTTTCTAGTGTCATATAAATCATTCATAATCTTCATATTTAGTTGAGAGAAAAAAGAAAAATTACTAAGTTATGATTATTGAATAATGTTATGTGTGTAAAGTTTTTTTGGTATTAAAATAGGGCTAAAACGCCCAAAAACCCAACTTACACAATAGTAGCAAGGCGAGGTAAGGAAGCCCCAGAAACATCATATAAAATTAATCTAGCTAGCTCACCCCGAAGGTGATAAAACATAATGAAATCCTATATGCTAAAGCTCCAATTGGCTAGCCAATCCGCACAACAATTTCCTTCTTTATAGGTGTGAGCAAAGCAAATAGACCAATCCCTTTTTCTTCCAAGCCAATATTCACGCCAAGAATTTATTATGCTTGGAGTCCAAGGATGCTTTGTTCAGCATAGAGATGATGGAGGCTGAGTCAGATTCTACAATTAGCTTACTGATGCCTTTAGACCAAGCCACCTCAATACCTTTCAAAATTCCCCACAGCTCAGTTGTAAACATAGTAATTCCTCCGGTCTCTATTGTAAGTAAAAATTAAATAGGACACACATATTAAGATAGTTAGTTGATCTCATTTAAAAGAGTCATTCGGAATAAAAAATTAAGTTTGTTACCTAATTATTACCCTTCCTCTTATTTATTAACCTTGCGTTATTGAGAATAAAAAGAGTCATTGGAAAACAAAATTTGTATTAAATGAAGGGTATTTTGAGAATAACTTCATTAAATGAGAAGAAAGTAGTTGAAATTTGCTTATATTTTGGACCAAAAAATTTGAAAAATTTTGTTTACATTGTGGACCGGAGGGAGTACATCGCCCAATATGCATCGTATAGCCAATGCTCGATCATCCCTTAGCAGGCCTATGCAACCAGCCATACCCTGGTTTCCTTTGGAGGACCCATCATAATATAACTTGCATCAGCCCAAAGGAGGAAAGGACCAGCAAATATACTGGATACTGGGCTTTGGCTTTCTGATCACGCTACTCACAATTTCCCTAATATGGCTACAGTATTCCATAACCTTCCTCCAAGGCTCAACTGGACGATTAAAATCAGCATCAAATACGTCTTTAATGCGCCAAGTCCATAAAAAAGAACACGCCACCACAAAGAAATTCTTCCACGCAGGGCCATCCATCACTCCAAAGGACTCAGAGATGTTAGCAATGATCCAATCCCTCAAGTTCAGAGGAAAGAAAAAAAAACCGAGAAACCTAACTACTAGCCACAAACGGGTTCAGATCTGTGATGCCATAATACAGTCCCGTAAAACATGAATAACTGATTCAGAGACTTTGGGACAGTGCATACAATCAAGGCAACCATTAATCAATCTACTCCTCCATTCATTTGTTAACAGTCTGTTGTGCATGCATTTCCAAAGGTGCAGCTGCATGCGTTTTGGCCAGTGTTACATAATTCGCTCATGTACCCTACGAATGGCGAATTGGTACTTGCGAACCAATTCGCGATACTTTTACGTACCAATTCGCACTAATTCTTTCTTTAATTCGCAGAAATGGCGAATCCCCTTAGCGCCCCCCTTTTTGTAGGTTGTTCCAATGTTTATTTGATTTTCTGGGATGACGGGTCGGATATGATGCAGCGCCGAATCGAGCTCGTAGTGGGAGGAGTATGCGACAATCTGGAAACAGAGCTCTTTCTGGTTATCAAGAAAGGAGATGCGATCTAGGATGAAGAAGGCTGGTGCTGTGTTGGGTTGGACAAGATGAACAGTATTTCTTAGATATAGAGAGAGGAAAATAAATGAGATATATATGGCACTGTTTGGTTTGCCAAATCCGCTAACGTTTAGCAGATAGCGTATAGCGGATGGAAAAGTAGCCCCGTTTGGTAGTCGTTTTTAAAATTAGCGTATAGCGTTTTTTCACTAGCGTATAGTGTTTTTCCCAGACGCTACTTGAAGTAGCGTTTGAGCTTATAGCGTATAGCGTTTCATTTTTTCTTCCATTTTTATCCCCACCATCTTAATTAAATTTCTCACTTATCCTTGATTATAAAATAAAATACTAATCATTTAACATAGTATATAAATAAGAATTAATTTTGCTATTTAGATTTATATTTAAGATAAAAAAAAGTGGAAAATATATTTTTATCTATACAAAATAAAACTTATATAAAATTAAAATCAATATATAATTTTATTTTTATTTTTATTATTCCATTTTATTTATTAAAAATAATTAAAACTAAATTAATATTAAAATTTAAAATTAATGATTAAATTTTTTAAATGATAAATAAATTTTTTTGACGTGATAAACAATAAATAATTTAGAATAAAATAAATTATTATAAGTGATAATTATTTTAAAATAAATAATATAAATAATATATATACATATAATTTACATAAAAAAAATGCAAACATATCCTTTTATGTCATTTTACATTTATCAGCTAGTCCAACCGCTAGTTTTACAAAACACTTCAAATTCAATCCGCTAGCTAATCAGCTATCCGCTATCAGCTAGCTTATCCTCTATCCGCTATTTTATCCGCTACCGCTATCCACTAGCTTATCCACTATCCGTTAGTTTTTACCAAACAGAGCCTATTCTACTTTGGTTGAATGAAAATATTAAGGGATACAGTATACTCCCTCCGGTCCTTATTATAAGAGGCAAATGACTACTTTTTTTTTGTCTAAAATATAAGAGACATACATTGATATTGACAAATATTAAATGCTCATTTTCAATTTTACCCTTATTTATAATAGAGTTTATATTTACGAGACAGTGCAACCTTTAATACAAGTAGGTTTGTTCATTAATTATTGAAGGGTTAAATTTGTAAATTTATATGAATATTAATTACAAATAGCTTATTTCAATGCATTTTCTTGGTCTGTATGTTTTAGGGTTTTGCCTCTTATATATAGGACCAGAGGGAGTATTAGATAAAAAATTCGATTCAGTGTTGGAATGGATGTAGGGAAAACTGATGTTTCAGATTTCAATAATATTTAACTCCTTTTTTCTTGTAAATGACTATCAGCATTAACTTTTCTTCTTGATAAGAGATTCTTCAATAATTGAAATAATAAATTTTTAATTTTGAAATATGTAAAGCAGTTGGATAAAGGAAACCAAAAGTCATAATATAGTACTGAAAATCTTTATAATTAATAATTAATTCATTAAAAATGTAGCTTTTCATTATTGTATTATTCTAATAATTAAAAAATATTTCAAAATTTTCATGACGAGAACGTGGACTTTAGGTAGACATTTTAAAATTCTAATTTGTTTCTTCACACACTTGAATACCATTTCTTAATTATTAGTTATATGTAAATAATTATGTCCTTTTTAATATTTTGAGTTAATTTTTATTCATGTTATTTTATCTTTTACACTATGTGAAATATAATTTTTTACTAGATAAAAAATTATTATTGGTAGCATACCGATTAATATATTATGACGTACCACGAACCTAAATAGCGTGCCGACTATGTATACCCCTCACGTACCCATATTTTGTAAGGTAACATATCACGTACCACGTACCCGTACTCGTACCCATACCGGAGAGTATTGCGAACCAAGTAAGTATGGTTTAGGCCCTTTCCAATCCCAAATACACTTCCAGCTATCATCGACCACATTATCCTGAAAACCAACACAGCGATCATAGGCACTTTTAACCAAGAAAAAACCATCCTTTGACCGAGCCCAACCTAGCTCTTCCTTACCATCTTCTGGACTAGGAGGGAGAATTGCCATAACCTTGTGGGCGGGAAAGTCACGTGACTTTCAATCAATATGAGTCGTCGGATCAATGCGATGGCCCATAATGCAACACGTGGATTTTTTATTTTATTTTAAAAATAACAAATTGTATCAAACTAATAACATGTTTTACTTGGAACCAAACATTACACAGTAACCAGCACATGACTCTTCAATATTACTGCACCGCACCGCTCCCACCGCTGACATCGCCGTTGCCACCGTCGCAGCCGTTGCTGACCGTCGTGGGTGGGAATTACATGCAGATATAATCAAATCATAAAAATGTTACCCATAAAGAACATGATAAGAAAAGCTTTGGTATTGAAAATGCTTGCTCTAATTTCTTTATAGCAAAAATGATCATTAAAACACCAAGGTTCCCCAACCTGCTGCTCCAAGTTAGAATGCACAAAATAACATTTTGAAAGTTGTTTTTTCTTTCAAACTGAAATTCCCAATGCTCCTCAAGTAGAAATCATGATCATCCACCATTCATAAAAGAACATAATCTCCAAGACATTATATCCACATAGAAATTGATAAGACACAGTACATAGACACAGCAAAGTCTAGTAATAATCAAAACAACCAAACTAAAAAATCTTCCAAATTCATAACAGATTATGTCTGGAATATGAAAGCTTTATCTGATAATTAACTTGAAAGGCTTTTGAAATAACATCATCATGAAGGGCAACATGATTTTGACAATTGCAGCAATTGTACAACCGTGGGTCCAATCAAATCCTCCATATATCAGTCAACTTTCACTGTGAACTCAATCCTTTCCTTCCAAAACAAAAAATAATTGACATTAATGAATATGAAAATTCTGGAGAAAAAGAACAAACAAGTGAAGAACGGCGGGAGGAGGGAGCGTCGTCGACGACGGGAGGAGGGAGGCGAGGCGGCGGGTTTTTTCTGGGTTTTTTGCTGCAAGTGACCCGCAAATATGGGTTTTTTCTGGGTTCTCCACCTACGGCGGCCGGAGCGTCATCGACGGCGGGAGGAGAGAGGCGAGGCAGCGGGCGGCTTGGCGGCGGACATATTGAGCTGAGACCGGGTCCTAGGGTGGAGAACAGGTCTGGTGGGTAAGGGGTAATGTTCTGAACATCTTCCAATTTGTGTTTAAAAAAAAAGAAAAAAGAAAAAAGAAATCCATGTGTCGTGTTCTGGGTCGTCGGATTGATCCGACGGTTCATATTGATTGAAAGTCACATGACTTTCCCGCCCACAAAGTCAGACAATCCATTCCCAAATACTCCCTCCGGTCCTTATTATAAGAGGCAAATGACTACTTTTTTTTTTGTCCAAAATATAAGAGACATGCATGTATTTTGATAAATATTAAATGCTCATTTCCAATTTTACCCTTATTTATAATAGGGTTTATATTTACGAAACAGTGTAACTTTCAATACAAGTAGGTTTGTTCATTAATTATTGAAGGGTTAAATTTGTAAATTTATGTGAATATTAATTACAAATAACTTATTTCAATATATTTCCTTGATCCGTGTGTTTTAGGGTTTTGCCTTTTATATATAGGACCAAAAGGAGTATCATCTGGGAGTGTTGTCTTTAGCCTGACACAATCATGGATACCCCCTTTAATGGTCTAGTTATGTGTGTAATTTTAAAGCAGCGTGATACGTGTCATTCAGTTTGTTTTGATTGATTGTTTAAAAGTGAAATTCAATATTCAACCGACCAATTTTTTATAAAATTAATCCAAATGTCCAATAAATTTTGGGTTTTTATTAAAATTTTTACTGGATTTGATTTAAAACATTTCTAACGGCGATGAGTGGTTTAGCCGTTTAGGTGATCATAGGGGGTTGGAGATATTTAGGAAGAAAAGGTGGTAATGGCTATTGAGGTCAAGGTGGGGGTAATAGCAGTAGTGGAGTGATAAGAGAGAATGGGCTGACCAATTGGGAAAAGAGAACAGTTAAGTAGTTCAATTGCCTTTAATCATCATCATATGTAAACTTAATTATATGCATGATAGACGGCACTGCAGTGATTGCACGATGAGCTTGCTTTTTGAAATTTCTGTCCACAGCATAATTCGGAGGAGTTTATAAAAACTAAGAAAAGGTAATATAACTCATCTCTTTACTAATCGCCATTGCCTAGTTAGCCAATAGAACAAGAACAACGGGATCAATCCAATGCCAGCATTTGGGTGATACTATTGAGAAGTAGGTCAAAATCAACTTTGTAGTTATAGCCTATTTTGACGCATCCTCGGCATGAAATATGGATGCTAAAGTGCTTGGCTAATTTCTCAACTTAGATCACTAACAAGTTTTGGGGTAATTTAAAGTAGAATGCACTTTCAATATAAAAAGTTTTATATTGATATACATTAATATTTTTACATGTATGTTTTTATTTTATTAAATAAGAGAGAAAAATATAATAATACTGATTTGTTAAGATATTATTTGATGTCTGTGTAAAAAAAAATTCACTGACAATGCATAAAAATTAAATTCGAGTAATAATTATCATTTTTTTGGTCCTGGATGGAATCCAGGGTATCCCCACAGCCGATAGCCGTATGACTAATCCCCCAAGGATGTAGAGTATCAGTTAAGGGGCAACTCATCTACCTACAGATGCAGCTCTATTCCCATCATCAGGATTCGAACCCTGGACATATGTTTAAAGAGCCCAAACTATTAGTCAGTCACTTGGACCAAGGGTTCGAGTAATAATTATGTTACATTCAAATCTCTGCGTTTATTTATACACGTCTTTTACAATTTTTTTTTTATCAATCGGAAAAATAAAGACAACAAAGCAAAACTAAGGTATAAGGAAACTAATTCCCGTGGCATCAGCTATCATAGATTATTAAATCTCTGAGAATCTGAGATGGCCTTAAGCGGGGGAATAAGATTATTGAATAATCATACGGTGATTGCAGTGTCCAATTCAGTTTTATGTACTTACGTGTCATTTTCAATCAAAATTAAAAAGGCAACATATACTATTCCTAAAATACAACAGGGAACTTGTCAAAAAAAAAAAAAAAGACAACAGGGAAGATTCTGGAAAGTGAAACAAAGGCAAATATCTTACTAACAGTCCCACGCGTTGCCTCACTATTCGTCGTTACCTATCCCCTCCATTCCATGGTCCCCACTCCAAGTCATACCCCATCAATTCATTGCTCATTACTTACTCTTTAATGAATCCTTATTATCATCAAATCGTTTAAATGTTTCACGCGCCTCCCATTCACGCACTAATTAAGTAATTACAAAAATGAAGAGTAATCATTATTCGGGTAAGTACACTTATGTTATTTTGGTTTGTTCTTATTGGGAAAAAGTTCTTTTTTTTTAAATAAAGTTTATCTTTAAATTGAATAAGTAAGGATGTACTACTTCGGTCCACAATATAAGCAAAAAATCTCAAATTTTTGGTCCAAAATATAAGCAAATTTCAACTACTTCCATCCTATTTAATGAAGTTATTCTCAAAATACCCTTCATTTAATACAAATTTAGTCTTTCAATGACTCCTTTTATTCTCAACAACATAAGTTTAATAAATAAGAGGAAGATTAATTTAATTAACAAACTTAATTTTTTTTATTCCCAATGACTCTTTTAAATGAGATTAACTAAATATCTTAATATGCGTGTCCCATTTAATTTTTGCTTACAATAGAGACCGGAGGGAGTATGTTCATCTTTAAATTGCTTAGAGAAAATTTCTAAATACTTTTATAAATCAATAATAGATATATTCTTACTTTTTTTTTTGTGGATTGATATATTCTTACTAATTTAATTTTAAAATAAACATATTTTAGAAAAACCTTATATTCTCATTTAAGAAAAGGTAAAAATAAACTCATTTTAGAAAAATCTTATATGCTCATTTAAGAAAAGGTAATTTACCTTAAAAATAAACTCATTTTAGAAAAATCTTATATGCTCATTTTTTTGTGTGACTAATATGCTCATTTAAGAAAAGGTAATTTATTTATCTTAATTATTTAAATTAGGTATAAGATATTTTTAACCAAATAGTTATCTTCCTCTTTTGTGAGGATATTGTTTCAAAAAATAAATACTCAAGTTTTTTATTAAGAAAAACGTGTCTTTTAATATAGTTTTTGAGAAATAAAAAATTTAAATTTAGCCTTTAATCTTAAATGGTAGTAAAAATAATCAGAAGGTTGATTTTTATTTTTTTTTACCTCAGGGTAACCTATTTGCAAGTGTAGTTGTGGAACGTGGGAACTAATCCTTTAAGATTTTCAATGCAAGGGCGGTAAAGCTATTTATTAATAGTTTTAATGCTACTACATTTTAGGATTTCTTAGATTCGAACTCGAGATCACTAATTAAATTGGAAGAGATTCGTGTCATCACATCTTAGCTCACTTAGGTAGAAGGTTGAATTTAAGGTATTAAGTTTTAGAAAAATGCTAAGAACACACTCTTTATTACACTCATCTTCAATACAGTCTCTATTATTGGGTGAATTTCATGTGAAACCCATAAAAACACAACACATGATCCCACATTAAATTCACTCAATAATTGAGGATATGTTAAGAGGAGTGTGACGCTAGCATTAAAAAAAGAGTTTGATTTGTATGCACTATCAGTATAAAGATTTTTACATTGATAACCAATTAGAAATAATGAAATTGATGACTTTTAAGGTGGTTAAGATAAGAATCAAACATTTTTAATAGCGTGTTAATTTTTGATTGGTTGATGTATAAAAAATTTATATTGTTAATATATATCAATTAAATCCTAAAAAAAATAACACTTCTCAAAATTTAAGTATATTTTATTTTTTCAATAAAAAAAGAAAAGCAACGTGAGAGAGGGAGAGCGTGGGACTTGTAGTTGACCTGCAACGACGTCGTTGCAGCTTTGTTGGTCATCAATCATGTGAAATCTGAACGAATCAGTTGAGGAGAAACACAACAAAAACAGATCCAGCTGGCAACTACCCTTTCGCCTCGCCAGTCTGTTATTCGGGCAGCTGCCCCAACTGCCCGTAACTTCCCCTCTCTTCCTCTATATAAACCACTCCTTCCGCTATTTCACTTCAAAATCTCAGTGGTCCAAACCAATTACAAACCCTTCAAGAAGCAAAATCAAGAAAACAAAAGCTAACTCACATAATGGCTTTCTCCAGAGTGATGCTTTTCGCTACAATGGCGGTTCTCGCCGCCGTCATCTCCGTCGTCGGAGCTGCTGAGGCTCCTGCTCCCAGCCCAACCTCTCCCGCCGCCGCTGTCTCGCCGTCATTCGCCGCCGGTGTCGTTGCCACCGTCGTTGCTCTCGCCTTCGGATCTACTCTCAAGATCTGAGAACGTGATCGCACGCGCGGATGGATTTTCGATTTTTATTTCCGGTGTGGATTTTTAGTAGTATATAATATGATATGATTCTCTCTATAGTGATGTGTAGAGGTTTTATATATAGATATATGTTGATGATTTCTGGATCTTTTGTTAGGTGATTTTATGATCGGAGGAGTGTTATGATTGTGATAATTGTTTCTCGTACATAAATCATTTTCTTTCATATTCTAATTTCTGCTTCTTTGTTTCTTTTGTAATTTGATTTATTTTGAATTATTATTTATTTTCTGTTGTATTATTATTAGAGTTATTATCGATCAGATATTTGAGTAGCGTAAGAGATTAATCTTTTAAACATAGGGAGAAATGTGGAAAAATCGCCAAAAGGAACAAACGCTTAAACGTAGCTTTCTCAAATCTAATTTAATGGAAAGAACGTGTCAACGACTTCAATTCATTTTGGAGATTTGGTGAAAGGAAATTGAAATGAGCAAATTTTCAACGGTAGCTTCACCTGCTATAGACTAAAGATATTAGAGCGATTGGTGCTACTTTAGTCCAGTTTGGAACTTTTTTTCTTTTTGAATTTTATTTTGTTATTACTTTTTTTTTTTAAATAAAACTGTCGGCATAACCAAAGATGAAATTTTCTATGATTATAATTAAACTGTTTTTAAATGAAATAATTATTTATTAAAACATGAGTATATCTGTTATCTACCAGCGAAGTTTTTTATTTGATAAATTAATTTTAATATAAGATTATATTATTTTATATATTTAATTTTGATGTATTATTAGTTTAGTTTTTATGTTAATAATATGCTAATATATGATTGATAATAGTATTAAATTTTTTAAGCTGATAACATTCGTATATTTGTGTAAGCTTAATTTGAAATTCTAATAATTATTGTTGTCTGTAGTGTTACAAGCAAAATGCACTTATTTTTTGGGTACGAAACAGAACCAGTTAAGCGTTGTGGCCCAGGCCTACACACCAAAATGCAAGTTGTACAGATGACAAAATTGTCTTAACTTCACTTGGAACAAAATAGCTTCTGATTTATGTGTTATCAAACCGAATAGAATCCGAGTTACTGGCTTATTTATTTTTTAATGAGCTGTTGATGGATGAGTTGGGATGGGTTTTGAAGCCCTCTGTTGTGTTAGGGTAATTTGTTTAGATTCAAATTTGATTCGGTGCATGTTTTTGTAAGTTGGGACCACATCTATAATTGGCTAGGCTTCCCAAGTGTTCTGCCTCTTGATAATGCATCTCACTTTTTCAAAGGCAAGAAACTTAGGAGGATTAAAAACTTGGTTTGGCACTGCACTGTGTGGTCAATTTCGCTCCTTAGAAATGATGTAATTTTCAATAATGGTGAGGCTAACTTCATGAACACTGTGGCGTCTATTAAGCAGGCACAGAAGTTGGTATTGGTTTTCAGCTGCTACTGGCATCTCGGATTATAACCTATCAGATTGGCACCTTTGCCCCTTAGGCTGTCTAACATAACTGAGGATACTTGGGGGTTCATCTCAGTTGGTTCGGTTATTTGGTATTGGCCTTAATATGCAGTTTTGGGTTTGTTAATTGGATTTGGTGTGCTGGTTTACTTGTGATTGCTGGTTTGGTTCCAATATGCTTTTACTGATAAATCATATGTTGCTACACATGTGTTGAGAGGAGCTCTGAAGAAGATTCTGTTTTCGGTTCAAGCTTTTAAGCCTTGGTTTTGCTGGTGTTTGGTGGAAATACTTTCTATACACTTTATTTTTTTGGTGGGTTGTAGTCTAGTTACCTTTTCAACCTGGTAGTTTGCCACTACACTTATTTTGGTTTTGTGTTAGTGGTCTTTAAACTCTTGGTTAAACAATTAGCTGGATTCTCCATAGTTGTTTATTTCTTCCCTCTCTCGAGACCCCTTAGTGCTCAATTTAATACAATTTCTTCTTTGATTATATATAGATATATATAAAAAAAAAAGAATTGCTTTCCAAAATAAACCACTGTGAAATGGTAGGATTCTAAATAAAAAAGCAACAAAAGCAGAAACAATATAGAGCTATTTTTGCATCATGTCCAAGTGGGATGTGATTCCAAACCGACTATCAATAATATCTTGGATGTGATTTCAAATGACATTTTGCCTACTCACAACTTTAAAACAAACGTTCTAAGTCTTAATGGTAGTTGTTTTTCTTGTGTTTGACCAAGATTTGTATATCTACATTATTATTCAATTAAGTAATAGTGCACGTACCAAAAAATAAATAAATTAAAGGATATATTTGAATAAATAATTTAATTAACTGTTTATTCAATAAAAAATTATTAAATAAAAGCTTATGACATTTCTATAAATTCTTTTAATCTATTTTATAATTTTTTTTCACAAATTAATTAAAATAAGTAAAATAAATTATAAAAAGATAAAAAACTTTTTTTAAATTTTTTTACAAACTTTTTTTTTTGGTTACATTTTTTTTTTTACATACTTAATTAAATGCGTATATGATGAAGATAAATCCAAGTAGATTTTGTGTATAGACCCTTTCAAACACCCTGAATAATAGTAGTGCTATCTATCTATCTAAACTATGGGTTAAGTCTATGGTGCACCACTGTCTAAATGGAGCAGCGGTGCTCCACCCACATGGTATGGCTTTTGTCCAAGTAAATTGCCATGTAAGCTAGTCAAATTTTCAACCTATCTAAGTATAGTCAAACCTGTATGACATACTCTCATGTATTTTCGTATAGCTAAATCTCACAATACGCTGGTTATACATCACTTGTGAAAATTAAAAAACGTATACAATCAATGACAAACACAAAATACTCAGCCCCAAACCCGAAATGCTTCTTCCCTACCCGATTTCTTACCCTTCCCTGGTTTCCAAAATCGCCGACAACCACCTATACGAACTTACAAACTGCCACCATACATACGACATATCGCCGTTAGTATGATGGATAGCTGCGGATTCTGACGAGAGAGTTGGTCATGGCAGATCTACGCGCGTTGAGCCTATTAGTAACGATCTGGACGCGACTGGCACTAGCGGCAGACCCGCCTTCGTCTTCCTCATGGTTCAAGGATGGGTACACGGATGTCAAAAGGTCCCGCTAAACGGGTTTTATTCTAAAACCCGATTTACTGTAAGATGGGCCTTGCTGACCCGGCTGCAGGTAGGGGATGATAGAGAACTGCTTGTTTCTATTTATACTTCAAATAGCAAAAAGTGTTATTTAATATCATTATCTCTATAGCGGCTCAGTGGTTTGGAACTTAGTTGTAAGTCATTGTGTCCCCCATGTGGCTTCGATTCGATTCCTGGCAAACGTAACCTTTTATATTTTTCTTTTGAACAAAAGAAAATAAAAATAAAAATTTGAAAACAGCGAGGCTGTGGTTCGAACGCGTGTCAAGCTACACGAATGAAACATCCTCAACCATCAAACCATGTATCGTCGTTGTGTCATTTGCTGACACTTACTTTTCTATAAAGTTAAAAATTAAAATAGCAAAACAGCATTCACGAAAAACTCCATCTTCCTTACCCGGCTACAGAGGAAACGGGTCATGTGACCCACCGGACGAATCTATCAAATCAGCCAATGAATGGCTTTGATATTTCGGTATGCTAGTCATATAATAGTGATTAAAGGAAGCCCCAAGTCAATTTGGAAAATAGTTTCCCTGTTTCATGTCTCGTTGGAGCAAACCCACCTCCCATTCGACTTCTTCCCATTCCCTCTGCCACCGCGCCCTCTCCTCTTACTCCACCATCATCCACCTCCTTGCACCATTCAAGTCCCCTCTTTGCATGGTTACATTCGTGGACATAACACGCACGCCGTCGCCGCGATAAATCACCCAACTACAAATGCTTTCGTCCACTACCAAAGATTCTTTAGTGAAACTATATTAATTTCGTACTCCAGTTTTCATTTGCCTTAATCCTCCGTTGTCGTGAACCATAATGTAGCCATTTGTGGTGTTTCATTTCCCTGTAGTTTTTTTAAGTTGCTGTGTCTCGAGACACAGCCACTCCACAGGCCGGTGGCCATGCGCCGGTATACTGGGACGCCACCATACGACCAACAATGATCAACAAACCTAGTTGGCAGAAGCGTGGTGGACCTTTTCAAAAAAACATTAAACGAACTATATTAAATAATTAATAAAAACATTTAATATTACTTTATTCTATCGTATTCTGGAGCACAAATACACTAATATGCAGGTTTTTCCATTGCAATATACTGTTAGTATACAAGTTTGACTACAAAATGCTTTGAATATTCAAACTGACAGCTAGTTGTAAAGTTGGCATATTCATTGGCTGAAGGCCTGATAGCTGGGTGGTGCACCACTGCTCCACTGAGGAGGGTGGTGCACCGAAGACGAAACCCTAAACTATGACTCATTAGTAAACGATAATGACGATGAGGAAGAAGCGCTGTCATTTGACTCGTTTCAAAATGTAAAAGACGGAAAGCAACAGAAAAAAACAATTACACCAATTCCCTTCCCTGGAATGCCTTTTGTTTCCTTCTGCGCTCCAAACAAAAGCTTCATTTTCATTGCTCTGTGGATGAAAACAATAAATGACAGCCGGCAGTGCTACATTACAGGAGGGTTCATTTCATTAAATTGGAAGTGCATGTATATCCCTAAAATTATTCCACTCTTTTGGATCGTACACATTATATAAAAGAATGGAATGTTTTATTATATTCTTTTTAACTCCACCTTTTTGCTTCAAAAAACTTCACCCTTTTAATAAAATTAAAAGGTCTAAATTTAATCACATGTTACTGTTTTATTTTATTTTTAAAGTATACATATAAAATAAAACTTATGTATTATATTTTATCTGATTTAGTACGTCTCTGGAAGCTATTTTTACGTTAGCCAGGAGAATGAATACCATTACCTGCCTCTACTCAAACAATCATGCAATTGTGTGAACCAGCCTTTTAAAAGCGGGTCACTTTGTTGAATGTTGCGGCATACATGATACAACCTAAAAGAAAAGTGATTATTAGAAGATTTTAAAAGTTAAAACATTTCTCATGATTCCTATTCTAATTAGCCACTTTTGCAAAAGTCGCTACTTTATTAAAAATAACTCCTTTACTTCTCTTTTCAAGCCATCTTTGTTATTGCAACAGCCGCTCAAACATGGGGACCAAGTTCCTCTAGAGAGCTAAGCCCATCCTTTAACTCACTAAACTTACAACTGAAGTTAAGAGGCAATTCCAATCTTCCTCATGCTTGCCCCACTTGTCTCTCATAACTGCTGCATAACAGCACAATTAGTGGTCTCGGTTGCTTTTGGAGGCATCATCTATATAATATATTCCTTTTAGGAGGGACTTGTTTGTTTAGAGCATTTACCCATTACATCACAAACTCAAGGTCTTGGCTTTACTGGGCAACACTAAAACCATTAAACATCTCTCATGTTCCGGTAACATTTTACACAAGGCAGTGTCATTTTGGCTCTCTTTTATAAGTCCAATAAGCTAGCTTATATCTTATTTGACTAGTTTATATGCTTGTTTGATCAAAAATTGAAATACAAGTGTTTGGTAAACAGATTTATCTTATTAGCTTATAGCTTTTATTCATAAGCTATTTTATTTAGCTTATGACTTATAACTTATAATTTATTAACTTATCTCTCCCTTTTACCCTTATTAATTTAAGACTGTAGGCCCAAATTAGTCGCTTAAAAATTTCATGGACCTACTTTTGGTTCTCGGAAAAAATAAATTAACCACTTAGTCCATCAAATTTACAAACGCAGGACACATTAATCCCTCCTTCCACTTTCAGTGTCCATTTACTTGCCTATGTGTCTCATTACCATCATGTCTGATTCGTTAGTGGTCATGTGTGACCTGTGACATATTTTCACTGTGAAAATGAACGAAAGCGAAAAAACATGCAAAATTTTAAAACCCATATACTTGAAAATTGTGCATTTTTTTACTTTTTATTCATTTTTCATGATGAAATTTGTCATAAGCAATGCAGGACCACTAATGAGTCATGCATGATGATTAACGGGACACATAAACAAATACTAAACAGACATCGGAAGTGGAAGGATGGGCTAATATGTCCCGTATTTGTAAATTTGAGGGACTAAGTTATTAATTTCTTTAGGGACCAAAAATGGATTCCTTAAATTTTTCACGGACCAATTTGAGACTTTATTCTTAATATAATGAAATTCTTTTATTATAAATATATTCTTTTATGTCACTTTACATTTATAAGCAAGTTCAGCCGCTAATTTTATCAAATACTTCAAATTCAATCAGTTAATTTTTCAGCTATAAGCTATCAGCTATAAGGTGGTTTATGAGTTATTTTGCTCACACAGAGTCTTTGTGTTGTCATTTACTTTCCATGAATTCACCGAATATTTTGTTATAGGATAAATTACTCTTTTTGCATCTCATTTGTTTTAATTTGTTCAACTTAATCCCTCTATTTTAAAAATGTTAAAGTTGGTCCCTTACTTGCTTAACGTTAAATAATTTGGTTATTTCCGTTAAGTTTCACCATAAAGTTTTGGCCAAATTATTCTTTTGGTCCCTCATTTGTTTTAATTTATTCAACTTGGTCTCTCTTTGACTTAATTTATGATTGATTCAACTTGAACATTTTTAAAATAGAGGGACTAAGTTGGATAAATTAAAACAAATAAGGGACCTAAAGAGGAATTTAGTCAAAACTTAATTGTGAAACTTAACGGAAATAAACAAATTGCTTAACCTTTGGCAAGTACGAGACTAACTTAAACATTTTTAAAATAGAGTGACCAAGTTGAATAAATTAAAACAAATGAGGGACCAAATGAGTAATTTAACCTTTTATTATATTACTATAGTGGAAATGGATTCGGTGCATTCAAAATACCGCGCATTCAAGCATTCATGCACTAATGTACCATTAGATCGATTACAAAAAGTATTTGAGAAAGTCTAGAATTCATCCAACTGTATTAATGCATGATTATTTTAATGCAGAAATTTTCAAAGAAAATAAAAAAAATTTGAAGTAGTAGAAAGAAAGAGAACATTGTTGAATAATGGCAGCACATAAAAATATATAACATGATTTGAATAATAATAATTCATTTTAATGTTGAAATTAAAAGGCTAATAATTAGGTTTATTCCACCGCTTTTTCATTAAAACAAATGGATGATTTTTTGATTTGTAACGTTCAGATTTGGAAGCCATTTATTTTGCTTTTATTACCTTTTAATTTATTCCTTTGCTGAAACATTTTTCATCCTCGGCTGAAACTTTCTCTTTATAATGGTAATATAATTAATTTCATTGATAGCCTTAAGGCTCCAACGGGCACAAGCTCTTAGGCATTTCCATCTTTGATATATATACGTATTTTGCACGATGGAAAGAGAAGTAAGATTTTTGACTTTCACAATTGATTATATTTTTCATATACAAGGCTGGTTGATTTAATCATTTTATCTGGGCAATTGTATTGTGTAAACTTCATTGCTCTTGACCTTGAGTGCACACAAGTTTAAGAGGTGCAGTGTTAACCTTGGGGAACAAACCCGCTTGCCAGATTGCACCTTAGGTTTGCTGGAATCTTGCTTTTAAGGCAGTAGTTCGTCCACGGCACAACTATCGATTCTTCCTATTTCTCTAACAATTTAAAAGCAAGATTTTTTATTGATGGCTGCACATCTACCAGTGGCGCAAGATACGTAGGGGACGGCTCTCAATTCATTTTTTAGATTGGTGGGTATTAGTAAAATAACGCGCACACTTTCGACAACATTGAAGCTACGACTTGCTGCAACTTCACCAAATTAGTGGAGGTTTGGGAATTTTCAAAAAGTTGAGATTTAAGGTGTTTTCTCATAATTTTACAAATTCTTGAATTTCTTCGATTTATATTTTTTGAGTAGTTTTGGTTTTTTTTTTTATACAATTATATTTGTTTTATATATATTTTTGAATAACTTCTTTTGGTGGATTGCATTTAGTGGCTATATATGGTCTCTTATTTTGCTTAAAAGTTGCTCATGGAGTTCTTCAAGAAATTCTCTTCTATATTCTTTCTTTATAATTTACAACCACATGGGTGCTATGTATAGACAGTGGTGCGACTTGGAGGAGGAAAGCGTGCATGTGACGGTAATAGAATAGCGTGCACTGTGGTGCGTACTTTGTATGCTTCTAATACTCTTAGAAGAATTTTGATAGCAAACTGCTCCATTTCGATTAAGTTATATTTTGAGACGCTTCTCAAATTTGATTGTGATTGTGATTAATATGGCATTGTATGGTTTGAAAAATCAAGGAAAAAATGGTTTAATGCTTTAATGCCTATTAATACATATCAATATACTAATATAAATTTGCATAAAAATCTTTTAATGCCTTTCTTTTGGTTGAATCCTTTTATTAGGATTTTGAAGAGTAACGCCCAACCATGAGTTTTGTATGGGTTTATTGCCAATATTGATTGGTTTTGATTGTGGAGTGGCTGCTTTAATTTGGTTAATTATTCCTCAATGGTTTTTTGCTTCTAAATCATTTTGAATTATAAGTATTGAATTTCAATGGAGGAAACTGGCCCCTCGTGTTTTTCTCCAACTTGATGCAACCATTAATTGGCATTTTTGCATTCCAAAAGTGACTAGTTTTAAAGCCTATCAATTAGGCTAAGGCTTCTCAAGTGGAAAAGGAAAATATATATAGTTGTCATCGTGTAAATTGGACAGTAAGAAGAATCCAGGCCATATATTCTTCGATAAATTATACACACAAGTGATATAATATAATATTTTTCTGGGTAAATTATTAGGCCTTTATGTTGCTGCCCAAATGTTCTTGTTATATGATATTATTATATTAAATATTTTGATTTTTTGATATTTTTTTTTGAAGTATGATATATATCTTGGTCTTTTATTTGATGTTTTATATAAATTGTTGTGATTTTGTGGTGATCTTAAGAATATAGCTAATTTATTCAATTCCATCAGCAGGTATAATTTTACGCTAGCTAGAGATGCTATTTCTTGAAAATTTGAGAAACAAATTTACATGACATGTTATACTATGGAATTTGAATTCCTTGTGCTTGAGTTAGCAAGTCACGAAGATCAATGATTGAAAATTGTATGGAAACGACCTACACCTAAAATGTCACTTCCTTGTGACACACGAGGTGCAATTGGAGTGGCTGAAGTTAGTGCCTATTGTAATACCTTCCTTGGGCATTACTTCGTAACACGTGCGGAAATAAATTAAAAAAAATTATTTATTGGTTGCTTTTGGAAATTAACCTCTATAATTTTTAATAAGTCCAAAAATAGTAAAAAAAAATTTCTGCGAAATACTTCAGAAAAAGATATATACATCACAATAATATATAATTACATTATACTTACATACAAACTGAATTTATTCGTAAACCAAAATATCGCAACATATAAGCTTTTTTGAAATTGTTTTTCATACACCTTACAAGGTGTTTCAAACCATTTATAACAAATTTCCCAAAAATACACAACCCAAAGAAAATCCGAAGTTGGTCGCCTTACAAGACATCTACTGGAAAGACCCCGTGGTCGTTCCCACACTCAAACATCTCTTCAAGTATCGGAACCCATGTTCCCGAGTGAGGCTAAGAACTTTTCTGCACCATCTACTTTCATGTATCAAGACACAAAAGCCAAACCCGAAAACCTGATATATTATAAGGGAAAGATGCCAATATATGAGTTTATAACGATAATCACATGCACGACATACTAAATTAGCACATAGACATATATAACCATAACAACATAAGATTCTCATAAATAAACAAGTAGTTTATCATTGGGTCTCATACCCGATCATCGTTATTTTAAAAATATGCATGACACTTCAACGTTCATTGTCTAACATTCGCACCTAATCTCCGGAGATCCCAACGTCTTCAAAATGAGTTGATCAAACTCGATACATCGTCTCATTGGCTAGCTAAGCACAACAATAATACATCATCTCATTGTCCATTTAAGCACAATGATACATACATTACATACATTGTCTCATTATCCATTCAAGCATAATGATACATATGCATCGTCTCATTATCCATTCAAGTATAATGATACACCGTCACATGATACCTTTTCCATTAAGGTCTCACGTTAAACAATGTCGGGCACGTCTGCCGTAAATGCAAATGTAAAACATTTTGTTCTCGTCATTTTCTTTTCGTTCATCATATTCTTGTCGAAACTCAAAGTGGCTTACGACTATTCATCGTCTTCAACATCTTACAATTCTCATCGTCTCATCATTTTCAATGTCTTACAATTCTCATCGACACACGGATCAAAGATCACGTTCTCATTAAAACAAATGGATGATTTTTTGATTTGTAACGTTTAGATTTGATAGCCATTTATTTGAAACATTTTTCATCCTTGGCTGAAACTTTTTCTTTATAATGGTAATATAATTAATTTCGTTGATAGCCTTAAGGCTCCAACGGACCCAAGCTCTTAGGCATTTCCATCTTTGATATATACATATTTTGCACGATGGAAAGAGAAGTAAGATTTTTGACTTTCACAATTGATTATATTTTTCATATACAAGGCTGGTTGATTTAATCATTTTATCTAGGCAATTGTATTGTGTAAACTCCATTGCTCTTGACCTTGAGTTCACAAGTTCAAAAGTTGCTGTGTTAATCTTGGGGAGCAAACCGACCCGCCAGAATCTTGCTTTTAAGGCAGTAGTTCGTCCACGGCACATCTATCGATTCTTCCTATTTCTCTATCAAACATTTCAAGGCAATTTTGTTGATAGTTCCCGTACATAGTAAATGCTCTTGGAAGTTATCTTCGACCTTGATAAAAATCACATCCACGTGCTCATTTGTTTTTTTTTTCCTCATTAAGCATACTCATTTCTATAAGAAGTTACATCCTACCACTATATAAAAGAAGCCTTCTGAGTGAGTATTTAAGTGCGAACGATCATTGATTACTAACTCTTAAGAGGAGTACTCAGGTTTGTCAGGTAGTATACATCTTGAAGTTAGTTTTCTATTTTTCGCAAAACTTGTAATTTTGTTTTGAGATGGTGAGAATTTTATTGGAGTGTTTCGTGCCGAACTACATAAATTCTTGTGTACGTTCCATTATTTTCTAAGGTGTATTTTACTGTATTCTAGAACCTATTATTTCATAGCAAGATAAATTTTATAATTTGATAAAGTACCATTCAAAACCTCTCGATGCAGCAAGGTTTTGATTAGGCTTTAGAGGAGGAGGAACCTGCTACCATGAGTGTGATTGTAGCAAAATCCAGAGGATTGTCATGAGCACGATCTGGTTAGCTCTTGCTCCTAAGGTCAATGTCGTGGATAAAACAATAGGCAAATAATAAAATGAGTAGAGTATTGTTCTCACAAGAATCAGGTATTAAGTATCAAAATTATGCCAAAATATAATTTTATAGGCAACTGATTCGAATTAAGAAAATTAGAACCTTAAGACCATATCCAACGTATGGTTCTTAGGTGGTTTTCCAGAATAAGAATCTCTTCTTATTTTTCGCACAATTGAAGGTGGCTAATGTGGAGGACAGGGTGGAGAACGGTTCCTTAAAAAAAAAAACCTGAAGAACCCTTACTAACAGCATAAAAAGTGGGTATGGGAAGAGTAGTAGAGGTGAGTGAAAGACAAAGGATTCAAGGGTTGAGCGAAAGAGATCCAAGAACCCAAACCCAGATCCGTCTTCTTCCATCAGATCTCTATGACCGTCATTTGTATATTTTTAAATTTTATAAGCTAATTGAATAAAATAAAATACTAAATAAATGTAAAATATAGTAAAACTAATTTGATGACAAGATTAGATAATAAATAAGACAACAAAAAATCGTGTGCCACATTGTTTTCGTGCTCTCAAACTAAAGAAATCACCTATTTTCTTTGATGTCATTTATTTTTGAGTGAAGACCCCCTCAAATTTTTCAAGTAGGACAGTTTGATCCCTAAAAAAATAAAGGACAATTTGATCCCCCAAATTTCAAAACGGGGGACAATTTGATCCTCCAAATTTCATAACGAGGGAAGTTCTGGTCCCTCCGTAAGGACTAAATTGTCCCCCATTTTGAAATTTAAGGGATCAAATTGTCCTTTATTTTTTTTAGGGACCAAACTATCATACTTAAAAAATTTGAAAACCACTTTGGGTCTTTATTCTTTATTTTTTTCTTTCCTAGATCATATATTCTTATTTAGGTTGTTATCGCGGATTTGGATCAGTGCTGTTTCATTTTTTTAAACGGTGCGTCTGAATGATTGCAATGACGGTATAGATGCACTAACTGCAGGCAATTCAAATCCCGTTACCGTGGCAACTTTAAATGCCTTAAGCTGAAAATGGGATCCTTATGTTACGTGATCGCAGAGACACGTTTTCCACAACAAAAATGAACATTAAGATGAGAAAAGCATGGTCAAAGCGAAAGTAATTTAAACTTGATTTTCATTTCTTGGCACGCAGGGAAGCGATGCCATGTTTTTACCTATCCCAACATTTCTCACATCCATTAACAACATAAAACAACTTTCCTCTTTGCCTTGCCTTCTATTCGGAGTCGGAGTCCATGTTTCCCATTGCTTTTAACCCTCTTGGTCTCTGCATAAAAGTCCTAATTAGGTTTCCTTATTATTTACGTGCCAAAAAATAAAAAAAGCAACGGCTAGCAGCTATTCTTTCATGATATGATACATGCATGCACATTGCAGAATCAGGGAAAGCCGTTTTTCTTAGGCTCCCTTCAATTTACCTTTTTGGTTGTTTTCTTCTCCCTAACCTCATACCGTTCCAGGGTAAGATCGCATAACCATGCACCTGGACTTACAAGCTGCAACAAAGTCCAAAATGAACCAAAAGTTATTTGGGGACTTCAATTTAGACCATCAATCAAAAAATGAAAAAAGGACACAAAAATAGGGGCCCATTAGGAGAGCTTGTCAAGAAACTAACAAATAAACAAATACAATAATATATCACTTTATTGCTAATACGCCACAAAACGGCACTAAAAGAAAAATGAGACTAAAGACAACTCATTCCACTTCAATTTGTCGGTTAGTGTAACGCTGGACTCTTTGATTTACTAAGAGAAGAGAAATTATATTTGAACACCAAATTTGAGATACCATACAATGTTTCTTTAGTTTTTTGATGTATTTTTAGGATGCATGTATATAAAGAAGATAAAAAAAATAATACGATGTTTCATACGATGTCTAAAATTGAATGTTCAAATATCAAAACACCTACGAGAATGTACAACTGCCACCTCTCATTCCTGCCCACAGTTCACAGGAAATTTTCCAGTAAACTCAATTCTGCTTTCTAAAAAACCCCAAGGTCACAATATAAATCTGGACACGTGCCCGGGAAAAACACTTTAAGATGTTCATCATTGTTAAATTTTGCTTTATGAAAAACAATTTTTCTAAACTAACCAGCCTTATAATCAAACCCACCAGATACCCAACTTAAATTAGTGTTAAATCGACCAAGTGGTCAATGATGTCGATAGTCGTCCTGACTCGTCCATCTGTAATACTCCTAGTAATAACAAAAATAACAATAGCAATAATAATAATAATAATAATATAATAATAATAATTATAATTATAATTATAATTATTATAATTATAATATATAATATATAACATAATTTGTATCGCAGCGCTTGACTTTACCTATTTATATATTTTTTTGGTACTACTTCACTTATTTACCATATTAGAATAATAGGATAAGAATAAGATCACAAGAGTATAAAGTTGTTTAGATTCTTCTAAGTCTCATACTTTCATTACCTGGTTCAGTGTACGACAAAACTTCAAATAAAAGAATGTATATCACAAAAAATAAAAAATATTAAAAAACAAACTATATGTGTAATGTCTAGTCCACAGATTTAATAGCTATCTTCGGGTAGATGTGGCACCTAATCCAGGTGCTACTTTTAAAAATTTTCTTCCCTAATCCGAAATATCTATTAATTATTAAAGGCATAAAATTAACAAGTTATTTCTTTCCATAATTTTTAGCAACGAGACAGCTCCACCAATACTATCAAATTAGACAGCTCCACCATCCGCGTGTAGCGTGCATATGGATATATCGATTTTTTAATTTTTAGTTTTTAATTTTATTTTTCTGTACAATGCTTATAGTATAGACTATAGAGTTTGGATTTTTACTTGATAATAATAATAAGAATAAGAAACACCTAACAAACCTTTTGGTCTGGTCACTATAATATTCACTGTGAACCAAGCTCCCGCAGACGCGTGTAAACCCATCCACAGCTGCCAACCCCTCTATGGCTTTTCAGGCAAAGGGTCGAAAAAGTAAAATAGAGGACGCGCACTCACCGTACTGGAGCAACAGAATAAAGAACAGCAAAATAAAGAAACTTTAAATTGTTTCTTCGATTTTTTTTTTTTTGGTGCTTTAAAATTGCTTCTTCGATTTAATTTAATCCGTAGGATACATGCTGTTTTATATATAAAATATAAAGTTGAAATGGATATATTGATATATAGATGACTAAATTTTAAATTCGGTGATACAAATAATAAAATTTCAAAATTAAAGACATACTAAAATATACTTCAGCAAGTTTCAAAACCAAATTAATATTATGTGCCAAGTTTCAGAAAATTATCCATTCTTCTTGATTGCCAAAACAACTCTTAAGAAAACGTTAATCTCTCTGCTTTTTTTAGCAATTACGTTTAAATCTTTTCTAATGCATCAAATATTGTCTCCAATCTAAGATTTCAGAAACAAGACATAAGAAGTTTCATCAATCATCAACAAGATATATAATATATAATAACTAAATAGAACATATTAAAGTGGAAAGAATAATGTAAAGGAAACAAGGGAAGGTGAGCTTACATTGACGGTGCGTTGTATGAATTTGGCTCTCTTCTTGGGTCTCTGTGGAAGTTTTGACCCCTTGATGGCCAGAAAATCTTCTTCTTTCTCCTTGTTGGTCAAGGCAATCACGAACTTCGGTGGCCACACAGGCGGAGCAGCATCCCCACTGCCGGACGGCGACCCACCCTTCTTGCTATCGTGCGCAGTATCCGATGAGGCCGCAGACTTGTTATTATTGTTGTCATTAAGGTGGTTGTTATGGGTCCCCCTCTTATCGTGCGCACCCCTGTCCGGTGAGGCAATTCCTCTAACACTCCCGTTGCTTTGGTTTCCTCTCATAGCACTTGAAGTCTCCAAATTCCTAAATTAGAAACAAGAAACAAAAACACTATAACACAGGCGCAGCATACATATGAATATATGATTATTCTATTATATATCTTTCTTAACCGTAACAACATGAAACACGACATGATAAATAGGGATAACAAATATGCATTAAGTACTTGTTTTTAGGAGGGGTGAAAAAAAGCATAAAAGTAGTTATTTTACGAAATTGACCTTGAGGGTCGATCTAGATCGCAGAGTAGTAGAAGCTGGAATATGGTCTGGTTTTGGGGCCTCTTTCGGGACTTTGTATTGTGTTCCTTAATGTTTTGAAAAAGGAGGGGCTGGTGTGACTTGAATGTATTTTACTTAATGAAATGAAAATGTTTAGACTTAAGATATTTGGGAGAGAGAAAAGGAGAGTATGAGAATGTGATCCCGTAAAACGGGACAGCTGGTTCCACGGAAGGTTTGGAGCCGTTGGATCGAGAGTGCTTTTTTGGCTAATGGGGAGAGAGGATGAAGTTTACTACGTGTTGAAATGTTGGATGGGAGGGATCAGATCTATAATCCCTCATCTGACGGCCACAAAGGGATTTCTTAAAGACAATGACTTTTTGGTAAACACGTGGAAGGAGACCGTCCATTCCATATTTCCAAACAAAGTACGGAGTATAATAGTAGTAATCATCATGATAATGAGGTGGTTACGGTTCCTCATTGTAGATCTAGATCCACAAGATGGAGCAGAGCATTCGGATCTGAACGCATGATTGAGGAGGTAAGTTCATGCTACTTAATTTCTCTAAGGTCATTATTGATCTTAAAATGCCAAGGATTTATGTGACCACACCATGATCACCACACCATGATCATGAGAGATCATATCATATTACATTATTTACTATTTACTATGCTCATACATACATATATGCACATAAATATCAATCATAGACAGACAAAAGCATCAAACTCAATCTCACAACATGTGATGACTATGCAAAACGGTCGGATAAAAACAACTAATTCCGCAACATAAAATACGGGACGAATATTTCAAAGGGATAAGGCTCAATTTGCAGAAAGAAAACAAACCACCGGAAATAGGAAGATGTCAAAATTATATATATATCAACTAAAACCTCTATGAAACATCAGATTTCCGGTTGCAAAGGCAATCTAAGAATTGGATCTTCTCCTAGACTTGGAACCCATTCCCTGCCCAACTAAAATGCTAAAGTGGCACACCCATTTGCCTCTAAATATCTTAACCTCAATCATGACTCGAGAGCCAATATAAAAGCATAAAGCATTTGTGAGGCAATCGTTAGAGTAATAATACACTAATATGAGCTTCCTAGCTTAGTCATAAATAAAAGGATATCTCCAAATAACTTTAGAGGGAAGAAAAGAAGGCGATCTCACTCACGCACTTACCGTGAGTTCCTCTTTTAATTTGGATAAGATAAGACGTCAGCGAGGGCCTGACCATTTGGAGAGTGGACAAAATATAAGCCTCATAGTCCATGATAAATATTCAGCCCAAATGCAGCAAATATCTTCAATTCTACTTAAAAACACATGTTCATCATCTAACTGGTGCAGCACCCACAAGCACCGCTAATTTTCTTTATATTCAAAGTAACATTTGAAGGCTGAAGATTCTTTGACTGACGTACGAGACTTACATCGTGCTTCATCGCATATTGCCGGGCCCCGCACCAAATTACATGCCAATCATGATGAATCCACCATTTCCAATCCAACACAAAAATCCTATGAAAAATTTAGTTCCTACAAGTTCATCGGAAATTTGACTAAATCTGAAGCCAGGTGTTTGTATGAGAAAATTGAAAATTACCACTTTTAAAAATCATAAATAAATACATTATATCGCATACAAATTTATTTTGTTGAATTTTTATTTATTTTATTTTATTAAACTTTTTATCTAAATAAATTACGATTATTTAACGATCTTAACATAAATAAAGAATTAGAAAGCACAATACATGACAAAGTAATACCTTAGAATTCGTTGAGGAGGTTGCTGAGGCGATGGTAGGCGTTGACGGAGATTCGGATACCCGTTACCCTGATTATGATTATTGTTAACGTTACTAATGCCAGAAGAAGGTTGTGTGGGTGTGGGGTTATTTGAAGAATCCTTATCGGTTCTAACAACCCGGCGATCCACCCGAACCGTTGTCTTCTGAACCGGGTTTGAAGAGTGGTCCTTAACCTGTACCTTCATGCACCTAAGTCGCTTACGGTTACCCCACTGCAGAACCAAATCCGTCGTCGTTGTTTGCCTTATGCTATCGGAGCTAGCCCTCAATAACAAGGAACCGGACCCATCGCTTTTGTCTCTATCCCTTACGCTAGAGATATTGTTGGTAATGCTATTGCTATGGTTGTTATGCAATGACTCTTTATCCATCTCTCCCTGCTCCCTGTCATCATCATCATCGTCATTATCATTAATAAGGTAAAGTTACCGGGGTTATTAGTGGAATAAAATTAACAAAAAATGATTATTAGATGTTCATGTTACAACAAATTGGAATTAGAATTAGCTTCGTATTATTATTACTATATATTATATATTATATCTGCAGTTTCCGTAACAACACTGGATACTTATCTTCCAGGCTATTATTACCAATTTATCATACGAAATCGTGTCTTCAGCAACAAGACAAAAATGGATGACGAAAATTATGAGGGATACAAGGAGATTAGATTATGAAAATCTTTTGCTAAATATATACATAAGAACATGAGATAAAAATTCTCTTTGTACATGAAAAACAGAAAAAGAGCTTGCAAGTTCAACCCCTATCCCCCAAGTTTGGCCATAAAAAAATGAAAGAAAGAAAATCAGTTGTAATGGTCAATGGCTTATCTTCTCAAAGCTGCACACTAATAAATTATTACTAGCTCACTAATCATCCAATCAGCTTCCTTGACTCTTTAGGATTTCAAGGATTGAGTGAGATTTGATGTACTGATTTACTCTTAAACCAAATCAAGAGCTAATTTAGGAAGATTTCGGCTTATCAAAACAAAAATTAGGAAGATTTCGATTCACAAACTGTGAAAGGAAGAGGGTAAAAATAGGAGGAAACAAAAAAGAACACCCAAAAATAAATTTTTTGCCAATACAGAGAGAATCATAACCCATAACCAGAACATAAAAGGGAAAGAACGAAATGGAACTCAGCAATTAAAAAAATTAAAAATTATAAGCAAGAACATTCAAATTATTAGAAAGGGAAAATAGATCCAAAAGGCTGGCTCTAAACTTGAAGAGTAATGAAAATCAATGCATTACCGAAAACTTGAACGTTGTTAGTAATCGATTCCTTGTGCCACCAAAAGAAAAAGACACGAATTTTTCGAATTCCTGCAAGAGAGATGAAGAAAAGAGACACCTATCAAACCGCTGAAAGCAGAAACGAACATCAAAATCGGATTAACTGTTGCAGCTAGATTGCGATGAAAATCAACTCCTCAGTTCTGTTTTCGATGAAGTTTCTCAATTCTCACCTAAATTAATCCGATTCCACAAAAATCCGAGAGAAAAAGACGCTGATTTCAGCTTTAAAGCTTTGAAAAATGCAAATCTGTTCCTCAAATCAAACTCATAATCACATTTCAGAGCTTTGATCTGAAACCATGGATACAAGCAAGAGACTTCAAAGTTCCAAAATCAACCAATTTTTGAATGTATCTGCAGATTCAAAAAAACCAAAGAAATAACTTAGCACAGAGATTAAACAGGAAATAGAGAAAGATAACAAAACTCTTCTGGCTCAATTCCAAAACCTAAAAAAGCTTCAAACTCTTAAGCACTTGTTCAATATAACAATGAACGAATGAAGAAACCTTTAAAACAGAATTCACTTGAAAATTCACAATGAAATTCAGACAAATTCCTTCAAATCAACATACACCTGCAAGAAAAACAAGTAAAAATTTGTGATTCGATTCTTCTCCACGTTCATAAAAAATGGAGACAAAATTAGAAATTGAAGCCAAATATCAATGTGAAAAAAACCTCATTCAATGTTGAAAAGTAGCAGATACTTAACATTAACCTTTCACTAGTCAGAATTTGGCTCCGAAATTTCACAGTTTGGGCCAATAGAAAATGGTAGAGAAAGCGCAAGAAAATTCTATGGAGATAATAGAAAGGGTAACAGAGAGTTTCTTCTCCTTCTTCTTGTGATAGATAGAATTAGAACGAAATGCTCTGTTTTTTCTTGTAGACCCTGTTTTATATACACCTTCTACTACACTTTGATAATTTCTGACCGTAGATCAAATATCTAACGGCTATAATCTATCCTCGCTTACCATACATGGAAACCCGTTACGTCGTTATGTTTATCTAACGACGTTAGACAGATTAACGGAATCTGCAGAGTCGTCAGATCCCGAATATTAATTACTCTTTTTTTTTTTTTTTTGGTTTTCAGTTTAGTTCATTCTCGTTCTCGCGCCTTGAAAAAATAATGAGCACGTATAGAAAGTTAACTAGGGTTAGTTAACCTGATCTTGGTTAGTTATACATTGACGATTAAAGAATAATATCAGTTTTTTTTTTTGGTGCTAAGCTACAATCAGTTCTCCCTTTTCAAGGAGAGTTCCGTTGTGTGATCAGACTTCCGTTGTGATTTGTTTACAGTACTGGCCAGTAGCTTGGGCACTGCATCTTCTTAAAAAAATCACTTTAAATAATCTTTTAGTCCTTATACGTGACATTTATTTTTAATTTAATCCCTATACATATAAAGTTATCAATTTGGTCTCTATACGTGACATTGGTTTTCAATTTGGTCATCACAGCTAATTAGTTCCTATATAAGAGGGACCAAATTGTAAATTATTATCACATATAGGGGACCAAATTGAAAATAATTGTTACTTAGCGACCGATTTCAAATTTTTTTTTTGTTGAATTGGTCCCTACATGTGACAATAATTTGTAATTTGATCCTATTATATAGGGACCAATTAGCGGTGAGGACCAAATTGAAAACCAGTGTCACGTATATGGACCAAATTAATAATTTTATTACGTACAGGGACCAAATTGAAAATCAGTGTCACGTATAGGGACCAAAAGATTACTTTAACCAAAAAATTAAATGTGTGTTTAGAGTATGAGATTAATTTTATGCACTATCATTATAAACAATTTACACTAACTTCCAATAATATTTTAATAAATTAACAATATTATTATTTCCCTTTCTTAATTATTAAAATAAAAATACACATATCAAAATGTCAGTGAATATCAATATAAAATAATATATATTACTTTAATCCTTAAAATACAAACTTTTTTAAGCATGCGCATCCAAAAATGGTCATAGGTTGTCGGTTGGGACTTGATAAGAAGAGATTATCAAAGTAAATTTGGCCTCTCCTAACAAATGTGAAAACTTATTTTTAACATGTAAACTCGGAGTTGTGTCTAGAAATATTGGGACCTTAGGCAAAACTAGAGTCTTAGTATAATGTAAATTATTAATACTCGCATTATTTTTCTAACTTTTTGAGCTACAAAATTATTTATCAAAATTCTATTATCAAGTAATCAAGTAATTCTAACATTTGATTATCAGTACCTTTTTTGAGATGCGAGGTCAACTATCAAAGTTTTATATTATTGATAATTCTCCCTTCAAGATTCCACTTTAAAAGAATATGAAGATAAAATAGAACAAGAAAGCTAAATTTTTTGAAGAAATAATATTGAAATATTACGAAATAAATAGAGAACAAAATAGATGTTAACTAACATTGAAAATAGTTTAATAGTAATTAATGAGAGTGAAAATTGATTTGGTAAGTTACGAGCGGTAGCATCTCCAACGGTAGAACTTAATTTGAGTTTTTAAGTCTCTTTTAATGGGCCCCACAATGCCATGTATGATTTAAAAACCTCCACTAATTTTTACTCCAATGCTAAAACTCAACTTGAGTTCTTAACTTATTTCTCTCTCTCATCTTTTGGTTGGTTTTGCAAGAAAGAAATTTGTTTTAATCACATAAGAACTGAATTTTTATAGAAGAACCGTTCTTATATAAAACGCCAACTTCTCCCTCTCCAATGGTAATTCTATATAAGAACCGTTCTGAGCTCTAAGATCTCAGCTTAAGGACTTGCGTTGGAGATGCTCTAAGTCATCTTGAACGACTCCTTGTCATTTTTGTATTCTTGCATTATTGGCGACGGCAAAGTATCATGCAATCAAAAGCCAAGAGATGTTCTTTTTTTTCCCCTAAATAAAATGGAAGAAAAAAAAACAGTAAATAACTTGCCACATGATCACAAATGCATCATTCCCTTGCTCTTAGAATGAGGACCCTTTCTCTTGCAAACTTCACCCACGTGACTCACTAAGAGCACCTTCAATGAAGATGCTTATAAAGAAAATTCTTATTAAGCACTAGTGCTTAATAAGATCAGCCCATTGGAGCGAGGTGCTTGTATAAGCACCCGGTGTTAAAAAAAAAAAAAAATCCTTATACTTTAAAAGAATATTAATGGGCCCATTTAATAAAATTGTTGATTAAATATAGGATGTGGGGTAACTTGTGAGACCCATTTAATAATTTTTTTTACAAACATTTAGCAAAATTTTTAAAGATGCTAGGTTGGATATGTTCTAAATATTTCTTCTAAATATTCTAATTCAATATATATAAATATATTCCTTTAATAGAATTCTTCCTGTCTATATTGTTCTTTTGTCTTTTCTATTATAATTTGCTTACAGTCAATTGGAAGATTCATTTGTAAAACACTAATTATTTCTAGATATGTTTGTTCATCTAGATCCATATTTTAGTCGCTATCAATATTATATGAAGGAACTATTAGATGGAAACACCCAATAGAGTTTGAAGAGGAACTTGGGGGTTTGATTCCAAGTTTAGTTTTTTTTCCTTTATATTGTGCTTCTGTTTCTTTTTCGATATTTTCCAAGTTTATTAATTCATTTTCCTTTTTTATAATTTGTTTTTCGATTAATTTTATATCTCTAGGGTTTGGGTCCTTTTTTAAATAATAATTTAAGATTCTCATAAGATCTCCAATATCTATTTTATATCTTATTTTCCTATCATCTAATTCTTTAATTAAGCATCTTATATCTTCCACATTACTCATATTTTATTTTTAAATATTGAGATAAATCTTTTACTTGATTAGCTAATTTGATAATATCGTTTTTTTTCCATTAGTTCTTTCTGGTTCCGAAAAATTAATTGGTCTTAAGATTTGTTCAATTTCTAGTAATCTTGATCTATTTATTAAGATTCCTAGTTCTGTTATTTCATTTTTCTAGGATAATAAATTCTTCCTATATCTTCAAATAATCTTTGAATATCTATTCTATCATTATTTTCTAAAAACTAATGCTATGATGTGAGTTTATTAATGCATAATTTACACAGTAGGTTATAGAAAAGATCTTATCTCCTGATCTTATTAAATTTTCTCTTAAGAATTTATGTTCAAGTGTTAATGCTTGGTCTAGTCCTTGGGAATTTAATGGAATTCCAATATTTGGACGAATCTCAAATTTTAATTTTGCATAAACTAGGTTTCTTTCTATTACATCTAGTATTTTATCTCTTGGATCAATTATTCTATTATCTTTTAATATTAATTCAATGGGTGACTCTATTCCTTCTTGAAAAGTGGCTTTAATTAGAACTTGGACTGCTGCTAGTGGTACACGGCCACTAGCTCCAAATCACCCAAATCAAATTATATCATTCATTTGTCATACAAATGCATTTAACTTAAGTTTTCAAGTAATTCCTTTGGTGTTCTAAAACAAAAATCCTACAATCTCCCTTAAGCACCATTCGACCAGCCCTCATCACCACAACCCTTTCATTTTCTTTTCCACTTGCTAGCTTCTTGGAAGGGAAGACTTCTAAATAAAGCAGGTAAACTTTGTTTGGCCCAATCAGTTACTACTGCAATACCTATTTATTCCATATGCAGACACATTTTTTGCCTTCTAGTGTTTGTAACAAGATTGATTCCATCACAAGAAATTTCCTTTGGTCTAAGAATGGGGATACTAGGGGCTTTAATTTAATAAGCTGGAACAAGGTTATAGCACCGAAGCAGTTTGGTGGTCTTGGCTTGAGATCAGCTAGACTGAATAATGTGCTTCTCATGGGTAAACTTCTCTGGAATCTTATGCATGAGAAGGAAAAGTTGTGGGTTCAGGTGCTCAACCACAAGTTTGTTAAGCATCAATCTATTTGGTCTTGCAAGGCAACTCCTACTTCTTCTATCATTTGGACAGGAATTGTCAAGGTGAGGGATCAGCTCTGTGAAGGATTTCAGTTGAAGCTTGGTGCAGGTTCCTCCTCGATTTGGTACCAAGACTGGCTTGGAAGTGGCAGGCTTTGTGATAGATTGCCTTTTGTGCACATTCCAGATACCAATCTCATGTTACGAGATATTTGGGAAGAGGGAGCTTGGTGTTTTAGCAAAATCATGACTACTATTCCGCATGATATTGCAGAGGAAATTCTGAGAGTTCAAGTGCCCATGAACACTCTCCATGATACTCCGGACTGCTGGGTGTGGAAGGAGAATAAGGAGGGATGCTATTCTGTGGGCTCGGGGTATAGATGGTTGCTGAACTATAATTGTAACTGGGATCCTTTGAGGGACTGGAGGTGGTTATGGTGTATGGGTATCCCTCCAAAACTGCACTTCATGTTCTGGCTTTACCTCCGTCGAGCACTCCCTACAAATGAGCTTAGGTTTCAGCGTGGGATGTCTCCCACTCCAAACTGTACTCGTTGTTCTGGTCCTGAGGAAGACATGTTTCATTGCCTTAGGGACTGCCCCCACTCTAAGGAAATGTGGTGGGGAGTTGGTCTTCTTCAACACAGGCTGTTCTTTCATACAAATGATGCAACAATGTGGATAACTTGCATGCTGCAGAGTGAAGCCGCAATCTTGTTTGCTGCTAGTGTGTGGTGGATTTAGAGGTGGCGTAACAACATGCTATTTGGAGAGGAGGTGTGGGATATTAACATGGTGGTGCAAATGATCCATCGATCTCATGATGAGTTCCTCAGCTATCTCTCAACTAAGTTTCACCCCGATAATTGTACTAGGTTGATGGCCAAGTGGATTCCTCCTCATGGTGGGTGCCATAGGTTGAATGTGGATGGTAGTTATCTTGATAACTCAAATAGAATGGGCTCGGGCGGCTTGATTGGGGCGCATAATGGTGACTATGTGGTTGGCTTCTCTTCCTTCGATGGTCCTGGTCAGCCTCTTCTGGCTGAGTTGCTGGCGTTCAAGCATGGTTTGAATATAGCTTGGAACCTTGGTATCAAGGAGCTGATTTGTGAAAGTGATTGCTTGGATATTGTTAGAGTTTTGCATAATCCAAAACATACCCACTGTCATTCTTTTGCTGTTGTGCTTGGCCAAATTTTGGAGATGATGAATAAAGATTGGAATGTTAAGGTGTATCATATCTTCCGTGAAGCAAACACCTGCACAGACCACTTAGCTAAATTGGGAGCTTTCTTTAATGCGCACATGAAGGTTTGGACGTCTCCCCCTGGAGATATGGGTTCGCTGCTTTTGAAAGATGCTCCTCTTGGGACATCCAGCTTGTAGTTTTGTTTTTGTTTCTTTCATCAATTTACCAAAAAAAAAAACCTAGTTCATTTACCAAAAAGCTCCAAGTTCTTATTTTCTTTATCATACTTAATCATCCAAGAACACAAGATTCCTCCTATGTTTCTCAAAGTATCTTGCTTCCTCTTTCATGGATCATCATCTAAGAGGTAAAACCTCATCTCTTATGATCATTCTTGCTTTCCTCTTCATTCATTTCATTTGATTTTGTCAAGAATATCATATTACAATTTCTAGGGTTTTTATTCAAATAATGCTAGAAAAATCATAGAAAAATCATTTTGATGTGATTCCAATTTCTATGAACTCTCTAAGACTTCTAGATTGATTATCTAAAAGCATGAGAGCAAAGAAAATTTCTTCCCTATTTTTCTACTTAGGGCCGAAACTTACTCCAAGAGGATTGGACGAGTTTTGTTTCGTTTTGTTGAAATATAACACTTGATTTAATCTCTCGAATACTTCTAGTTGTTAGATCTAGACGCTTGAGAATTTTTGAAATGCCTAGCCTAAAATTGTTGTGAAGGCCGAAACCCTAACTATATGAGTTAGATAGGTTTTTGTTTCAATCTTTGTCATGTGACACTTGATTTTGTCTTTCTAATGCCTTAGGATCATAGATCTAAGAGCATGAAAATTTTAGAGGTCCCTAGCCCAATTTTTTTGATTTGGCCGAATATCCTCTCCTGTAGGTTAGTGAGTTTTATTTCAAAGTTTAATTTGTTATGTTGTCTGTTGTGAAGGATTTGGGGTTGATTGAGGTGTTGACTAGTAAGAGGAAACGAAATCGGAGGACTAAGTTCAAGGACGAATCGGAAACTTCAAGAGGTAAAGGGAGTTTACCTGAGGGGTTTTGATAGCTACATGCTATCTGTGTATTGTCTGTAATTTGTTTGTTGTGCTTTTGTGGTGCTTGAATTCTTTTTACGTGTTTGTTTATGTGGTTTATGTGGTTTTAGTGTTAATATTATCTGTGAGATATGTTATAACTGTGATGCATGTTATAACTGTGGTGTTTGGATTAACTGATGTTGAGTGATTGACTGAGAAGCTTGACAGTGGTTAGTGCTTAATTATAGTTGATGTTAAAATCCTTAAAATGTTTGAGGAAAAACTTAAGTGTTTAATTATGGAGGTGGAAGAAAATGTGGGAAATAATATTATTTTAATGATGTTTTGGTGAAAGAGTAAGTCAATGAGTGACAGTAAGGACGAAACCGTGGAAAAAAATTTCACTTACCTTAAATTTTCAGAATTAAATTCAAAAAGAAAAAAAAATAGTAACTATAATGAGTTAAGTTTCAAAAATAATTTTAATGTGGATGGGAAAACTTTTGTCAAGGAAAAAGTCATTTTGATTTACGAAAGAATTTGTTCAAAAAACGAAACTTGTTTCAGAAAAGTGATTTACGGCGAGACTATGAGGAATAGTATTATTATTTGGGAGGAAAACGTGTTGGAAATGATTTTTTAAAGATTTGATGTGTTGTCAGGAAAAGAGATTTCAAAAGAGAAGGAATTTGAGAAAAGTTGTATTTCAGGGTGATTTAACGTTTTATAAACGAATTTCAGCAGAAAATGTTTTTCTGCAAAGGAGTTTTAAGTCAGTGAAAACATTTCAGAAAATCTTGGATAAGTTTCGGAGTTTCGTTTTGATAAGTTTTTTTTTTTACAGAAAGAAAACTGTGTTAAAAGTGGAAGTTATGAGGACCTAGATAACCGAAAACGTTGGGCTAGTGTTCCTATGAGTAAGTACGTTGACTATGTGTCCTGTTTGTCACGGGTTAAAGTCCCAGTCGGCATAGTTGAATCCATGTTCTGTGTGTCGTGGGTTAAAGTCCCAGTTGACACATTTGAAATCCGTGTCCTGTGTCTCATGGGTTAGAGTCCCAGTTGGCGCATTGGAATCTGTTGTTTATGTGTCATGGGTTAGAGTCTCAGTTGGCACAGTTGAATCTCTATTCGGTGTGTTGTGGGTTACAGTCCCAGTTAACACATTTGAATCTCTGTTCGGTGTGTTGTGGGTTAGAGTCCCAGTTAACATATTTGAATCTCTGTTGTGTGTGTCGTGCGTTAGAGTCCCAGGTCGCACAGTTGAATCTCTATTGTGTGTGTCATGGGTTAGAGTGTCAAGTCGCACAGTTGAATCTCTGTCTTGTGTGTTGTGGTTAGAGTCCCAGTTGATGCATTTGACTTCGTGTTCTGTGTGTTGCGGGTCAAAGTCCCATGTGTTGCGGGTTAAAGTCCCAGTTGGCACATGTGACTGCGTGCCTGTGTTGAAAATGAATGAATTAGTTGTCTAAGTAAGAATAGTCGTGAGCGGTAAGCCTCGACAAAGAAAGAATGAATAAAAAGAAAAGTAAGGAGAACCAATATTAAGATTTGATGGTGGATGTTGAAGTGTAATGAAATTTTTATGAATTGCGATGACTGACGAGTATGAATCCCATTGCTTATAACAGTATGTTTATTCTGAGAATTTTATGTGAAGTGCATATGTGTAAATACTGTTGTTGTCTGTGTGTCACGCATATATTTATCATGATAAAACTCATTGGTGGGTATCTCACCTTTGCAATATATCTGTCTTCTTGTTTTTCTTTTGTTGTACTGTGGGACTTGAATACAGACGTTGCAGAGGAGTTCCCTGTTTTACTTAAGGACATTAGTCCTGATAATTGAAGAGATCGTGGATCGTAGGGATGACCTCGGGGGGTCTTCCCAGTAGATGTCGGTTAGTGTGACCAGCTCAATTAAGATATTAGGTTGTTTTATACCCTATTGAGGGTAGTCTGTATATCTGGTGACTGAGAGCCATTTTTCTTGAGTTGTAATTCCAGACATATCATTAAGTTATATCGGTGTTTTTATTTCCTAATGTTATGACTTTGGAAATGTCCGGTTGTTATGAATGTCTTGATGTATAAGTATGATGATGTATATATTTATGATGTTTGTTGTATGGAGAAGGAAGGAAAGAAAAAAAAATTCATAACTATTTTCGAGTACGGTTAAGTACACTAGAAAATTTTATTTTCTGAAAGCAACCAGCCTTTATTTAAAGTTTTATTTTCCGCAAAGAGTTATTCATATAATGCCTAAGGGGGGTGTTGCAATAATCAAGGATAGATCTAAAGGGTTGAATGATAAATTCGAGTAAATAATTGGAATAGTTGATTTATCACACCTGATTGGCATTTCTTGAAGATTATTCTTGAATTCTTCTACCCACTTTTGCATTCGTTGATTTTGCTTGAAGGTAGTAATTTGGTGGAATAATTTTGAAAAAAGTAACTTTATTGATAATTTTGAAGGTAGTAAGGGGTTTGGTAGATATATTCTAAATATTTCTTCTAAATATTCTAATTCAATATATATAAATATATTCCTTAAATAGAATTATTCCTATCTATATTGTTCTTTTATCTTTTCTATTATAATTTGCTTACAGTCAATTGGAAGATGCATTTGTAAAACACTAATTATTTCTAGATATGTTTGTTCATCTAGATCCATATTTTAGTCGCTATCAATATTATATGAAGGAACTATTAGATGAAAACACCCAATAGAGTTTGAAGAGGAACTTGGGGGTTTAATTCCAAGTTTAGATTTTTTTTTCTTTATATTGTGCTTCTGTTTCTTTTTCGATATTTTCCAAGTTTATTAATTCATTTTCCTTTTTTATAATTTGTTTTTCGATTAATTTTATATCTCTAGGGTTTGGGTCCTTTTTTAAATAATAATTTAAGATTCTCATAAGATCTCCAATATCTATTTTATATCTTATTTTCCTTTCATCTAATTCTTTAATTAAGCATCTTATATCTTCCAGATTACTCATATTTTATTTTTAAATAATGAGATAAATCTTTTACTTGATTAGCTAATTTGATAATATCGTTTTTTTTTTCATTAGTTCTTTCTGGTTCCGAAAAATTAATCGATCTTGAGATTTGTTCAATTTCTAGTAATCTTGGTCTATTTTTTAAGACTCCTACTTCTGTTATTTCATTTTTTTCTAGGATAATAAACTATTCCTATATCTTCAAATAATATTTGAATGTCTATTCTATCATTATTTTCTAAAAATTAATGCTATGATGTGAGTTTATTAATGCATAATTTACACGGTAGGTTATAGAAAAGATCTTATCTCTTGATCTCATTAAATTTTCTTTTAAGAATTTATGTTCAAGTGTTAATGCTTGGTCTAGTCCTTGGGAATTTAATGGAATTCCAATATTTGGACGAATCTCAAATTTTAATTTTACATAAACCAGGTTTCCTTCTATTACATCTAGTATTTTATTTCTTGGATCAATTATTCTATTATCTTTTAATATTAATTCAATGGGTGAATATATTCCTTCTTGAAAAGTGGCTTTAATTAGAACTTGGACTGCTCCTGTATAGATATATCCTATTTTTCTTTTATGTTTCTCCTTCTTCAGGCTTCCTTTTAATTTTATAAGTCTTTTCTTGTTTATTAGTTGTATACATGTATTTCCTTGGGTTTCGGCTATATTTATAGGTGATTCATTAATAATATTTCCATAATATATAATATTTTCTTTTTTGTTACATCTTTTCATCATGTTTATAAATTTTTCCTTATTTCCTTCCATATTTGCATTATCTACCAGATCTAAATCTTCCTTTTATATTTTTCGAAATAATTTTGGATCTATTAAGATACTTCTTTCATAATTTCCATCTTCTTCAGTAATTTATAAATGCTTTATATCACTATTATCAATTTTTTTTCTATTTCAGACATTATAATCAATGATAAATCTAAAGGGTTGAATGATAAATTCGAGTAAATAATTTGATAGTTGATTTATCATACCTGATTAGCATTTCTTGAAGATTATTCTTGAATTCTTCTGCTCACTTTTGCATTCGTTGATTTTGCTTGAAGGTAGTAATTTGATGGAATAATTTTGAAAAAAGTAACTTTATTGATAACTGGTTATTTTTGATAAGGGGTTTGGATGAAATCTCAATCATCCGACTAGAACTCTACGGGACTAGCACTCGTCTCTCAGAGAGAGATTCACACACTTCAGAAATTCTATCCAAAAATCTGATTTGCCTCAGTATAAGAGGTCTTATTTATACACCTAAAAACACACAATTACAATATTATCCTTACATTTCGTAAGTGCTTACATCATACTTTAATAATTCTCTTAATGACGTATGTGCTTACATCATTCTCCAATCATCGCTTCATCAGAATCCTTATTTTTAGTTTTAATTCTATTAATTCAGCATACTTATTATTAATTTTTGGATCTAAAATTTTCTTTACATACTTTGTCTAAAATTTCTTCTATATAAGATGGTATTCTTCTATTTGGTTCTAGAATTATTAATACATGACGAATTTTTCTACATATTTCTCTAACTAACTCATCATGTTTCAGCTTGCTAAGCTCTGACTGTTTAGAGTACGTAAATACATTCAGAAAAATGAAAAATTGGGATATTTAATATTTCTCTATTTTGTTTTTGATAAATGTATGGTGTTTTTAATGAAATATAATCTAATATTGACAAAAGGGTGCATATAATCGTAAGAAATTATTTCCTATAATTATATTTAAACATGTATCTTGTTGGTATATCGTTGGTACTATAAATAAATTTTCTTGTATTTTGAGAGTAATTCTTTTTGCTATCCAATATAGTGGATGTATGGATCCATATGCAATTTGTATTTTTAATGGTTTTTCTATTTTTTTTCCCCATTTACCAAGCAATGTTTTGGTTGCTAAGCAGATATTTGCTCCATTATCTAAATAGGCTCCAGTTTCCTTATTGCTTTTTTCTGTAATTATTTTTATATAAGTACTAATCAGATTCTATTTCTTCATAAGATAATTCATCTTCTAAACATTCATACATACTTACTTCAATCACTTACTTCCTCTTCTAGTGGCTCTAACTCATATATTTGATATACATTCTTTATTAATTTTGATTCTTCTTTAAATTCTTTTTCCTTTCTTTGGGGACATTCATTTGCATAATGCCCTTCCACATTACATATCCAGCATACACACTTCTTTCTTCTCTTTGGACAATATTTTCTTGGTGTTGATTTCTTTCTTCTAAAATATTTCTTTTTGGTATTTCTATAAGCACTTTTATTCGGATAAGTCTTTTTTAATCCTGATTTGTTCTTATAATATTTTCTTCTTTTTATTGGTTAGTTACATACATAATTTCCGGGTTGCTGTAGTTCTGGAATATCACAACAAGTTGCACTTCTCCCTCTATTTAATTGTCTTATTGTTTTTCTATTTAAACATTGGTCTCTTAATTCTTGGTATAAAACTTGAATAATTCTTCTTAATGTATTAGCAGTTTCATTTGGTTTTAATTCACATATCATATTTACCTTAGAGTTAAGGGGATATGGCAATTTGTCTATAAAGATATCTTTATACATTTCCTTTGTTTCTGCATTTAATTGATAATAATATTTTTTATATTCACAAATAAAACTTTCTATTTGACACATATCACATATTTGCATTTTATTTAAATGTGCCTTAGCTTTTTCATGTAAAAGTCTATTCTTTTTTTCATTATGTCCAAGAATATTATATCTTATAAATTCTTAGTAAATTAAACTCATGACTAGTTTAGCAAATTCTTGATTATTCCTTACCATTCTTACATATTGTTGCCAAGTTTCTTCTCTAATTCCATTTAGAAATTTTTATACATTTCCCACAATTTTATATATTAAGAAATTCTTTACATCCATTAGATTCAAATTATTAAATTTTTCATCAGTTAATATTAATAATATCATTTTATTAGTCCATTGTAATTGTACTTCTTCTTTATTTCTTGCGCAATCAATATTTAACATATTTCCCAACCTTACTAATTCATAACGAGGTTTAAATTCTTCTTTAATTTTTGTCCATCTATTTTTATTTTTTTTGTATATCCTTCATTATATATAATTTCTTCTTAATATTTATCTCATGCTCCATCATGGGTATTTTTATATGCTTCCCATTTTCTTTTAGTTTTTGTTCCACTAATTTATCATTTTTCCATACGTATTGCATCTACTTCAGATTCTAAAGAAGAACTATAGTTTAATACTACTTCTTCATTTTTGTCAATTTCCTTGGTTGTTTCAATTTGTTCTATCTTTTGTATTTGATTATTTTCTTCTTCGATTATTTTTAATTAATAACTGTTGAATTTCTTTTATGTCATTTGATTTCTTCAGTGTTTACATATATTCATCTTTTATCCTCTCCATAGAGTTATTGGTGGTGTTTAATTCTTGTTTTATTACTATCTTTTCTAATTCTTTTGATTTTAATAATTTTTCTAACTCTTTTCTTGATACACATTTATTATTTTCTCCATCTTCTAAAAGTTTTTCTAATTGTTGAAGGACTTCTCTAATTTTTTCAATATCTTTGTTTTCATCTGCTTCTTTTCCTTTACTTATATTATTTATTGTATCTCTTATATTATTTATTTCACTTTATCCTTTTTGAATTCTATTATAAGTATAATTTGCAATTTAATAGTATTTCTATTAGTTGAATTATATTTTTATTAGCCTCTTCTATTAATTTTTCTATTCCTTCAAATTTTAATGTCATTTCTTCTGATAATCCCATTATTTATTATTATTATTATTTAATATTTTATTTTATTATTATTATTTTATCCCATGGGTATTGTAAACTAAACCAGTTGTCACTTAATTAGTGGTCCACAATTGAAAGGTGCCAAAACCCTCTGTTTTGAAAGGCTATCAGAGCATCTGCCGGATAAAATAATATGCGCACCAAAGTAAAATAAAGTTCCAATATTTTACAAAAATATATACAACATGAATATTAATATTAAACAACCATTTTACCAAATACAATCCTTCTAAAATAATTCTACAAAGGGTTGTCAATTCTGTTGCAAAGTGCCAAGCCAAAGGAAGACCCTATCCTTCAACTACCTACAGAATAAAAATACACTGATATTCCCTTATTTGTTTTTCACAAATATACAACCCCATAAATGCATCATAAACTTAGTTGCAACTTCTACTTGCAGAATTACTAATGAAAACCCCAGTGTCCTAGTAGTGTCCCAATTGTATTTACAGAGAAGGGACAAGAAATCATTACAAGTGCACCGCATGTATATAGAATTATAAAACATAATCTACTAACAATTAGGAAATAACTCATCTAAAGTGAGTGAAGTACTTTATACAAACTCAATTTAGACGAGTCTTATCCCAAGAGTTATATATTGCTCTTTACTATTGCACAACTTAAGAATTATGCACTGAAACCCTTGTGCAGAGAACTCCAGGGATTGCCAGGAATACTGATGCATGCTTGTGCTGAGGCTACAGCCATTTGCTCATTCTGTATTCCTGCATTGCAGATGTTTGCAAAAGACCTCATGTGTTTCATGCCATACTGAGACAGGGATCCACAGTGTGTCTCAAAAGTCCTTACCTGCATTAAAGAAGAAATATATATTAAGGCGCGCCATGATGTGAACTATAAAATTATTTACACAATTAGAACGTGTCACAAGGCAACAACTTTATCGTTGCGCCTAGGCTTAAGTAGATAATCATTGATTCTAATTGTATTACACTATATTTTACAAAGAGAAAAAAGAAATTATCTTTACTATATCAGCATCAGAGAAGAAGCTTAATCATCAAAAATAGTACCATTGTTTTCATGCAGTCCCAGTCATCAACAAGGGGTTGCCCAGCAGGTCTAACAGTGTTGAGCACTTCTGGACCCTTTTCAATACCAAATAAGAGCTTTCCAATAAGTGTCATGCTGTTGTCTACATGCATTCTGTGAGACATTGCATCCAGAACTTGTTTTTGTGCTGCAAATTTCCTAGGAGAATCCTCAGGAGCTCTGCGGAACTGGCAATGAAGAAGTGAAAATGAAGTCAAGAAGATAAAATATAACAAGCAAAACTAAATAATAAAATGTGTCATCAGATAACAACCCTTATTTTTTCCTACATTAGCTTTTAGCTGTGTTCTCACTATCATATATCCTCATTGTTTGTCACTTAGTCTCTCCTCCAATGTTCATTAATTTTCAATCATAAGATTCTGGTTCTGTTCAGTAATGTCCCAAATAAGTATGGATAAGACTCCTCTAAAGTAAGCTTATATCTAAAGTGAACAAGTAAGGGTGTATCCACCAGTGATTTGATAAAGTGCACAGATATCTTAACCCACTTTGTCAAATCAAGAGTGGATACCTCCTTAGTTACTCACTTTAGAAACAATCTAACTTTAAAGAAACTTTTTCCAATAAGTATATAACTAAAATAATAAGCTTGGAAGCAAAATCATGATGAGGACATGATTAAGCAACTAATTAATAAAATAAAGAACAAACATGGCACACATAAGATTTACCTTCTCCCAGAAATGGATGAGATCAGCATCACGTTGGTTGACTGCTTTTGAAGGTGGCCTCAAGGAGTTTTCATCCACAAAAGTAAAATTATCATTTTCAGGATTTGTACCCAAATATAGGAAGAGAAGATCCTTGCTAAGTGCGACATCACCATATTGCATCACATGAGAGCCAGAGAATGCATCTCCATTAAGAGTTCTATCTTTAACCTGCAACCACAAGAGTAAAAAGGCATCTGTCACACAACTCAAACACATCTTCTACCAATCTTTGACCCCTAAAATTAGACCTAGACTAAAATTTCTCACATGTAATTAAGCAATCAAGGTATTGAATTAGGATCTTACCAATTTATATTGTTGGTGCAAGGTTTCTGTTCGCAGATTGTGTATGTCACTGCACATAAGAAAATTTAAATTACTAGTCCATTACTCACAACATATAAAAAAAATGAATTTTCTTCTGATCTAATGATTACAAAGAAAGTGCAAATGCAAAAAAATAAAATAAAATGAGAATAACTTATCATAAGGGTTTGACAAATTGCAAACTATAGGTGTATATATATATACAACTCTCTTAAAGATTGCATAACACAGCAGTCACAGGAATTGAACTACTGTATGGTGATTGCAAGGGTATAAGTGATGCATTATGCATCAAATCAATCCTACTTATAATCTAATTATGCATTTATAGTCATAATTACCTTAAGTATTTCCATATTATGCACATACCTGTCTTCCATCCAAGCAACACTATACAGGTCACCCAAGCAGGTTGAATATTCCGGGGGAGGACTAGGATACTCCCCAGGGCAATATGTACCCCAACTGCTTTCGTCTGCGTTTGAAGCTGTTGTTGCATAGATGTTCATACCTTCAGGAAGAAGACCTTCAAAGATACTCCCAGATTCACATGCCTCCAGATAAAACACCTGCACCACCATCATATAATTCAAACAATTACTAAACAGCCAAAACAAGGATTGATACAAAAAATAAGAAAATGATAATTACTACTAATTTACCAGTTTTTCATATGTTCCAGAAGCATGCTTCTTCTTCAAGACTTCAATGAGATCAGATGCATATAAGTAAGGACCAGCAGGCATCCCTGAAATCCATTCCCATGTCAAAAAAATGGAGCAAATAAGAAATAAAAAGGAGCACATTTCAATGAAGAAACACACTGCCATGTAAAGATCCAAGACAAAATGTCAATAGAAGAAATAGTTTTCAACACAAATTGGATAGCAAGGACACTTAAGACCATATATGGAAAAAGAATTCAAAAAGAAAAACAGAAAGTCCACTTCAATCAACTTCATCCTGGTACAAAGAAAAAGTCTCTAGCAAAAGCGTGGCAATATGATATAATGGTAAACTAGGATTTGAAAACTTCATTGCATGATTTTCATTTCAGTACACTTTGCAATGTCACCATTATAATTATAAATAGAAGTTGTATTATACATGATGAATGTATAGTATATATGAATAGACGTTTAGACAATAAGAAATGTAACATAACTCAAATCAATCCACAAATGTTATATTTTCCAGCTATGCCGCATAATACCTGGTTTCCCAAATCCCCCTTCATCCCTATAGAATGACTCCAGCACAAAATAACAACCCAAATTAAGCACTCAGGTGTCAAGACTATGTCTTGGAAATCCAAAAATATCCAAACAAACATAGATAGTTTTGAACATTTCATTGTTAAACCATCATACAGATAGCATCATTTATCTCTCTGCATTTTCATTTCATATTGTGCTGAAATTATCCAGTGCCACAGAGCATAAGTTCCAGTCTCAGGAAATCATAAACCATGCTAAAATATTTAGAGGTCTCATAATAAACACACAATCAACCAAACAGCTCAAAAAAAAAAAAACACTTTTTTGTCAGTAATAACCTCAGACAAGGTCTATACTATGCTGAAATGCATATAAACAACCTATACAATTCATGATTTTCATTTAGAAAGTTAGTGTGAAAGAATGCAGAAGTACTAACCAAGCACCCCTGGACCCCCATGGTCAGTATAGTATACAAATATATGATCATTGGGTCCACTGTTCACAACCTTCCCACTTCCACCTGTAAGAGCTGACTTATTTCCAAGTAAAGCAGCAAAAAAGTTGTCTACAGTGACATCTTCACCAGTGTAATCCTGCCATAAAAAAACAAGTCCATATTGGTATTACTGTATTAGGATACTATAAACTTGAAATAGCAACAGGATATAGGATGCTTTGTTTCCGGTTTCCTATTGCATTTCATGTTTTCGGAAATAATTGCAAATTGTACGAAAACAATGTTACAATTTTGTAATTATTTTTGAAAACAGGAAATGAAAACTGGTAGCTGGAAACAAAGCAAACAGGCAAGATAACTTACCTTTGGAACTCCTTCATAAACATCACCTCCATCTGGTTTGTTAATGATGACTCCAGGCCTTGGGTTCTCTTCATTGGAAGCAATGTCATCATACATAAAAACTACAATGTTTTCTTCTTTCAGTCCACCTTTCCTCAGTATTTGATAGGCGTGACAAACATCAGCCTGATAAATTCAACAAGAAACCAACATGAATTACTTAAATACGAATATACTAACTATATTATCAGCAATACAGGGAGGATCTTCTCTCATACCCCTGCATACAGGCAGGGGTGACTGCCCCCTAAAAAAATGTTTGTTTAATTAAGTTTCTAAAAAATATTTGCCCCTTAACTTGAAATACTCTTTTTTATCAAAAATTAAATATAGTCCCTTCAATTAAAAAAAGTCAATAAAATGTTAGAGCTCACTTCTTAGAGCCTGTTTGGTTTAAATTTATTTGGACAAAAACGGTGAAATTAGGCTTCTCAATGCACTTTTCTTGCTAGCTCAATTTTGGAGCTTTCTTCAAACTCCCTCAAACGCAGCAGAGGCTTACAAGTTTAACCCAAAGTTCAATAGTCCTCCTGGAGCATCTTTAGTGAGGGGTCGTTCCTTAAGAATAAAAAGTTTCAAAACTTTAGCCATTACACCAACTTCAATGATTGTTCTTAAGGTGGTTCTTAAGCATAAAAACTGGTTCTTAAACCTTTACTAAAGATAGATGACATGGCAGTCAGGTTATAAAATGGTTCTTTTATAAGAATCGTTTTTGTCAAACAATTTTTTTTTTATTAATAGAAAGAAAAAGTGAGTAAATAATACTTGTGAGACCCATCTAAGAACTTAAAATAAGTTCTTCCATTAGAATGAAATGAAGATTGGGTTCTTATATCATATATAATATTTTTGAACCCACAAAATAATAAATAAGAATCAAAATATGGTTGTATCGTTATTCCGATGTTTTTATTCGTCAGTTGTACTTTACGCATTACATGACAACTTGTTCCTTTCTTGTCGTGTGCCACTTTATTCCTTACTTGTCTCTTTCTCTTCTACTTTCAAGTCATCAAAAGAGAGGAGAACAACACTTTGAGTGGAGATAATTTCTTGTTATTTCATTTAATACTATGTTTAATCAATTGTGTTAAAACATTTCTAAATTTTAATATATTTTTTTGACAAATTCTAAATTTTAATATATTGCATAGTAAAATATTTTTTTGGGTTTCATGCTGTCTTTTAAAAATTTTACAATTGACAAGGCATCCACGGTAAATCAATATTGATATGCATTTTATCTTATATAATACTACTTCCGGTCTATAATATATGAAATAAATGAATCTTTTTTTTCTCTTCAAAATATAAGAAACATACATCAATTTTCAATATATTAAATATTAATTTTCAATATTATCTTTATTAATTATTGTCATTAATTATAAGACATCAGAATATTAATTAAAATTACAAGAGGTGTTTTTGAAAATTTATATGACTATTAATTATAATTAATTTATTCCAATACATTTAGTTGATACATGTATTTTTGGGTTTTATTTCAACCGAAAGCAGTATAACTACTTATTTCTTATCTGATTGATACAACAAGGCACGTTCAATCATGTTGTCACTACCACAAAAAAGAGTACTTTGAAATATCATTGTAATAAATTTAATATGTACTATTTTATATATAAGAAAAGTCTCCTGCAAAAAAAAAAAAATTCTAGAGCCGCCTCTCTCTCAACCTTCCTTCCACTCCTTTTTTCCTTCTTCCTCATCCGGTGGATGAGGGTGATTTTGGGTCATCTTTTGGCCTGGAATTACCCATCTATATCATTTTTTTTCTCATTTTATCTAAATAAGTGGTTATTCCATATAGATCTGGTTTTTCTTGTGTTTTTCCGTATTTTCAAGACTTGAGCGTCAACGTTACAGATCCGGATGCATGGGTATTCCGGTCATTTTGATTTTGTCATATTTGTAGCCATTTTGACGTGTTATGCTATTAACCTGGGTGCTGTGAGTTTGTTCACAGATTCATCCTTTTTGGTTTTTAGCAATGTTGAATTTGTGTTGTTTTCAATGTATTTTACCAATTTGAATGAATGAATATCCTTTTTATATAAAAAAAAAAAAGTACTATTTTATATGTTATCAGCAAACCATATTTTATTGTATGAATTTTAAAGTAGTTACTAAAAAAGTAAATATAATAATGAGATGATTTACTATTAATTAATAGGAGAAGGCTAACCAGTTTCACATTGGTTAATGAATAAATTTTTTTTTAGAAAAAAGTTGTATATTCAAAATTTTGATAAGTGTTATTTTTATGTTTTAAATTAAAACTTTACTTTTATTAGTTTTATTAACCAATGTCGGTACTAGTTAGTAAGACCTTAATTAATAATAAAAATTTTCTTTTACAGTATCGAAATTAAATAAAAAACATTGAATATAAATTCATAGTTTAAAATCATCAAAGATTATATGTATATCTAGATTCCAGAGACATAGAATAATTAAGAATTTAAGATATGAATTGTACCTGATGCCTGTAATTCCCATAGCCACTGGAACCAGCAAGTAAAATTGCCCACCTCGTCCCAGGAACGTTATCATCATGCAAGAACCTCGAGGCTTCGTAAGAGGGCAACCGGAGAACATCACCGGCAAGGTCGCGGCTGCCGGAGACGAGGGAGAGGAGGGTGGCGATGAGAAAGATGAGGGCATAAATTGGTGATGAGAAAGAGTCCATTGCTAAGAGTGAAGAGTGAAGAGTGAAGAGTGGAAGATAGAGTATGATGGAATGCAATACAAGGAAGCTAAGGGTGACGAGATTAAATAATAAGTGGAGGTGAAGTAGCGTACGCGCAATGAATTGGATTATTTCGTATTATTTGGTTACATACATGCATTGGCGAAATTTCTTTGTGGGTCCAAGTTGTCTCTTTCAAATGAGGACAGGTGCCCCGTCACTATTTCATCAAGTTGTATGTGTTGTACCTAGAGATTCTAAGGTGAGAGATTCTTGGGCGAGAGATTCCTAGTCATGCTTCCATCATTTATCTCAAATAAGATAAATCTTTTTTTTTTTTATTAAGGAAATATCAAAATAAGATAAATCTTTTACTTCCAATCAATATCTTTTAATTATTTTTTAAAAATTTACCATATTCAATGATTGGAAATAATAGAGATTACTTCCAATCATTGAATATGGTAAATTTTTAAAAAATAATTAAAAGATATTAAAAAAAAAGTATTTTAAAATAAGCACAGAAAAAGTATTATAAAATTGATTTAGCTGATATTCAGTGTTAGTATAGAAATTTTTTACTCTGTAAATTATATATAGGATAATTTGTAATAGATTCATAATGTAAAAAATTGTACATTAATAATATATCAAAATTAAACTTTTAGCCTTTGTTTGGTGTAAAAGAATATGAAAAGAGAGAAAAGGAGGAGAATATTGTATTTTCTCATGTTTTGTAGCAGAGAGAAATAAAAAAGAGATGATAAAAATAGTGGGAACCACTTAATTTTTTTTCTCCTCATGGATGGGAAGAAAACTGGATGAGAAGAGGGATTACTCTATAAAATGGCTTACCTACCCTTCACCAAGTGTATCTTTTTGAAGTGAAATGAACCCAAAACTAATAAGCCACGTACATGCGCACACCAGCAAAGTTAGTTGATTCAATTTTGAAGTTTGAATATTAAAGTCTGAACAGTTGTTATTTCTTTTTTTGGTACTATAATAGTTGTTATTTTCTACAACAACTGTTAAAGTTTTTCTATTTAATTTTTTGATAAAACCCTAGAAAAATATAAAATACAAAATATAGTGAATTTTATTAATAAAATTAAACTTGCATAAAAAATTAATAAAATTAAACTACTGCCTCCACCATATCTATAGCTATCGTATAGTGGCTTTTATTATTTAATTACATTTAATAATAATTATTTTATATTATTTAATATCATATCCTTTATTAATATTATAAAAAATATAAGATATAATAAATTTTAAACAAAAAAATATAATAAAAATATAATAGGGTTATAATTGTCTATTAAAAAAATTCAATTTTTCTTTTTCATCTACTTCTCTCATATTTCTCTTATACCAAACAACTCATAAAATCCACTCTTTTTCTTACCTCTTTCTCTCTCTCACCTTCTTCTCTCTCACCATCTTCTCTCTCTATTTTCTCTTATACACCAAACAAAGCATTAAGGTTAACAATGATTATAAAGTAGCAATAGTATATAAGTTTAGATACAATGTTATTGCCAAAATACTAAAATATTATTAAATAAATAAATAAATAAATAAAAGAATCAATCATCTATAAGATTGGAGTAGATTGAAAACCTTATTTCTCAATCCACTCCAGTCACATTTTTTTAGTCACTCGATTTTTAATTGATCGATTTCCCACCTGTGAAATGGTTTTTTATTTGAGCTTACAGGAAACTTATTTGAGCTATGAGAGTAATTTATGAAAATGAACTCATGCAGATAATTTATGAAAATCGTTTATGATATTCTTATAGGCTCTTTTTATCTTATTTCAATAAGATTGTTAGAGAAGCTTATGAAAATACATTATTTTTAGCTTATTTGAAAAAAAATTATTAAATGAACACTTAATTGAGTAGTTTGCCTAAATGCACTTTAAGAGAATCTCATATTTAGAACAGCCTCTAAAAATATCTATTAAAATACATTAATTAAGACAAAATAAATGATAACAATTTGTCAAAAAAAAATAAATGATACCAAAATAAATTTCTGGGTCCACAGTACCGACAAAATTATGGTAACTAACTTTCTAATTTATATATAAGCCGCAGTGCTTGCAGTTGAAGCCATCTAAATCATTGGAGTCCATGTTGTGTGGTCTGCTTCCTCATTGGCGTGGCCCGATAGATATTTTCTTTTTAGTTGAATCTTGTGCACTCATTTGATAGTGGATGTGGCCGGTGTGATTTTGGATTCGAATATTGACGGGTGATACTTATCAATCTAGGAAATTCTATCGTATAATGGGTTTATATGAAGAAATGTTAATAAAATTTGAAGGAATAGAAAAAATAATAGAAGAAATTAATAAAAATATTATTCAACTAATAGAAAATACCAATAAAATTACAAATTATACTTATAATAAAATATAAAAAGGATAAAGTGAAATAAATAATATAAGAGATACACTAAATAATATAAGTAAAGGAAAGGTAATAGATGAAAATGAAGATATTAAAAAAATTAGAAAAGTTCTTGAACAATTAGAAAATCTTTTAGAAGATGAAGAAAAGAATAAATGTATAACAATAAAGGAATTAGAAGAATTATTAAAATCAAAAGACTTAGAGAAAATAGTAGTAAAACAAGAAACAAGTTTAGAACCCTCAAAATTATCCTTACCAGTAACTTCATGGAGAGGATAAAAGATAAATATATGGAAACACTAAAGAAATCAAATGATCTAGAAGAAATTCAACAATTATTAGAACAGTTAAAAATAATTGAAGAAGAACATGACCAAATACAATGGACTAATGAAATAATATTATTAATAGCAACTGATGAAAAAATTAATAAACTAAATATGCTAGACGTAAAAAAATTTCTATTATTTAAAACAACGGGAAATGTACAAAGATTTTTACATAGCATCCAAAATGAAACTTGGTAACAACATGCACGACCAGTAGATAATAATCAAGATTTTGCCAAATAAGTCATGACCTTAATCTATCAAGAATTTATAGGATATAATATGTTTGAACAACAAGAAAAAACAAATATATTTTTACAAGAAAAAGCTAAAACTCATTTAAATAAAATGTAAATATGTGATATGTGTCGAATAGAAAGCTTTATTTGTGAATACCAAAAATATTATTATCAATTAAATGAATAAACAAAAGAAATACATGAGTATATTTTTATAGATAAATTACCATATCCCCTCAATTTTAAAATAAAGAAATTATAGGAATCTAGGCAAGATGAAACGACAAATACCTTAGGAGAAATTATTCAAATTCTATATCAAGAATTAAGGAAACAATGTTTAACTAGAGAAACAATAAGACAATTAAATAGAGGAAATAATGCAATCAATTGTGATATTCCATAAATGGAAAAACCTGGAAATTATGGCTGTGATAAGGCAACAAGAAAAAGAAAATATTATAAAAAAACCAAAATTAAAAAGAACGTATCCAAAAAAAAATGTATTATAAAAATAATAAAAAGAAATATTTTAGAAAAAGGAAATCAACACCAAGAAAATATTGTCCAAAAGAAAAAAAGAAGTGTATATGTTGGATATGTAATGTTGAAAGTCATTATGCAAATGAATGTCTTCAAAGAAAAGAAAAAGATTTCAAAGAAAAATCAAAATTAATAAAGCAAGTGTATCAAATATATAAACTTGAACCAATAGAAGAAGAATTAATTGATACTGAAGGAAGTATATATGAATATCTAGAGGATGAATTATCTTCAGAAGAAACAGAATCCGAATAATACTTATATAAAAATAATAATAGAAAAAAGTAATAGAGAAACTGAAGCTTATATAGATACTGGAGCAAGTATTTGTTTAGCCACAAAGCATTGTTTGATAAATGGGAAAAATTAGAAATTAGAAAAGCCAATAAAAATACAAATTGCAGAGGGATCCATACATCCACTGTTTTGGGTAGCAAAAAGAATTACTTTAATAATACAAGGAAAATTATTTATAGTACCTATAATATATCAACAAGATACAAGTTTAGATATGATTATAGGAAACAATTTCTTACGATTATATGCATCGTTTTATCAATACATAGCGTATATATCATTAAAAACACCATATATTTATCAAAAACAACATAGAGAAATAATCAATATCCCAATTATTCATTATTCTGAATGTATTTACTCTAAACAATCAGAGTTTAGCAAGCTGAGACGCGGTGAGTTAGTTAGATAAATATGTATAAAAATTCGTCATGTATTAATAAATTTAGAACCAAATAGAAGAATTCCAGCTCATATCGAAGAACTTTTGGATAAAGTATGTTAAAGCTGGATACTATTATGAATTCCATGCCATGGTTTCCCTCTGATCCTCTCTCATCTCGGTTTCCACGAGCTAGCAATGACAGCTCTGTTGCTCTCCGACGCCACCTCTACCGCTTCCTCCCTTCACCATCTTCGCTCCCTTCAATGCCTCCCTTCGCACTATCTTCGCTCCACACCATAACCCTTCCATGAACTCAAAGAACAACAACGAAGACAACCCCACACCCTTCATGCCCTTCATCAGGATCGTGCTCCGGTTCAGTGGTTCAAAGTTGTAGGTGGATTTGTCTGTGCATACTCAATTATCTTTGTCTTGTTTAGTAGTCATTCTTCATTTGCTCAGACTCATGTCAATCGTCTGCATCTTTGCTCTAGTTTTGTTTGCTAGTCATTCCGCACTTTAAAACTTGCTTTTCAAAATTATTTTGAGTAAACACTATTTAACCCCTTTTTAGTGTTGCTCATTGCCGTTTCAATTGGTATCAGAGCTTAGCCTCTGGGTTGAGCACCTTACAAGTGTAGAGGAAAAGATTCTGGAAGGCACTATGGCAAGTGAAGCAAGTTCCAGCAACATGTACACTCAAGGAACATTCTTAAGTAGACCTCCAATGTTATATTCTACATTAATGCTTCTCTCGAATTCGATTTCTAATTCTGATGTCCACTTTATTATTGCTTCTATTATATATTATATATTTGGTTCCTAAAATAGCTTTAGCTTGTGGTAGGTGGTTTCTGTCAATTTAACATGTGGCACCGAATGGAGATAAGTGTGTCCTTCTCCGATTGAAAAAATCAATTAGATTTGAAAACAATCGAAACTTACTGTCACAATATACAATATAGCAAATCTGTGAGAGGGAGAAAGGTACTGGGAAGCTTTCCTATGTTATGAAGATTACAAAGATAGAGAGAGATGGATTAAGAAAGGGTGCATAATAGAAGTAAATGTACAATAAATCTATGGCTAGTTTTTAGGGTAATTTGTTGTGAATAAAAATTTGTCTCTTAAGTAGTTTATCAACTTATATCTAAGTCTAGTTAGTTTGTTTTTATCATTCATCTTTTCAGTTTGATAAGAAGTAGCTCTACAAAAGCCTGAATTTCATATCAATAAAGCAACCATTCTTCCAAAATATTACTAGGTGTAACAGGGAGTTGGGATGGAGAAGAGCTGAAGAGTGGGGTGGAGTGAAAATAGTATGATATTTGGGCACTTTTAAAAAAAATTGAAAAAATGGTTGTAATTGGTAAAATCATAAGGTGCACCATACACCTTAAAATACTAGGGTGAATTGTAGAAGTCACCTATGTTAAAACCATAATTACCCACAAGGCAACAGTGATGGTAAGACGGGTCATCCCATTACAACTCGATGAAAATGGGGCGGAGTGGGTTGATTAGTTTTGAAAAATTGGGTTGAAACCCCTAACCTAGCTCATTTAGTGGCGGAATGGCCCTCCAAACACTAGACTTGTCAAAGTGAGCTAACCCGACTCATTCGAATTTAAAAACAAATATTATAAATTAGGAGAAATCAGGCATACCATGTTGAACACTGATGCATAGAGACTTGGATGGTATTCTATAGCTGATTGGTCATGTACAATCCTGCCTGGCTTTTTTTTTTTTGCTATGACCTACCACCCTTTTAGCCTAGGATGTATCGAGGTTTTGTATTACTATTATTGAACAAGTTCTCTAAATACAATTGCTGATGATATGGCATGATTTGAGGCTGAGCTGGCAAGTCTAGGCTTCCTTTGGATCTAGAAGTAAAAATTCTACATGATTAAATTCCATTATTTCTTGTTTTAACCATCATATTTTCTTTTCACCTTTTTCAAAGTCCTGATGTGTTACCTCATATTCCTGGCGCTGGTGCAAACCCGGGCAAAGGCAGGTCAACTTTTCCCCAGCCTGTCTTCCCCCTCCCCTACCGTTCCTCTCCTGGAGTTTGTAATTATAAATATGCACACACACACCATTCTATTCTAGAAGCCACTACCATCGAATTAGTGATCAATCAATGATAAAAAGCAATAATGTTGTTGTAATTTATTTGTTTCCTCTTTCTGCAAGTAAGCTGTTGCATTACTGAGTCTAATATCATTAGTTACTTAAGACCCGTTTACTTTGTTTTTGGTGTCCTATTTCATTAATAAAGTGTAAAAATGTTAAATTATTCATTTTATTTCATATTTTTTTAAGATTTACATATGTAACATAAAAAACAATGTAACATTTTTGCAATTATTGATGTAAACAAGAATCTGAAAATAAAGCGAACAAACCCTTAGTTACTCGAGCCCCGATCTGATTCTCTAGTAACTCAGATGTATTTTACGATTGTGATGTAGGATGCTATAAAGGACATCAAATAGTCACTAGACAGGACACACAACCCAGCATTTGCGAATGAAGACAGGTCCATATGGCTGGATTGGGAAACTGATGTCCGAGTAAAAATCAAATATTAATAACAAAAGCTAAAAGCGAACTAAGGAAAATGATATGCAGCATGTTCCCTGTAATGAACTCGGGTAGGATTATTTTGTTCCCTTTGACTCCCTACATAATTACATTTGTAGACGAACGTTTTTGCTAGCATCATTTATGAAGTTATGACGCACTAGTTTCTTAACAGGTGCGCGCCTGCAGGGGACAATTCACATTTTGTTTAACCTTTCCTAAACTTTTCATTGTACTTATCAGCAACAAAGAGAATGCATATTGAATTCACTAAGAAATGTTGGTCTATGGTATCGGTAACTATGAAGTGCATTTAATTCGAAGTTCCATATTATTATTTATTTTATTGGAAAAATTTCATTCAAGCCACTCTGTAATATCCTAACTTCTTCCAGGATACTACTAAGTAATAATATATAAACCTGATATAGCATAAGGAATAATAGTTGAACATAGAAAATTTTGAAACTAAGAGAAACATTTTTATAAGAGATTTTTGTAGAATTGAACATATAATTGAAATTAATTTAATACAAATAAGTATTTAGCCCCTAATCAACAATTCAATCTCGTATAAAAATTGACTCCTAGTAAGACTTCAACTTTGATCCGGCTGTGAAAACTAACGTATCTTGGGACACTATTGGGTGACTGTCAAGCAATCTCCGAAACTTGCTTATCAGTTTCCAATATGTACCTGTTATCTGAAACAAAGAGGAGCCTAGTGAGAAATAAATCTCAATGAGTTCCTGCTTCAAGCAAAGCATATGAGTAAACAATATATCTGCTTGATCGTCCTCGTTGAATTACACATACTTACTTATATGCACACATATCAGAATTAACCTCGCATAGTGGTAAAGTTTCTCATAGCCTACTTACCTCACTATTTTGCCAGGTGTGCACTCCGTGGACTAAAGTAGGCTAAAGTAGGACTACCCAAACTTTATACCACTACAGAATTATTCTCTTATAACTCGCCTTTTCATCACCAGCTCTTTCTACTGGGTCCTTACTTGGATTGAGTTATTTACTGAATATGAATCTAAGCATAGGCATTTTAAGTATAAAAACCTTTACTATGTACCTCAAGTGTGTGCGAAAATAAGGCACGCGTAGTTTAAACTGGTCGTTATGGCAATCAGAGCTCTATGACAACAATTAGGAGTCCCTTAATTGCTAGTACCATATCCTAGCCTCCAACAAAATGAAGGACTTACAAAAACATCTCACCCACAAGAATATTGTGGCCTTAAATAATGGCTAGAATAGTTTAAGTTTCACTAAACATAGACCATTTTAAGTTTTTAATGCCATGCTATGATTCATTTTCTCATACTCTTCTCTAATGGAAGTCAAATGCATTAAATCTTCATCAACAATACCAAGACGATGACTTCATTAAACATGCACAAAAATGCAAAGAGTGAAGACATAGCACAAATGGAAATGTCACACCTTCATATTGCAATTCATACCAACCAAATCACCATGCAACAACCGCTAAGTTAGATCATACAACCACAAAGTCCACCATACCAATTGCACATATACATATTATTATGGTTGGATAGAATTAAAACACATAGGAATCTATTCCACACAATTCAAGTACCCATATGCTCACAGTTATGTAAACAGAATTTGCAGCAACTTGGAACTGGGTTTTCTCCACAAAAACTTCATCAAAATTAGAACTTCCAGAGCGTAAATTGTAAAAAAAAAAGAAGAAGTCTATTTTCTATTAAAACAGGATTTAACTCAATCCAATATTTGTACAATTTATGACAATTTAAATACTACAACAGTATCAGTCCAGAGTTTCCAGTACGAACAACAACTTGTATGTCATTTTTCTCCTTCGCTACTTAATGAAATTGAATCATTCCAAAGCCCACTTCGAAGGAAAATGAGTCTAGTTTTTAATGGTACAAAAACCACTTTGAAACAAGCCCTGCAGAGGAAGTTATGGATGAAATACTAACAGGGGTGCATACGGGTTTGAAAGATTTTTACAGCCCCTTATCAATTTTTTATCAAAATCAACCTCTAATCAACATGCAATCAAAACCCAATTGTTAAAAATCATATATCAGTTCAAAACAAGCATTCTACAGATGTAATTTAAACATTTAACAAGTAATTGAGATTTATGGTTACCCAATGTTACAAACAACAAGAACTCACATGATTGTAGCTAGAAAATGAAGACTTGGTGGTTATGGAAGCAAAGTTGTAAATGTTGCTCTCCCTAGGGTTCCTCCCTAATCTGATTCTATTTCCCCTTTTTGGTCTTCAAATGCAGCTGCTCCTAGCTCTCAAGGAAAGGAAAATGGTGTTAGGTCTCATGGTAGTTATGGAAGGAATGGAGAAAAGAGAGTGGTGGGGTGATGGTGTGTGTGTGTTGGCTGAAATTTTTGAGGGGAGAAGAGAGGAAGGAGAAGAGTTGTTTCTGTTGAGGGAGGAATGGAAATGAGCTACACAGCCCCCCACGCCCTAAACTGGTCGAAATTAAGAAGGAGAAGAGAGAGAATTGGTCAGCCAATGGTTGCTTGATTTACTTGAAAGGTATTGGTCAACTAGTGGATTTAAGGATAGAGGTGGATAAGTTGGTTTAAAATAAGTGGGAGTGTGTACAAAAAAAAAATTCCATTCCACTTCAATTCACATATAATTAACTTCATTAAAACAATCAACCACACAATTGCACATTTATGAAATATAAAAGGATCGAAATACACCCATGGTAGAATTATAATGAAAAGACTAAAATACCCTTGGGAAAGGGTATTACATTTCTATCCTCTTTAAAGAAATTCTGTCCTCAAAATTTAGACAACTCAAATACCCATACAAGAATCTAAACATAGAATCATAATGCAAATCTCATAAATCATAATGCAAATCTCATAAATCACACTAAACACCGGTTGTTGTCTCAACAGCCTTCTCACATCATGACAATTAAAAGCATGCAAGTGAGAATTAAGACACAAAACAACTTCAGTTTGGATCCACATAGGTATATATATACATTTAAAGCGTACAATAAAGCAAATTCGTCCTATGGTACAAGTAAGATTGCTGATGCTTAAGAGTTGCATTTAGGTTCCTAGATGGTTTCCTACAAGATCCTTCGTCTAATAGCTACTACGCTTTCGCTGCGTACTCTAATCAATAAGGTTTTGTTTGTAAGTTTGAATCTATATCGATGAACTGGTCATAATCATTAACTACTTAGTTATTACTGATACTTGGTTCGCTAGGGTCCAATTATCATACATGACAGATATTCCAATCAATGGCAAGCTAACAGAAACTTTATGACAACAATAATAATAAGAGTATAACACACAATCTTATTCAAATAGTAGTAGTACTCATTATACCAATAATATGATGATATGTTATCAGCAAACCATATTTTATTGTATGAATTTTAAAGTAGTTGCTAAAAAATAAATATAATAATATGATGATTTACTATTAAAAATTAATAGGAGAAGGCTAACCAGTTTCGCATTGGTTAATGAATAAATTTTTTTTAAAACAAAGTTGTATATTCAAAATTTTGATAAGTATTATTTTTAGATTTTAAATTAAAACTTTACTTTTATTAGATTTATTAACCAATGTTGGCACTAGTTAGTAAGACCTTAATTAATAATAAAAAAATTCTTTTACAGTATCGTAATTAAATAAAAAACATTGAACATAAACTCATAGTTTAAAATCATCAAAGATTATATGTATACCTAGATTCTAGAGACATAAAATAATTAAGAACCTCGAGGCTTCGTAAGAGGGCAACCAGAGAACATGATCTCCGGCGAGGTCGCGGCTACCGGAGACGAGGGTGGCGATGAGAAAGATGAGGGCATAAATTGGTGATGAGAAAGAGTCCATTGCTAAGAGTGAAGAGTGAAGAGTGAAGAGTGGAAGATAGAGTAAGATGGAATACAATACAAGGAAGCTAAGGGTGACGAGATTAAATAAGTGGAGGTGAAGTAGCGTATGCGCAATGAATTGGATTGTTTCGTATTATTTGGTTACATACATGCATTGGCGAAATTTCTTTGTGGGTCCAAATTGTTTCTTTCACATGACGACAGGTGCCCATCACTAATTCATCAAGTTGTATGTGTTGTACGTCGAGATTCTAAGGTGAGAGATTCTCGGGCGAGAGATTCCTAGTCATTCTTCCGTCATTTATCTCAAATAAGATAAATCTATTTTTATTATTTTTTTGGGAAGAAAATAAAATAAATCTTTTACTTCCAATCAATATCTTTTAATTATAAGCACAAAAAAAGTATTATAAAATTGATTTAGCTGATATTCAGTGTCAGTATAGAAATTTTTTACACTATTAATTAATTATAAATTATTACATCATCAAAAAAAGGTTTGACTCATCATAATTATCTTTAAAATTATATATATGATAATTTGTGATCGATTGATAATATAAAAAACTATATATTAATAATATATCAAAATTAAACTTTTAGCCTTTGTTTGGTGTAGGAGAATATGAGAAGGGACAAAACAAGGAAATTATTACATTTTCTCATGTTTTGTAGTAGAGAGAAATAATGAAGAGATGATTAAAAATAGTGGACCCATCTAATTTTTTTTTCTCCTCATGGATGGGAAGAAAACTGGATGAGAAAAGGGATTGCTCTATAAAATAACTTACCTACCCTTCGCCAAGTGTATCTTTTTGCAGTGAAATGAAACCAAAGCTAATAAGCCCACGTATACATGCTCACACAAGCAAAGTTAATTAATTCAACTTTGAAGTTTGAATATTAAAGTCTGAACAGTTGTTATTTCTTTTTTTTGGTACTATAATAGTTGTTATTTTCTATAACTACTGTTAAAGTTTTTTCTATTTCATTTTTTGATAAAACCCTAGAAAAATATAAAATACAAAATATAGTGACTTTTATTAATAAAATTAAACTTGCATAAAAAAATTAATAAAATTAAACTACTGCCTCCACCATATCTAAAGCTATCGTATAGTGGCTTTTATTATTTAATTACATCTAATAATAATTATTTTTTATATTATTTAATATCATATCCTTTATTAATATTATAAAAAATATAAGATATAATAAATTTTAAACAAAAAGTATAATAAAAATATAATAGGGTCATAATTGTCTGTTAAAAAATTCAATTTTTCTTTCTCATCTACTTCTCTCATATTTCTCTTATACCAAAAAACTCATAAAATCCACTCTTTTTCAGTTTTTCTTACCTCTTTCTCTCTCTCACCATCTTCTCTCTCTATTTTCTCTCATACACCAAACAAAGCATTAAGGTTAACGATGATTATAAAGTAGCAATAGTATATAAGTTTAGGTACAATGTTATTGCCAAAATACTAAAATATTAATAAAATAAATAAAAGAATCAATCATCAATAAGATTGGAGTAGATTGAAAACGTTATTTCTCAATCCACTCCAGTCCTGACATATTTTTTTAGTAACTCGATTTTTAATTGATCGATTGCCTACCTGTGAAATGGTTTTTTATTTGAGCTTACAGGAAACTTATTTTAGCTTATGAGAATAATTTATGAAAATAAACACTTATGCAAATAATTTATGAAAATCGTTTATGATATTCCTATAGGCTCTCTTTATCTTATTATATAAGATTGTCAGAGAAGTTTATGAAAATACATTATTTTTAGCTTATTTGAAAAAAATTATTAAATGAACACTTAATTAAGTAGTTTGCCTAAATGCACTTTAAGAGAATCTCATATTTAGAACAGCCTCTAAAAATCTCTATTAAAATACATTAGTTAAGACAAAATAAATTATAACAATTTGTCAAAAAAAAAAATGATAACAAAATAAATTTCTGGATCCACAATACCGACACAATTATTGTAACTAACTTTCTGATTTATATGAGCCGCAATGCTTGCAGTTGAAGCCATCTAAATCATTGGAGTCCATGTTGTGTGGTCTGCTTCCTCATTGGCGTGGCCCGATAGATATTTTCTTTTTAGTTGAATCTTGTGCACTCATTTGATAGTGAATGTGGCCGGTGTGATTTTGGATTCGAATATTGACGAGTGTTACTTATTACTCCCACCAACCCATATTATAAGAAATACTTTCTTTGATCCTATATATAAGAGGAAAAACCCTAAAACACACAGACCAAGAAAATACATTGAAATAAGTTATTTGTAATTAATATTCATATAAATTTATAAATTTAACCCTTCAATAATTAATGAACAAACCTACTTGTATTGAAAGTTGTACTGTCTCGTAAATATAAACCCTATTATAAATAAGGGTAAAATTGGAAATGAACATTTAATATTTGTCAAAATACATGCATGTCTCTTATATTTTGAACCAAAAAAAAGCCATTTACCTCTTATAATAAGGACCGGAGGTAGTAAGAAATAAAATCCTAAAACACACATATATATTAGAATGAGTTAATTATAATTAATATACATATAAATTTCCAAAAACATCATTCTAATTTTATTTAATATTCTGATGGTCTATAATTAATGACAGTAATTAATAAGGACAATATTGAAAATTAACATTTAATATATGTAAAAGTTGATACATGTTTTTTATATTTTAGACAAAAAAAATGACCTATTTATTTTTTATATTATGGATCGGAAGGAGTAATTATTATCTGCAGCAATTGTTGTTATACATTTTCATGGAAAAGTTGTACTATTTTTTTCCTTTATTTTAATTTTTTCAAATCAGAAAGCTGTAGCAAGAAAGCTAGGCCAAAGGATAGTCCAAGGGACAGCTGTGGCCATATCCGGCAAGGATATATAATAAAGATGAATGATTTTTGTATATCAAAATGGGATATTATTTGAGGTCTCCTTTGTTTTTTGTGTGTATTTTTTAGAAGTGTGTATATAAAAAAGGTAAAAAATAAGTGAGAGATAAAGATAAATATATACAATATCATATACGATGTTCAAAATTCATGTTCAAATATCATAACTCATAATATAAGTACAAAAGTCTGCTTCCCTGTAGACATGTTGGAGCTTAATGTCCCAATTCCCAATTTGAGCATCATTGAGAGGGCGTAAATGACGTGAACTGTCTCTGAATTATTTCAGGTTAGATTGTTAAATGTTTCATCAAATTTCTTTTTATTTAATCAAACAAATAAGTGTAAGTTTGAAGTGAGGCTTCATAATTTAAATGAATCAAACTCTAAGCTTACTATCGTGAATAGCTCATATATTTACGTATTATTTAGAGAGTAATAATTACATTTAGTTAGAGAATTATAATTTTATTTATATAATAAAGCTATATCTATACCTATATCTATATCTATATCTATATCTATATTATAATACATTTGCGAATAAACTCAAAGTGGAAACTTCCACATATCAATCTCTGGAGCCTTCACTCATCAAACGTAAATACATCAGAAGCATTCCCTCTATTTTTTGCTTATGTGTCGTGTTGTGGTTGATTTGAAGTAATTATAATAATGGTCATAATTTGATCAGATTTACGGTATGATCAATTTATTGATAATTGATATAATTATATAAGTAATATTTAGCCAATTAAAATCAACTCAAAATTTAGATCAAATTAAATTATATTAAAAATATCAGTCAATCATTTTTTGTCCATCATCAATTTTTTTTAAAAAAAAAATTGGCGATTATCAATTTTAATTATAATGTGTCAATAACTATAAGATATTCGCATCAAACAAGTATCATTATTGTAAGGTTGAATTCAAATGTTACTATTAAAGATAACCAATCAATCAGATACTAATAATTTAATAGGTAATCTATTATCTATTATCTATTATCTATTATATATACAAAGTAAAATGTGTTCCAAGAGAATTCTCTTCTCCGAACGATGACACCTCAGCAAGCTTATGTATCAACACGAGAGGGATTCAAGGAATAAATATTAATGCACGTTAAAATCATAATCTGACTTTGATTGATACCTTCAATGTTTCCAATTTTTTGGCAAGGATTCTTGAATGAATTAATAGAAAACAAAATTTCAATCGAAAGCAAATCAGTTATAAATGAAAAGAATTTCAATGCATTAAAACATAAATAATTCAAATCCAAATCAATTCACATCAAAGTTACGAAATATATAGATGCAAATAAAAGCCGATACCCAATAATACATCTCAAACCACAATTAATTAATTTTCAAAAATACATATGTTATGCGAATTTAAATATTGGGTTACAAAATCAAATATGAATGTTTAAAGGTAATAAAAGGAAATCATTGCTTTAATGGCATTTATGGAGGGTTCCTATACAAACATTTACGTTTAGCCTCAATGAGAGAGGTTCAAGGAACAACATTTACATTCACTTTGGAATAGCAATCAGGAAGATATAATCAAATTTGATGGCAATTCAAATTTGAAAAGTATAATCAAAATAGAAATGTTATATGAGACATTGTTGTGATGGTGGGATACTCCTCGAAGTAGATCGGAAAAAAAAAAAAAGACATTGTTGTTAATTCAATTAGGTCAATAATCATTAATAATCTTTCTGATTTCCTTACATTTAATTAGGATTAACATTTGATGACAATTCTAATTTGAAAAAAGCTGCACATTGCATTCATTATAAATGATTAGTACTAATAGGGGGATTCTATTGACCTAATTTCATATTTCATATTCTATAACGATGTTTTTAAGCTACTGTTATTTGTTCGCAAGATTCTATATTTGTTGTCGTGGTCACGGTGAAGCTTAATGTTGAGGATAATATGTGGTGGTACTTGCTTGTGTTTGCAACAACAAAGTCCATTCAAAATCTTTGTTGGTTGGTTTGTTTAGTACTTGACATAAAATGTGAAATCACTTTTGTAATGCTCAATTTTTGATTGATTTTGACAATTTCGATATGGCTTAATGGTTAAGAGTTTTGTTTTTTCATTTTCACTTCTCTCATTCATCTTTTTTCCAGATGATCCTTCTTCGTCTTCTAGGTACTTATCCTCTCACGCACAACTCTACTTCTTCTCCTACCTGTACATCTTCTGTCCATTCTTTTTCTTTGCCCAACTCAATTGAACCACTCTCAATTGAATTTTGATTTTGATATTAATTTATTATTTGTTTTTAACAGGTCCTTTAAGAGCAGGAACGTTGTGTTGACAAGCTTCATCTGCAACTACCATGACATTAGTAGTGACACACATTGAGGAATTTGTGCCTCATCCCCACTTCTAACACTTTATGGTATAATTTTTTCTAATTATTTTTATTTATATTATCATTTCCACTGAATCCGTTAATTTTAGCTCCATTAATTTCTTGGGTTTGTTTCTTCTCAATACTATGTATTGGTGCAACCATGAATTTAATTGCAACAATGTCCAAGACAATGCTTTAAAATCTTCAAGTGCTGAAAATGAAACGGAATGAAGAATATTGTTCCGAGATTTGATTTTCCCTCATTTTATTTCAATCTTTTGTTGTTTTATGATTTTTTGTGGCATTTGATTTTTGTTTTTTGCCCCACCTGAATGTAACTTTTTAGTGCAATGCATTATATAATTTGTTTGTAATATTCTTCATTCGTCTAATAAATATCAATATGTACTTTATTTTAGTCTATGAAAAGATATATTTGCTTTCCCTTCATAGGAATCAATCTGTATAAATTAGTTTATTAGTTTATTGATATTCTATCTCGGTTTATGCAACCACTCGAGGATTTTCTTTAATAATTTCACTCACCAACCCTTCATATTTCATGTTAGAGGTTAACACTAATTTATTTGATGCTCATTGTTTTAGTGATTTTAATATTAATATAATACTTTCTTATTTATTTTTATCTTATCATGTAATTATTTTACTGAATATTTTTTTTGAATCAATTGAAGATTTTCATACATCTACGTAAATCTAATTTTACCTAATTAAACTAAATTTAATTATATGATCAAAAAAAAATTATATGATAAAAAAAAAATCACATTCATATGATTGTCATTTTTATCTTATTTTAAAGATACCAAATCTTAATAACTTTTGGCAAATCAATATTAGTTTCTTATTCATTATCTTCTCACCTAATTAATTTACAGAAGATATTTTATTTAAGCAAATGTGAAATTTCTTTTATACATTGATATATATATATATATATATATATATATATATATATATATATATATATATTAAACAATATAAAAATCATAGACACGAAGAACTCACAGGGATGAATCATTTTTTTATTGGTGAGCCACATGGATGAATATTTTTTTTATTGTACATCGGGATGAATATTTTACTTGAAAGCAATAAAGATATTTAAAACTTATGAGGAAATTTTCCTTCAAACACGTGGACGAATCTATAATATATACAAACCGGAATAATAGATGATTCTACATTGAGCAACTGATTACACGTGGCAGTCAATCATAGAGTCTCACATGAAATAGTACATGTGTCGCTCTCACGGTGAATAGAATTGCGGCTCATTAATTGCCTGGTTCATTGCTCATATTTTGATTATGATACTTATTACCTCTATCAACATTACTTTGATTTTTTTTTATCAAATCAACAATTAATCAAATCTGATTTCCCAATTCAAATTTCGACAACTATACAATATATTTGAATCGAATCACAAGAATCAAATCTTTTTTTGATCAAGACACAAGAATCAAATCTGATTTCCCCATCCAAATTTCGACTACTATAAATATATTTGAATCAAATTATATTCGATTTTCAATCTCTGATTTTCGTAATAATTAATTAACGTATTTAAATACATACATAATGTATAAGTGTCTTTAAATTCAATTCAATAAAAAAAATTAATAATTTGATAAAAAAAAACAAATTAAAATAACTCAAATTTTCAAATCAGAAATCAGTATCCGATTTTGAGACAAAACAAATACCAAAGAGGCATACCAAAGAGAAAAGGATAAATTTGATTAAAAAAAACATAATGCAAAATCTCTACATAAATTAATCAAAATATTAGATATTTAGGTTATAAAATAAGAAACAACTTTCAAATATTAGCTCGATCAGCTCGATATTTATATAATTGCCCTGCAAACCAACATATACAAATCAACTTCTAATTATAATAAAATCAGGTTTCTTATTCTGATTAATGACTAATGGACCTACATGTTTTAAAATCAAAAAAAAAAAAAAACTACGTTTAAGCATGGAATAATGACAAAGATAAATACCCAAATAATTGTAATTGCAATGCTATTCATATCATTCAATAGGCCACCTAAATTTCGGAATAAATTAATCAAAAAATGAATTCTTTAGTTTATAAAATCAATATCCTAACTATGCTAATTAATAAAAACACAAATCATGGAAATCTTGCTAATATAAGCTCGATAGTAGTGACCCTGCAAAACAGCATATACAAATCAACTTCCAATAATTATAATAAAATCAGATTTCGAAAATTGATTAATGACTAATGAGGACTAAAATTTTGGAATAAAGGAATCAAATTTCGAAATCTACTGATCATATAGTCTTCAACCCAATGATTCAAATAAAGAGGAATCTTATTTATTTGTAGAAATTTAATTTTGATTAAACACTACAAATAAATTCAAAGTATTTCTCAATAAGAACAGACAAGTCAACATCATCAAATATATGCCGAAATGATTCTAAAATTCGAAATTTAGTATATGAACCTTTGTTTTTTTTTTTTTCCTGATGTGTTGGGGATTCTTAGAGCACAGGGACCTAAGAGGGAAATAGTGAGAGATGGAATAAAGATGGGTTTGTATTGTGTCGACATTGATAATGTAAGTTTTTTTTATTCATATGCTTTAATTTGCGTCCTAATTTGAATTTATTAGGTACCATTTCAAATGCAATTTTTTTGGAGAATATGTTGACGAACTCAACTCTTTCTTATCGTCCGGTGATAAGAACAATGCTGCGGTTGCAATTATGTTGGCCAAGGTGAAGATGTTCAAAGGTATTTATTTAATGAATTCAATAATAAATTATTCGGTATTATGTTAGAGACTAATCAATTTGTTCATTTTAGACAAGCCTGTTTTACAGAGTTCAATCAAGTCCACCAATATCATTTTCAACCATGATTCTCCACAAAGAGTGCATTTGGTTCCTAGAATGAATTTGGTGCCATCTGACCCTAGACTACCGTTTAAATTCCAAAGGCGTCAATTTCTCATTGGCGTTATGTTTTGCAATGACAATTAATAAAAGTTAAGGACAGACCCTTTCTCACGTTGGTATCTATCTTCTAAGGCCAGTATTTATTCATGGACAATTATATGTTGCAGAATCTAGAGTCAAGTCAAGAAAGGGCCTAAAGATTTTGATAATGGATAATCGTGAACATGGTACTAATGTGGTGACAATGTGTACATATCCAAGCCAGCACTATTAAGGTGATTTTCATTACATGATATTTAGTGTATTTTCTTTGTTTAATAGCCAATTAAAAATAATATATATTTTTTCTATTTTACATTAAACAGAAACTATTGAGGAAGTTTAGTAATTGCAGACTAAGACTATTGTATATCGTCAACTTCAACATTTTGCAAAGGTACCTTATTGCATTATTTTGATCAGAATTTATAAAATTATATATAATATAATACCATGTATTCATTCTAACCAATGTACCTCACTATCCAGGTATCACTACAATTAATTAATTGCAGGACAATGCTACAGGTTTCTAAAATATGTAGAGCTTCACTACCAACTCCACACAATATCATCAACTGTGTTGAAAGTGACGAAGGGTTACATTTTTTTGGGTATTTGTGACGAATAATAAAGAATTCATTAGGCTTTTTTTGGTTTTTATCTCAGACAATATTCAATATTTCTTCCATAACTATTGCATTTGCAAACTACTATTTGTTTGTCTTATATGTATGTATAGATAGATAAAGGGAACAGTTAAGATAATAGATATTACCTTTTTATTGTAATGAACAACGCTCCTATTTGCCAATGCTAGATAATAAGTGCGTTGTTACATACATTCCTCGTCTATAATGTCCTAATCATATTATGCTATTCCTCATCTCTTATAATAATTTATTGTTTATGTTATAAAATAAAATTTATTATAAATAGTCTTTTAATTTTTCTTAAGTGATATATATATAAATAATTTTATTTATAATTTATGATATATATATATATATATATATATATTAGAAAAATAAATATTGAAGATAATAATCTATATAATTTATCATAGATATTTGTATTCGCCCCGTGCATGGCACGGGTCAATACACTAGTATTTTACATAAAACCATCCAACAAATGGATTGCTATGATAAAATTATACTTTATTATTTTAGTACCTTTTTTTTCATAATTTTAGTAATTTTTTATTGGAAAAAAAAATACTAACTTAGTACTTTTTTAGTTCATTGTTATAATAATGTAGTATAAGTATATTTCTTTCTCAGTTATTATCTTCTTACCAAATGAATTTTTTTTGAAGGTTTTCTTTTAATTACGTGATAGAAAACCAAATTAAATTCATTCTTTTTTATCTTTCATAAAAAAATTAAATTTAAAAGCTAAATAATTTTAGACAAATAGTTATTCCTTTATTTCTTATTATCTTCTCACCCAACAAATTGTTCAAGTTCCGTTTCATCTAAACAAATTTATTTTTTCACTAATTAATTTACATTTAATTACATGACAAAAAAGTAATGTAAAAAAACTAATGTAAACTTATTATCCCTTCACCTAACTAAATTATTAAAGATTCTTTATATGATTAAATTTGAATTTTCTTTTATAAATTAATTTCTACCTCTTATTAAGTTAATATAGAAATAACAAAACATGAAGACAATAAACAGAGATAAATATTTTACGCAAAGGCGTGCAAGAGAAATAACACATAAAATATAGGAATGAAAAATTAAATAAAAACATGCATACATAAAAATTACTAAAAAGAAATATATTTTATTATAATTTAAGCACCTATTGTAATTCATTGTTTTAATAATTTCAACATTAATATAAATCTTTCTTATTTGTTATCTTAGTAATTAATTTATTATATTTATTATTATTATTATTATTATGTAAGTAAATTTGAATTTTATTTTACCAAATTAATTCAGATGTAATTACATGATACAAAATCAAATAAAATTCATATGTTCGTTTTTTCAATCTCTCTTTACAAATTCAAAATTTAAAATCTTAATAACTTTTAGGCAAATCATTATTCCTTATCAATTATCTTCTCACCTAATTATTTTTTTAAATATTTTTTAATTTTTTAATTTGAGCAAATTTTGATTTTTTTTTTTTACAAATTAATATCTATATAAATTTATCAATATAAAAATTATAGATAAAACATATCATTTTTTAGTTGACGGATAAAACATAAAAATTATAGATAAAACATAACACATGGGAATGAGTATTTACATGAAAATAATAAGGGAAATTTACAGCTAAGGGTAAAGTACATGCAATACATGATAATGAATATTTTACTTGAAATCGCATTCACATATGAATTGTTAAAAGAAATTTATACTTATATATAAAAAAAAATTTATACTATACTATAATTTTAGTACTTTTTTAATTTATTGTCATAAATAAAAATATGATAAACTAAAAGTAAAAATATACCACAAAGAACATTTTAAACCAATCATATTTCTATGTAATGAAATAATCTTAGAATTTAAATATATCAATATCTATTCTCCCATCTCAACCATAATCCATATTTATGTTTCCTCTGCTTTAGTTAATAAACAACGAGGTATTCAACTTATGTTAATAATAGACAACAATTATTAGTAACTTAAAAATTACTACGTTTTGTGGTCTATGGTTGAAATAAAACAATTATAATTTTATAGCTTTTGAAATATAATTTCAAATTACAAATAATCTAAAAAAGATCAAAAGTCAACATATATTCCGTGCATGACATGGGTAACTATACTAGTTACAAATATAAAATCATATATTTTTATTGAGAACGATCTGTTGACAACGGATGTCAATTTTTATACTTACACCAAATCTTAACCATTAATTTTAATTTAATCTAATGACTTAATTTTATCATAAAAAATAATTAAATATAACTTTTTTTACACTAGTTAAATGTAACTTTAATAAGGATAGAGAAAGTATGATGTATTTAATGGAAAGATACTAAGTATATTTTTCTTTGATACTATAGGATTTTTGATATTTAAAAATGGTATATGTTAAAAGTAATTAAAAGCTTACCTTGATTTTTAATTAAAGTTATAATATTTATTTAATAAATATCAATATACTTATAATAAACTATAATATTATGAAATAATAAATAAATTTATATTAATATATATTTTAAGAGAATTAAAGAAAAAAACAAATATCCATGAATTAAAATATGAAATGTTCATGAATAAATATTTAATGTTTTACTTTTTTATTTTTATTTTTATTACTTTATATATTTAATTATCGATAATTAGTGTTTATTTAATTATTTGTATTTTAATTTATTTGTTAAACTAATTATAATTTAAAATTCGTATTAAAATATTTTTGTATCTATTAGTCAAGGATATTAATAAATATATATGATAAATATTGGACTTTTAAATTTATAGGTAAAAAGTTAATTCTTTTTAACTGTTTACCTAAAAATATAAGGATATTAGTAAATACGTATTAAAATAATTATAATTCTTTGCTGTAAAAAAAATTTAATTCTTAAAAATATTGATTTATTAGCGAATTATTTTATTAGATAAAATACATCTCTTTTAATACATTTTCTTTTATAAAAATATGTATCTTACCTAATTAAATTTTTAGATAAAATAGATATATTTTTATAGATTTCATTTATAAAAAAAAATGCATCTTACCTAATTAAATTATTGGCCAAAAATTTAGTATTTATGAGAATTATATTTTTTAACTAAAAATGTTTTAGGTCAATATTTGTCATATATATTTTATTAATATATCAACATGTGGTTGCTCCGAGTGGTAACTGGCTCGGGTCCCTTAAGCAAGTGGTTAGGGATACAATCCATGGCTCTTGCGTATGAGAAAACCTCATTGGGAGAGGTCAACCTGGGAAACCAAAATACACACACACACACACTATATATATATATATAATATATATATATATATATATATATATATATATATATAATATTTGTTAATAATGTTTATCCTATATTATAATTATTTTATGAGTTTAATTTTTATGCACTATCAGTGTAAATGATTTTACACAGGTATTCAATAATATTTTGATAAATCAGCATATTTGTTATTTCCCTCTCTTAGTTGTTAAAATAAAAGCATATGTGTCAAGATGTTAATGGGATGTTAGCATAAAACTTTTTACATTGACAGTGCATAAGGCCTTAATCCTTTTAAAAAAAATACTACTATCCATTTTTTTATATGATACATTGACACTATACTAAAATAAGGATTAAAATAGTATGCACTGTTAGTGTAAAAAGTTTTACATTGACATCTGATGATATTTTGACACGTGTTTTTATTTTAATAACTAAGAGAGGAAAAAAAACAATGATACTGATTTGTTAAGATATTATTGAATGCATGTGTAAAAATCTTTTACACTGAGAGTACATAGAACCTAAACTCTTTTTTAAATAAAAATATAGAATATTTATAAAACAAATATTATAATTTTAGCAAAAAATCAAGATAAGCTTTTAATTACTTTTTCGCATATACCATTTTTAAATATAAAAAATTACTATTGTAAAAAAATATACTTAATATCTCTTTCCATTAAGTACATCTTATTTTATCTCTCTTTATTAAGTTACACTTCATTATTAGTGTTATTATTTGAACACACGGCGGGTGTCGGACAACGAAACACCTGGAAATTAAATTCTGCATGTGTGAAAGTTCACATGTCTGAAAATTTTGCACATTCCAGTAGCTCTAAAAACATATGACATGTCGTTTTACACTTCCAGAAATTAAATTCTGGATGTCTAAAATTTTACATGTTCGGAAATTAATTCCGGTAATTCTAAAAACATATGAATTGTCATTTTACACATCCGGATTTTAATTTCCGGAAAGTCTTTTTATATGTTCGGAATTTAATTTCCAGAAGAAATACGGTATCAGGATTTTGTGTTCAAAAATCATTTTTATTTAATTATTTTGTTCTGATAAGTTTAAGTCATTAGATTAAATTAAAATCAAGGGTTAGGATTTGGTGTAAGAGTAAAAATTGACATCTGATACGAACAGATCCTGTCTCTTTTTTTTTATTTTATTTAATATTTTGACATCATATTTTTTATTTTTATCTTCTAGTATAAATGTATATGTTAGGGGGATTGGGTAGCTCAACTGGTTTGAGCTGAGGGTTTAAGGAATTGCAGGAGTAGGAGGTCCAGGGTTCAAACCCTGACAAAGGAGGAAAAATTAACATAACAACTAGCTACTAACATTTGCCTATAAAAAGAATGTATATGTTAAGGGTGCGTTTGATACGTAATAAGGCATAGGACAGCATAGGACAAGTAGAACAGCACAATACAATCCCTTGAGTCACATGACATCTTTTTACCATGTACATCGTTTGGTAGATAATAGACAACACAAGTAAAATAATATTAATTTTACAATGATACCCTTTGTAATTTATATGTAAGTATTAGGCAATATATAATATATCTTATAATATATAGTATATATGATAATATATTATTACTATCATAATAATATTATATATATATATAATGAATATATATTATATATAACGTTTACGTCTTTTGAAAAAAATTATATAACGTTAACATCTATGGAGGGAGGGAGGGAGGGAGAGGTAAAGAGATGTAAGGATAATTTTGTTTTTTTATAGTCTGTCCATGAGACAAAAAGTTGTCCTATGGTTTGGTGAGGGACAAAATTTTGGGTTTTTGTCCTGTCCCTTACCCTTGTCCTGTCCCCTGAGCACTTTTCCTGATTTTTGTAAATCAAACGCACCCTAAGTATCGAAATCAATAAACTTAAAAAAAAAAATATTCAAGGGAAAGTTTACATAATTGTTACCCAAACGTGATTTTGCTACTCGAGATGTAAAATCAAACGTGATGTTAACCTTCGAGCATTCGACTTGCATAATCCCATTTATAATGAGTTATGTTATTCTAACAATCAAAATATAACAACTCTAAGGACAACTCTACTTTTGCTTCAAAAACCAACATGAGGTGGGATCCAAAAGTTACTCAAAAATTTCGGAAATGCCACTCGTATATACGGTTGTCACCGTAGTTGTCTATATTGGTTGTCAAGATAACATTTCTGTTTATAATCTTGTGCCAAGGTGCCAAGTATTGCACCATTTGCACCCATTCAGCACTAGATACAGAATGCACTTATAATTCATTTTAACTTGTACCTCTCGAAAATCCATCTCATAAATACGAAGACCATCCAAAAAACCCAAGAATGTGCTAAGTTAGAAGAGAAGGTAACACACAAAGATCATCTGCATTTCTCATAATGCCACACAAGAAGCTTTGGTTCCTGGGCCACTACTAGGGCCTGGCTCATTTTTCAACCTGGCCCATAGGAGGTGGTGTAAGTATCTAAAAAATTTTTACTTATGGAAAATTTTTCCATAAGTTTATTCACTTAAAACTTATGGAAAATAGATTTTTTTGTAAGTATATTTTTTTTTGGATTTTCCGTAACAGAAAAAATAAAAAAACGGAAAAAGAAACGAACTCACCTCGCTGATCCGGAACGCACCTTTGTGCTGGCTATTGTGTCTCGCTCTCAATAAGAAGAAATGAAGATGAAGGTGAGTCGATGAGTCTGGCTGTTGTGTCTATTTCGATGAGTCTGAGTTAAAGAAAAATGATGGGATGGAGGTGGTCAAAGAAGCAACAGCAGCGGATGTAATGGTGGTCATGGCACTCAAACCCATCCTCTCTTCTCTCACTACTTATGCTGTCTCTTTGACTCACTTTCCCTAATTCCATATATCCAGTAAATTTACTGAAAATATATTAAACAAAAATTATTATGATTTCATTATTAGATAGATTTTTATATTAAACATCTTTTTTGAAAATGTTTCTTTTTTCTTGTTTCCTTTTTTATAAAGATTTTTAAAATGTTTCTAGTCACCTAACAATAACATGATGTAATTCTTATAAAAAAATAATAATAACAATAACATGAAGTCGAGTTTTATTATCGAAAAAAAATACCTTGGAAATTTCAAAATAAAATAAAATAATTGGTATGCATTTTTATACAGTCAACCAATCAGAAATTGATACATAAGTTAAAATGTTTGACTCTTATTCTAACTACCTTAAAAGTCATTCATACCATAATTTCTTATTGGTTGACAGTGTAAAAAACTTTACACAAAATTAAACTCTCTTAAAAATATATATTTACTTAAATTAAATTCATTTTATTTAAAAGTTAATTTTTTTTTGTACAAAAAGTTTTATGTGAGTTCAGTCGCGGGGCTCATAAGTTTTACTTGTTTTTACATACCTAATTATAGATAGAAAATTTCTTGTGGCATGACTCATTCAAAAGGATTCGAAAACAACTCTTTTTCTTATTATGTTATTTAAATATTTTTTAATATTAATTTTTTATAATCAATTAAATTACAAGTAACAAGTGCGACATGAGTAACCAGCAAGTAAGGTTAGCAGTGTCAAAGTTGCTACCCATGCCTGTATAGATTTTTTTATTTTTTTTTGGTTGAACAAAATGGGCAAAAGCCCCAACCCCATGACTATATGGATGTTAATGCTGATATTTTTTAAAAAGTTTTAAATATTATCCATATAGGTTTCAAATCTAAAATCTTAACAAATTTTTTAATACAATTTATTGTCATTTTCTTTATTATCAATAACATCTATTAAATATAATAATTTACATTTTACATCAAATACCAATATTCTATCGGCGTCAATTACCTCGTGCATGGCACGGGTCAGTTACTCTAGTAATATATACAAAGGAGAATGTATACAGGAATTTGTTATCCACGTGTCGATCAATCAGTCTGTCCATGTCAACATTTTTCTACGTGTCATCCATACCATGAAACAAGGGATGACTACTTGGCTATTGAAAAGCAAATCGGTTAAATAAGGAAATAAATTCAATACATTAAATCACATATATTTCAATTTCAAATTTCAAATTCATATCAATTCACCATGAAAGGACAAAATAAAAGCAAATCAATAGAAGGTCCAAAATTTCAATTGTATGAATTTCATTTAATTTCTGATTTCCTTCCCCTCTTTTGCACCCTTCTCTCTATTCTTTTCTTTCATTCAATGTTTTCATCATATTTCATCTTTCTTCTTTGAAGTTTTTGCAAATCTATGAAATTATGTAGATGGAGTGCATGTACTTTTTAGATCACCACCGCTGCCAGGAGACCACAGCCGCTCTCTCCTCTCCCCGAGGTACATATATCTTTTTTCCTTTCTTTTTTTTCTTTATCAATGTTGAAAATGGAATTGATTGACATTGAGTTTTGTTTGAATGATTCTGAAAATGGAATTCTCTTATATTTTTTCCCTCTTAGGTTCTTCAAAGACGTAATGCTCCGTGCTCCTTCATTTATCTCTCATCTCAAGTAATGACTCTCATCTCTTCAAAGATTATATTTGGTTCAATTTTTTTTTTTATCACTGTAAGGTTCTGAAATTTAGAACCCATTGATTCTCGCTATTTTTTTATTTTTTTCAAAGGAGCGTCCAAAATCTTCAAAAGGTAAGGGTTCATTCTCTTCTCATTTTTTTTTACGAAGAAGACGATGAATTGAATGACAATGATAACCATGATGTAGAGTCCCTCTCTAACAAAGTTGTCCCCCTTCTTCAAGGTTTTTTACTTAGTGTTTTAATTTTTTTAAATTAATATTAGTGTGTTAATCAATATCAATAGTTGAATTGATCAAAAAAAATATCAATAGTTGAATTCCATGTTGCTTGGGTTAATTTGGTAGAAGGAAATGATATAGAATCGTTATCATTAAATAAATTCAAAATAGAAACTTCATTATACAATATTGCATTGAATATAATTTATTCAAAATTATTTTGACCAACAATTCAAAATTCACCATAATACAATCAATGCATAAGAAGGTTGATAGCATTGATAGCATTGATTCGAATTTGAATTGGAGATCTTTATTGACCTGAAGGTTGTTATCTGAATTGGAAATTTATACTCATTTAAACAAATTTGTATTAAGTGATATTTAAAAATGGCATTAACATAATATTTGTTTCCTTATTGACTGGAAATTTGAATTGATATGGTAACAATTTAAAGCAATTTAAATCTGGAACTCATTAATACTTAGTAATTTAAACTTGAGCCATTTAAAATATATTTAAAATATATATCTTATAAGAAAGGTTTTTGTACCCCAAATCGTATAAGGATATAAATGTATCTTTAGCTAAAAATGATATGATATCAATAATTTAAATTAATTTAAGAGTGCAATTCAAATGAAGTGGAATGTTTTAATTTGTTGATATGGATTTGCTCCTATGTTTTAATTTTTAATTTCATAATGGAACCGCACATTCAAATGTGGAAAAAAAATGTTGTCGGATCATCTAATCTAATTTAATTCAAAGAAAAAAGGGGTGGTAATAAGCAATGGAATAATAGCAGATAAGCAGCGAAGCAAATGTAAATCAAATACAAATATTAATGCAAAGTAAGAAGCAAATTAATTTATTGAAGATATTCTTTTATCAAAGAAAATTTGAATTTTATTTTTCCTAATTAATATATAATTAATTACATGATAAAAAATTGAATTAATTTATATTTAGATGTAATTGATTTAATAAACTATATTTATAGGGTTTGTCTTATCATTCAATTTTTTTTTGATATGTCCTATATTATAATAAAATATTGTTCCAAAACATAAAAATTATTTTTTGTTTTAATTTACCCATTAGTTCATTAAATTTAATAATTTCCAGTATTTTATATATAAAAAATGACATCCAATAATAAATACGCATAGAAATAAAAAAAATTATAATTTAAAGATATAAAAAATTATATTATTAAATAAATATATATAACATCCGGTGCAATGCACGGGGAAATAAGCTTCTAATAAGGAAAAGAGAAGATAAAATAACATGATAGATAAATATGTTTTCTAAAAATGGTTAATTAACTTGCATAGGAAAAGTGAATAAATAAATCAACTAGATTTTATGAGAGAAGAAAAATAATAATATGATAGATAAATATATTTTATGGCAAAAACCTGTTCTCAAAATAGATAATGACTAACTTGCACGGGGAAAAGAGGAAAATTAATTCAAATAGATTTTCAATAGAAAAGAAAAAATAATATGATAGATAAATATATTTTCTAAAGATAGTTAACTTGCACGAGAAGAGAGGAGAAATTAATATAATAGATTTTCAAGAGAGAAGGAAAAACAAAATGACAGATAAATATTTATCTAAAAATGGTTAAGTTGCACTGGCAAAGAGGAAAAAAAAAATCAAATAGATTTTCAAGCGAGAAGAAGAAGATTAATATGATAGATAAATATACTTTAGAAGTGGTTAATTTGTACAAGAAAAAGAGGAGAAATAAATCAAATAGATTTTAGGAGAGAAGAAAAAATTAATACTATAGATAAATGTATTTTAGAATTATTGATAAATTATTTTAGTATGATAATTTATGATATATATATATATATATATATATACACACACACACACACACACACACACACACACACACACACACATACATATACATATATATATTAGAAAAATAAATATTAAAGATAATAATCTATATAATTTATCATAGATATTTGTATTCGCCCCGTGCATGGCACGGGTCAATATACTAGTTATAATACATTTGCAAATAAACTCAAAGTGAAAACCTCCACATATCAATCTCTGGAGCCTTCACTCATCAAACGTGACAACACCAGAAGCATTCCCTCTATTTTTTGCTTATGTGTCGTGTTGTGGTTGATTTGAAGTAATTATAATAATGGTCATAATTTGATCAGATTTACAGTAGGATCAATTTATTGATAATTGATATAATTATATAAGTAATATTTAGCCAATTAAAATCAACTCAAAATTTAGATCAAATTAAATTATATTAAAAATATCAGTCAATCATTTTTTGTCCATCATGATTTATTTATTTTTAAAAAAAATTGGCGATTATCAATTTTAATTATAATGTGTCAATAACTATAAGATATTCGCATCAAACAAGTATCATTATTGTAAGGTTGAATTCAAATGTTACTATTAAAGATAACCAATCAATCAGATACTAATAATTTAATAGGTAATCTATTATCTATTATCTATTATATATACAAAGTAAAATGTGTTCCAAGAGAATTCTCTTCTCTGAACAATGACATCTCAGCAAGCTTATGTGTCAACACGAGAGGGATTCAACGAATAAATATTAATGCACGTTAAAATCATAATCTGACTTTGATTGATACCTTCAATGTTTCCAATTATCTTGTAAGGATAATTTTGTTTTTTTATAGTCTGTCCATGAGACAAAAAGTTGTCCCATGATTTGGTGAGGGACAAAATTTTGGGTTTTTGTCCTGTCCCTTACCCTTGTCCTGTCCCCTGAGCACTTTTCCTGATTTTTGTAAATCAAACGCACCCTAAGTATCGAAATCAATAAACTTAAAACAAAAAAAATATTCAAGGGAAAGTTTACATAATTGTTACCCAAACGTGATTTTGCTACCCTAGATGTAAAATCAAACGTGATGTTAACCTTCGAGCATTCGACTTGCATAATCCCATTTATAATGAGTTATGTTATTCTAACAACCCAAATACAACAACTCTAAGGACAACTCTACTTTTGCTTCAAAAACCAACATGAGGTGGGACCCAAAAGTTACTCAAAAATTTTGGAAATGTCACTCGTATATACGGTTGTCACCGTAGTTGTCCATATTGGTTGTCAAGATAACATTTCTGTTTATAATCTTGTGCCAAGGTGCCAAGTATTGCACCATTTGCACCCATTCAGCACTAGATACAGAATGCACTTATAATTCGTTTTAACTTGTACCTCTCGAAAATCCATCTCATAAATACGAAGACCATCCAAAAAACCCAAGAATGTGCTAAGTTAGAAGAGAAGGTAACACATAAAGATCATCTGCATTTGTCATAATGCCACACAAGAAGCTTTGGTTCCTGGGCCACTACTAGGGCCTGGCTCATTTTTCAACCTGGCCCATAGGAGGTGGTGTAAGTATCTAAAAAATTGATACTTATGGAAAAATTTTCCATAAGTTTATTCACTTAAAACTTATGGAAAATAGAATTTTTTGTAAGTATCAATTTTTTTGGATTTTCCGTAACAGAAAAAATAAAAAAACGGAAAAAGGAACGAACTTACCTCGCTGATCCGGAACGCACCTTTATGCTGGCTATTGTGTCTCGCTCGCGATAAGAAGAAATGAAGATGAAGGTGAGTCGATGAGTCTGGCTGTTGTGTCTATTTCGATGAGTCTGAGTTAAGGAAAAATGATGGGATGGAGGTGGTCAAAGAAGCAGCAGCAGCGGATGTAATGGTGGTCATGGCACTCAAACCCATCCTCTCTTCTCTCACTGCTTATGCTGTCTCTTTGACTCACTTTCCCTAATTCCATACATCCAGTAAATTTACTGAAAATATATTAAACAAAAATTATTATGATTTCATTATTAGATAGATGTTTATATTAAACAGCTTTTTTGAAAATGTTTCTTTTTTCTTGTTTCCTTTTTTATAAAGATTTTTAAAATGTTTCTAGTCACCTAACAATAACATGATGTAATTCTTATAAAAAAATAATAATAACAATAACATGAAGTCGAGTTTTATTATCGAAAAAAAATACCTTGGCAATTTCAAAATAAAATAAAATAATTGGTATGCATTTTTACACAGTCAACCAATCAGAAATTGATACATAAGTTAAAATGTTTGACTCTTATTCTAACTACCTTAAAAGTCATTCATACCATAATTTCTTATTGGTTGACAGTGTAAAAAACTTTACACAAAATTAAACTCTCTTAAAAATATATATTTACTTAAATTAAATTCATTTTATTTAAAAGTTAATTTTTTTTTGTACAAAAAGTTTTATGTGAGTTCAGTCGCGGGGCTCATAAGTTTTACTTGTTTTTACATACCTAATTATAGATAGAAAATTTCTTGTGGCATGACTCATTCAAAAGAATTCAAAAACAACTCTTTTTCTTATTGAGTTATATTATTTAAATATTTTTTAATATTAATTTTTTATAATCAATTAAATTACAAGTAACGAGTGCGACATGAGTAACCAGCAAGTAATGTTAGCAGTGTCAAAGTTGCTACCCATGCCTATATAGATTTTTTTTTTTGGTTGAACAAAATGGGCAAAAGCCCCAACCCCATGCCTATATGGATGTTGGTGCTGATATTTTTTTAAAAAAAACTATTAACGAGTGTCCTAAGAACATTTGTTAAGAAATCTATAAAGTGAAAGTTTATATTGAAAAAATTAAATGTAACACTTTTCAAAATATTAAATATACCATCTCACATATATATTCTCCTTTCGTTGAACAAAGACTTAAGGACACTTGTTAGGATTATTATTATTATCCTTTTTAAAAATAGGGATACCATACACCTATTCGACCGCTGCTCATTGCGCAGCTGACCTGGTTCCGTTCCTCTTGTTGTCGCACAAACAAACCTAGCTTCTTCTTCTTGGTTGACGCTGCTGTTCAGATCTTGGAAAAACCCACCGTCTCCCCCTCTTTCCGATCCCCATTTCAACAAGTTCCTTCCTAGAGATTAGAATATAGAATAGAATGGTGGTCACAAGGAGATTTTCCAACACCCAAATCAGTAGTAGTTCAATGCCACCATCTGCCTCTGCATCTGAAGCTCCTCTCTCCAATACCAAGCCCGTTTCCCCCTCACTATTCAAATCTGTATGCTATTTCTTTCTCCTTCACTTTCTTTGTCTTTTTATTTATTTATATATATTATTCATTCGAGTAATATTGTATTGTATATAGATTTTCTTACATGAATGGTGGCTCGTGAAGCCTCAGCCACAATGCCAGGGTTTGGCTGTTGGCGGTGTTGCTTCCCTCGAGTAAGAGTTTCTTTTTTATTGTTATTTGAAATTTGAAATTCTCTCAATCAACCAAGCAAATGAACATGTAATTGATTGCTGCAAGCAGCGGGAGGGAGAGAGTATTTTCGTCGACAGTGATTGCAAAGAGACACGAGGCCAATGTCCTTGAGACACAAGATGCAATCACTATTGTTTTCCGTGGTTTCATCAATGTCTCTCGTACTTCTCTAAACGGATTTCCATCTCAGGTACCTTCACTCACTATCACTTGATTTACTCATACATAGCTCATATATATAAGTTTAATTTTCAATGGACCTTCTGCTGATCGATCACTTATATATCTTATATCAATGCTTAGCTTACCATTGTGTCATGGGTAATGGCTTGGTCCCTGACAAAAAAAGGTATTCATTTCAGTACCTGACAAAAAAAAAATTACCATGTTAGTCCCTGACAATTACTAATGTGGGACAAGTTAGTCCCTATGTGACTTCCGTTAGTCAGCATCCGTTAGTAAATTGTCAAACAATACTAATTGTCATGAACTAATTAGTCTCACTTTAAATATTGTTAGGGATTATAATGTCCTATAGTAATTGTCTGGGACTAACTTGTCCCACGTTAGTAATTGTTAGGGACTAACGGGTATTTTTTTTTTTTTTGTCAGGGACTGAAATGGGTACCGCATTTTTAGTCGGAGACCAAAATGGGCCTTTACCCTTGTTTTATTTACATATTTTCCGTTTCTACACTTGTTAGTTAAAACTTCACCTACTACCTCTAATGCTCTGCAATTAGAGTACCTGTCTTGATTGAATCAGTGTTAAATTACTAAACAAGAGTAAAAGGGAAGAATAAGTGTCAACAAGAGTTAAAAAAAAGATATAACTATAGTGATAGTGAAGACAAAAGAACCACATCATTGTAGTTAGTTACCACTAATTGCAACAAAAGATTTTAATACAAGGTCGTCTGCCTAATCAATCATTGCCTACATACTTTTAACAGGTATTTCACGACTTCATGTTTGGATTCCCCCACGATTGGAAAAAATACTCAGTTCATAGTTATGGAGATACTGGCTTTGATAACCCAAATGCTTGTTCACAGAATAGGGCTGATGATGTGGTGCCAATTTCCATTCATGATAATGATTTGGACTATTGTTCGGCACCAAAACAAGTTGGCAATGAACTTGCAGATTCTTTGGGTAATGTTTCCAAGCAATCCCAATCAACTGATGACATGGAATGTAACGCTGCCGTGAAGATTATGGGATGTGAATGCAAGGACAATAAAAAAAGCACCGTTAAATCTTCGATTTCCACGAAGAAAATGAGAAAAGGCCGATTGTCATTTGATTGCAAGGAGAAGCGATTAGAGGATGCTGCTGTTAATACATGCAGCAGGATGGTAACAAGAAGCATTTCCCGAAATCACTTGGTGCTTCAAAAAGACGAGAATTTTACTGTTGCCTCTGCTAGTTCTTTAGTTCGAAGATCTCCTAGGCTATTATCAGTCCCTTCTAAAATAGATAAATGAAACTTTGTGAAATAATTATATTATTTTTGTTGATATAAGAAATAGGTTTATTGCTGATGTAAAGGTCCTTATCACCACCAACATGGTGTGATACGGTTGGTAGATAACTGACCCTCTTAAGCATGTGGTCAGGGGTTCGATTCCCGGCTCATGCATATGGAAGAGCATCTGTTTAGAGAGGTAAACCCTTTAAATGGATCTCAGTACCTCGAAGGATTAGTCTCTTGCTCCTCGTCGGATGATATCCGGGTTAACCCACAAAAAAAAAAAAAAAAGGTGCTTATCACCATCTCAGTTACTTTTTCCTCTGCAGCTTTGTCTAAATCCTTTTTTTCCCCCCTTCATATCTTTGAGCCTACTCATTCTGTTCTTTGCTCTTGCATTTTTTCTTTCTTTCTTTTTGTTTGCAAATGCAGCTATACTGAAAACATGGTTTGATTAAGTTATTTTTTCTATCCTCGAAGTAATATATTTTTATGGATATCAAGCTCAAGTCTTATTCTCCCATAATTTTAGATCTAAGGAAGCTACTTTCATCTTTGCACCTGCAGCATAGCATCGCCCTCCTCTTCTACTGAGCTTAATATTTTCTTTTGCCAAATTGAGGAAAGACAAGACCAAAAAATTCCAATTTTTAAAATTTTCTTTTATAAATTATTGAAGAAAATGATGAAATACGAATTGGAAAACAGAATGCAAGCAAAAATATTGCAGCAAAATACAAAGTGGGCACATCATGACCAAGTCATTGAACTTTCTAAGAATGAATTCCCGGGCCTTTCTCATTTGACGTGGTTTAGGTCAGCGGCCGTGGAATGGAGGAGAGTGTAGAGAAAATTTATGCTTAAACCATTGGTTGGAGCGGAGGGGAGGGGTTTTTTTAAAACATTTATGTTTGGTTCACTTTTGGAAGGGAGGGAAGCAAAATCCCTCCTTAGACTATGTTTGAGAGGATGGAGTGGGATAGTTAGCAATGGGATGGAGTGGTGAAAAAACATTAACACATTGTTTGGGAGTTCTTTTATTAATGGAGTAGGATGGTAACCCAAAACACTTCATCCCACCCAAACCCCCCAAACCCCCAATTTTTATACCCTCCAAACTGGGTGGTTTGAGTTTCTCTCATTAAACACCCAAACAATAGAGTGGTTTCCTTCCATTACTTCACTCCATTCCATTCTAAACCACTTCATTACTAACCACTCCACAACATCCACGTCAAAACTCCCTTAAGTGGGTTTTGGCTCCCCTCCAATATTGGGGGGATTTGGAGGAGAGAGGAGGGATTTTAAAACATTTATCATTTATTGACAAAAATATCCCCACTTGTCATTTCGAAATAAATAATTATAAGGGTTTAAAAATAAATTTGTTTTAAAATCTCTCCCCTCTCCTCCTGAACCAAACATGAAAGTGTTATTTTCCCTCCCTTCCTCTCATTTGAACCAAACACACCCTAAAAGACACCGTTAGTATTTGAGTTCACACATTTTTTCACATCGTTAATGACACATAACAAACTATTAAGAAAGGTGAATTCTTCAGTAAATATTTTGGGTAACTTTTATCTTGTTCATATGATCAAATTAGTATTGACCAGCTCATTTAAATGGTGCAAGTTTAGTGTCAAACCTTTCCCAACTTCTCATTTTATTCTATGGCCCCTTTCAACTTTCAGTTTTAACTATGGTCCAGAGGGACCTCTTTGCAAGCTCAAAAATACTTTATTTTATTTTATTTTTAGATCTCGTCATTATCATCTTCATCTTCCAAAATCAAAACAGAAATCCTTTTTCAATTCCAGAATTTTGCTCCCAATCCCAATGGCCTACAATTTATCATTTTTATTCTCCGACATTCGTTTCGATAGAAAGAAATTCGACACTGACATTGCGGGTTTCAAATGCTTTTTCCATTTTTGATAGTTGATGTCAATTTTATTATAAATTTTCAAAAGAAAAATTACAGTGATAATTCCATCAAGACTTTGAGCTTGATTGAAGTCAAAACCGAGAAAACAACAGAACCAGTTCAAGAGAAACCACTGTCTTCGAAGAAGAGAAAGTGCAAGGGAACCCTAGTTCATGTTTAGGTTTTGATTTGAAAAGAGTTATGATATTTTGACACAAATATTTGACATCATAGGGGGACACCCTAGTTTTGAGTAGGTTGTTTATCACTTTACTCTTTCTCTCTCTTTATTTCATTGGTTCACAACCTACTCAAAACTAAGGTGTCCCCCCATGGTGTCAATATCATAACCCATTTGAAAAGGAGCGTTGATGGAAAACTCCAAGTAAGAGGGGAAGGAATTGAGATAGAGATAAGGATTCGTCAAATAGGAACAAGAGGAGGAGATGCTCTCTCTCAATCTACCGAAGAAGACAACGTCGGAAATGAACAAGACGACGATAGTTCTCTTTTGTGTTCCACCAATATGATGCCGTCCACCTCCGATCAAAACCATCGCCGGAGCTTCACACCGGCCAAACCCCCACCATTTAAGGTGACTGACGAAATGATAGGCTTGGCGATGCCAAGGAAGTGACGTTCAGGTGCTTTAAAAATCCAATGCGGTTTTTTTTAAAAAAATAATTCTTTGTTTTGTTTTTTCTTTTCTTTCTAATTTGTTTCATTCTTTTCTCTGTTCTGTGTTTGATATGTTTCTGCAGCTTCTGTAATAGGTCGAGTTCCGATGGAAGGGAGGAGATGAATTTTCGGCCACTGTCGAATTGCTCGGGAAGAGACAGTGTTGATCCTGCCTCACCTTCTTCCATTGTTTCTGCTTGAAAGATGGTCTTGGTATATATATAATCTGTTTGGTTTTGATTTTGGAAGATGATGACAATTACGGGATTTAAAAAATAAAAAGAAAACAAATGTTTTTAAGTTTGCAAAGAGGCCCTTCTGGGCCATAGTTAAAAACCGAAAGTTGAAAGGGGTCATAGAATAAAATGAGAAATTGAGAAATGTTGGTGGTGAGCCGACACCATTGAAATGAGTTGGCCAATACTAATTAGGTCATATGAGCAGAATAAAAGTTACCTAAAATATTGTCTCAGTACCAGAGAATTTACTGGAAAGAAAATGTTATTCATATTTAAAAAGCTAAATGATTAACTTGGAACAAAAATAGTTAAAGAATGAAGTTGAAAGAGCATTAAAAAAATATTATGAAGATGAACAAAAAAAAAAAAATAGGTTTAAGTAAGTTGGAAAAAAATTTGAGTTAAAAGTTAGATTAATTTTACCTATCTAAAACAAATTAATACTAAATTCTTGTGCTTCCTTCCAATATTCTCACTCTGATATTGTGACTGTAAATTCCTGTAGTTGGTTGATATATTATGTTGGACGACCAAATTCCTTCCTATTCCAGATCACAAGTTTTAGTTGGTAAAATAATTTTTGTACCACTCTTCCAAGCTATTTCACTTGGCCATGCCTTTTTTATTACATTAATTAATATGTTAATCATTTAGTGGCGCCGTGGTTTAGAATCTGAATGGTCGTTTTTGTTAAGTTGAGAGCAAAATACATCCATGGACAGAACTCAGAACAAAGAACTGGTACAACAGATACAGATGTTTTCTCACTTCTCAAAATGTCCTGCCACATAATTACATATAACCCACCTTCTCCGAAGCGGAGTCATCTGCTTACCTATTGTTTGTCAAGCTGGACCAAACTAGTGTAACTATACAATAGCGCATGTACCGTTGCATAAATATAAATAATGCCATCCCTTCTTGAGTACAGAGTCTGAAATTTTTTGGGTAACCATCTATCTTATTTTACAATAACTAATTTATTTCCACAATAGGAGTAGGAGTACCACGACGCATCAGTGCTTACGTCGTGCTTTTCATATCCCAAGGTCAAATGACGGAGACATGAAAATATCATGGTTCAGTGAGTGAGATTGAGGGGCTGTATCTTGCTTCTGATTTACAAATCTAATTTATGATTAAGAAGAGAAATTGCTTGTGCTTCCAGCTCGTCAAGATCAAGATCATTATAAAATTCATCATCCCATAGAACATCTACAATTGCATCTGCACCATCCGCTGTCCAGAATGATAAAATGTCGATCTTCTTCTATGACTTACCTCTGTCCTAGTTCCTGTGGGTGAGAACTAGTTGAAGGCACAGCTTCTGATCTGGTTGATATAAACTTATTCTGGGGTCCTTTTAGCTGACAGATTGGCTGGCTCTTTCGGGAAATGGCTCGCCCTCTTGCCTGAAGAAACCTCACTTTCACTAATACTGGTTGTCAGAGTCACACGGTTAGGACTGAAAGTGGCAGAAAATTTCAGACCTCCACTAATAGGTGTTTGTCTAAGCAAAGAACGCCTGCAGAAGATGAGAGTTAATTCTAATTATCCAGCTTTAACATGAAGTTATTAATAATAGTATACCTAACCAAATTGACACCCCAAATCTTGCAATCATTATGGCAGATGAAACATTTTGGGTCCAAATTTTGTGGGAAAGATGATAAAGCAGATCAATTTTTAAATAAGAAACTTATGCTTCTCTTCATTCAGATCCCAACTATTAGGCATTATGACATCAACTTCTACCTTAATACATGATATCTTGCTCCAGTTAACTGGAGTATTGTGGAATATTTCAGAACAATGGAACAACTATCCTAGAAATATATTCAGTTAGTTATAATACTAAAAGGAGCTGAACACTCCTTCATGAACAAGTATAGCTTTGATCGACGATAGAGAATGGTAGTGTTTACAGCAGGGTCGTACGCTCATACTCTCTTTGGGCGAGACAAAGATTAAGATTAAGAGAGGCACGTCACGAGCAGAAGAAGGGAAGCAGTAGGATTTTGATTTTTGTTTCTTTGCCTGTTTGTTAGTTATTATCTGATTTCATATTTTGTTTCTGATGAAGAAACCGTGGAGAAATCTGAAAATGTAGTTTTACTTATTATAATTAGTGTGTCTCTTTTGTTTTTTTTTGTGTCTTTTTAAACTTTTATCGAATCAGTGATCAAGTTGATGAAAAATCGGACCGATGTGATAAGGAGAAAGAGGAAGACAACAGAGAAGTTTCTCAAGAAAGGCATCGCCGATCTATTGGCGAATAGTTTAGATGTCAAGCTTATGGAAGGTTAATTGATTGTTTTTATTTTGTTTAGTGCAATTTATAGATTCAGTTATGTGAGATTCTTCACTGAATCGATTTTTATGGTCACAGGAATTGGTTATGTCTTCATCACTCTGGTTAGGTTCTGTGGAAAATTCTGAAACCCTTTCCCCGTTCATCCTTTGTTGAAGGTTCATGATTATACGTGAGTAACAGGAATTTAACAAGTGATGAATTCACAATGCTATGGTTTCCTTCTTCTGCCGCATGATTATTCTTCTTTCCTTTGAAAGATGAGGACATTTGTATTATTTAGCTATTTTTTTTAGAGGAATGATATTTGAACACCAAGATCAAACATCAACACCGTATAAAAATACTATCACTCACTTATTCATCATTTTTTCTCTCTCCTCATATACTTAAAACTTGCAAGAAGTGTATATATATTAGGTGTCATGGATATGGTGTCCCAAGATAATGTTCAAATATCATTTCTGATTTTTTATGTTTCCAGAAATTTAATTTTTAATTCTTGAGGATTGTTGCAATATTAGATTTTGGGCCTAACGCAATCCCAAAAGCTTGTTCATAGGATGGGGATTGCCCACTACTTATAAGCTCTTATTAGACACTATCTCTAGTCAATATGGGACTTGGATTTTTCCCAATACACCCCCTCACGCCCAACACTATTGGACTTGGTGTATAGATAATATGGTGGGTGACCCAATAATGGATCTAGGATAGCTTTGATACCACATTAGATATTGAGCATAACTCAATCCCAAAAGCTAGCTCATGAGATGAGGATTGCCCACTACTTATGAGCTCTTACTAGATAATATTCTCCCCTGTATACATTCTACTTTCTAAAATTAATTCCGGTGCATTTTAGTTTTTCTCTCTCTCAAATTTTTCTCCCTGTTACACCCACAGTCGCACACTTTTCAATCTCTCAATGGGAAACGCTAACGCGGAGAAGGCAGAGTCAATGCCAACAATGGTGATCCCTACCCCGCAAATTCCGCAGTTCGCGCCTCTCATGCGCCGGAGGAAAATATGGCATTGTGCAGTTTATGGGGATGAACTCTTTGTTGTCTTTAACATAGTTGTGGAATAAAATATATTTTTTCTATGATATGTGGAGTGAATTTAGAGCTTTTGTAATGTCCTTTCATTTTTTTTATGTATTTTTCTTATGGGCCTTGGTATAAGAGGATGCCTTTTCATCCACATACATATTCATTGCATCTTCAAGAAACCTGTTTAAGATTGGAAACTACTAAATGCATTATATTTTAATTGTTTACCATATTGTATTGGTTGTAGGGTTGCTTGCCTGCAGGTACTAATAATGGACAAACTTATTGGAAAGCTAATGTCTGAAGGTGTTTCGTGTAAGAATGACAAGATTGATTTTTGAGTATTATTAGTCTTTTACAAAACCAAAATCACGTTGGTCCTTTTATACAACCCAATCCTTTTAAATATCACTTTTAAAGATCCAAATAGGTTACCTTTTGACAAAGTGACGCTGGTCCTTTTATTGGGCTTTCATTAAACGAAAAATATGCTGTCAAAGAAAGGGATTGAGACCACAACATATTTTAGAAAGCTTTTATATATTTACATAATATAAATATATGTTATATTATATTTGTACTACATACACTACTACCTATCAATACAGTGTAACAATATAAGTATAAGACTTTGTTGCAAATGTAACAATATAGTGTGGTAAAACGTTGTTGCAAATGTAGCAATATAGTGTGGTAAAGACGTAGGTTATGTGTGTGTGTGTGTAATTAATATTTGGTTTTGGGTACTTCATTTCATCTAATTTTCAATTTATATGGTGTACAAGTTTCTTTCACACCCATTAGAATTATTAAATATTTATTCAAATTGTTCTAAGAAAAAATTGACCCGTGCTAGTATAAAATGTTCATGTTAACCATTAGACAAAAACTGCACTTCCTACGACCTACAGTATCCTCTAGATTCTCAATCCCTTTGCTACTCTAGAGCTTTTATGTAGGGTAGAAACTATTTTCTATTCGGTTGTAATTATAAAAAACCACTCTTTACTTTGGGGAAAAAAAACTCAACGCAAATTAGTGAATGGTACTAGGAATAGCAACGGGTGCGAGCGGGCACGGGTAGCACCCTCCCCGTCCCGCCCGCGATGGATATATCCGTGCCCACCCCCGCCCGTTACCCGCTCGGGTACCCGCGGAGCGGGTATTTAGCAGATTTCTCGGGTATCCACGGGTATGGTGGGTACCCATGGATACTTGTCAAAAATCAATAGGTAATAAAAATTGACTATTAATCTCCAAATTAGAAGTGACTAAATGAAATGAAACAGAGATAAGCTATCATTTATTGAAGACCTCAACTACAGCAACCATGGTATTGAGAGTTCCAAAATTATGTCCATTGCAACACAAAAACCAAATAAGTTTAACCATATTTTACCTGAATTTATTTCATTGGGATAAAAAAAGCATCTAAATGAACATAATCAAACTTTTGGGATTGTGTTCCCTGCAAAAAAAGATCTGTGAAGTAGATGATGCGGGAACGAGTTGTTGATCCACCCATGGCGGAAAAGGGCTCCAAGATGTTTTCGCCACCTATTGAGACCTCAAAGTCTAAGAAGAACAGCTCTATACACTCTTAACATTTTTGGAATAATCTCCATTTTGGGAGTTGACTCTTCCTCATGGTTTCCCTTCTCCATCATCATCATCACCACCATCCCCATCCCTAAAAGAAGCGCCCTTGTAAACCAACACCGCCGCCACCGCCACGGCACCGCCATCGAATACCATCGAGCAAATGTACCAAAAAAGACATAGCTGGAACACACCGCGCCGTCACCTACATCCGCCGACAACAAACATCGTGACCCTTCGATGGATTCGCTCAAGGTCACCATTGACTCGCTGCTGTGGGGTGAACGATGCTTGGGTTGTGCGTAGCTGGAAGGGATGATGGCGTCGGAAGGGACGATGGCGGTGGGGCATGCCGGAGACGGAAGAGATGAAGTGAAAAAGTGGTGAGGGAAGGACCATGGCGGTGTTCTGTGAGTGAGGGAGACGAAAGGGAGTAAGGGTGACGACTGTAATTTGAGTGAGGGAGTGAGTAAATTAGGTCTAGGTATACTATGATATAAAAATAAGGGTGTTTTGGTAATTTACTATGCGGGCACGGGTACCCGCGAGTATGGATACTGCAATGCCCGCCTTTGCCCGTTAATAAACGGATATTTGAAATCCCCGTTTATTTTGCCCCGCGAGTATCCGCGGGTACGGATAAAATTGTCATCCCTAAATGGTACTAGCATTACTTATAATTTTTTTTTTACTGCAACATTACTTATCATTTTAAAATTTTGTAAAGATGTTTTTCTTCAAAAAAGTTATAATGATTTCTTCATGTTTTTGCTATCACGTTATCTCTCATATAAACACATCTATTTTTCTTTTCAAAAGTTCCTTGTTGGTAATTTTCAAAATAATATAAAATTTGATTTTCTTAAAAGCTTACCCAAATAATTTAAATTATTTTTAAAATGTTTGCTTAACTAAAAAAAGTGTTTTTTTAATGAAAACAATTCTTAAACAAAACAGGCCATTAAAGGTCTACACTACCACTTTGTTTGTTATAATAAAAAATAGAAAGTTAAAAAGTAAGAAGAGAGAAAAGAATGAGAAAATGTATTTTTTCTTGTTTGGTGGAGAAGAGAAATAAGGAAGAGATAACAAAATTTGTGGACCCACCTCAAAATTGTTTCTCTCCCCAAGTTAGAAGAAAATGGAAAAGGGAGAGAGTGTTTCATGTAAAATGACTTATACTCTTCTTTTTGGTTCTCATTCAATTATTTAATAAATTTAAATTAATTGAATTAAATTAATCATTTATTTAATTAAATAAAATTGAAATTAATAAAATAATTTAATTAAACTAATAAATTTTATAAGTTAAAATAACTTAAATCAATTAAATTAAATTAACTTAAATTAATTGATTATTTAAATTAACTTAATCAATAAAATTAAAATATATGTATATTATTTAAGGGTATTTTTGTCTTTTTAAAAATTTATAATTATCTCTTCTCACTTTCTATCAAATCAAACAAAGAGGAGGGAGATAACTCACTTCTTTCTCCTCTAGTTCTCACATTTTCTCTCTCTTCTCATACTCTTTCTCACATATTTCTCTCTTCTCATTTTCTTCTCACAACCAAACAAATACATAAAGCTAAACTTTTTTTTTTCTTTTTTATAAAAACTCTTTTCATTTTTGAATAGATATAACCTTTCACAAAAGCATTATATTGTATATTATAATATTTAATTATTAAGTTATGCATATTATATTAGTTTTTATCGTGTTATTATTTTTATTTTTTAAATAAATTTATCATCTTTCAAAATGATAAATATTTATATTTCTCATATATTTCTACACATTATTTATCCGTGCAACATACGGGTCCATCGTCTAGTATATATAATAAATTGATTGATATGGTAGGCCAAATAAGTTTTTTCAAAAGCTCGAACCCTTACTTGCAAAGTTACTTGAGCTTATCTTATAACATAAGTGATTATGCGATATGTTTAACATAGCTCTTATCAAAAAAACTTATATCATCCCATTAGCAGTTTTGTGCTTATTTTCATAAGCTACTAGAATAAGCTTTTGGGTATTTTTTAGGTTTAACTATTGAGTAGGTCCCTGAATTATTTGGGAATTTTCAAATAGGTCCCTATACTAAAAAAGTTTTATAAGATTTTCAATTGGGTCCTTGAACTAAAAAAGTTTTAAATTGGGTCCTTAAACTTATATAAAATTTTCGATGAGGTCCTTAAAGTATAAAATTCGTTAGTGATATGCTGAATTCGACTGAATATTATTGATTTCATCCAAATTGGATAACCATATCGACCATTTATGAGTGGTTTGGGTGGAAAATGAACCTTGAGATATTGTTACAATAAAATACAACAAGATGTAACAAGAGGCAATGAGATGTAATAAGCTGCAAGTGAGGTAACTATTTTGGACGAAATTATTTTGAGAGAGGGATATGCAATCATGAAACATAAATCGATGAAGGAATGAACTATTTGTTCAGATGGAGGAGAAGCAATCGCATGTCACGTTTTGGTTTTCTGGTTCAATATTTTGGTCTCTTCCAAACCCTAAATACAAATTTGGAGGGAATTCCAGGTCACGTTTCATGTCAGCAAACTTAACGACCTCTTCAGGGAACCCTACCCCAAGAACTCAATTGAAAATTTTATATAAGTTCAGGGACCCAATTAGAATCTTTTTTTAGTTCAGGGACCCAATTGAAAACTTTATAAAAGTTCAGGGACCCAATTACAAATTTTTTTAGTATAGGGACTTATTTGAAAATTTTCAAATAGTTCAGGGACCTACTCAACAGTTAAACATATTTTTTAAGCTAAATCCCTATTTTGGTCTCTTATCTTTATTTTAGTTTTCATTTTGGTTACTTATTTTTTTTTTTTGGGTTCCGTTTTGGTCCCCTATCTTTCAGCCGTTAGCCTATTTTGGTCCCTTCCGGAAACCGCCGCTGTCAGTTGCCGAAACTGCCGTTGTCACCGGAATCTGGGTTTTAGAGAGAGAAAATCTTGTTTTCCTCTTTCTCCTTCTTCCTCCTTCTTCCTTCTTCATTCTTCCTCCCCTTCATTCTTCCTCCTTCCTCTCCCCTTCCTTAAATCCCATTGATGCTGTCACTATTTCGTGGAAGAAGAAGGAAGAAGGAGGAAGAAGGAGGAGGAAGGAAGAAGGAAGAAGAAAGAGGAAGCAGGAGGAAGAATGAGGAAGAAGGAAGAAGAGAGAAAGAGAGGGAGAAACTCCTCTCTCTAAAACCCAGATTTCGCGCGACAGTTTCAGCAACTGACGGTGGATATCTAACGCCGTCAGTGCAAATCGATGGAAGAGACCAAAATAAAACCTAAAAAAAATAAGGAACCAAAAAAAAAAAAAAAAAAAACAAAATTTGATCAAAATAAAAACTAAAATAAAAGTAAAGAACCAAAACATTAATTTAGGGTATTTTTTAAAAGAGCTTATACACCTGTGGAGTAGGAGACCGTGTTTTTCACTATTAGTTCGATCCCGCTCTGTCTTTTTTTTCTTTTATTTTTTCATTCATATATTTTTCTATTCTCTCGATCACTCTTATGGACCTTAACCCCTTCTGCTTCTCATAGCAGAGGCAGAGAGAGCGAACCCCAGGTCCCTAGCAGTGCGACCGCCGCCTGCCGTCGCCGTCGACCGTTCCCCGTCGTCCGTGCGTGTCCCTCTGTGCGCCGGCGTCGTTATCGCAAGAGGTTTTGATCTTTCCCTCTCCCTTTCCCTTTTCTTTCCATTTGCATTTTATGAAAAGCAACACAGACCATGACGCTTCCCTTTCCCTTGATCATTCCTGTGATTAGAGTCATATTTTAGGGTTTTAACTTCTAGGAGGAGGAGGAAGCTTTATACTTCTATGGAGGGTGGCGAGAACATTCTAGATGCCATCTACGAAGAGGACAACTTCGATGACGTCGATGAAGATGTTGAGATGGTCGATATTGAAGAAGGAGAATTGGTGGAACACGATTCAGAACATGTTTCAGGACAAAGCAGTGTCGGGGGTGACAATACTAATGAAGCAGATAAAAAATCTGACAGTAAGAACCGCAAGCGTAGAGGTAACAGGAAGAAGAAAAATAATAAGAGGAAGAGGAATGGTTCTGGACCCAATAATGCTTTCAGCATTGACAGGTTAATGCTCTTCCTAACTTTTTAATTTGAATTGTTTTTTCTTTATATATATTTTGGTTGTTTTGAATTAGTGAATCATGTTTCAGAGTTTCATTGTCTATAGTTTAGAACTTTAGCTGGGCTGGATTTGTAGTTTTAATAATAAAACTATTATCTTTGTCTTTCATAGCAAATTTCACCTATTGGCATTGAATTACTCATGCTACTGTAGCCCCTAAACCCTTAGGCAGCGTTTGGTAATTGTGTGACCATAGTTACCAGGTGCGTGGTGTGCGGGTTATTTGGTACGCAGTTCAACACTTTTTATATTATTATTACATGTCTTTATTTAAAGTGGACCCGGTAGGTAATATGAGGTACGACAAATTCGGCATGCAGTACGTATGGTTGATGAGAGAACTCGATAACGGTAACTATGGTCGTGTCAGAACAGGAGAGAACATGACATATGGGTGGTTCTGTTCTGTGTTTAGTGTACTTTGTAGTTTATAAATGGAAGAGAATGGGGCATAAGAAGGGATGGAACTGAAGAGAACGGAATAGAACATCCTGTTATGGCTGCACGCCAAACGCTACCTTAAAGTAGGTTTGGAAACCGAAATTTCGCAATTTGATTTGATTAATAAATGAAATTCTCTATTTTGGATGGTCATAAAATAGGAATTGATTTAAGTTGGGTGCGTGAAGAAATCGAAATTTGATTTGGTTGGACTTGAGTGGATTTAGTTATAATTATTTGTATTGATGACTTTTCCCTTTTTGTTTACCCATTTTAACTAATCTAAGCAAAGTTGTTAATGGCGGAACAGGCGCGTGGTGCTCACCCAAAAACACTATAGTAGCATAGCAGATCGCATAGTGACCCAACTGTGAAAAAAGCCGACAACGGATACTATGTAGAAACTTGAAAACTAAAGAAAAACTACAAAATTGATAATCCTTCAACTTCTGAAACTAAGTTATTATGAGCATGGTAGTAAAAACTAACAACTAGAAACATATTTGCCAATAGTTATTACTAGTGTTACTAAAACCGAACCGGTCATTGACTCGGTCATGGCACCGGGTTAATGGGTCACTGGTCGAACCAGTGAGTTACTGGTTTAACCGGATGAACCGGTATATATTAAATTTATATAAATTTTATAGTTAATTTATCAGTATATATAATATTTATCAAACCATTATCAACTGAGTGGCCTAGCGGTAATGCCCCTTGTACTTAACTTGGTGACCTAGGTTCGATTCTTCTTGAATGCATCTTTTGGAAATTTCACATGAAATTTCGAATTTGATGCTTGCTGGTCAGGACCGTGCGCGTGGATGATGCTGACAGCATTGGAGAGCGCGCCCATTAGTGTGACAACTGACAACATGGGTCATCTCGGTTCAACCGTGACCGTTTCAGCCGGTTTGATTCGGTTTGACCGCGGTTTACTGACATCATGACCGGTTCAAGAGCCTATCCGGTCCAATATGGTGACCGGACCGGCCATGGGTCCGGTTTCCGGGCGAACCGTTCCGACCGGCCGGACGGTCCAAGTTTAATAACACTGGTTATTACTATACAAAAGAGTAACAACAAGAAGAGAACAAAAAGAAGGAGGACAAGTGCACAGACAGTTGCGGCGTGTGATGCACTGTCAAAATGATTTCTGTTCCCTAAATTAATTTGTGGGTCGTAGCATACCTAAGTCCCTAATTTGGTGCAGCCCATTGGATGAAGGTGGGTTTTAATGAGGTTAAAACAGATGATTTGGCTCCTTATAGAATAGTGGCCACTATTGCATCCTGCTATTGTGGTGCTCCACTCCACAATAGTGTAGTGCTCTACTACAAGCATTCAAGAGTTGCCAAAAATCGCTCAACTCCGCTATGCTGCTATAGCATCTTCTGTTGACAACCCAGATTCTGAGCAAGGGTACTAGAATAAAACTGTTAAAAAATATGAATTACATTCATCTTAAGGTGTTCCAAACATGGGAATCGATTTCTAAAGCAAATCAAATCTAATTGAATAAATTCCCTATTTAATGATTTCCAAGCAGTTCATCTTATTGGTAAATAATCTCAAATACCCTTCTAACCCTGGAGAAATCTGCTATTAAACTATTAACTTCTGAAGGGCTTTGTATTTCTTGCTTCCCTTCCATGTAACCAGGAATTGAAGCATTGCTCACTGCTCTTTTCTTATTCTAACAATATCTGCACAAGATCTGTTTGGCTCTCCTAAGTTCTAACTAAATTTTAGCAGCTATTTCATTCACATGAATACATGAATTTCTAACAAATTATATTCTGTATTCAGGTTTGTCTTAGATACATGTCGGCATCTCAAAGAGAAAAAGTCGTACATGGTATACACAGCTGTGGGTTGCCTTGGGGTTTCTGCATTAAGCGATATCATCAAAGAGGTATTGGAATCCTATCGTGCTCTGCAATGTTAATGTCATATTTAAAGCTTTCTTCCTTTATTAGTTAGCCTTTACCATTTTCTATGAAATACTGTGGGCACTTGGAAATTGGAAAACAAATTAAAAACAGCCAAAGAATTTTAAAGGGCAATCTGGTGCTATAAAGGTCCTGCTATGCGTAGGGTACAGGGAAGGGTCGGACCTGCTAAAGAATTTTATGATAAAAAAAAAGAACTACCTAAAGGTAAAATAATCATATGAATTACATAATATTGATGATAGTGTTTAATTTATCTGAAAACTCTATTGTATTGAGACCCTAATATCTATGCACTTGAAGATATTATCTACTCACAGGGTCTACAACCCAGTCCTCTTTATTTTCCTTCATCAAAAGTTGCTCAAGGATTTACTCCTAATTTTATTTTGGTATTCAAATGTGCCGAGTTTTCCTAACCTATGCATTTTGTCTTACTTCCCAATCATTGTCTCTTCTCCTTAGAGACTAATTTCATAATTTGAATTCCTTTTGTATTCTTAGTTTGCGGAGATTTTTCTGATGATAGAATATAGTGGTGTTTTGATGGGATTCAAATGGGTGATGGTTCTCTTCCTTTTTGTATTCTTTTAGTTTATGGAGATTTTTCTGATGATAAAATATAGTGATGTTTTGATTTTGATGGGATTCCATTGGGTGATGGTTCTCTGCACCATGCACCGTTGCTAGAATTATCTTTATTTTCTGAATTCTGAATTATGATTTATCTTATATTAGCCACTTGAACAGGTCTTGGGATGGTTTCCTATTCCTCCTCAACCTTAGTTCTAACCTTACAAATGTTGTTGGGGTTTGCTATAGATGGTTCTGTGGATACTTTCTGGATATTCCTGATCTTTGCTTGTTGGTGGCTCCCTAGCCTCTAATTTTCATCTCTCAGCATTTTTATAAACTAGTTCTTTTTGTGATTTATTTTCCTTCTATTTTCCCTTTATCAAATGGGGCGTGACTGTGTTTCTGAGAAGAGTAGAAGACATAATTTACTCACCTGTTGTAAGGATAGGTGAGAACTCAGATTCTACCCGATTTGGACTGGCCTTGAGCTGACTATTCTTTTCCGCTTTTTATAGCACCCATACAGCTATTCATAATTTCTTATGTGTACAATTTTGTCCCTAACCTTCCATATTTTTATTCCAGAAGTTAGTTTGCTCCTTCCAATTCTCTGCTTGAGTTTTCATGTTCCTGGCTGACGAACTACAGTATTTAATTGTTGTGAAGGTTGATATCTATTTAATTGTTGGAGCAACCAATAAAGTCAGAGCCAAAATTTGAACTCTCTGAAGATACATCATATTATTTGATTGAAATTTGGAAATTATCTCAATTTCATTTCACTTATGATAGGACTTCTGTTTCTTTATGCTGTAACAGTCTTTTTTCAGTTTCTAATCAAATTATATTGCTGAATAGATAAAAGTTAAGGGAAGTAGGGAACTGTGGATAGTACAGATATAAGATTTTAGTTTAAACCTGCTTGACATTGGCTGGAAATGCCACTGGCTTTTGGGTGTCTTCTACCTGGATTATACAGCCTTCTACTGCTCCAGGATTTCTGCATTTGCATGATCAAGCAGTGAGGACTTGTTGGCTGAAATTTTGAAATAATTTTGCCTATGAAGTCTGAACGTATCAGTTCTTCTCTGTTTCGTCTTTTTCCATTCGATGTAGTGAATTAGGGATTATATTTATATTTATTATAGATAGCATATACTCAATCACGGTAGAATATCTCCACTGTTTTTATATTGTGTAAATTAGATATTGCTGACTTGAATCTCAATGAATGTCTGTTTTTATTTTTAAGTTTTAACTTTCTTTTTGGTGTTCTTTTTCTAATATGTCCAACATGATACATCATAAACCTGTATAATGAAGAGTGAAATGTGACAGGTGGATGCAATACAGACCTGTGGAGGCCAGAAGACCGCTGATGGTAAGCGCTTCCGGACAGGGGGTGGTATATTGTGGAGCATCATTAAAGTTCGAGAACCACAGGCCTACAAAGAGATAATGAAAAAAGCAAAGGAGTTCGAGGTGTGTTACTGACCTTTACATTTTTAGTTCTTGAATGTTCTCTCTTTATATTTATGTTGCTTACATGCAATGATAGTAGTGAAGATTGTTTTTGGATGCATCTACTACTGACTAGGACGTGAGAAATGGGTATGAAATTGTTAGAGCCCCTGTTATGAATATTTTAGGGAAGAGGGGTAAAATGGGTAGTGAATCTGGTCATGTGCACAAGGAAAGGGAGAGAGGGAATATTCATGACAGTGGTAATAGAATGCCTATGTTATATGAGGAGTGACAAGGTGGCGGGGAGGAGGGGATTTGTAAGGGAGAACTCTGAGTGTGGATAGGAGGATAGCTGACCCTCGACTGCTACTCTAATCTTTTCTTTCTTTCTTTTAGAGTTTAGGTATACTTGTATAGATCTACCTGTAAACTGATAACTCTATAATATCGGTGAAGGAGAGAAGTGTTCTAAGTTGTTCTCTTCAATAAAACTGTACCTAATCTCCAGTTTCCTGTCAGAAATATCGTAATAAGTTCCTTCCATAAAGAGTCAAAGTGAGGGAAACAGTAGCTAGTGACAAGGTTGGTGACCATAAGCTAAACGGCAACTTTAACAAAAAATAGATTTATATTTCCTTATCAGCCCACTGCATCTTGAGAGTAAGAAGGGATTTTGTTCCTATAAATAAATAAGGAATGGATTCTCTTGTTTCTAAAGCTTACCCTCTAATTTCATTAAGGGTATGTTTGGATGGAAGGGTTCATCGGAGGGAAGGGTTAATTTTTAATTTTGAGTAAACATTCTCCTTATTTGAGAATTTTTAAAATGAAAGGAATAAATTGAGAAACTTTCCCATCATCCCTTATAACACTCTTGATTTAGAAGTGTAAAGTTTAACCTTCCCTTTCCTCCAAAGTCCTTTCATCCAAACATACTGTGAAGGTTAAAGAAAAGGTAGTTACCGGCAAAACTAGTTCATTGTTCTACTAACCTTATATTACTTGCTCAACTGTTGTTTTCCAAAGTTGAGAATAAAAATTTACCAACCACCCCCCTCCCCCCATCCAAAACAAAACCTTGAGACGAGAAGCCTTGATGTTCTCCATGCACTTCATGATGGAAGAGCATCTTTCGGTTCATAAGTCTTGTATAGGCGCCTATTAGCCTATTTGAACAAAAATAAATCCCCACCTTGCAAAGGTAACTCGTCATTTTTGTTACTTAAATGTTTTCTGATGCGAGCATAAAAGCTATTCCAGAAATTGATGACTTTCATAGTTTGCTGATTTTATAAATAGCAGGCAAATAATTAGGGGAGATTTTATGTTTGATATCGTTTTTTAAAATTGCTTTGTTACCATGGTTACTGCATTGTTTCAGGCAGCCTTTTCCACCAAGCATACTATGTGCAGCTTCTTATGTTTTAGATTTATGTGATATTTTGTTTTTAACTTAGTTTTATAAGTATTCATTATTAATGAACAATCAAGGCTATTCACATCATCATTTGTTTTTTAATTATCAGTTTCTTTTGTCATTTGCTCATCTTGTTTATAATTTATAATTTATAATAATGCAGAAGCAATTCAAGCATCCAAATGTTAAGCAACCACCCATGCAAAAGAAAGAGGATTCTTCTCCAGGGGTGGCCTTTACATTTGCTAGCGGCCATGAGGGCAATGTTTCAGACATTCCTTTACCCGCATCCGAAATGCAAGATCAACATGAACCATCACGTTCTGAAGAGAAACATATCCCCGTTCATGATAGATTAAGGATTCCTGTTTCCTATGATGATGACCTGCTTGGACTGAGTGCAGATAATGATGCAACCGACCATTGATGGAAAGAGTCCTTCATCCCATGACAGTTTTTTTTTTGTCATTGATGGTGGTATCCTGATGCATCTTTCTCATGCCCCCTTTTACATTATAGATGCTACACTTTTCTTCAAATTTCTCCTTTTTTTCTGACCCTTGTTTTTGCTTCTGTGAAGCGAGTTCACAGATAGAGCAGTAGTTCCATTTGGTTTTGTCCGGAAGGGTTTTATCTTTCTGGTTGAAAAGATAGGATATTTACTTGAACATAGTTGCGGCTTTCTGATATTATACGATGAAAGAAAACATTTCAACCAAAGAGATGTTGTTGGTCCAGCATTGGCAAAAGTGTCTGGTTAATTTTTGTATTAGTATAAAGGCACTGTGTTCCATGCACCCTGTAAATCAGATGCACTATAAACCTGACTTGTAATGTAATGCATGCATTTAAATAGGGTTTTCGGTCCGACTAGATTATTATTATTATGCATTCATAATCATAAAAAAGCTAGGCAAAGTCATAGAAAGAACTGTGGCAGATAATAGATTAGACTTAGGTTGACACATTACAAAATAAATACAGGTCTATTTAGGCAAAGCCGGCTTAACTCAGCTTGTTTCCACCCTTTGGAGTTTGGACTCACGGTTACCTTGGGTTGTGGGCTGTGTCGCCTCAGGGAATACTTTGTCACCAAACAACCTTCCCCTATCTTTTCTATTAGAGTTGTGTTATTTGAATACAAATTTTAGACACTGTATGTGATACTGTATGTGTTTCTTTCTATCCCTCACTTACTTTTTATCATCATTGTATATACGTATCTTGAAAATACATAAAAAAAACAAAAGGGATATCGTATGCTGTCCTCAATTTTGTGTTAAACATTCCTCTTTTTCTTAATGTCCAAACAATCTTCCCCTATCACCAAACAATCTCTTCCTTCGTTTTTCTTTCAATCGGTCAGTAGTCGTATTTCATTTCTCCCTTTCTATGATTTTTAGCTACGGAATAGATGCTTATCTGAGTTCTGTAATATATTTTGATTTGATTTGAAATTTATCATAGATTCAAAATTACCCGTTTTCCGCCCCCAATGAAATGGGGAATGCGTACTATTTTGACTTTTGTTTGGACCCTTCAATATTCCCCCAATAGAAGGACTGATTTGCTTAGTTTGTGACAAATGTATGTTCGGTAAAATGTGATATTGGAGAAATAGGCATTATTTGGGAATTGGAAGAATCAAATATCCATATTTTAATTCTTTATTAGATACACATAATTTCTTTATTTTTTCAGTTCAAATTTATAAATCATCATTTACCTATTATACAGGTATGGTCATCAAATCTGACCATTGATATATTTTAATAATATATTAATGGCTAATTGTTATGGTGTATGATGTACTATAACATAAGAGAGTGCATTATAAAATTGGCCTTACTATGAAGATGTGCATAAGAGTTTCAATAGGATTATGGATTGGGAAGTATTTCTTGGTAGTTTAACCTCCTCCCTCCCAGAATTTATCAAAAGAGATAGAATTACTAAACAGGCCTTTTGGGAGTTCCCAGATCGCATAGTAATTTGAAGGGCTTTGCTATTTGCACCTTGCATTTTTGCTATTTACACCTTGCATTGGTTTTTTAAAAACTCTTTCCCTAAAATACCCTTTTCGTCTCGTTAGTGTCTTCATCTTGGCACTTTTCGGAAAATAATTTCCGGAAATAGTCCGGAAATTAAATTCCGGACATTCAAAATATTACACCGGAATAAAATAAAAATCACTAGCCGGAAACTTGTTTCCGGAATATTTCTGGAATTTAAATTCCGGATACTGAGAATGACAGCTCAAGAAGAGGAGCACCCCCTGCAGTTGTGTCTTTTGTGAATAATCTGCCTCTTGTAGTCATTGGCAAGGAACATGAGAAGCATGGCGAACTAGTTTGTGCCATTTGCAAGGATGTCTTGGCCCTTGGCATCAAAGTAAATCAGCTTCCCTACTCTCACCTTTATCACACCTGCTGCATTTTGCCATGGTTGAGTGCACGGAATTCATGCCCTCTTTGTCGTTATGAGCTTCCAACCCATAAGGATTATGAAGAAGGAAAGCAGAACATTGATGGTAGAAAAGTGATCCATGAGAGGCAGCAACTAAATATGATGGATGATAAGGTAAGGCAATAAGTTTGTGAATATCCTCTTTAAGGTACTCACAAATGGACTGACGTTGGCAAACTCATTTCTGAGTAACAGGTGCAAAAAATCCCACAGCGAGGGACTAATCGATTGTCTACTGCCTCAAGGTGACATACAAAGAGGTGGTTTAGTGTGAGTGCAAAGAGAGTTGGCGCTTAAGCCTTCTTTCGAAAGAAAGTGCACCCCATTTACAACCACCCTCACTGACTGCCCTTGTGCCTAGTTCCCCCGATGTCTCTGATGGAGCTGAAATGGACGAAGAGGATGGTACTAGCGAAGGTGGGATGCAGCAGAGCACGAATTCATCTGCAATAAGAGGTGGTAGAAGATGGTTTTTTCTAGCTGCAGCTCCAATTGTTAGTCTAGTGGGCATTGTTCTTGTCTTGTGGTTAGGTAATCCTCAGGATCAGATTGAATTTTTCCGGAAAGTCTCTTGATTTTATTTTCCGGACGTAGAATTCAGTATTCGGAATTTAAATTCCGGAAATAATCCGGAAACAAGTTTCCGGACCGTGATTTTTATTTTATTTCGATGTAACATTTTGAATGTTCGGAATTTAATTTCCGGACTGTTTCCGGAAATTATTTTCCGGAAAGTGCCAAGATAAAGACACTAACAAGACGAAAAAGGGTATTTTAGGGAATGAGTTTTTAAAAAAACTAATGCAAGGTGTAAATAGCAAAATGCATGGTGCAAATAGCAAAGGCCTAATTTGAATTTCTTGTCCCATAATCAGGTCTACCTTTCAATAAACATCATGCTTGTGGTTTTGCAATTCAACGTTGTAGCAAGGCCTTACATATAATAAATAGTCAAGGGGCACTAATGTAACTTTAAACTTTTCACACTCCCTATACTCTCTGGTTTCTTCTGGAGGAAGAGGCAAACCGCAGTGCAGTCATCTACCTTAGAAGTAGGATACTTCATTTTCCATGCAGCATTGGCTGCTTCCACGACTGCCCTTGCTGCTGCCTCTTCAGTATCTGCTGTCCACACAATTGATGCAACCTCATTGTTGCTCAGTACATCCCATACCTATAAGCCAACAAAGCAGGTGTAAACAAGTCTACAAAGAATGCTTTTGCAAAAATGATGCTCCAATATTTCGACAATAACATGATGCATTTTCATTTCTTTCGAATCTTAATATAAAAAATAGGTTAAACATACATTTGATCCTAAATATGATGCTAGTTTTCAACTTGGTCCTTTTACATAAAAAAAATTCAAACTAGTCCCTTGCATATACAATTATTGTCAATTTGATCATCACTGTTTATTATTGCTATAACACTGTATGTTGGAGGTTAAATAGAGACCAGAATAAAAATGATTGTCACGTATAAAAACCAATGTAAAAATGATTATCATGTAGAGGGACCGAAAAAGTATATGTTTGATTTCTACATGTGACAATCATTTCAATTTGGTCCATATGCCTTAACTTCAATAAATGATATCATAACAACAATAAATGATAAGGACAAAATTGAAAATAATCATAAATATAGGAAATGAATTGGAAAAATTTGACGTATAGAGACTAAATTGAGAATAAGTATAATGTATAGAGGCTAAAATTATATTTTAACCTAAAAAAATATGAAAATGTTCTTTGCTAATAACACGTACCCCATCACTTGCAAGTACAATAAATTGGTCGCTTGATGTTAGAGTGCGATACGAAATATCTGGTATGGCAATGACACCATGGTCTTTGAGGATGAAATCTCCAAAAGCTCGAGACATGGCAAGGCCTGGGGATTTCTCATTGTTGGGCAACCACACTCGCTGTATATGTGGTTCTTCCTCCAAGGCATATACGCAACCATTGCAGCTCCTTATTCTATTTGCTTCGCCTGCATTACAAATTACAGCTACAATCAATTGTTTCTCAATTCTCACTCACATACAAAAAATTGTTCTATAAGCATATCATTTTTGTATATCATTTTTACACTTGGTTAAGTACAAATATCTAGTTAACTTCATTTATTATTTGGGAAAAGTATGTACAAAATTGGCATTAGTCATATATTTGTGCATGTTAACCATCAATCAATTGTAGAGATGGCATGCGAAAGAGAGAGTTTATTAATAAAACTTTTATATATGGTGTCCCCACTTTTTCCTATGTGGTGCGGTGGATGAGAGAAAAATATATAAATAAGTATGCCAGAGTATAAAAACACGATGTTGATGTTTAAAAAAGTTGTATAAATAATATAACTCATATACAAAAATATGTTCAAAAATGAAAAATAGATTCCCTGCATTAAAAAATAAAAAAATTCACACATTCATGCATTTATGTATTGTCATTAGATCAATTTTAGGCTTTCTTAAACACATGACTGTGTGAAGGTGCGATTTTTTGAATGCAGAGAATCGGATCCTCAAAAATGATGTGCTGCAATAGTCTACTTTTGATTTTTAGAAATTTAGACAAGAAAAGTATAATATATGTGGTAATGAGCTTCTTTTGGTTATAAGAGTAGAGTCTCACGAGGTAATCCTGGCTTCAAATCTGTGGTCAATTGAATGGCTATGAGTTCTTCATCATGGATTGTCCCCAAGACTGCTCTTGAATCACCCAGATTAGCTATAACAAGACCTTCGCCCTGTTTATTGTTATTACTATATATTATTATATTATGTTTCCATAACAAAGATGAAAATATCTGAAAAAATCAAATAGACCAAAGATTGAGTCAATAGGTTCAGTGTTTACCTGTCTTATGACAACTACAGCAGTAGTTCCACTGCAAGAGCAATCTAGATTCTCTTGTAGCTTCACCTCCTTGTCCATCACCTTGAAAGCACTAACAATTGCTTCTCTCCATTTCTGAAAATTCTTTGGAACCAAGTCATCTTCTGCTGTGTAGACATGGCTTGGAGTGTTGTCATCACCTTTTTCTATTGTATCAATCTTTGAAAGAGCATTCTTTTGGCTTAGTATGAGTGATGACAAACAATTGTTCACCATTTTGCTCACTATGTGTCCATTCCTTCCATGGCCATCAAAAACGCCACAAAATGTTCCATCTTCCTTCCCATAACCCTTATGAAGAAAAATGGGGAGGAGTTTCAATTACTTCATATGCTCCATAAATCTAAGTAATATTGAAGAATAGTTATGCAATTTTTTTTTATTTTTTTTATAAACCATTGTAGTTAGGACCTTTGGCTCCCAGTGACATCCCGGGATATCCCACAAGCTTCGGCCCTTTGGACCAGTTATGAGACTAATCATCGATCGACTGTTTAGAGCAGAGAATTAACCCTTAGTTTTCGCAATCTCCCAACTAAAGTGTATTTGTTACCAATATGCAAACTTGTGTTCTCCTCCTTATGTGGTCGAGATACTTACCATTAGACCAAACCTTGATTGGTATGACTATGCAATTTAATTAAAGGTAGTTTGTGCATGATAAACAAACAAACCTGGTGAAGAGAGAAAGCATCTTGGTTGAGTCCTTTGCTACCTTGTCTAGAGTAAACAGAAAAAAGTCTCTGATTCCCATTTGAAACCTTGTTTTCTTCAAATATTATCACTTTCTCATCATGAACTTCTCCAGGGGCCCCATGAATCTCTGAAGATGCAAAGGATATGCAGATACCCATTTCCACTTGCAAGTTTTTTTCTTCTTCTTGTTCTGCAAATTTTTTTTTTAATAGAATGAAATAAGTCTACTCCTTAAGACTTTAAGGACCAAAATATATAGCAAATCTTCTGCAATAATAATCCATATAAAAGTGCACGTGGTTACCAGTGGACTGAAAGCTTAAAGCTTACTTATTACTTTAATCCAATAATTGACATATTTTTTAATTTTTTTTAATGGTTAGTTATTCAACAGGCTGTCCCAACACTCGCTTTAAAGGACATTTAGGATGTATTCTTCTGAACAAATCCTCCCAGGATATGATTTTTTTTTCACTAACGATATCTCTAACTAATAGCTGAAAGCTGATAACTGAAGACTAGATTAATCTTTCAAAGTGTAGAGATTATCGAAATAGATTTTGTCTCTCCCAACAAAGTCTTTTTTTCAATACACACAACAGGAATTGAACCTCCGGCAATATGCTCAAGGAACGCAACTATCTACCAAATGTGCCAAAGGGACATGACTTTCTATTCTAAAACTATAGTGCAAAATTTTATGTTGCTAACATTAATTATTCCTCCATGCTATATTTCAATACATGTATAATTACGTAACACTGAGTTGGAGCTAAGTCAAACAAGGATTACTAATCAAAATGAAAAAGACTAAAAGGTAAAATAGGGATTAAAGTAATGGATCACCTTTAGTGGTTGCTGATCCTAGCATTATTGTTTTTGAGAATACCAATCGAAAGAAACAATAAGATCCTATAGTACCTAACACAAAGTTTTCCCATACTTTATAAAAAGGTGTGGCACTATATTTGCTTAAATGAAGCTCAATTTGTGAACATTGCCACGCCTAGTGATAGATCCTACAATTAGTACCTAACACGAGGTGTTCCCTCACTTTAAAAAAGGGAAATAATTCTTGAACATCAAAATGGGTGTCTTTTTTTTTTTCTTCGTATTTTTGATATGCGTGTATAAAAAAATAAAAAATAAATAAGAGCTAGAAATAAACATATATGATATCACATATGATATCTAAAATTTGATGTTTAAATAACACAATTACTTTCAAAAGGCATGGAACTAACCCCGCCTGGATGATCGACGTACTTGCAATGGATTCCAAACTCATATACTGGAAATAAAGTCTGCCTAAATGAAGCTTAATTTGCAAACATTGCCACATCTAGTAATTGTAGGTTATTGCTATTAATTTTAAGGGTATTATAATTAAGTAAGAAGTCGAATTATTTTAATAATATGATGATATATAATTGAATAATAACATAAAAAAAACTTTATAAATAATTAATAATTTTTTTTTGAGAAGCAAAATAAATATTAAATATTAAATCCTAAAAATTAAATTAAATTATTATCATTTAATGATGATACATTATTAAAATGTTTATACTCCCCCCGATCCTTAATATAAGAAACAAATAGGTACTTGTTTTTGGTCCAAAATATAAGAAACATGCATCAATTTTCACACATATTAAATGTTAATTTCCAATATTACCCTCATTTATAATAGGGTTTATATTTACGAGATATATCAACTTTCCATACAAGTGAGTTTGTTCATTAATTAGAAGGGGTATTTTTGGAAATTTATATGAATATTAATTACAATTAGCTCATTTCAATACATTTCCTTGGTATGTGTGGTTTAGGGTTTTGTTTCTTATATTAAGGACCGGAGGGAATACTATTTAAGCAATAATTGTCGGGTACAGATTTACAAAACATCAATGGAGCCAAAGTTGACAAACTTTCATAATCTAATAAATAAAAGTTATAATATAAAAGATCTATATTATATCTTTATCGACTTGAGCATGTCGTTCATTCATATATCATATAATTCATCAATAATAATTGAAATTTGTATCAAACTTCTCAGCAATCCTTCTTCCTATATGAGTAATCAAATATCTGTATGTGTGTGTGTTTTCCCGCCAGAATTGGACTTAGAGCCCAATAGATCAAGGCCCATGAGTATGAAGGGTAAAAGGGGGAGTCCCCGAGATATTTTCCCAAAGGACCCGAGGTGGTCTCCAGGAAAAGCATCCCGGCCTTCCTTGAGAAGTATCGACTTGCTGGGCGATGAACCGACAAGATGGATCACATCAGGGATAGAACATAAGTTATCATCACCGACATGACGTAAGCCGAGCTTTCATCCGAGATCATATAAACAACCCGAGACCCTCAACAAGGCGGCTCACCCGAGACTTTTGGAAGGCGAAGAGTGCAAAGGACACGTAAATGTTCTAGAAAGATCCCATGATGATTGGAGAGAGAATGATGACCTCCATACACGTTCGCAAATCACGCTCCAACGGTCTGTGGGACCCACACGACATAACAAACTCGTGTGATGAGCACATGGGAGAACCTCTATATAAGGAGCACGATCATCATCTTCACTAGGCAGACACTGTACTATTCACACATTTCGCACTTAGAGGAAAAGACAATGACCTAGTTGTACTGAAACATCACTTTGTACTTAAGCTTAGGTCAATACAATCACCATTTCATATATTTGTACTTTATTGTTCAGCCCGGAACTATATATATATATATATAAGGAGCTAGTCAGGTGAGAACATTTTCTTGTTGTAAAAAATGAAAATAATGAATCTTGACCATTGAATCTTATTTGGACGATCAAAATTAAAATTGAAAATATATGCATAATAAGCGGAATAACGAATGCAATAATAAGCATAATTTTGGTACACTGTCAATGTAAAGTTCTCTAGTCCGTTAACTAATCACAAATCATCTCACTATGAATTTTAAGGTAATTATTATAAAAGTCAAACATTTTTATGATGTGATAATTTATGATTCATTAATAGTGTAAGAGACATTTACACTGACAATACATATATACATGGGGTCCAGCTATGTGGGTCTATAATAAGTCGTCTGACCTTGCATTTGTAAAATAGTGATATATTTCACGAATGAAACGCATGACCACCTTATCATATGTCAACAACTTTAGCCAACATCGTGCGCGCACGCGCGCGCGCATATATATATATATATATATATGGCAACTCAAAGTGAGAGCAATATCTTATGTGAGAGATGAGAGTATTAAATTATAACCATTGGATAAAAATAAACGGTTGAGATTGAAACCTCAACTAAAAAATCATGTGCTATGTTCTCTCCCTCTCTCTCATGCATGACTTCTTCCCTTCTTCCATTTTTTCTTCTTCCTGGATCTTCCTTTCCTTTCAATCACCGTCAAATGGGGAAAAAAAAAGTTCACAATATTGGATCTAATAAGGCTGAGGCTGCAACCAAAGCTTTAGAGCATGGTCATCTGTGATTCGTCCAATTAGCAATCAAGGATTTTTCTGCTTTCGGTACTTTCACAACTTGGCAATCAATCCGTTCTGAATAGGCTTCATGTAAATCACTTGGGGGATCATCTACAAATGGGTAGCAAATTGAAAAACTCATGCGACTCCATTAGAAGAAGAGCAATTTTGAACCTTCCACTATTCTTGCTTTGTTCTCTCGGCCCCAGCCCCAAAAAAATCCTTAATTTTCGTTCACTTCAGGGATGTTCTTTTTTCATCTGGCGGTGGCTGACGCGGTGAGGTGAATGAGAAAGAATAGGAGAACAGATGAGTCGTGCGAGGAAGGGGAACATAGCACGTGATTCTTTTAGTTGAAGGTTTTAATCTCAAATTGTGCGAGGAAAGGAAACATTGCACGTGAAGTGGAATATGTTATTATGAGAGATGAGATGAGTAAATATGAACCTTTGAATCACACATAAATGGTTCAGATTTAAAACATAAAGTTATGTGACTTTTTTAAGTGATCATATGACTACCAATTAACTTCTAATTCTGACAATCCATATATGGTTTAATGATCCATATTTGTTCATCTTCCTCTTGAGAGTTTCCCATGTATATAACATCATAATATTTTATTTTTAGTTAATTACCTAAATCTATTAATTTCATTAATTATTTACTCGTTTTATTTAATATGTTACTTGTCACTATCAAAGTGTCAAACCGCTAAATCTAAGGACTCTATTTCCACTAAAGAGGAGAGTTGGAGTTTGGATTTTTTCCAAGTCTATAGATTTATTTCTTTTTTTCATTTTTTTGAGATGAAGTGTCTAAATTTTATTTGTGTGTCCTGGTTGACATGCAGGTATATGACATCAGGTTACATGTCTTGAGAAAAAAAAAAAGAAAAAAAGGAAGCTAAGGAAAAACTAGAAGAGTAATATTAAAACTTGTAAGATCAGTTCTCTCTCTCTCTATATATATATATATATAATATTCCGTTCCCTTTTTCAAATGAAAAAACTTTTAGACCAACATGATGTGGCACAGTTGGTAGATAACTGAGCTCTTTAAGCATGTGGTCAGGGGTTCGATTCCTGGCTCATGCGTATGGAAGAGCATCTGTTGGGAGAGGTCAACCCCTTAAATGGGATCTCAGTACCTCGAGGGATTAGTCTCTGGCTCCCGACCGGAGGATACCCTGGTTTACCAAAAAAAAAAATGAAAAAAAACTTTAGGATTACATGAAAGGGCAAACATTCTCTTATCATTCAAATTGTTATATAATAAGAGAAATGAAAAAGAATACCCAGGAATATGGGATGTTACATAAAAGAAAACAAGTGTCATCATCTGAATATTTTTCTTTCTGACTTTCTATTTGCCTATTATCATTGGGTGGGTTCTAGCATGAAAATGAAGTACCAGTTTTACTGGTATACCGGTATACCACAAAAAAAATTTCATCAGGAATAATTTTTAACCATTGGATATAATAATAAAATATTCAAATGGTCTAGATTTCTTACTCCAAAAAAAAAAAAAAACTTGAAAAAGTCTTATTTGCCCTTTGCCCTTCAACCTCCACTCAAACCAATCTCCCGCCGGAATACCCAGACCAACTGCCACCGCCGGAGCCGCCGTCGTGTCCGGTCCTCTTTCTCCGACCAGACCAACCGCCAGAAAAACCACCCTGCAAACCACGCGTTTCCCCTCACTTCCTCGGCCTTAAAACCGTCGGCAGAGTCGAGACAGATTTCGCGATGGCTCTGCAGGTGGTGGGGCGGTGGGTAAACGACCGGATCTGGGTTGCGCGTGATCCTACGAGGCTAGAACATGACCGCACAAGGCTCGCTCGGACCCGAGAATCTGTTGCTCAAGTAAGGAGGATCTGCCGCTGTCGTTGCGCGCCTCCGATTCCCGAGGGTCGCGCCTCCGCTTCGCGAGGGTCGCGCCTCCACTTCGCAAACCCATCCAGCCAATCCCTGTACGAGTCAGATCTGGTCAGTCCCGGAAGTGGCAGAGCGCGGGACCCGAGTGAGGAGAGGGTGTTGGGGATGGGTCGGAGGAGTTGAAGTTGTTGAAGGAGAGAGAGGTAGAAGAGAGGTGGGGAAGGGGCAGGAGAGTTGGTGGTTGGAGAGGTTGAGGGCGGTGGATGACGGTGGCGGTGGGTGGCAGGTGACGGTGGGTGGTCCCATGGCAGAGGTTCAATCATGGAGCAAGAGGGAGGTGGAGGACTGGGGGGAGAGAGAAGGTTAAAAATGAGTTTTTCCAGTAATATTTAGTGGTACACCCATATACCAGTAAAAACTGGTACTTCATGCTAGAACCCACCATTATCATTGGGTTGTATAAATATGAATAGTAAGGTTCAAAATCAATTGGAGCCAAACACTGTGTTTCCACAATTGACTAACTTAATCACCACGATATAAAAAAATATTAATCCGTGTTTTAATTCAGTTTTTAAAATATAGCTAAAGTCAACATTAAAAAAAATATTTTTAAAGTCGTTGAATTCATAATCCAAATATTTTTAAAGTAGTTATTATATTAGCTAGGTGTTCATCTCTCATCAACAAATTCTTTGGCGCTCAGGCATAGTACTTGATCAGTAACCTACTTTCAAATTGTCAATACGGTACGTATAAAACTAGTATATTATGAGCATTTATATAGTTTAAGTATTTGGAAATCGTAATTATTGATATTATGAGCATTATGCTTATGCACGTTTCAATCCAAAAGCTCTTGCATAAATAGGCATATAAACTATAAAACTATTTATGAGTCATTAACAAATTAACTTAAGCTTTTTAAAAATTAATTATTGACATGAGTGAATAATGGAGAGTTTTAAAAATAAATATTATTTTTTTAAAGAAAATTCTCATTCCGATTATAAGACTAAAGACTTCCAAATAATCAGAGTATCCACATCCCAGCACCCTATTTTGAAGTTCTTGAATGGGTCCCACCATTACACATCACCCATTTTTATTTTATAACTTAAGCAACTCATCTCTCCAACCCAACAATTTCTAAAAAAATTTTAAATGGACCCCACCAATAACCCCACATCCTTACAATTAATCATTCAAGCATTTTTTACATTAAAAAATTGTAAACATGGCCCACATAAAAATATAAGACCCGGTGCTTCTACAAGCACTCATCAAATCTGTGGTGCTTAACTAGCACCTGCTCCACCAGTAAAAAAAAAAAAAAAAAAACACAAGCATCGGTTCTTAACATTTTAAGCACCCACACTTGTTACCGATGCGGGTGCTCTTAATTAGAAGAATGTTTACTTAAAACCCTACTCATTCCGATTATAAGACTAAAGACTTCCAAATAATCAGAGTATCCACATCCCAGCACCCTATTTTAAAGTTATTGAATGGGTCACACTATTACACATCACCCATTTTTATTTTTATAACTTAAGCAACTCATCTCTCCAACCCAACAATTTCTAAAAAATTCTTAAATGGACCCCACCAATAACCCCACATCCTTACAATTAATCATTCAAGCATTTTTTACATTAAAAAATTGTAAACATGGCCCACATAAAAATATAAGACCCGGTGCTTCTACAAGCACTCATCAAATCTGTGGTGCTTAACTAGCACCTGCTCCACCAGTAAAAAAAAACACAAGCATCGGTTCTTAACATTTTAAACACCCACACTTGTTACCGATGCGGGTGCTCTTAATTAGAAGAATGTTTACTTAAAACCCTACTACCTCCGGAAGATGTTGCCGGAATTGATTTGTCAGAAAGAGGAGCAGCCACTTATGCTGTAAATAGGTAATAATATATGTAATTAATATTTGATTAAATAAAATAACTGGGGTTAAATGAATAGATGGCCTGACAGTTAGGGTGCACCAAGAAAGAATCCTTTTATTCTCACTCTAGTCTAACCAAAGAGCAAAGAATCAACATATATTATATTACAATATTTTACTTCTTGTATCTACCTTTTCCATCTCTGGATTGATGGCAGTTGTTAAAGATTAGAAAAATGAAATTTATATAAAATAATTTAGTGATATTTTTTTTAGAGATTTTTAAGTAAAATATAAATTAAATATGTATTTGTTTGCAATCATAAATATTTTTATTTTTATTTAAAAAATGATTTTTAAACTTGTTTAAATACTTGAGTCAAAAACTTGTTTAAATACAATCATGTCGAAGCTTGTTTCTGTTACAAAGTTATAAGGAAAAAAATAAAAAAATCATTTTTAAGGAAACATGTTTGTATGAAAACTTACATTTTATGCATATTTAGATACAACCAGTGATAGTGATAATTCTTCAACATATTTCATATGATAATGTGAATTTTAAAAAGTATCAATGTAGTATATTATTAACAAAGAATATAATTCTTCAATTGCATTGAGAAGAGCATCATAGTCGCGACTTTAGAAATTCATTGCAGGAGAATGAAAGGGGAAACGTGACAGACGGAAGAAGAAAAACACAGATTTAAATGAAAGTAGAAAAAACATTACGGAAGGTATGAAGAAACAACATAAAAGGAGAAATCAATACTGCTGCAAAATGAAAGAGAAACAACGGAGAAAGAGGAAGAAGAAAGGATAGTAAGGTTATAAGAAAAATGGTTACAATATTATAATAATAAAATTAAAATAATATAATGGTTCAATATAATAATATAATGTTAATAAAATGACATAAAATAATAATGATGATGATGATGATAATACTAATAATAATAATTAAGGTGACGTGGCAATGCTGAAGTGGCGCTCTGCTTTTAGCCACATGAGCACTTAATAGAGTGCCACCGACGTCAGAGACTAAAATAAAAAAATTTAAATTTAAAGGAACAAAAAACAAAGTATATGGACTAAAACCAAAATTGGCTCACTTTTCAGGGACCAAAATGTTTTTTAAACCTTAAAAAAAAATTATTTTCATATGTGACCGTCATGGCATAAAATATAATATTTTTGCTGATGTGGTACATCAGCACTTAACAGATGGTAACTCATGGTAGGGACTAAAACCAAAAATTATAAATTTATAGGGACCAAAACCATTGAAAAAAGATACTTGGACTAAAATCAAAATTCACCTACTTTTCAAGGATCAAAATGTTCGTTAAACCTCAAATTTTATAGCTTTGTGGAAGAAACATAAATTGGGTCTTCAGTATTTTGAGCCCTTTTCCAGTAATTGACAGAATTGGGGCATGGCCAATAAACTCCTCTTACCACCTTCCACTAAAATCCACCCAGAGTTTCATGTCATTTCTCGAAAAAGAGTATGTGTGATATATTAAAAAGAGAAATGCTAGCAATATTAATCTTTAATTATACTTTTAATCCCTCTATTCTTGATCATCTATGACTTCGATCCATGTTTTTTTTTTTTTCAAAACACATTTAGTCCCCTATTTTTTAAAATGTTGCAAATTTAGTATTGTCATCCAATGTCCCTCAAATTTTTAATGATCGACAGGAGAAACCACCGTTCTAAGCATATAAAACCTCTGATTGAACTTCTCCCCCCTCCATCTCTCCATTTCAACATGATTCAAGGGTTCGTCTATTATATCTATTGGTTTCATCCATATTTTTTAGGACATTTTTTTTTCTACCACAAGATCTTTTACCACAGAAGCTCAACAAGAGATTCTATGCACTTAAAAAAGTGGATCATCTCTATTAATAATTGAAAAATTTATGAATATTAAATAAGTTATTCTATCGCAAATGACCAATAGTTGGATGACAAAAAACGCAGTTAAGCCTTCTCTAAAATTCATGTGAATCCACTAAAATTCAAGTGAGATTCACATTAATTACTGGTCATTTGCGATATTACACTTCTTTGTTCAAACCACATATGCTAACTACCACACTAATATAATTACCACTCTGCAGGTGGTTCCTAACTGTAAACATCTCGCTAATCGACTAATTGAGCTCTGATTTCTGATGGAAGTGATCACCACTTGGCTCTTGTTCACCTCAGGCAATGCTTAGTTCCTCCCACACAAAGATACATACATACCTTCTTTCTATCTCTTTTTCTAACTTAGTTACTTTTCCTTTGTTTTAGGATCTTAAAATTTTGTTATTTTAAGCTGCTTAAAGTGTAGGATGGGAGAGTCTGTAGAGAGCAAAATAATCATACTGTAACTTGGAATTATTGTCTTAGACCGAATGTTGGGTCTGCTATATCTAGGGCTGGTATAACTTGGGGGTTACTCTCTTTCAATAGCATAGTATCAGATCCATATATTTTTAATTTAAAGCAAAATAGGTATGTAGATGCATCACTATAAGCAAAATAGGTATCAGATCCAATCCTAGGTTTAACCCTACAATCAAAATGGCGACTGGATAAAAATGTAAAAATGCATGTGTTCATTTTATTTATTTGTACTCAGCTTCACTAATTGAGTTTCATCACCCTACTGCAACAAAACCGATCAAATAGCTAAGCACTAATTTATCAAGTCGGTACAAGTTATATAATTAAAATACTTGTCTACTAAGATGTATCCGCTGTATATACTTCCTCGTACATCAGTTATTTACCTCCACTTAGAATAGTTGGTGTCTCTAAAAGCACGGTAACAATATCGATTTTGTAAATTATTTTATAGTTGACATGGAAGCTAACATTGTTACCGTGCTTTTAGAGACACCAACTTGTGTCAAAGAAAGTGTAACGTAAAATGCAACACCCCAGAAAGAAGCTTCATTTCAAAAAATCACCAAAAGCTTCACTAACATAAATGAACAACTCCAATCATCACTATTAGGACATTCACTTCACTGCCAGGAGTTATGCAAGATCATCATATTCAAGTCAATTAAATAGTTTTAAAAACCCTTCTGCAACATCTAACATCTGCCATAGGATTCTTTTTTAAAGTTTGTGCAAATCAGCGATGGTAGTTGAGTGATCTGAGATTTAAAAAACAGACATGAGTAACCAAACTTTAAAATAGAATCCTATGGAAATAAATATAGCTGCTTAAAATTTGAAGAAAACCACGAAAATAAAGGCTTCCTCCAATCGTGAACCAGTAGCTGATTTACATATAGGCACCATGCAAAAGGTAGCTTGTTTTGAAATGAAGCAACAAACACCCGTGTCTGACTTAAGTGCCAAAAATCAACAATTAATTAATAATAAAAATTAAAGAAAAGAATATAACCAGAAAATTTTGTTCTTGAAAGAAACGAGGTTTAATTTCAAGAGTCTTCATCTGGTAATTTCATTTAGGCTCTAAGCGGCAGTCAGGTGGCCATTGAATATAAGCCCCTGCTGTTGACTCTATTATAGAGCCTCCTCCCCTTACTCATCAAACTCATTTTCTTCCCCTTATTCTCATTACAAATTTCATAACAAAAACCTACATAAACACAATATTGACTCAACTAAACAGAAAATAGATAAACTTGAAGCAACAAATACCTTCAACAAAACCAGTGAAAACCATGCATTGCAAATTGCAACTGCTAAAGCTATGAAGAATGCAAATTTGGTGAGGTGTGACTGAGAAGAGGCATAGTGTTAGATTCAGCTAGAGAGTGATGGCGGATTATTATATACTTGTGCCGAAAACCCTAATGTTGTTTTCGGCTGCCAGAAGATCAAGGAGAATGTGGGCTTACTTGTTCGAAGAATATCCGGGGAGAATTTGGGCCTTTGGCCCATTATATAACTAATTAGTTATTGTCTTGGTTCCTCATTGATTTGGAGCTCTTGTGCAAAGTTTGAAAAACAACATTTAAATAACTATTTAATTGTAGCTTGATTGCATGTTTGGTTCCCTATTATTGATCACGTGTGATTTTGGTCCTTATAGTTTTTTTATGCATATTTGGTCCCCCTGTTTTTTCAATGTTTCAAATTCGATCCTACCGCCCAATGTCTGTTAATTTCTTCAATGATCAACATAGAGAAACCACTCCTCTAACCGCACAGAACCTCTGGTTTAGGTTTGCCCTCCTCTGCTTCTTCGATTCAATATAATTCAATGGTTCCTCTTTGCTATTTATTAGTTTTATCCCTCCATTTTGGGACCTTTTTTTGGTTCCACCAGAGTTCTTAACCACAAAAGTTCAACCAGAGTTTCTATGTGCTTAAAGCACCGATTCCTTTCAATAAATCATTGAAAAATTGACAAACAATGAACAAAAAACTAAATTTGCTACATTGAAAAAATACGGTGACCATTTATGCACAAAAAAACTTTATGGACCAAATCACACATTGTCAACAATAGGAGGATCAAATGTACAATTAAGCCTTCTAATAAGTATAATGATTTTTGGGTTCATTATTTATTAAAATTTTATTTATTTCTATTTTCATAAATATAATAGTGTGCTTTAATATATATATATATATATATATATATATATATATATATATATATATAAAATAAGTGATAGAAATGAATACAATTTTAATAGGGAATAAATTCAAAAATAGTCATATTTAGAGAGCAAAGAATAATTTAAATTTTTTAAAAAAACAAAACAAAAATCCTCAATGAATTGAAACTCCGTTGTCACTTTTTCCTCTTGGCTGAGCTGGCCATTGGAGTGGTGGCATGCAACATATTCTGACGTCAATAGATAATGTCTAAACCTCAAGCAGAGCTGTCAAGATGGACCTAACATTCTGAATACTAAAGAAAATGTATAGGTTGAATCGACATGATTTAAGTTTTTTTTTTTTTTTTATCTACTTCGAGGAGTATCCCACCGTCAACCTGAGACGAGGACTAATCTCCCGCAGGAGCTTGTTCGGCACCTCGATGGGTGGCATCTCAGCCGGCTGAGGTTTTTTCCATACCCAAGGCTCGAACCCGAAACCTTGATTAAGGGGCGAGAGGTCTTTAACCACTCACGCCAACTTCAGTTGGTCGACAGGATTTAAGTTTAAATTAATTAACCTTGTCTAAAAAAATTAAAATCAATTAACATAACTTAATTCAGTTTAATCTAGCTTCACCCAACATCAAGCAAGCTTTCCTCGGGCGGGACTAAACTAGTTCGTTCTTCGTTGCCCAAAAACTTATTCCACTTTGTAATTCATCAAGCTATCGTTAAGATCATATAAGGTTACTCTTTAAAAAATTTAGAATCTAGATGGCAATTGTACTTGCTCCCCAAACTATTTGGCATTGATAAAAAACTTACAATTTTTTTATTTTCATTACACATTTTAAAAATCAGATTTATTGCTTATAAAAAAAGGGAGTTGACAAACTAGGGGACTGGCTTACCAACCCGCAATGGGTTAGGCTATCCAAACGACTGTTAACATGAAACATACTTAGCTCAATTTTGCCATTCTAGAAAATGGTCTAGCTACTAAGCTCAATTTTTCCCATGTCAACCTACAACTTGCCATGGTTTGAGCCGAATTAACAAAATGTCAATAAACTAAAATGCCCAGCACGAAAATTTTTAGTGGAATTAGCATTCTTTTTCTTGTAATGAGATAGGATATCATTAGCCTCCCAAAGTTGTTATAGTTGTTTCATCGGGAACCAAATTCCAATTGAGGGTACTAAACTCTTCGGGGATGTTGCTATCGTTGATCGCTCCTTTAAGCAAAATCACAGCAGGTAAACTGCATATACTCTACTGTGACTTCCTTCTTTTGGGTTTTCCATCTTATGCTTTGAAGTAACTAAATCGTTTTGTAGCACACGCAAACTAAATGTTCAATAATTTGAAGACATGATAAAGGTTCTAATAATGCTTCCATCTCAACACTGCAAAGCTAGGTATATGTCAATGTCGATAACAGAACATCAAATAATATTAAACCGTCAGTTGAGAAATTCAAAATTAACAAACTAAAATATCAACGCTGAGGTGATGCTTTAGCAACGTTACCCTGTTGAACAGGCTGTGCAGGTGCTGCATCATAGCTTCCACGAGTACTCCCACCTGCATTACCATCACTACTATATGCCGGAGGCTGAGGATAACCAGCACCATAAGCACTGTTGCCGTATGATGGAGGCGCCTGACCATAACCAGGTTGACCACCCGGAGCAGCACCATATGATGTGGGACCATATGCACCACCATAACCAGATGGTGGTGCTCTTTGTGAGCCTGACTCTGGTTGGCCATATCCAGAAGGTGGGGGCTGGGCAGGGGGATACCCCGACTGACCATAGCCTGCTGCCGTTTTAGGTGACGGTGACTGTCCATAAACAGGTGGAGTGACACTAGGCTTCTGAGACTGAGGGGGTCCATAACCAGGTCCATAACCAGACTGTGCCTGAGGTTGACTGCCATAAGCTGCTTGGGAGGTTGGGGGCACCCCATATTGAGCAGTACCTTGTGGTGGATAGTTAGCAGCACTTGGACTAGGCTGTTGGCTGGCACCATAACCTTGCTGGGTAGGTTGGACAGGTGGAACCTGGGTGGAATCCCCCTGTGATCCATAGTTAGGAGTGTGTCCCTCTGGTGCTGGGTTGTTGCCACTACCATAGCTGGGGACTGAGCTATAACCTTGCTGCTGATCATATGATGGCTGCTGACCATACCCTGATTGCGGTGGATATGCACCATAGCCATCCTGAGCATAGCCCTGCCCAGGCTGGTTATAACCAGAGGAAGGTGGTTGACTGTAATTGTAAGCAGCCCCATCAGCCGGAGGTGCAGCACCGGCAGGATTTTGCTGTTGCTGAGATGCAGGCTGTTGGCTATAGTAATCATACCCAGCACCATGAGTAGCTTGCTGGGAAGGTGGTGCAGTGGACTGGTCCCAACTGGTGGGGTATCCACCAGATGACTGGGGAGGATAGCCTGCATAAGGTTGCTGAGGCATGTTATACTGGGGTGTTGTACCAGAGTATGCTCCAGGCTGCACATAGCCATAACCAGGTTGTTGCATAGGAGCACCAGGGGGAGCCCAGCTAGAGGGTGGCCGGGCTTGGTAACCTTGCTGAGAATAACCACCAGACATTGCTGGATTTCTAAGACGATTCTGCAGGAAGAGAAGTTGTAACCACAAATAGAAACAAGTTAGCTCACCCAAGATGTGGCAGTACATACAGCAGCAGAAGCACAAACAAATAGACAAGTAAAACATACCACTAAAAATCAACATATAAATAACACAAGATAAAGGTTATAATATGTTTAGCAGATTCCATACATGATCAGAAAGGGGTATAAAGGCCTACATACCGTACTGGTTTGTGACATAACTGAGTTACTCCAGCAGAAGCACACCCTCTCCCTATCCGAAATGAATGGGTACAAAAGGAAAGCACAAACCATAGAAGCAGACAAGCATACAGTCTATATTTCCTCAAAAGGCAATCCACTATGTGGTATCTCAAAATATGGAGTGCTTTATTCCAATTGTTACATTATAAATCATCCACAGTAATTCAACAAGCTAAGTTTTTGGACTAACAAGTATTAACTGCTTATGTATACGAGAAGTAGGAGCAATCATAAATCCAAAAGACCAATATATACAGACTGTCAAGATAACCTCTCTTTGCTCCAAGTACATAAGAAAACCATCCTCCCAACCTTCTCTCCACCCGATCTAAAGAGGTCAACCTCAAAGAACCATCAAATAGAAGAACATATACCCAACAGAGGGAATCCATGCAAGGGTAAAGATGTGAGGACAAATAAATTTACAGAGTTCGGGCACAAGAACTGTAATAAAGGTTAAAGAGATAGCGATGGACAAATTAAGAGAATAGGCTGAAAAAAGGAAAACAAAACATGATGACAATGAGGAGATAGACATGGTGTCACATTCTACAACATCGAAACAACGCTACCATGAAATGTAAAATCCTCAACACAAGATAAATACAACTGACAGATTCAAAATAACTATCTTAAATAACATATAACGATTGTTAGTTGAAAAACTGGAACCGGAAAGATGGGCAAATATATCAGGTTATGAAGATAAAAGCTGAGAGCATCAGAATAGAAAAGTTTCCAGTTATTATGCCAATTGTAAGTCCAGCATAAGACAGAAGAACAAAATATTATTGCCATTTTGTAATTTGTATATAGTAGTTCTTTCAAGCATCAAACAGAGTCACAAATGGCATTCTAAAAGAATCTTAGTCGAAGTAACTAGCAGACTAAAACAAGGACAGTAATATGCCAATGGACAAAAAGTTAGGAGCTTCACAATGGACAAATTTAAGGTTATTATGCCAAATTAAGTCTAGCATAAGACACAAGTACAAAACATTATTACAAGTGTACAAGTGCTTTCAAGCTATGAACTGAAAGGCACAAATAGCATTGTCTAAAAGGACATCAATATGATAATTTAATATTCAGTAATTATGAGTTATCACACTGTATAACAAGAAGACTTAAAAGTGGGCAGAAAAAATTGGATTAAAAAAAATCTGAAAGCTTTACAACAGAAAGGTTTAAGGTTATTATGCCACATGAAAGTCCAGCAAATGACACAAGAAAGACACTATTTCAAGTATATAATAGTTATGGAACAATGAACTGAGAGGCAGAAATGGCACAGTATAAAGGGATGTCAATATGATGTTTTATATCCAGTCCAACTGTGACACTGCATAGACATAAATAGTAGACTTACTGCCCTTGAATAAATATCAAAATTGAGATTTAGAACAATACCATGGCATGCTGAGGGAGCACCAACAAAGGGATTCCATGTTGGTGTCACTAATGGTCCAATACAAACTAACCCTACAATAGTCCCAATAACAAGATCAGTTATAGGATACATAATTAATAAGGACATTCCAGGGCTGATCAGGCTATAATCCCAATAAGTATCCACTTTGACCAAAAAAACAATGGCATAATTAAGACAACCTTGACATCCCCAAGAACCTAAACCACAGCATAAGGCTAACAGCCTAACAGTAAAACTTAACCACAGTTAAAAAAAGTCCTGGCAAGAACTTGGTATCAAAACAAACAAAAATTTAATATATCCAAATTTAAAATGGACATGTCTTCCATCCCCCTCCATCAATTTATGAATACAAGAATACAGGTTCTAACTACAAATGTTTTATTTATTTCAAAGAAGACAACAGATAGACACTGATGAAAAGTTGAAAACAACTTCAGTACAGCTCATAATGAAACCTACTTCAGTGCCTCATCCACCTAATCAGTTTTCAAATAGGTAACAGACTCGGAACGCAATTACACTCTAGAGATTAGCAGTATAACATACTGGACAATATCAATTTAGTGTATCTTCTATTTTGGTGCATATATCTATAGCACAGGCTTGAAAGCTTCCAGCAGGTAACAAAGATAGAGCCAGAAAACTAATAAAGGATATAAAACTTGCAGTCTTTTGCATCTGATAAGAATGTTTGTAACAGAAACCAAATAAAGATACCCCTCACCATAGACAACAATATATTAGAAATGAAGACATCATCATTTCAATAAACTTAAACTTGCAGCTAAGCCATTCCAAGGGGCCCAAACTTTAACAAGCACAGAAAATAATATAACCATGCGATAACAGCCATCATACGAAACCATATCATTAGCAAGAACCAAGAATTATAAAGTAAGGCAACAAAATCAGATAGGCAAAATTATGTCAAAACCAGCCGTAGTGAGAATTATAATTTTTAACACCTGAAATAAATGAACATCATCACAGAAAAAAGAAATTAGACCTAAACTTAAAGTTGCATGATTACATGGATCATCAGGCCCAGTTTTAAGTTTTAAGATTTCAAGACATTAATACAGACACATCTGGCACTCATAGGAGCATAGTACAGACACATCTGGCACTCATAGGAGCATAGTATCCATATATCAATCAGTAAGCAAAGACAATCCAGAAATAAATTCAGCTAGTTTAATCAAACTCAAACAAATTACAAGGTGATTATTATATTAGACATAGAAAACACGGTGCACATGAAAATCAAACTTTTAAAGCAAACTAGACTTGGCACATGGCAAGCAAAACATGCTAATCAAGGCCAAATCCAACTGTACATACCTCACCACTGATGACTTGATTAACCAATTGTTTTGCAGACTCGATTTGTTCAGGAGTCCCTTCAATTTTTAATGTTCTTTCCGTTGATGTGTCACCTGGGGGAAGATGAAGAGGAATCACCTGGAAAAAAATGTACAATATATTATGAACAACAATAAAAATTGTGAATTATGCATCTTCGGAGCCAGTTGTGATTGCAGATTTGCAGTTAAATTAAAATATTAACAGTAACCACAGGGCTACAGTAAATGCCATATGGAAAATAAAGTATTTAGCTTCTACTATGCAAAGCACGATGAAAGATAACAACACTTAAAAAAAAGGCAAACCTGAATTCTTGCACCAGATGAAGCTTGCATATTCTTTATTGTTTCTCCTCCTTTACCAATTACAAGACCAACCTAAAGCCCAAAAGAGATGAAAAAACCAAAACGCGAAATAGAAAGAACCGAACACTTAAACATTACATAATGCCTATATTTTTACATAAGCCCTTGCAATTTGCATACCTTGTTATTTGGGATCTTTGACACATATTCTTCAGACCCAGCTTGTCCAGTCAATCGTCGAGTAACAACACCAGAACCTCCAGCTTCCGCCTGTCAACAAAAACCACGGAGACTAGTCAATCCCGGATAGCAGCATGGAGTGCCCAGCACCAAAAAGGCTATATATAGCGGATAGTGGGATGGCCACTATACCAAAAGGTTAGAGACACAATATAAATAATTTATACTACGTATTTATAAAAGCTCAAAAAAATTTACCCAAAATTCATCAATAATAGTCAAAACCATAGTCTAGAACCACATAATTAACAAGTCAAGAAGCATAAGGAAGACAAAAGAGTACAGCATAAACCCCTTTAATCCTCTGGGGAAATGGTATGAAATCACGGACTCAGAACACAATCAAACAAAAGAACGGAGTGTCAAAAGGTTCAAACAGTGCAGCACAACAGACCTGCGAAGGATGCATGATCGCTAGAATGTCACCCCATTGACATAAAATGGTCATGCTTGGCCCGAAAGGGCTTAGGTTTCAAGTGGGGAGCACAAAACAGAAGTGGGGGGCACAACTTTGGTCAAAAAAGATGAGTTTCTAAGCCAAAGGGCGCATTTGGGTAAATAACTTAATTAAGCAGTTATTCAGTAAGTTTTTTTGAAATGAGTTAAAAAGAGCTTATTTTCATAAGCTTCAGTGACAAGCTTATTAAAATATGCTGAAAAAAAACTTATAGGAAGGTCATAAACTATTTTCACAAGCTTAAGGGTGCATAAGGCTTACTTGAGCTTATAAGAATAAATTATGAAAATAAACTTATGCAAATAGTTTGGAAATTCATATAAGCTCATTTTAGTTTATTGCAATAAGTTTGTCATTTTATTGCAATAAGCTTGTCATAGACCTATGAAGCACGGACACTGCTCTCTTATGCAGTGTCGGGGTGTCGGACACGTGTCCGACACCCCTCAGCAGGTGTCCATTTAAAAATTCATTTTTTTCCGGCTCCGACACGGCTCCGACACGGCTTCGACGCGGCTGGAAAAGGAAGCCGACACTGCTATTTGGCTTTGACACCGTTTTGGACACCGCTGTTCCAGTTTTAAAAAAAAAAAATCAAATTTTTAAAACTTACTCGATACGCCTCTTCTCTCTATTGTCTCTGTTCAGTGTTGCGCTATAATCTTCCCCTCTCTTTCGTCTCTAGGTCGCCATTCTTCCCCTCTCCCGACATCCCGCACGACAAGGAGAGTTCGTAGCCGTCCTCTGTCCCGGCACTGTCGTCGTTGTCGTTCCTGCATAGCAGCAAGTTCGTCGCCCTTCTCTGTTAGGGCACCGCCGTCCTCTGTCCCGCACAACAAGTTCGCCGCCTTCTCCGTTACGGCACCGCCATCCTTCTTCGTCCCGCACGGCAAGTCGCACCACCGTCCTTCTCCATCCCGGCATAGGTACGAAACACATTCCGTCTTTTCTTCTTTTCTGTTTGCCCCTGTTTTCCAGCTCCTACACCTCAGTTTTTTTGCTTCTGTTCGCACCTCATATGTCCTCCATGGCAGGTCTTGCTCGTGAGACGGTCCTACACTCCTACTATTTTGTGGCTTCTCCCTCAATCGATTTGAAGTTTCTTGCCCTAGGTTAGTCTTACACTCTTAGTTACTCTGCATTTTCTTGCTACACCTGGGCATTTTCTTCTTATTATTGGTGTCTTTGTTGTTGTTTGTATTAGTGTCTTATGGTGTTCAATTGTTTATATTTAAATATATATAAATATATATATATATATAAGCGGTGTCCCGGTGTCCTATGTTTTGGACATTAGCCGCTTCCCGGTGTCCGTGTCGTGTCGTGTCGCGGTGTCCGTGTCGGAGTCGGTGCTTCATAGTCATAGACACTTATGAAAATAAGTTGTTTTAAGCTTATTTGAAAAAAGCTTATCGAATAAGCACTTAATTAAGTTGTTTACCCAAATACACCCTAAATGCTTAATATCACAAGTTATTCTTATAAGCTCAAATAAGCTCTTCCAAAAGTCCCCTAAATCCAACTCCAAAAAAGTAGGGAAACACCAAAATCTCCTCTAAAAAGGGTGGAAAAGAATAATTACAAATATGAGAATCATAAAATTAACAAGCTGCCAAAATACTGCACAACCCAATGCAATAAACGGCGAGAAATGGCGATACCTCAGCGAGAACTTCACTGATAAGTTTCTCAGCAGCGGCAATTGCATCAGGAGTACCGGCAATCTCAACCATCCTAGTTGGAGAATTAGGGTCAGCATCTGCGTCGCGAGTAATCTGTATCTTGGCACCAGACTGCAACTGAAGGTACTTGATGGTCTCACCACCTTTACCAATGATCACACCCACCCTCCCATTAGGGATATCGATCTTCTTGCTCGCACCGCCCTGGTGCCCGTAAGAAACCGCAGAAGGAGAAAACGTAGTCACTGGGTATTGAGCCTTCAAATCTGTACCACCATCACACACAAATTTCAAAGATCAAAATCAAAATCAAAAAATCAAAAATAAATTTAGATATTCTCCTTTTGTTTTATCCTAACCCTACATACAAAATCAACTCTGTTTTTGTATCTTTTTCTTCCTTCTCTCTAAAAGGAGAGAGTAGAGATCCACCAAATCCAAAGAAAATAGTTATAAGTTTCGAGTTCGAGTCTTGTGGAGGAATAACGAGAGATTTCAGCCTCAATCAGTGAGGTTAGACAAAAAAGAATAGCTTATAATTAAGATTTTAGTGAGAGGTATTGAGATGGAGTTGAGAGAAAAGGGTTAGTACCAATGGAATCGAAACCGTTGTTATCGAGCTTGGAGCGTTTGGAAGGGTCGAGGGGCGGAGGAGGAGCACTGCTGAAGAGGCGAGCGGCGACCTCTTGAGCCTTCAGTTTGGCCATCTCGATGCCGAGGGCGGCGGCGGTGGCGGGGTCGGTTGGGTCGTCGTACTTGCGCTTTAAAGAGGGGGGAGTGGTGTTGTCGGTGGTGGGGAGTGAATATTGGGATTCCTCAGCCATGATGATGGATGAGAGAGGGTTGAGGAAGGGAAGAAGAAAGAAACCCTAGAGACTCGATGCTCTTCTTAGCTCAACAGAAAATACTGCAGCTGCGGGACGGGTGACTTCGCTTATCGCTTATATTTAAACGAGTAAACACCTAATTTTTTTTTATAGGCCAAATGGTTAGAAGTTAATGGGTTAGTAAACACCTAATTTGGTCTCTGAAATTATGAAGTATTATCAACCTGGTTCCTGAAATTATCAAAATTCCAAATTAGTCCCTGAAATTGTAAAACAGTGATCAACTTAGTCCATCCGTTAAAAATTATATGAACTAAGTTGATATTAAGTTTGCATTATCAATGACTTAATTGATATTAAGTGAATAAAATGAGGGACCAAATTGATACTAACTTATCATACTGGGACGCTTTTGGAATTTCGATAATTTCAAGGACTAATTGATACTACTTCACAATTTTAGAGACTAAATTGGGTATTTACTCATATTTAAACTAAATAAATAAATAAATAAATATGTTTTTATTAAAAAAATAAATCTAAATGTTCTTGTCCCAATATTATTAAAATCGGACTGGTAAGACTGGAAACCAGATCTATGGCAGGTTCGGTAAGGGTTTTATCAAACCGGATAAGCACTTAACCGAAGTTAAACCTATAATACCCAATAAATTTTAATAATTAATTATACGATTGCAACGATGTTATGTCATGTAGGGGTGTTCATAGTTCGGTTTGAATCGATTTTGAGGCAAAAAGTTTCGATCCAAAATATAAACAGCATGTGGTTCGGTTCAGTTTGGATGACTTTCTTAAAAAAATATTATCTGATCCGATCCAATTAAATAAGGTTTGGTTTGGTTCGATCCGGATGCCTCGATTTTTATCGAGACATCATTACATATTTATATTACATCAAAGAGTCAAGATTACAAGTTAAATTGAACAAAATCTTAAACATGTATATACTTGTTTATATATTCATGCAATAACATTTCATAAAATATGTACGAAATAAATAAATATCATTATCAACTAGTTCCAAAACATTTTTTAGCGCCGCTAGGGTTGTGTAGCAAAATGAGAGCTATGCTTTTCAAGAGTATTATGTTTTTCTCTCCGTTTGTGAGAGCTATGTTTTTCTCTCCATTTGTGAGAGTCTATCGTTGCTGGATGAAGAAGATGAAGGAATTATTTCTCTCCATTTTTTATTGGCAGGTTTTGGTTCCCAGGCCTGCCAGAAGCCATAAGTATCCTTAGTTGGAACTGTGGAGGGATGGGTAACCTGTGTGTAGTTTTTATCCACAAATACCTCGTTTGGTGTTATTGGCCAAATGCGTTTTATCGTTTTCTCTTTTTAATTTTGGTTTTTTTAGTTTATGCAAATAAAGTTGAAGACAATTGGCAGTGCATTGAGCCTTTCTTGCAGGTAGCTCGAAGCATCGACTTCAAAGCTAAATTTTATAGTTACTCTCACAGATTCCAGGTGCAAAAAGAGGAAGTCACAGGTCTCCTTCAAGAGGACCAAGCTAATTTTAGGGCTGTTATTTCAAATGGTAGGAGTCTTTTATCATCTTATGTTAACAACTCTTTGGTAGAGTTTGATAGGAAGAAAGTCCATGTAGTTGCTCACTCTTTGGTAAGAGTAGCTACATATATTACTATTCTCCAAATTCGTGATGATATTATCAAATGTATTGCGTTCTCCATTATTGATGAAATTGCTAAGTTTTCTTTTGTAAAAAAAAACATCTTTTTTATGTTTGGAACTTAGAAATAGTAAAAAATATGTCAAATCAAACTAGTAAGTATTATTAGAAAAAAAAACCAGCAGATCAAAAATCAAAAATGCAAAGATTAGGATAAACAAATATTAGTTTACATATGCGGTTTGGTTTGGACCGGTTTGATTCGGTTTAAGAAAATGAATCCAAAATTCGATCCGATCCGAGCGGTTTTCACAAAACAAGATCCATAAAAATTCAATAAAAATCGAACTTGTTCGGTTTTCAGTTTTCTTGGATCGGTTTGGATATGAACTCCCCTAATGTCAAGTAAATTTAAAATATGTTCTCATATTTTATATGATAATTTTTTAATAAAATACACTATAATCTAAAACTTCTATTAGACTTTCTTTTAGAGAATCAAATAATAATTTTAGGGGTTAAAAAGGATAATGCATATATGTCATATATGTATATTTTATTAATTAATGGATTAAGTATTTTATGATCATCGGTGGTTAATTTATTATATCAAGACACCAATGGGGCAGTGCATAACTTGACATACCCTTATCAAGTTAAATAAAATCTAACTAGTGAATTAATGTTAATTTTTGAGTTTTGCACATAATCCCCTATTAGTAAGGGACATTATTGTCCAATGCATTAGGACTTTAATTATAAAAAGGATAGACCCTTTTCTTCTCCTTCAATCCACTAAAAATCTAAAAACATAGAAAGAGAAAAAAGGGAAAGAGGGATGTGAAGAGGAGACCAGAGAGAGGGCTTGAAGATTGGAGTTATTGATTCTTCCCGTCTTCATTTTCATTCTCGACTCTAGAAGCTCAAGATCTACCACCAATGTGAGGGATTTGTAATTTATTTTGGGTATTTTCATGGGTCTTGGTGCACGATATGAAATGTGTTGGTGATAGTTGAAATGATGATGTTTGTGAGTTGTTTTAGGTAGATCCTTTTCATAAAGAATCACTTGGAACATATTTAGGTCGATTATTATTTGAATTATATGTTGTTGGTAAGTTCTAATCACTGTTTGTTATGAACACTGAGGTATTGGAGTGAAAATGGCGGAATTGCAGTGTCTAGTACGTTTCTGCATTTTCCACCCAGCGTTGTGCGCAGGAAACCTAGAGCTGGGCATTAGAGACAGGAACGAAAAACTTTAAATGTGTATAACTTTTTCATTTAAAATTCGTTTTGGGTAAATGACAAGGCACCTTGAAAGACTTGTTCAAAGACAAGATGAAGAAATCAATCAAAGATTGGGGGCATTGGAGAGGTCTAGGAGTTCAAGGCATGGAGGTTCCACACGTGAAGAGCCTCATAGTGAAGAAAGGGAAGCATTCGCAAGGAGGGGAAGTCATGAAAAGGAAAGAATGCATAGAGATGATAAGAAATGTGAAAGGATGATGAGAAAAGAGGAGAGAATGAGGAAGAAGGCTTCTAATTTTGAAAGATACTAGGAGCATATGAGAAAAGAGAAAATCCATGAGAAAGAGGAAAAGAATGTGATAAGAGTTAAGAGTATATTTGGAAAAAAAGATAAAAGTATCCTTGCATGAGTATCCAAAAAAATAGACATTCTAACTCCATGCTTGATAACTTGCTTGGTAAAGTGCTTGAGTCTTGTCATTTCCCTACACTCACTAGATTTGCTTACTTTCTCAATGATATGCATCACTCTTATCTTCATCCCACAATTGTTTTGAAAAGTGAGAACCATCATAATCCAACTAAGTTAATGAAGCATGTTATGCCTAGTTCTCATTATCCATATAAACTTGATTTGAAACTTGTAATATATGGTTTGCGTGAGTTCTTTGGATTATGTGATGTTGCATGTTTTGACAATCACTTGATCTATGTCATTAATCTTGAAAATCATGTTCACTTTTTTGAATCCATAAAGTATGACTAGAAGAATGAAAGCTTGTTTGATAATGTAATCCCAGTCCCATATCCCATAACTTTCTTAGATTTACTCTAAGTTTTCAAAGATGGCATGTGATATTGATTGAAATGCTCACCAATGCACCTATTCTTATGTTTTCCCCACTCTTGCAAACTCTTATAAACTCAAATGCCATGCATCTCATATGAATATGGGGGCTGTTTTACTTCCCCAAGATCCACCAATTGCTTATGTTGATGAACGACACAATATGCTAATGAGTTGCCAAGTTTGGCAAGCAAAGCATCATTCTCATATGTAGAACCATTCTTGATTCTTATCAAGAGCTTATTCTTGATTCTTATCAAAAGCTTCAATCTCTAGTGACGAATCATCCTTGGGCATATCACTTCTAAAAATTCATGGAAACAAATGTGGCACCTTCTATCTTCTTCTCTTCTCTATTTTTTTTTTTGTGCTTGAATTTGCGTGCTCTTCTCTTTATCATACTTGTTGAATTTGTTTGATATTGATCTTTATGATCCACGCCTTAGGATTGGTTGATGTACCATCAAAAGTGCTCAATCATTGTTTAGCATAATGATCACATTTGGTTTGAAGTTTTCCTCCAAAATTTATTTGAAATTTTGGATCGAAATCTTGATCAAAGCTCTTAGATAAATCTATATTTCGTTGATTCAATCTTGGATCACATCACTTTGCAATTGATTATGCAATTCTTTCTTAGTAAACAAAGCAATGTCAACCAATTTGGTAAATAGCGGCTATCAATTGGTACAATTGAAAAATGTTTCATTGATGAAAAAAAGGTTGATAAATGGATTGAAGATATTTGTTAATCAATTAAAGCAAAATACTCCCTCTGGACTCAATTATAAGTAAAAAAGCACCTATATTTTGTGGACTCAAATATAAACAAAATCCAGCCAACTCAACTCTATTTGATGTCAGTGTTCCAAAAATCAAAAAAATTAACCAATCCAACCAATTCTCATTTTACTTTTCCAAGAGCATTGCATACTCCCAAAACAATTAAAGGGCAGTTTAGTAATTATAACTCATTGTTTTTTTTACATAAATCAAGACAATTAAACTAAATTAGCTAACTTCCTTAATAGGTGTGAAATTAGTTAATTTTGCTTATAATTGAGTCCGGAGGGAGTAGTTGTTTGGATATCAATTAAAAATCATTTGAACGTTGAGTGAAAAAATATTTTCTTTTAATTAGTATGTGTTTAATCATTACTAATCATTTGAGCCATATTCAACCATTAATTTAACACACCCCTATGGATCTATGACCTTTAGATTTACTTTTTTTACTCTTGGTCTTGATAAGTGTATTCTTAGTACTTCGCAATCTCTTGATCTTGAATTTATGCTCATGAAATGTGAATAACCCGTTCTCCGCTCTTTAAAACAAGGGGAGCTTTTAGTTCTGTCGGTGTTTGAAAACAATTTTGTCTTCTCCATATTACTTATTACTATATCTCTAAAGTCAATAATTTTATATGAGGAACTACTGAACTCAATCACTTGCTACAATATACCTGCATGCTATTTGAAAAAGCTTTTCTCCAGCATGCTTATGTTTACGTTTGTCATTCATAAAAATATATAACCATATAATCATAATCATTGGGTGTCATGGAGAATTCAAAGCTATATAGATCTTAAAAAAACATTGTCGATTGATTGTTCATAAATTTGTTCTGAAAAGGATTTTATTTTGGGTTTGTGTAGCAAAATTATATGATAAACTCTTATAATTCGTACAACACTTGAGGATGGAAAAATCGTACACCAATGTCATGGATTATTGCATGATTTTAAAAGGATCATATCCATTTTTAATAGAAGATTTAAAAAAAATTAAAGCATGCAAGTAAAAAGAGACATTTTAAAAAATAAAATAACTCTTACATAGAATTAAAGATAACATAGTTATATGATAAACTCATAGAGTTAAGGATAGCAAAGTTATATGATAAACTCTTAGCATGCGTTTGATTTGCAAAAAATAGGGGACTGGATACCACATAAATTTTTATTCCAGGTTTGATTTGAAAAGTGGTCATGGAACATGACAAAAAAGGGTGTGAGGGGCAGGACTAAAACCTAAAATTTTACCCCTCACCAAATCAGGTGACAACTTATATCCCCCCCAACCCCCAACCCAAACAGAAAATTCACTTAAATTGTTTACATTTACATTTTTTACTGTTACATTTACATTATATATATACACATATTAGACTATAATTTAATAAAATAATTGTATATATTGTATATTATAAAAGGTATATTATTACATTGTAATAATAATTATATATTATCAAGTATATTTAAGTAAAATTCACATTTTTTATTTGTGTTGTCAATTGTCTACCAAACAGTAACACAAAAAGTTGTGTTGTGCCTCAAGAATTTGTTCTGTATTGTTATCCTTACCTTGTACTTCAATGCGAATCAAACTTATAGTTCATAGGTATTTGTGTATGAAAAAAATCATAATCAACATCGTAGATTATGTGAATTTGGAAAAAGTTTTTTTTAATAAATAAAGAACTTTAAATCAAAGGAAAAGTTTGATTTCTTATAAAGGAATTTTTGGAAAAAAAAAAGTTTATTCTAAAATAGACTAACTCATGCACGATGCATTGGGTTAAATATAGAAAGAATATAATTTCAATGCAATGTGAGTGTAAATGATTTTTATACTCATATTTAATAATATCTTGACAAATCAACATCATTATTATTTCTCTCTCTTAGACCTTTGTTATTAAAATAAAAGCACACATGTCAAAATGTTAGTATAAAATTTTATACACTAAGAGCATCTCCAATGGGTGATATTTAAGCAACCCATTTTGGGTTGTTTATCTCTTATTAAGTGAGTCCCACTATACCACATCATATTTAAGCAATCCACTATACTTCTACTCCAATGGTACTTATTTAAACAACTCTTAAGCAACCCACATTTTTTTATATTTTTTTATTTGCACTTAATTTTGTTTTAATTTAAAATAGCAATCCATCCCCGAAGTTTGAGCAAAATTAATTTTTTTTATTCATAAGCAACCCATCTTTTGGATTCCTTATATAAGCAACCATGTCTTATTTTAAGGAACCCACATTGCCACATAGATTAACTCCAATGGGAGGAAAAAATAAACAATGATTCCTTAGTTGCCACATAGATTTAAGAATTTCACAAGCAACCCTCATTGGAGATGCTCTAATAGTACATACTACCTTTAATCCATAAACCCTTCCAATTATACAACATGGGACCAAGAGTTGTGTTATTTGAACGTAAAATTTAGACACCATATGTGACAACGTATATGTTTGTTTCTATTTCTCACTTATTTTTTATCATCTTTCTATACACACATTTTCAGAATACCACAAAAAATTAAAGGGGACACCATATGGTGCATGTCCCCAAAATGTGGTAAAAAAACATAATTGGGGGACCAATGCCATCTATTATTGCGTGAACTTAAAATGGGACTTTTAACAATAAGAGAACCTTATTAATAGAGAAAATTTATTTTTTTGAAAAAGTATTTTCAAAAAGACATTTCATTTTAAAATAGCACAAAAAGTATTTTGCCATTTTTTTACTATTTTCAAAATAATGTTGTCAAGCAATTTTTTTAGCTCACTGTTGAAGAAGAGAATAATCATTTCATACCTAACAATGTTATTTGAACATCTAAAAAGTTAACACATGCAATATCTGACTAATGATGTTCAAGATTATAGTTAATGGAATGTTCAAATTAGTTTTTTTTTTTTTGACTAAAAAAGATATTCATTCATTCAAATTGGTAAAATATATCGAAAACAACACAAGTTCAATATCACTAAAAACCGAAAAGGATGAATCTGCGAACAAACTCACAGCAGCCAGGTTAATAGCATAACATGGCAAAATGCCTACAAATGTGACAAAATCAAAGTGACTGGAATACCCATGCCTCCGGATCTGTAACGTTGACGCCAAAGTCTTGATTGAATCTGTAATGGATCGAAGCTAATCTACAATCTGAACCAAACGAACACCGCAACAAGACGGGAAACCAAATAGCGTCGCAACAAGACGACGAACAAACACCGCCTCACGTAGACGACAAAAACACGAAAGAAAAACCAGATCTATGTAAAACAACCACTTATTTAGATAAAAGGAGATAAAAAAAGGTGTAGAGGGATGATTCCAGGTCAGAAGATGGCCCAAAAACCACCCCCTTCCAGTGGATGAGGAAGAAGGAAAAGAGAAGTAGAAAAGAGGTTGAGAAGGTAAGCAAACATTAAATGGGACACACATATTAAGATAGTTAGTTAATCTTATTTAAAAGAGTCATTGGGAAAAAAAAATTAAGTTTGTTACCTAAATTACCCTTCCTCTTATTTATTAAACTTGTGTTGTTGAGAATAAAAAGAGTCATTGGAAAACTAAATTTATATTAAATGAAGGGTATTTTGAGAATAACTTCATTGAATAGGATGGAAGTAGTTGGAATTTGCTTATATTTTGGACCAAAAAATTTGAGATTTTTTGCTTATATTGTGGACCGGAGGGAGTACATCTGTCATATATGAGTAATTTGTTGACAGATAACTTCATTAAGGATATACAAAATCTTCACTAATAAAACTCAGTATATAATTAATGAGTTATCTAATTTTGATATATCCATTAACTATATTTTTAAATGTCATTATCCAGTTGACGACGCATGTATCGGATTTTCTGATATTAAAAAAAAAAAAAAACAACTGAACTGTTTCATACCCGTATCCCACTAGGGCCCTGCCACCTCAACCTCTTTCTTGCGTATACTTTCTTCCAAACAGTTGGCCTATGAAACAATTAGTCTACCATCTGTACTCCAGGATCATCACTCATATTCTGGTTACTAACAAATTGTAAGTGAATTACTACCATTTATTTATGAAACAACACTGAATGAAAATCAAAACATTTATATCCTATTCTATATTAACATCCTTCCCAAATCTTCCTATTTTTGGGGTAAAAAAAGAAGGAAATGCGAAGCCATGTCAATTCAAAAGATTCATTCCAACCCCAGAAATCTGGAGTAAGCAAGCGAGATATTGGTCAACATAAAAACAATAACTTAATGAGTCAAACATAAGGTCTCTTATTTATTCCCGGGTTCATCAACATACATAAGAACCTTTAACAAATATAAGGAACACGCATATTTCATAAGTCGGTGCAAATCCAACAGTAATAAATATCCTACTGACTTGAAGCACCAAAAAGCTGCACAGAATGTGACACTTCACACAACAAAGGAACATCCAGGTATGTGATATGGTAATATGGCAACATAATCTCCATCTTACATGGGGCGCTTCTTAGCAAGGGAAACTAACGCAAATTGCTTATTATAACATTAGCTAAGCAGCCAAGAAGTAAACTTGATCGACCTCACTTTGTCCACCACAGGAGGAAGTCCTTGCGCCTATTGATTTTCTTCTGCAACTGGAGGAGTCCATACAGTAAAGCCTCAGCAGTTGGAGGACAGCCTGGAACATATATGTCAACAGGAACAATCCTGTCACATCCTCGAACAACAGAGTAAGAATAGTGGTAGTATCCACCCCCATTAGCACAACTTCCCATAGAGACCACCCACCTAGGCTCAGGCATTTGGTCATAAACCCTGCAAGAAGTTTTCAGCATCAGGAAGAAAAATGTAAGTTTCATAAACTTAGTGGCCAAGTCCAAGTCAGAACATGAATTGTGTTCCAAGGATTAAAATTAACAAGGAAAACATGGCAATTCATGGGAGTGGGGCATAAAAATTAATTATTAACTTTTCAGTTCATCTTCAGTGAAAATATCTAACACCAAGGAGATGAACTGCCAGTATTACAATAGATATTCTAGAGAATGGAAAAGAGTAATTCAGACACTTGAAAATCTCTTAAAATAAATTAACTAATTAAGAATTGCAGTCCTACAAGTGGGTCACAAATCTTAGTAATGTTCAAGAACAAAACTTATGAATTATAGAAGATGAGAAAGCTAGAATTTGGTTCTTCCGAGTTCAGAATCACAAGTATAAGATGAGTAACATAGTCTCACACCCTTAACTTCCACAGTTTTCAATTTTTTTTTGCCGTGTAACAAATCCACTTTAACTTTTTCTGGATAGCTCAAAATGTTCACACTTCTCTGGTACCCACATTGGCTAAATACCAGTTTGTGCAGTGGTATTTAAATCTTTGAGCTCTCTGATAAAAACTGGATCAGATTGGAAAGACATTTTCATGGTGACTTGCTCTCTCATTTGGCATTGGCGGAACAAATCTTTGTTTGATAGTGATTTCTTGAGACACCCGGATCCCTCTAGAGTTGTTCTCTCCTATGTGCGTAATATTGGTGCTGCAAGGGACCCGCATCCTGGTGTCTTCCACCACCCGCGTGATCCTGGGGTGGTCTCTCGCTGGCTCCCTCCCCCTCATGGGTGGAGTAAGATTAATTTTGATGGCGCTTCTAGGGGAAATCCTGGTATCGCAGGCTGTGGGGGTGTGTTTAGAGACCCTGTTGGTGGCTGGCTTAAGGGTTTCTCGAAGAAGCTGGGTTTCTGTGATGCTTACAAGGCAAAGCTTTGGGGTATTTTCCTTAGCCTGGACATTGCTTGGAGGAGTGGTTACATAAATATCATTACGGAGAGTGATTCCCAAAGTATCAATGATAATTTGAATGGGGGTAATATAGATTCGGATATCTTCATCTTCAGCATGTGTTGCGCACGGACAATATGTGTGCTCATTGGTTGGCTAAGTCTAGTTTATCTTTTGATTCTTTCGTTCTTAAGTTGTGGGATAACCCCTCTGATGAGTTAGGTTGTCTTTTAGCTACTGATGTTAATGGGAAGTTTCCTTCTCCCTGTGAGTTGTGATGTTAATGGGAGTTTTCTTCTCCCTGTGAGTTATTAGGTTCTTTTGTTTTTCCTCTTGGGGCTTTGCCCTTGTTGATTACAAAAAAATAAAAATAAAATAAAATAAATGGATCAGATTGAATTACAAAGATTGATATATTATTACAGAACAATAATGCAGATCTTCCAGAGTTAACACCTCCCAATGGCCAAGGGCCTCATTTCACTCAAATGACAAGATCTCTCTCTCAATTTCTCCTCTTATTGATGGAAACTGGATCAGATTGAATTACAAAGATTGATATTACAGAACAATATTGCAGATCTTCAAGGGTCTGCACCTCCCGATAGCCAAGGGCCCCAATTCTTTCAAATGACGACAAGATATCCATCTCTCCTCTTATTTATAGGCAACAAGCCTTAATTCTCCTAATTATCTCCCTAACTAACCTACTAACCAACTAACTAACTGGGGATCAACTATCACTCTACCACCTCAACAATAACTTTTGGCGTGTGGTTCTCTCTTGTGCTTGGGTACCCTATCACTCTCACACTAAATGTGATACAATCATTATTCATATAAGAACCTCTTTTTAGTCTTGACACACGGTAACAATCAATTAAAATAATTTTTACCGTTTAGATCTAAATTCAAGCACATTGAGAAACCTCTAGTACTAACAAAACATACCAAAATTAAACTAAGATTGCAATACCAATGCAACAAGACTCAATTTAAACAAAAAGCACAAATTATTGTTAACTTGATTGAATATACAAGTTTAATAGTTTTTGCCTCCTGAAGCATGCCTTGTTTCAGAAAATCCTCATATAGATAAAGGTATAGACTAGAGAAATGGATGACAAATACTATAACACATACAGGTAAAATCAGAGGCAAGAAAAATAAGATTTGAATGGTCAGACTAGAGAAACGGATGATTTTCAATGTCAATCAGCCCAAACTTTAATCTGATCATCTGTGAAAGTGTGAATTATTGTAGCTAACTACTTAGGCCTACCAGCCAAATCTACCAACAAAATGAACTAAGGAAAACTTCTGTGGACCACATCTAAACCTACTACAAACATATCATATCATAGACCAACTTGAACTTGTCTAGAGACTAATTTCAACACCAAACATTCATAGCTCGGTCAAAACTCTGAATGAGTTTTACTGTACCCACCCACTTACCATGATTCTCTTCCTTTACACAAAGTTGTGTAAAGTTTGTAAAGGGCCACTTATAGCAGGACCGGGGAAACAATCGGAACATGTGTAGACCTCCTTTACCGTTACTATTTATTTTATTTTAATGTTTTATATAAAAAAAGAAACCAATATTTTATCTCATGCTCTCAAAGGACACGTGTCATTATGCCTACCCAGGCTAGGCAGCAACAAATCTTCACACCCACATTACATGTTTGCAACATCACACTTCAACATAGATCTACAACTTTGTCCAGAATAGATTCTCTCAAGTAAAATTGTCATGCCAAAGTCGGGTAAAAAGTGATAGACACAAAGATCTTAAATATTGGGACCTCTTAAAATTTGCGAGACCTTGTATTAGAGTCTTTGTGTCTATCTCTATGATATGGTAGGTTTGTAATAGATGTTAGACATGGCCACGGAGGTCTCCATTAATCCATTTTGTTGGTAGATTTGGCTGGTAAGTTCAACTAATTAGCTGCCACTAATTCATAGATGACCAGATTAAAGTCTTAATCCATTTTGCTGGTAGATTTGACTGGTAAGTTCAAGTAATTAACTGCCACTAATTCATAGATGACCAGATTAAAGTATGGGCCAATTGGCATTGAAAATCATCAATTTCTCTAGTCTAACCATTACTCTACTATTTTTCTTGCCTCAATGATTTTACCTTTTTGTGTTTATATTATTTGTCATCGATCTTGATTCTTGTATACTAATCACATTCTATGAAGATTCCTAGCTTTTCATAAAAATCAACACAACAGCCTCCATAAGCACACAAAGGCAACATATCAAGTCAAGAATTACAAATTAATCTCAGGTTTCATTCATCAAGGATGAAAGATAGGAATATGATGTATGAGGAATCAAAATATAGACATATATGACCATTCCCTCATCTCCCAAATCCCTAAGAACACACAATTGCCGAGTATCACATCACATTTCAACACAAATGCACTACACAACTCACAAGTCAAACCAAATTAACCAAATCTGCATTAATGAGATAATTAAACAGAATATAAATTATGGATTAGTGAGCTCAAAAATTAGAGTTTAATTTTGACACACATCAGCGTAAGTGTAAACAAATCACAAATCATTACATGTGTGACTTACAAATCATCCTATATGAGTTGAAATGTAGTTATAAATTTATGATTAGAATACGATATAAAAAATATTCATGTGCAAGCCAATTAAATCCAGTTAACAAAACAAAATATATAAGGGCTTCAATCCTCTCTTTTTTTTTCTTTTCTTCTCAATGTTACGAGAGAGACAAAAGCAAATTTGAACGAACCTATAAACAAAAAAGTAAATTTGATTTTGTATCTTTCTCGCATAACACATATTCCCAAAACAAAACCCTAAAACAAAAAAAACAGAGAGATAATAAGAATGGAATGTTACTTGCGAAGAGCAGGGGCCATCTTATTGGTGAGGGTACCAGCGACGATCATGCAATCAGATTGGCGTGGGCTGGGCCTGAAGATGATACCGAATCGGTCGAGATCGTAGCGAGCGGCACCGGTGTGCATCATCTCCACGGCGCAGCAGGCGAGCCCAAAGGTCATGGGCCAGATGGACCCACGCCGGGCCCAGTTCATGAGGTCGTCCACCTTCGAGATCACGAACTCCGCCGCCTTGGAGATCCCGGCGGGAGAGGAGGTTGAAGGCGGCGGTGGACGAGCATAGGGCGTCGGTGGTGTGGTGGCGGTGGAGAGAGAGGGGAGAGTGGTGTGGAGGGAAAGTATCCGTTGAGATGATGCGGCGAGCTGAGGGAGGCGCGTGGTGGTTCGACTTAGAAGAGCCATGGCGGAGATTGAGAGAGGGTTGTTGGTTCGGTTGGGAAATGCCGACTCTGGGAGTTTGGGTTTGCGTTCGCCGTTCGGAACTCTCCCTGAAAATGATTTGTCATTTGTCCTTAAATAGGAATACGATATGTTACCAAAATACCCTCTTTTTTTTTTTTTTTCAAGTTAGTTGTGTTATTTGAATAAAAAAATGAGAGAACAATTTTCGACAAAATTTTGGATGATTAACACAGTTCAAATACGTGGTTAATTATGTTCAGTGAATGACTAATTGATATAATAAGATGTCGCAATTCATTAACCATCCACAGAATTTAATTAATCACGATTTTGAGTGTCATTAGCCACGATTTCCTGGTATTCAAATATACAGGGGTATTTGCAATTTTTTTGCCAGGAAATCCGAACCAAACCAAACCATTCAAGAACGGTTTGGTTCAGTTTGATCCGGACCTGAAAATATTAAATATATATTAAAATATAATAATTGGTTCGATTCGATTTAGTTCGAATCAAGAATCCTTGAACCTGATATTTGAACCAATTACTATAGGTTTTCATTTGGTTTGGTTTGGATCCGAGCGCAAAAAAAAAAATAAAAAAATTAGGGTTTGGTCTTTTTACTTCATAAGGACTTTTGTGCAATTTTCTATATTTTACATAAAAGTACCAATAAGCAAATTCTAAAGTTTAAGCTACTCGCTACGACAGGTAAAAGTTAGGGGTGAGCAAAAATGTATGACCCGCCCGAAACCGACCAACCCGCTAGTATTTTTTGTGAAACGGGCGGGTTGACATCGGTTGGGCGGATGAAAAAATAGGATTCAAATGGATAACAACGGTCGGGTTCGGGTTTGGATTTATACATCCATTGGTACCCGACCCGACCCGACGGTAACACAAAAATAGATCAAGTCCCTTCCTTATTATCAGGTTCCGTCCCTTTCCCCAAATCACCAGCTTTCTCACCTCCTCCCTCACATCCAGTCATCCACCACGTCCACCTAGAACCTCACCTCCTCCCTCCCTCGCCGGCGTTCTTCTCCTTCCCAGTTCCCACAGCTGCCGTCGGAGCCAGATCTGCTTCTCCGAGCCCAGCCGCGTTACAGATCTAACGCGTGCACTCCCAGATCCGCCGCGCCGCGCCACACCTCTCTCTGTTTTCTCCGGATTCGTGAAGCCCGAGTCCTCCACAGGTCCACCGCGCCCGAGTTCTGTGTCTCCACCCCAACCACCGGCGACGCCTCCACAACGCCCCTTTCGCCACGCCGCCCGACGCAGATCCAGAGCTCCATCACGCTCCCACTTCTTTCGCGCATCATATCCTCCATCACCACTGGCCGGCCGCCACGAGAAGGGAGCATCAAAGCTGGGCTAAGGGAGAAGGGAGACGGCAGTACGAGAGGATGCCGTACCGTGATGGAGAAGGGAGAACAAGACTTTCCAGATCATCTACTCTGTTTGACTTGTTCTTTTTTTTTTTTTTTTTTTTAAGACTAAGTGGGCTCAAAGCTGAAGCCTGAAAGCTCAATTGGGCTTTTTTTTTAAAAAAAAAATAATAAAATATTCTTGACCCATTACAAACCACCCGAGTCCACCCGCCACCCGACCAACCCGCAACCCGACTAATCCGATGTATAGACGGGCGGAAGCGGATTACATTTTTCTTGCACCAAACCTGCCCCAACCCGACAATCCCAACCCGAACCCGCCCGATGCTCACCCCTAGTAAAAGTGGTGTTGCAAAGCTACCACACTTGGCACCCTCCAGGCCTACACTCCACCCATTTTAAAATACGATTAATGGTTTGTTTCACAATAAATTCCCTTAGATTTTTTGGACAATCATAATCTCCATCTCCATGATCACTCGCCATTTTTTTATTTATTTTTTGGTATAATGATCACTCGCCTTTTTTTTGGTATAACGATCACTCGCCATTTTACTGTATTGATTATAAAACATAAACTTAATCAAAGAGCTCTAACTTGGAATATTTATTTAAAATTTAAGAGATTACTTAGTTCTGTGTATCCAACTGCCTTATTTGTTAGAAAGATAAAATTTTTTTTTATTAACAACTATAGCTATGTATCGTTTTCTCATACATAATTATACGGTTTAATATTAAACGACTTAAGACTGTATAACATACAGAAAGTATTTTTGCATTTCGACTTTCAAACAATATTTTGAATAAGGGTATCCCTCAACATAGACAAACTATCTAGACATGCCCAAATCCGATTCTGCTTGAGATCCTTCGAGTTACTGGAATGCCTCTTTTTTGATAATCTGGAATTGACGCCTTTAATAGAAGTTTTGAAAGCAAGAGAGTGAGCAAATATCAGAGGAGAGCAACTATAAAGGTGATGTTTGGAAGAGCTTATTTAAGCTCCTTTTGACTTATCTGATGACATAAGCTCTTATGCAGTGTATTTGGCAGAGCTTATAAAAATAACTTATGATATCCCATAAGGAGTTTTTGACTTATTTTCATAAGTCACTGGAACAAGCTTATGAAATTTTAACAAGTGCTTATGACCCCTCCGTGTTTTCCCCCTTCGAATCCTCTCCTGCCCCTTTTTTCATAAGCTCTTATGGCATAAGCTCTCATGCGATAAGGTCTTATGTGATAAGCTCTTAATTAAGTTGTTTATCCAAACGCGGTCAAAATCCCAATCCTTATAACTGTTTCTAAGTTGACAAATAATAGTATACAAGTTGTTGATGCCCCTAGTCAGTGAGAATAGAGTACTACAAAGCTCTTTGCTTTAGCTCTACCTAAAACAAGTGGCGCCATTCACAGCCTCAGTTGCAATAGAGAATATATTACATTTTCTTTGACCCACAACAAATAAAAATTATGGTTACATATAAATAACAAAATAATTAGCAATGAGGTACCCATGTGAGAGTAGAGAGGCTCAGATCAGTCACTTTGTCTAATATTCCAATTACCTTGGCATCAGATTTTTGTAAGATATCAGTGGGTCATGAATCTCATGATCTCATATCCACAAATGAGTGTATTGGAATGACTGCACTGCACACCGTCTGTGTGATAGAAGGGAGAGCAGCCTCCATCACATGTAATGTTAACTAATGGGATTCACTTAATTCCCACGAGGCTTTTATGCATTGTACATGTAAAGGTTATTTGAAGCAGCACAGGCAAGTGAATTTTCAGTGGGATGCCATGCTAGATGAAGCAACTTTGTCGTTAAATCGAAGGCATTCCCATTTGTATCAACTCCAGAATTATCTGTTCCTTTTATAGTCATGGTGAAAGAGGAATAGAGTTCAGGGAAAAATCCAGGGTCTAGATAACTAGAAAATTACAGGTACCAAAAGATAAACAGAAGGTACTTCAGTTACAAGTTGGTTAGCGTAGTGTTATATTAGTTTATGATTGTCCTATCTAGAAAAACAAGAAAGGATCTGAGAAACTAACAATTGCATTCACCTGACTACACCTTAATGCGATTATGTTAAAGAAGGAAATAAGAGCTAATCAAAATAAATTTTACTAAATAACGATTACATACTACTATATTACTAATCAAAATAGTTATAGATCTACACAATGGGCCCAAGTGTCCAACCCTTACTCGGGTCCTGTGCATAGCGGGTTTTTTATAGTACTAGGTTGTCCATTTTAATGATTAAATATAATATTGGAATTTTTATTGAAAATGGATCTGTAAAGTGTAGACATACATGGTAGGTCAATATCACAGCCAAGTTCAATATACACCAGATGAGACCTTGCTACAAATGCAGTAACTATTCGCTAAAAGACATACCTCGCTTGAGAACACCGGGAAGGGTTCCTGGAGATCTAGAAGGCCTCGGTGGAGTTTGAACATGGCTCCTGAAATTACATTAAACAGTTGAGCTACATCAAAAGAAGATGAAAAAGTTAAGAGCTTTGTGGACAGCCAGCAAAAAAGAAAAATTTATCAATTTAAAAGTTTTTTTTTTCCTCTGGCCTCCTGCGGCAGAACTTTGTTGATCTGGTTAAATTGAAGAGCAGTAGTTCTACTTGTTATAACTTTCAATAGCATCAAGATTAGAATATACCTCATTGGGTTCTTGGTGGCTTCAAGAGTTGTCGCTTCTGTGCTGCCTTCAGAACAACCAAAAACACGGAAAAGATTGCTGAAATCATACAAAAGAACAGGAACTTTCCAGATTAAAACTAGCATCTAAGGTTTGTAACTGTGGTGTAAAGAGTTCAGGGTGTAAACATATATAAACCAGACCTGTATGAACCTGTTGCCACTCGGAGTCCATCTCCACTAAGACAGCACTCAAATTTATCGAAGATGGAATCATTTTCATATAAATCACAAAGCTGATGAAGGTTTTAAACAAACATTAACATTTTATTTCATGGTACCATAAAATGCTTCAGATGCATTTTGTAGTAATTCAAAACTATGTAAACAAAAATTAATCACCTTTGGTTTTAAATATTCATGAACCTGGAATGTAGCAACAGGACCCGAATCCATATTTATGTCCCATAGCTGGAAATGAGAGAAAGAGATGCAGAATATTATCTAACAAATTCACAGAGGAGTAAACATGAAACTATTGCCAGCCCAATTTCCCAAGTAACACAAGGAACCAACTTGAATTGTAAGAAATATGAGCTGGAAATGATTTTCATATATACTAGCAATAGAGTCCATATTAGTATTTCAAATTTGTTGATCACAAGATTAACACTACCCATTAAAAAAATTACTGATTCAGTGATAGTGCTCAAACAGAAAACTCCTGTACTCATTCACACTACGAGTTACCGTGTTTATGGTTACAAAACAAGCATTCCTAATAATCATAACTCAGATTCCACAGAACTGTTCCATGCAGCCAACACAAACAGAAAAGACAACATGATTTTCCATAGAAATTGCCACATTCCTAAAATATGACTTCTGCATCCTACTTCTCAATGATATTATCTTTTAGGTAGGCAATAAATTCATTATTCCCATATGTTAATTTAGAGTTTGGAAATTAGTGAAAAAGTAAAATACATAGATTTGGATCAAAATGTCTTTGTAGAAGCAAGATTCAGCTATTAATGAACATAAGGCATCAATTTCTGTCAAGAAAACCAGATGAGAAGAAACCAGGCTTATTCAGATTTGGGAGGTTACATTATCTCTTATACACTTAACTTTAGGACATATCCATATGGTAGAAAACTAAATCAATGCAACAGTCATACAGAAATCAACCAACAGTCATAAAGAAATCAACCTTAAGAGTCATGTAGTCACGACTAAGTATATGTCTTCCATCCTTGGAAAACTTGATGTCTGAGATTGACGCAATTATTTCAGTGAAAAACGATTTTGAACCAGATGCCTCATGTTCCTCAAATCTGTAACAATAAAAAGTAGTAAGCATAAAGCATCCAGTTCATATGAGTGCATGTGCATGCAATTACTAACAGAAATACACTGCATAAAGGGGAGCAAAAAGTAAATAAAATAAAATAAAGAATTTTACATTTTGCTATGAATATCACATAAAGCTGATTGCCGCATATCAACAAGACGGATAGAACCTTTAGAGCTACTGTATGCAAGCATGCTGCAATGAGTAGGATGAAATTCTGCTGAAGTGATCACCTCTGTACATATAAATTTTTTTTTTTTTTTGAAAAAAAAAACAGCACATCTATCAAGTTGATTAGACAAATAGTACAAACTTTAAGTACAGAATTGACTCCACTGAACAACTAGTAATCTCAATTATTCAAAATGATCTATTGTTAATTGTATTGGCTTGTTCCTCACCAACCTGCCGCAATATAAATACAAAAAAATAAAAGCAAAAGTACAATAATATAGAATAGATAACAAAGAAGGCAGAAACAACAAACGCAACACTGCTTTTCACTGCTCAGAAATCTTTTACAAACAGAAGGAGTTTTCAAGAAAGAGTTTAAACTTTAAAACAATATGCAATCAAACACACATTTATCATGATAATGCTACTCAGACCGCTGTAAGTTCTACCAGTTAGATCCTCCATGTTCACAGGCTTGACGTCAACGATATTAAAACTCTGATTGCTAATTTCTAAGTTCCAAAGATTTATTCGGAGGTCATCGGCTGATATAAAAGTTTCACCATCACTACAAAACAAAAAAGGGGAGAAATAAATAGGGATAGACAAGAGGTCATTATTAACATGATAAAGGACAAAGCATGCTCCCAAGAGAGATATGATGTATGCAGCAATATTAATTTAAAATAATTGAATAGGATGACTTTAAACAAACTCAAACACAACCAAAAAAGTCGTACTCCTTCCGTCCCTTTATATCTGTGTTTTATGGTTTTTGCATAATAATAATTAAGGATACCATTAAATAGCTTCAAATATCAAGAAATACTCCCTCCGGTCCTTATTATAAGAGGCAAATGACTACCTTTTTTTGATCCAAAATATAAGGGACATGCATACATTTTGACAAATATTAAATGCTCATTTCCAATTTTACCCTTATTTATAATAGGGTTTATATTTACGAGACAATGCAACTTTCAATATAAGTAGGATTGTTCATTAATTATATAAGGGATAATTTTGTAAATTTATATGAATATTAATTACAAATAGTTTATTTCAATGCATTTCCTTGGTACGTGTGTTTTAGGGTTTTGCCTCTTATATATAGGACCAGAGGGAGTATGATCTAATATGACTAACTAACCTTTCCCTCGTTCCATGAATATTTTCTCCCTCCCTAATCACCACGAATGTGTTATTAATGGGTTTAGTTGAGAAAATAAATGATGACTGACTAGGGTTAAGTTGAAAAAAGATAATTAATATTTTCTTAATATTCTCAAATGACAGATAATTTGGGACAAAACCAATTCTTTAAAGGACGGGGGGAGTATTGCTCTATGATTCACATCCATGTCAGGAATACAGGGACCACATGCATAGAAAATTTCGCAACTTCAATGAAATAGACAAAATGAAACTTGAAATATGAATGGCACTAAAGGTGAGCAAGATGAAGCAATTTTGAACACATTAGAGAAATATCATAAACATGAGATAAAGAACATAAACCTGTTATTTGAGATAGAATTGATATGATAGTCATGGGCATGAGCATAGATTCTTCGGCATCTCGCCACAGGGCTTGTCTCGTGACTGGTCACCTGATTTTTCAACATTTAAACATGAAAAGATGTCAGTTAAATTACACCATACAGACTTCGGACTGATTGCTTTGGCACAGCTTATAAAGAAGAAATGTCGACTTGATTTCAAAATAACATAATACCATGTTTCCACGACATAAGAACATACTTTCAAATAATGATAGCTCTATTAAGTTTTTATAAATTCTGACAGAAACTTCATTCTGAAATCCAAAACAATATCATGCCAGAATTAGTTTTGGAACAAGTACTACCACAACGGGCAAGTGTAGGGACTGAACACCACCATAAGGAGTTGAAGCACCATTCATCATATATGGTTTACAACTGTTGGATGTACTTGAATCAACAACCGGACCATTTCCCATAGCATGAGCTGGAGTAGCATCCATGTGACTCACTTTCTTCACCTTCTTTTCTTGGACCTGTGAGAAATTGACCATCACAATATAAAAATCTCTATCAATAATGAATGAGTTGAAAACTTTTCAGTATAACAACGCTTTAACAAACTTTTGTCGAGTGCAGTTTTGTGATAGGTCATCTAAATCAAATATCTATTCTATATGCTATGTGATACAAAGTAATTATCAGACTTCATACAAAATTATAAACTATCATAACATGTGGGCTTTAAATAGTAGGATTGGGATAAATCTTTAACTGGATAACCCATTGATAAAATCAAAATTCAATCACCCCAGAAAGGTGTGGTTCAGTCCGATCAACAGTTAAAACATAACTATAAACCCAAGGGGGACTACCGAAAGCAAGTCCAGTAATCCTAGTTTCTCAAACATCAAGCAAAACATAAAAGTAGTCTTATCTCATCCTTATTCAACAAATAGGATAAGGTCTTGTCACTCTTTACACTGTTATCAGCTGTAGTAAACTCATTCCTTCATCCTATGTTTTCAATGTTTTGCTAAGAAGGAAGAATTTTTTTATTGATTTTCAAGAATTTATCACACGCAACAGAGATAAAACACTCCCAAGAAAAAATAAGCAATAATACAGCATGGATGTTCATGAAGATGACTAAATTTCGACCAGAGTACATGACAAATATCAATGACTGCTGAAAATAATATTTCTTTCACAACTATACATTGTCATAAGTAACGTGTAAGAAGACATGAAATTATGCAAAATGAATCAAAAGATTTAAAACTGACTGTTCAGATGATGTCTACTTTTCCAATGTATATGACTATGGCAGGAATATTTCCAGTATTTTTAAGTTGATACTTGACACAACCATAGCATACAGGAATAAATGCAGCATTATGTTTAAAAATATAAGGACAATCTTTGTCAGTGAAAAGCACATCAAGGCAATTAAAATATCAAGGAGCTCACCGAGAGAATTGCAATTTAAAATATTTATAATTTGAAAAGCAACCCTACTACCTTCCAAAATTTAATGGTCTTGTCATTTGTAGAGAGAAGAAAGAGCGCCCCATTAGCTGTCTGGCACCATCTGATTTTATTGATTTTCTCCTCAATTTCCAAACTCCTAAGATAGTCAAACTGAATTAAAAAACATAATAAATATTAAGATCAACGCTGCAGCTCAGAGTAAGATGAATCTGTACGGCAGGAGTTAATCAGTGAACCTTTGTAAGATGATACCTCAGGTTCGTGGCTCTGAAACTCAGTTTTGTAACAAAATTCTGGATGTTGAGTGGGCAAATAATCCATCTGCTCTAAATCTTTCCGGGGTCCCCCATGCTAGATGATTTGCATGATATGAGTAACAAAACTGTAACACTAGGTAAAAGGGAAAAGGAATATTACAAGAAGCAGTTAATTGACTTACATCCCTCGTATCTGTTCTTTCAAATAAAACAACTCGCCCACCACGATCTCCAGTAGCTAGGTGGTTACCAGTTCTATCAAATTCGACTGCTGATATGACATCAACTGCAAACACAGGGGGGACAGCCAGGTGACATCGCAATAGCAAAGACATGTGCATAATTTAAAGTATATATTGACTTTGTACTGTTGATGGATTCCTTCTAACCAGCTCACAGTTGTTATCCGGCAATGCTGGGAGAAGAAGTGAGTACAAACCCCAACACTTGTCGAAACTATATTTACAACTAAAGAACCTACAAAGTTGATGGCAGGTCAAAATATCTGCTAATCCCTTGTGACAGAACAATCATCAAGGCCAAATAATTGCAATTCAATTTAAGTCAGAGAAAATTGTATTTCACAACTGATATGGAAAAAATACGGTGATTAAACCAACTTCAACTCTTAGATTATTTATCAATTTTCTTTAAAATCAATCATCTGCTCGGTATTTCTTCCTTTTTCATGGTAAACTATCTTGATCCCTTTTCTTTCACTCCTCAATCTTCCTTCAAACAGTGTTCAAACAAGTTTGGTATCCCTAGTTGTAACTCCTTGAGTTCTTTTCTCCAACTCGCAATCTCTTTTAACAATTCATCAAGAATAAGGATCGGATCCTTCTTTCTTGCCTCCTTCAATCATCATTCTTCCTCGCCTACTTTCCTCCAATGCTCAAGATCATTCCTCCGGATAGCAGTTTCTCCCTGTAGTTCTTCAAGAATCTCAATTTTCTCCATTCTTGATGTACCACAGCTCCAAGATCAGAGCTTTGATACCAGTTGATAGAAACTGGTTTAGAAATGGAAGAAAAACGAGATTTTCCTATTGAAAAGAATGAGTGATTACAATTCTGGACTTTCGAGGGGTCCAGTCTCTCCCAAACCCTACACAAGTTCTCCCCAAAATAACTAGCTGATCTCCCTCTAAACCCTTCCTCTTATTTATACACATCATGATCTCCCCCTAAACCCTTCCTCTTATTTATACACATCATTACCACCTACTTGACCCCCTAACTAACTAACTAACTAACCCTCTAACTAATTAACACAGCTCTTACCTATCAATACTCCGCCCCCGAAGTTTCACCTAGTCCTCAAGGTGAACAAAAAAAATGTAGGTGCAGAAAAATAAAGTTCCATCAGGATCCCACTGTTTGAAAGCAGAGCATAGTACAATAATAACAACACTCACAATTGAAATATTTCAAAGTCAGTTTCAGTTTCAGTTCAGTTTCTGCTTAAGTAATCTATGCAAATAAGTTTCACCCTATCCAATAAAATTGAAGATCCAGTTTAAATTTAATAGAGAGAGAGAGAGAGAGAGAGAGAGGGAGAAGGGTATGCACTATGCAGTATGCACAAATAAGTAGCATGAATTGACCCAATCTCACAAAGTAACTCAAGTTTTCTAAGCTCTGGAAAAAGCAACAAAAGTAAAAGTGCACAGGTATGTAAATAGCATATATGATATGAATTGTAGTGATCAAAATGGATGGTAGCAATAGACAATAAGCAATAAGCAATAAGCAATAAGCAATAAGCAATAGCATTAGCTTACCCTCCTGAACTTCTTCGCCGGCGGTTCTTTCACCGAACACTTGTGAGAATTTCCATTCAAGCGGCTGAGGCATCGCCGACGCCGGCGGTTCCGGCCGGAGTCCGACTTCAATTCCGTTCATTTTTTAAAAACCAATCGATCCAAAGCTGAGAGTGAGGCGGTGAGTAACTTTCACGCGCAGGATGAAACGTCGTCGTCCATTGAAACCTTCTTACACTTGTCTTGTGCAGTTTGTGTTCCTCTCAGGTTTGTTCAAAGCATAAGTGATAACGATGAAATTCAATCTTCGTTCTTTTGTCTCTCCTCCCTGCACACACATACTCTCTCGTTTGTTTTTTGTATTATTCTTTTTTGTTGTTGTTGGTTTTTCTCTTCTTTCTAAAATAATGAAAATGACGGAGAAAGAAATTCGTGGAAGGTGTCGCTGTCAGTTGTTTACGCAATACAGTGTATTGATTTGCCCTCCAAATTTTACAGGAAAAAAATGCACAACTCTTCAATTAGACAGTGAGATATAATAATAATATAAGTCTAACGTAGAAATAATAAATTTTTTTCATAGTGTTGTGAAATATTTTTTTTTTTAGGAAAGTACAGTGAAAGTATAGTCTAAGAATTTTTTTCATAGTATATAACGAAAAGATTAATCTCTCTTAATATTATCAGGCATCTTTAAACAGGAATCGTCCCAACTTTTAATAGTAATTTTTTCATACACATGAATTTAGAAATCGAATTTAAGACTGCATATTTAAGAGACCCAAGCCCCTCCTATTCGGACAACACACTTGATAAATAATAATAATAATAATAATAATAATAATAATATAATAATAATAATATAAACTTTGGACAATTTAATATAATATTTTAAAAATATTAAATATAATTAAGTTAAATTTTTAAAGAAAATTACATTGATCGATTAATTTTTTTCCCTAAGATATCCCGTATGTAATTGTGAAGACTAATCCCTCGAATCGGGTACCACAAGAGCGTTAAAGTTCTCCCTTAAGAGTTTTAACGCTGCTACATTCTCAAGGTTGGGATTTGAACTCGAGACCAATGATCAACCTAGAAGAGATTCGTGCCTTCTCATCTAACCGATTTTGATTAATTTAATAACACCTAAGACATCTCTTATTCAAAAATGGTTAAAGGAATTTTTTTAGTCCCTATATATGACACTGATTTTTAATTTGGTCCCTATACGTAAAAAATTATTAATTTGGTCCATGTACGTGACACTGGTTTTCAATTTGGTTCTCACCGCTAATTGGTTCCTATATAAGAGGACCAAATTACAAATTATTGTCATATGTAAGGACCAATTCAAAAAAAATATATTAAAATCGATCCCTACATGTGACAATTATTTTCAATTTGGTCCCTACATGTGATAATAATTTGTAATTTGGTCCCTCTTATATAGGGACCAATTAGTGGTGAGGACCAAATTTAAAATCAGTATCAAATATAAGGACCAAATTGATAACTTTTTACGTATAGGGACCAAATTGAAAATCAGTATCAAAATTACTTTAACCTTCAAAAATTATAGTAGGTTGAAGATAATGATAATGAATATTAAGATAATTTATAACGTCTTGCCGAAAAGTGCCAATTTTTTTAAAGAAGAGATATTGAATGACATTTGGATTCCTTGCATACACTTATATAATGTTTTAAATAGAAATTGTGAATGATTTTCAGGAAATGATGTTGTAATCGGGGATTACAATTCAGTGGCAGATCTTCCTAGTAGAGGATGAGAGTCACGGCAGGTTTTTTTTATTTTCTTTTATATAAAAAATTATCAATAACATCCTTGAAATAATTTATGCAACATATATTATAAGCAAAGTTCACAATCTATTATATATTTTATTTTGTAGAACACTATTATTAGACCTTATTTAGTTATAAAATATTCAAACAGTTGGGCAATTCCATTAAATATATATTATTTATAACTCAACACCATTATTGTTCACTACAAACATATTTTTCCTCCATCAATTCAAGCATTTGCTTCAAACTTCTCAATCTCTCATGGATACATCTGCACCATTACAAGATGATCAAACACTAATTAGGATATTAAGCATCTCCTTATTTTACATATTTGAGCGATAAAATTATACACTTTTAATTAAAAAAAAATTAGTGCATCATTTTAGCTCGTGTCCAGTGGCTCTCCCAACTTTTTTTTCTCAAGACCCCCTACTGATTACACCAAATTTTTGGATTTTTATGCTACACATGATATTTTGACAACTGTAATACTATATTAACGTTTGATATCCATATGAGCATAAAAAAAAAATTGATATCATATAGAATATTTCAAGCAATAATAGGAAGGAAAAAAAAAAAGGTTTTTCCTTGTATTTGTTATTGCATTCCGAATAAAAAAAAAGTTTGTTATGGTGACCGAATCCTGATTTTAGTTTTGGTCAAAAGAGTTTGATCAAAAGAGACTAAAACAATAAATACTTGAATAAATTATATATATTTTTATAACATTTTAAAATTATATATTTCATTTTTCAAATTATAAAAAAAACTTTATTTTATAAATAAGAAAGTGTAAGATTAATTTATCAAAAAAAAGTGTAAAATTAATATTTAAAAATATTTTTTAGTATATAAATATCAAATAATTTATTATAAGTATTTTTTTTTCATTATTAAGCAACTTAACGATATTAATTTAATGGTTAGTCAAACTCACATGCCTCCAACTCGAAGATAAGTTTTACAACTATTTTATGAAGTATGAAACAAGAACGGTTTTCCATTCAAATTGTTCTTTTTTCTTTCATCCTTTTTAAGTTTATTTTTTCTTTCTTTTTTCCGGCGAATATTTTTTTAGTCTTATTATTATAGCTATAAGAATTATTATAGCTATAAGAAACAAGACGATGCATACATGAGGAAAGGGACGTGTATTTTTTGGCGTTTTCACTTTTTTGTCCTGGTTTTCTCACTGTTATTAAGACTTTAATTTATTCGTGTAGTTGAGTTGAAGATTGGTGTATATCACATTGAAGATTACGATTCTTTATTCTGTTTTGTACTCCTGTTTATCTTTGTTAATCGAAAAGATACTCCAGCGGAACCATAATCCAAAAGATAAAGGACACACTGTAGATATTACAAAGAGGCTACAAACTTTTTAAGAAGAAAAATGTTATCTTATGCTGTGATGTATGGATTAACAAACTACATTAATGAAGTGTGTTTACATCAGTTTTGAACAAGAAAAGTAATTTTAAGATAAGATAAAAAAAATTAATTTTTTACTGATATTTTCAGTAAAAAAAGAATATTTATTTTCCGGGCAGGCTCAACATATTTATAGGCCTAAAGCGAAATTTGAGATAAGGCTTTTCAAAAAATAATAATAATATTTTGTTAAAAGATATTTTTTTTAAAAAATTTATATTTATTATAAATTTCTATATTTTGAAGTATAATTATTATGATTGATGTAAATTTTGTTGTGTATGCACATGCAACCACATGTAGATTTCTTTTAAATTATTTTTCTTATTAAACTTAAGTAACAAAAAAGAAATTAGAAACCTAAATTTGGAAGCCTAAATAGCTTCAAAAAATTGGAGGCCTAAAATCATAGTTTTGGTTGCTTTATGCTAGGGCCGACCCTGTGTATTTTGTGTCTATAAACAATTATAAATGGATTTTTTTTCTCTCTTAAAACTTATTTTTTTGAAGTTACTCATTTTTCTTATGAGTCAATTTAATTAGGCCATTGGCTCCCCAGTGGCATCCCGAGGTATCCTCACAAGCTTCGACCATTTGGATTGGTTTTGAGACTAATCCTAGGTAGGGGTGTTCATCAACCGGTCCAAACCGATTCAAACAACAAAAACGGAATCGAAAAATCGAAAACCGAACAAACCGAAAACCGAAAATCGAAAAAACCGCTTTTTTTTCATTGGATTGGATCGGATTTTGGATCCCCTAGTGAAATCCATCCAATCCAATCCAAACCGATCTACTATATACATATACTATTATTTTTGAAATTATAGTATTACTCATACTTAAGCATTGTTTTTCATATTTTTACGTCCCTCATTCTCTTTAATATTTTTGTTGGAATGACATATATGAGACTATTTAGAATAAATATTAATGTCTTGAAGTTATATTTTGCTAAAAGTTTTGATGCATAACATATATACTTGATTGAGTAAACATGAAAAATAGGAAATCAATTAAGTAAATTTGAAAAAATAATTAGGTACAATTTATTTGTAGCCGATTCAAGGGAAAAAATAGGATAAGTGAGAGTAGATATAGAGAATAAAAATAAAAGAATATTTAACATAAAAGAACATGTGAAAAGTATCAATAATTATTTTTTCTCAAACTTCCATATTAAAATTTTGTCAAGAATTCTCTAAAATTTTCCTCATTCGTCATCAAATCAAATAATAGTTAATAAGGAACAAATAGTTGTTGCCTTTCATAAAGGTTCTACTGTTCTAATATAAAGAGAGGTTAAAATAAGTATTAGACACCCTAAACTAACCCTCTTAAATGAAGATCAACCTTTGTCCACTATTAAATAAGTAGAACGGACACTTGACATAAGGGGAAAAAATTACGTATGACAAAAATCGAATTATCCAATCCAATCCAAACCACATGTTGTTATTATCACTGGATCGGATGGCTTTTTAGCTCAAAACCGATCCAATCCAATCTGCGAACACTCCTAATCCTAGGTCGGCTGCTTAAAATAGGGAATTGACCCTTGGTTTTTGCAACGTCCCAACTAGAGTGTTTGCCACCCAATTTCGAACCTACATTTTCTTCCTTATGTGATCGAGATGGTTATCACTCAACCAATTCTTGGTTAGCTTGAAGTTACTCATTTTAACTTCTAATTAAAGCTAGAAAAATATTTTTTTTTCTGAAATTGTAATTTTTCAAAAATCTTATCCAAACTTCTATGCATGCATGAGAAGTAATCTTGGAGTGGCTAGGGTACCCCTATAAAATGGAGGGTTTGGTACCCTATCCATTATTTTATTATTTTCTCTCTCCTCTTTTTTAAAATTAAATTTAAGTTTAAGTATCGATCTCTGATACTAAAGTGGTACCTCAACTCTATATTTGCGGGTTTTTCTTATTTCCGAGATGTATCTATCCAAACATTTATGCATGAGAAGTAATTAGAAAACTATTTTTTTTTCTTCTGAAATTGTAATTTTTCAAAAAACTTATCCAAACATTTATGCATGCATGAGAAGTAATCTTGGAGTGGCTACGGTACCCCTATAAAATGGAGGGTTTGGTACCCTATCCATTATTTTATTATTTTCTCTCTCCTCTTTTTTTAAAATTAAATTTAAGTTTAAGTTCTTAGCTCTGATACCAAAGTGGTACCTCGACTACACACATTTATAAAAACCATTGACATACAACTGTGCGCATGGACTTTGAGTTTACTGCGGCGGTGCCTCACCCAAAGGCTACTGAGAAGGAGAAAGAGCCCCCGGACAAAGGTGATCGAGATAAAGGCGATGGGATTAAAGTAGGGAACGATTCGGAAGAAACCCAGAAGGTCTCCTTTAGAGACAAAGTCTTGGGGAAACATGTTCCACCACCGAGAGCAAAAGTTGATCTGATTACGAATAAACTGGTCAGTCTGGAGCATGTTAATGGGAATAGACTACTCCCTATGTTCCATATTGATAAAAAGATTGTTGAAGAACTCAGTGTCCCGTGGAAAGATGCTCTTGTGATGAAACTCCTTGGTAAAACGCTTGGCTTCCATGTTATGAAGGAGAAGTTAGCCTCAGTTTGGAAACTTATGGGAGGGTTTGAAATAATGGATATTGGGAATGGATTCTTTATGGCCAAGTTTGATGCTGAAGAGGACAGGAATAAAGTTATCAGTGAGGGACCATGGAAGATTTATGATCATTATCTCTCAGTAAGGCTTTGGTCACCAAAGTTTGATGCTGAAGAGGACAGGAATAAAGTTATCAGTGAGGGACCATGGAAGATTTATGATCATTATCTCTCAGTAAGGCTTTGGTCACCAAAGTTTAATGCAGAACAAGCCGTGATTGATAAGACGTTAGTCTGGGTTCGCATTCCAAGTCTCAATATGTTGTTCTATGATGAAAGCATTTTATTAGCCCTGGCTTCTGGAATTGGTAACCCTGTCAAAGTAGATTTACACACTCTAAGAGCTGCGAGGGGACGTTTTGCAAGAATCTGTGTTGAAATAGATTTGAACCAACCTGTTGTTGGTAGAGTGGGCGTTGATGGACAATGGTACAAAGTTGAGTACGAAGGGCTTCATATTCTATGTGCTAGCTGCGGTTGTTATGGCCACCTGATGAAAGATTGCCCACATAAACCGATGAGGCCAGTGGCGGAGGCACCAGCTGGTGGCGGCGAGAAGGACCTAGGGTTTTGCGGAGAGAAACCACAAGTTGCTACTGATACGATCCCTAAAAATCAGGAGGAGAATCACGTGAATTTCGGGGTGGATTCTTTGCATGGCGAGTGGTTAGCCGTGAAGGAGAAAAAACGGCCTCCTAAGTGGGCGAAATCTAAGGCACCAAATCATGGGAATAATCATGATGCTATCAACAACAGATTTAAAGTCCTATCTAATGATGAAAGAGATTTTCTGTCGACTGGCCAACACACCTCCCATGGGTTTCAACAATCAACAAATGGGCTAAATGCTGGTGGCCCATCAAAGTCCCCGAATCATCAGAAAGTGTGGACCAAGAAAAGACCACGTAGAGAGGATCCGAATACTAGACTGCACGTGCCCCAGCCTGCAAATAGTACCATGAAGAAGGTCACTCAACTTCCTACCCGTAAGGACAATATAGCCCATAATAGCAGTCAGAGGAATACAACTGAGGGGACCAAGATAGTGGACTTGGGGAATGGAATCAAAACAGCGATGGATATTCATGTTGTTTCTGGGAATCATTTCAGATTTAATGATCATGACCCAGGCCCTTCTATGGTAAGCAAAGGTTGTCATCCAGATGCAGGCCAAGGGGAGTGGCGTTTTGATGAGAGCCTTAGTGGACGCCCCCCAGATAGAGACATGAAAGATGCGAGTGTCAGGCATCATGTGAAGGAAACATCGTTCGCTACTGAGGGAGTGATGGATGGCAGTGGAGTTAACACCCCCATGCAGACTTCATGCACGTAAGTTGGAAGATGGTTAGGTCCTTGATCTTTACTATCTTATTAATGATGGAATTTAAAGAATTTTCTATTGTTAGCTGGAATATCCGTGGTGCTATTAGCAAGACAGGTAGAAGGCACTCAAGAGAGTTGGTTAAAAGGCTCAAACCAACGCTTGTGATCCTTATGGAGACACATTGTTTATTCTCCAAAGCTTCTGATTTTTGGAAAGGTCTGGGGTATGATGAGTGTGGTATTGCTCAAGCCACTGGGCATGCAGGTGGTTTGTGGGTTCTGGTTGCTCGTGGCAGCGGGTTCAACATTCAGGTTGATGAGGTTCATCAACAAGCTGTTACAGTAACGGTCAGTAAGGGTACTTCCACTTGGTCATGCACATCAGTTTATGCAAGTCCAACTCCAATGGTTAGAGAAACTCTGTGGCACTATCTTTGTCAAATGAGGGATAAAGTCTCCAATCCTTGGCTTCTCATTGGAGACTTCAATGAAATTCTCCTTCCATCGGAAGTTAAGGGTGGTCTTTATTCAACAAGCAGGGCTGGTAAATTTGCAAAGGTAATGGAAACTTGTGGTCTCATGGATTTAGGAGCTACGGGGAGCCTTTTTACTTGGTACAGAAAGGTGAATGGAGTACTTGAGGTTTCTAAAAGGCTCGATAGGGCGGTGGTGGATTGTGCTTGGCGTAATTGTTTCCCTGAAGCTTATGTAGAAAACCTTCAGCGGCTCCAGTCTGACCACAGGCCTATCATTCTCCGATGCCACGGGTTTGTTCCTGAGAAAGTGGCTAGACCGTTTCGTTTCCAAGCTTGTTGGTTGACCCATAAAGATTTTCCCCCGGTTGTTCACAGGGCGTGGGAAAATGGTAGTCATGTGGTGAAAAATAGCCTCCAATGTGTGAGGAAGGGAGCCGCGGAATTTAACTCAAAAGTTTTTGGAAATATTTTCAGAAAAAAGAGAGATCTAGAATATAGATTAAAAGATGTCCAAAGAAGGCTTGAAACTGTTGACTCCATTAGACTTCACAAGATTGAGGCAGAAATCTGGAAAGATTATAATGATGTCTTAAAACATGAAGAAATTTTGTGGTACCAGAAGTCGAGAGAGAATTGGGTCCGCTTGGGTGATAGGAATACCAAGTTTTTCCACACACAAACGGTTGTCCGAAGGAAAAGAAATAAAATCCAGGGCCTCTTTCTGAATAATGGTGATTGGTGTACAGATGATAACAGACTTCGTGATGAGGCCCTTTTGTTCTATAAGTCTCTTTTTGCCTCTGACCCAAGCACTACTCCTACTAGCCTTCAAACTCACTTGGTCCCTCGGCTTTGTGATGATGGTAGTGCTGCCTTAGTTGCTCCAGTGTCTAAAGAAGAGGTTAGAACTGCCCTCTTTAGCATGAAATCATATAAGGCTCCTGGACCGGATGGCTTCCAACCTCTGTTCTTCAAGCATTTCTGGGATACTGTGGGTGATGATCTATGGAAACTTGTGAAAACTGCTTTTGAGCGTGGGTTGATTGAGGATGACCTAGCAGAGACCCTTATTGTCCTTATTCCTAAAGGTAACAATCCTGTTAATTTAAAGAGTTACCGCCCTATCAGTTTGTGCAATGTTGTTTACAAGGTGATTACAAAAGTCCTTGTTAATAGACTTCGCCCCTTTCTTGATGGGTTGGTTAGTCCTCTTCAAAGTGCCTTTATTCCTAAAAGAGGGACATCTGATAATGCTATTTTAGCCCAAGAAGTAGTTCACTATATGCATAAATCAAAATCGAAAAAAGGGTTGGTGGCTTTTAAAATTGATTTGGAAAAGGCATATGATAGAGTGAACTGGTCATTTCTTGAGAACACCCTGAATGATTTTGGTTTCCCTGATAGAACTGTGGCTCTTATTATGAATTGCATTAAGGGATCCAACCTATCTCTTCTTTGGAATGGTGCCAAGTTGGATGGGTTTAAGCCCTCAAGGGACCTTCGTCAAGGTGACCCGATGTCTCCCTATCTTTTTGTTCTTTGCATGGAAAGGCTAGCTCTTAGTATTCAGCATAAAGTGAATGAGGGGCTCTGGAAGCCTATTCATGTCTCCAAAGGTGGACCGGATCTTACACATCTACTTTTTGCGGATGATGTTTTGTTGTTTTGTGAAGCTAGTAGTCATCAAGTTAATGTTGTCATGGATACCTTAAAAGACTTCTGCCAAGCCTCAGGTCTAAGGGTGAATGTTGAAAAGTCAAAAGCAATGTGCTCTAAGATGGTCCCCCGTCAGCGCAAAGAAGTGATTAGATCAGTTTCTTCTATTAGAATTGTCAGTGATCTTGGCATTTATCTTGGATTTCCACTGGTCCAGGGTAGAGTTCAAAGGAAAGCGTATGATGGAATTGTTGATAAAATTCAGCAGAGGCTAGCAGCTTGGAAAGGGAAACTTTTGAACAAAGCTGGGAGAATTTGTTTAGCGAAATCTGTTACTACAGCTATTCCTGTTTACTCCATGCAAACTCATCTTCTCCCAAAGAATGTTTGTAATCGAATTGATGCTCTTTCCAGGAGTTTTATTTGGTCAAAGAATGGTATGGATAGAGGTTGGCATTTGGTAAACTGGAAAACTCTAACCAAACCCAAGAGAGTTGGCGGCTTGGGCTTGAGAGAGGCCCATCTGTCAAATTTATCCCTTATAGGCAAGTTAATCTGGAGCCTTCTTCATGAGCCTGATAAGCTTTGGGTGCAGGTTCTTCATCATAAGTACATCGGCACAGGTTCTCTTTGGGGTGCTAGTAAGGGGAAAAACGATTCTCTAATTTGGAAGGGAATTTTCAGTGCTATTCAATCTCTCAAGGAGGGGTTTGCCATGCGTCTGAGCTCTGGAAACTCTTAATTGTGGTACTCTGATTGGTTGGGGTGCGGCCGCCTATGTAACTTGGTGGATTATGTCCACATCTCTGACATGGAGATGAAGCTAAATGATCTGTGGGAGAATGGCTCCTGGAACCTTAATAGACTCTCAACAATTCTTCCAACTAGCCTGAAATCAAAGATCTTGCAAGTTAGTGTTCCAACTCGTGTGAATGACTCTGTTCATGACTGTTGGATATGGATGGGGAACAAAGATGGTGATTATACTGCAGCCTCAGCTTACTCTTGGCTACTGGATAAGCATGATGATACGAACCAGGATCAGGATTGGAATTCGGTCTGGAGGTTAGGGGCTCCAGCCAAGGTGCAACACTTATTATGGCTATGCCTTCATAATGCTTTACCTACAAACTCCTTAAGACTCAAGTGTGACTTAGCTTCCACTTCTTCTTGTCCCCGCTGTTCTGCCCAGAATGAAGATATCCTTCATTGTTTGAGGGATTGCCCTCACCCTCGTGAAGTTTGGACCAGGATTGGCTTGTGTCAGGTCCCTCTCTTCAGCACCGTTACAGAAGCAGATGTTTGGCTAAAGATGATGGCTACTGGGGGATCGTCAACCCTCTTTGTGGCGGGGCTTTGGTGGATTTGGAGATGGAGAAATAATATGGTGTTTGGGGAGGAAGAGTGGACAATTCAAAGGGTAATCCATAACATACATATGTCTCATGATGAGTTCATAAAAAGCTTCCCTCCGAAGAAGCTGAGTCCACATCATCGTGGCTTACTCTTACATTGGAATCCTCCTATGGAAGGTTTTGTCAAGCTGAATACTGACGGCAGTTTTCTTCATAACTCGGCTATTATAGGAACGGGGGGCGTTCTTAGATCTGATGATGGGAGTTGGCTGGCTGGTTTTTCTAGTGTGGATTGAAGGGGAGATGTCCTTCTTGCTGAAGTGCTTGCATTAAAGCATGGTCTGAACTTGGCTTGGAGGCTGCAGTATAGGAAACTCATTTGTGAAGTGGACTGCCTGGACCTAGTACAACTTCTCCAAGATAGAGGCAAAATCCAGTTTCATTTGCATGGGGCCGTTCTGGGGGATGTTCTTGAACTGCTGGATAGAGACTGGAACATCACAGTTGTTCATGGGTTTCGTGAGGTCAACTCGTGTGCGGATTACATGGCCAAAATTGGTGTTCATTCCGTGGGGGGACTAACTGTTTGGAAAGACCCTCTTGTGGGCTTGGGGTCCTTACTGTTAAAGGACTCATTAGGGTTATCGTTTCTTTCTTAGTTTTTCTTTGCTTTTCTTTATCTTGTATTTCACCAAAAAAAAAAGTGGTACCTCGACTCTATATTTGTTGATTTTTCTTATTTCCAAGATATATCTAGTAAAAGTCATTATATAAATCTTCAAGTATTTCATATTCACTTTCATATATAAATTGTATTTCTTCTAGGTAGGCTAATTCTATATCTAGTGATATATAAAGTAGGTAATATTCTTCTTATCCATATACTTATTTTTTTTATCTTTTCGATTATTATTTGTTTACAATCCCTTGGTAATTCCATAATTACCACATATGCATTATTTCTCTTTCTGTTTGTTCATTAAATTCCATATATGTTTCCATTAATTAATTAATTAGAAGATCCTGATGGAAGACCTGGAGGGCTGACTCCTCATTTATTATCTAAAAATTTCTTGTTTTTGTATGATATGCTTCCATTTCTCTCTCACTGTTTTCTATATTTGTTAATACATTGTCTTTTTCTACTAGAAGTCTTTCAATTCTTTTTCTATTTCTATTATCTGGATGTTTTTTTTCTTCTAGATAGTAATATAAAGCTCTAGTAAGATTTCTTATTCAATTTTAATGTCTTCTTTTCTTGATTTGAAATCAATCATCCAGAGTCTTGTTCTTTTTAAATTATTCATATTTTATTTTTTAAATATTGAGCTAAATCTTTTACTTGATTTGTTAATTTATTGATGCCATTATCTTCATCAGATTTTTTTTTTTTGGTTCTGAAAAATTAATTGGTTTTGGGATTTGTTTAATTTCTAATAATTTTGGTTTGTTCATAAAAGTTCCTAATCTTGTTATTTCATTTCTTCTAGGATAATAAATTTTTCATATTTCTTCAAATAATCTTGGAACGTCTATTCTATCATTGGTTTTGAAATTAATACTATGGTGTGAATTTGTTAATGCATAATTGACACAATAAGTTATTGAAAAAAATTATCTCCTGGTCTCATTAAATTTCCTCTTAAGAACTTATGTTCAGTGTGAGTGATTGATCTAATTTCTGTGTATCTAATGGTGTGTCAATATTTGGATGAATTTTAAATTTTAATTTTAAATAAGCCAAATTTCCTCCTAGTATTTTATCATTTGGGTCAGTTATTCTATCGTATTTTAATATTAATTCTATAGCTGAATCTATACCTTCCTGGAAGGTTGCTTTGATTAGAACTTGTATAGCTCCTATATGAATATATCCTCTCTTTTTCCTATGCTCTTCCTTCCTTAGATTTCTTTTTAACTCTGTGAGCTTCTTCTTATTCAGTAATTGTATACAAATATTTCCTTGTACTTCTGCTATATCTATTGGTGCTTCGTTAATTATTTTTCCATAGTATATAATATTTTCTTTCTAATTGAATATTTTCATTATTCCTCCGAGTTTTTTCATATTTGTATCCTTTGCTAAATCTAAATCTTCTTTCTGTATTTTTTTTGAAATAATTTTGGGCCTATTAAAATACTTCCTTCATAATTTTCATCTTCTTCAGTAATTTGTAAATGTTATGTATCATTATTATCAATCTTTTCTCTTCCCATTATTATTTTTTAGAGATCCCAATTAGTTCTATCACTTCTAGAAGCCTAATAAATCTATCTACTAATTCAATACATAAAATTGAAAATAATTTAACCAAGGATAGTTGAATAATCATACCTAATTGGAATTTCTTTAAAGATTAGTTTTGAATTTCTTGCATACTGCTGCTTCCGCTAGTTAAGTTAGACAAAATATAGAGTAATTAAATTGTAAAATTTGGTAAGGAAGAAGTGCTTTGATTGACGATAAGTGAAATGAGTACAAAGTGGATACACTCTCAAGTATCCGACTACATCCTCTGAAGAGGCCAGTATGTTTCTCTCTGAAAGAGGTTTCTCAGATTGAGAAATTTTTAGAATGAAAAGCTCTGTCTTGCCTCAGTATAAGAGGACTCATTTATACACCTAAGGGGTCTAGGTACATTTACATAAATGACCCTGTATTACATAAGTGATTGCATTAGATTCCAATAATCTACATGGTGACGCATGCGCTTATATCACTCCTCAATTATTGCTTTGTCTGAATCCTTATCTTCTTGTTGGCATCCATTAATGTCTTTTGGTGGGCCCTGCTTTGCTGTACAGCTGTCGCATTCATGATTTCCAACATGCTTATCATTGAACATAATTGATTGAGAACAACTGGAAGATAGTTCGTTGTTGGTCCTTGTAGTGTGTAGAAAGGAAATTCAAAATTCGTGAGGAGGGCCATGTCTTTATCTTTAATTATTTTGCCACTGGTTTTGCCTAGAAGCAAAGTATTTGGCCCTTTATATAGTGCTTTGATAAGGGAATATTTTCCTATTCCTTGGCATTGTGTGAAGATGCTTGCTAGCTGGTTCGCCAGAATCATAGTAATTTGGTCTTCATCATAATCAACCCATATTGGTTCATCCATCAGAGGGAAATTCTTGTTGCTTACTCCAATAAAGGCTTGCCGACTGATTTGTGATGAAATTAGGATAGGCTGAGTAGAACTTTAAAAATATAGTTCTTTCTCCGGCTACATTCTTTTTGAACATCTGGACTGCTTTCTTGAAACTGTAAGGAAATAAGTTGATTTCTTCTAGACGTTACTTAAATAAAGACATTCAATAAGTCCACACTGGAACAAATTAAACGCCAATATTTGAGATGTTCCTAGGATAATCATGGCTTTAATTCCAAAGAATTTTCTATCAACCATATAAAAATAGTTGATCTTTTCTGTGTCATTCCAATTTGTTAATCTTTTTAAATTTTCATTAAATTTTTCTTTAGAGAATTGAACTTGAAGTACATGTTCTTTTCTAAAAATGATTTGATAATTGTCTACAGAGGAAGGAATCTTCCTTAAACTTTCATCGAAGTTCTTTGTTCTAGTTGAAACTTAGTAGTTTCAGAAAAAGTTCTTGGGCCAAGATAAATCTTTTACCCTTTTTTAATTTTTATGTTTCTTGATATTCTTTTAATGCCTTCTCTGCTTCTTCATTGATGGAGTAGGCTTGGTGCACAACTCCTGAAATTTTTTGATAATGTGGTGCTTGTGACAGCGGGGGCTGACGGGGGCGGGGAGTGGTCGCCAGTGCAAGAAGGCACGAACAAGGAGCGGCTTCTGGAAAGCTTCTAGGCGGAGGGACACACTAATGAATCGATTACATACTAGAATGAGAGGGATCCTGAGACTGTGTAGGTATGAGACTGTACAAGTGAGGATGACTTATATGAATTGATTGGTACTATCTATGACAACAAGATGCATCTTCTTTTCGGGAGCCCATCACTTAAGAACTCCATAGTTAAACGTGCTTGACTTGGAGCAATTCTGCGATTGGTGACCTCTTAGGAAGTTTTCCCATGAAGCGTGTGAGTGAGGACAAAGCACACTGAAAAGACCCGTGTTAGTTTGTGGGGACAGTCGTCAATCCATAAAGCAGTCTGGGATGTTACAAATAGTATCAGAGCGGCACCTCTCCCAGTACGGTGTGGTTCGGGGACAAACCAAGCGGAAACTGGTGGGCATGTGACACCCGGGGCTGACGAGGACGGGGAGTGGTCGCAGGTGCAAAAAGGCATGAACAAGGAGCGGCTCCTAGCAGGCTTATAGGCGGAGGGACACATTAATGAACCGATTACTGATAAGCCTCTAGCTTATCTAGTTTTACAGCTAGAAAGGCTAAGGTTTCTATGCCATTTGAGCGATTTAACCTCGCTAATTACCCAAATTTGGCTTCTTTTGTCCCTAAGCAACGTTTTGAGTCTCTTAGATAAGTTTTAGGATATTTTGGTTATTTTTGAGTCAATAAAGCATTAAAATGCTACTTTTATATTTCAGGTTAAAAGTGAAGCTCAAGGAAGCTAGGAAACTTGAAGAAAATAAGCTTAAAGGCAAAAAGGCAGATTCTCCTCGCGAACAAGAGCTCGCCTCGTCAGAGGAGCAGTCTGAGCAGGAACAGGCCAATATTCAGTCTCCCCTCGCGAGGCAGTGCTCGTCTCGCGAGCCAGACACAGGAAAGTTAAAGACCATCGCTTCGCGAGAATTCAAAATCAGGCTGGAGCCAAAACTTAAGGCTCGCCTCGCGAGCGCGCACAGACCCAGTCCACTATATATAGCTTGTTTTGGTGCAGATTGAGTAGTTTTGGAGAGAGACCTAATCCTAGTTTCTTTGGAGCAGCATCTCCCTTTGTTTTACACAGTTTTCTCTTATTTTCTTCTTGTTAGGATGATTTCTTTTTTATCTTGCGTTGTTACTATTTTCATGAGGAACTAATCCTCTTTTCTAAGGGAACGATGAAGCCACCTTTGATGGCATAGTTAAATCAAGTGATGTTTTCTTATTCCCTGATCTCAATTCTTGTTTCTTAACTCTAATTTATTTGCGTTAATCAATATGGCCAGTGGTTAACTAGTCTAGTACGTTAAAACAGGAAGGGGATTCGTGCTCAGGACTTGGGTTAGGAATACCAATTGAGTACGGTTAGGAATAGAGCAGGATATTGTTGCAACCACGATAGGGAACAAGAACTTAATTGAATCTAGCTGTGGGTTATCGAATCGGAAGATACATAATTTGCATGTTTAGGTACGTCTTATTGAACATCGGAAGAGACTTTAGGATAATTGAGGGGTCCCGGTTGGCAAAGAAATTGAACATATGGATAAGAGAATAATCACTTGGGTAACTTGCATGATTGGGTAGGTGGATTCATGACCTTAGAGCTTAGCTTAATTGAATCTCATCGTTATCTAGTAGTTTAGATATTTGTTATTAGATAATTGCTCTTGTTATTTGATAATTTCTCTCTCTTCATAACAAACTGCTATAGTTGACTTGGTCAAACTGATTTGAATTTCCCTTGAATTTTGGTATAATTGGTCTTCCAATCCCTGAGTCCGACCTCGGTAATACTTACCGTGTTTTTATTACTTACATTGATCTGGTACACTTGTCGGAGTTGCATCAAGTTTTTGGTGTCGTTGCCGGGGATTGGCACAACCAATTTTCCTAAATTCTAGGAAAATCAATTATTTTTGAACAAGCAATTTTCTTTTAATTTTCTACATTTTTATTTCTTTAAACTTCTTTGGTATCACTTGGTCTTGCCATGTTTTTGTAGTATGCGAGGTATCGTTCCACCGGAAGACTTGCTATACGACCCTGAGATTCATAGGACTGAGAAGAGGTTGAGGAAGGTATTAAGAGAGAAAATGAGACTTGAAGCAATCCAACCCATCAATCTTGAAGGGATGACGGAAGAAAATTCTCTGGCTTACAAGCCTTTTTATGAGTACAATCTTCCTAACTTGGACGATTGTGCATCTACTATTGTTAGACCTCCTATCATGGCCAATTCTTTTGAGATCAAGACGTTGGTTCTTAATCAGGTGCAAAGAGATCAATTTGATGGGAGTGCACACCAAGATCCTCACAGGCATATCGCTCACTTTTTGGAGATATGCGACATTATGAAGACTCCAGGAGTTTCAGATGGTGCCTTTCGTTTGTGACTATTCCCTTTCTCTCTTCTGGATAGGGCACATGATTGGCTAGACTTGAACTTGAATCATGTAGGGGTGTGCGTGGGACGGGTTAGGATGGGTTAGGCTTGTCCCTTACCTGACCCTAAACTTTGACCACCTCAATTTTATGAACCCGAACCCGTCCCTAAACTCGAAGGAACCCGATCATGTGCGGGTTCGATTAAGACCGGGCCTAAACGGGACGGGACCGAGTTGACCCGAAGTGTTGGCAAATCAACTTGATTATGAGAAAAGGGTAGCTCTAACTTGTTTCTCCTGAACTATGCAGATACTGTAATTGGTGTTGTAGAGTAACAAACAACCCTCTACTATGGATTAAATATTAAAGATGCTATTGCTTTATTCCATACGTAGTGTGGCAGCAACTTTGCCATGTAGCAGCAACTATAAGCTGCTAGTTTTTAACCAATTTTTCCTGAAGCCTCTTTTCTATATTTATCTATATATTGGTTCAATTTAAATTGGCACCAAACACTAACAAGGCTATTATGGCAAGATATTTAAGGAGTTTAAATCAATCCTCCTAAGAAACAATCAGATACATTGTAATTATTCAATACCGATGAATACTATAAGCTTCATTAGTATAGTTTCATAGGACATAGACAAAGATATTACTAAGGATAGACAGAGACATTCCTTCAAAATTTAAAAGTCCAAGCATGAGAATTTAAACAACAACAAAACTTGAGCATCGAAACATTTTCATAGATGATACCTGCACAACATTATCATCTACGATGCTACAAAGTGCACAAAATGCAATGTGCAAAGGATTCCAGGTTTCCTGTGCTCAACCAGTAATTGTAATTATAACAGTGCAATAACTATAAGCTGTCACAATCAAAAGCAACTAGTGCAATAACTATAACAGTATTAGTAACTGTAACAATTACAAAACATAAGAGAAAGCTGCTGCTAACAATTAAACTGTCCACTGCCATACTAAATAATGAAACTGAGTTTTGAGTTTAAGTACCGGAATTCAAAACATATTCAAAACAGCTTCAAGTACTACAAAGCTGCTACTAACAAAAAAAATCTGCCTATTAGTCAATATCTTTGGCAAGGTTGGCTATATCATTCACACAAAAATCCTTGCCACAAATATGGCTATCATTCACAAAAAATATTTGGCAAGGCTGCTATATCATTCACAAAAAATCTTTGCCATAAAGCTGTCTATCATTCACAATTAATTCACAGGCATTTGATGCTCATCATTTGCTCCTTGGGACTCCAGAATCTTAGCAGAAACATCTGCAAAAACATATAAGTTCAATCTATATCAAATGCATATTTTTAAATTAATTAATCAATAAAAAACAAAGTAGTAAACTCACCATCAACAATCTTCTCGGTGCTATCAAATTGATCAAAATCCTTATCATCAAACTTGAGACTATTGGGGTTTAACCAATTTTGAGTGCCGATAAGAGCTTCAGCCATTCTTGGAGACAAAAAACTGTGGAAGACATCAAGCACACGTCCGCTAGTGCTAAAGCATGACTCCAAACATCAAACTCATCATGAGCCATGACAGAAAGGACTCTGTATTTTGTAGAATTTGCCTTCCACCAATCCAAGATGTTGAAGTCAGCATCCTCAATGTCATCAATAGTATCTTCTCCCGAATACCTATCAAGATCAGACTTTTCAGAATTTGTTCTAGCCACCTTCTGTTTTTTCCATACTTGCAACCTGCTCCCCGAAACACCTTTAATAGCATTTGACCCTTTAAGATTGTCATCCAAGGTTGCACTCTTGGAAGAATCTCCACCATCACTTTCCTTTATTTCAGAGATTCCTTTTGCATAAAATTGGTACAAGTTATCCAATGTCTCTTTAACCAAAGTAGACATATTACCTGCCAACTCTTTATCATATGTATCCTCTAAACTCCAAGTGATATAATCAAGTTTGTAGCGAGGATCCAAGACAACATCAACAAACAACAATGGGTTAAACTTGTCCACATTTCCCCAATATTTGGCATACTTTGCTTTCATTGAACAAGCCATAAACCCCAAAAGTTCAGATTGGTTATCACTCCATGATAGCAAAGCAGATTCTATTGATGCAATTTCATGATAGCACCTATTTGAAGTCACATGCAAAGAACCAGAGAAACACAAAGTCATTTCATAAAAGATTTGCAAAAATTGAACAAATACCCTAGCATTTTGCCAATCCAAACTTGTTGGTGGACCAACTTTCTTTTTCCCTTTCTCATCTTCACGAAACCATTTATGAAAATATGATTCTTGATCATAAAGCCTGTCAAACGCCTTCTCAAACTTCTCGGCATGTTCCAACATAATGTAAGTAGAATTCCACCTAGTTGGAACATCCAAGCACACAAGACTTTGAGACTTAATCATTTCGGCCTCGATGCATTCCTTATAACTTTTAAGCCTTTGGGAAGAAGAACTAACATATCGCACAACATTCCTAATGCTATCAATGGAAGGTTGTTGCTCCTTTATGCCTTCATTTACAATTAAATTCAGAATATGAGCAGCACACCTCATGTGCAAATATTTGTCGCCACATACTAGCCCACCTCTAGCATCTAATTTCCTTTGAAGTTACAAAATGGCTGCATCGTTTGAGCTTGCGTTATCAACTGTGATTGTGAAAACTTTCTCAATTCCCCATTCTCTTAAACACCGCTTAACCTCTCTTCCAATTGTTTCACCCTTGTGATTTTCAACTAGACAAAAGTTCAAAATTCTTTTTTGAAGCTTCCATTCTTCATCAATGAAATGTCAAGTGTAACATATGTAGCCTAAATTCTGGTTTGAAGTCCAACAGTCTGTAGTCATACAAACACGATTGCATGACTTCATAAACCAAGCCTTTAGTTTCTTCTTTTCATCCAAGAACAACTGGTAGCAGTCCCTTGAAATTGTGTACCTAGATGGCATTGTAAATCTAGGCTCTAATCGGTTTATCATTTTACGGATCCCACGTCCTTCTAAAACCTTGAATGGCATTTCATTGCATATGACAAATTCAGCCACGGCCCTCCTGCAATCCTCTAAGTTATAGCCAACATATATTTTTACATCTAGGCCGTCTTCTCCCTCATTGATCTTTGGCATATAACCATGAAGTGTCCCCATCTTCCCCGCTTTAGAAAATAACCACTGATGAGACCTATGCAGGTGTTTGTTCAAAGTATTTGTGCCATGCTTGTTTGGGTCACAGAGATACATGGTACGACAATGGTTACATTTGGCCTTATGTTCGCCCTTAGTCTCCTCCAAGGGAAGCTTGGTGAAATGATCCCAAACCATGGAGGATTTCTTACTCTTACTTCCTTGTCCAACAACCTCAATTTTTTCACGCCCTATCTGCTGAGAAATTACTGGTACAGTAGAACCATCTGCAGGAGGGGTTGGGTTGCAAATTTCAGTCGTAATTGTCATAGATGGAGTAGGCTCTCTAACTGCCATTTCTTTTTACCTAAACAATTATGATAAAAAAAGCAAAAATCAGTAGCGAATATTAATTAACAAAGATTAAGCATGTATCTGCTTAAAGATTAAGCATGTATCTATACACACCACCCTACTAGTCTTAAACTAGTTGCATACAGTGACTTAAAAGTGCCAAACATCCTTAAACCTAAGCCAAGGTGTTAAGTTGTATACCAAAAAAAAGCAACTAGAAAGACTAACGCCACCAAATGTGTACATCAAGAAACTAAGTATTCTAAGTATCTACAAGAAAAGGTCCCTACTTTCACATCCTGATTAGCCAAAAACCGAAAAAAACAGAGTGTGAAGTAGCCACTTCGTCATAGCCAACAGTGTAATAATTTTGATACCAAAATAGTAAGCACAACCAAGTACAAAAGTGCAAAAGACTACCAGAGCTGAGAAATTGTTTTAGGGTTTCAAAATTTTTTCAGAAATTTGAGAGAAAGAATATAGAGTAGCAGAGAGAACATACCAAAGTTGCAAGGATGAACGGTCGTGAGTGGTGGTCCTCTTCGCGGTAGCACAAACGTCGAATGGAGTTGCAGGGACGTGGTGGGTCTCCTTGAGTTGCAGGCGACAACACAGCAGGCAGCAACGATGTGGGTGCGGTGGGTCTCCTTGATGCCGCCGTGTGTAGCCGTGTGGGTGACTGGGTGGGTCTCCTCCTCGTGAGTCGACGCCGTCGTGGGTAGGGCTGAGTCTTTGTGTTTGTGTCTTTGAGAGTGAGGAGTCGATGAGTAACCCGGTACCAGGTCAGAAAAATAGGACAGGGTTCGTTCATTTGACTTTACGGGTCCGTCTTTTTTCATCCAAAACCAATTGGGCCAGGCCAGGTCACCGGGTCGGACCGGGTCATGCACACCCCTAGGATCATGGTAGCATCGTTACTTGGGAAGAGATGGCTCAGAAATTCCTCACAAGATTCTTTCCTCCTCAGAAAGCGGCATAATTGAAAATAGCCGTTACTTCCTTCAAGCAACATGATGATGAGACTTACAATGAAGCTTGGGATAGGTATAATGTGCTATTGAGTAGATGTCCTTCTTCCTTATTTGACTTGGTAACAAAGGTTCAACACTTCTTTAATGGGTTGAAGGGTTGCTACCAGATGAATGGTGATGCCACAGCTGGCGGTTTTTTCTCTTGCAAGTCAGTAGATGATGCATGGGCTTTGTTGGAAAAGATGTCAACGAATGACTACAACCATAATATACGTCAATCTTCTAGTGCATCTCTTCAAAATTCTTTCGGACTCAGTGCAACATCTATAGAAGCCATTCTTGAACAGAACGTACTTCTGAAGAAGCAGAACGAGGCACTTTCTAGCAAGATGAAGGTAAATGCAGTGCGGGAAGGATTGCCTCCAGGTTGTGATTTTTGCAATGGTGATCATGACAGTGAGTGTTGTCCAGGTAACTATTCTCAGGAGCATGTGGACTCATGTCATAATTTTTATGACATAGTGCCACAACGCAATGACTATCAAAGGAACAAGCAGAATGACTATCACCATGGGCGGAATTCGAACATCGGGAGAGACCATCCGGATTTTTCTTGAAGTAGCACCAGTGGTGGATTGACCGGGTAACAACAACAGAATCAAAGGCAGAACTATGGAATTCAATAGGACAATACTCAGCAAGCTCTTCCTCAACCTACTCAATTGCAAATCACAAATGGTGGGAGGCAACCATGGGAATTGTCTCTTGAAAAGACTAGTGCGACCTTTGAGAAATTAGCTAGTCATCCTAGCACAACCATTGAGAAGCTGACAGTGCACATTGACACTTCAATTGATAAGCTAGCAACTCACATAGGGTCGACAATCCAACACTTGGAAACACATGTAGCTCAACTTGCGAAGCAGATGAATGAGTGTCTTCAAGGCACTCTTCCAGGTAGTACAGATAACAACCCCAAGGCCCAATGCTATGTCATATCCACTAGAAGTGGTAAAGTGTTGGAGCCAAAGGGGAATCCTTTGAAGACTAATGAAGATCAAATTCTAGAGGTGCCACAAGCGGAAGTGGAGCAAGTAGTGAAAGAAGTAGTGGAAAAGGTACTGGAGAAGGGGGCGAAGCTTAAATCGGTAGATGAAGAGTTTGTGAAGAAGAAATACGTTGAAGCCAAAGATCTTCCCTTTAACATGAAGGTACCTTATTCGAAAAGACTAGGCAAGCCAATGCAAGATCAAAGGCAATTCTCTAAGTTCCTTGATGTCTTCCGCAAGCTTCAAATCAATATTCCTTTTGTGGAAGCCTTGGATAAAATGCCATCCTATGCCAAGTCTATGAAGGAGCTTCTCTCCATGAAGCGAAAGATAGTGGATGAGGAAACGGTTACTTTGACCGAGGAGTGTAGTACAATTCTTTAAAGGAAACTACATCCAAAGTTGAAGGATCCGGGTTCATTTAGTATTCCATGCGATATTGGGGAGATGACAATTGGGAAGGTGTTGTGTGATCTAGGGGCGACCATTAACTTAATGCCCCTATCCATGATGAGAAAGCTTGGGATTAAAGAGGCCAAGGGGACGATGATGCAACTCCAACTAGCGGATCGTTCTATTAAATACCCTTATGGGGTGGTTGAAGATTTGCTAGTGAAGGTGGGCAAGTTTATTTTTTCGATATATTTTGTGGTACTTGACATGGATGAAGATGCCAATATTCCTCTCACATTGGGTAGACCATTCTTGGCTACCGGCAGAGCGCTCATTGATGTGCAACTAGGCAAGCTAACACTTCGGGTGCAAAATGAAAAAGTGGAATTTGATGTCTTTGAAGCTATGAAGCATCCAGTGGAGAAGGCTAGTTGCTATAATGTGGATGTTGTGGAACCTCTTGTCAAATCAACCCCCACACATAAAGCAATTGGTTCAACACTAAAAAAGGTGTTGGTAAAATCCCACAATTTTGACGATGGCATGGAAAGGGATGAGCCGGCAAACTTGGGGCATGAAGATGAGTTGCCTAGATCTATTATGGGTGACCCAAGCTATTTAAAGAAGAAACCGCAAGAGCAACATGATTCACACACTAAGGGAGCCAGTGCAAAAAGGATGCTAGATCCAATCATGCTCAATGAAATCTGCTTGAGAGCTTAGAAGGAAGATCGAGGCAAAAAGGGGCCTCCCAAGGTTTGGATTGATGATCCATTTGTCCCTGGAATTGCGGGTGAGGAAAAATGTATGTCTTTCCAACTCTGAGAAGAAGTTAATTCAGGACCAATTGAAGTCTTATTGGCGAGTGAAAGTTAGGAAGAAAATAACTAATTCCAGGGGCGCCTTTAAGAAAGATTGTCAGGACTCCAGTGACACATTTGATAATAATGGCCAGATGTTAAAACTCTTTATGGAAGAAGGAATTGGAAACCATCATGATGAGTTCGCAGTGACTTAGCCCTTTGGGGCTATGACGGTCAGGCTCGGGATGTTAAACAAGCACTTCTTGGGAGGCAACCCAAGGTTTATATCCATTGTTGCATTTAAAAAGAGTCATAAAAATACAAAGTGTCTGCATATAGGCTCCTTTAGTTTAGAAAATTTTGCATTAGGAAGCACATAGGACTTAGATTGCATAGAAAACAGGGGCATAATTCACTGTCCGGCTCGCCTCGCGAGCATGAATTCGCCCCGCGAGATAGAGACCCCAATTCCGGGAAGTCTCTGTCTCGCCCCGCCGGAGGTTGTTCGCCTCGCGAGACAGAGAGACCAATAACTTGAGGTCCTCTGCTGCGCCCCGCGAGATACTTATCACCTCGCGAATGGGGCTTAAAAAAATTAAAAAGAAAAAGAAAATATAATTGGTTTTGTTGTCTCGGTTCGTCTGGCCTGCTAATTCTAGGGACCAGGATCTTCATCCAGGGGGCGAGTCCGAGGCAAAGATTTTATGATTTCAGGTAGGATGAAACTCCAAAGGAGGAGGCCACAAAGACTAGTGAGCCGGAAGGGAAGGAAGAGAATGAAGAGATGAGGAGCATCAACGAAAGTTTGGGGTCCGCTCGGAACCCTTGAGATAACAATTTCTAAATCTTACTCATTTTCTTTTCTTTTGCTTTTCTTTTTGCTAATTGGTCGTGTACATAAATAAGTTGATAGAGTAGTGTTGGTAAGTTTGAGTGCATGAGTTTTTGTTGAAAATAATATTGATGAACCCATCTCGATGTTTTGAAAGTTTAAATCCCCATGTGAAAATTGAAAATAAGAACTTAGAGGATTTTTGTTGTGATTGCATTATTTATTATAAGATTGGGGTGAAGGGGTGCACACTCTAGGAATTGTATCTAGGTCAAACATTTTGCGAAAATGTTCGGGTGAAGAATTGAGCCTTCAACATTATTTGAATTGAGTGAATCACTTTAAGTCGCATTTTCCCGGATTTGCTTGAATCTCTTCATGGTTTGCATATTTATATGTTTGCATCATATGATTTAGGCATTTTTTCTTTGAATTAGCTACTTGCCCTAAACGAACCAACCTTGATGCATGTTCCCTAGTTAGCCACATTGAGCCTTAAAGCCTATTGTTTTTAATGACCTTACGCTACAAGCCATAAATCCGGAAAAACCATGTAACCCAATCTTAGGATGTAGGAGAGCATGAAAACTTAGTAATATAAGTGTTGTTTAGAAACTAACTTTGGGGTGGCTACAAGGTTTATCATGTTATTGTGGTTGAGAAAAAGAAAAAGAAAAAGAAAAGGCGAAAAGGTTGAAGCCAAAGGCTTAAGAAAGAAATTGATTGCAAAATTGCCAAAAAGGGCAAATCGAAAAAGATTTGAAAAAGGAAAAAGGGTTGTAGCCACCCAAAGTAAGAAATAGAGAAAAACAGAAAAAGAAATGAGAGCAAGATCAAAATGTATAATTGAACATTTCATGCTCTCATAAATCTTAGGGACTTAGCCTTGATCCTTTTCATATCTTACCTTGAGCCATGCAACATTACAACCTCGAAAAGACCTTTTGATGATGCATTAATGTTTTTGTGGGAACTTTGTTAAGATGAAAACCAAATCCAAGGAAAAATACGTTTAATTGTGAAAATGAGTGAACATTGCTAATCTAGACAATTGAGAGTGAATGAGTGAAATACTAAATGCCCTCGTGAGGAAGGCAATTGTTTGAAATTGGTGATCTTCCTTTTGTGTGTATGTTGGATCCCTTGCTTAGAGTAATGATTGCATTGATAATGAATTTCTCTTTGGCTCAAAAGTAGATGCATGTGGGGGTTACTATAATGAATAATGTGTAAGGCGGTGGGAAATCAATTTGAAAAGGAAATTGAAACCTGTGCATGAAAGCTCGGTTAAATTTGATTGAGTCCATATATCATACCTTGGGGACAAGCAAAGTTTAAGTTTGGGGTATTTTGATAAGCCTCTAGCTTATCTAGTTTTACAACTAGAAAGGCTAAGATTTCTATGCCATTTGAGCGATTTAACCATGCTAATTACCCAAATTTGGCTTCTTTTGTCCCTAAGCACGTTTTGAGTCTCTTAGATAAGTTTTAGGATATTTTGGTTATTTTTGATTTAATAAAGCATTAAAATGCTACTTTTATGTTTCAGGTTAAAAGTGAATCTCAAGGAAGCTAGGAAACTTGAAGAAAACAAGTTTAAAGGCAAATGGCACATTCGCCTAGCGAACAAGGGCTCGCCTCACGAGCTAGAGGAGCAGACTGAGCAGGAACAGGCCATCATTCAGCCTCGCCTCGCGAGCCAGCCACAGGAAAGTTGAAGACCATTCAGGCTCGCCTCGCGAGCAATGTCTTGCCTCGCGAGAATTCAAAATCAAGCTGGAGCCAAAACTTAAGGCTCGCCTCGCGAGCGTGCACAGACCCAGCCCACTATATATAGCTTGTTTTGGTGCAGATTGAGTAGTTTTGGAGAGAGACCTAATCCTAGTTTCTTTGGAGCTGCGTCTCCCATTGTTTTACACAGTTTTCTCTTATTTTCTTCTTATTAGGATGATTTCTTTTTTCTCTTGCATTGTTACTATTTTCATGAGGAACTAATCCTCTTTTCTAAGGGAACGATGAAGCCACCTTTAATGGCATAGTTAAATCAAGTGATGTTTTCTTATTCCCTCATCTCAATTCTTATTTCTTAACTCTGATTTATTTGTGTTAATCAATATGACTAGTGGTTAACTAATCTAGTGCGTTAAAACCAGAAGGGGATTCGTGCTCAGGACTTGGGTTAGGAATACCAATTGAGTACGGCTAGGAATAGAGCAGGATATTGTTGCAACCACGATAGGGAACAAGAACTTAATTGAATCTAACTGTGGGTTATCGAATCAGAAGATAGGTAATTTGCATGTTTAGGTACGTCTTATTGAACATCGAAAGAGACTTTAGGATAATTGAGAGGTCCCGGTTGGCAAAGAAATTGAACATAGGGATAAGAGAATAATCACCTGGGTAACTTGCATGATTGGGTATGTGGATTCGTGACCTTAGAGCTTAGCTTAATTTGAATCTCATCGTTATCTGTTAGTTTAGATATTTGTTATTAGATAATTTCTCTTGTTATTTGATAATTTCTCTCTCTTCATAACAAACTGCTATAGTTGACTTGGTCAAACTGATTTGAATTTCCCTTGAATTTTGGTATAATTGGTCTTCCAATCCCTGAGTTCGACCTTGGTAATACTTACTGTGTTTTTATTACCTGCATCGATCCAGTACACTTGCCCGAGTTGCATCAATTACACACCAGAATGAGAGTGATCCTGAGACTGTGCAGGTATGAGACTATACAATTAAGGATAACTTATATGAATTGATTGGTACTATCTATAACAACAAGATACATTTTCTTTTCGGGAGCCCATCACTTAAGAACTCTATAGTTAAGCGTGCTTGACTTGGAGCAATTCTGTGATGTGTGACCTCCTAGGAAGTTTTCCCAGGAAGCGTGTGAGTGAGGACAAAGCACGCTGAAAAGACCCGTGTTGGTTTGTGGGGACAGTCGTCAATCCATAAAGCAGCCTGGGATATTACAATGCTACTTGTAGTAGGACGTTGCTGAGGCAGTCGGAATCGGTAACGACGGCTGTGATCGGAGCCGATGATTGTGGTGTGGTGCACTACAAGAAAAACACAATTTAGCGTCAGACAATTAGCGTCGGCCACGACACCGACGCTAATAGCGTCGGCCAAGTCGACGCAATATGGACGCAACATTGACAACCATTCTTTTTTTATTTTTTTTTTTTGAATCTAATTTTGCGTGGGCATAGCCGACGCTATTATGTGAGATTTAGCGTCGGTTTGACCGACGCTATGGTAGATTTAGAGGTAGCGTCGGCTTGGTGGACACTACTTTCCCCCCTCTTTTTATTTATTTTTTTGTTTTGTTTTTGGGTATAACTTCCTTCTTTTATTTTATTTTATTCTATAATAATTATTCTCTTCTACTCCACGCCCAGCAAATTGACGCAGCCCCAACCCTACTGCCGTCGTCGCTGCTGTGAGAGGGTCGCGGGAACCCTAACTTGTCGTCGTCGCTGCTGCTGCTGTGAGAGGTTCCAACGGTCCCATCTGCAATGCCTGTCCAGTCTCGCGCCCATACCGCTCTCGCGTCGATAAGGTATGTTTTCTGCTTCAAGTTAGTTGTAGAAATATCTGTATGCTTGTTTTGAACTTTGAATGCTCACCATGGGTGCCGATGCCTTACACCATTGCTGGCAGCGCCACCCATCACCGTCAGATTGAGATTCATCCCTTTGCTTCTCGCATTAATTCTTTACCCTTTGTGGGAGGCTCGTGTGTTCAAACGAGGCGGTTTCTTGGATGTGGAGATGGTGAAGGTGTTCTATCCAAAACTTAGGAGGAGAAACACGTTTTGCGGTAACTTGATTCTATTCTCTATGATTTCCGTCGTGTGCTTATTTCTGTTTGCATTGCTTTAATTATGTATATTTTCCCAAAATTAATTTGTTTCAATGCATTATAATTAGAATAACTGACTTCTGCAAATATTTCCTGTAGCTAGTGTGTACTGAGACACCCCGCTGTGCCCCGGTGTTTTATTAGATTAATTCCCTCTTAAATCATTTCTTAATTGCGTGCTTAGCGTGAAAAATACGTAAAAATTAAAACTTATTTAAATATCATATAACTTATGCAAATTAAACACATCAACATTGTAATATATAAATACACACCTGGTTAGTTGTTACATTACCAAAACACTGTTGAGGGTATCCTTTCCATAGGATCCCTCACAGGCATATACTTAAACAAGAATTATACTTAGCGGAAATATATAAAAACGTCTCACGAACGCACTGGCCATGACTAACTAGACCCTAATCGCCATGGATCACAACTCGTCCTCCGACCTCCAGTTCGTAAGGAGTTCCATCCAACTCCTCTTCATTCAACTCAGCTGTGCGTAGATGTATCTTGTTACTAACCGCAAAAGCTTGGGATATTTTGGTCATTTTACCTAAAAGTCATGATTACTAGCATTTAATGCTCATAAATGCTTGGTGACTCATCCTCCATGAGTCATCATGTGTGACTCGTTGTCCCGATCTCTTGACGGGTCTCTGTAGTTCCGTTTTCGACTCCGTCGGTTTTCCCGATTAGGGTTTCTGTCTGTTTTTCGATCGAAAATTTTCAAACTAACCAGACTCGTTGGAAATATGATTTAATTATAAACCATTTCGTTCACGAGTCAAAATTAGGTTTTCTGATCATTAAAATCTTACTGTCAGTGAAAACACCGACTGTTTTTCGTTCGAACTTTCGCCAAAATTCGTCCGAATACACCTAATTTTTTATTTCTAATCAGAAATTTGGAAAGTAGAGTTCCTCACGGACAAAATATAAAAAATCTACAAATTTCAGTTTTTGGGTCAAATTAGGGTTTTCTGTTAGTATAAAATTATACTGTCAGTTAAAAAAACGCAGACCGGCTTCCGTCTGAGTTTTAAACCCAAGTTTTAACCATAGCTTCCTACCATAGAGTAGGTTCTATATATGATTTTGTTTTCTCCAGAATCATTTCCTAAGTCTCAGATAAAAATATAAATAAATATATATTTACTGTTAATACAGCTTATCCGAAAATCGGGCTGTTACATGTACTGTTACTAATCTTTGTGTGTCAATCAATAATTTTCTTAAAATTCCTTGCATCATAATTATTGTTGGCCATGGCTTCTTACATGATTGATTTGTAGCCGTAAGAGAAATTTAGTTTTTTTGTGATGTCTAGCTAGTTTTCTTATGTTGGGATATATTCTACCTAGTTTAAAGCCTGCTTCAAGCATTAAGTTCACAATCATTACAAATAATTATTATTTTCTGTTGGCTGGGTTTGTGCCAAGATTATCTGATAAATCTCTTATATTTGAATTCTATAAAAAGTTTATGGATCTAGCCAAGTGGACCACTAGCAAGCTCAGGTTCAGCTTGTTTAATATAAGGGACAGAACAGGCTAAGTTTGTTTATTAAATGAGCCTAAATTTGAGCCTGAGCTTAGTAAGTTTGGTTACTATACCTAGTTCACATAAACAAACTCAAAACTAAATGAGACCAAGCCAATTATGGTTTTGCTCCATTTGAAACTAGGCTGCATGTGTCCAAAAACTAGTTGGGAACTTGGGAGACGATGTGATTTAATTACTTTTATGGGATGTATGCTTGCAAATAACAAAAATAATGTCAGGTGTCATATGGAGCGCAATTTGCTAACTGAACCACACCCCATTCTTGTATTCATATTTTTTCTGAAGATTGGTTAACAAAATCTTTACCAGCTATACTAAATCAGTTTTTTTCTTTTTGGGTATTTAAGATGCCCCATTATCCTTGGTTCTTTTTTTTTTGTGTGGTTTATTTGCATTTAGATTTAAATGTTGCGAGATGGAAACAGTCGCAATCTTTTTCTCTGATGAAGGTGACGTTCTCCATCTTGGAATATTCCTTTGTATATGATTTAGAAAGTCATTGTCATCCAGGTAGATTTTTGGACTGCTTGTTTGAGGTTTAAAAACCATTTATTCTCTGAGTCCTCAGATTCAATGAAAAAATTTATCTCATTGTGCTTGTGCATTATTGTTTTCATGTTTTTTGTTTAATCTAAGGGTTAGAGGAAGATTGTTATCGAAAGAGAACTAATGATCAAAAGATGGTTTAAGGATTTAAATGCCCTGTAGATGTATATACTTTTTTGCATTTCAGCTCAAGTAGTAGCCATGTTAGTTTATCAGAGCTAGGGTGTAGTACTCAGGAAATCATAAGTCTTTCAAGATTAATTATCTCACCGTGCTCGTGGAGTATTGTTTTCATGTTTTTAATTTAATCTAAGGGTCAGGGGAAGATTGCTATCAAAAGAACTAATGTTCAAACAGATGGTTAAGGCTTTTAATGCCCTGTAGATTTATATACTTAGTTGCATTTCAGCTCAAGTGGTAGTTATGTTAGTTTATCAAAGCTAGGGTGTATTATTCTGGGATTTGAAAGAAATACGTAGTAGTGAAATGCCTAAGGAATTAAACAAAATCTGTTCAATTTTATTATAGTCGTTGCCTTGCGATGGAATCTCAGGATTTATGATGTGAATTGTGGCTTATTTCATCTTTAGAGATGGATGATGATGACACCACATTGCTTGAAATGATACTTGCCAGAGTGGTCACCTCGTATTTATGCAGTTATGATTTGCTGCAGTGAATGGTGTCGAAGAAGATGGCCATAGCTTCAAAGTAGTTATCCAGATATCATATATGTTCCCACTTCACAGTTCACTAGTTTTACTTTTTTTTTTTTTTTTTACGGGTACAGTTCACTAGTTAATAGTAGCTCATTATATACTTGAATAATATTCTCTTCTCGTCAAGGGTATATTAGTTTCATGTAATGCAACTGCATCTAGATGCCTTATAACCTTAATAATTCTGATGTCGTGGTTCAGTTAAGTTAAAGCAGCATGTATGGCGTTGTTTAATTTTTTTACATGGTATATGACTTATATTGATTATTTAAAAAACATCTTGTAAGTCAATAGTAAGTACGATGATCATCTTGCTGGTTTGTTTAAGTACTATATAATTAATCAATCTTGTTTACACTTTACAGAGTATATATGTTGGGATGCTTGCATATTGAAGAAAGTGAAGTGCCAAAGATGTGCCTGGATTTGTTCAGTCAAGAGCATTCCATAAAATTCTAAAACTCCAAAATGTTGTTTGCAGATATTCATCAACGCTGATCAGACACATGCAATTAAAGTTCTCAACAAATTGGGCTTGGAAGATTGTTTTGCTAGAAATGGTAATTGGTAATTGCTGTTGACTGAAGTTTATTTCTAATTTTTTTTTTTTTGATAAATATATTTCTAATTTTCCATTAGAAGATTATTGTTAGTGAGATAGTGGTTTGTCTTGTTGCATTTATAAGTCCTATTATTTAGGGAATTGTATAGAAGTGGAGTTAGTGGCAAAACTAGTGGTCAGATGTTAGTTTTCTACATTTTAACCGTTTGACATCCAGCTCTATAACTTTAGTTTGAGTTTGATGTACAAGCACCAGAGTATTAATACAATCCTTCCTTGAAAACTTGTCTCCTTTTGTTCTATTTTTAACAATTGCTATGATAATCTTGTATAGCTTGTCTTTCGTTTTGCTTTTTGGTTTTATTTTTTGGTTGAAAATTGAAATTGCCTCCTAATGTTCATAGAGAGGGTGCAAACAAGAACATTGAGCTTGAAACATTGCAATAATGCACAAGAATTACATGCATTATTTTTTTTGTTTTCTGGTGAAATTAGCGTGGGCCAAGCTGATGCTAACTAGCTTCGAAAATGGCCGACACTACGTTTAGCGTAGGCCAGGCCGACGATAACTAGCGTGGGCTTTGGCCGACGCTATGTTATTTTGGATGTTCTTAGCTGCCACTTAGCGTCAGCCAAGCCGACGCTAACGTAGCGTCGAGGCTTATAGCGTCAGCCACGATGCCGACGAATGGCCGACGCTAAAATGGCCATTAGCGTGGGCTTTTGCCTTGTAGCGTGGGCTTTTGGCCGACCCTAAAAACTGATTTTCTTGTAGTGGTGGAGGACGAAGAAAGAACTGCAGCGGAGGGAGAGGAAGAACGTTCCAGGCTTCCAATTATCTATTTTTGCATCGAGTTTTTTTTTTTTTTAAATAGCATGACACGCGACGCCTTCTAGACCGTCGGATCAATCCAACGGACCAGAAGAAGTGAAAGGCACCCTGCCTTTCCCGTGCCCATGTCAGGGAATCCGCTCTCGTGCCTTACTCCTTACTGTCATTGTGCCAATAATAATATTGAGATTGAGTAGGATAACCCCGAGTTGCCTATCTTTGTGAGTATTTTTCAATACGGTTTTGAATTTTTTTATTTTGTATTGTAAGTATGTGTTTGCGTGAATGTTTATTAAAATTGATTTCGAATAAATTTGATTTTGTAAAATTGATTTGGCTAAAATTGAGTTTGAAATAAGGTATTTATGTTTGGATACTTTTATTCTGAAAGGAAGTTTGATGTAAAACTGAGTTTAAATTTTTTAACCTAATGCAAAAGCTACTTTTTATCGTTTCTAGTCAAATATAGGTTTGAAGACAAACTCAATTTTGCATGTCGGTAATCAAACATCTATAGTTCACTAAAATCACATTTGACAAGAAGAAAAATCAATCGTAATGCTTCCATTAGTGGTGCTGGTGGTAAGAGTGTTCGCGGATTGGATTGGACTGGTTTTGATTCAAAAAGTCATCTGATCCAAAGATGGAAACAACATGCAGTTTGGATTAGATTGGTTTACTTCCTTAAAAATATATGATCCGATCAAATCCAATCAAATACGATTTGGATTGGAACATTTGGTTTTTACTTAAACAACTTTACATAGTGATATTATGTCAAAGAACATATTACAACATACTATATTAGTATATATACTATTCTTCAACGTGCATATTAAGTTAAAATCTCATTAAAAATTAAAGGCCCTGTCAAGACATTGTGATAAGGTTATACTTCAACATACTTTTTCTTTAGAAGCTATACTTCAACATACGTATTAAGTTAAAACCTTATTATGTACTACTAAAGTACATATCACAATTTACCACATGCAAACCTTATTAAGTGATATCGTGATAAGGTTAAATGGTTAGGGATAAAGCTGAAAATAACATTTAAAATTAAGGGTACTAAGGTAATTTTGAGAATGGTAGTTTATGTATATATAATTTCAGTTCGGTTTGAATTCGATCCGTTTTCTATACAGGAACAGAAATCGATATAGTCCAATGAAAAAAATCATTCTTTTTCAGTTTTCGATTTTTCGATTTTTGGTTATTTTGATTGTCGGCTTTTCGGTTCAGTTACTGCGGTTAGCATTGAATTGGATCAGTTGATGAACACCCCTAGCTGGTAGGGTATCTTCACCACAAATGGCTTTTGGTTTCATGATATGGAAGTGAAGCACTAAGGTCCCGTATGGGTAAACAACTTACTTAAACACTTATATAAAAATGATTTATGTGAAAAACTTTTATGTCATAAGCTCCTTTTAAATTAAGCTATTTAGTGTTTAGATACAAACTCGAAAAATATGCAAAACAACTTCATGTATAAACTTTGACACAAGATTTTTCACCAAACCAAAAAAATTGACTTATCAAAATAAGCTAAAAACTATTTTTTGGAGTCAAGAAATTACTTATTTAAGCTTATTCAAACATTATTTTTTATACACAAAAACACCTATATGAGCGGAGAATCGAATAAGCTGTAAGTTGTGCTATCTAAACAAGGGCTAAAGAATATATCCTAGATGGATTTTCCTTGACTATTTTGTACAACATTTTTTTTTTTATTAGAAAATACATTTTACTAGAGAAGATAACAACTTTGCATAACATATTCATAATTATTTACTAATTCATAAGATAAGTAATATAATTGGAAGCCCTATGACCCCTCCCCGGATGTTTCAACTTTCAAGTTTTTTTACTTGTAATTTATATGAGGTTTTTGCAAATAACTCTTATCTGTTGAGGTGATAAGGACCTCAATTTTTTAATTAAAGTTTCGGTTCAAATCTTGCGAATGAAAAAATTTAGGCTTAAATGCACTTTTAGTCCTCCATATTTTTCAATTTGGTGAAATTTATCCCCCTATTTTTCTTTGAGTGATTTTAGTCCTCCAACTTTTCCAATCTAGCAATAATGGTCATTCCATCATCTTTCCATCCAACAACTAACAGATGTTGCTTAGCTGACAGGAGGAATTATTAAAATAATTTAAATTTGAATATTTAAATAATATAATAATTAAAATGATAAAATTATTAAAACATTAAATTAAAACATCTCACCCTTTTTCCCTCCACTACCACCACCCCCACCCTACATCCATTCTGGCCGCCACGTGCTCCGTCACCGGTGACCAGTACCCTTGCCGGAGTTGTCCCTAAAGCCACTTTCTAAGTCATATGCACTAATCCCACATAAAACCAACTCTGAAGCTTTAACAATAGTATCCCAAATGCAAGTTATTATCAAGGCCATAGTAACAATTTGACATAATAAAATTTCAGAAGTCACAAATGCATTGGCCTTGAGTCCGAGATAACATTTTTTTTTTGACCAAAGTCTCAAGCCTTCAGCTTTCTCTTTCTTTCCCTCTTTTAGGTCTTAACCTAGCATCTGAAAATTCCAATTTTTTTTGTTGCTTTGTTTGGGTTTGTAACAGATCTGGTTCAGAAGCTTTTCCCAAAAGTAAAATTTTTCGTTTTCCTTGAATCTGGTGGGTTTCCTATTTCATTCATGGATTGTTGTTTTTTGCGTAGAACCACGTTGCTTGTATTGAAGCTCAAAGGTCAGCCATTAATGGCGGACCAAGCTCGTTGTGGGTTACCATGAACGACGTTTTTCTGTGTGGTCGTTTCGTTTTCGGGTGGTTTTCAGGAAGTGGTGGTTGTTTGCTACTATGAGTGAAACCCTTACAAGAAGAAGGAGCTCTATATTCCTTCCATGGCTGCCCAGTGGCAAACACAAAAGGTTGAATCTTGACTATGGAAGATGGAAGGTGGAAAGGTTGAAGCCTGAAGGAGAAACTTATTTTAATGTTTTAATAATTTTATCATATTTATTATTATATTATTTAAATATTCAAATATAAATTATTTTAATAATTCCTCTTGCCAGCTAAGCAACCTCTGTCAATTGTTGAATGGAAAGATGACGGAAGGACCATTATTGCAAGATTGAAAAAGTTGAAGGACTAAAATTGCTCAAAAAAAAATTAGGGGACGAATTTCACTAAATTGAAAAACATTGGGGACTAAAAGTGTATTTAAGTCAAAAATTTAATATAAAAAAAAAATTGACTCTTTGAATAAGTCTTCTTAATTCTAATGGGTTTAGTCAAGTATCAAGATCACTTCCACGTATACACAAGAAATATGAGATGATATTTTTGCAATAACAGAAAAAAAAAAGAGAGTAGATTTCTTGTTAAAAAAAAAGTAAATATAAATAAGTCAAATGAAATTAATGAATTCTATTATTTAGAACGTCTATATCATTTATGATTTACAATTTTTTTTTTGTCCTTAACCAGGAGTATACCCTATCGGAAACGGGAACTAATCCCCTGCGGTGGAATGAATGACACAGGAAGGGTTTAGGGATGAATAGCACATGAAGGCGGGAAGGACCATTATTGCATGATTTAAAAAGTTGGAGGACTAAAATTGCTCAAAAATAAAATAAAATTGGGAGACGAATTTCACCAAATTGAAAAACATGGGGGCTAAAAGTGTATTTAAGTAAAAAATTTAATATAAAAATAAAAAAATTGACTCTTTGAATAAGTCTTCTTAATTCTAATGGGTTTAGTCAAGTATCAAGATCACTTCCACGTATACACAAGAAGATGATATTTTTGCAATAACAAAAAAAAAGTAAATTTCTTGTTAAAAAAAGTAAATATAAATAAGTCAAATGTAATTAATGAATTCTATTATTTAGAATGTCTATATCATTTATGATTTACATTTTTTTTTTGTCCTTAACCAGGATTATACCCCGTCGGAAGCAGGGACTAATCTTTTACGGGGGAATGAATGGCACATGAAGGGTTTAGGGTTTAGGGATGAATGATACAGGAAGGCAGGAATGACCATTATTACAAGATTGAAAAAGTTGGAGGACTAAAATTGCTCAATAAAAAATTTAGGGGACGATTTTCACCAAATTGAAAAACATGGGGGGCTAAAAGTGTATTTAACCCAAAAATTTGTTATAAAAATAAAAAAAATTGACTCTTTGAATAAGTCTTCTTAATTTTAATGGGTTTCGTCAAGTATCAAGATCACTTCCACATATACACAAGAAATATGAGATGATATTTTTGCAATAACAAAAAAAAAAGTATATTTCTTGTAAAAAAAAGTAAATGTAAATAAGTCAAATGAAATTAATGAATTCTATTATTTAGAAAGTCTATATCATTTATGATTTACATTTTTTTTTTGTCCTTGACCAGGAATATATCCCGTTGGAAGTGGGGACTAATCTCCTGCAGGGGAATGAATGACACATGAAGGGTTTAAGGTTTAGGGATGAATGGCACGGAAAACTTATTCCCAGCGGAAATTCGCTCTACATGCAAGAGCTGTGATTTGAATCCCAGTCACTTGGTTAAGGGACACGAGTCGATCATTACTTGTGCTAACCTTAGTTGGTATTATGATTTACATTTTATAAAATTGACATGTAATATATATTTTTTTTGGTTGAAAAAAAAGGTACGAATTCAAAAATTCGCCCGTTGCCAAAGCGCATATATTCCCTCCCATGCTTTTCTTCTGCTCTCCGTACACCACTCACCGCAATTCTAGGGTTTCTCTTTCCTAATTCATTTCACTCCAATTCAAGTTGCTAGTACTCTTTCCCTTCAATTCAACCACTTGAGAACTCACAAAGAAACAAGTTCCACACTTTCACGGTTCCACACTCTTCAAAACAAAAAATGAACCAAAACACGTCGAATCACGTTCCGCCTTACAAGCCCATGCTCAAAGAATCCATTAACCGCTTCTTATCCGAATACCGCAAAGGCGTCACTGATTTCAGCGACTTCATTTCCATCTTTTCCCGAATGCTCTACAGCTTCCCTAACCCGCCGCTACAAATCGTTTGGTTCTATTCCGCCCTCGAATTCCACACTATCAAGTCACGAGCTAGCGTAGAACCTTCTAGAAGAATCGCCGTAGCCAAAGACTTCTTCCAATTACTCGTTTCGTGTTCCGATTGCTTCGCTCCGGCGAAGAGAATCGCGGTTCTCGCTCCTCTGGTCTTTGAGCTGAACCGTTTGGCGGTTCAGGAGAAAGAGCTGAGGAGCGAGGTGGAAGGGTTGTTAGAAAGGGTTATCGGTTATTGCAGCATTTTTTGCGGTGATGATGGTGATGGTGATGGTGATGAGGTTGAGATTTTGGAACCTGATTTTGTGGATTTGATTGAGGTGTGGATGGTTGATGAACAATTTTCGGGGGTTGAGGATTGCGTGAAAGGGTTTTTCCCTTTCGCAAGTGAGCGATTTTGGAAAGGGATTATGATGGGTTGTGACATTGGTTTCTTAGCTGGAGTTGTTATGTGTGAGGCTCTTTTGTTGAAAATGTGTTTGGAGTCTGAGTTTGGGATTACGAAAGCGGAGCTGGAGAAGAAGTTGGAACGTTCTGCTGTTCAGATCATAACAGGGTTTAGAAATTTTTACTTTTTGGGTAAGAACTTGTTTACTTGAACTTGAATTGATAAATATTTTAACTTGATTTCCTGAGTTTCACTATCTCTGTGTTCATTGTGTTGTATTTTTATGATAAGGGTCTTGCTAATGTTGAGTTTTAGCAAAGCATGGGTGAGCGGACCTGTAGTATTAAATGTCTGTTAATACTCCATATTAAGCTATGTTTGGATATCTATATAATATGTAAGGATGGAATGGAATCAAATTATCATACCGTTGTTTTGATTTTTATGATGAAATTGAGGAAAGTTCCATTTCCTTGTTTGGAAAGTAGGTGGAATGACTATTGTTATAATTATATTGGTAAACAAATCTTCATTTCATCTTATACCCTCCAACTGGTGTGTGTATGTATGGAGTGGGGGATAATTAAGGATTCGATGGAGTAGAACTTTAGGTTCCATTCTATTCCTCCCTAATTTAATAAATCCAAAAAATGACGACTGATGTCATTCCATTCGATTTCCCTCAACTTCACCCGTTTCTACCAATCCAAACATAATAGTTCTTACGTGAGGGGTGTGTTGAATATAAAATTATTATTCAGCTAAATAAATTCAGGAGCATTTACTGTTTGACTGTTTGTTAATACCCACATTAAATATTTCTAATTATTTAAGCTGCATTTAATATTTTAAATAAATGCATTACTTTTTCGTTATTTTTATTTTTTTTACTTTTGTTTTCTTAAGATGTGCTCTATGGCCACTTGTTAGCAAATACCTTAATTTAATCATGTTCTTAATTACTTTGGAGTGTGGAACGTGGGTTCTTTCAGATTTTAGGCAGCTGAGCCTTGATTGAAATGCAGTTTTGTTTGTTGTTGTATTCTATTTCTAATACCCAGGTTGGTAATTGATGCTGTATGAAAGGTTCATTCAAAGTCTTCTCAAGTCCTTATATGAACCAAACTGATCAGATGACTAGATACCCGTGTTAATTTTCATAGTTTAATCCTTCCTTTACCCCTATTTATCTACTTGTCAGCTTGACACTGGTTGAAACATCGTGCTTTCTGGGGGTGACTTCATTACGATTTTCATGTTTGTACTTCCTGATTGCTTATTGGTGCATATCAGATACCCTTTTCAAGATGATGTTGGAGCCAGTTTTGCCAGTGATCTCCCTACTGGTCAGTACCATGTCTTCTTTGCTTTAGCTTTCCTTAATCTTAATTTGAAATTAAGGGCTTCTAGGCATCCTTTTCCTCCACAAAACTATGTCTAGGTCCCAAAGCTTAACATACTATAACTTCGAATAATTTCAATCCCTCTTAGTCCACATGGCTTATGTTTAATAGTGGACACTGGACAGTCATGTAATTATGTCACTGCACTCTATAGGCAGGACAGCTTGCAATAGCATCCAAAGGATGTTTTTTTGCTGGTGTGCAAAACATATTTTATTTGCTGCATTAATTATTTGTTGCCATAATCTTCATGAACATGGAGTCCAGTACCGGGAAACCTTCTTCTGTTGATAATTTCAGCTCTTTAGTTTTATGGAATCACTTATTCCGTCTCCCTTCAAGAAGTGTATGATTCATTGCTCATTGCTTATATCTAATATTTACTGTTACATTCAATACTAACTGCTTGTTTTGCTACAGGGATCTGAAAATGAAGTTCTTTTAAAAGAAGTCCTGTACAATGCTGTGATGATGACAGAATATTCATTCATTTATCCTCAAGCAAGAGTGTCACTATATGCCAACAGCTTGAAAGATTTTGCTGTAACTTGGTTGTTTGTTGCTGACTTAGCTATACAGTCTGCTAGGTATGAGAAAAAGACTTTTGTGGCTGTGTTGGGTGATGTGATTTCTAGAATGTTTCGGCTGACAAGTCTCGTAATCTGGTTGGTTATAGGGAAAAAGGTGATCAGGGGAAAGCCATATCTTATGTAAATACCTTTTCTAGATCCTGCATTCCCATTCAATTGATCAACTGGGTTATTAGTCAAAGTGGTATAGGTACAAAGATCAACAGACCAAATGTTTCCACTCCCATAGCTCTTATAAGTGAGTTCCTCTGGTAATCTCTTGCAAATTCTTGTTTCTTATTACTCACTTCTTTTTTGTACGATGAGGAGGCTGTTGTGTTTTTAAAATGTTCAGCAAGCTGTATATTTGAATGTGGCTGCACTCAATTTCATAATGTTCCAGTGTTATTGGTGATTGAATTCAGACGGTTGTTAACTGAGACAAGCTGGCCATTTTGTATACTCTCTCTCTCTTTCCCCTAGAAATTTTCCGTTTTGTTTCCGCACATATCTAACAGTGGCTTCATATTCAGAGTGGCTTCTAGATGTTGAGGATCAAGGATTGGCAGTATTTGGTGGTGACTCTGCCAAGCATCGCGCAAAAGCCTTCACTTCAAGAATTGACTGTATGCTTCCTGGGATCAAACATTTCTTTAACAATCTGGATAAGGATTTCTTTTCAAATTCTATTCATGGAGGGACACAAGCAGATAAACTTGATGGTGATATAGAGATGGCTGATGGGGTGGACATCGTAAGCAAAACCAGCACTGATGGGACAAGAAAACGGAAAGAAGGGATTGAGGATGAAACTAAAATGCAGCCGAAGTTTATGAGATGTCAGTTTCATGAGAATTCAGTGAGAGAAAACCCGTTGATATTCAGGCAACAATGATGTTTTTTGTACCTATAGGAACGCGGTGGATAATTTGGTGTCACGAAGTTCCAAGAATAACAGAAGTACAAAACTGATATGTTTGATGAAATTATGAAACCATGAGGACAATTGGCTATCCATTTTTGTCAGACTTTTTGGTGACAGTAAATTGGAAGCACTAAACCTGTGTGGCTGTGTCTTGTGGTGTGAAGACCTTTTGCTGCAGTGTATATTTGGAAATTTGTTCAGCCTGGGTTTTCCTTGGTTGGCATCTGTAATGTTCTTTTGAGCTTCAAACTTGGAGAGGATTTGTATTGACTTGTTTGGACTTGTCTACCATGTAATAGTTAGGGGATTTGGATTCTTTCAATTGTCTTTTTTTTTTTTTACTCTCAAGTGGATAAGGGAGTTTATGGTGCTCAGTCAAGATTTGTGAAATTTCTTTAATAACCATTTGTGAGAATCCAAATCCATTGTTAGGTATCACTTAACATAGTCTAACTCTAATGCCTTGAAACCTATATTACTTATACGCTGCTTCTTTTTCTTTTTTTCCTTTTTTTTTTCTTGTGATTTATGTGAGAATGCATGATAGAAGGTCTCCCATGAACATTCTGATGAGGAAGCAACTGGGTTTTTAATTTGAATGCCGATTTATTCAACTGAAGAATCAAAAGTCAAGTATTCGGCAATCCAAAAGAGTTTATGTTACAGTCGTATACCATGATTACATTCTTTAGCGTAAGAAGCAAGGAAGTCAGCTACTGATTTACAAAAGGAATAGAACAAGCTTTAAAACAATTAAAACATGAAGCAATAACGAAAATTCCTGTTGAGATAAATTTTCTGAACCATATTCTATGCTGTTTTAGACCTTTTTTGCATCATCTTCTGCGACTATGTTCTGCATCCCCAATTCGAGGTAAATACCCATGCCTCTTTTGCTGCTATAAGTTCTTCCCTATGACTATGAGAGCATCCACATTTCCATTCAGTTTCAAGGATTAAAATTTTGTAATTTGTAATAGCTATCAATTTAAATTTATTTTTTTGTTTTTGTTTTTTGCTATAAAACTACTTAAATTCACAATCATGTGCTATAGTCTTTATACTACTTGAACTAGCCAGGATCTTTAGAATTAAAACTTGATTGATAGGTCTTTTTTTTTTTTTTTGACTGTTGTTTAATAGGTAACTAAACAATAAAACAGTGAAAAAAATTGAAAGTATACATAAAATTAAGGTTTAAATAAGTTTTTGGTCCCTGCAAAATACATCAATTTTGGTTTTAGTCCCTGCAAAAGTTTTATTTAGGATTTCGTCCCTATACTTTCAAACATTTTGGAAATAATCCCTACCGTCATCTCTTGCAGTTAACTGCTGACGTGGCAAACAAAATGCCATGTCATCCATGTGGCATGATGTAGCGTTACGTTTGCTACGTCAGCAGGGACCATTTACAATTTTTTTTGGAAATATAGGGACTAAATCCTAAGACAAAATTTATAGGGACTAAAACCAAAATTTGTGAATTTTGCAAGGACCAAAAGCTTATTTAAACAAAAAAAATCTATTTTCTGGTCAATTTTCATAACAAGTCATATAGGGACAGGAAACTACCTGATGAATGAATTTGTTAATTTGAAACTTGTGGCCCTAATGTATGACTTCCTTCTATTTTGTAGCCAAATTTTGGAGCAAGTCGGACAGGAACAAGAAATTACACCGGCACCCCTGAGTACTAGATATTACACAAAATGAGGGAATTTAGCAATTTTAACCATGTGGTCCATAATTTATGATTTTGTTTCTATTTTCTTGCCAAATTTCATAGCAAGTCGGACAGGAAAATGAAATTATCTCGGTATCCTTGAGTACTAAAAACCATACCAGATTCAGGAATTTGGCAATTTTAACCTTGGTAAAATTTGGCTAGCGCCACATATTTCAAATTGACAAATCTCTTCATCTGGTATGATTTCTAGTACTCGAGGGTATTGAGGTAATTTCTTACTCCTGTCCAATTAGGGATACATGGATAAAATTATCAAATTTATTCTTCTGATATAATTTCTAGTACTCGTGAGTACCGAGGTAGTTTCCTATAATATTGTCCATGTCTAACTTGCTCTGAAGTTTGGCCAGAAAATAGAATTTTTTTTTGTTTAAATAAGTTTTTGGTCGCTGCAAAGTTCACCAATTTTGGTTTTAGTCCCTGTAAATTTTGTCTTAGGATTTCGTCCCTGTATTTTCAAAAAATTTGGAAATAGTCCCTACTGACGTGACAAACATAATGCCACATCAGTGCCACGTGGATGACGTGGCATGACTGACGTGGCATGACTGACGTGACATTCCGTTTGCCATGTTAGCAGTTAATGGAAAGAGATGACGGTAGGGACTATTTATAAAATTTTCAAAAGTACAAGGACGAAGTCCTAAGGACAAATTTTGCAGGGACTAAAACCAAAATTGGTGTATTTTGCAGGAACAAAAACTTATTTAAACCTAACATTAAATATCATATAAATCATTATAAAACATATATTAATATTATAATTCTAGTTAAATACTCATCTTTTCTTTCTAAGTAATCATGTAAGCATAGCCTATACTAGGGTCGTAAAAGAGCAGAACCGATCCGAGCACTTGAAGCTTGAGCTTGGCTTATGAAAAAAATAGGTTGCTAAAGCTTGACTCATTTATTTAAACGAGCCTAACTAAAAGTTTGGGCTTAACTGTTAAGAAAGAGTAATATTTGAGCTTGGCTTGTTTAGCTTATTTATAAATTAATTATTTTTGCATTTATTAAAAATTTACTTAAATTATTTTTTAAGTTTATCAATTTAGTATTTAATAAGAATTTTAATATTATATGATAAACTACAAATAGAAATATGTACATAACATGTGGTATGTGAAATTAAAAAATTATAGACTTACATTTTCATAGTCCAGTAGATGAAAAATTCACAACTTTTTTGATAAAAGCGAAACTTCAAAAATTAATTTTAACATTCTTAATAAAGTTATACATATTTTCAACAATAACATTAAGTAAATTTTATTTAATCATTTTAAGAGAACTTTGTTTAAATTAAACTTGAAAAAAGCTATCCTAATCATAAGTGTGTTTGGATTAATTTATTTTGTACTTATATAAACTTTTATAAATTAAACAAAATTATTTTGACTATACGCACAAAAACAAAGAATATTTTGACTATTAATTGTTTTAAAATTAAATTAAATAATTAAAAACACATAATATTTTTCTTTCAAATATTAAGAGCAATAAAAGTCAGTGTAGCTCGACCTCGAATGATCTTTTCTTCTTTTGTTGGGTAGAGGAAAGTAGTTTTGCCAGTCAAAAAAAAATAAAAAAATAAAAAATAGTTTTGGCTCAAGCAATAAAACAATCTAAAAAGGTTTCACTCAACAATAACCTTTGACTAAACAGAGAGAGTTTCCTCTGAATCAATCTCAAACACACGGATGAGAAGTGCATCGACGCTGGCTTCCTCAGTTTTCTGCAGAATGCTTACCGCTTCAATGTATAGGGATTCCCTTTCTTCTATCCCTAAGTTTCCTTCTTTACTTTCAAATCCAAACCTCACTCTCCTTCTCAATGCATCCTGGAGGAGCCTATCCTCAAACCATCTCAATGTTGATGATGCCGTCGACTCTATTATACCAACGGATATATAACATGCTCTCTATTATAAAGTTTAAAAAGTCCAAGATCAAATGGGCCATAAGTGGAGAGTCAATATGCATGTTACTTTCTTATGTACTAATTTATTTATTTCAATAATAAAAACATATATGTATAATTTATTAAAAAAAAAATTCACAACTAAGTGGGGGCACTTGCACCCATAATGCTGGTCATGGGTCCGTCCCTGATCTTGATCAATTGCTACTGTCACGAGGGTCAAATGACTTTTGCTTTCTCTATAATGGGAAAGGTTCTCAAGATGGGCTATCGGCCTAATACCATAACCTTGACAACACTAACGAAAGGTCTCTGTCTTAATGGTGGGGTTAAGAAAGCTCTTCAATTTCATGATAGTGTTGTAGCGCAAGGATATCAGTTAGATGCGGTTAGTTATGGGACTTTGATCAATGGACTCTGTAAAATAGGACAAACAAGACCTGCCGTGCAGGTGCTTAGAAAGATTGAAGGACAAGCGATTAAGCCTGATGTGGTAATCTACAACACTATAATTGATAGCCTATGCAAAGATAAACTTGTAATTGAGGCACTTGATTTATACCTTGAGATGCTTGATAAGGGGATTTCTCCTGATGTTGTCACTTACAATACTCTAATGTATGGTTTGTGCGTCGCAGGTCGCTTGAAGGAAGCGATTGATTTGTTAAGTGAAATGGTATTGAAAAACATCAATCCAAATGTTTTCACCTTTAATACATTGGTTGATGCATTTTTTAAGGAAAGAAGGGTGAAAGAAGCTACCAATGTGTTAGCTGTAATGATAAAAGCTGATGTGAAACCTAGCATTGTTACTTATAATACATTAATGGATGGGTATTTCCTAGTTAATGAAGTGAGCAATGCAAAATATGTATTCAACAACATGGCCCGAATAGGAGTGACTCCCAATGTTCGGAGCTACAATATCATGATTAATGGATTCTGTAAGATTAAAATGGTGGAGGAAGCCAACAATCTCTTTAAAGAAATGCATTGCAAAAATATGATTCCTGATATTATAACTTACAATTTTCTTATTGATGGTTTGTGTAAATCAGAGAGAATTTCTTATGCATGGAAGCTTATTAAGGAGATGCATCATAGTGGTCAACATGCCAATGTAATTACCTACAATTCCTTATTAGAAGCATTATGCAAAAATCAACAGCTTGACAAAGCAATTGCATTACTCAAGAAATTCAAAGACCAGGGAATTCAGCCGGATATTTACACATACACTATACTTATTGATGGACTATGCAAAGGAGGAAAACTTGAGAATGCACAATTGATTTTTCGTGATCTTTTGATTAAAGGCTATCCTCTAGATGTCAAGATGTATAGTGTTATGATCAATGGACTTTGTAGAGAGGGCTCGTCTGATGAAGCATTGAGCTTGTTTTCTAAAATGGAAGAGAATGGTTGCATTCCTAATGCTGTAACTTTTGAAATAATGATTCGTGCTCTGTTTGAAAAAGATCAGAATGATAAGGCGGAGAAACTTCTTCATGAAATGATTGCTAGAGGCTTGTTGAAAGGATAAAAGAAGGTGTAATGCCTCGGTTCCAATTGACATTGCATTTATGTTGTTGAATTTGTTTGAACGGTTTATGTCTTTTGGGTCAGGAGAGTTGGCCTATGCAATGGCCTTATTGCTGTTGTAGTTTTGACTATCTTATGCATATTAAATTGATGTTGTTGGATGATTTTTGAGCAGATGAGAGAGGATTCGTGTGAATGCTGTGATTCAAACTTTGTATTTTCTATTAACATATGCAAAAGCTGGCCTCATTGATGAAGCCATCTCTTTGTATTAGAACATTCCAGAGTTTAACTGTGTGAATTGGAAAGTATATTTAAATACTCTTTTGCAGATAATGGTGAATGAGCACCAACTTAAAACTGCTCACATCTTTTTGTTGAGAGCTCATGATTGGGAAGTGAAGTCTCGCGTCCAGTCCTTGAACTTGCTCATGTACCCTCTCTGCCAAAAGTGTCGCTCTGATTTGGCATTGCAGATATTCCAATAGATGGATTTTCAAGGTTTCTACTGAATAGGGACAGTTATGCTATCCTTGAACTTGTTACTATGCTGTTCAGACCATATCAGGGCTTAGAAATTTTTACTTTTTGGGTAAGAACTTGTTTCCTTGAACTTGAATTGACAATTTTTTAGCTGGATTTCCTGAGTTTCACTATTTATGTTGTATTTTTAAGATAAGGGTCTCGCTAATGTTGAGTATAAAACCATTTATGAACCTTTACATGATAACTTACGCTTCTGAATAGTTAATGTTGAATTTTAGCAGAATATAGGTGAGTGGGCCTGTGAGTATTAACTGTTTGTTAATATTCCATATTAAAGCTATGTTTAGATATCTATATAATATGTAACTATGGAATGGTATGTGTTAGAACACATGATCTTATCTTATCTTAGAGTACATCTTATCTTTATGTTAAGAGTATCTTGAATTATCTCATAGGATTAGGTTCTTATCACTTAGTTATTATCATAATTAGTTTCCCTATTCAATTAGGATTAGGAGTCTTGTATCCCTCTAAATAGGGGTTAGTGCTTAAGCTTTTTGTACTACCAGATCATAATCATATTTTTGAGTGTTCTTTAATTTTCTTCTCTTTCTCTATCTAAAACCCATAACTTCAACATTATGGATGAAATGGAGGAAAGTTCCATTTCATTGTTTGGAAAGTTGGTGGAATGACTGCTGTTATAATTATATTGGTAAACAGTATCTTGGTTTCATCTTATCCTCTCCAAATTTGTGTTTGTGGTTTCCAATTTCTATTCATGGAAGAACACAAGCAGATTTATACAGAGATGGTTGATAATGGGGACACCATAAGTTTGGCTGCTGACGGTACAGTGAGCGCAACCAGCACCGATGGGACAAGAAAACGGAAAGAAAGGATTGAGGATGAAACTAAAATGCAGCTGAAGTTTTTGGGATGTCAGTTTCATGAGAATTCAGTGAGAGAAAACCCGTTGATATTCAGGCAACAATGATGTTTTTTGTACATTAGGTGTCACGAAGTTCCGTGAGTAACAGAAACGTGATATGGTTGATGAAATTATGAAACCATATGAGGATGATTGGCTATCCATTTTTGTCAGACTTTTTGGTGACAGTAAATTGGAAGCACAAAAGCCTGTGTCTTGTGGTGTGGAGACCTTCAATTGTAGTGTATATTTGGAAATTCATTCAGCCTGAAATTTCCTCGGTTGGCATCTGTAATGTTCTTTTAAGCTTCAAACTTAGAGAGGCATTGATAAATAACTTTATGGACTTGCCTACCATGTAATAGTTAGGGGATTTGGATTCTTTTCTTTCCATTGTTTGTAAAAGTAATTGAGAGAATTCAAATCCATTGTTAGGTATCACTTTCTAACTAATGCCTTGAAACCTATATTACTGATTATCACTTTCCTACTCGTTTAGCTGCATTAATTATTCGTTGCCATAATCTTCATGGACATTTAGTCCAATACTGGGCAACCTTCTTTTGATGGTAATTTCAGGACTTTAGTTTTATGGAATCACTTAGTCCCTCTCCCAATCTACATTCAAGAAGTGTGTATCTAATATTTACTGTTACGTTCAACAACAAACTGCTTGTTTTGCTACAGGGTTCTGAAAATGAAGTTCTTTTAAAAGAAGTAATGTACAATGATGTGATGATGATAGAATATTCATTCATTAACCCTCAAGCAGGAGTGTCACTATATGCCAACAGCTTGAAATATTTTGCTGTAACTTGGCTTTTGTTGCTGATTTAGCTATATAGTCTGCTAGGTATGAGAAAAAGACTGGTAATCTCTTGCAAATTCTTGTTTCTCATTATTCACTTATTTTTGTATGATGAGGAGACCGTTATGTTTTTAAAATGTTCAGCAAGCTTTTTATTTGAATGTGGCTGCGCTCAATTTCATATTGTACCAGTGTTATTGGTGATTGAATTCAGATGGTTTTTAACTGAGGCAAGCTGGCAATTTTGTATACTCTCTCTCTCTCTATCCCGGAAATTTTCTTCACATGCAGTCTACCACTTTGAAATATTGGTATCTTTATGTTATGAATTGCTTCTTTGCATGTGACTTCCATTGTGTGTTTGCATAAGCCTGTTTCTTATTTCTTCTTGCTGCTAGAACCTCAATGCATTTGCACTTTTTTGTTGCAATTGCAAAATGCTCCCTTATGATTAAGGGCTTGTTTGTTTTAGATTTCCCTAACAAGGAAAAACAATTGCTTCTTGCAAATGAGAAGTTTGAAAGGAGCTTCAAACATGATTTGCTTCATTCCAACCATAAACCAAACAGACTATAAAACTCTATTGCTTACTTACCTGATTTTCTCCCCTTTTCTTTTGTTATGAAAATGTAAAGGTGATGCTTTATCATAAGTAATTTATTGTCTTGTTAACTTCATCTGCTGTTACTAACAAGCTACCAAGATGTCTCTGCAGGAACAAATTACAAGCACACATCATGGTTCCGTCTCTTTTTGCTTTGTATGGAGACCAGGAAAAACCAGCTCTTATCACTTATCCTGATTTAGCTTTAAATTGTAAGTTAAATGGACTTTAGGTTTTATATATATCTCCTTGATTTTTTCTCTCTTTTTTTATGTTTTTTTCATTGAAGCATTATATACTTTTTGGTCTGAGATACAACAATCATAGATTTTTTTTTAACCATTATGGTGAAAATTTTGTCTTAATACATATAAGTAGATTCAATGTAACTAGAGCTTCAAATATCCGGTAGTATCTGGAAATTAAAATATGCACCACAATCTATCAGAAAATCAAACATTTGCTCTTTTTTACCTAAAAAATATGGTGCAGTTCCTTATCAAGGCATTTCTTTTCTGAAGAGTTAAGGTGTGCTGTTAAAAGGTATTTTGCAGAGGAAATCAAATCTAAAAATGGCGTTTTGTGACATTTACAAAACATTGATGACATTCTGAAGTCTTAACAGTTAACAATGTTTCTTTTGTTGAATTACTAACAATCTAACATTTTGTTTACGTGCATGTCGTTTCATCAGATGTCTCCTGCTTTCAGAGGTTATTATTTTGTCCCGAAGGATGCTCCCTGTTGCTCCACAATTTTTGTATATATCAGATTAGTCCACCTGGACATGAGGTCTGTAGCTTTATATCTGGAAGCTGTACTATGGTGTTACTTGATTCTTGTCTCCTCATTGTTATAAATATGTTTTTTGTTGAATGCTATAGCTTCCCCGGTTCCTTATTATTTTATGCTTTCTTCAAGAGATTTTGCAGTTGGGAACAACTGCAGTTGGTCCAGATTACCCAATTCTTTCTGTAGATGACTTAACCGATCAAATAGACGAGGTTCTCAACTTTTTTGGGCGAGTTTGTTCTGGCTTAATCAACAAGGTCAAGTTCCTTTTAGAATGGATAGATTGGAAGTGATGGGTTTATAATTTGTGTAAGTGAGCCTAGAAACTGATTTAACCTCTCCATCTTGGGAAGGCAATCTGACTCCTCTTCTCTCTTTTTGTTTCCAGGTGCAGTCATGTGTATAGGAGTAACTGATGGGGCTTACATTCTTACCTTATTTGCTGTAAGTTGTCATCCCCTTCTTAAATAGCTTTATGTTTCAATAATGGGATCTTACAGGTCGTTCTAACTCTCTACAACAGATGAAATATAGACAGCATGTTCTTGGTTTGACACTTATTTATCCTCTATGTAAAAAACCATCTTGGACCGAATGGTTTTACAACAAGGTTATCTTTCTATGCCTGACAGGATCGTGTCTTGTAGAAATGACTCTCAAATTCTTCTGAAGATTTTTTTTAATATTTGTAGGTCATGTCAAATTTACTATACTTTTATGACATGTGTGGGGTGGTAAAGGAAATATTGTTGAAGCGGTACTTAAGCAAGGTGCACTTATGCTTAAAGAATTCCTTTTTTCACTTCCAAGTATGTGAGACTGAGTCCTTAAATTTTATTTGCGGTTGTATAGCAAATTCGAGGTGGTACTCAATCGCCAGAGTCGGATATAGTTAAAACATGCCGAAGGGTCAGTCTGTGTGCGTGTATATATATTGTTCAAGTAGGGACTGGGTTATAACTGGTAGTCTTTTGAAGCTGAACACTACTTGTCTGAGTTTGTTTTAATATTTTCCGACCGTAATTGAATGAGAGGCAGAGTTTAAGACTAAGTTTGTGAGTTATTTTTTGGAAGGAAAGGGAAGGGAAGGAAAGGAGAGGTTTATTAGAGACCCTTCCTTGTTTGTGAGTTCTATTAAAATTTTAATAAATTTTCCATTCTCCTCCTCAATCCCTTTTTTCATTTCCCCCATTTTGGGTATTTTGGAGGAAAAGTAATTGAAATTACTAATTTATCCTCATCTATTTTTAAAATTTACACTTTTTAAATAATATTTTTATGTTAATTTTTTCAAATAAGGGTAAATTTGTAAAAGCATGTCATAAACCCTCAATTTCCTTCTCCTCATACAATATGTACAAGGAGAGGGAAAATACTCTCCTTCTCCTTCTCCTTCCCCTTCCTTCCCTCCCCCTTTGATTCCCTCGCTTTCCTTTCCCTCCAAACTTGCACATAGGGCCTAAATGAATGGCGGTTCCTTGAAGCTATTAATGGGTAAGATACTAAGATTTCACTTCAAAATAGTGGCTTTCATTTTTATTTTTGAGGGCGGGGGCTTGTAGGAGTGGTGATTTCTCTGCAAGATATTAAATTATTAATTATTTCTTTCTATAAAAAATTGTTATTTCTAGGCTTGCAGTGTCACTCACAAAATAATTTTATATACTTGCACTCATGGATGATAATTTACATATTTTGCTGCATAAATGGATATGGCTACACTTTAGTTCAACATGTTATGGGACAGCAGTGTTTGTAACTTAAGAATATATTTCATTGACCTTTGTTTTGGCATATAGCAGGAGACCTGATATAAGTGAAGGGTTGAGAATATTACATTGCCGTTCACTAATTTTTGTTGGTGATTTGTCTCCATTTCACTCCTAGGCTCTCCATATCACTTCAAGTTAGACAGACGATTCAGCGCCTTAGTTGAGGTGTGTAAAATAGTCAAAATCTTTACTTTCCTATTAATGTGTGATAAGAATCTTCTGTTTTATTGAAATGAGCTTAGATTTGGTAGCTGGTGTTGGTGGAACTTCAGGTTCAAGCATGTGGGTCAATGGTAACAGAGGAGCAGCCTCATGCTATGTTAATACCAATAGAGTCATGTGAGTCCATCTTGCATTTCTCCTGAGCTTTTTTTCACCAGAGAGTATGGGCTTGAAACTGAAACCAATAAAAACATGAATTTCGGTGGAATGCTAGAATAAAGGTTGGAAATTTGCTGTTTTTCTGATCTGTTTATGGAAGGAGTTCATAATTCCTGCAGTTAGTAGGAAATCCAGTAAATGAGGGGATGCCAAATTGTTGTGAATGGGGAGATGAGGAAATTAGGAGTCAACAAAGAAGAAAGAAACTCAAAGAGTTTAGTAGAAATCAACAGATAGTCATTCTTTCATTTAGTAGATATTAGCAAATGAGTCTGAAGCCTGAATGGTTGTAGAGCTACGGAATAGTTAATGAGTCTGGTTACAATTATAAAGCAAACATGGAACGTCATCATGGTCTTTTGCTCTTAAGTATCTTCATGTTGTTGGCATCCCATTCATTGTTGATACAATCAATATTGGATGTGTTGAATTCAAAATATGAAGCGTTATTGGAAGTTAATTGTATGCGTTTGCAGTGGAGTTCAATTGTTTATAACACTTCTCTCGACTTCAATTTTCTACAATCAACGTGCTATAAAAGATAGCAAAGATTTTTTTAACCAAGCTAAAACATAATAAGCATTATAATCAAATAATTATGTGTAATTTACTGATATACTATGATGTTAACTGCGAGTCCTGATATTTACATCCATTATATGAAAGCATATTCTTCAAGAGAACTGTAACTCCTCATATAACACCCAACTATGCAGAACATTATGCACATTTTTTGTTTCAGTTGTGTTGTGTTACTTACTTGATCACAAAAAAAAAAAAAAAAAAAAGAAAAGCTCCACAATATGCATTTATGGTTTCAAAACATTATGCATGTAACACCCTGTTTTCTTGATTAGGGTTTAGGGAAGAGATTAAGCATGCTTAAGGTCTTAATCTTGTTCCTTGGGCTCTAATGACTCTGTATATCAAGTTTTAGGTTAATCGGACTTCAAACGGACTTAGAACGCACTGAAACACACGAAATCGGGCAACCGACATCAGAAAGGAACGCTCAAACACTGGAAATGGACGCTTGAGCATGCATGGGCCTTAGACATATGGCACCATGTGTCAATTGCATGGACACGTGGCTGATCAGGGTGTCACGCTCTAGTGTGGAGAAGCCCCACATTAGAGTGTGCCCACGCTAAAGTGTGGGGTGACAGCACGCTTTAGCGGCACAGTTGAGAATGAAAAATAAAAATTTTCCTCCTCTCTCTTCTCTCATTTGCATGTTGCGAATTGAGAGTTAGAGAGAGAGGGTCTAAGGCGAGTTAGGGTTTAACTAGTGGTCGAGTAGTCAATAATGGTTAAACCCTAGTTAAAATGTCTTTAAAACTGTTCGTTAGGGTTTAATTACTATGGACTTATCGACATTAGGGTAGTTTATATGTTAGGTATATCTGCTTGAGGTTGCATGTGTTGACTGTTTTATGATACTTGTGGTTGATACTGTTGTTTGATGTGTGACCTATGATAACATGCTTAACATGCTGCTTGGATTTTCTTTAGTGTTTATATATATATATATATATGTTCGGGTTGATTGAGGATGATTGTCTGGTTGAGCTGTTAGACCCTAGTTGACACCCTAAGGGTACTCTGTTTGGATTGATGTTGGAAAGTGGTATATGGGTACTGTGTTGAGCTATGGATGCGTTGGTATCGTAAAGCATGTAGGTTTGAGTTGGTACCGGTGTCAACTTAGGATTGTTGTGCATTGCATGAGCTGCTAAGTGGCGAGCCGTATGACCGGGAGTCATGCGAGGTTGGTGTACCAGGGTGCGGGTACGGAATATGGAGAGGGATGGTTCTGGGAACATTGGGGATGTAGTCCGGTCTGAATTGTTTACAAGAGACCGGTGATTTTCACCCATTGTGTTGTGACTGCCGTAGAGGCTTGGCTATCCCAACGTATGGCCCTAAGTATTCCAATCGCAGGTGGACCTTCCGAGGTGACCAAGATAACCCTATTGGAGAATGAGCTCATAGGGGGGAGCACCCTTATTGGTCACAGCGAGTGGAATGGTACCCTAGACAAACCAACTGACGTTCTCTGGGCAAGGGAGGCCCATGTGTGAGAGGAAAAGAGAATGCCCGAGAATTGAAATTCCTTGTGAGAGTGATCGGCCGACATGCATAGGAGTGTGATTCCTTAGAGGATTTGACCTAGATGTGGATCGACGATGTTTGTAAATGGTTGACTTGCGAGATGTTTGGTATGTGTAATCTCTGTTGTATGTTAACATGTTGTATTGTGCCCCGACCTCGTTTATGGTGTTGTATAATAGCTTATATCCCTTCTCTATTTCTTTTCTCTGTATGTATGTTTGATAGATAAGCAGTAGCAGCCGCACGGCGATGGCAATAGGACCAGAGCACCGCCCGATGCACTACTTGCAGAGGATCCTGCCGAGGGTCCAGATTTTTGGAGATATTCAGATCGTATACCATGACGACCGTGGGTGGCAGGTCGACCACTCACAGTTCTTCATATGTTACGTGTAACACCCGGGGCTGACGAGTGTGGGGAGTGGTCGTTGGTGCAAGAAGGCACCAACAAGGAGCGGCTCCTGGCAGGCTTCTTGGCGGAGAGATGCATGAATGAACCGATTACACACCAGAATGAGAGGGATCCTGAGACTGTGTAGGTATGGGACTATACAGTTAATGATGGCTTATATGAATTGATTGGTACTACCTATACCAATAAGATGCATCCTCTTTTCGGGAGCCCATCACTTAAGAACTCCACAGTTAAGCATGCTTAACTTGGAGCAATTCTGGGATGGGTGACCTCCTGGGAAGTTTTCCCAGGAAGTGTGTGAGTGAGTACAAAGCACGCTGAAAAGACCCGTGTTGGTCTGTGGGGACAGTCGTCAATCCATAGAGTAGCCAGAGATGTTACATTACGTCGTCCCTATCAACATCTATATCCGCCTTGGAGGAGGACCGTTCTTCACTTTGCTCGGCTAGTATCGCATCTCCCAGCGTCTTCCCTTCTCGGAGATATAGTTTCCTCCCCACCTGCGGGAGTTTCCAGATGACATGTGAAACCAGGTGGATCGTTCCTATGCTCGCAGTGGAGTCGGAGTGGTGGACAGAGGCAGGAGGAGGAGGAGCGTGCAGACGTTGTACCACTACCGTCGCAGGAGTGTTGTCATAAGCAGTGATGAGTCAGTGAAGACTAGGGTGTATAAGCGCCGCTACGGCGAGGGTGAGGGTACTTTTAGACGCCCATATCATCTCTGATATGGTTCATCGGTAGCGTTTGCCAGGAGAGAGCCTCTGAAAGCTTATTTTGATTTTTGATGTATTTTGTGAGAGGCGGGTGGGTAGATGCTATCTGTTTCTTTTTTTTTCTTTGAGACCAGGTTGTACATGTTTCTTTTACTTTTATCATTCTGTATAGATTTTAGGGTTATGATCCCTCTGTTGGGATCTACATTCACTTTGGATATTGCTATGACTTTTACACAAATCTAGTGATTCTCTAACACTGATTCTCTAGTGATACAAAATGAAACGTGAATTCTTGTGTAAGTAACTAGTTGCTTATTAAATATATTGCTGGTGGCATAATAAGACTTGTTCTCTATCTTGACACCAAATTATTCATGTCAAAAACATCACAAGAAAATATACATAACAAGGTAATATTATCATCTAACTTTGTCATCAATCCATGAAGCAAGACTTACAGAATACGTACTGAGTGAGGGTTAGGGGTGAGGGTTCAATGGGAAATGATTTTCCTTATGCTATCCTATTGTTTCTAACCCAACTTCCCCCTTGGGATAAAATTTTAAGACTAAAGGCCCAAAATGGCCCTTAATGGCCCTTAATAAAAACACAAGGCACACTTTTAGTCCCTAACCAAAAAAAGTCACCATTTAATCCCCCGAGAATGTAAAAATGGGGATACGTTAGTCCCCCCGTTAGTTGACCCTCCCAAACCTCCGTTACTTTGCTGGTGTGGCCTGTTATCTTGATGATGTGTCTGTTAATGGTGTCCTGCGTGTTTTTTTTTTTTTCACCTTTCTCAGCTCAAAACGATGCCATTTTGGAGTAAGGGACCCTTTTAACCATTTTCTTCCTCTCTTCTCTGTTACACGCATAACCAAACCAAGGGAACCCTAACGACTGGACCATGGAGTGATGTTGCCATAGTTGATCCAATTGGTGCTCGGATTTCATCCCATTCTTCTGCCCCCCATTTTCCCTCATCAATTTGAGCTTATTCTGATTTCGCCCCATCCAAGAATAGGATTCAAATATCAAGCAGAAAGCCAATTGGTTAAGGTTTAAGCTAAGGTTAAGGTTTTATATTAACGTTGCATCCTTGGCATAATCAAATTAATAAAAAAAACATTATATTATACTAAAATTCAGCCTCATCCTCAAGAATTAATCATAAAGTAACAAGTAAGGATATGGGTTAATTTTTTGTGACCACAACCAGAAACAATTCAAAAATACAATTGCACACTAGCAAGCAAGACACATTCAAGTCATGAAATTCAAATACATTTATCTCAATCACAGGAAATGCAAAGAAAGAAAGAAAAAAACATAGACAGAATTGAATAGATTACTTGAGGCCGAGAGGAGGTGAAAACAACAAGCTGGGTGGCTCACGATGGTGGCGGTGGTGGCAGCCCTCAAATAGCTGCACACTAGTGCAGACAAAAAATGCACAAAACAGTGAAAAAATGCATAAATAAATACCAAATGAATAATAATAAAAAATAGCATACCAAAAAGCTGGGGTGGTGGTGGTTGTGTGGTTGCTCGCGGAGGTGGTGGTGGTGGAGGCACGGTGTTGGTGGGCAGAGCTGCTCAAGGAGAAGACAGATAGGGGAACAATGGGGGTGGTGGGGGGCTCCTCCGGTGGTGCTAGGCGCGATGGAGACTGAAAGGAGGGTGTGGTCTCGCGCGGAACAGTGGGGGAGAAGGAGAGGGAGAGAGAGAGACCGAGAGGAGAAGTGCGGTGGGTTGCGAGGGTAGCCGTCGCGGTGGTGGGGGCGGTGGTTCGTCGCCGCTGTGGTGGGAGGAGGTGGTGGGCAGAGAGGGTAGGGAGAGGTGAGTGTGAGAGAAGAAGAGAAAGGGAAAGTGGGGGGAAAGGGTTTGGCCAGTGCAGTTATTAAATTATTTCCGCCAGACATTTTTATTTCCGACGGCTTTTGCAGTCGGTAAGCAAATTTTTTGAATTTTCGATGAAAAATTCCATCGGTAATTTACGCCTCGATATTCGACGGACTGCCTATCGCTAATTATATCTCAATTTCTGACAGCTTTTCCGTTGGAAACCTCTGGCACCAAAAAAATTGTGGTTCACGCCAAACTTACCGACGGGCTTTGCGACGGAATGACAGTCGGTAATGTTTCTGACGGACTTTCCGTCGGTAAAGTTGGTAACTTTTCATATTCATACTTACCGACGGCAAAAGTTGTCGGTAATGGCTCGATTTCCGACGGCCGCTGGTTCGGTAGGAAAATTTCAGTCGGTAATGAGCAGTATTCTTGTGGTGCAAGACCCACAATCTATATCGATGAAAAGAGTCAATTTTTGTACAATTCATATAGATCTGCAAGACCCGGATACAAAAATGTTAATAAAACAAAGGGAAAAGCAGAATATCTGAGAGGTTTTTAAGTTTAAGTGGATGCATATGACAAGGGTAGAAACTAGTATAGAACTCAAAAATGAAAATGTAGATATAAGCATGCTTCTTCGAGCTAGGTGAATCTAAAATCTACTGGAAAATAAAGGTGAAATCATGTAATGAAGAAGATGAAGCTGGAGACTGCATATTTATCCCTTTCTAGAGCTTGTCTTTCACTACTTTGTTGTCCTGCTCCTTTTTTTTTTTTTTTTTTCCAGAGCATGCTTCTTTCTAGCAGAAACAGTTCTTGGTGGCCATGGAGTGTTAAAACAGGTGTGTTTTGGTCTCAGGGATGCAAGGATTCAGCTTTTCTTTTAGTTTTTAATTTTTTAATTTTCAATTTCCATACACATTATCAAACTAACGGGACACGTCAACAAAGTAACGGAGGTCTGAGGGGGTCAACTAATGAAGAGACTAACGTGTCCCTGGTTTTACATTCTCAAGGATTAAATTGTGACTTTTTTTGTTGGAGACTAAAAGTGTACCTATGTTTTTGTCAGGGACAATTTTGGACCTTTAGTCAAATTTTAACTAACAAGTTGAATAGGATAAGCTAATAGGATAAACTTATCATATATTACTGGTTCACTAAACTACGGACTAAGAGAGGATATGATTGTTTATCCTATCTTATCTCCTTTATCCTGACCACCAAACAGGTTCAAAGGTATTTCAATTTTTTTCAAGACCAAGAAATTTAAAACGGGCTCTTCAATTTTTCTTTTTTCTTTTTTTGGAATATGCTTGAATCATGCTTATGTACCTATTCCTTATAATCTTCCCTTAATAAACGGTTAATTTGCTAATGGAGTAGTATGTTGAGGAAAAAAAATAATCTGAATCATTTTCCATTAATTTTTATCTTGCTTGACAAGATATGAACAAAAAGCTAGTGTCGTGCACCCAAGTCCCAAGAGGAGCTAGAAAGAGTGACGAGCTTTCATGCTCATGGTTCCTATATTCACATGTTCCCGAAGGTTGGTCACAAGATATCACGAGATTTTCTTACTTTGTTGTCCTTGCTGTTGAATTCGAGGTTTGAGTCGTTCCACATTTAAGCCGCACGAAAAGGCGTTTAACTCAACTACCTTTTTCCTCCTGAATAAGTCCTGCCGACAAAATATACCAATTGAGTGGTTAGTCGAGTGGAACATGACATGGTCTTGTATATGACAGGTTATAGGTTTGAGTCTCTACTAGTCTTTTTGTAATGGGGTAAATATAAATCCCTTTGTAAGTATTTATAGAATCCGGAGGTTTTCCCTATCTTGGATTGGACTATCTCCTCACCCTAAATTTATGTTAACCCAAAAAAAAAAAAAAAAAACCAATTGCAATATAGGCCATAAGGTTAACACGAAATTGTATGTTTTTTCTCTTTAAACAGGTGGATCCAAATTGTCCAATTAATCACTTGAACTCTAATTTTCATATTTACTTACACGAAAGCCCAAACGAGATCCCAACTCAAAAGGCCATTTAAATAATATGCAAGTAGGTCGCATACCATTTTTCTAAGTGACGTCAAATGTCTCAACTTGCATATGTATGAGATCATTGGCAACATCATTGTTCTTGTTCTTCACCACAAATACTCAGTCAATTACTTTCTAAAGACGGCCAAATCTAATATTTTAAGACTAATTCCACATTAAGAAAGGTAGCATCATATTCGCGTTAAATTCCAACCATTTAGTTTCTATTTCCTTCCTATATTGAATAAAATAACAAACGAAGGGTGCAACCAATCTAATTAGAATTTTAAATTTGTAAGTCGTGCCTACGACTACGATATATGAAACTGAAGTCACCTCTATATATATATATAAAAAAAATATAAAATAAAATTTCAACCTATTCCAAATACCAACATATTACAAATATATCCAAAAGTGATTGGTAGCAGTGGAAGTAAATTATGCCCAAAGACAAACTTATCTATAAGGTCAGTAGTTCGAATCATAGAGTCGCGTCACTTTAGGTAGGCTATACCTAACCATCACTTTTAGCTCGCAGGTTAAATTCACAGGCTTTGTTTATAGAGATATCCAGTCAAATATAAAAAAAATGCGAATAATAGTAAAATAAAACTATATATGTACTTTATTTATTTTTTATGATGAAGAATATTGAGAAGAAAGAAACATGAAATGTTGCAGGAACCATGGATTACTAACTTAGCCAGCAATGAACTCAAAGTCTAAGAATAACAGATAGATAAAGATAAAAATTTCTTGTTTTATTTGAATGCTATCATATAAACTTTGTGAACCATTGTTACCTTCTAATATTTCAATTATATTTCTAATGCCGTAATTGATTTGTGACATACTCAACACTACAAAATCAGAAAAATCTTACTCAGAAACCTCCTAATATATCATTGTTATTGTCCTTGCATTAGTGTAGCCATGGCCACCACCCCAAGTTTCTGAAGGTTGAGCTTTACCACAGTGTCCGCAAACATCTTTGTATCTTCTCCAGTGTTCCCTTCTGGTATGTCCACAATATATGACTCCAAAACAATGGTATAAACCTTACCATCTTTGTTGAACTCATTCACTGAAGTAACAGAACGATAATTTTGAAGGCGATGCTCGCCACCAACGACACTAAAGCTTAGTATGTGGAGGTCATCGTCCAGAATCTCGAGCCTCTCGGTGCTTGTTGACGCCGGGAGGCCCGAGACGACGGTGACCTCTCTTATGCTGCCAACACCACCGTCCCCTCTCATGTTGCAGCTCTTCACGAAGTGCTTGTACTTCTGAGGGTTCTCGAAGCTCCGGATGAAGGGCCATACGGTGGTCGCTGGAGCTTCGATTCGGCATGTTATGATGGAAGTGCATGTGTTTGGGGAAGGCTCGAATTTGTGGTATTTGTTGATGAGGGGCTCGAGTTCAGAAAATTCTTCTTGTGTTAGACCTTGTAGAGGGTGTTTTTCTGAGGCCATTTTGTGTATATTTTGAAACTAGATGAGTTTTGGGTTAATTTGTTGGTTGAGTGAGGCTATATTATCATATGCACGAGAAGAAGAATGAGAGAAGATGCTAGAGAAATGAAAGGAGAAGAGGCTAATGGAGGTTCATCGTCATATATGATATTGATACATGAAGATGAATATAATGGACAAAGCAATCATATGAAAAAGATTTCCGGTATTTAAACAATTCTAGTTCTAGCACTACAATTAAATAACACCCCACTTATATACATGTATATTTTATTCAATATATTTAAACTATATGATAATTAATATCTAACTCTATTGATATAAAAAATATGATATCTCACTAAATGTCAAATCTAAAAATCAAAAAATATTATTGAATGTAAAAAAACAGCACATGAGGATGTGTACACTTATTTGGGGCTGTCCTTTTTTGTTTTGGATTTACGTGCCCTGGACAGTTCAGTCTTATATAACACCAAAAGTCAATACTCAAGAGTTTGGTCTTTTTTTTTTTTACCGCCGGAAAATATGGTTGATCATATTTAATGGGGTCTTCCCTCCCAATCTTATTTTTTTTATTCATAAAGCTTGAACTCGAAATCTTGTTTAAGGAATTCGAATTTATATTCACTCGGATCAATGTAATATTTGGTAGTTCTTTTGATCCAAAGTATATAATATGTTCGCTGAATAAATTTTATATAGCTAGGTACGTGCTAGTGCAAGAATCACTCGTATTTGCTTAATTCTTAAGTTTCTTAAGCAAGAGAGAGTTTAAAGGTTGGACCATAACTTTAGCTATATGAGGAAAGCTTTGTCTTTAGGAAAATGATAATGAGTGCCCTAAGAAAAAAGTTTGTATTGGAAAATTGGTATATTAATTAATGTTTGAAGAAGTGAAATACTTAATTTCTCAATAAAAACTTGTTTCTTATAATTCTTTAAAGAGTATCTTAAGGGTACTCATTAGCATAACCATTGTCTTTAATATACTGTTATCTTTAACCGTTTTCTAAATGTTGCATGGGTAGCTTTGTTCTTTACTGCTTTTGAGGCTCCTTTTCTTGGGTCTCTCGTGTACGTATATACTCCCTCCGGTCCACAATGTAAGCAAAAATTTCCAAATTTTTTGGTCCAAAATATAAGCAAATTTCAACTACTTTCTTCTCATTTAATGAAGTTATTCTCAAAATACCCTTCATTTAATACAAATTTGTTTTCCAATGACTCCTTTTATTCTCAATAACACAAGCTTAATAAATAAAAGGAAGGGTAATTTAGGTAACAAACTTAATTTTTTATTTCCAATGACTCTTTTAAATGAGATCAACTAACTATCTTAATATGTGTGTCCCATTTAATTTTTGCTTACAATAGAGACCGGAGGGAGTACTTACATACATAACGACAGGCTCATAACTAATCGCGCGTCTTGTTGACTTGTGCCTTCAATTTATCCACCATGATTTAATTAATATCTATTATTAATATAATAATTTTTATATTATCAATCAATTATAAATTACTCCATCTGGTCCTATATATAAGGTAAAACCCTAAAACACCCAGACCAAGGAAATGCATTGAAATAAGCTATTTGTAATTAATATTCATATAAATTTATAAATTTAACCCTTCAATAATTAAGGAACAAACCTACTTGTATTGAAAGTTGCATTGTCTCGTAAATATAAACTCTATTATAAATAAGGGTAAAATTGGAAATGAGCATTTAATATTTGTCAAAATACATGTATGTCTCTTATATTTTGGACCAAAAAAGTAGTCATTTGTCTCTTATAATAAGGACCGGAGGGAGTATTATATTATCAAGAGTATTTGACTCTTACTATTATTACCTTTGAAACCACATAAAAGATAATTTATATTTAATTGATAGTATAAAAACTTTATAGTCATGTATCAGAAATAAACTCAATTATTAATCCAGATTATTTTCATAGAAGTGAGATGGATATCAGATATGTCAAAACTTTATTTATTCTTAAAATTAATTATTCTATAATTTTTTATACAATGCCATGCATGCCCATACCTTCGTGCTAGCTATCTATATATTGATGGTAGTATATTTAAATTTGTATTAGTATCATTATTTATTTATTTATTCATTTTGACGTAATGTTTTTGGGTTCTGACTATCAATTGGAATTAACCCTTCAAACACTGGTGATCTTTAGAAAGGAACGAGATTTTGATTTTGAAAGGAGGAGTTGGGGTAAGGTTAGATAAGGGATTGGAAATCCAATAGTTGTTGATCACATAGGAAGTGGATTGCGTAACCGACAAACTTTATCTATAAGGTTAGATATTTCACTACTTTAAATTTTTTTTTATCTAACTATCATTCTCGATTCGAAGGCTAGTCTTATAGTGCATGTTTCCAAGTTTGTGGCTCCCAGAAGCACTTTTGCAATGGTCAAACGCGGGTTTGACCATTTTTAAAGATGTTTGTCTCTTTGGTGTGAAAACAATTTTGCATGCTAGAATCAATTCTACTTGAAGTAGTTTGGAGTAGCTTCTGCTTTTGGATTGAAAAATTACATTAAGTTTTACATCAAACTTGCTTTTAAAATAAAAACATTCAAACATAAATCATTTCAGTTCAAACTCAATTTTATTCAAATCAATTCTACAAAATCAATTGTATTCAAAAGCACGTTTGTCAAACACTCATCCAAATACACACATAGATATGTCTATAACATAATCAAAGACTAAAAGATAAGGGATTGAAATTAAAAGGAGGAGGAAGAAAGAGAGTGGTCGCAATAATTGAAAAGGGAAGGGTGGAGAATCGTGAATCATGTGAGAACTCTAACAAACTCTTGTCCGCGTGATCTAAACTTCACTTTTCAGGATGCAGGATTCCCCACCCTTGCTTGACCCGCCATAATTCCTCCCATTTTAAAAAATGTTCCAAAATTATTATTTAAATATAAAGCTCCTAAATTAAGCCAATATCGTGTCATTAGTTATAGTAAAATATGAAAATTAACTATTAATTATATTAATATAATTTGTTTATAGTGCACCTAAATTTGGTATCTTAAATTGGATTTAATCAGTATGTATTGTTCTTTTTGGTAAAAGTTTAGGTGAGTTGGGTCTTGGGGACTCACTAGGATCAGGACAGGCCTCACGGCTCAAAGATCTCTTAAAGAGATACTTACAGATTAATCAGTATGTATTGTTAATGTAAAAAAAAAATTGTACTATCAACAAATCATAATTTATCCTCACTAATTCAGAAATATATGTTTTTGTTTGTGAAAACTTTTTTTTATAAGCAAAAGTATTTTTTATTTGTGAAACTTAAAAAATACAATTTGATCTTTTAGATATTGACAAAAAATTTAATAGAAGTTCTTCATGGTAGACTCGACGTTTCAAAATTTGGCAGTATTATTAGCAGTTGTAGGAAAATCCTTTGTGCTAGACCAAACTTTAAAGTTGAGTTTGTTAGGAGACTAGGTAACGTAGTTACTCACAAGCTAGTTAGGACGGCTTTTATTTTGCCTAGTTCTCAGGTTCATGATGTTATTCCAACTTGTATTGTTTCTGATATTTCCAGTGATATGAATTAAGCCCATTCTAGTCAAAAAAAAAAAATTTAATAGAATAACAATTTTTTTGAAATAAAACCAAAAATACAACAATAAATTCATATATTAAAAAGTTCGAGATATATGCTACACATTAAAGAGATGAAAATAGTCAAAATATACATGATGACTCTATCTTATAGGAACTAAATTAGACCTTTTTCCCTTTATTTCTCTTATCCTTATTATGGCTCAAAAAGAAAAAGTGGGTCATAGGGGTTGGTTGTTGTTCTCAACTGTAAGTGTTGCATCATGATCATGTTTCCTGGGGGTCTTTCTTCCATACAAAGTTTCTTTGAGAAATAGGAAGGGGCGAGAGAGGCACAGCTTATGCGTGTGTGGCTAGTTGTATGGGGAAATGTGAGCCGCAGGAAAGTGGGTAGTGGGTTTAATTAAATTGCTTCAAAGTAAGATCATCTATCAATCTATGTTGGGTTTCTCCATCATTGTCATTTTATACACACGTATATGAATATAAAAGTAGCTAGCACTATCTATTTCTCTCTGTTGTTTCAAAACAATCTGACGCTTGAGGCTTGAAGGAGGTATAAAATATTGGTCAATAGATATAGATATTGGGAAATGATATTTTGACAACTAAACTAGACAACAATATAAGACATCATATACATATACAAATTTTAACCAATAAATTATCATAACTCATAGATACTCCCTCTGGTTCTTATTATAAGAGGCAAATGACTATTTTTTTGGATCCAAAATATAAGAGATATGCATGTATTTTGACAAATATTAAATGATCATTTCCAATTTTACCCTTATCTACAGTGCATTTTTACAAGTTCCAAATAATACATTAATTATAGGCTATTAGAACATTTATTAAGATTAGAAGGGGTAATTTTGTAAATTTATATGAATATTAATTACAAATAGTTTATTTCAATACATTTTCTTGGTCTGTGTGTTTTAGGGTTTTGCCTCTTATATATATATAGGACCAGAGGGAGTATTATATATGAGTTAATAATTAAAGAGAAGGGTTGAATACTTATAGATATTTAATGTGTTGAACTTATTTTACCAAAAAAAAAATGTGTTTAACTTTTCTTGAGAACAGAATACGGGTGTTGAAAAATCCGAGAAAAGCTAGAGAGTACATTAGTTTAGTTTCTCAATAATACAAAAATGATATCAACTCAATCTGTTTGTTATGTAAAATTAAATACTACAAAATGACATCAATTTAATCATACAATCTCACATTTTATAAATAAAAAATGATTTATCTTATATAATATAATTGAAGACCGAATTATTTTATATATAAGCTAGCTGATAAATTAATTTTTAGCTGATAGCTTATAATTGATCGTTGATAGCTTAAAAGTTAGCTGATTGAATTTGAAGTGTTTGGTAAAATTAGCGGTTGAATCAGCTTATAAATATAAAATGACATAAAAGGACATATTTATGATAGACATGGTAAAGTGGTAATTTCATTAAATGAATGGGGTAAAAACGAGAGAAAAGTCAATAAGCTATAAACTACTAACTACTAAGCTAAACAAATTAGCTTATAAAGAAAAATTATAAGCTAATGAGATAAGCTTGTTTATCAAATATATCTATGTCAGTCAAACAAATTTAAAAACAAGTCAAATAAGCTATAAGGTCCGAAGATAGCCAAAGTATCAAAATTGTAGTTTACTCAAAAGCTAGCTTAGCTATGCAGGGGTTTTCAGCTTTGAAGGGGACACTGACAGAGCCTCTTAGAAGCAATAGTTTGAGCAAGGAAAAGGCTGATTGGTCCAAATTGCGGTTATAAAACTAGAGTATAGTAGCCAATGACAACGTTCCGGATTTGGTATTGGAGGAATTTCCTGCTTTGGTAAGTAATGTACAGCAAAAATGGGGGGAGAGAGAGAGAGAGAGAGACACAGAGACAGTCCTTGAAGTTATAAATGACAGCCTTTGTTGCTACCAATCAAAGTTGGAACAAGCTGGACTCACTCATGCTTCTGCCTTCTGCAATCTGCAATCTGCATGCATATAATATCTGTTTCTGTGGTCGCCTCCTTCGGGTTACCACTTACCACTCATATTCAGCAGCTGTCACCTTAGACCCTCTAGAACATTTCCTTTTTTTTATTTCACAGGTATTTTTAATTAGGGTATTACTATTGATTAAGAAATTCATAAAAAAATTAGTTTTTATTAATAAAAAATAAAGCTAAATGATAACCAGTGTTACGAGGATATTGATTAACAAAATTAGAAAGTTAAGTTTATACTGGAAGTAGTGTATCCAAAAGTAAGAGTATGTATTTGATTTCTTAACCAATATCTTGAAACTGATTAACACTTTCCTTTGTTTGTTCAATTATTATCTGATCCATTATGGAAGCATGAAGAATATATAGATCGTTTAATAAATATTTGATACAACAACACAGCGTGATGTCCATTTTATCGGCTCTGCTGTTCCTGAGTAACAGAAATTGTTACATAGCCAGATCTTTTAAATCAGAATTTTTTTTATTAAATTAGTTGTTATGTTGTTTTATTTATTGGTTAGTTGTTTTTTTAACTTTATTTCATTTAATAAATATATTCCTGAGTTTTGAAAATTCAGACAATCTTTTGTAACATACAAACGAAAATGCTAATCAGTGTTAAGACATTCAGTAAGAAAATAAAAGATATAAAAATTCTATTAAAAAATGATATATTTAAAACATTAATTAAAAAAATGATATCTTTTACCTAATTACCATCATCCTCGGCCCAAGGATTAGTCATTAATCTCACAACTTTGTATATGAGGATACTCGGTCAAAGACCTAAAGTAACGTGCATGTTTTGGTATCTGAATAATAAAACTGACTAGTATGTTAGGATACACAGCATAGAAATCAGTAACATCCAAGGGGACAGCAACCTGCCTTCAACTGCTCAAGCTAAGTTTCTAGTGATTTGGCAAAAATAGGTTTAAATGATTTTGAATGTTACCTTTGAGCTCTCCTGCTTTTTGTTTTGGGTCTTGAGAAGCTGGGCAAGATGATTGGAAGGGCATATCTAACAGTTGTGACAACAAGAAGATCATTTTTGGCCAGTCATGAACAAAAATATTTTCTCCGTCAGAATAGCTTCAATAAAGGGAAGCGGCTTCCTAACCTCCTTGATGTGAGTAATTAAATGGGTAATGTTATTGGTATCCTATATTGTTTATTCATACTCCTTATTAATTAATTATACTAGTTTGGAAAATATTAACCAATACCCTTAGAGTTGAGAAATTAAAAGGAGAAAATTGCGTAATCAATTTATTGAGAAATTTCAGTACAAAAAAAAAAAAATACTTTTTTTTATAGGCATATGTTAGATTGTTAGTATTTGTTATGTTAGTGGGGGAGTTGAACCCATGACCTCCACCTTATCACTCCAAACCCTATCTTCCTCTCCCAAAAACCACCAAGCCACCTTATAACTCCCAAAAAAATAAAAATTACTGAGAGATTAAGTTTTTAGGTTTTGAATAAAACATTATTTTTTCTTGATTTCTTAATTATTAGGACACTAGTTAGTAAAATCATTTTAGTTTTTTATTTCATAAAATTATAAAAATTTAGTGGGAAATAAGCAATTGAAACTCTTGATGGCTTCACCCAATTAAATGTACTTTATGTTCGTTTATCTTAGCTCACATTTTTAAAAAAGAGAAAAAGAAACTAAATACTTTTCCATTCCATCTTCAAATTGTCTTTTAACAATTTTTGCAATATATTCTCTAAGGTGAGAAGAGATGAAACAGAAATTGAACCCCCCCCCCCCCCCCCCCCCCCCCCCCCTTTTTTCTTTTTCTTTTTTCAATTGCTTTTAAGCCAAGTGAAGCTTTTGGTCAATTTGGGTGAACTGGGACCACTGACTTTGATTTCAAATGATGTCGGTCGCAGTTGCCAACAGATTTTTTCTTCCTCAGTGGCTTTCTTATCATCATTCAGTGTTGAATTGGCCTACCGCTTCAACTCCAATAAACTACACCCCAAATGTAGAACTCAAACTTGCAGCCCCCATGCCTTTGGAGCTAACAGAGCTATGATGCAGATGACATAGTATTATATGAGATGTTTGAAATATGAATTCGAAGAAAAATGTGCGTATTACGGTTACATCTATAGCTGCAAGATACGACATTACGTCTCTTAAACTAGTCCAATGACGACTACAATCTTGTCCTCATATTTGACGAATATCACAAGTAGTGTATCAATTGAAATGTGAACATATCATGACATTGTCACCTGTCAAATGCTGAAATATCACAAGTATGGGACTAGCTCAGCCATAATTTCCTGATAGAAACAATTGTCTATTGACGTTGAAGCCAATTTACACCATTTTATAGGCTTGCTTTGAATGGTTTCAACTGTAATTTTTTCAGTTTCTGAGAAGCCACAGCAGTGCAAGCAAAACAAAAAAAGATAAGTGTGCAACAAAATTTATACACCACTTTTACACCAGAAATAGCATGCAAGTAGCGCTGTAGCGGTAACCACATATAATGAGATATAATCAATTAATATTTCAATTTACCACATGATAAAACGTAAAACGTAGTAATCAATATCTCATTCATGATACAAGTTCATAACTCATTTACAAGCTCACAGGTTTTTCAAAAAATGATATGCAAAATTGTGTCAATACTCATTAACATAATTGACAAGCAAAATGAATTGCTAAATCTGCGGACTTGGTAATGATATGGAGAATAAACATAAAATAAAACGGTAGCAGTTCACTCGGCATTCAACATGTTACCATAACCTTTAGAATCGTGACATTACAATTTATACACAAAAATACGTATCAACTGCTGTGTGCCCAAAACACATGCAAGCCGCCTTTAGATATACAAAAGCCCAGCCACACAATTAATGGCACAGATGCTAGAAAGGAAATATCTGATACTTTCAAACCCCGCTCGCATCAAGACTAAAAAAATGAAAACTACCCATAAGGACAACGGCTATTAAGATTACATAGCAGAAACCATATTGTACATTTATGAACATCCCCAACCAAAAATAAAAAATTAAAAAAAAGGAAAAAATGAATGTAAGGTGGAGTAGTGGAATGAATATCTCCCACATAGCTTCATCTGTACGTCTTCTTGTCAATTGGGTTTTCTTTTCACTCTTTTATTCTTCCTCTCCCGCTGTTCTTTGCATTTATGGGGTTCGGATGATTTGCGTTGGTTAGTATTTGGTCAGTTCGGTATGCAAGTATCCACCATGGAATGGGTTTGGTTGATTCTAGGGAAATAGCAGTTAGGTCAAATTATTTTTAACACCTTGGAAAAAAATGGAAATTCCCTATTCCAGTGCAGTGATTAAGAATCATGAGATTCTTGGTCCATCAAAATTATCCTCAGCTTGCCACTCTCGGAGCGGAGGCTATCTACCTTAGTAAATCCAATCTACGTTCAGACAACAAAGAAGAGATATTTAGAATATTAAAAAAAAAAAAAAAGACAATAACACAAAAAATATCACATGTAGACACTGACTTTCGGACACACAAGTCAAACGGTTCCCAGCAAATTAACTTTTATGATAGGTGATTACCTCCACTGCACTGTCAGGAGAAAACCACCTCAATAGCACTCCAAGATGCACTACAGCAGGAATCAACTTGAAAAGTAAAGGAGTTGTCACCTGCAGAAATGAGCTCAGAAATTATTGATGAGATTATGACTGCATAATAATAATACCACCACTGAGTTTAAAGCATGGAAACTGAGATTCAATATATATAGATTTAGATTAGATGCTTGGTAAACTTCTAGCTGAGGTATCTGATTGCAGCTTAGACAAGTTTGCCGATGTCTGAGTTTGTCTAACATTCATTTTGAAAGTTTTTTTTTTTTTTTGTTGATAAAAAAGCATTCATTTTGAAAAATTAAATATTATGATAAGTTTTTATTGGCCTCCAGCAATTTCTTTGCACTGTTTCAAGCAGCTAAATGTCTGTATCAGAAATAAAGTTTGCATAGATTCTGTTATTGAGCATCCATCATGGACCAAGGACAAAAGAAATAGGAAGAACATGGGCGATTATGGATCCTAGTAAGTGTTAATTCAAACAAATGAAAATTATTTCATACCAGACTAAGTGCCGTAGTCCCAAGAAGCAGCAGATATAGTTTGCCCTGAAATAAATAAAATATTAGAATCCATAATGGCTAGTAATAATTCGAATTTTAAGCTTCAATATATATTACCATGTTTGGGTTTAACAGATACAGCAATATCATGTCATTCTTGTACAATAACATTAGGCATGGTTTTCTTTAGAAACCTTTAAGCAATTGAACGCTTAAAAACCATCATTACAGAAGGCCATTTCAGCACTAACCTCAACTAGATGAAGATTAGAAGCACGGCTGAGAAGAACAAAAGCAAATTCTCCTATCTGTGCCATTGACATTCCAACCTATACATGTTGCATGAATTCAGGTACCTCAACCATTGAGAAGATAAAAAGACAGCATTGGAACCTTCAAATTATGAAATAAAGCTTACAAGTAATGAAGTCTTGTTATTGTAACCAAATCCTTTCACAACAGAAGCAATTATGATTGTTTTTATGACGATCACCAAAATTACAGATGCTACCAAAATATCAACATGGTTCCAGAGAAAATGAACATGAATTAACATTCCAATGCTGGCAAGGAAAAGAGCAGCGAAAAGATTGCGAATAGGTTCAATCTGCAAAGAAAGTGAACAGCAGGTGTCAAATTTCTTCCATAAACTTATCTTACTAGCAGTACCACCAAGCATTCCAGTTAAGAGTCAAGGTTCACGAAATAATCAGCAAATTTGTAAATTTTCATAGAAAAATGGAACCAGATTGTAAATAATGTTTTTCTTCGGTACAGAAGGAAATTTAACAAATATGCCCTTAATAATCTTGTAGCTAATTGAGATTAAAAAAAATTAGTTGGCATTGATGAAGAATATAAATAGAGGGTGAACCTTGGCCCAACGGTAAGGTTGCTGCCTTGTGACCTAAAGCCTAGAGGTCATGGGTTCAAATCCTGGAAACAGCCTCTCCGCTTGCAGGGGTAAGGCTGCAGATATCTACCCTCCCCAGACCTCATCAGGTGGGAGCCTCATGCTATCGTGCACTGGGCCACCCTTTATATGAAGAATAGAGGTCAAAATGACCCATAATGTGCATGAATCTAATCATGATTTGTCCAACACAAGCTGAGAATGTCTCTCTCTCCCTCTCTAGAGAACCCGATCCCTAGTCCAAGACTAACTCATGAAATGTCTTCTCTTTCCCTCAACTATGTCCCTATTTATAGGCAGCATGCCTTATTTTCCTTAACTCACTAACAAACGAACTAATTAACTATTTTACTAACAAGGTCTAACATCTATCACATTGACTAAAAGGCAATAGATTGCATTTTAACTCATCACCTTGTACTCCACTAAGACGATGATAAAAATATACAATATACAATCTAATACATTTTTCAATACCAATGTTTAGAATCTGTATGGATTTATTTGACTACATTAAGCAACATAAATGCATATCAACAATCAGCTGATATTTGTGCTGATGCATTTGCACCACATGCCTTTTCCTCATGTTGTATATAGCCTTACTTGCTCTAGTGTATGTTGAGCCAGATCTGTGGTTGCGATCATCACTCCAGCAGCAAAGGAACCTAGTTCTAGACTTAGTCCCAGCTTATCACTACACTGAAAACATAAAACAATCAGATACAGAAGGTGATGATTGACAAGTAATAGTAAGGTAATCAAGAACCAGAACAAGCACATACTATTTGAAGACAGTTATAAGATATTTAGGTGCATAACTCACGCCAAAAGGTCACACACACACACACATCCACACGAGTAAGAAAGTTTGTGCTGACACAAAAATCCAGTTTGCCTTTGGCACCACATATCTCCATTTTTCTAGAGAAGCATTAATAGCAATCAAACGACAATTCCCACGGACAAAGCGGGAAGGCTTCTCAGAAGGAGATAATCCTTTCCTCCATTCTGCCATTCTAACAACAATTTCACAAGTTTCTTACTGAAGTTAAACATTTCCATTTTCAAAGATCCTTTTTAGCTGATATGCTTCCTAGGAACAAGCACAAATCCTCCTCTGATGGTTAAACTAACAGTTGTAATTAAGCATGTAGATAAGGAGGTTCAGAGTACAAATATTTTCAAGGTTAAAATAATCATTTGGTCCCTATAAGTGGCACTGTTTTTCAATTTAGTCCCTATACGTAAAAAAATTCAAATCAGTCCCTACACGTGACAATCATTTTCAGTTTGGTCTCTCGCCGTTTATTGATGTTATAACATCGTTTGTTGGAGTTAAAGTGTAAGGACCAAATTGAAAATGATTGTCACGTGTAGGGATTGAATTCAATAAAAAAAATATGAATTCGGTCCCTGTACGCGACAATCATTTTCAATTCGGTCCCTATATTTGGCAATCATTTTCAATTTGGTCCCTGTCATATAACGGCATTATAAAGCCATTTTGCTCTTTTTTTAATAGGCGACTTAGAAAAAACATACAAGGACTAAATTTGGTCAATGTATCAAACATTAAATGATTTGCAGAAAATGTTGATTTAGTGGTCATTATCATACCCTGTGAAAAATATGGCAAACTAAAAATAAACAAGTATTTGTGTACTTCTGTTTATAAAAAAATAAAATGAAAATTAAAGCATTTCAAAGAGAAATACAGAAATTCAGGCAGGAGAAAAATTAGGAAGAGAACAAACCCAGGCTACAAGCAAGCAGAATGCAACAGACGCCAACTGATAGAGTTCATTTGTCTGCACAAACAATCATCATTTAACCACTCAGACAGTCGGACAAAAATCTATAACCAAACCACGGAAATAGTTAAAGAACCAAATTAGAAATTTCCAATTCATTTCCACAATCCTTGCCATTGTTGTTAAGAAGAAAAAGAAGCAATCACTTCCACAGGGTAGATTTTATCATTAAAGTGGGATAACAATAACCTGTGATGATAGGCTTATCATCAGTTTAAGCAACCACGGTAAGCAAGTGCGAGACAATATTGACAGAACAGAGAGGAATGCAATCAATGTCACCAACCTGAATTAGGAAAGGAGTTTCATGTTATGTCATATAAAAACTTTAGGGTAAATGCCAAGTAAAATCTTCCATTGAATGCAAAATGGACAAAGCATAGCTAAACAATTTGTCAAATTCTATACTTAAATGCCAATAAGTGCATTAGAGTCTGAGCCAAAACAAAATTTCTTGAAAAACTGCTAAACAGCAAAGCAAGGGTCACTGAATTCTTATCAAGTGAAGTGGCCAGCAACGATGGCTATTATAATATGTATGCACCTATATGTCCTTTACTAATTTGAAAAGTGACAACTTAAGTATCCTTTACTACATAAATCCCTCTTTTCTTCTTTTCGAGAACATACTAGTTGTATTTTTTCTGGTTTCTGTGCACTTTGACATGTTATTTCAACTTTTAACTGTTACTCTTCAATTTCTTTGCAAGATTGCCCACTTTTCTCGTTTTTATTTTGACTTCGATGACGCAATAGATGGGCATTAAGTATATTTCTGATTAAACATATAATTTAAGCATACATCTTATGAAAAACTTATTTTTTAACCATATCTTGTCAAAAGACAAAAAAAATGCATGAGTTTCTCTTAATTTTATTTGGGCAAATGAGAAGGGAAAAAACTACAAAAATTGGTCATGTAATGGAAATATCAGTACAACCCAAAGAATTTTGAGGTTCTATACTTACAGCTTTGTCATGGATAACATTCCATGAAAAACACCTGAGGTGCCACCCAGAACTGGAAGCAAAGCAAAGAGCAATCCCACGGCACAATCCTTCATGGAAAAATAACCTCGCAAGAATTAATAGAGCATTTGATGAAGGCATTTTTTGTCTATATCAGTAAAATGAAAGGGTCTTGCTAACGAGTGCCCTAATGTCATTGTTTAAGGTCAGTCAGTTCATGTCACAGCCTCTTGAAACTCATTGGACAGCAGTCAAGCGCATTCTGCGCTATCTTAAAGGTTCTGTTACTCATGGGTTGCATCTTCAGCCAGCCTCTTCCTCATTCCCTTTGGTCCTCACAGGGTTCTCTGATGCTGATTGGGCAGCAGACCCTGATGATAGGCGCTCAACCTCTGGTTCGTGCATCTACTACGGTCCTAATCTGGTTTCTTGGTGGGCTAAGAAGCAAACGGTTGTAGCCCGCTCTAGTACCGAAGCTGAGTATCGCAGCCTTGCTGCCACAGCTGCAGAAGTTCTATGGATTCAAACCTTGATGCATGAGTTACACATTCAGCTCCCTCCACCGACAATTTATTGTGACATCTTCAGCACTGTAGCACTCTCTCACAACCCTATTCTACATGCGAGGACCAAGCATATGGAGCTGGACCTCTTCTTTGTTAGAGAGACGGTCATTATCAAATGTCTCAAAGTGCTGCACATTCCCTCCGAAGAACAATGTGCTGATCTGCTGACCAAGGCTCTATCTCCTACACGGTTTTTGTACCTTAGGGGCAAGCTCAAGGTGCTTGACCTGCATTCCATTGGGCAGCCACCTTGAGCTTGAGGGGGGTATGTTAGAGTACACTAGGGAACACCATAAGGGTAATACAGTGTTGCACACTGTATTCCCTCCTAGACTTCTAGAGTGTTCCTGTAACTGAATAAGTTACACAGCTGAAGCGGTTAGACTCTCAGCAATTGTATAAATCAGAATATTGTAACCCATGAGAACTCAGTGAATGAAAATCATAGATTCATCTCTCTCTCTCTCTCTCTCTATCTCTCTCTCCTCTCTCTCTATGAATTCTGTAGTTTCTTTACAGCCAAAATAAAATACTGAAAAAAGTATAATATAGCGCATAACAAAGCAGAAAAAAGTTTCATTTACAATTAGTCAATTAACAACTGACTGAGTACCTGCAAAATAAGAGTCCCAATTGTGACTTGTCCATGAAGGGCATTAGCAGTGTTCTTATCCATCAAAAACTTCAAGACCTGGATCAAAAAAATGTGAATTAGAAACAGAAAATTGATTGCAGGCCCTGAGTGCATGAGTCTGTGTCTGCTCTTTAAAATATGGGATGTGATCAGATTGGTTATGATGTTATACCACTGCTGTTGAAGACATGGAAAGAAAAGCACCAACAAAAACCCCTTCTGAAGCTTTACCACCACATAACTACAAAAAGCATCCTATCAGAACTGCAGCATTCACAATGTCATATGGCAAAATGTCGATTGTGAATCAGAATAATATCTCAATTGTTTGAGCATATCCTCTATTATTATAAATATTCTGTAATTAATAGGCCTGCTCATCAATATTTGGTAATTAGTAGGTCAGCTCATTAGTTTCCTAAGATAGAGTAATCTGTCTAATAGCTTCCTGACATTTAGGGATTTGTTTCCTTATTGTTGTTCCCTGATGTTCAGCAGGTCTCTCCTATATGTAGAGACTTTTGTACATTTGAAATGATATACACACACGATATATTTTCCAAGCTAAAGTCCACAAATGCAAAAGGTGCTTAAAATCAAACAATGCTTGCCCAGAAAATCTATTAAAACTGCACCAACATAAGTGAGATATAAGATCGAGAGAGAATGATCAAAGATGAAATAAAAGCAGAACTTCCTGACCCCTTTTGATTAAATTACTAAGTTCATCATACTACTACCATTTAAGCTCTAAATCTTAAGAAAATGAGTATGTATATTTCAATGTTGTTACTTTTTCATCAATGTCACTTGCAATTCAAACAAGAAATAATTATTCTAATAGCACCAAACATCATGGGTCTTGTAAAGTAAGGACGAAAGTGTATCTCAGAAAGAAGATAAGAAATCCAGAAAGATAGATGATACGAATTAGAATGCAGAAACTGATACTTGGTCCTTTATTATATAACCCTGAATCATTTCCACTATCAGTGCATGATAGCAGTTTCAAACTACCAAGCATGTCATCCTTGGGGACTTCAAGTGAAATTCAGTTTTCCTGATGCAGAAATCATTTATTGAATCAACATGGATTAAAAAGATGAAACCTACCATTTGATTTGGAAAATTTTGTATTTAAGGATGGCAAAAGTGCCGGATTATGCCATAAATAGATAAGGTAGCAATTCAAAACAACTACATGATCCAAAGGTTACGTGATTACAATTTGCATTCCACATTATGCCATAAAATGGTATAAAAAGAATAACAAACAAAAAGCTCAGAAATAGTGTGAAATACAAATATAAAAACATACCGACACGGTAAGTCCACACATGCACATAAATAGAAAAATCTGAAGTAGGCCTCCTATAACAGCAACAGCTCGAACAACTCGAAGCTGCAATCATATAGGTCAAAGTAGGGTAATCAAGGTAACCAAAGCTAATTATTGCATAAACAATATACAAAGAAAACAAAAAGAAGAAATCAGAAAAACAAAACCAACCTTTGTTGCAGAGAACTCCAGGCCTAACGCAAACAGAAGAAATATCACACCAAATTGAGCCACAGTCTCCACCTACATATGTGAACAAATTGCTGGGATAAATAAGCTTGTATTCTCTCAAATCCCAACCGGCACTACCATGTTAGGATAAGTTAACAAGGTGATATAAATACTTATTTCAGTAATATAGCTAACTTTAAATGACATCAACACATATAAGTGCTTTGGAAACTGTGATGCAGAGAACCTATGAGGGACAGATACGATACATATCTAACATCGATACAACTAGTCTCAAAAAATATATGATAAGGTATGTCTGATATATGTATGCAAATATGCATAAAAAAATTTGTAAAACATGATAAATATATTATTGCAATTCCAAAAATCCAAACACAAATTCACCCAAAGAAAAAAATCAAATAAAACTAATTTTGAAAACTAAAATTAAGTGCCAAAAACACAAAGATAAAGATGATAAGAATGAGTGGATGAAGTCATAGTGAGCTTTTTGGTGGTACCACCAAGAAGATAAGTTTCTCTTGAGATCCCTGTTATTCCACCCGCATCTCAACACACCCCCTCACGCCCAGGACTGAACATCTGGAACGTAAAGTTTGCAGGACTGGACATCTGCAGGTGGCAACGGATCTAGGATAGACTCTGATACCATCTTAGAATTTGGGCTTTAGGCCTAACTCAACCCCCAAAAAACCAGCTTGTAAAGTAAGGATTGCTCAAGCCTTATAAGCACTACTTAGGCCATATCTCTAGTCGATGTGGGACTCTCAACAGTTTCATCTAATATTAGGGACTTGGCAGCTTTGCAAGTTCTTAATTTGAGCCACTGTAGCTTTTTGGAAGGATTCCTACTACTAGTGGCAGTTTGATGAAATTGACAGTGTTAGGCATTTTTTGGAGAATGGACACTTGTTTTTGGATTACCTTTCACTTTCACCCTTCAGGTGACTTGCCCATTAGCTTTTTGGATTATCAGGCTTGCAAGATGTTGAATTTTCTGTTGCATTTGTTGCACATTCAATCAGGCAGGGGATTCGAAGAGTTGTCCTTGTGTTCAGTATCGTCCACCATATCGGAATACGAAAGTATGTGTATCAAAATATATCGAGGACGTATCGAAGTTACAAAAGTAAAATAAAATGGTTTCAATGCTTCACTGATATGTATTGGTAACATATCAGATACGTATCTGATACTGATACAGAGAGGAGAAGGATGTATTGTGCTAAATAGCAGAGAACAAGACAATCTGTCAAATTAAGAGTCTAAGGGTAGCAAAACAGCAATTTTGGCCCGATTCCAGCCGCTATCGCCGTAAAGACAAAAATGCAATGCGACATGATGTGACGCCACATCTGTAGTGGCCAGAGGAAGTGACGCAACACGATGACGCTACAGCGCTGCAATCCTCCGCAATTGACTACTCTACCCCTCGAAGTGGTGGCCACATAGAACCCCAGGTTTCTTATTAGTATGTATTAAAGCTGCCAAGAAGGAAGTTCAAGTGATGGCTTTTGACAAGATTTCAAACAATCAACTTGACGCCATTACAGAAGCAAATCTTGGCAAGAAGATGGAAGACTGAAGTTACTAATGTCTACAATTTGCGATTCTATAAGACACGAACAGCAAGAGGGTGACTCAAGCTCTACTTGAAGAAGGCAATCCTTGGGAAAGGGAGGAGTTTACGAATATGCTTTCTCACAGAAGAAGGTTGAATTTCCTTGTAGGAAAGATGATCATAAGGGTTAGATCTGTAGAGCTGAAAATAATTACAATTCCTAAAATTTAGGGATCCTAACAATATTAACCATATTTAGATATAAGGTTAGAAGGAATATATGTCAATATAAATATGCTTTCAGTGAGGTTGAACAAATGGGGGAAGATGTAATCTTGGTTGGGGGATTTGAGTGAAGTGTCACTCTGCAACACCACGTTGAGAGTGAGTGTAATTTAATTTACCCCTATTAATTACCAGTGTGGGGTACACAACAAAAATTTTGTACTTAAATATAAACTTCTTTTTCCAACACCTTTATCGTTTGATAAGATTACAAACTAAACTATAACCTCCAGCTGTGAGTACATAACCAGAATGTAAGAAAACAGATGTTCAGGCTAGCACATATCAAATCAAAGCCATTAAACAAGTGTTGTTAATTGCTAGTTATCTTTTCTCAACTAAAGAATTACAAAATAAATCCAACTGAACTGAACTCTAAATGTATACAAAAATAAAATACAATTATTTTTTTGGATAAAGAAGAAAATATTATAGGAAGCAATTGATTGCTGTTTTTAAGATACCTGCACCATTTCGCTGATGAAGTCAAAGCCACCAGGCCCAACTATAGAGCCAGCTAGAAGATATCCAGTAATTACCTGTCAAGTTAGAGTTTAAGGTAATGCTGCCATAGATTTAACAGAAATGATACTACAACAGATCCTAAGATACCATTTGTCAAGAAATAAGCTTAGAACAGACCGGTTGTCCAGCAAAAGCAAATGCAACGCCGCCGCAGGTTGCAGAAACAATAGCAACTACCAGGTCTGAAATCAATCTACAAGGCAGTAATGAAAGAAGTTCTCATCAGTAATATAATCCATCTTATGTTGAAACCAGAACAAGCAAAATAAGTTTACCGTAAATCTAGCTGAAGCACCGGATACTTGGATTTAAAGTTAGAAATTATAAAGACATTGTCCTGAAAGAAGATGCATAATTTATACACTTAGAATTTTCAAAGCCTCAACTGAAAATCACCAAGAAGGACAAACCTAACATTTAGCTGTCTCACCTTTCGATCTATCAACATTGGGGTATCTTCAGCCCCATTATCACTGTCCAAATTGAATACATGATGGAGTTGAAATGGCCTGCAAATTTAGAAGGAAAGAAAAACACACTTAACAAGTACATCGAAGCAAAACTATATATTAAATGAAATGCACCACATCAAGCAACCAATTTGAGTAATTGGAGATACACTTATACTACTAACGTAAAAAACTTGAAATATGTACTTTTCATCTTTTGTGTCGTTCTTCTTTGACTTGACTCTAGCCACAGTTTCAAGAACAGCCTGACCCACAAGAATAAGAAACTCAGCAACTTATCAAGCTCAGAGAATAAAAGTGTATTAACAGGGGAACAAAACCAGATTCAGCGCCAACCACGCTAAATATCTCGATCGAGCCATTAAATTAAAGTTTCCACTCTCTGATTAAATCATTATTTGAAATGAAGGGTTATGGTAGGAGACCAACCTGTTGTTCTGCTACACTGTTGTTGAAGCTTCCAGCATCAGGTACTGTTGGCATGAAGGTGCAGAAGAAGCACAAGCTTAACGTTAAAATAGGTCTTAAATTTCTTCATTTTCTATTTCTATAACCTTTTCGCGAAAACCAAAATTATGAATAGGTAACAGGATTTAAAATTTGAGTTCATTTTTAAATATAAACAGCCTAAAATAAAAAGGAAAATAAATAAATAACTAAAAATAAAAATGAAGTAAAATCAAAAGATGCAACACAATGTTTGTTCCAAAAACATGAATTTAGACAAATCTACTATTTCTAAAGCAAAATAACCATTCAACAACGACTCGTGTTTATAGATCAGATCGATAAACTGGAGAAAAAAATTGAATGAAGAAATGAACTCCAATAAGCTCAAAAATCATCGAGAGTGTACATCATTCACAACAAATAGAAATGAAAATTCGGTGAAATGAGAAAAGAGGAAAACAAGATGAATCGATTTGAATTCAGAGGAGAAGAAGAAGAATCTAGAAACTACTACGAAACGAACCTTCGTTTTGATCGTTCTCGGTGAACTCGTTCTCCAGAGCACGATCAATCATGTCGGCGAAGCTGTTCGTTTTGGATAGAGAGACATTGGACTCGGTCGCGTTGGTGAGTTCGACCCGATCCGACTCAACGGGTCGGATAGCGAGAGAGGAATAAGGTAACAGAAGAAGAAGGACGTTGAAGAGAACGAGCACAACGGATAGCGAAACCAAGTGAGAATCACAAGCACCACTGAACCGAGGGGAGGGGGGTGATCTTGCTCGGAACATTGCTACCCCGGCGCACGTTAGCAGCTAGGAGTGACTGCTCCGACGGTGGGGGCAAGTCGCCGGCGTTAGGTGACGGCACTCTTCTCCGGCGAGATAGAGAGAAGGACAGTGAGAGAGAGAGAGGCAGTTGAGAAGTGAGAAAAACGAGGACCAAGGAGGATAGTGTGTGTACTGTAAAGTGAAGGGTCAAATTTGGTCGTTCATTAAATTTTTGTTTTATTTTAACAAGAGCAACATACTAATTTTTCATATGTTAAGAAATAAAAAAAGAAATTAAAGATATAAGTGAGTCCAATTCGATCCGTGAATCCAATGGATTCGAACCAATTTTGGCAGATTGGTTCGGATCATCGGATCAGATTTTAAAACCACTAATCCGAACAAGGTCGGTTAGGGTTTCGGATCCTATAAAACTAATCCGATTCGAACCGATCTGAACCCTATAAATATTTACTTTTTTAATTATTTATATACATATATATAATGTTAATATATTATTATATATATTTAATATATTTAATAATTAAATATTTATATTCTTTTTTTCTTTTTTTCTTTTTTTTTTGTTAATTTTCAAAGTTTAAATAAAAATAAATAAATAATGAGTAATCCTATCATTCGATCCGAACCAATCTGATTGTGGTCGGTTCGGTTCGAACTTGTATTTAAAAAGTGATCAAATCCGAACCGATCAAAATGAAACCCATCAAATTTGATCCGAACCGACCCGATTACACCCCTAAAATATTGTATTGGATTGGAAAGAGTAGTCTTTAGATTTTCAAGAAATTGACTACACAATTTTCAACACAACATTTCTTTCATGTCTGTAAGTGCGTGTATATCATACATAAATGAGTTGTAAATTACTCCATGTATTTGCATTTGCAATTAAGTGGCTTCTATGGTGAGGGACCAACTAAGTCCCTCACCTGTAAGGGAGGCATATAAACCATTAGATATATTATTTAAATAATGAGTGACTGTGATTGATTATAGGTTACATGTTCTGCCAGTTATTACACTTTTATGATTTTTGACCCAAACAGAGCGACATTGCATCTCGGAGTTTTGTCTTCTTCTGCTGCTCGCTTCGATGTTTCGAAGCCAAACGGAGCTGCATCGGTTCCAATTCTATTGTGAAGTGAAAGAACTACATAGGACTTTTCTTAATGGTAGACCATCGTGAATCCCTGCTCCTCCAAGTTGTGCAATAGATTGTTCAGTTTTTGTGAATTGTAACATATCTAACATCGAAAAAGTTGCTGGGGGAGTATTAAATACAATAAGTTTGAAGCCAGCACCATTTGGCTCATTAGCGAAGTGTGTCGAAGTCGGAGAAGTTGGGGAAAATTGCCGGAATCCACTATGAATTTGTTGTTGCAGAGGAAAGGGGCGGAGTCGGAGGTAGGGGAAGACATGGCATACAATGTTTAACTTCAAATAGAACTAAGTTTCAAGTTTTGTCACATCTTCGCTTAGTGGCACAGTGGTTGGTTGATACTCAAGATGCCTCTCTTGCCATGGTTCGATCCCTGGCTGGGTAAATATTGGTCTTTTTATTATCCTCTTTCTTTTAAACAAAAGATGTGTTGGTAAAAAAATAGAGGGGCACGGGATCAAACTCACAAACTCTTTGACAAAAGGCAACATCGTCTACCATTTTGCTAGTCACTTAAAGGATAACACATACTGACACTTATTTATATTTGAAGTCTGAAATTTAAAAGATGAGTAAGCAAAGTTGTTGTCAACCCCTTCTACCTCCGTCTTCGTTCCTTCCCTCTGTAACAAGCACCCAGCTTCTCCAGGGCCAATGACAAAGAATGCGAATAAAGACATTGAGAATGAAGCTAAAACGAAAACCCAATCCTCGAACTTATGGAGTGCAAAACACCACTACTCTTTGTCGTCTATCATTGTCCTCTTCCGGGGCTTAACTTTCTGAAAAGAAATGGCCTTCGTCGTCTACCTCTTGGGAGGGCAACCTGCTGTCTTCTGTCTTGATGCAGAAAGTTATTCTCAACTATAGACCAGGGACTTCATTGCAAAAGCAGTATTTACAAAGATATACCACAACTCTTTAAATTTATATAACTCACACTATGTTTACCTGCTTTTACCTGCTATTTTCGGTATTTTCCCCTCCCTCACAGGTGAGGGACTTAGTTGGTCCCTCACCTTAGCCTTCACCTTGAAATTAAACTAGGGAACCACTGGAGGATGAATTCAATAAAATTGTGCATGGAACTCAGCAAAACATTTCACGTGGCGATTTTAACGACAGGTGGAAAAAATGATACCTGCAGGGCTTACCATGTGTAAAAAAAAAAAAAAAAAAGTTCTACAATTTGTCAAACTTAAGTAAGTTTGAATCTTCACTTCATTTGTAAGCTTAAAAATATTATTTAAGAACATATTATGGTACTTTAAATATATTCTGTTTTAAGGCATATTTAATTTTAATATTTAATATTCCAACTTCATATGAATGCAAATAAAAATAATAAAGTATAAATATAACTTAATTTGACTCAATTATTGTATGTTTTTTAGTCAAATGTTTAGTTTATTCTGTAGTTTAATAAAATAAAATAAAATAAAAATATTAAAAATGTAAAATTAGCTACATGAATCTAATATATAATGTAACACAAAAATAATTTAACTGAAGTATTATATTTACTAAATATTTATATTTTGAAGTTGTAACAATGTATACAAAGATAGTTTCATAACCTTATTAATAGAATTAAAAGATTATTGATGTTATCATAATTTATTTCAATTCACAAGAGTTTATAAAACAAGAAAGTTTACATATAAATTGACTTATTTTTATGATTTAAGGTAAACTTGTAAAAGTTTATAAGTGGAAGAGTTAACTCGAGTATTTTAGTAATAATAACTTTGTTAGATGAATTTTCACCAAGGTTTTACGTAATTAATTAATTGAATGCTCTATACAAAAGGGTTGCACTTATGGCTTGAATCTTAAGGTAGCTCACTCCTAATAAAGCAATCTATCCGTTGAATTGAAATATTGGTTGACACTTTTTTTTTTTACCTGAATATTGGTTGACACTTTTGACTTTATTTAAACGGGATGCAGCGTTGCACTTTATTAATAAAACTCATACATGTAATGTAACACACATTTTCCCACCAATTTGGGTCTTTATTCTAAATATAAAAAACTATACATTAAAGTTTCCACTGATATATGGAAACATTCTAATCAAGAAACTTCAAGGATATAGAAGCTCTTACAACAGACCATTTCAGGGTTAGTTAATCACAGGATGATCTCATAATGTGGAATTACATGAGCACTATTGGGTAGCCTTTGGACCTCTGCTCATTTCTATCAAGCATTTCTTCGAGAGATTGACTATTGAATCTGCAATGACTCTAGCACTGGACTTCATGTAACCACCTGAAACATGGAATAATAAATAAAGAAAACCTGATAAACATTTTACAACAGGCTAAGAAAATAATAAGAAAGTTTCCAGAAATTTTGTTACATGGGTCAGTTGAGAATGTTGTCAATTTGACATTTAGTTGCCAAGGTTAAGGCATAACTAAATCAGCACAGAACATGGGGAAATATTAGGTTAGAGAAAACTATCAGGAAGATTCCATTTACTTCAATTGCTAAACCAAAAAGTTCCAAAAGTGATTGAATGTCTTCTATTTACAACTGATTCATCACATTTTATTGTCACTAAATATTATTATTTCATCAAATCAGTCTTAAGCACAGCAATTGGAGTTGTTGTCACGTGACCCAGAGGCCACATGTTGTGGCACCATGCCAAGATTGTTTATGACTATCATAGACCGATATAGCAAGAGCTTTATAGCACCGGGTTGTCTATGGCTTTTCAATATTGCAATTCTCTAGGATGGAAGTTGTCCCATAGAATCAGATATCAACTCAGCAGAAAAAGGGATTATTTTAATATGTTTGCAAAGATGGACAAGTGGACATCACCAAGGTCGTATTAAACAATATAACCTCTCAGAATTCAGATAAAAGATGGGACAATTTCAGGACACTTTCAGATTATCATTTTCCACATTAGATGCTTCCAGAATTGAAAAGATCAGGAGTAAGATGCAAAGAGATCAATATATGATATGTACGGTAGTGCCATTTGTTAGGTGCATACGTAATGACGTCATGGCCCCTGTTAGAATAGTTGGAGCTCAAAGTATATTTTGTATTGAATGAGTTGAGTTACATTTATGCAAGTTGAGTGAGCAATCAGAGTTAATCATAACAGATTGTAACTAACATAACTACCATAACTACCACTAACTAAAATTGGTTATTTTGCTATTCTATCATGCCGCCGCAAGCTGAGCTGTATATATCCATCATGCTCAGCTTGGACAGCAAAGAATGAAACACTGCAGGTTGTAGCGGCTTGGTGTAAATGTCTGCTAGCTGATTTGCAGATGAATCAGGTAGTAGTTGTATGACACCTTCATGTAGCTTGTCCCGAACTAAATGGCAATCTATTTCGATATGTTTAGTTCGTTCAAGAAATGTAGGATTCTGTGCAATGGCAATTGCGGATTTGTTGTCACAATAAAGAGGAACTGGAGTGGGTTGAGGATGACACAAGTGATAAGCCCTTGGCTCATCTAGTTTTATAGCTAGTGAGGCCACGGTTTTTGTGCTAATTGTTCGAGTTTAAACTCGCTAAACACCCAAATTTGGCTTCGTTTGTCCCTAAGCAGGGTCTTTAGTCAATTAGAGAGTTTTTTAGGAATTTCTGGTTGTTTTGAGTCAATAAAGCATAAAAATGCTATTTTTATATTTCAGGTTAAAAGTGAAGCCCGAGGAAGCTAGGAAAAATGGAGAAAACAAGCAAAAAAACAAACTGGTCATTCGTCCCGCGAACTGACATTCGCCCCGCGAGCCAAAAGAACAGAGTAAGCAATGACAGCAGCCATTCAGCCTCGCCTCGCGAGGACATGTTCGCCTCGCGAGCGAGACACAGGGAATTGAAGATCACTCTGTCTCGCCTCGCGAAGAATCCAAATTTGAACCGGCGCCAACTTAAGATTCGCTTCGCGAATCAATGTTCGCCTCGCGAGCACGCGCAGATCCCAAACTTTATAAATAGCTTGTTTTAGGTCAATTGGATATGGTTTTGAATAGTGATTGTAATCCTAGTTTTCTTAGGGCTGGGTAGTGAGTTTTAATTCAGTTTCTTTGAGGATGAATGCTTTTTATACTTTGTTCGTTGTTATCGTCTCTATGAGCAACTAATCCTTATTTCTAAGGGAACGATGAAGCCACCATTGATGGCATAGTGAATCCAAATAATATTTTCTTATACCCTTGTCTCTTTTCTTGTTTCTTAATTCTGATTTGTTTGTGTTAATCATATGCACGCATGGTTAACTAGTCTAGTGCGTTGAGACTGGCAGGCGATTCGTATTTAGGACTTCAATTAAGAAAACCGCTTGAATATTGCTAGGCATAGAATAGGAAAGCGGTACAATTGCTATAGGGAACCAAGAACCTAATAAAACTAATTGTGGGTTGAATAGATTGGCAGATTAACAACTTGCAATTGTATATTGGAGAATGTGGTTGGCAGCATCCTGATGAGCCTGTGTTGGCTGAGAAACATATTGACTGAGCTTGTTTACTGCAAAAGCCAGGTCAGGTCTGGTGTTTGTTAGGTAAATCAAGCGGCCAATAAGTCTTCTAAATGATGATGGATCAGGATGGGATGTGCTGCCTTCTGTGGAAAGTTTGATATTTGGCTGCATTCGGGTGGAAGCAGGTTTGCAGGCCAACAATCCTGCATCATCAACTAACTCCAATGCATATTTCCTCTGACTGAGAACAATGCCCTTTTGTGATCTAGCCACTTCCAAGCCAAGAAAAAATTTCAGAGAGCCAAGGTCCTTGATTCGAAATTTCTGATCTAAGAAGGACTTAACAGAACTGATTTCATCGGGATCATCACCTGTTAATACTATGTCATCTACATACACCAAGAGTATGGTGATGTGAGAGCCTGTAGACTTAACAAAGAGGGAGTAGTCTGACTTGGATTGTGCATAACCAAGGGAAAGGAGTGCTGATGTGAGTTTGAAGTTCCACCGCCTGCTAGCCTGTTTAAGGCCATATAGGGATTTTGTGAGCCTACACACTTGGTTTGGCTTGGCATGTTGAAAGCCTTGAGGAATAACCATGTACACTTCTTCATTGAGGTCGCCATGCAAAAAAGCATTGTTGACATCCAGTTGTTGGAGATGCCAATGCTTTGCAGCTACCAATGCTAGGACAAGTCTCACAGTAGTCATCTTTACCACTGGGGAGAAGGTTTCAAAGTAGTCAATCCCCTCTTGTTGAGTGTAACCCTTAGCCACTAGTCGAGCCTTATACCTCTCAATGCTCCCATCAGCTTTGAACTTCACTTTGTACACCCATTTACAACCTATAGGTTGTTTTCCTGGTGGTAACTCAGTCAGTTCCCAAGTATTATTTTGCTCAAGAGCAGCAATTTCCAGTTCATTGCTTGTTGCCAACAATCTAGCTTAGCTGCCTGTTTATAGGTTTTTGGTGGAATACTAGTGATAGAAAGGGCAAAGGCTCTATAGGATGAGGATAAATGATTGAATGAAAGATAATGAGAGAGAGGATAAGATTTACCCGAAGATGAGTGGCCTGCTGGCAACTGTGAATGCACTATGTTGCAGTGATAATCCCTGAGATAATTGGGAAGATTTCTTTTAGTGGACATTCTAGGAAGAGCAGGAGCAGGTTGATCATGATTAGGTGCAAGGACTGGAATTGGTTGCTGAGGTTGATCAGGATTAGGTGCAGGGACTGTAATTGGTGTTAGATCAGTGGCATTGTCAGAAGCTGGAAGGCAAATGGGAAAGATTTCTGGAGGAGAATCAGGTTGATGTTGCTTGGGAAATGGAAAGATATTTTCATAAAACAGGACATGCCTTGAAAGGAAAATTTCTCTGTTGTTAAGATCAAACAGAATGAACCCTTTGACACCTTCTTTGTAGCCAAGAAACATGCATTTTCTAGCTCTAGACTGAAACTTTTTTTTGTTTGCTACTAGTGTGGAAGCATAGCATAAAGAGCCAAAGACTCTAAGGTGAGAAATGTCAGATAGCTTTTTGTATAAAACAGAATAGGGTGACTCATTTTAAGAGGAATTGAAGGTAATAGATTGATTAGGTGGACAGCATGATTAATTGCATAAGACCAAAAAATTATTGGAAGGTTTGCTTGGAACATTAAGGCTCGAGCCACATTGAGGATATGTTGGTGTTTTCTTTCGGCTATGCCATTTTGTTGTGGTGTTTCCACACAAGAAAGTTGGTGAACAATGCCTTTAGATTGATAGAAAGAATTGAAAAGGAACTCTCGTCCATTGTCAGATCTGATTGTTTTAATTTTCACAGAAAATTGTGTTTCAATGAGGGTGACAAAGTTCATTAGATGCATTCTTGTTTCAGATTTTGACTTCATTAATCTGATCCAAGTGAATCTTGATTTGTCATCCACAATTGTTAAAAAATATTTGTGGCCATGTAATGATGGAGTTTCATAAGGGCCCCAAATATCCACATGAATAAGATCAAATATGCAATCAGAAATGGACATGCTTAAAGGAAATGACAGCTTTCTTTGCTTGGAGAAATGACAAGTATCACATATATGTGGAAATTTGGATTGGACAATGGGATGTTTCTGTACAATTGAATTATAGCAATGTAAAGAGGGATGGCCTAAACGAAAATGCCATACATCAGGGAAGGGAATGTTTGTACAAGTGTTGTTTGCTGTAGTAACAGCATTGACTAAGGTGTTTTTGTTCTCTGGGAGAATCATCACATAAAGTCCATTCACAGTGCTAGCTTTGCCAATCATCTTCAAGGAGCTCAAATCCTGTATAAGACAATGATCATGAAAGAAAGAAATTTGGCAAGAAGAATCAGTTAGTTTTGATACTAATATAAGATTGAAAGAAAAATTAGGAATGTAAAGTGTCATGTAGGATTAGGCTATCTGTGAGATGGACTGTGCCACTAAATGTAGCTGTGGCTTGCTGTCCATTGGGGAGAGATACTGGAATTGGTTTTATTTGCTTATAAGAGATGAAAGAAAGTAAAGAAGAAGAGATATGGTCAGTTGCCCCTGAATCTAAGATCCAAGAAGGCTAAGTTTTACCTGGATTAGGATAGGTGGTGACATTATGAGTGCTGGCTAGGTGAGCAGCATGGGCAGTAGCAGTTGGCTGAGACTGGGGCAACAATGCAAGGAGACCCTGAAGCTGCTCTGGAGTAATACCTGGAAGACTGGAATGAGCTGAATGAGCTGTTTGATCATTTGCAATAGCCAAATGGAGTGCTTTCTTGGACTTGTACCTGGGTGGAAACCCATGTTTGAAATAGCAATTCTCCACTGTATGATTTGTTCTATTGCAGTAGGTGCAGTGCTTCTGATTGCCAGATTTAGAAGGAGCATTCTTGGATTGGAATCTACCTTTGGAGAAGGCTTGGGATGAAGATGCTGCCAAGATAGTGGGATCTGGCAGTATGGCAATTTGTAATTGCCTTTCTTGTTGAGAAACCATTGAGAACACTTTGTGAAGAGGAGGTAGAGGATCCAATAACAAGATTTGAGACCTTACGGCAGCATAGTTTTCATTAAGGCCTTCCAAGAAGCTCATTACACAGTCATTATCACGAAATTGCTGAACAATCTTAAGAACATTACAGCTACCAGAATCAGCAGACTCACATGAAGGCAAAGGTCGAAAATTGCAAAATTCATGCCAAATGGTTTTCAATTTTGTATAATATGCAGTAACAGATAGATCACTTTGCTTTAGGTTCAGTAATTCACCTCTAAGTTGGAAGGTTCTAACAGAATCACCTTGACAGAACCTGTTCTTGAGATCTTGCCATGCACCATAGGCTGTTTCGAAAGAAAGAATGCTTGTCACTATTTCAGGAGCTATGGAATGATAGAGCCAGGACAATACCAAAGCGTTGCACTTCTTCCATGCATTGAACATAGGATCTGTTGGGATTGGTTTGAGAATTGCACCATTGACAATTCAAGCTTGTTTTTCATTTGTAAAGCCATGGAAATGGCTCGAGAGACTCGAGACCAACCATGATAGTTGGCTCCATCGAAAATGAGGTAGCAAGAACCAAAGAGGGGTTCTCATTGGGGTGAATATAGTAAGAATTAGAAGGATCTTGTAAAGGATTAACTGGTGGCTGTTCTTGTGCCGCCATTGGTAAAGAAAGAAAGAAATGTTGAGAAGGGATAAAGAAGAAGAATCAGAGTAGAAGAGGATTTGCGGAAGAGAAAGAGAGCTTACCAACTGATACCATGTTAGAATAGTTGAAGCTCAAAGTATATTTTGTATTGAATGAGTTGAGTTACATTTATACAAGTTGAGTGAGCAATCAGAGTTAATCATAACAGATTGTAACTAACATAACTACCATAACTACCACTAACTAAAATTGGTTATTTTGCTATTCTATCAGCCCCCATAAGGGAGGCAGGAAAGAAATTGCAAACCTGAAGTGAGCATGATGATAGGAATGTTCTTCTCACGAGCAAATCGAAAAACTTTCTCATCTCTAACGACAATCCCGTCAGGACTGATCTGCATGTACAAAATGGGGATAAAGCTCTAAAGTGAACTTGAGTGTAAAGGGAGAAATTAAAGGTATATCAAGTATCAACTCTTAATTAGCTAAAGTGGATTGAAACGCCCTTACTTTCTCACTTTATACTTAAGCTCACTTTAGAGGAGTCTTTTTCACAAAATGGCACCAACACAGCCTATGGTAAGCGATAAAAGAATAAACTAAAACACTAATTCATAATGATGAATTATTCTTTTCACGCAGAAACTACAGATCTAGAGCAAACGACCAGGCATGTTTACCACAAGTTCATATTTTACTGCAGTAGAGTGAATTCAAGAATGACATTACCTTCAACCTTCCTAATGGATCACCTTCTAGGATGTCAGTTCCAGCATTATAAACTACCAACTCAGGGTCAAACCTCTGCCCAGCAACCTTGAACATATTGACAGGAAAAACAAAAATAAGTAAAAGGGCTTGAATATTACTTTTAATACAGGTTCTCCATCTGAGAAATAAAAAATAATTCTAGGACTTAGGAGTAGAAGCAAAAGGGAAGGATGGATATTGGGAGGTTAAATGATAGCTTTCTTTCTCTGTGTTTAGATGTTTGAAGTAAAGAAGGGGAATGTAATAGAAGCTGCATCATGAATAAAATGAACACTAAAAATTTTCAAATGACAAAAAGAAACTAATATGGTTGGATACTTCGATAGGATATAGCAACCCAAAAATTTTCATAGATATATGGATATACCTAATCCTAGTTGTGCAATAGTTACTCAAGCCAAAATATTAGAGAATAACAAGGTTTACATTGATAATGTGTCATACCTCAAGTGCTTCATCTAATTTCTCCAGGTACTCTTCTGTAATTGTCCCACTCTGAAAGTTCAGGAATAAAAAAGAGGGGAAAAAAACACTCCTTGTCATAGAGGCAAATCAGAAGGCAAATATGATCCAGGTTTTAACTGGTATAATGAATATACCTTGACTTCAACTTTTTGAGTTATGTAGCTTCTCGCTTCATAATCCTAATATAGAAGGTAAAAAAGAAGTGGTATGAGATTGTAGCTAGTTAGTCCAAAGATAATAAATTGATTATAGCCATATCAGAATACATGCGCACAGTCTAAATGAAAAACGAATAACAATTAACTATTGTTAACGGACCTCCTTCATATGCATATTTAAGCCTTTTTTCCTATAATGTGGAACAAACAATATTCCAACACAATGATGAAGCATCGCTATTAAGGCACTATTGTTTTAATAACATGCTTTCAAAATATTTTTCTGGCTTCTTGCACACTTCAATTACAAGTCAATTGTAGATGCAAACAGAGAAATGCACGCTTGATATATAAATGCCGATTTCTAGTATCTAAAAAGGTTTTTCACCATTGGATTAAAAGGGTGGCAGAGTTGGAAGAGTTGATCATATCATATGTAGGTTAACCCAACTAAGGTAATCTCTAATGGAGACTATTAAAAAAGTTCTATATCTAAATGGCCTTTCTGAAAATTTGGTATTTGACAAAGCACAATGGTGTCGATTAAAACATATAGCGAACCCACCTAGTAAAAAAAAAGGCATTTGTTGTTGTTTATTGAAAAGGCAGCACCCAATGCACAAGGATCCCACCATTGTGGGGTCTGCAAAAGGGTCAAATATATGCAACCTTAGCCCCATGAACGGAGAGAATGTTTTTATGACTAGAACCCATGACTGCTAGCTCACAGGATAGTAACCTTTCTGTTGACTGAAGCTCGCCCTCCTTTTTCACCATCGTAATTTAGGTACAAAAAAAACAATGTATGCTTTTCACACACCACCACAATAGGTAGAAACATACAGCCCTCCGACCATAACAAAGGACATAGCATATCCCCAGGACACAGGCAGCATTTTAGATGTCAGCCAACAATGTTTTGGATAAATGAGGCAAATGTGAAAATGAGAAATGGAGAAAAATATTAATAAATAGAAAGAAAAAGAACATAATAGCAAATCTAGGAGAAGATAGCTTACCAGAGGATATATTCCAGGGTTGTACATATCCAGGATATAGACTCGGCCTGCCGTTACAAAGCCACTATTAGTGAACATCCTGTAACATATGAAGTCAAACACCAAAAGGAGGAATTTTTTGGACATACTGTCACTAGCAAAGTCCATCTCATGACCATTTCCTTGATGTGCATCAAGATCAATGATCATCACCCTGAAGATTTTGCAGGCAATTGGAAAAGAATGCTTATCTGTACAAGTAATAATAGCATATGCTAACTTCTAATTGTAAAGCCTAAATATGGTAGTACCTTGATACATTCAACCGAACAAAAGCAAAGTGTATGCATAGAGAAATATCTGCATACACACAAAATCCACCTCCTTTTTCTGCAGAACAATGATGAAAACCTCCTCCTACATTAATGGCCCATCCTCTCTCCTTTGCAAGTTTTGCAGCCAATATAGTTCCTCCAACCTACCATTGGAATAGGAGTAAGATCTGCTTTACGGATAAGTGAAACAGAACAAAAAAAAGTTACGTCACCTGCTTCCTGAAAGGGAAAAGAGCTTTTTGTTGAACAAGAAAATTGGGCAACAACGCCACAGGAGGAACCTAACTAAAAAGTTTATATCAGTAAATAATCTTTAATACGTCAACTATATAAAGCCTCAGCAAATACCGTTGTCATACAAAACAATAAAATAATGGAAACAAATGCACAAAAGCATTCCAACACAACAATATCCGTTATTCAATTCCTTTCTACTCCACAAAGTTAAGATACTCTTTTATATAAATTTAGACATGCACTTCCATATAAGACAATAAGTCACAACAAAAGATTAAATGGGTTTGCTTCAAGTCACAAGCCAAGAAGGCAATTTCTCCTGATGTGTGAGCTATGCAGTGCAAGTTCAGAATCTGCTCCTCACCTTTTCTTATATTGTTCTGCTCATAGTTATCTGGTGTTCAATACTCTTTGGTACGGGTATGTTACTTTACCCAAGATATGGTACGAACTGAAATCCAAGGACCACATAATTGTAGTAAAACTTCCTTAAGCTAAGGCTTGTCTCAAATCACCTACCTTACCTTAATAGCATGTCATCTCTTGATCTGAACAAAGACTGAAGTCAGATCCATCTTATCGAAGTAAAAAAACAGCTATCTTGCCCGAGTCCCATCCCAGATCTTCTCTCAAGGAGCATAAAAGGTCATATTGCTAATTAGCTTGGGGGTATACTTAGGTAATGTTTGGCCCAGCTTTTTTCTGGCTTCTCTTCTCCTTAAAAGTAGAAGCTGGCTACATTGATGTCTTGTGTTCCTTGTTGTTTGCCTTTTCTTTTCTTTTATACTTGTATTCTTTTTCTCTTTATCTTAATAAATTACTTCTCTTATTAAAAAACAAAACAAAACCAAATGGAGCTAATCGATGCCTCAGACCCACAAGTAAGTGGAAAGTACCTCCATTATCTTAGCAACATTTGAACTTTCCTTCAAGCTACTCAAGTACGATTCTGAGTGTACCTTCAAAGAAAAAGGAAAGAAAAAAATGGATTTAGCATTACACATTCTGCTTAAATTATTTCAGCTTGAATCATATTGCTTGTCGCTCTGCCCGAATAAAATAAATGGTAAGAAAAATGGCCAGTCCTAGTAACTTCAAATTCAATGGTCAAAATACAAGTCACCCAAAAAGAGGATAACTTTTCTTCTTCAGAAGAGTGGGCAGCAAAAAGCTAATCCTTGATATAAAATAACTTTAACACCAGTAAATATAATAAAATCTGTTAAACCACTTCCTTATTTGACCAAACAGGACACACATTTAGTTTGTTGAGAAGCATGCCAAGAATCAGAAAAAATTGAGTAAAGATGCGAGAAAATCTGAAATTTACTATAAGGTGTACTATACAAGCCTGATACATGACTTATATAGACTAGAGAGTACCAAGGTTCTAAATTGTGGACTGTTATTCTGGGAGTACCAAGGTTCTAAATTGTGGACTGTTATTCCGGTTGTAGTAACCGCCATGGTTTCAGATCACAAGAAAGGACCGCAACTAGATGATGATGCGGCCGCAACAGACCATATCAATTTCAAAAACCAATCTTCAACCACAACAGCCACAATGGCTGCAGCCACAACCGCAATTACAATTTAAAACCATTTTAACCACAGTCTAATCACATGTGAATCAGTAACTAACTAAATGACTCAGTTAACTAACAAAACTAACTAAACTGTGGTAATACAATTTCCAAACATCTGTCAATTCAAGTAAAATTCACTGATATGTGTGGGAGTGTCCATGAAGCATAAGTACATAGTGATTACCACTAGAAGATCATCCTTGGAAGCTTCAAGAGGCTCAACAATGCACTTTTTGTCTAGAACACTGAACGAGATGAGGAATCGACAAACCCGTCCCCATTTAGACGAATCAAACGGGTGCCTACATCAATTAACAAGCAAAACAACCAAAAGAGCATCATCAGTATTCAATATCACCAAGTGGGAATTCCAGTTCTTCAGCATATCATCACAGCTATACAAACCCAAGACACTAGAGTAAACCCTAAATACTATCAAATACAATAGTATAACTATAGAAAGCCATGTGGATGTTACTATGTTAGTTACAAAAATGTTTAATTAATCTATAGGTCCCTGAATTTTTTTGAAAATTTCAAGGTCTCTATACTTTAAAAATTTGTAAGTTGATCCTTTAACACATAGAAAATTTGTAGGGATTATAAGGTTGGTTTGATGGTTGAGGTGAGGGAGTTAAGGAGTAAAGTGATAAGGAGGTTGAGGGTTCAAACCCCACCATCCTAACAAAATACTTACATTAACACTAACATTTGCCTATAAAAAAACATATAAAAAATTTGTAATTGGGCCCCTTATACACTTTTCCGTTATGATTCCATTAAGTAATCCATACACTCATCATTTATGGATCTGTGAATTTTTTGGAAAAATTCAAAACAAGACACTATGGGTGTGTTTGGTTCAAAGGAGGGAAGGGGAGCAGAGGGAAGGGAAGGAAGGGGAAATAGCACTTTCATATTTGGTTCGGGAGGGGAGGGGAGGAATTTTAAAACAAATTTACTTTTACACCCTTATAATTATTTATTTAAAAAGGAAGTTTTGCTCAATGTATGCAAAATGTTTTAAAACTCCTCCCCTCCCCTCAAAATCCCCCCAATATTAGAGGGGAGCCAAAATTAAGTGAGGAAGGATTTTGCTACCCTCCCTTCCACTAAAAAAATTGAATCAAACATGCTAAATTTAAAAAAAATCCCTCCCCTCCCCTCCAACCAAACATTACCTATACTTTTTTAGAAACTTTAAATAGGTTTCCTAACGGAAAAATGTATAAGTGATCTAATTATAAATTTTCCATGTATTTAGCAACCTAATTACAAACTTTTAAGGGACATGAACCTATGTAATAATTCTCAAATACTTCAGCTACTTACCTACCGATTAATTTAACCTTACGAAAATAACACCAGAGTTAAGTAAAGTAATAAGTGCAGAATTGCTTACAGTTTCTCTAGGCCGAGAAAAGCTATATCGTAAGACTCTGAGTAGATAAGTGGAACCTGAATCGTCAAAAACTTAAGTCCAAAATTCAAAGCGCGCAAATAGAAAACAAGTAAGTATGTTGTAGCTTACCTTGGAGGGAGGCACATCGAAGTAGAGCTTGCTTGAGAGGATGCGGTTGCGCTGAACAGCGTCGTTCGTGGAAGAAGACGACATCGAAAACGACGGTTGAGAAGAATGGCTTCGGTAGAGAATGGGAGAGATTTTAACGTGATGAACAATGAAATGGATGAGCTACGAAGAGAACGAGTGGACTCAGTAACGATTTTTGGGATAAAATTCATATGATATGAGTCAGCAAAACTTCAACTCACCTTGTTGTAGTTGGAAATGGAATGTTCGAGTCGACGAGTTAACGCACCGTCACCGAGCATGGGTATGAACATCGCCGAATATAGATTTCAATTTGGGTTCTTAACTCTTTTTTAATAGGTCCTATAATATCACAAAGAATTTAATAAGAACACTCATTCGTTTTTACTCTAATAGTAGAACTCAACTTAGATTCTTAACATATTTTTAGTGGTCCCTTTTCTCCTATTTTCTTCCCCTCTTTCCTTTTTCCCTTTTTTAATTATTTTTTAATGGCTAAGAACAAGTTCTTCTACAAGAACTGTTCTCCACCCTGGCTATTAAATCAGCCAACTCCAATGACAGAAAATTTAAGAACCCGTTCTTAGCCATAAGAACCTTATGAAAAATCACCCTTGAAGATAGTCTAATAGGGTTAGAAAAATAATATTCTGACATAGTTTTTCGACAACATACGTAAACAACATACAGTGCCGCACTGTAGCAGACATTTTTTTTAATATTAAGTTTTTTAAAAAAAATATTTTGTTCTTTTCTTAAAAAAATTCAGTTTTTTTGAGAAATAAAATTTTTGGTTAAGTATGTGCAAATATCTGATTAATCAGGTACAAATATCTGATTAATTCAGTTTATTATTCGGTTAATGAGTTTTTTGGTTAAGTATATACAAATATCTGGTTAATCAGGTACAAATATCTGGTTAATTCAATTCATTATCTGGTTAATGGGTTTCTTTGAGAAATAAATTTTTTGGTTAAGTGTGTACAAATATCTAGTTAACCAGGTGCAAATATCTGGTTAATTGAGTTCATTATCTGGTTAATGGGTTTTTTGGTTAAGTATGTGCAAATATCTGGTTAATCAGATATAAATATCTGATTAATTCAGTTCATTATCTGGTTAATGGGTTTTTTTGATAAATAAGATTTTTGGTTAAGTATATTCAAATATTTAGTTAATCAGGTACAAATATCTAGTTAATTGAGTTCATTATCTGGTTAATGGGTTTTTTGGTTAAGTATGTGCAAATATCTAGTTAATCAGGTACAAATATCTGGTTAATTAAGTTAATTATCTGGTTAATGATTTTTTTTATAAATAAAATTTTTGGTTAAGTATGTGCAAATATCTGGTTAATCAGGTATAAATATCTGGTTAATTGAGTTCATTATCTGGTTAACGGGTTTTTTTTGGTTAAATATATGCAAATATATGATTAATTCAGTTCATTATCTGATTAATGGGTTTTTTTGAAAAATAAATTTTTTTTTTTTTTTAAAAGTCAAAATTTGTAATTTAAAAGAAAAAAAAACAAAAGGTACACTACAGTACACTACAGTAATACTACAGCAAAGTATGTTGTCCCATATGTTACCTGATTTGTATGTCACAGTAACACAGTTGATAATGTTATTAAAGTAATGATATTAGGACACCAAAAGTTGACACCAACTTTTGATACCATGGTTAATTCAGTATATTGGTTGGTTAATTCACTTTTGACACTTTTGGTTGATTAACCAACCAATATACTGAATTAACCATGATGTCAAAAGTTGGTGTCAACTTTTGGTGTCATAATATCATTTCTTATGTTATTATTACGTATACGAAGAGGTTCAGTGTAGATGACTCATTCCTCATTGAGTAGACCTAGAAATTGCATTTGCAGGTATGCAACACGTATCAAGTAGGAGAGTTTTATGGTGCACCCGCTGCACAACCAATTTTGTCTAACTAGATTTTTATTCCCGTGCGATTGAGGGACAAAATAATCTAATAATTTGTATAAATATAGAATATAAATATAAATGGTAGAAAATAATAAAAAATGAAATAATTATAACTTAGAATTATTATAAAAATAAAACTTGTGACATTATATTAATCAATTAAATGGAAAAATAAAATAATGAGTGTTTTAAATTTTTTTTGTTAAGATAATGGTAGTAATCAATATCTATACTAATAGATAATAGTTTTTTTTATACGTATATGGATCATTTTAATAATTTTTTATATATAGGGACCAAATCGAGAATTCATTTCAAGTATATGGACCAAAATATTACTTTAACCTTATGTAAAATTTTATAATTTATTCTAATGAATATAAAAAGAAAAATAAAACTTAATGAGAAAATCATTATTTAGAAAAAATAAAGTCACTATTGAAAATAATAATAAAATTAAAATTTAATGAAAGAAAATATATTGTTTTGAAATAATAATAAAATAATAAAAGATTAAAGTTAACGACAAGTTATTTAAAATAATAAAAAAATAATATTGAATACAACTTACAAAAGTAGATTTTTAAATATTAAGAAAATAAATTAGACACCATTAAAATATTGATAAAAATCACTACTTAAATCTTATAAAAGTTACTTCTATACTAATAGATAATGGCAAAGTTCAAAAAAATTCAATAATTTGGTTTGATCATTTTATAATGCCTAAAATACCCTCTTTAACTATATACTTGCATCAAAAATCAAAAATCATAAATTCATAATACGCGTGAATGTGGTAGAGGTTAGAAGTGGAGCAACTACTTTTAGATTTAAACTAAAAAACTGACGGCACCATTTACACAGAGGAAAGAAAACTGGCACCTATAATGGATGCACTTCCTTTACAACCCATCTCACTCTCTCTCTCTCTGATAATTTTGAAAAACAATGGCAATTCTTTCTTTTGGTTGGTTATCTATGGAATTAGATAGATTAGAAAGCAGGAAAATAAAAAAGCCAAGTTGTGGTAATTGAAGATTCATCTCTCTCTCTCAACCTCATTTCACTGTAAGTCTTCTTTTCCCATCTTCTTTTCCCATCTTTTCCTTCATCCCTTTCTCTTCTTCATTGGCTTTTTTATGCGCGTTTCTCATATTTGGATTTCCGGTGAACAATCTGAACGGAACTCCAGTGATGAAGAAATCTGAGACGTTTAACTACTGAAGGGAGAAGAAAGAAGATTACGATGTCGCCAAGTCGGGTGGTGGTAGGTTGAGGAAAGCACCGATGCTGAGTCAGGACGAGTTGAACCGGCCAGTGGAAGCGTTCATTAACAAGATCAACGGGGAGATGAGGTTGCAGAGGCAGCAATCGTTGAGACCGTTAAAGGTATTTTTCAATCCCTATCTTTTTATTCCATTTCCAAATTCAAATAAGGCATTTGTTTTGATTATGGTCTTGAACAAGTCGCTATCGTTTCTCAATACAAGGCATAAACTTCAATAGTTGTCAATATCTATTAGTATAGATGTTACCCAGTTTGGTCCTGTTTTTAAAAATTCTTTTTTGTGTTAGAAATTCAATTTAAGAAAATAGACAAAAAAAATTTTGGACAAACTTTTCATGTTGTTTGTTGCCATTTATTCATCATCATTTGTTTGAACCTGGATAACATGACTTTAATAGCCTGATATCAGGAGCTTTATGAAATAGCTAATCACTAATGATGGATTAGTGGAGGGATGGAAGTATGGATTTTAGGTAGGTATACATAGGTAGATAGAGAGCCATATGAACAAGTACCTATGTTTCTATACCAACCATTCTTTCTTCACTACATAATAACTGATTAAACCGGACATTTCATCTACTATTTTACAAGTGTTTGATGAGTGGTTCAAAGTGCTAAGTATGAACAGAGCACTTCACTACATGATGGGAGAAAATTACCTTATGAGATTCTCTAATGGGATTTCTTGATGACTTTTTGCATTCAGGTTTCTGTTCATATCACAATTGAAGAATTGCCATTTGGAGATCTAAGGTTTCTTCCTAAGTCTCGATGAATACTTAGTGTCTGTAAGTATGAGTATGTATGTATCCACTATTGATTTTGACTTGGAAATATTTATGGTGCAGACATTGATTTCTTTCTTTGCCAAGTATGTTTGAACTTTGAAGTTTGAACATTGTAGTTTTTTACTTTATGTGCACATTATCCACTTCCATTACTAATGCCTTTCTAAGATATATGTTGTGTTGACCATCATTGCCATGACCATTTTCCTCCGAACTAAAGTGCACCATGAATCAATGACTAATGGAAACATTTATGCCAATGCATTGATCTTTGGAAATATCAGAATTATGTTTAATGGACGAGCTGATTGGTTCCTTGCAATTGATGTAAAACATTCTTTCACTTTTACCTTCAAATAGGCTACGCTGCTTGAGTAATGAAAATCAATCGCTTATTTTTTTCTTCTTTTTGGTTGTTTTGCTGTTGAACATACCATCCATAAAAGGAGGGTGGCTATGGCTGCTACAGTGGTTTAAAGTGTTTAAAGTTATTGGTCTGTACAGAAGCAGGATTTGATTTCCAAGTTGAAAAATGGAAAGAACTTTCTGAGGAATCAGCAGCCTGATAAAGCATTTTGAGTTTAAGATTGTATTTGAGCTTGCTCAGGAGAACATGGTTTTAGAGGTACCTCATTCAACCCACACTTACACCCCATTCCTCTGTAAGACTCTGCTTTGGTATCTATTTTATAGTTCATACACTATTATTAGTATTTGTATTAAATTTAGGTCTTAACATCTTAAGCAATTCAAATTAACAACGTATGACATCATTGGGAATAAACAAACAAACATGCAAACATAAGTGTTCCATGGGCTTTCTCTAGCATCTCGAGTTATCCTTTATTTGCTGGAATGTGGGTAACATGCAGGTCTTGAAGCTTGGATGGATGTGGACATCACTGGACAAGTACTACCATCAGTTTAGCATTTATGTGTAATCTGTGAAATAAAGAGTAGACCTTTCTTCTATCATTTTTTTTTTCGGAGACTTTGGCATTAACCGACAACTCTGGTGACCCACATATGTTTCCCTTATACGATTCTATTTCATATTTATTTGGCCAAACTCTTGATTTTGGAGAGCAAGTGATATTACTCAGTATATAAAAATGAAAATATATTTACCAATTTGAATGAATTGATGGAAACCTTTATTTGCCTTAATGATTGTAAACCCATATCAGAATTCTATAGTTTTTGAAATGTATAGTAGTTGTAGTTTTTAATTCTTACAAAGTTTTTTTGCATATGCATTTCAAATTCATTTGATACTGTTGAAATGGTTAGTTCACCTTTGCGTTTCAAATTCCTTTGAATTTTAAGACACCTTGAAGGAAATGAATCTTTTTCTGCAATGCACAAGTCAATTTTACACATGATGACTCATATAACTTGGTTTAAAAATGGATGATTTGACATGCTTTACTATGAAACAAAATAGTAATAATATTTTTCGGGGTGTTGGCAAGGAAACCCTTTCTTCCCAATAGACAATTTACATTGAACACAAATTGAGGCTCTATTTAGGTGCAGACATTTTTTTTCCCCAAAATATTATGGAGTGAGGAAATTAGCTTATGGAGAAAAAGGAACAAGGTATAATAAAAGACCTATAGTTAAAATTATTTCTCATACTGACAAGATTTGAAAAAACACCCTTCTGAGCTTGAAATTGACTGGCACCCTCTCAGATAAGTTGAGATTTCTGAGGTCTGCAAATTTATAAGTTTAATCATTTATTACTCTTTGAGATGGTTAGTGCCAGTTTGTCCCCTGTTCACGTTTTCTGTTCTCCAAGAGGGATCCACTGGATGGAGTTGATAGTCATATGGTTTCATGGCCAAGGCAAAATCAGGCAATGTTGGTGCTGTCTCCATGATTTTGTAATAAAAATTGACAAAAAATTATGATTTTATTAGTCATTGTACTTCTTTTCATTACATAAGAATAATTATAAAACCATAGGCAACAATTTACTCATGTACTTTGTGAAGTTTACCTCTCATAAGTGTACAGATCACGGTTTATTCCCACCTTGCTTGAAGTATCCTTATGAATTCTCAGAGATATTTCATGGTCCCCCAAAGTGGTGGAAATCTACGTAACGACTGACAATTACATGGATCGTATGATAAGTAAAGTAAAACCATAAATTAATATTGTTAAAAGATTAAAAGATGTTAAATAAATTCTTCTATCAGTGTGTTTGGGAAAGTTGGAAAAAAAGAATTATGTTGATAATATGTTTTTGTATAATTGATTATTGTGATAATCGATTATAATCAGAATCTGTTTTTGTTTGGGTATGTTTGCTTAAAAGCGATTTTAAGATAACCTATAAGAGTTTGGGTGATGTAAAAATAATCACTTTTACACATAGTGAATAATTAAAAGTTGTGAAAGGTTGTGAATAATAAAAAAAAATTCAGCAAACCGTTGGGTCCCCTAGCTGGAAGCAAACAGCTAAATATGGCTTTAAAAAAGCTTTTTTAAAAAGTAATCTATGTATCCCCAACATAATACATTTTTTCACTAAACAACTTAATCCTCCAAAAACAGTTGGATGGGAAATATTTAATCTTTCCCAAACAAGCTCTAAATAGTTTTAAGAGCTGGAAAAGCAGCTTAAAGATTAGCTCCATATATCAATTGACTATATATGTGCTTATAATGTACTAATTAAGTTAATATTTTGTTCAATTCATTTATTAAACATTGGTTTACAGAATAGTTGCATTGGGAGACATCAAAATAATGAAAGGATGATTGTTAGAACAATGTACACAATGAATCGTGACAAGTAGTTACTATGGAACAGTAAAATTGTAGCTACTATACAATCTCACCCGTCTTCAATCATTTACCTTAAAATACACAAGACTTACTCAAATCACCAAAATACAAATAAAATATTCAAAATAATATGCTCATAACGTAAAAAAAAAAAAAAAAAAAAAACATACAAATCAATGGGTTTACATTCTTACTAAAATAAGGCAAAAATTAGAATTGCGGACAGAGAGACACATATTGAATGTGTGTTTACATTAAGAAATCACATGATGAAGTTGCAAAAAACTAACAATAAAAAATATCCACCTTACATATGTGGCAAATAAAATATTATGTACCAACAACATGGATACAGACGAGTAAAAGAAATAGCAATGCGGCCAGACAGGCACATAACATATTTTGTACCTTGGATTTTTTTATATTTAAATATGTATCTTATTTATTTTTAAATTTATTCGCAACATAATATTATTAATCATGGAAAAACAAGTAAAAACGAGTAAAAACATTAGAAGTCACATTATAAAGTTGCAGAAATTTATACAATAAAAACGAATAAAAGCATTAGAAATGTGGCACGTGCCTGTCTTGCCGCTAGTTTAAAATAATGTTAAAAAATAGATGATAAAATTAGGTCTGAACTAATTATAAATTAAATTATTTGAAAGGTACTTATTATACTTTGTATAACTAAGTTTTCAAATATATTTATATCTTTAAAGTTTTTAAACAGATCCATTTACTTTTAAATTTTTAAATAACACCCCACTAAGTAATGTCATTAAAACTCTACTGGTATATGGTTATAGTTTTTATGTTTGTTATAATATAATACTAGCGGCAAGACAGGCACTCACGTGCCCATTTCTAATGCTTTTATTCGTTTTTATTGTATAAATTTCTGCAACTTTATAATGTGACTTCTAATGTTTTTACTCGTTTTTACTTGTTTTTCCATGATTAATAATATTATGTTGCGAATAAATTTAAAAATAAATAAGATACATATTTAAATATAAAAAAATCCAAGGTACAAAATATGTTATGTGCCTGTCTGGCCGCATTGCTATTTCTTTTACTCGTCTTTATCCATGTTGTTGGTACATAATATTTTATTTGCCACATATGTAAGGTGGATATTTTTTATTGTTAGTTTTTTGCAACTTCATCATGTGATTTCTTAATGTAAACACACATTCAATATGTGTCTCTCTGTCCGCAATTCTAATTTTTTGCCTTATTTTAGTAAGAATGTAAACCCATTGATTTGTATGTTTTTTTTTTTTTTTTTTTTACGTTATGAGCATATTATTTTGAATATTTTATTTGTATTTTGGTGATTTGAGTAAGTCTTGTGTATTTTAAGGTAAATGATTGAAGACGGGTGAGATTGTATAGTAGCTACAATTTTACTGTTCCATAGTAACTACTTGTCACGATTCATTGTGTACATTGTTCTAACAATCATCCTTTCATTATTTTGATGTCTCCCAATGCAACTATTCTGTAAACCAATGTTTAATAAATGAATTGAACAAAATATTAACTTAATTAGTACATTATAAGCACATATATAGTCAATTGATATATGGAGCTAATCTTTAAGCTGCTTTTCCAGCTCTTAAAACTATTTAGAGCTTGTTTGGGAAAGATTAAATATTTCCCATCCAACTGTTTTTGGAGGATTAAGTTGTTTAGTGAAAAAATGTATTATGTTGGGGATACATAGATTACTTTTTAAAAAAGCTTTTTTAAAGCCATATTTAGCTGTTTGCTTCCAGCTAGGGGACCCAACGGTTTGCTGAATTTTTTTTTATTATTCACAACCTTTCACAACTTTTAATTATTCACTATGTGTAAAAGTGATTATTTTTACATCACCCAAACTCTTATAGGTTATCTTAAAATCGCTTTTAAGCAAACATACCCAAACAAAAACAGATTCTGATTATAATCGATTATCACAATAATCAATTATACAAAAACATATTATCAACATAATTCTTTTTTTCCAACTTTCCCAAACACACTGATAGAAGAATTTATTTAACATCTTTTAATCTTTTAACAATATTAATTTATGGTTTTACTTTACTTATCATACGATCCATGTAACTGTCAGTCGTTACGTAGATTTCCACCACTTTGGGGGACCATGAAATATCTCTGAGAATTCATAAGGATACTTCAAGCAAGGTGGGAATAAACCGTGATCTGTACACTTATGAGAGGTAAACTTCACAAAGTACATGAGTAAATTGTTGCCTATGGTTTTATAATTATTCTTATGTAATGAAAAGAAGTACAATGACTAATAAAATCATGATTTTTTGTCAATTTTTATTACAAAATCATGGAGACAGCACCAACATTGCCTGATTTTGCCTTGGCCATGAAACCATATGACTATCAACTCCATCCAGTGGATCCCTCTTGGAGAACAGAAAACGTGAACAGGGGACAAACTGGCACTAACCATCTCAAAGAGTAATAAATGATTAAACTTATAAATTTGCAGACCTCAGAAATCTCAACTTATCTGAGAGGGTGCCAGTCAATTTCAAGCTCAGAAGGGTGTTTTTTCAAATCTTGTCAGTATGAGAAATAATTTTAACTATAGGTCTTTTATTATACCTTGTTCCTTTTTCTCCATAAGCTAATTTCCTCACTCCATAATATTTTGGGGAAAAAAAATGTCTGCACCTAAATAGAGCCTCAATTTGTGTTCAATGTAAATTGTCTATTGGGAAGAAAGGGTTTCCTTGCCAACACCCCGAAAAATATTATTACTATTTTGTTTCATAGTAAAGCATGTCAAATCATCCATTTTTAAACCAAGTTATATGAGTCATCATGTGTAAAATTGACTTGTGCATTGCAGAAAAAGATTCATTTCCTTCAAGGTGTCTTAAAATTCAAAGGAATTTGAAACGCAAAGGTGAACTAACCATTTCAACAGTATCAAATGAATTTGAAATGCATATGCAAAAAAACTTTGTAAGAATTAAAAACTACAACTACTATACATTTCAAAAACTATAGAATTCTGATATGGGTTTACAATCATTAAGGCAAATAAAGGTTTCCATCAATTCATTCAAATTGGTAAATATATTTTCATTTTTATATACTGAGTAATATCACTTGCTCTCCAAAATCAAGAGTTTGGCCAAATAAATATGAAATAGAATCGTATAAGGGAAACATATGTGGGTCACCAGAGTTGTCGGTTAATGCCAAAGTCTCCGGAAAAAAAAAATGATAGAAGAAAGGTCTACTCTTTATTTCACAGATTACACATAAATGCTAAACTGATGGTAGTACTTGTCCAGTGATGTCCACATCCATCCAAGCTTCAAGACCTGCATGTTACCCACATTCCAGCAAATAAAGGATAACTCGAGATGCTAGAGAAAGCCCATGGAACACTTATGTTTGCATGTTTGTTTGTTTATTCCCAATGATGTCATACGTTGTTAATTTGAATTGCTTAAGATGTTAAGACCTAAATTTAATACAAATACTAATAATAGTGTATGAACTATAAAATAGATACCAAAGCAGAGTCTTACAGAGGAATGGGGTGTAAGTGTGGGTTGAATGAGGTACCTCTAAAACCATGTTCTCCTGAGCAAGCTCAAATACAATCTTAAACTCAAAATGCTTTATCAGGCTGCTGATTCCTCAGAAAGTTCTTTCCATTTTTCAACTTGGAAATCAAATCCTGCTTCTGTACAGACCAATAACTTTAAACACTTTAAACCACTGTAGCAGCCATAGCCACCCTCCTTTTATGGATGGTATGTTCAACAGCAAAACAACCAAAAAGAAGAAAAAAATAAGCGATTGATTTTCATTACTCAAGCAGCGTAGCCTATTTGAAGGTAAAAGTGAAAGAATGTTTTACATCAATTGCAAGGAACCAATCAGCTCGTCCATTAAACATAATTCTGATATTTCCAAAGATCAATGCATTGGCATAAATGTTTCCATTAGTCATTGATTCATGGTGCACTTTAGTTCGGAGGAAAATGGTCATGGCAATGATGGTCAACACAACATATATCTTAGAAAGGCATTAGTAATGGAAGTGGATAATGTGCACATAAAGTAAAAAACTACAATGTTCAAACTTCAAAGTTCAAACATACTTGGCAAAGAAAGAAATCAATGTCTGCACCATAAATATTTCCAAGTCAAAATCAATAGTGGATACATACATACTCATACTTACAGACACTAAGTATTCATCGAGACTTAGGAAGAAACCTTAGATCTCCAAATGGCAATTCTTCAATTGTGATATGAACAGAAACCTGAATGCAAAAAGTCATCAAGAAATCCCATTAGAGAATCTCATAAGGTAATTTTCTCCCATCATGTAGTGAAGTGCTCTGTTCATACTTAGCACTTTGAACCACTCATCAAACACTTGTAAAATAGTAGATGAAATGTCCGGTTTAATCAGTTATTATGTAGTGAAGAAAGAATGGTTGGTATAGAAACATAGGTACTTGTTCATATGGCTCTCTATCTACCTATGTATACCTACCTAAAATCCATACTTCCATCCCTCCACTAATCCATCATTAGTGATTAGCTATTTCATAAAGCTCCTGATATCAGGCTATTAAAGTCATGTTATCCAGGTTCAAACAAATGATGATGAATAAATGGCAACAAACAACATGAAAAGTTTGTCCAAAATTTTTTTTGTCTATTTTCTTAAATTGAATTTCTAACACAAAAAAGAATTTTTAAAAACAGGACCAAACTGGGTAACATCTATACTAATAGATATTGACAACTATTGAAGTTTATGCCTTGTATTGAGAAACGATAGCGACTTGTTCAAGACCATAATCAAAACAAATGCCTTATTTGAATTTGGAAATGGAATAAAAAGATAGGGATTGAAAAATACCTTTAACGGTCTCAACGATTGCTGCCTCTGCAACCTCATCTCCCCGTTGATCTTGTTAATGAACGCTTCCACTGGCCGGTTCAACTCGTCCTGACTCAGCATCGGTGCTTTCCTCAACCTACCACCACCCGACTTGGCGACATCGTAATCTTCTTTCTTCTCCCTTCAGTAGTTAAACGTCTCAGATTTCTTCATCACTGGAGTTCCGTTCAGATTGTTCACCGGAAATCCAAATATGAGAAACGCGCATAAAAAAGCCAATGAAGAAGAGAAAGGGATGAAGGAAAAGATGGGAAAAGAAGATGGGAAAAGAAGACTTACAGTGAAATGAGGTTGAGAGAGAGAGATGAATCTTCAATTACCACAACTTGGCTTTTTTATTTTCCTGCTTTCTAATCTATCTAATTCCATAGATAACCAACCAAAAGAAAGAATTGCCATTGTTTTTCAAAATTATCAGAGAGAGAGAGAGTGAGATGGGTTGTAAAGGAAGTGCATCCATTATAGGTGCCAGTTTTCTTTCCTCTGTGTAAATGGTGCCGTCAGTTTTTTAGTTTAAATCTAAAAGTAGTTGCTCCACTTCTAACCTCTACCACATTCACGCGTATTATGAATTTATGATTTTTGATTTTTGATGCAAGTATATAGTTAAAGAGGGTATTTTAGGCATTATAAAATGATCAAACCAAATTATTGAATTTTTTTGAACTTTGCCATTATCTATTAGTATAGAAGTAACTTTTATAAGATTTAAGTAGTGATTTTTATCAATATTTTAATGGTGTCTAATTTATTTTCTTAATATTTAAAAATCTACTTTTGTAAGTTGTATTCAATATTATTTTTTTATTATTTTAAATAACTTGTCGTTAACTTTAATCTTTTATTATTTTATTATTATTTCAAAACAATATATTTTCTTTCATTAAATTTTAATTTTATTATTATTTTCAATAGTGACTTTATTTTTTCTAAATAATGATTTTCTCATTAAGTTTTATTTTTCTTTTTATATTCATTAGAATAAATTATAAAATTTTACATAAGGTTAAAGTAATATTTTGGTCCATATACTTGAAATGAATTCTCGATTTGGTCCCTATATATAAAAAATTATTAAAATGATCCATATATGTACAAAAAATAGCCGTTTGGTCCCTATACATTACCCGTTCGGTCCCTGTAAAAGCAAAAAATTATTAAATTGATCCCTAACATGGTGTACGGCAGAGACTAAATGGGTACTTTTTGTACGTATATGGACCATTTTAATAATTTTTATATATAAGGACCAAATCGAGAATTCGTATCAAATATAAGGACCAAAATAAATTAATATAAATAAAAAATTTAATAATAAATAATTATAGACAATTCTGTATTATAAACAATTCTATATTAAATGTTCTATTATATATTAGATATAATTTTCAATAGGGACCCTTTTTGCATATATGCATATCTGATTATTTCAATTTTATTTTAAACAGTAAATTATCTCCTTTATTTTTTCCTTTATTTTTTTTTAGTCTTTTACATTATTATTTTTTTGTACGCTTTTTTTTACATTATTCTACTATGATATGTTGGATATGATAGTAATGAACTGTGAGTCAAAGCTTAAGTATCGACTGTGAGTCAAAATTTAGAAAAAATGTCCATTTTTGTCTAAAAATATACGGGATCTATTTTTGTCCTTGACAAAACTAAGTTTCAAATTAGTCTCTTATAATTTCAAATTGTAGACATGTTAGTCTCTTTGTTTGATCCCATTAGACACCATCTCTTTGTAGATTTGAGTTTCATAATTGTTAATTTGGGACAAAAATTAGAGTGATATCGATTAAATATCATTTTGGACATCTAAGTTGCGTTTTTTGGCTGTTTAAGGGGCCATTTTTTTTACTGTGTGTTCAAAATGGTGTTGTTTTGAGCATTTTTTATAGTTAAGTAAATATTTAGTAACCGATTTACACCATGAAAATTGTATATATCATATAACAGTACGCCTAAGCAAGAAAACAAAACATGTCATCGACTTAACAGACCCAAACTAATGAGGGGTTGATGGAGAGATTAACGTGTCCTAGTTTAAAATTGCTATGGACTAATTTGGTACTTTAGTTTTGTCAGGGACTAAAATTGATCCCGTTGTTTTTCTCAGGGACTAAAATTGGTCTTTATTCCAAAATTTAATTGGTTAATTTACAAGATATGAATGGTAAATGTGTATGTGTTCTACTCTTTTTTCATTCATTTATCTCCTCTCTCCCTCATGGAAGATTGTCATGATGTTGCAATCAAAACATCAACTTTGTTTCAAACAAGAATTATGGGCCGGAGACAAGTTGAACAAAAATTGGCTTGTTTGTGAGTTGTTTTTTGAGGGGAAGGAATGAAAAAGGAATGTTTATTGGACGCTCCCCTTATTTGTGAGTTCAAAAAATTGGAGGGGAAGGTTTTTAAGATTTTAAAAAACCCTCCAAAAGCCCAAACCCCTCCTCAAATAAGGAGAGTGATAATACTCTCCTTCTCCTCCCATCCCTCCCCTCCCATTTCCTTTCCCTCCAAACTCGCAAACAGGGCCGTGAGATGGTTAGTAATGAAGTAGGGTGGTGAAAAGACATCAATCCATTGTTTGAGAGTTCATTCATTAAGGCTTTGTTTGTGAGTTAGGAGGGAAATGAAAGAGAGAATATCAAAGGGGAAGAAAAGGGGAGGAAGGAAAGGAGAAGGAGATGATTATCTCTCTCATTGTTTGGGAGCATGTTTTATGTGATGGGAAGGAAATAAAGGGTTTATGGTATGCTTTTACAATTTTACCCTTATTTGAAAAAATTAACATAAGTAATATTCTTTAAATAATATTAATACAAAAAGATAAGAAAAACATATATTTCTCCAAAAATACCCCAAATTAGTAATTTAGGATAGTTTTCCTCCAAAATACCCCAAATTAGGGGAACTAAAAAAAGTGGGAAGAGCCATTTGGAGGGTTTATTAAAATCTTGAAAACCTTCCCCACCAATTTTATGAACTCACAAATAAGGGTGTCCTTCCAATAAACCTTCCATTTCCATTCCTTTCCCTTCAAAAAACAACTCACAAAAATGGAATGAGGTGGTTGAGGATGGTATGCCAAACCATTCCATCTCACCCAAAAACTCTTATTTTTATACTTTCCAAATTTGGGGGTGTGGAATTTTCTTCTATTTCCTCATTAAACTTCCAAAGATGGGAATCATATGTTTTTATCTTTCCACTCTACTCTATTACTAACCACTCTATTATTAACCACTTCACTCCATTACTAAACACTCCATTATTAATCACTACACTCCATCTTCTTGAAAACACTCATACATATGTGAGTGTTTTAATAAGGAGATATTTCATCTCAATTCATCTCAAAGTGGAGTGAAGTTAATGCCTTTAAACAATTTGATAGAGAAAATCAAACAAAAGGTTAGCATGTTGTTGACCATGGAATTTGATATTCTCACTTTCCATGGTCGATCCACAAATATAATTAAGTGATTGTTGGATTCTCAAGTTTCTATGATGATTCCGACACGTGGCATTTGATCTGACTCTGTAAGGTCGAAATTGACTGAAAAGACCAACGTGGAAACGGAACGTAACGTATAAGACCAATTTGAAAAATAAAAAACTTATAGGACCAATATGAAAAATAAAATAAACGTATATGACCAATTTATCCATTTTGCCTAAATTTAACTACGGACCATAAGATTGATACTTTCTACATTACACTTATCATATTGGAGCATGAATTTTTCAACAAAGTAGCACTATCACAATCAATCAAAACAAATGTTATAGTGTTAACTTTTATTTATTACTCTTAACTTAGCCTACACCTACAGTATAAATAACAAAACAACAATATCAACTCACAAGTTAAATGAAAAAATCCAACCCAAGTAAAATTACACAATTGATAACCATCTGACTTTTCTAGTTTTATCGCTAGTATAGATATGATTGTTTAGCCAATTGGTTGAGTTTAAGCTCATTTTATCTCGGATTTAACTTTAATTGTCCTTAAGTAGTGTATTGAGTCTTTTTTTTTTTGTTAATTTATAGGAAATTGAGTCAAATAAGGCATTATATGCTATGCTTAGTTTCAGGGAACTGTTCTAGAATTAAGGTGAAAACTAAAACGGAAAGAAAGAAGAGAAAGCAAGCTAGAAGTACTGATCTGGAGGATTCTCCCCGCGCAACAAGGCTCGCCCCACGAGCCAGATGAACAAAATATGCAATAGTTAGGGTTTGAATTAACAACATAGATTGAATATTGATAGGGATATAATAGGAGATCTATGCAATCTCAATAGGGAACCAAGTGCTTAATTAGTTCTTGTATTTTAATAATCATATATATATATATAGTTGATTAGGATGTAAGGGTGTTTTCTTTTGTACTTGACAAAGACATTAGAATAAATTAGGGTTCCTGGTTGACAATAACATGAATAAAGAATAGAGAACAATTCATAATTGGATCCAAGTTTGATTGAGTAGCTGGAATCGTGACCTTAGATCTTCCCAACCATATTCCCTCTCTTAGTTATATGTTTGTGATTTTGTTAGATTCTGTTTTTATTTGTTACTTAATAGCATAATCTCAATTGTTCTTATCAAATCTTCTATCTCATTTGACTTTGTCAAAATAGTTATTGATTTCAATATTGATAAATTGGTTACCCAATCCCTGTGTTCGACCTCAGTATACTTACCCTGATTTTATTACTTGCTTCGATCTGGTACACTTGCTGGAATCCATCAACAATCAATCCATGATCGAACATTATTTTAAGCAAAAAGTTTCGACCTTGGAAATGTATTTACCACATGACAATAACAATTTTCAAATAGTACATTCTGAATCAAGTGCCAAAGCCTTATTGCATTTGAATTGCATACTACTACCTATATATAATACATGTAAATTAATATAACTTACCTATACACATCATGCTTAACCGCAATCAATTTTGTTTGCTTACCACTCCTTTTACATGTTTAATTCTCAGCTCCGATAAAAGTTAACTATCCTATGTGAAGATATCCTAAAGTAAACTGTATTGAATTATTGTTGTGTGTACAATAGTTATATTATATGGACAAGGTTTAATTAGGTGGTTATAACTAAATGTTGATGTATCTAACTAAACTTAACTAATGCTGACTAACCTTTTTCCTTTACACCCCTACAAACTCAAGGGTGGAGAGTCTTGAACCCTAAGTTTGGATTTACATAGGTCAAAAATAGAATGAGTGATAGGTTTGGTGAAGATTTACTCAGTTGTGTGGATGTGGTAAACTTGAAGTTCTTGATGTTCGTATCTTCTTCCTTACAAAGTATAGGTCTAGTTCAAAGTGCTTTGTGTGGGAGTGTAGCACAGGATTGGTTGCGAGTATGGTTGCACTGAGATTATCACAATAGACTTTAGGAGGCTGTGAGATGGGCATGTACAGTTCAATGAGGAGATATTTCATCTCAATTCAGCAACCGCTGCAACAAGGCACCTATACTCTGCTTCAGTGCTGGATCAGGATACAACATGTTGTTTCTTAAAAGACCATGGGATCAAGTTAGGGCCTAGATAAACACATAATTCTGTTGTGGGTTTTTAGTCATTTATTCTAAACCCCAATTTGTATCACAGAAGGTAGTAAGTATGATGCAGTGTGGGGGAGGGAAACACCGAAATAGGGTGAGGCCATGACTGGCTATGTCACTCAAGTACCTAAGTATTCTCTTGATTAATGTTTGTCAATGACATTCTTTGGGTGCATGTATGAATTGGAAGACCTTGCTGACTGCATATGCTAGACCTGATCAGGTCTAGTAACTGTCACATATTGAAGTCACCAAACAATGGACCATTAAAGACTTGAATTATTTGTATCAGTGCCACCAGAGGTAGAAAGTTTAAATGCAGTCACCATAGGCATTTTCATAGGCTTTGCCTAATTCATGCTTGCCTTTTGTAGTGGGTCTTTGTAGGGGTGTTTGTGCATCAGTTTTGAATAAAAAATGCATTTGATCCAAAATAAAATCAAGTTATAGTTCGGTTTGGATTGAATTGATTTCCAAATCAAATTCGAACTAATTCAATCCAATTAAAAAGCGGTTTGGTTTGGAGTGGGTGATTCAGTTTTTTATCAACATAGTAATTAAAAAGTAAGTATAAATAACATCCAAATATAACATACAACATACTAAAATTTAAAACATTACGAATTAACAAATACCAATTTTATGTTTTGAAAATTAAAATAGTAAAAAATTACATCACATCAAACCTGTAATTATTATCAGGAAAAAAACCAACAAATAAAAAGGCAATAATATAAAAAGTAGAATAAATAAGTATCAAATTTTATATTCGTGATTTGGTCTGGTTTTGTTTCGTTTCAAAAATTTAATTTGAAAATTGTTTCAATCCGATCGATTTCACAAAATATGTCTAAAAAAATCCAATAAAATCCGTTTTTGTTCTATTTTTGATATTTTTGGATTGGTTTTTGATTTTTCGTTATATTGATTTGGATTTGAACACCTCTAGAATCTTGATATGTACTTAGTTTGTGTGAGACATGTGCCACTCGAGGCAATTTGAGTCACTTGAATGCCTATGGAATAGTTAACTACCAAGATCTTTCAGAGGAAGTGAGGTGAAGGAACTAATGATGTCTGCTATACCAATAGTAGAATTGTTGGCGATAGGGATATCATCCACATATACTTGGACTAGGACAGTGATGGCTGCAGTCACCTTGATGAATAAACAGGTGTCAATTTGGCCGATCAAGGAGAACCTTAGAGTAGTTAAAGAATGATGAGGTTTTTGAAACCATTGGAGCACTACTGCACTCGTGACATGACATTCAGTTGTAAGCATTGTTTCTTAAACACTACAACTTTTTAGAGTTGCACCATTAGAGTGGAGTGATAACATGATTTTATAATACTTAAAATCATGTCCTCGTTGTAATTATTCACTGATTTTGGCTATTAAAGAGATGGATTCTTATAAATTATTATTACTTTTGCATAATATTGAGAGTTGACCAAGTTGGAGCTTAACTGGAGAAAAAGTGCACTCATTGGGGCTAAAAATAAAGTTAATTTAGAATGGAGCATAAGACACAACTATGCCTCTTGATAGACACAAATGTTTCTCCCATAAGTGGAAGATTCTGACTCCTAAAGCTCGACACAGTTGTGTCTCCTGATAGACACGATTGTGTCCCCCATACGTAAATGTCAAGAGATGTAGTTGTGTCTCTTGATAGACACAATTGTATCTCCTTATATGTAAACATTGTTCTGCTAAGACACACAGTTGCGTCTCCTGATAAACACAGTTGTGTCTATTCTGTTTGTTCTGGAAAAGACAATTTTAAGCGTTATTAAGTTTAAATAGGATTAGAAACCTCTTTTTAGGGATCTTTGGCATTCTATTGAGATAGTTGAATACTGATTTGAGGGTTTTGCCATTGTTGAGAGTTCTTTCACATCTTTGGAGGGATTCAATAAGTAGGAAAGGTGCGTGAAGAATCGGAGTGAAGGCCACTTCCGTAAAAGAGGTTCTTTTTCCTTGTTTCTTCATATTCCTTTATTTGGATTTGGTTTTCTCTTTTCTTATGGATTGATAAACACCATAACTAGGGTTTAATATGATTTTATGATTATTCAAACATATAGATTACTCTATTGTTTTAATTCGTGTTAAAATTTGATCACCCTTGAAATGTTTAAGTTAATTGATTCGTCGGCAGTCGTACCGTAATTAATTGATAGACATATAGAATAATCAAGTTTAGCATTACCGCATGATCAAACTTTAGTCCTAGTCCTAATCTTTCAATCAGGTTAATCAGTTAGATTAGTCAACCACTTTGTGCTTTATGCTTTTTCCGAGTTTGAATTTCTTACATGACCAGATGGGAAATTGATTTGGGGAAAAGAATATTTGCAAGCCATGACCATTGATTGTTAATAGAATTGGTTGAGGGATTGATATATGCGACTTAACTCATAAATCTTAAAGATTTAGGAATATTGAACTAAAAGTAAAAGTTAAACTGTGACCCTAGGTTTTCTCACAATTGGATCCTCTTTTGTGTATGCTTTTGTTCTCACTTGCGAACTCTCTTCTTTATTGTTTCTCTTTAAAATTCATCCATTCATTATTTCGATTTGACTAAATAACATAAGAATTTCTCTAGTGTGGTAATTATTAATTAATCCCTATGGGTACGCTATCTGGAATTCAATTCCTTTATAACTACTGTGAGGGTGCATTTGTCCTTAAGTGTGTTCTATGTTAAGTCATAAAGTGTCTGAGTCTATCATGCGTCTAACTCACTCTCCAGTTAGCCCGTGTGTGTTTTGATGAACCCAAACATTGAGCAAATGATTTTAATTGAACTGTCTGAATATTGCTAATCATCTACTTGAGATGTGCAGGAAAGACAGTATTTTTTATCAGGTCAATCTAATAAAAGGATCAAAGCATACTTCGTGCTTCTGAACTCTGGAAGCTCAAGCATCAACTAAACCAATGCGTCTGACGAAGGACTCAAATGTTGAAGTATTAAAGCAACTCTCATATCTCAGACTCCTTGAAGATAAAGGAAGCAATTAAGAGCAAGAAGCAATTTGATATCATTGTCAAACATCTTGAAGAATGGAAGAGGAAGATAAAAATCAACTGATCATCAAGTCACTCATCATGAATATTCTGTTGAAGAATAAGGAGCGAACCTTGATTAGGTTCACCTTATCTCTCAGTTGAAGAATCAAGAAATTCTCCAAAAGCTACACATTGATCAAACTCTCTTTAAGCCAGACTGCAAAGAGTTAAAATGCAATCTTCTGAAGAAATATGAAAGAAGACAGATCGAGTTACAGACTAAGTAAGCCTCAAGCAAAGACAGAAGCTTCTGAAGACTTAAAGATGTGTCTGAATCTCTGTCAGAACCAGAAAGGCATTCGGTACATGCACAATCAACAAAGCACCCGAAATGCGTTCAAAGCCATATTTCTTGTTTGAAGACTTGATAAAAGAAGTATTTAAGCATAAGGATATACCTTATCTCTTTAATGAAGTAACGTTCAAAGAGAAAATATTGCTTAAAGGAAATACTTAGGAATCTAAATAGAGGAGTATCATCGAAGAAAGGAATCAAGTATTTAAAAGTAAGAATGATAGTCTCTCTCCTTGTTTTCGAATGAGTACAAAAAGGAAGGAAAGATGAAGACCCTACTGCAACTCTCTCTCCTTTCATGCAATAAGTGAAAAGCACCTTTCTATGGGCTTTTCTCAATGTTGCACAAATGAGGAAAGAAACACTGCCCGAGTAGAAAAGCATGTCCGCTACCGCTATGCTTTGTGGTCAACAAAGGACCTCCAACTTTCTTAAGGACTTAATGCCAAGTCAAAACAATTATTTTATGTCCAGAAGAAAAAGCGAAGATCTCTGCAAACTAAAGATCATGTTTCAACGGATCTATTACGGACAAGTATAAAATGAAGAAACTCGAAGACTGGAATAAGAACAATCAGAGATAAGATATTCATAAGAGACATATGAGAAACAGTATATACAAGAGATACTCATATTCAAGAGTAAAGTATTTCACTGAGAATACACACGCTGAAATCTCTAACACTCTAATCATTCTTCTCCCAAATTACAAATCATTTAGAGAAGATCTCATTCTACAATCTACCTAATCATAAATCCTGACTCACTCATTGAAGTGTTATTCTGGTTGAATTGCTTTTGTGTAATACTGAAGTTGTGCTTCAAACAACTCTCAAGCTCCTTGAGCCTAAAGAGACTTGTTGAAAGAATACTTGTTGTAGAGTTTGAAGAGGCTAGGTGTGCAAATAATACCTGTGGTTCAGCTTGGAGAGGCTAGGTGTACAAATAATACTCGTCTGTAACCTTGATCAGCTATAGTGATAAAACTTGGTGAAGCCATGGACTGGATTAGCCCAAAGTTTGTGGGTGAACCAGGATAAATTCCTGAGTAACTTCTTCCCTAACTCTTTACTTTATTTACAAGTTATTTGTTTATTGTTACTAATATTTTTGGTGAGTGTTAATAGCTGCTTTTAGTGATTTAGCTTGCTGAAACAGGTGTCTGTCATAAAGCATTTTATATGCACTGAATTTTGTTTTGTGCTTTGAAAACTTTTATTTGAGAAAACACTATTCAACCCCCCTTCTATTGTTGTTTTGTGTCATTTCATTCTGCACTCAACATAAAGAGTTGCTTAAATTAGTATAAAGTAAAAAGTAATAATGTGGCATGATGGAGCCTATAAAAAGAGGAGTTAGGCAACTTCAATGAGTTACACCAGTGGAGATTCTCTGAATAAACAAGTTCGTTTAGGCTTCTCAAACAGCCTAATTGACTATGAAGGCTTGTTTTTAATCTTGGCATCATTTCTTTATGTTTGCTTGTTTTGAACATCCCCAATTCTCGTCCTTGCTAAGCTCATGCACTTTTCAGATGGGGTGACAGACGAAGGGAGCAAAATAAAGGAAAAAACGTGTGAAAAAAATAAAAGAGGGCAGTGTAGTGGATCGATCAGTTTTTAAGAACCGGCCTCGGTTATCCGATTATGCCCGGTTCGAACCGGTTCTTCCGATTTTTCACCGGTTTCTTAAGACAAACGATTTGCAAGGCCTGGCTGGACCGCAGACCTGGCCGGTTCCCGGTTGAATCGGCCGGTCCAGTCCAATTTTTAAAACAATGATTTAAGTTGACTTTCGGGTTAGATTAGGCTTGTTGGTTTTCATAAATAGGCCGGATTGAGTTGTAAAAAAAAAATCTATAAAACAAATAATAGACTGAGCTAAAATCAAGACTTTATAAAGTGTACCTAAATATATTTAAGTAAACTCTAACCTTACTCCCAGTAAAAAAAAAAAAAAAACTCTAACCTTACTCCAGTCCGGGTAAAAAAAAAAAAAAACTCTAACCTTACTCCAGTCCGGGTAAAAAAAAAAAAAAACTCTAACCTTATTCAACCCATTTCTAAATGTAATGGTGATCACTTTCCATAAGGATAAATTATTCTCTTCTCACAAATCACGTTTAAAATAATTTTTGGATGAAGACATATCGTTATACTATATAGCATAAGATTAGGTATATATATATTGTCATATTTTTTGTCCCTGTCACTAAGAGAATCTAATGTATTTGAAAAAGCAAATTAGAAAACTGGTAAATATCTGTGGCAAGAAAAACTTTCGGGCTCTATGAACACTTACAAAGGAATTCACATTTATCTCCCCAAGGACACTATGTTGCCGAATTGTAGGCGAGCAACGCAGTAAGTCATGAACCAGTACAAATTACAAGCAACCCAAAAGCCTGAGACATGTATACTTGACACGAATTCTCGATTTAGTCCCTATACATAAAAAATTATTAAAATGGTCCTTATACGTACAAAAAGTATTCATTTGGTCCCTGCCGTACATCATGTTAAGGACTGATTTGATAATTTTTTGATTCGTATAGGGACCAAACTGTTGGAACCAAAGTAATTTGGATTAAATAATCTCTAAGTTTTGATGTTAACAATAAGGATTAAATTTGTGTAGCAAAGTGTTAGCTTTAATCTAACAAGTGCCTTCAGTCTTGAAGGATCTCTGTTTTTATAAGTTAAAAAGTTAAGTCTATTTTCTTTGCAAATCCGCGTCCATATATTTTGTATTGAAAGAGTGGTCGAGTCCACTCTATCAAGGATCTCCTTTAAACACAAGTGTCACGTCAGTGGACGAGCGCTTGAATGTTTCTAGTAGACGGAGAAATTCTTTTCATATAGACGTGAGCTTCTCTCCAATAATAACATTAGTTTTCTTATGCCACGTCACTGGACGGAGATTTTAAATGTCTCAAGTACTGGCAAGACCGTTGTTTCAAGTAGACGAAGTTTTGGTTGCCACGTCAGTGGACGGAGCCTTAAAACTCTTCTTACTTACCTTGCCTTTGCAATTGTTTTGTTGGACGAAGAATTTGAGCATATATATTTAAATCAATATGAGCCAAAGCGAATTTATTTCATATGATTGATATTCATTTCATATATTTATAATGGTCCTTCTCATTTTCTATTAACGGTTTTTATTGTCTTGTTTCAATGAGAGAGACATAGTACAAATAAGGAATTGCAAAAAGCAGAATAGTACAATGCAAAACGTTGTGTACCCTGTCACCTTTTACGCTGAAATAGCTGGAACTTGTACAAAGAAGGCAAGACTGTTTTTCAAGTTGCATTTGCTCAGAGGTGTGCCATTACATGCAAGAATTTTGTCACATAGTACAAAGGCCACGAGCAAGCTGAGTCACAACGGATATTTACTTGGTTGATTCTATCACTAGACGGAAAATTCAAAAAGAACCGTTGATGATTCTGAAGAGAAGATCAAGGACCCTATAAATAGAAGACTAAGGCTTTTGAAGAAAGAACTTTTGCGCATACAAAAAAAAATCTCAAGCAATCTCTTGCGAGCAAATATTCTCTTATTCTTTCAAAAAGCAAAAGTCTGTAATATCATAGTTTGAATATTGCTATAATATTCATCTGATCTTAAACTTTCATATTCTCACACATAGTGAGTTAGAAGATCAAAGAAACCAAAACTCTTTATTAGAGGTAGAGCCTGAAGAGGCTTGGTAAGAAAGAAATACTTGTGAGCCTGGAGAGGTGTTGAATACTTGCTGTAATTTATTTGGAAAATAGTGGAGAAATCCTTCAAGTAGAAGGGACTGGACGTAGGTCTTGGTTGGAAGAGAGTGAACCAGGAAACAACTTGTGTGAATCTTCTAATCCCTTATCTCTTTTGTTTTACGTGTTTATACTAACTGTGGGGATTTGAACTTGAATTTGTTATTCTTTCAAAAGATTGTTTTTCTGTGTGCTTTATTCTGTCTCTTTATCTTTGTGTGAGAAAACTATTCTTGAAAAGGTTGTTTTCGAAAAATATTAACAAACACAATTCAACCCCCCTTCTTGTGTTTGCCTGTCAACTTCACAAACATGTAATGTACAGGGACCAAAGGGCACTTTTTGTAGTATAGGGACCATCTTAATAATTTTTTATGTATATGAATCAAATCGAGATTTCATATAAAGTATAGGGACTAAAATATTACTTTAACCAAAAATATTTTAAGATTCCAAACTCTCTTTAAGTCTCATAAATATTGCACATAAAATTCGCTCAAATCACTTTTTGCTTTCCAAGGCTCATAAAGGGTTTAATTTGATGTATTATTATGGTAAAAAAAAAAAAAGATTAGTTATAAATCACTATATGAATAACTTTTAAGATATTTGTTATAAGAAATAATTTTGGATCTCTCTTCTAACATGAGTTTGTCTCTAAAGTAAGAAAGTAAATGTATATTCGCAACTGATTTGATAAAGCGTATAAAGATCTTTACCTACTAATAAATGAATCTAATGATGGATGCATCCTTACATTCTCATCTTGCAAACAAAATGACTACATATGAGAATAGGGGAGTGTGGGTGGTATATTTTGGCTTCCAAGAATATGTTCTCACCCGATAGGTGAGAAACTAATCTCTCAGGGTGCGATCAAACATCTAGGCAGGGGCACCTCCCAAAAGTATTTTTTCATATACATGACTGTAGGGATCGAACCCATAACTACATGCATGAGGGACTTAAGTCCTTTCCACCTGAACCAATATATAATGGTTGTGAGGTATGGTAGTTTCGATCAAGGGTATTTAGATCCAATAAAATAAAAAAAAATTGAAAACCGATTAAAATCAGAATTCTTTGGATTTATTTGGAAGGGATTTGTAAAAAAAAAAGAAAAAAGAAAAAGAAAAACTTATTGATTTGGTTTGGTTTTGACATTTATTTTCTAATATATATATATATATATATAGTGTATCATGTCAGAACTATTGTTTATTACGAGAAATGAGCACTTTTAATTATAGTCATTAGATTACATTAAGGGTCCAAATTACTCCTGCAGTCAAAAAGTCACGTGACCCTGTACCTTTCTTTCTTTTTTGTTCTCTTCTGATACTTCTCCTCCTGGTGGATCCGGATTGTCTGACTTTGGCAATTGAAAGTCATGTGACTTTCAGTCAATCTTGGCCATTGGATTGATCCTATGATGATAGTTATTCTATCCATATTTCTAATTTCAGAATTATTACTTTTATCATTTCTATTCTCCTTTCATATTCTCTACAATCACAATATTCACAATGGTATTCCATATGTTTATTACATGAGTCAGTTGCTTCTTCTTTCAATTCTTGTATTAATTCTTTTAATGTATTTTGATTAGTTAAATCTAGCATACTTAGTTTATGAACAAACTTTTCTATAGTAGTGGCCCTATTAATCTATGAATCTTTCTATTTTGTTTTTTGTATTTGTTATCATATTTTCTACAAGTAATATAAGATCTTTATATCTATCTCCATGTTCTTTTAATGAATTTAGATAATCTCTTAGCATAGCTAATCTTGCTTTTAATTCATGCAATCTTTTCATCTTTTAGTACTTAGCTTTGATACCAATTCGGTACCACCCTAATTTTAGTCAAAATTCTATTAATTCTGGTAATTCTTTTAGATTCCATTATAGCTCTGGTGGTTATTTTTATGCATAATTTCAGTTACCAATAGTTCATATAATATATAGTCCATATTGTTTTCGATTTCTAAAACTTCTTTAATTAGATTTTGTCTTTCTTCTCCATAGAATAATAATTGTATATTTTGATTTATTCGATTTAAATAAAGTTTTTCTTGCCAACGTAGATGTTTTAGTTTATTGATAATAATTTGTTTACAGTCCTTTGGTAATTTTATTTTTAACATACTTAAAATTTCTTGTTCCATTTTAATCATCTGGCCAGTCATAATCTTCATATTCTTCGGGAAGTTCATATTCAAAAGCTAGTCCTAATTCTTCCATACAGTCCCATTCAAAATTCAATTCTAGACACATTAAATAAAAATTTTCTTCTCTAACTCTTTCCTTAATCTTTTCAATAATTAATTGTTTACAATCAATAGATAAATCCATTTTCAAGACACTTATAATTTCTATATCAGTTTGTTCATCAAATTCAGAATATATTTCCATCTATTCACTATCTTCGAAGTCTGATGCTTTTAGTCTAAAACAGTTTGAAGATCTATTATGTGTTTTCTTTAATTCTTCTTGAATTCTATCTCTAGCTCTTTCTTGCTTGATTAGTTCCTTTTCTTTGTTTATAATATATTCTTCTATTAATTCTCTTCTTCTATTTCTTGGATATTTCTTAAGAAATTGTTCATGTAATTCTAAAAAATTCTTAATATCTTTTTTATATTTTTCTATTGTAGGATAAATATTTTCGAGTAATTTTTCTAATACTTCTCTATGATTCATATTCTATTTCTTAAATATTGGGCTAAGTCTCTTACCTGATTTGATAATCTATTTATATTTTCTTCTTCTTCTTCTATTTTTTCAGCTTCTGGAACAGTAATAGGTTTAATATCTATCAGTTTTGGCTTATTAATAGAGATTCCTAGTTCAGTAATTTCATTTCTTTTAGGATAATATATTTTTCCAATGTCTTCAAATAATCTGGGTATATCAATTCTATCATTAGTCCTGAAGGTGATACTATGATGTGAATTAGTCAAAGCATAATTAACACAGTACGTAATTAAGAAGATCTTGTCTCCTGTTCGCATTAAATTATTTCTTAAAAATCTATGTTCTAGACTTAGTGTTTGGTCTAATCTTCGAGTATCTAAAGGTATTCCTATATTTGGGTGAATTTCAAACTTTAATTTAGTATATGCTAGGTTTCCTTCTATTACTCCTAAGATTCTATCTTTTGGATCTGTAATTCTATTGTCTTTTAATACCAACTCTATTGGTGAATTTATTCCTTCTTGGAAAGTTGCTTTGATTAATACTTGTATAGCTCCTATATGGATGTAACCAATATTTCTCCTATGATCTTCCTTTTTTAGATTTCTTTTTAATTCAATCAGTTTCCTTTTATTCAATAATTGTATACTAGTGTTTCCCTGGGTTTCAGATATATCAATGGGTGTTTCATTGACAATTTTTCCATAATATATTATATTTTCTTTTTGATTAAATCTTTTCATGATTCCGCCTAATTTTTTCATGTTTGCATCTTTAGCTAGATTTAAATCTTCTCTTTGTATTTTCTGAAATAATTTTGGGTCTATCAATATACTACCTTCATAGTTTCCATCTTCTTCAGTTATATGTATATGTTCTATTTCTCTATTATCTAATCTTTCGTTTTCTATGTTGATCTCAGACATTAAAAGCTAGATCTATTATAGTAAGAAATTGAAGTGTTTGCCTTAATCACACCTGACTGGATCTTTCTTTGAATAATTCTTGGAGTCTTTGGTCCACTTCGTCTTCCGCTTAGTCAATCTGGTGAAGTTCGTTTAATAAATGAAAAGTCGTTGTTGATAGTAAATGAAGGCATTTAGTAGAAAGGAAATATTTATTGATCGATAGTAGTGGGGAAATACATAGCACACATGGATCTCGACTGGATCCGACTAACACTCTTACAGAGGCTAGCTAAACTTCTCAGATGAGAGGTTTACAAGGTGAGAGATTCACACACTCAGGATACTCTGTTTGCCTCAGCATAAGAGGACTTATTTATACACGAAGAGAGTAGTAGTAATTTACAAGCTAGTCCTTACATGATTACAATCAGTCTATCACTCAGACATCTAATAATTCACATGTGATGTCATGGCTTACATCACTCCTCTATAATTGCGTCGTCTGAGTCATTGTCCATTTGCCGACAGTCGTTGAGTCCTTTCTTTAGTGCGCACCTTTCGCACGCGTGATTTCCATTGGACCGAATTAGTCCACAAAGCTGGTCGAGGACAGCTGGTCTATAATTCATTGCCAATCCTTGTAGTGTGTAGAACGGCAATTCAAAGCTAGTCAATAAAGCCAAGTCTTTTTCCTTTATTATTTTCCCGCTTGTTTTGCTTAAAAGCAAAGCATGGGGTCCTTTGTACAGTTCCTTAATGGGTGCATCTTTCCCAATTATCTGACATTGAGTAAAGATGCTAGTCAATTGGTTGGCCATTGTTGACACCATTCTATTTTCATCATAGTCTTCCTTAGTTGGTTCATCCCTCATGGAGAAAGTATTGTTGCTAACTCCAATGAAGATCAAGTGCTTCGCAGGCTGTTTAGTCACAAAGTCTGGATAACATGAATAAAATTTCAAGAATATAGTTCTATCTCTTGAAACATTATCTCTGTAAATTTGGACAGCCTCCTTCAAACTATATGGGAACAGATTAATTTCTGACAAGTCTTTGTTCAAGTAGAGACATTCAATAAGTCCAAATTGGAACATATTAAATGTTAAAATCGACGGTGCTCCTGGAGTAATGATGGCTTTAACTCCATAAACATTTCGATTTACTATATAGAAACAATTAGTCTTTTCTTTTTCAGTCCAGTGAGTCAATCTTTTCAAAGTTTCAGTAAATTTTTCCTTTGAGAATTGAACCTGAAGGTCATGGTCTTTTCTCACAGGAATTGAATAGTCATCAATGGATGAAGGAAGTCTTCCCAGTATTTTCATGGAAGTTCTTTCTGCTGGTGGTCTTTTGACAGTTTCTGAAAAAGTTCTATTATCAGTTGTTTGAGGGCCAAGATAAATTTCTTTTCCCTTTTTTAATCTATCTGGATAAGTCTTCATTGCTTCTTCTGCTTCTTGTCTAGTCTTATAGGCTTGGTGATGAACTCCTGAGAGTCCGATGCAATGCGGTGCCGCTTTGCTCCAATCGTCATATATTCCTGGAAATGGTCCATTAAAAATAGCATAGTATTTTTCTTTAGTACTTTCCTGTATTTTCTGCTTGATTTCTATCATAGGATCCTCTGTTGAAGATTCTCCTTTGTTGTGTAGTTGTAATTTTAGTACTGTTATATTGGCTTGAATCAATTCCAGTTCCTTCAATTTCTGTTTCTCCAGTGTTTCCTGCATTTGTAGCTGCATCTTTATTGCTTCTATTGTTGATTGCTCCATTCTCTTGAAAGTATATCTGCAAGAACATTTTTATCTCCCTTAATGTGAGAGATTGAATAATTATATTCGGCAAGCTTCATTTGCCATCTAATCAATCGGCCTTATTTATAGGTTCCTTTGTGATTTATATTTTTGAAACCTGCTACATAGGTCGAGTCCGTTTGGACAATAAATTCTTTATCTAGTATATAAATCCGATGTTTTTCCAACATACGGATCAGTGCCAATGTCTCTTTTTCATGAGTGGGATAATTAATCTCACTATCTGAAAAAGTTCCAGACATATATCGGCATAGTCTTTCATTTTTATATCCAGGGGGTATTGCTTTCATAACACCTCCCCAACAGTCATTCGATGCATCAGTTTCAATAATTATTCTATCATCATCCGATGGATGATAAAGCTCAGGAAGTTCCCGGCATAAGTCTTTTAATTTGATAATTAGTCTATCATCTTCCTCGGTCCAAGACCAGAGGGCATCCTTCTTTAGTTTCTGTTGAAGTATCTTCCTTTCACCTGCAAGGTTCTTCAAAAATCATTCATTTGAAATATATGTTAGTAATCCAAGAAATCGTTGTAATTCCTTTTTATCCTTCAATGTTGTGGGAAAATTCTGAAGTTTTTCTAGTACATGTTTTTGCATTATTATTTTTCCTTTTTCAATTTCTAATCCTAAGTAATTAATTTTATTTTGAGCTAGTACTGCTTTCTTTTTACTTAAAACTACTCCATGTTCGAGGCATTTATTGAGGACTAATTCTATTTTGTTAAAATGATCAGTCAAATTTTTATTGGTAAAAATTAATATATCATCAATATATATAAGACAAAAGTCTTTGAACTCCTTGAGGATTGAATCCATTCTTCGCTAAAAAATTCCAGGTGACTGTTTCATTCCCATTGGAAGTACATTCCCTTCATATTGACCTTGAGGACAACTAAATGCAGTCAATGCTTTTGATCCTTCAGTCAATCTAATTTGATAAAAACCTGATTTACAGTCAAAGGTACTAAACCAATTCATGTTTCTAATTCTCTCAATAATTAGGTCTTTCCTTGGGAGGAAATAAGCATCTCCTTCCATTGCATCATTAATCTGTTTATAGTTAATCACCATTCTTCTTTTTCCTCTTTTAATCTCACTATGGTTTTCTACATAAAAGGCTGGGGCTGAGTGTTTGCTTTTAGAGGGTCTAATCAATCCTTTGTTACACATTTCTTCAATGTCTTTTGCAAATTCATCTCTATCTTGTTTAGTGTAAATCATTGGTTTACATTTTACTTCTTTAGTAGGATCTTTTAATTTTAATTCAATTAACTCAGTATTTTTATTATTTATCCTTGGGTCTAGAGGATTTTCGCTACATACCTTATCTAGTAGTTCTTCTATATGGGCCGGAATTATTCTATTTGGTTCTGAATTTATAAGTACATGGCGAAGCTTTGTACAAATGTTGTTAAGTATATCACCACGGTTCAGCTGGCGTGACTCTGATAATTGAGAATATTTACAAGCCGAAAAATGGGTAATGGGTATCCTAATAATTTCTCTAAGGTGGCGCTGATAAATATATGGTGTTTTCAAAGTTATATATTCTAGATATTGACAAAAAAGTGCATATAATCGTAAGAAGTTATTTCCAATTATTACATCTAGTCCTGTTTCTTGTTTATATATTCTAGGCACAATAAATAGTTTTTCTTGTATAGTCAATGTAACTCTAGTTACTGCCCAGTATATTGGATGTATTGATCCATCAGCTATTTGTATCTTTATTGGCTTTTCTAGTTTGGAAAAAGGCTTCTGTTGCAAGACAAAGGCTTGCTCCAGTGTCAATATATGCTTCAGTTTCGGTCTTAGTTTTTTCTATTAGTATTTTTATATATGTATTATTCGGATTCTGTTTCTTCTGAAGATAATTCATCTTCTGAATATATATATAGACTTTCGTCAGTATTACTTAATTCATCTTCTAGTGGTTCTAATTCATAAAGTTGGAAGACTTGTTTTATTATTTTCGATTTGTCTTTGAAGTGTTTTTCTTTTCTTTGCGGGCATTCGTTGGCATAATGTCCTTCAACATTACATATCCAACAAACACATTTCTTTTTTCCTTTCGGACAGTATTTCTTTGGAGTAAATCTTTTTCTTCTAAAATATTTCTTTTTATTATTTTTATAATATGTTTTCTTTCTTGGGTAAGTCTTTCGTAGGTTTGGTTTTCTATATTTATTCTTTCTTCTTTTTAATCTATTGTCACAATCATATTTTCCTGGTTTTTCAATTTCTGGAATGTCACAGCAATGACATTACTTCCTCTATTCAATTGTCTAATAGTTTCTCGAGCTAGACATTGTTCTCTTAGTTCTTGGTATAAGAGTTGAATAACTCCTCCTAAAGTATTTGCAGTTTCTATGTTTCTTGATTCCCATAATCTATGTATTTTTGCATTTAATGGATAGGGTAATTTATCTATAAAAATATTTTTATATATCTCCTTAGATTCTTCAGTTAGTTGATAATAATATTTTTGGTATTTACAAATAAAACTTTCTATTTGACACATATCACAAATTTGCATTCTATTCAAATGTGCTTTCGCATTTTCAATCAATGTTCTATTTACTTGGTCTTTTTGTTCCATCCAATTGTATCCTAGAAATTCTTGTTGAATTAAGGATGTTATTAGTTTAAGATATTCCAATTGGTTAGGCACCATAGTACCATATCTAGTCCAATCTGCTTATTTAATTCCTGTTAAGAATTTTTGTACATTCCCCATAGTTTTAAAAACTACGAAGTTTTTGGTTTCTATAAAGTTTAATTTATTGAATTTATCATCAATTGCAACTAAAAATATTAAGTCATTCGTCCATTTTAAAAGAATTTCTTCTTTATTTCTTACACAGTCAAGATTTAATATTTTATCATTAGTGAGGTCATATCTAGGTTTATATTCTTCAGGAATTTTAATCCATTTAGTATTACTTTTTCTTGCATATCCATTGTTATACATGGTTTCTTCTTCTAGTTTATCCCAAGCACTATCAGGTGCATAGTGAAATTCTTCCCATTTCCTTTTAGGAATACTAGTCTCTCCTTTTTCCATTCTTATATGATTTTCTTCAGATTCTGAAGAAGAGTTATAGTCTAATACTATTTCTTCGTTTTCCTTGTCTATTTGATCAATGTGTTCAATTTTATGTATCTGTTTAGTTTCTTCCTCTATTATTTTTAATTGTTCTAGTAATTGTTGAATTTCCTCTATATCATTAGAATTCCTTAGTGTTTCTCTATTTTCTTCAGTTATCCTCTCCATGATGACATTGGTGTAGGTATCTTTGACGATTCCTCTTTATTTGTGTCTTGTTTTACTATTATTTTTATTTTTAAGTCTTTCGATTCTATGAACTCTTCTAAGTCTTTTATTGTAACTGATCTATTATTTTCTTCTTCTTTTAGAAGAATTTCTAATTGTTTAAGGATTAGTTTTATTCTATCAACATCTTCATGTTCTTCTATTCCTTTTGCCTTAATTATATTGTTTAGTGTATTTCTAATATTATCTATTTCATCTTGTCCTTTTTGGATTTTATTATAAGTGTAAGATGCAATTATGTTAGTAGTTTCTATAAGTTGAGATATATTTTTATTAGTTATTTCTAGTATTTTTTCTATTTTATCAAAGTGTCTTTTTATTTCATCTATCATCAAACTCATTTGTTTTAGTATATATGAACCTTTAGATGAATCTAATGGCTGGAAATGGTTGAAAGTTAGGTGACTTTAATTTTGCAAAGTTAGAGGATCCTTTCCCCTCCTGGTCTTTTGCTATCTATTTCAGCAGTCCAGTATTAACATCATGGACGGTGGAGTTCCTTTCTTCCTCGCACGCGCCGCCGCCCTCTCTCTCTCTCGTTTGCCCAGACCTCCGCCACGCCTCGCGCACTAGACCTCAGCGAGCACAACACACTGTCCGCCCTCCGCCTTCTCTCCCGTTCGCCCAGACGTCCTCCGTCGTCATCCGCCGTCCTTCTGAACCCAGATCTCCGCCTCACACCAAACCTCAGCGAGCACATATCACTATCCGCCATGCTGCCTTCTCTCGCTCCCGTTCGCCTCGATGTCCTCTGCCGTCCTCCGCCGTCTTCCTGAACCCAGATCTCCTCCCTACACCTTTCCTCTGTTTCCCACACCACTACCCAGCCAAATCTCCCTCCGCTCCGTCATACGCAACTCAGTCCACCGCTGTTAAGCTGTTGTTGCTAAGCTTGCCTTTAAGGTGGTTGGAGTTTGAGTTTTAATTGAGACTTTTGTGTTTGAGGTTCATGAACTTTATTCAATTATTACTCAGATTGAGGGTTTTAGATTGTATTTGAAGGTTGATGAACTTTTATATTGAGACTTTTAATTTGTTTGGAGTGTTAAAACTAGTTCTCAGATTGAGGAGGAAGATGACGCATTAGAGGGGTGGGAGAGGTAATGTGACTTTTTTAATTAAAGAATTAATCTGGACCCTTAATGTAATCTAATGGATATAATTAAAAATTCTCATTTCTCACAATAAATAATTATTACACATTAGAAAATTTTCTCTCCATTTCTTTTTCTAAAGGTTAAAATATCATTTTGGTCCCTTAACTTATTTTTTAGATTCAGTTTGGTCTGTTAACTTTTAAAATGTTCAATTTGGTCCCTTGACTTATTTGTTAGATTCAGTTTGGTCCCTTAATTTTTAAAAGATTCAATTTGGTTCCTTAATTTGTCTCTGTTTACCCAATTTAGTCATCTCTCGTCAATAAAGTCAGTAACATTGTTAAATGAGTTTCTATTTGGTCCATTATGTTTCAAATTGGTCCTTTAAATTGTTAACTTGTTTCAAATTGGTCTTTTAAATTATTAACTTGTTTCAAATTGGTCATTTAAATTGTTGACTTGTTTCAAATTGGTCATTTAAATTGTTGACGAATTTCAACCGAATCCTCAAAAATTAATATTATTATTGACTCATTAACGGAGATGACTAACTTTGGTCAACAGACACAAATTAAGGGACCAAATTGAATCTTTTAAAAGTTAAGGGACCAAACTGAATCTAAAAAATAAGTTAAGGGACCAAATTGAACATTTTAAAAGTTAATGGACCAAACTGAATCTAAAAAATAAGTTAAATGACCAAAATGGTATTTTAGCCTTTTCTAAATTTACTATTATATGGGGGTTTTTTTTGTAATGAATATATGACTTTATTAATGGTTTGAAGATTTGACTAAATTTGAATATATTTTTTATATTGTCTTTTTGTGGTCATTTAGCCTTGTAATTTTATTATTTTCTTGATAAAAACTGAATTATTTAGTTTAATATTCGTTCAATTTGAAATTGAAATCAATCAAATTCAAAACGAATGGAAAGTAATTATTTTTGTTTTTTAATAAGATGATTTTTGCCTTAAAATAAATTCAAACTAAACTGCAAACCCTCCCAAATTTATTAATCATTCTATGTTGATAGTTTTTAAAATTTTCAAAAATTAATTAAATTTTCTTATTTATAATAAAGTGAAGTCATACCTTGGATACACGACTTCAAAGTCGTATATGTAAGGTACAACTTACTCTTTACTAATAAATATTTTCAAGTTGCATCAAATTGGCAATTTCGGAATCAAATTATACTATATAGATCCAAAAAATTGTGTGTCAAACTACCAAAAAAGGGTGCAAAATATGAGTGTGCTTGGATGATGGTTTGTTAAATGTGATTTCGAATGAACTTGATTTCGAAAAATTTATTTAGTTAAAATTGAGTTTGAAGTGAAGTTATTTATGTTTGAATATTTTTACTGTAAAAACAAGTTTAATGTAAAATTTAGGGTAAAATTTCCAATAGTGTGTTTGGGAAAGCTGGAAAAAAAATATGCTGATAATCTATTTTCAAATAATCGATTATTGTGATAATCGATTATAATCAGAATCTGTTTTTGTTTGGGTATGTTTGCTGAAAAGCGATTTTAAGATAATCTATTTCGTTTGGGTGATGTAAAAATAAACACTTTTACATAGTAAATCACAGAAAATGGTATGAAGTTATTTGTTTATAATATTTGGTGGAAAAGTGAATAATATTTATTTTTTTTAACATTAGAATTTTTATAGGATGTTAACTTTAAAATTTATGAATTGAAGGCTTAAATTTTTATTATTAATTAAGGATTTCAATTTTTATAAAAAATATTTAGTTATAAAAAAATATTCGGTTGTAATGGGTAATTTGATGGGAGTCAGGAAAGTTTTTTTTGGTTGACAAACTCTCTTGCTGTACATGCGATGGCACCTCTGGTGCTTTCTATACATATAAATATATATACTTTGTTTATCTAAAAAAAAAATTACATTTTTAAAAATTGAGCACGATGATATTAGATTCTGAGAAGAGAGGGGACAAGATCTTCAAAGTTGGTAAATGAGTAAATAAAAGAACGAGTGAAAAAAAAATTGAATGAGTAAATGATCGATGGACTACCGTGAGACGCGACCTGTGAGACTCTTGGGATTGGACCGGTGGGGTGTTTTACGGGAAATGCTTCGGATCGTTTAAGCACAATCAAAAAATTTAAGCAAACAGTCTTGCCAACAGCTATCTAAAAATCAGCTTAAATCAAATGAAAAAAGCTTTTTAAAAAATTAAGCTGAAAAGTCAAACACAACAAATTATTTATAAAATAGCTTTTTGATGTAAAAACAGTTGAAACTCACATAAAAAATCTTTCCCAAACACCCTCCTAATGTAAAAGTTATCACTTCTAGTTAAATTTAATTGAAGACAAAATTGATTTTGTCTTATTAATCATAATCATTACGGGAAGTTACGTCCCTAACCCAACATCCCGACTGTTCCTGCCCGGGCCAAGACCCGACCGCGTACTCCAGGGTATGGATCCTTGTGGGGTTACCCGAAGGGATTCGCATGACCAACAAGTCGGACATTCCGAGTATCTCCCTTTCCACTACTCGGTTTACCTCAGGAAAGGCGAGTTGACTTCTAGGCAAGACTAACCCATCCTGGACCGAGAGGGATTCCCGAGAGCCCTGGAATAGTCGGGGTATCTCCGTGACGGGCATTAAGGCTAAGGCCAAGTATCAGCAGTACCACAACATGACTGATTACTCTACGGCCGAGTAACAGGATTGTATCGACCTAAGGAACCCCGATAACTCGGTATCACCGATTGGAGCCTCTGTGACTGTTCCGGATTGCATGAGTACTCGGTGCACGGCAGGGATATTGACCTTTATTCCCTGACGGGTAGCTCAATCATCCCGGAAGTCCCGGTCTTAGAGCTTCCAGAACGTTCTTCCCTTACGTGTCCATTATGATAGCTGACCGATCGTACTATTCCGTCTGTTATAGGGACACGCGTCGTTAGAATACGGGAGACCTCGCGGACGACGCCCGCGTCCGCAATATCTGCTAACGGCTTGAGGAGGGGGACCACGGGATGTACGAAAAGTAACAACCTGTCTACCTATATAAGGGAGGAACTATTCATGTAGAGGAGGCATGAGAACTAAGGCATAAACCCTACTATACCACTAAAAACCCTAATCACCAAAACCAACTGTTAGAATCGTTCCGCCACCGGAACAATTGGCGCCTACCGTGGGGCGAGGTAGAATTATTCCCTTGCCACACTTAACAACCCAAGAACAATGGTGCAGACTAGGGGCGGAGGAGGAGATGGACCATCCACGCAGCAACAACCCTCAACTGAGGCTCCGCATGTCGACCCCGTGGTCATTCAACGCCTCATGACAGCAATGGAAAATCTTCAACGCGAAAAAGAAGAAATGAACGACGAAATAGAAGCTCTACGGCGGGTGAATAGGGAGGAAACCACCCGAACCCAAAATACCCGTGATACTAGCTACACAAATTACTCTGAGACCCAACCCTCTCCTCCACGCCCGCCACCTCCACCAGTCCCCACTTACCCAGCCGAGCACCCTTTCACAATCACCATCATGCAAGCCCCATTCCCTGAAAATTTCAGAAACCTACAGATTGACAAGTATGATGGAACGACTGACCCCGCTGAGCACCTGATGGTGTTCAAAACCCAGATGCTTACTACTTCTGCTTCGGATACCGTCAGGTGCCGGGTTTTCCCGACCACCCTGAAGGGCCCGGCATTGGCTTGGTACTCGGCCCTGTCCGAGTTGTCTATCTCGTGTTTTGAGGAGCTTCAGGCGAGGTTTAGCGCTCACTTTGCGACCAGCCGACCTCATAAGAAAACCTCGGCCAGTTTGGTCAACTTTCGGCAGAGGCCGAATGAATCCTTGAAGGATTTTGTTGCCCGTTTCAACGGCGTAACTGGACAAATCCGGGATTTGATGCCAGGAGTAGCTCTTCATGCTATGCTGACAGGGCTTAAACCGGGACCCTTCTCGAGCTATCTTGCTAGAAAACCACCGAAGGACATCGAGGAGTTAAGATGCATGGCTGCGAGATTCATCGACGCCGAGGAATTAGAAGAATCGGCTAAAGCAAACACCCGACAAACCGAAGAAAGGATCGACACAAGGGCCAACAGGAAGTTAGAAAGGTCACACCAGGGCCGAGGATTTGCCAGACATGTGCCAATCCCCAAATATGAGCACTACACTCCTTTGAACACGGGTCAAGAAAGAAAAATTCAAGATATTTGTAACACCAACCTGCTTCGTTTCCCGACAAACAAAGAGACTCCCATCGGATCCGATATGAGCAAGTACTGCCGCTTCCATAAGAATAACGAACACACCACAGAAGAATGCAAGGCACTAAAGAACGCCATAGAAAACCTCATACAGCGGGGCCACCTGGCGACTTACATGCGCAGGAACAATGTTGAGAATCAAAGGGTCGCAGACGGAGATGATAGGAAGAGGGGCCGAGAAAGAAGTACCGAGAGGATCCTAAGAAGACACCGAGATAATAAGCGCAAATGGACACCTTCCCAAGGGAGACAACCTCGGCAAAACCCACCATAAGGGGTCATCAACACCATTGCCGGGGGATTCGCGGGTGGAGGAGCCACCAACTCGGCCAGGCGGAGACACTTACGCGAGTTGAGAGGGGTCTTCTCGATGAGCCAGAAACCACAAAGAACCATCCCCCTAATCACCTTCACAGATGATGACTTTCGCGGAATAGCTCCGAATCAAGACGATCCCATGGTAATCACCCTTGACGTGGCCAACTTCACAGTAAAAAGAACGTTGATTGACCAGGGAAGCTCAGCCGACATCCTTTATTGGACCACATTTTGTAAACTCGGTTTAACTCCGGATGCACTGAAGCCTCATCATGGCACGCTGGTGGGATTTTCGGGAGAACATATAGATGTGCGAGGGTTCGTCGAGTTATTGACTACTTTTGGCGACCCCCCCCTGTCGCGCACCATCACTGTCAAATTTTTGGTCATCGATGCCGAGACCTCGTATAACATCTTAGTCGGGAGACCGAGTTTGAATCTCTTGGGAACTATTGTGTCAACTCCTCATTTGACTCTGAAGTTCCCGGCCACATCAAGGGATATTGTGTCAATCAGGGCCGATCAACGAGTGGCTCGACAATGCTACTTGGATAGTCTTAAAGTAAGTCAGCGGCCGCGTGTCTCGACCACGCCGACTCTTCCAGGTCGTTCGGTGGGTTTAGTAGAGCTTGACCCCGGAGAGGAAATGAGGGATACCCATCCGCAACCAGCCGAGGAGACTGACCTGGTGCAGTTAGGCCTCCAGGAGGGACAGTGTACAAAGTTAGGAAGAGGTGTACAAGAGGTAATCAGGGGAAACATACTTAGAGTGCTGAAGGAGAACGCTGACTTGTTTGCCTGGACAGCCGCGGACATGCCGAGAATCGACCCAACTGTTATATGTCATAAGTTGTCAATATGCCCTGAGGCCAAACCAGTAGCTCAGAAGAAAAGGAAGTTTGGAGGAGAAAAAAGAGAAGCTATAATCTCAGAGACCAAGAAGCTAGCAGAAGCCGGGTTCATCCGAGAAGTGGGGTACACGACTTGGCTGGCAAATGTGGTCATAGTGAAAACGTCTAGTGGTAAATGGCGCATGTGCACAGATTACACGGACCTCAACAAAGCTTGCCCCAAGGATACGTATCCATTGCCTAGCATCGACCGTCTAGTGGACAGGGAATCCGGCCATGCCATGCTTAGCCTGCTTGACTCCTATTCGGGATACAACCAGATCCCCATGTACGGACCCGACCAAGAACACACGGCATTTCTTACCGAAGGTTCTAATTACTGCTATCGGGTCATGCTTTTCGGCCTCAAGAATGCTGGTGCGACTTACCAGAAAATGATGGACAAGATTTTTGCTGAGCAGATAGGAAGAAACTTAGAGGTGTATATTGATGATATGGTTGTGAAGTCCGCACAAGCTAAGGACCATGCTAAAGACTTGGAGGAAATATTTCAACAAGTAAGGAGGTACAACATGAGACTAAACCCCGAGAAGTGCAATTTCGGGGTGTTGGGCGGGAAGTTCCTGGGTTTCATGCTAACAATTCGTGGAATTGAAGCCAACCCCGATAAATGTAGAGCCATACTGGAAATGCGTAGCTCGGCCAACGTCAAAGAAGTTTAGTGTCTGGCCGGGAGGGTCACAGCATTGCAAAGATTCCTCCCTTGGTCCGCCGACAAGGCTTATCCATTCTTCAGAGTACTAAAAAGACCCAGTGAGTTCACGTGGACTGACGAGTGCGAAAAAGCTTTTCTCGACCTGAAGGAATTCCTGACCACCCCTCCAGTATTGATAAAGCCACAACCCGGTCGGGAACTGTTCCTTTATCTATCGGTGAGTGAGCAAGCTTTAAGTGCGGTGCTGGTCCAAGAGTTTGAAAAGAAATAACAACCCATTTATTACATCAGCCGGGTGTTACAAGGGGCCGAAACTAGATACCAGATGATCGAAAAATTAGCCCTGGCACTCGTCACAGCCGCCAGAAGACTAAGGCCCTATTTCCAGAGTCACCAGGTAACGGTTAGGACCGATTACCCGATCAGACAAGTCCTCCGGAAGCCTGAGTTGGCAGGACGAATGATTGCATGGTCAGTGGAATTGTCGGAGTTCGGGTTGCAATACGAACCCCGAGGGCCAATCAAAGCTCAATGTCTCTCGGATTTTTTGGCCGAATTGTCATAATCAAAGGGTGTTATCGCCGAGGAGGAAGTTTGGAAATTGTTTGTAGATGGTTCATCAAACATCAAGGGGAGTGGCACAGGCAGAATTTTGGAAGGGCCAGACGACATCTCACTGGTGCAATCGGTTAGATTAGACTTCTTGGCAAGCAATAATCAGGCAGAATATGAAGCAATTTTGGCCGGGATGAACTTAGCCCTAGAACTCGGAGTGAGGAAGCTGAAGGCATTCAACGACTCTCAACTTCTTACTTCCCAGGTGTCAGGAGAATACCAGGCCAAGGATCCCCAACTCACTCGATACCTAGCAAAAGTTAAGAGGGTTAGTTTGGAGTTTGAATCTTTTTCCCTTGAGCATATAAGACGAGAGGCCAACTCTCGTGCCGATGTCTTGTCGAAACTAGCAAGTACCAAGAAGCCTGGGAAACTACACACAGTGATCCAAGAGACTCTATACAAACCGAGTATTGGAGCAGATGAGGTGTTGAACTTTGAAGAAAAACCACCAAGCTGGAAAGACCCCATTTATCTTTTCCTCTCGGAAAGTAAGTTGCCAGAAGACCAAGAAGAGGCTAGGAGAATCACCAAGCAAGCTCCGTTGTACACAATACGGAACAAGCAGCTATATAGAAGGGGCCTTTCTAACCCACTGTTGAAATGCCTTGACGAGCAAGAAGCAGAGTATGTTCTGACCGAAATTCACGAGGGGGTATGTGGAATTCATGATGGATCTCGGCCTTTAGCTGCAAAAGTACTCAGGGCCGGTTTCTATTAGCCAACTCTAAGAGCCGACTGTCTGAAATGGGTCAAGAAGTGTGAAAAATGCCAAAAGTTCGCCCAAATCCCACACGCCCCACCCGAGAGACTACACAGCATCCTTTCCCCTTGGCCTTTCTCGACATGGGGAGTAGACATTCTCGGCCCCTTTCCACAAGCCAAGGGTCAAGTCAAGTTTCTGATCGTAGCCATCGACTATTTCTCAAAATGGATTGAAGCAGAGCCACTAGCCCGTATAACCGCCGGGCAAGTTTAGAAATTCTTATGGAAGAATATTATATGTCGGCATGGCATCCCCTACTCGATCACAGCCGACAATGGTACCCAGTTTGCAGACCAGTCGATACAGATGTTTTGCAAAGAGTTAGGAATCAAGCAAAAGTTTAGCTCCGTAGAGCACCCCCAGACCAACGGACAGGCCGAAGCCGCGAACAACATTGTCCTCAATGGGCTGAGAAAAAGACTAGGAAATGCTAAGGGTCTATGGGCCGAAGAGTTGCCAAGCGTCTTATAGGCTTATCATGTCACGCCTCAGTCCTCCACCCAGGAAACTCCATTTAGATTAACTTATGGCACCGATGCTATGATTCCAGTCGAAGTGGAGGAACCTTCCCTCTGAAGGGACACGTTTGACAAAGAACACAATGAAGCCGAATTAGTCGTAGAGCTCGACACGGCCGAGGAAATCAGAGAGATGGCGAGGATAAGAAACGCCGCTGCAAAACAATCGGCTGAAAGAAAGTACAACACCAGAGTGAGACCCCGGGAATTTCGACAAGGCGATCTGGTTCTCCGACTGGCAACCGGTCCAAGGAAAGATCGATCTGAAGGAAAGCTAGCACCAACATAGGAGGGGCCGTTTAAGGTTACTGAAACAGTTGGAAAAGGAGCATACAAAATCGAGACGATGGAGGGGAAAGCACTTCCAAGAACATGGAATGCAACCCACTTGAAATTTTTCTACACTTAGTATCAATGTAATGGGGGGGAGGGCACTCTTTTTCCTAACCGGCGTTTTTTCCCTAAGGAGGGTTTTTCGTCGGAAGGTTTTAATGAGGCCCAAGCCCCGGATTAATGAAAGAAATTTCTCAGAAAAATTATATTTTTAAGTTTGCTTTAAGACAATCGGGTAGAATGCCCCGCGCTTCCCCTCCTCTCGGTCGAGCTCAGGCTCCCCTACTCGGGTCGAATGCCACGCGCTTCCCCCCTCTCGGGTCGAATGCCCCGTGCTTCCCTTCCTCTCTGTCGAGCTCAGGCTCCCCTACTAGGGTCGAATGCCCCGCGCTTCCCCCTAACCGGGTCGAATGCCCCGCGCTTCCCCTCCTCTCGGTCGAGCTCAAGCTCCCCTACTCGGGTCGAATGCTCCGCGCTTCCCCCTAACCAGGTCGAATGCTCCACGCTTCCCCTCCTCTCGGGTCGAATGCCCGCGCTTCCTCTCCTCTCGGTCTAGCTAAGGCTCCCCTACTCGGGTCAAATGCTCCGCACTTCCCCCTACTCGATTCGAATATTATGCGATTAAAAGAATATTCTTTGGATTATTAGCCATTCGTATAAATCGGGAATCGCCAAAAAAAAAAGGGAATGAGCTCGAGTGCAACTAGGAATTTTTCCTAAAGTCATAATTCTGTTCTTAAACGATTGCAATAATGACAACATTGCAATAGCCGATAACCTCCTAACAAGCCGGAAACGAAAATCATACTTCTCGACAAGTAAGGAAGAGCCGCAAGGCCAGAAGTTGTAAAAGCGTACCTCTTAAATAACGATATGCATAGATAGACAAGTTTAAACGTCAAGATATAAGTGAAAGAGTGAACAATAAAACAAAGATATAGTTGGAAAACGACACTTGTAAAGCCAACCACTCCGACAGTTCTTATGTTTGGCGTCAAAAGCCACGAAACCCAAACAAAGATAAAATGAAGTACAGATTAAACAAAGGTTCAACAAAATCAAAAGAACTACAATCATTCCAAGGTATTCCTCGGTTCTTCGTCCTCATCTCCTTGATTCTCGGCCACCTCTTCGTCTTCCAGAATCTCGACCAACTGCCCATCGCAAACCTGAAGATGTAAACCATAAGGCGAGAGGTCAAACTCGGGATGAGTAGCACTGATCTGCTCAGCTAAAGCATCATATCCTTCCTTCAGTCGGCCAGTCGCATAAGCGGTCCTCATCAAGCATGGCAACAGTAGCTCTGGCAGACTTCAAGTCCTCGGCCTTTGAGTGAAGGTCCGATCTCAGCATCTCATTCTCTTTGGAGACCCTAGCAAACTCGGTCATCATCCTCTCGCCTTCAGCAGCCTTCTCTTGTAGACGACGGTTTTCCATCTCCAAATTACTGAGCTGGGATTCCGAGAAAGAAGCATCGAGAGTACGGAAAAACTCATAACACTGGCCAACCGAATACTGAGGGCCTCGGCCACCTTCGCCACCTGAGAACGGGATAACTTCCTATACATCTCAGTGTCAAAATCGTCCTGGAAGGTCTCGCCGGGAGCTTGATCGAGAAGGAATGAAGGGTTCCACACCGACTTAGACCTAGGAGTTGGAAGAACTCGGCTCCCGAGAAGTTGATGAAACAAGTCATCTGGGAGATCGTGCTTCCCAGCCGAAGTCTCCACCACATCAACATGTCTTTTCGAGGCAACCGTCCCATCATCTTCATGATCCTCGAGCGATCATTTTCTAATGACTAAACCACTCTCGGTTTGTTCCAAGCCTTCCACCAAGTTAACCACGGCCTGAATTTTCCCCTTGCGAGCACCTGTCGAGGTGGTCCCAGTCTCGCCGACTTGTTTGCCGGAGTTCTCGAGAAACTTAAGCATACCTTTCCTAGACATCTTGGGGGCCATCTTGCCTGCATAAGTAAGACAACTCAGTCAAATATTTCCAAATAAAGTAATCCAAGGTAACAACAGCTGATAATATACTTACTCATATAACTATCTAGTTTAGTAGGATTATTAACACGACCGACGAGTTTTTTACAGCTCACTTCGGCTATTTGCTCAAGGTAAGAAACTTCTAACTTCTCACGAGGAGACAAGCTCCGATATTCGTAACCCCGTACCACCCGGGGGTCAGGGGACCAATAGAGGGGGAATTTCGGTACTCCCGATGAAGTTAGAAAAAAGGGTCGAGAACTATCCTTATGGGTAACCTTGAAGAATTTTGGCTTAAAACCTTTCCAAGACGACGAGTATGATTCAAAGATTTTCCGACGATGGATAGAACTAATCGAGATCCACCCTACAGGCCCACTATGCCTAACACAGAAGAAAGAGAAAAACTTGGGAATAGTCAGCTCAATCCCGAAGTATTCGCACAGGATTTCAAAAGACTTGACAAAGGACCAACTGTTCGGGTGTAGTTGAGATGGAGCTACGTTCAGACACCGAAGTATTGAGCACTCAAAATCGGTAAAGGGGAAACGGATCGAGGCTTTCGTCAATACCCGCTTATGAAAAAAGAAGAAAGGAGGTGATCCCTCGGGGGCCGAGTGACATACCAAGTCCTCGACCGAGCAAGGGAGACAGCGGACTCTATCAAGCCCGTCGATGTCCGACACAAACCCTATCAGTTCGTTGAGTGATTTAGTGGTTTGGAATGAAGACCGGATGTGCAGAACCTCCTCATCAACCCATTTTGACACACTATTTAGAGCCGTGACATTCGGTTAGATTTCGCCATCGGAACGGTGGCGAAGGGCTTCCTCGGCATTCGCACCAGGACCCCCGGTTGCGGCGTCGAGAGGAGGAACCAAGGAAGACATGATGAACGCAGGTTTTCAAGTTTCGATTAAAACAAAACCAAGAAACACAGGCCAAACCGTAGGGAAAAGAAAACAAAAGGAAGGTATGGAAGATCAATGGCAAGAAAAAAGGATGAAGGGTGAACGTACCTTGCAAAGAGAAAGAATGACTAAGTGAGAGAGGGGGGGGGGGGCGGCGCTGCAACAAGGAAGACGAAGGAGGAATAGGGAGCGGCGCGGTGTAAAGGGGAGTGAAGAAGATGAGGGGGAAGAAGAAGGGTTTTAAAAAAAAGAGGGGATGGAAAATAACCGTTGATCAAAAAACTGATGTAAATCCATCCAACGGCCAGGAAATTAAGGAGCAATTATGAAGGTGGGGCATTGGGAAACCGCGACGCATAGGGGACCGTGCGCGGCAGATGAAGGGACGTTGCGATTGGAAGTTGTCCATCACACCTCTTCGGGCCGCGAGCCGAGGCCCAAAAGACGCGTGTTGGGTATCCTCGACGTGACAGGGATCTATTGCTGGCCTGGGGCAAGACGAATAGGCTAATTCGAACCTCGTGTAGGGCAAATCACACGTACATATCGAGAAGTGCCGACATCTAAATCAAGACGGAATACTCGGTAGGATAAGCAAGTCATCTAGACAATCGATAGGATCTCTGCTCGGAAAAAAACGCCCGAATAGGGAGAGGTAAACACCGGTTTTAGGGTCGAAAATGGTCAATCCTCGGCCTTGCGTAAGAAAAACTATCGAGATTTTCGACTAAACAAGGACCAAACGCCTATATGGAAGTACTCGGAAGATTGTACCCTTTTTGTTGTACCCAGCTCAAGGCTAGGGGGGCTTATGTTCCTGCCCGAGCCAAGACCCGACCGTGTACTCCAGGGTATGGATCCTTGTGGGGTTACCCGAAGGGATTCGCATGACCAACAAGTCGGACATTCCGAGTATCTCCCTTTCCACTACTCGGTTTACCTCAGGAGAGGCGAGTTGACTTCTAGGCAAGACTAACCCATCCTGGACCGAGAGGGATTCCCGAGAGCCCTGGAATAGTTGGGGTATCTCGGTGACGGGCATTAAGGCTAAGGCCAAGTATCAGCAGTACCACGACATGACTAATTACTCTACGGCCGAGTAACAGGATTGTATCGACCTAAGGAACCCCGATAACTCTGTATCACCAATTGGAGCCTCTGTGACTGTTCCGGATTGCATGAGTACTTGGTGCACGGTAGGGATATTGGCCTTTATTCCCTGACGGGTAGCTCAATCGTCCCGGAAGTCCCGGTCTTAGAGCTTCCAGAACATTCTTCACTTACGTGTCCATTATGATAGCTGGCCGATCGTACTATTCCGTCCGTTATAGGGACACGCATCGTTAGAATACTGGAGACCTCGTGGACGACGCCCGCGTCCGTAATATCTGCTAACGGCCTGAGGAGGGGGACCACGGGATGTACGAAAAGTAACGACCTGTCTACCTATATAAGGGAGGAACTATTCATGTAGAGGAGGCATGAGAACTAAGGCATAAACCCTACTATACTACTAAAAACCCTAATCACCAGAACCAACTCTTAGAATCGTTCAGCCGCCGGAACATCGACGAAAGCTTTGGAACGGGTAGCATGCAAATTAGGGATGTAAGACCCGAACCAATGATCCGACGAACCCGAAGATCCAAACGAAACCAATTAAATTGATTCGGATTTTTTTGGGTGTTCGATCCGAATCAAACCGAACCAAACCAAACCCGATGTTGATTGGTTCGGTTCACGGTTTCAAGGATTTTGGAACCGAACCAAAACGAACCGAACCAATTACTATATTTTAATATTTTTATATATATTTTAATATGTAATATTTATTATATATTAATATTTATCTATATTTTATTATATAATATTCATGGATGACGACGAATATTTCTTTATTTCAAAGATGACATAACACCACATAAAATAAGACATGACGATTTGCTTGTGAGAGATTCTTTCTTCTTGTGGTCTAGACTAAGACTTGGGGATTTCACTTAATTGTATTATAAATATAAAATTTATTATAAATATTTAATTCTCATAATAATTGATGAGTGAATCATCATTTTTGTTTTTGGAATTGTATAATGGTAACAAGTTCCTTTCTTACATTAAGAAATAGGGAAACTCTTCTTGTGGTCTAGACTAAGACTTGAGGATTTCACGTAATTGTATTATAAATATAAAATTTATTATAAATATCTAATTCTCATAATAATTGATGAGTGAATCACCATTCTTGTTCTTGGAATTGTAGAACGGTGACAGTTCCTTTCTTGCATTAAGAAATAGGGAAAAACACTTTTACACATTTCTTAATGTGAAGGATTAACTCACTATCGTCTAACACTTTTAGGGACCAAAATGGTGATTCACTTCATAATGATATTTTATAATTTGTATAAAGTTGAATCTTGATATATTCTCGGTATAAATTTTTTTATTCCTCTTAATTTGTCATATGTATGACTTTTGATTATAATAATTATGAGAACCAATTTTTTTTTTAATAATGTGATAATACATGATTCAGTATTAGCATAAAACTTTTATATTTATAATGTATTAAAATTAAATTGATTTACTTATGTGACAATATATGAACAATTAATCAAAATTAAACCATAACTTAATACCTGTAGAAAATAAGACAGATGAGAAAATGGTAAAACAAAGTAAAAATATACAAGATAATAAGATATGTTTTTTTTTTTTTTAATGTTTAAGTTTTTTTTAATGTTTTTTATTAGTAAATGTGCTTACTTCACCAACCCCAATAGGTTGAATTGATTTTTTTTTTTTTTTGACACAGCAAAGTGAAGCTCTTTCATTCATAATAATGTCCCAAATACAATAAGGAATATGATTAAAAACAGTGCGAGAAGCATAATTGGTAGAAGCTTTTGCTAGGGCATGGACACTACCATTGGCTTGTCGCCTAGTGAAAACAACCCTAAAATTGTTGCAAGAAAATAAAATGGTCCTACATTCATCAATGATAGAACCATATTCCAAAACATCAGATTTGTCATTGAGCACATCTTCAACAACCTGCTTGCAGTCCATCTCTGAGATCACACGAGAAAGATTATTTGAATGGAGCCATTTTAGAATTTGGAGAAGTCCCCAAGTCTCAGCTTCAGAAGCCATTAAACCCGCTAAGCACCAAACTGTATAAACTCGTCATTTTCAAAACGGATGCAAGCTCATGGACCTACCTTGTTGGACTCCTTGAAAATTGCCGCATCAATATTACATTTTAGGAATCCCATAGGCGGGGGTTGCCAGCTAGAACTCGTGTGCTCTGCTTGAGATTGAACTTCCTGCTGCTGATTACGAGCATGCCTCCAAGACTTAAGAACTTCATCAGCCCCTACCCGACCCAATACCCTCCTTCCAGACCCGAATGAGGTACTCAGTCTCAGCCGTCATCAGCGAACTACTTCCTTTCCGACTCACAGTAGCATCGGTCGGCGATGATGAACATCGAACACCCGCAACACATCCAAAGAATGGATCTTACCCATTGTACCCGACCCGGTCCCAATACATCCAATGAATGGATCTCACCCATGGTACTATGCAGAACATCGAACTCCCCCCCCCCCCCCCCCCAACCATGGGCACTAGCCCCCATTCGTCAAGTGCAAAGCAGACAACAATAGGTACTACGCCGCCGCCGCGATAACAGTATCGGCCCGACCGAGACACCTCGTAACGCCGATCTCCACTTGAATGCGGTAGTGATGGCAACTACCTAATGAGCAACATCGACACAAAAAATATTATCTCCATAATACATTGATTATACAAAATTAAGAGCTTAAACATCAGTTAATACCAGAGAATTATGATTAAACATATTGATGATAGTAAAAATAAATTTATTATTGTAATATTACTTTTCTATATTTCTTTTAAGAATACGGTTAACATACATGTATTTTATGGCATAATACTACTCCCTCCGGATTCAATTATAAGCAAAAATAACTAATTTCACACTTATCAAGGATGTTAGTTAATTTAGTTTTTTTTTTTTTTGGTACATGGAGGGGCTTAGATCCCAATGAAGAAAAAAAACACTAAGAACCTAACAGACGGGGTAAAGAGACCCCTGATGCATCATTTAACCAAAGCAGTCCTAATTATGAGGGAGGAACATTAAGTCTCAGCAAGCCATACTCTTCCTTAAGACTATTATTTGCCATCCAATCTGCACATGTGTTTCCTTCTCTAAAGGTATGAGAGATTTTTAAACTCCAGTTTTGATTCCATTGATGTTTAACCTTCCGTAGTAGAGAATTGTGGGCCTTATATGATTCCTTATTGCTGAGAATTTGGACTATCGCCTTGGAGTCAGTCTCAATAATTATCTTTCTGTAACCTTGGTCCCAAGCTAGTTCCAGACCCTTGAATATGCTCCATAATTCAGCATTGAAGGCAGAGCAGAGTCCTATGTGGTAGCAGAACCCTACCATCCAGCTGCCTTTGTCATTTCGAATTAAACCCCCACATCCTCCATCTCCTGGGTTTCCCTTAGATGAACCATCAGTGTTTAGTTTGACCCATCCCTCAGGAGGAGGATGCCAACGAATTTCTGATGTTTCCTTTCGAACAGAAATGGAAGCAATAGGCATAGACATACTCATTAATTGATTGATATAATTAAGAATAACCTGAAGACGATTCTGGGGGGGCATGAACCCTTGCTCGAAGAGGCCTCTATTTCGCCATGTCCATAGGAACCAGCAAGTTACTCGAAAGACATCATCCCAGTTGAAGCCATTGGGTTTCCCTTGATCATGCGAAATGCATTCTGCGAACCAATTGCTATGAGTAGAGGTGAAAAATCCCATTACTCTGTCTTGAGCAATTAGATATAACCAGAGGGAGTTTGCTGGAGGGCAATCACGCAATATATGGATCACCGTTTCTGAGTCTCCTTGACACATAGGGCAGATTGAAGATGTTCCGGCCCATAAGCTTCTCCTCTGTGCAGTTAGCAAATTGTTATGAGCAGCAAGCCAGATGAAAATAGATATCCTTTGGGGACCCTTCCACTTCCATAAAAATTTCCAAAAGGCATTCGGCTGGGACTTAGGAACAAGAGACATATATGCACTCTTTGAGGAGAAATCTCCATGTGTTGATCCTTTCCAAGCTATATAGTCCTCTCTTATAGAGGTAGATGGGGTAGGAAAGGCTCTAATCTTATTTATTATTTCAGGTGGCAGGAGCTGTTGCAAGACAGGGAAGTTCCACTCTCCATTGCTTAGAACAAAGGAGACCACTGGAGAATCTTGATCAATTGTGATTATTGGAGATAGGGCCGATCTGATTAGGGGCTCCCCTTCATCTAACCAGGTATGCATCCAGAACTTGGTCTTAACACCATTACCTACACAATATTTTAAATTAGAAAGAAGATTAGGCCATAAAGTACATATTGTTTTCCATAAAATAGAGTCATAAGGCTGAGATTTGCATTGCAAATTATGGATTACACCCCTATCATACTTCCCTTTAAGAACTTGAACCCAGAGATCACTAGGATTAGATAGAATTATCCATCCAATCTTCAAGAGCAAGGCATTATTCATTTTAGAGAGGTCTTTAAAATTGAGACCCCCCCGCATGTTTAGGCATGCAAAGAGTCTTCCAGTTTAATAGGTGCACTTTCCTTTGTTGAGCCGAATCACCCCAGATGAGACTTCTTTGTGCTTTCTCTATTGATAGACAAGTTGATTTGGGAATTTTTCCATGTTGCATCTGGAATATAGCCATAGAGCCTAGGACAGAGCCTGCTAGTGTTACTCTACCAGCCATTGAAAGGCATTGTTGTTTCCATCCACTTATGTGACTGAATTTGCTATTTGTAACTCTTCCTTGTAAAATTTGAGCTCCCAGATACCTGCCTATATCTTTTGAAACACTGAAACCACTACAACTTGAGATAGCATTAGCCTCAATATCAGAAACATTTCTAGAAAAACAAATGCTAGTCTTATTGGAGTTAACTTTCTGTCCAGAAGCTGAACAAAACATATTAAGGCAGTTTAGAATCATATGCATTTGTTGGACACTAGCTTCAGCAAAAAGAAGCAAGTCATCAGCAAATATAAGATGAGAAATGATAGGCCCTTGCTTACCAGCTCGCATAGGTAACCACAGTCCCTCATTTACAAGGTCAGCTATTAAATGAGATAGGAATTCCATACAAATTACAAAAATGTAAAGGGACAAAGGGTCCCCTTAACGAATGCCTCTACTGGGAGTAAAGGCTTTAGATTTTGCTCCATTCCATGGTACTTTAAAAGATGAAGAAAAGATGCAACTCATGATAATATTTATAAAATAGTTATCTAATCCTAGAGATAATAGGTAATGATTTATGAAATTCCAATTTAGGCGATCATACGCCTTTTCTAGATCAATTTTTATGGCCATAAATTTCTTTCTTCCTTTCATCTTTCCCATGGAATGAAACATTTCCTTAGCTATAATGATATTATCTTGAATATTCCTTCCTGGGACAAAACTTCCTTGGAAGGGAAATGATTTTGTCTAGGAAAGGTTTAATACGATTAACTAATATCTTGGTGAAACATTTGTAAATAACGTTGCATAAAGCAATGGGGCGAAATTGATTTATAAATTCAGGATGATCAACTTTAGGAATTAAAACAATAAGGGAATTATTTACCTCCTGTAACAGATTTGGGTTATTCCAGACAGCTAGTATAAAGTTTGATAATGAAGGGCTTACCAAATCCCAATTCTTTTGATAGAATATTGCAAGGAAACCATCCTCACCCAGGGCCTTAAATGCTCCTATATTAAACATAGCTTGTTTGATTTCTTGTTGAGAAACTTGATCAATTAGAGCATCTTTAGAGGTCTGATCTATAAGGGGAAAAAATGCTTCTAGTAGCATGAATTACTCTAACAGAGGATTCTTCATAAAACAAATCCTTGAAATATAGAACTGCAACCTCTGTAAGTGCATCTTGATCAAAAATCCATTCCCCTTCAGTGTTCCTAAGAGACATGATCTTATTTCTTCTTCTTATTATGATTGTTTTGGTGTGGTAATACCTTGTATTTCGATCTCCATCTTTAATCCATTCCGCTCTAGATTTTTGGAACCACAATATTTCTTCTTGGGCCAGAACATGCTGATATTCCTTCTGAAGATCAATGTCTAACTTATCTAGGAATGGATTAGGCCGTACTGATAGAGCTTTCTGGATGCCATTTAGCCGAGCTAGAAGAGACCTTTTCTTGTAGTAAATATTACCAAAAACAGATCTGTTCCAAGTAGGCAGCATTGTAGCTAAGTTATGCATGTTTTGAGATAGGGGAGAGTCCAGTTTCCAAGTTGATGAGAGCAACTCAAAGAACCTTTCATGTTTAAGCCAGGCTGCTTCAAAACGAAAAGGTCTATTAGAGGTTACAACGGGCATACCCTGTAACCTGATTAGAAGGGGGTGATAATCCGAATTTGTTCTAGGGAGAACCATTACAATTGCTTCCTCGAACCTAGTTCTCCAAGGGGCATTACATAGAGCCCGGTCAAGCCTCTTGAAGACTCTATTCATGCCTTGCCATTGAGGGCCTCTCCATGTATACCTAGATCCAATAAAACCTATATCAATTAGATTGCATTCATTGATCCAGGATAGGAAGTTTTCACATCTGACATAATCTAATTCTCCTCCTTATTTCTTTTCATCAGCAGCTGCAATTTCGTTAAAATCACCCAGAATCATCCAATCCATGTTGACTGAATGTGACATGTTGAGGATATCCTCCCAAAGCACAGTCCGATCTGGGGCTCTTGGGCTAGCATAGATCACAGTGAGAAGCCACGGGTTGGATGAGCCATCTGAAACTTTCACATGCAAATACTGTTCATGCACAGTTATTTGGGATGTATGGATATCCGCTCTGTTCCACAGTATCCAGATACCACCAGAAAATCCTCTTGCTTCTACTAGTATTTGAAATCTGAAGCCTAAATTTCTAATAACACTTTGAGCTCTATCTCCACTAACTCAAGGCTCCTGCAAAGTAAGGATATCAGGATTATGGAATCTTACGATATCTTTTAGTGTTCTAGCAAATTCATTACTAGAAGCACCACGAACGTTCCAATTTAATATAATCATAAATGATATAATAAAAAGAATAGGGAAGGGGAAATCAAGCCTGCATAGTATCTAGGGATGCTACATGAGTTGGGGTTGGCACAGTTCCTTCAAGAGAAGGGTCTTCTTGCATAGAATCTATCTTTCCAATTGGCTGAGAATTCAGGGGATCTGGAGGTTTAGGGTCTATTTCCTTTGAATCTGTCTGTATATTTTTCGTGTGAGAGGAAGGTGAAGCTGTGTGAACGACACCACCTTCCATCTCCATGAACACTGGGGTTTCTTCCACAAAGGAGACTTCAAGGTCCATTTGAGAACATGGTTCTGCTTCCTTATGATTATCATTATTGAAGTTCTTTCTGACAGTAGCATCCTTTTGAGCCAGAGAAGTCTGCATTTCTTGCTGATTTTCCTGAGCTTTTTGTTGTTCAAGGGCCCTCATTGCTTTTTCTTTTCTTAGTTTGCTTCCTGTTAAGAATTCCTTAGGCTTGGCAATAGGAGGTGCTTGAGAATTAAAAGCTATAGGAGCTTCAACATCCTTTTCCTTATTCACATTAGTGGGTTCATCACAGGAGTTTTTTTGGGGGGGGGGGGGGGGGGGGGGGGGGGGGGGGGGAAGGCTCCTAGTATTGGTGCTCTGAGATGTTGTCATGATTAGGATCATTTTCTTGAGGTTTCTGATTTGAGCTTCTTCGGTCTTGAAAGACAGGAGGCTGCTTTTGTTTTTCTGGGTTATTGGCATTGTTGGCCGCCACCCTTCTTGACCTTCGGGGTCGGGTAACCAACATCCAAGGGCCATAGTTTCCTTCAGCATCCTCACTTTGGTGGATAACTTCTTTCATACCAGAATTCTCTTTGGCGATATCAGGAGTTTTTTCTTGTTGTGGAGAAGAATGGGGCTGCACAGGAACCTTAGGTAGGATTCCTGACTGAATACAGGCATCCTTTTCGTGTCCATATTTGCCACATCGAAAGCATATAAGATGGATTCCTTCATATTCTAAACGCATGTGTCTACCCTTTAAGTTATAATGAGCTCTTAGAAGTTTTTCAAGATCAATCTGGACACAAACTCTAGCAAACTTACCTCTAGTTTGCAGAGTAGTAGTGAGATCCACTTTCAAAGTCTTGCCAATTTTGTTTTCCATGGTGGTTAAAAATTCTTGATTATAAAATTCCATAGGTAAGTCAGGAAATCTTACCCAGGCTACGATTTTACTGATACCTTCCAAATGGGGCTGAATTCTGCTTGCCATTGCCTAACTGTTAGGTAATGATCAAATATCATCCCTCATCCAAGGTCCACCGGTTAATGCAAACTCATATTCGTCTTGGGCATAGGATTTGGCCAAAAAGAACTCGTTACCGAGGTCAATTAGTTGCACTGCGTCTGCATTAGACCAGATGGCATCAATCTTTTTCTTCAGGAAACCATACCCGATCTTCCTCCCCAAAAGCTTGATGATCAACGACCTTTTCCATGGTTTTCGGATTCGTTTTTGTTAAGTCTCTAAAATGTCTGTGTGCATTTCCATAGGTTTTGATGAAAACTAAACATTGGGTAATGATTTAATTAACCTATTTTGTGGTTGCTAACCCGTCTACTTAGTGTACAGATCAGAAGATTACAAAACTCACCTGTCTGTCTACCTAAGTCTCACCTGTCCGTATTAGCCAAGAAGTCAACCTGTCTGCTGACTAGGATTGTTGACTATGTGCAAACTGGTTTTGCAACCTGTCTCTACTCTTCAACTTGTCTAAGGTTCTTCGTTAAAGAACTCGAAGTACAGGAAGCTTTTGCAAGCTGTCCCCTCATGAAGAATACTCTGAGAACTCTCTCACGCTTATCAAGAAACTCAGAAGTGCTCTCTCTCAAGCAAACTAGGAAGTCAGAGATAAACTTCCAGTTAAAGAACATTTCCAACATGCTTTATTCCCTAGTACTTTCAGTCATTACACAGAAAGGGAAATGTACTCTGCAAAAGTACAAAAGCACTCTGCACAACTCTGAGTTGGCGTCTACACGATGCATAAAGCTATTATCCCTCATGTTAGAGTACAACCAACGTCTTCATTGCATTAATGGCTGCCCAGAACGACTATATTGCATTTAATGAAGCTCTGCTTGAAGCCATAGTTGCAAGGAATGTCTCTAACGGATATTAAATGTTTGAAGGCTATAAATACAGAAGTCATTGAAGATGAACATAATCAGAGTTTTACAAAGCATTAAAGAGCCATTACTCTGTTCATTTATTCATTCTGTATTCTTCAATCATTTGAAGTTATTACGCAGACTTTCCTAAAGCTTTATATTTAAACCACTCTCTGAGTGTTAGTGAAAGGTCTGTAAGTGTATTTATTACAAACCAAACTCTCAAACAAATCTGAGTGAGCCTGAAGAGGCTAGGTGTGCAAAGAATACTTGTGTTGGAGCCTGAAGAGGCTAGGTGTGCAAACAATACTTGGAGTCTGTAACCTGATCAGTTATAGTGGATAAATCTTGGTGCTGCCAAGGACTGGACGTAGCTCTTTGTGTTAAAGAGTGAACCAGGATAAATCTTTGTGTTAATCTCTCTTCCCTTAATCTCTTTAGTTACTTTGATTATATATATCATCTGCTTTCTAACAAAGGGGTTAAAACTGTTTCTGTCAAGTCTGTTTTCTTATCTCTACGTGTGTTGTTTTTCTGAGAAAACTACAACAGACAGGTCAGGTGACCTGTCTGTGTATCTTTTTACACCCGTCTGTGCTTAGCTTCTGCATGCAAAAAGTTTTTAACTTTATTTTAAATTCTAATAAACACAATTCAACCCCCCTTCTCGTGTTTATAGTTGTCTATTTCAGTTGGTATCAGAGCTCAGCCTCTGGGTTGAGCATCTAACAGTGTTGAGGTAAAAGATCCTGAAGAATAGACATGACTGCTGGAGCTAGTGGAAGTAACCAGACTGAAGGAGCCTCCTTAACCAGACCTCCATTCTTCAATGGAGAAAACTACAACTATTGGAAAGATAGATTTCAATGGTTCATTCTATCTACAAACTCTGATCTCTGGGATGTCATCACAGATGGTCCTTTCATCCCTAAAAATGATGACAACACTGACAAGCCAAAAGCTCAGTGGACCCCTGCAGAAAAGGCAAAATGGGAGCTGAATCACAAAGCCAGATACAACATTATTTGTGCGCTCAGTCCTGATGAGTTTGAGAAGGTCTGTGCCTGTGACTCTGCCAAAGAAATATGGGACACCTTAGCTGTCACACATGAAGGAGCCGCCAAGGTCAAAGAATCAAAAATTGCCATACTTGTCAGAAAGTATGAACTATTTCTCATGGAAGAAGGAGAATCTGTTGCTCAAATGATTGGGAGATTTCAAACTATCATCAATGGTCTAAAGTCTCTTGGCAAAGTTTACTCCAATGCTGAGAAGGTTGGAAAGATACTTAGGAGCCTACCTAAGCAGTGGAGACCTCTGGTAACTGCTATCTCTCAAGCCAAAGATCTTACCACCTTGACTATGGATGAACTCCTTGGAACACTTACTGTTCATGAGCAAGAACTTGGAGATGAAGTCTCAACAAAGAAGGGCAAGTCAATTGCTCTGAAGGCTGATCAAAAGTCTTCCAAAGCCTCTAAAGCTTTAAAGGCAGACGAGTCATCCAGTGATGCTGACCTGTCTGAATCTGAGAATTCTGAAAGTGATGAAGAACTATCTCTCCTAACCAGAAAGATAAAGCTTCTCCTACAGAAAAAGAAGTTCAGAAAGGATAAGCCATTCAGAAGATTCAACAAGGACAAGAATTTCAAGGATTCCACTTCAACAGACAAAAACTCAATTGTCTGCTATGAGTGCAAGAAACCAGGACACATCAAAGCAGAATGTCCTCAACTCAAGAAAGCCCCATTTAAGAAGTTCTTCAAAAAGAAGAAGAAAGGAATGATGGCCACTTGGGAAGATCTAGAGTCAACATCTACTGATGAGGAGACAGAGGAAGAAGCAAATCTCTGTCTAATGGCTAACACTGACTCTGATTAGATAATGAGGTAAATTCTGATTATGAGGAATTACTTGATGCCTATGAAGAATTGTTGGAGGAATCCAACTGTTTGTCTAAGGCTTTCAAATCTCTCAAGAGAGATCATGTTAAGCTCCTCAGTGAGCATAAACAGAAATCTCTAGAGTGTGAGAAATTTGCCAAGGAGAACAGTGAGCTGAAGACTGAAAAGTCTAATGAAGCTAAGATCTCTAGTGATACATCACAGTCTGAAGAAGTTGAAAAACTTCAACAGAAAGTGGAAGAGCTCACTTCTGATCTTGCCAAATTTGTTAATGGTAGAGATAATCTGACAAAACTGCTTGGCTGTCAGAGGCACTCCCTTAACAAAGAAGGTATAGGATATGTCCATCAGATACATCATAAAGTATCAACTAAGCACTCTAAAGTGTCTGCTACATCTATTTCTATTAAATCCATACCTGTCTGTAACTTCTGTGGAAAGACTGGACATGTTATGTCTAAGTGTCTCCACAAGAAAAGAAGGAAGTCTTCACAGACTCCTAGAACTAACAGAAAAGGACCCAGAAAACTATGGGTACCTAAAGATCAAATAATCTCTGTTGCAGATGTCCTCAACAGCACAAAGAAAACACCACTGCTGGTACCTGGACAGTGGCTGCTCGCGACACATGACAGGAGAAAGGTCTATGTTCCTAGACCTCCAACCTAAGAAAGGAGGACATGTGGCATTTGGTGGAAATCAGAAAGGGAAGGTTATAGGAATTGGTACTATTGGTGGTAAACCTCCTCTTCCCTCTATATCAAATGTTCTTATGGTTAAAGGATTAAAACACAATTTGCTTAGCATAAGTCAATTATGTGACAGTGGATTTGATGTCTCCTTTACCAAAGATTTCTGTATAGTTAAAGATCTTAGTGGCAAAACCCTCTTTTCAGCCAAAAGGCAACAAAATCTGTATAAGATTGAACTGACTGATCTCTCAGATCAAAGTGTAACATGTCTGATGTCTAAAGAGGATGAAAGATGGTTGTGGCATAAGAAACTAGGACATGCTAGTATGAAATTAATTTCAAAACTAAAAAGGGATAACCTTGTGAGAGGATTACCTGATATTAGCTTTAAGAAAGATATTTTGTGTGATGCATGTCAGAGAGGTAAACAGATAAAATCAAGTTTCAAATCTAAAAACCAAATATCAACCTCTAGACCTCCTCAGTTGTTACACATGGATCTGTTTGGACCAGTTAGTGTTGCTAGCTTGGGTGGAAGGAAATATGGATTTGTCATAGTTGATGACTATTCTAGATTTACATGGGTACTCTTCTTAACCCACAAGGATGAGTCTTTTAAGGCTTTCTCAGTATTCTGTAAAAGAGTACAAAATGAGCAGGGTTTCTGCATTTCTACTCTAAGAAGTGACCATGGGGGAGAATTTGAAAATGAGCAGTTTAGTCAGTTCTGTGAGGAGAATGGGATCTCTCACAATTTCTCTGCACCTAGAACTCCTCAACAAAATGGTGTGGTTGAGAGAAAGAACAGATCTCTGCAAGAGATGGCTAGATCTATGCTCAATGAGAATAATCTCCCTAAGTACTTCTGGGCAGAAGCAGTAAACACAGCTTGTTATGTACAAAACAGAATACTCATTAGGCCTTTTCTAAAGAAGACTCCCTATGAACTGTGGAAAGGAAAAAGCCCCAACATTTCTTACTTTCATGCATTTGGTTGTGAATGCTACATATTAAATACCAAGGATCAACTTGGAAAATTTGACTCTAAGACAGACAAAGGTATCTTTTTGGGATACTCTGAAATGTCTAAAGCTTTTAGAATTTACAATTCTAGAACATCTGTTATTGAAGAATCTGTTCATGTCAAATTTAATGATAACCTAAAGACTGATAAGGAATTGTCAGATCTAGAAGATGATCTTGCAGGTCTTGATATAAACAAGTCAGAAGATCAACAACCTGACTTAACCAAACCAGAACCTGAAGCAGAACTAGACAGATAAGTGGAACAGACAAGTCAGCAGACACAGACAAGTCAAGGTCCTCTTGAAAGAGACTGGAAATTCAAAACTCATCATCCTAAGGATCTCATCATTGGTCATCCCTCAGAAGGAGTAAGAACCAGATCTACCTTAAGAGAATCAAGCAATGTGGCCTTTTTGTCAGAAATAGAGCCAAAGCACATTGAAGAAGCTCTTGATGATGAAAGCTGGATTCTTGCTATGCAAGAAGAACTCAACCAGTTCACCAGAAATGATGTCTGGACACTTGTCTCCAAGCCCAAAAACAAGTCTGTCATTGGAACAAGGTGGGTCTTCAGAAACAAGTTAGATGAAGATGGCAAAGTGGTCAGAAACAAGGCAAGGTTAGTAGCTCAAGGCTATAACCAACAAGAAGGTATTGACTATACTGAAACCTTTGCACCTGTAGCTAGAATAGAAGCTATTCGCATACTAATGTCATATGCTGCACAACACCAAATCACTCTTTTTCAAATGGATGTGAAAAGTGCTTTTCTCAATGGAATAATTGAAGAAGAAGTTTATGTTAAACAACCCCCTGGTTTTGAAGATACTGATAAACCAGATCATGTTTTTAAACTTAAAAAGGCATTATATGGTTTAAAGCAAGCACCTAGGGCATGGTATGATAGACTAAGCTCTTTTCTCATGCATAACGGCTTTACAAGAGGTCAAGTAGATACTACTCTGTTTAAGAAAAGCTATAAAGAAAATTTCATTGTAGTCCAAATATATGTTGATGATATTATTTTTGGAGCAACTAATGAAAAGCTGTGCAAGGATTTTTCAAAGCTGATGCAAGCAGAATTTGAGATGAGCATGATGGGAGAATTGAAGTTCTTCCTTGGTCTACAAATCAAACAGACAAGTGATGGAATCTACATCCATCAACAAAAGTATATCAAGGAAATGCTCAAGAAATACAAAATTGAAAATGCTAAACTTATGAAAACTCCCATGGAAACCAATGCAAAACTTAGTAAAGATGATGAAGGTAAAAAGGTAGACCAAACTGTCTACAGAGGTATGATTGGATCTTTGCTGTACTTAACTTCAAGAAGACCTGATATTCAGTTCAGTGTCTGTATGTGTGCTAGATTTCAATCTGACCCAAGAGAATCTCATCTTAAAGCTGTTAAGAGAATATTTAGATATTTGCTTGGTACTACTAATCTTGGTTTGCTGTATTTAAGAACTAATGAATACAGATTAGTGGGATTCTGTGATGCTGACTTTGCTGGAGACAGAATAGAAAGAAAAAGCACCAGTGGAGGATGCCACTTCATTGGAGCAAACTTGGTCTCTTGGTCAAGCAAAAGACAGACAACTATAGCTCTATCTATAGCTGAAGCAGAATATATCTCAGCTGCTAGTTGTTGCTCTCAGCTTCTATGGGTAAAACATCAACTTGAGGATTACTCTATTTTTGAGCATAATATATCTGTATGGTGTGATAATTCTAGTGCTATCTGCTTAACTAAAAATCCAATTCAGCATTCTAAGGCTAAGCATATAGAAATCAAACATCACTTCATTAGAGATTATGTTCAGAAAGGTATTTTTGATATTAAGTTTGTTAAAACTGAAAATCAATGGGCTGATATCTTCACTAAGCCCTTAGCAGAAGAAAGATTTTTATTTATTAGAGATAATTTAAACATGCATTGTATTGTTGAATGACATGTCTGAGTTTTTAAAACTGTCTGTGATCACCTGTCTGACTCTGCTGAGTCACTATGCTGAAACCCAACAGTTTTATTGAAATGGTTATTATTTATTCATTTATTTTAATACCATTTGTTAATCTGAAGCTAATCATGAACACGGCAGTTTTTACCTCGAAACCATGTTTTCTTTATGTCTAAGTGGGCGCTACAGTTCCCCACATAAATCGTGCCATTCTTAATTAAAAATGTCTTTCTTCTCTCTCCGGCTTTTACTTCTTTAAAAGGCAAATCTTCAGAAAGTTTCAAACTTTATCCTTCTCAAAAAGCCCTAAGTCTTTTCGTCTTCGTCTTCCTCTCGTTCAAACCCTTCTCTCTTCCAAAACTTTCACTTTCTCTCTTTTCTGAAAAATGGCATCTTCAAAACGCCTGTCTCCAAAAGAGATTGCTGAGAAATACGAGATGAGACTAACTGATGTAGAGAAGATTCTACCTGGAAAGACTGTTGATCTTCAACAGATGAAGAGATGGGGAATGGATGTCACTGAGGAGTTGGAATACTCTAAGTGGACAGCCTTCTTTGATATCAAGGAGCTGGTCCATCCCAAGCTTGTCAGAGATTTCTGGAGGAATGCTGTGGTCATCACCAATGTGGTTGATGGAACCAAGAGCTTCAAGGCTCAAATGTCAGCTGATGTAACTCTTCAGTTCCCTATAAGCTCTCTGGAACTGGCAACCAGATGTCCAAGGATTGGAACTGCCTTCAGACCTGACTGGGAAGATCAGGTGGGAACTGAAAATATCAACATTGTTGTTTATGGTGTTCCCAACCCTGAGAACAAGAAGCCTGTCTGCATGGTGCCTAAGTGCAGATTCTTGCACAAGCTGCTTCTGGAGTGTGTGATGCCCAGAAGAGGGTCAAGAGACAATGTGACCAAGTTGGACAGATTTGCTCTGTACCACTTGATTCACAAAATCAAGATAGACATCAATGATCTCATCTACATGTATCTTGAGTCTCTAATCAGAAGGACAAATATGCCTACCTACCCTTATGGAATGTTGCTGACAAGGGTGTTTAGGAATAAGATATTTGTTCCAACTGATGTCCACTTTGTGGACATGGCTCTGCCCATAGACAAGAAGGTCTTGTCTATGATGGGGATTGAAGGAATCCCTCTGGAGGATGAGGAAGAAGAGAAGAAGAAGAAGAAGAAGAAGAAGAAGCCTACTGTTGAGCAGAAACTGAAGGAAATAGCAGAGGAGCCTGCTGATTCCACTGGTGAATCAGAGTATCCTATCTCTGAAAGGATTTGGAAAGCTGCTGGAAAGGTTGCCAGACAGGATCAAAGGCCTGAGGAACCCACAACTTCTGAAGGATCTGCTGAGACAGTAGAGCCTCTCAGATTCAAGCTGAAGAAGCCCTCTCCCAAGAGGAAGACCAGTGAGGCTGGAATATCAGGTGTGGTTTCTACACAACCCACCAAGAGAAGAAGACTGGTGAAGACCTTTACCAAGGACAGACAAGTGAAGTCTGTGCCTAGTAAAGAGGAAGCACCTGCTCAGGGGGAGCAGACTTCTCCACCTACAGAAGAGCCTAGGGAGATCAAATCTCTTGATCTGGGTTTCATTCCCAGAAAAAGAAGGTCAGGCTACCCTATGCCTGTAGTGGCGGTTGCTGAAAGGGAAGCTGTCCCTGCAGAAGAGCCTGCTGCTGCTGCTGCTGCTTCTGCACCCTCAACTGACCTGTCTGCTGGAACACAGACAGTTGGTCATCATGAAGAAGCTTCTCTGTCTCCTTCAAGGAAGAAAACAAGGCTTTTTGAAGAACCACTCTTCACCTTCCCTTCTGCACCATCCTCTCCCCTTCATCTAGGTATTCCAGATTCTGCTGTCTCTTCCCCCTCTGCTCTCTGTGTCAACCCTTTATCTGTTGCCTCCCCTTTTCACTCACCTGTCTCCTCTCACCCCTCTCAACCATCTTTTGATGTCGTGTCTGATGTATGTCAATACACAGTTGTTCACAGGGACTCAACTCCCAGAGAACAATCTGGCATATCATCTAGACTGTTTGTGAGTGATTTGCAATCTCTGATGACTGCAAGTATATCTCACTTATCTGTCATCCCTTCTCCACCACCTCACATTCTGAACCCATGTAGGAAGATCTTCTTTTATCCCCCTATTGTGTTGTTCATTAGAACATTGGAAGGATCTAACTATCCTGCCTCTGTTGTAATGTTACCCTCTAGGTCTAGATATTTCTTTCTTTTAGTCACAGGGTCTAATTCGTTCTTTTCCCACATAGACTCTCTCCTACCCCTACCTCCATCTGTCTTAGCCAATCAACCTCTTCCCCCTCCTATTCCAATAAGAGTCACTCGACTGTCTCTTTGTGAAAGACTCTCTTATGTCTTTCCCTCTCCTGATTTTGACATAGTCAGAATCACCCCTCTGTTTAAAATAGCGTTTCTTCCTTTATTTTATTTCAGAACCATTCATCAACTTTTCTTTCCCCGTGTTTCCTCACCTTTCTTTGTACCTAAGGCACCCCCAGTTTTAGCCCTACCCTGGTATCCATCCCTGTCTGATGCTTCAACCAGCCTGTCTACAGAAGTCTCCTCCCCTCAAATGGTGGATTCAGTGAGCTTCAATCTACTTAAGACTGAGCTAGAAGAAGTCAGAAGACAATTGGATGCAGAGAGGCATGCTAGGCTGCTGTTAGAACAGAAAGTTGATTCCCTGTATCTTATGTTTAATCAGCCTAAATAAGTAGTTGTAGGAACTGCCTTGTAATTGAATTGCTTATGATGAATACAAATCAAATTTTACTTTATTATTCTTTTTCGTTTTTCTTTTTCTCTCCACTGTTATCTATTTAACTCTTTTTGTTGCTGACAAAAGGGGGAGAAAAATGTTAAGATGTTTAATGTAAACAATACATGCTAAGTGTTCATTCTCTGATACTATGAACTTAAACCTGCTGCATATTACTCTGATGCTCTTTATTGAACACTAATGCATCTGTCTGCACATATAGAAAATATCAACTTATCTACTGTCTGTACTTCTGTACTCTGATATTTTCAAAGGTTCATTAAATCATCTGAATGTTTGTCATCATCAAAAAGGGGGAGATTGTTAAGTCTCTAAAATGTCTGTGTGCATTTCCCTAAGTTTTGATGAAAACTAAACATTGGGTAATGATTTAATTAACCTATTTTGTGGTTGCTAACCTGTCTACTTAGTGTACAGATCAGAAGATTACAAAACTCACCTGTCTGTCTACCTAAGTCTCACCTGTCCGTATTAGCCAAGAAGTCAACCTGTCTGCTGACTAGGATTGTTGACTATGTGCAAACTGGTTTTGCAACCTGTCTCTACTCTTCAACTTGTCTAAGGTTCTTCGTTAAAGAACTCGAAGTACAGGAAGCTTTTGCAAGCTGTCCCCTCATGAAGAATACTCTGAGAACTCTCTCACGCTTATCAAGAAACTCAGAAGTGCTCTCTCTCAAGCAAACTAGGAAGTCAGAGATAAACTTCCAGTTAAAGAACATTTCCAACATGCTTTATTCCCTAGTACTTTCAGTCATTACACAGAAAGGGAAATGTACTCTGCAAAAGTACAAAAGCACTCTGCACAACTCTGAGTTGGCGTCTACACGATGCATAAAGCTATTATCCCTCATGTTAGAGTACAACCAACGTCTTCATTGCATTAATGGCTGCCCAGAACGACTATATTGCATTTAATGAAGCTCTGCTTGAAGCCATAGTTGCAAGGAATGTCTCTAACGGATATTAAATGTTTGAAGGCTATAAATACAGAAGTCATTGAAGATGAACATAATCAGAGTTTTACAAAGCATTAAAGAGCCATTACTCTGTTCATTTATTCATTCTGTATTCTTCAATCATTTGAAGTTATTACGCAGACTTTCCTAAAGCTTTATATTTAAACCACTCTCTGAGTGTTAGTGAAAGGTCTGTAAGTGTATTTATTACAAACCAAACTCTCAAACAAATCTGAGTGAGCCTGAAGAGGCTAGGTGTGCAAAGAATACTTGTGTTGGAGCCTGAAGAGGCTAGGTGTGCAAACAATACTTGGAGTCTGTAACCTGATCAGTTATAGTGGATAAATCTTGGTGCTGCCAAGGACTGGACGTAGCTCTTTGTGTTAAAGAGTGAACCAGGATAAATCTCTGTGTTAATCTCTCTTCCCTTAATCTCTTTAGTTACTTTGATTATATATATCATCTGCTTTCTAACAAAGGGGTTAAAACTGTTTCTGTCAAGTCTGTTTTCTTATCTCTACGTGTGTTGTTTTTCTGAGAAAACTACAACAGACAGGTGACCTGTCTGTGTATCTTTTTACACCCGTCTGTGCTTAGCTTCTGCATGCAAAAAGTTGTTAACTTTATTTTAAAATTCTAATAAACACAGTTCAACCCCCCTTCTCGTGTTTATAGTTGTCTATTTCAGTTTTTCCTCATATCTACTGGGGACCACGTTAAGACCTTTCACCGGATCCTCTTCTATCAAATATCTTGGGCCATCTTCCACCTCAAAACCATTTTCCTCGTCACTGTCTTCCACTCCATCTTCTGAAGAGGAAATCACGATCTCTTCTCCCATTAAGGTGACCAGATATGATTTCTTTTTCCCTTCTTGGGCTGTACTTTTCACATCATCATTCATCCATGGTTCTTCCCTAGGAGTTCTGGAAGATGTACCAGAGAAACTTTCTTCTTCGTCACCACCAGTTCTAACCTTCTTCGTGCTCCTGTGTAGCAGATCCAGTTCCTCTTTGGAGGCCGGAGGCCGACGAGATGTCGACCCAGGGATACCAGAAACGCTCATGAGGTTTCGGAGATTCTTGGGGAATCTTGGAGAGGGAGTTAATTTAGTTTAATTGTCTTGATTTATGTAAAAAAAGGAGTTATAATTACTAAACTACCCTTTAATTGTCTCGGGACTGTGCAATGCTCTTGGAAAAGTAAAGGGAGAATTGGTTTGATTGGTTAATTTTCTTGATTTTGGGAATACTTACAATAGAGTTGAGTTGGTTGGATTTTGCTTATATTTGAGTCCAAAAAATATAGGTACTTTTTTGCTTATATTTGAGTCTAGAGGTAGTACTAAGATACTTGTTTGACTACAATTAGGTTTGAAAAGTCAAACTAACACCACTAAACCCACATGGCAGCTCCATTGGTGCACATTGTGACAAGTGGGTGGTGTAGCACTGCTCCACTTAGGTGGGTGGTGTAGCACTGCTCCACTTAGGAGGGTGGTGCACCGAAGACGCTTTCCTTATCTCTACTTGTAAGGTTTATTGTAACACCCCGTTTTTCGTGTTAAGCCTTTAAGTGCTTGTATGTGTATTATGTTTGACCCTACGTAGGTTTTTAAGGGCTAAGTGAGACTTTTCAAGTGAGAAATCCCTTCCTGATACATCAGCACGGCCGTGCTATGTATCAGCACACCCGTGCTCAAGGAGCGTGCTTGTTAGCTGTCTGAGCCACAAGCACGGCCCTGCTTAGTGGGGAGCACGGTCGTGCTCAATGCGCTCGTTGACGCTGTTTTTGTCTGGCCGTGCTTAAGTGAGAACGACCCTTTGCTCACGTTAAGCACGACCGTGCTTAGTGGGGAGCACGGCCGTGCTTAGGTCAGAGTTTATAAATAGAGGACAGTTCGCGAGGGTTTTCGTGTGAACCTATATTTTGGCACATTGGACAATCCTAGTGTGACAGAAACCTCTTCCCCTTTCCTTCCCTTGAACCCCTTGAAGTTCTTGGAGTTTGTGAGTCCGTTTAGGAAAATAGTCATGTGCGCTAGTGTCGTTTAAGGTAACGTGTTCATCCCTCTCTCTTAGTCACTTCTCTATTATTAGATCTAGAGACTAATTGGTTGTCCTATTCTTGTTTGGCCAAGGCTTGAGGAACCCGTCGAGCCGCTTGAGGGAACACGACCAGTTTGCTTTCGGGGTTTCATCTTCATACCAGGTATGGGGAGAAGGGCTAGTATGAACATGTAGGCTTTGTGGTAGCCTAAGATGAGGGTTAACCCATGACCCATTTGCATGCTAATTGTCTAATTGATGTTGTATAGTATTATATGTTGTTGCCTTGATAATTGGTATGCCTATTTATGCATGATGTTTCATGATGTATTGAATGTTATGATGATGATGCTGTTTTGATGAGAATGCTGTTATGATGATGATGATGATGATGTTATGCTCTGAATGAGTATTGATTGTTGAGGATTTTAATGCCAACGAAGATATTAATAGGTCTCTAGTTAATTAATAGGACTTGTTAGTGATAAAAGACATGAATATAGTATGTGAGGCAAGGTTATGATCATAGGGCTTAGTTAAAGACCCTAGGATTGATTAACGAGTATTTTAGGGACATTAGTAACGAAGCTATGACCGAAGGACTAATTTCCCATAAGTGTAAGACATGGGATTAATTAAGAATAACGAAACTAAGAACTATTGGACAGTTAAAAGCTAATAGGAATGATCCTTGAATGCTCTAGAAACTCAGTAAGGGTTCTTCAACCCTTCTGCCCAGAAACCGTACGACCACGCTTCAATGAGCACGGTCGTGCTTAACAAGGAGCACACCCGTGCTCTAGTTTGAAATTCAAAAAGGGCGGGTTGCATAAGCACGCCCGTGCTGAGGGTGAGCACGGAACAGAAACATAAAACAACTTTAAGATGATAATGTACCTTGATAGTCGAGTGGTCAAGGGGGATCTTGCTGCTTAATGGTCAAGGTGTTAAGCTTTGCTAGTTAAGAGCCAGAGTGTTAAGTAATTAAAGTAAAAAGATGATGTTGATGTTAACGTTGTACCTTGGTAGTCGAGTGGCCAAGGGGGCCTTGATAGCCGAGTGGTCAAGGTGTTGTTGATGTTGTACATTGGTAGCCTAGTGGCCAAGGGGGCCTCGATAGCCGAGTGGTCGAGGTGTTGAGCTTTGGCGCTTAAATGGCCAGAGTGTTGTTGTTAAAGATAAAAGATTAAAGATAATAACTTTGGTGCTTAATGGCCAAAGACGATAAGCCGTAATAAATGATGTTGATGGAGGTGGTGGTCAAACAATTGTTTGTTTGTATGCATGCATCATGCATGAAGTTGTTAGGGGAGGTACGATAGTTAGGGGAGGTCGTCCAAGAGTAAGGCGATCTGGTCGTCTGCGGTGATTCGTCCGATTAGGGAATCATGTACACCAGTGGTGGCGCATCCAAGAGTATGGTGGGTCGGCTATCCAAGGGGTCCACCTGTGTTGGGGACTGTCGGCATTGGTGCTTATTGGCCAATGTGGATATTTAACTCCAAAGTCGTATGTCAGTATAGATGGATCCACATGCATTCAGAGTAGTAAGTCACATTGCATTATATAACAGATGTATGTGATATGTTTGTGATATACTTGTTGTGTTGATATGATGATGTATGTTATGATTGCTATGTGTTGTATATTCATCTTGCCAACTATCCTGTTGCCGTTATGTTTATATATATGGTTCTTACTCCCCGTCTTTTGTTGTTTGCTTGCATGTATCTTTTTGGATATGTAGAGGACAGTGAGCAGCTTGCTGAGGAGTGACTCTGAGGAGCCGCTACTCGTAGTTTAGTTTTGTTTAGTTTATGTTGTTTATCCGAGTGTTTCAGAATACGGTTATACCAGCTCTGTAATGTGATATCGGGGTTGTGTTTATGTTTCAGTTATGTTATGTTTTTTTTTATAAACATGTTTTATATTTCCGCATTTGAAAAACTATGTTACAATGCGGCAGCCTCTACCCGGGTTTTATTATCATGATATAATATGCATGTGTTTACCATTTAAAATTATTTTTTTTATATTACCGCTTTATAAATACATGCGGGGTGGAGAGTGTGATATTTATTAAGTAATTTTAATGGTACTAACTTTTATGGTATGAAGCATTGATACGTTTAATAAAATATTCACTTTTATTTTGCTGGGAGGAATTTATCAAGTCACTCCCTATCTTCTTAACTTTCATGCTGTTCCGGGGTCGTCATGTTTATAGAATAATTTTATATAATGGCTACATCATTGTGCTATACCATTGTTTTTTGGAAAATGCCAACTAGTATTTTAGGATACTCGTGAATGAAAACTTGTTTTTTTTTTTTTTTAATATTTCTTAAAGAGTGTTCTAAGGACACTCGTTTACATAACTCTTGTTTTTTATTTAAGATGATAATTCGTGGATTTAGTATTAGCTTGATTTTAAAATGATAATATGTTATTTGATTACGTAGAATGCTAAGGAACCAAGAATAATAACAAGGTTTTATGGGGAAATACTATATTTTAATCTTAAAAGTTGTACATTTAATTTTTTTCATAAACCCTTGCTCTTTTTGGAATTGGCACAAGATCCTTTGATTATTAGCTTAATTCAGCCAACTTTTATTGACTAATTTTATAACATAAAAAAAATGTGTGCAGGAAGGTAGCAAATTAAGTTTGGATTGACATACGTGTTACACAGGTCACAGGAGTGTCGTCACCAGATTCGAACCTTTTATTCGAGTTTCAGCCCCGTCATTGATTATGGCTAGACTTGGGCAATTATTTCCCGCTAACAATCATTGTAAATGGCTAAGATCAAAAGCAAGTTTAGAAATTATCATTTAAAAAAATAATTATTTAGTTTCAAAATTCTTCCACATATAATTAACAAGAAAAAATTGAATTAATTATATTAGATAAGAAATTGTGAAGCTTATGTTTTTATTACATTTATCTCTTGAAATTTATGTTGTTATATATATATATATATATATATATATATATACAAAATTTATGTTGTTATATTTACCTCCCAAACACACTCTTGGGAAAGATTATTTTCCCTCATTTCAGCTGTTTTTTTAGCTTAAAAGCTGTTTCATAGATAATCTATCATGTTTGGCATTTTGCTTAAATTTATAAAAAAACTTTTTTTAGGGAGAAAAAACTATTTTATGCCATCTAGTTTTTTCTAGCTTAAGATTGTTGTGATTTGATTATTTTTCAATCTCAAAACTCTCTTCCATATTTACCCATACAAAACTAACTTCTAAACAAATATTAATAAATTATACAAATAACTCTATACCATTTTTCGTAATTCACTATGTAAAAGTGATTTTTTTGCACCACCCAAACGAAATAGATTATCTTAAAATCGCTTTTCAGCAAACAGACCCAAACAAAAACAGATTCTGATTATAATCGATTATCACAATAATCGATTATACAAAAATTGATTATCAGCATAATCTTTTTTTTCCAGCTTGCCCAAACACACTATTAGACTCTTTATATCATAAATCTCAAAAGGGAACAGTATAATTTCTGAATAAAAAAAGATACTAGATATAATTTATTAAGTTAAATATTAAAAATATCAAATTTCTCTTATACATTTTAGCAGTAAATTATTTCAGTTGTTTTTTTTTTTTGGTTTTTTTCGAAGTATTCTTCGATTCTATAAGTGAGAGACTATTCTCTAAAATATTGTAAAACGCTTAAGCAAACCCTTGCCAATAGGGGTGTGCAAAACCTGATCCGACCCTAAAATTTGTCACAACCCGTAGTGTTCGGGCCGGGTCTGACCCTAACCCACAGAAGTGAAAGGACGAATGAGCATCCCATTCAGTGACCCGGTGTCTGGACAAGGACGAGTCCGGGTTGACCTTCTGGTTACCCAACCTGTCCCATATAATAAAAATCTACTTTTATTTTTATCCCTCCCTAGCTTACGTCTCACGTTTGATATATTTTGTGGCTTTTGTAACATTGAAAGAATTATGTTTGATGAAAATATCCTGTTTTTAACAATATGATTTTGGTAACACGATCTCAAGGAAGCATCTAGCAAAAGATCTATTTGTTGATATTTTGTAACATTCAGTTTTGAATCTATTTGGTGACACGAGATCAACTGGTAGTTTTCAGGTATCATCTTTTGTCGATATTTTGGCTTATAAAAAATAACATTTTTTTCTACTCACAAAAATTTAGTTTACAAAAAATCTATTTAACTTTAAGTCAACCCGGTCCCGTCCCATTTAAACCCAGTCTTAAACCAATCCGCATATGATCGGATTCCTTCGAGTCTAGGGACGGGTTCGAGGGTTCAAAGAATTGACTCTATCAATGTTTGGGGTCAGATAGGGAACAAACAAAACCAGTCCCAACCCGTCTCACATTCACCTCTACCTGCCAATAATATTTTTACCATACTCATAAACTTGAGGATTCAATCTAAGACCACGAATTTAAGGGACTAAGTTCATCCCATTTAGACCAACACATTGATAAATTATTTCAAAATTTAATTTTGATATATATAGTTATAAAATATTTTATACTATTTTTCAAGTATACATTATGAATTTAATTTTTATGCCTTGTCAGTATAAATAATTTTTATATTGATATTCAATAATATATTAACAAATAATCATTATTGTTATTTATCTATGTTAATTATTAAAATAAAGACATACTTGTCAATGTTAGAGATACCTTTTTTATTTTTATTTTTTATTTTTATATGAACGTGTTAGAAATACTCTAATCCATATATTATTATAAAAGTTAAAATAATAAGGGGCGATGTATGATTAAATTTGTTATTTAAAATTCAAAATAAATTAACGTAAACACGTAGAATGGCGAAAGAGACGTAACCAAAACTACTAAGTGACGAGTCTTATATTTATGCAGGAGGAGGAGCTACAACTACAAGCAACTGAAAACAATGAAGCGCAGAGAGAGAGAGAGAGATTCCCAGAAACAACAACGCTCTGTTTATGAGTTTGAGTTGAAAGCCAACTGCACAAGTAGACACGTCACACAACACATGGCCCCAGAGTCCCCTGTAAGTTTTGTATATTATGAAATGAATAATCAAATTAATTTAATATTGCAATATTTCATGACATTAACTTCATTATATGGAGCTTGAGGTAATTGAACAGAGTTGGAGGAGTTCTGAGACAATAGGGGAGCGAATCTGTGCGGCGTTGATGCCATTAGTAGCTGTGGTTGAGGTTTTGGTATTTGCTGTGTCAAATTGTTTCAACTATTGTCCACGCATTTTTTTTCGGAATCAGGAATGTGGTGCCTACACTGCTCAAGATCGAGCGCGCCTCGCTGACGAAACTATATGTAAGTCCCTTCCATTCTACAAGGACCCAAAGTGATCCCTCAAATTTTTTAAGTAGGACAGTTTGGCCCCTGAAAAAAATAAAGGATAATTTGATCCCCAAATTTCAAAACGGGGGATAATTTGATCCTTACGGAGGGATCAGAACGTCCCCCGTTATGAAATTTGGGGGACCAAATTATCCCATGTTTTGAAATTTGAGGGACCAAATCGTCCTTTATTTTTTTCAGGGACCAAACTGTCCTACTTGAAAAATTTGAGAGACCACTTTGAGTCTTCACTCTTTTTTTCAATTTCAATTTTCGTTGCTCAATCAAAAAGTATATAGTTATTCACCCAACAAAAATATGTAGTTTTTTTTTTTAATTCTCGTTTCGTTTTACTTTTTAATTTCTAGTTACTTTTTTTTTATCAGCAAATAAAATTATTATTAATAACAAAGGAGTATAAGAAATACTCCAAACTACAAAAGAGTCAAATACAAGACATTAGACAGAAGAACAACATAAAACTGGATTTAAACATCAGTCTGAAAAAACCCTCCTGAACTTTTACCCTCCTTGTAAATGAACCAATTCCATGAGGTAGTTTTCATCTGCGCCAGTAATGCATTGAAATCTACACAGCCCTTCTGGAAAATAATTCTATTTCTGGCCAGCCAAAGTGTCCATACAACAGTGCACCAGATAAGATGAGACAACTTCCCAGCATGCTTGCCCTTAATAGGGATCCTATGTGCCAAGAAGTTCCCCATTACATTATCAAGCCACACACCAGAAATGCCCAACCAATTAAAAACTGATCTCCAAATATTATAAGAAACCACACAAGTACAAAACAGATGATCCACCGTCTCCACATGTTGGAAGCAGAAACACAGCAATCATTATGGGAATCAGGAATGATACCCCGATGTATCAAAACCTCCCTAGTAGGAAGTCGATCCTGTAATAAGCGCCAAACAAATACAGCTACCTTTGATGGAACAAAAGTTCTCCATCCTCTTCTAAAGGGCATAGAAAGATTTTGATTCAAACCATCATCCTCACAATTACTTTGAAGCAAACTAAGATAAACCGATTTTTTACAAAAAACACCCGAAGAATTAGGCAGCCAAATCCACCTATCCGTCATAGACACCAAAGGTGTAACATCAAATAAACAGAGATTCAAATCAACAAGAGCAATTTCCTCATCTATAGATAAAATATGTCTCCAAGACCAAGACCACCTCCATTCATTTTCATGCCATTCACCTGCATTAGCCACAGAAATATGATGATCAATTGCAAACTGATACAAATTAGGATAAACATCTTTAAAGGAAATAGAGCCCAACCACTGATCTTCCCAAAAACCATACAGTATTTAAAGAAATCAAGTCCCTCCACCATAAAGAAGAGTGGCTTGCTGTACTGTACCCATCTAAAACACTAGAATTTAAGGGACCATATCTATAAGAGAGAAGGTTATACCAAACAACATTATAATCATTAAGACATTTCCACTTCCACTCTGCTAAAAGACTCCAATTAAAAACTTCCAGATTTTTAACCCCAAGCCTGCCCATTGACTTCGGTATGCATATTTTTTCCCAACTAATCCAGCACACTTTCTGTTTATCACCCAAACCTCCCCAAAGAAAATTTCTCTCAATATTAATAAGAGAATGTATTACCTTTTTAGGCGCTTTAAAAAATGAGAAAAAGTATACCGACAAACTAGATAAAACAGAGTTGATCAACACCACTCTACCACCAATCGACAGCTGAGATTTCCTCCAACCTGATAGTCTCCTCTGCATAAGATCAATGATGGGTTTCCAAGTAGAACACCTCCTGGGATTAGCCCCAACTGGAATGCCAAGAAATTTAAAAGGAATGTGGCCAATACTGCAATTAAGAAAGGAAGCTGCTGACTACATGAAGGTATCATCAACATGCATACCGAACAAATTATTCTTTGAGAAGTTAACTCTCAGACCAGAAACAAGCTCAAATGCACGGAAAATTGCCTTAATACACCATAAATTTCCCCAAGAGGGCTCACATATAATGATAGTATCATCTGCGTACTGAAGCACTGGGAAAGAAACCTCTTGAAAAGCTTTATACACACTGAACTGACCAAAATCAACAGCCATTTTAACCAAACCCTGCAAACCTTCAGCAACAACAGTAAATAGAAAAGGAGCAAGTGGATCCCCCTGTTTCAACCCCCTCTGAACCACAAACTCATCCGTAGGGCTGCCGTTCACCAAAACAGACATAGAACTAGAACATATGCATGCTTTCATCCACCTACGCCAATTATAACAAAAACCCATTCTAGACATCATATAATCTAGGAATCCCCAGTCCACAGAGAGATAAGGCTTTCCTGCAATTTTTTTAAAATAAATGTATATAGGTTTTTTTTTATTCGGAACCCACCCTAGTTAGTCATTTGGGCCGAGTGGGTCCACCAGAGTATCCCATACCTTAAGCCCTTCATTTGATAGACACTTTTTTTTTGTGTACCAGACACTTTTTTTAAAAAAATTTCCCTAACAATGTGTTTCAGTCAATTGCGAATTATATTATATTATATTATATATTATATATATAAACGTCAATTGTCAATTTTTGTTTTATGTGTGACTATGTTAACATTACATTGATCATTAAAAAAAAAAAATTTGTTAACATCACATTTACAATAATGCTTGAAAGTCAAAGGATTCTCTTCCTCATGTTATTATTGTTTTATGATACATAGCAGGTTAAGATCATAATATAATATAGTGTATCCTCGTCCATGTGGGAGCCAATGCTGTAATTAAATTAAACATCTGCCTGATTTTTTTATTTTTTTTTTGAGGTAAACATCTACCTGATTTGATCATTATTATATTTAATATTGTTAAAAACTTTAGGAAAGTGGGGTTTCTGATTCCATACCAACTTTGATTGGGTCCAAAGGTCTGTTAAATTCTTCTAGCAACTGTCCTATAAAGCTCTGATACATTAATTGTGTTTTACCTTTTTCTCTGTCAAATTATTTTCTCTCCCGAAATCAATAACCTCTATATTGGTATACTTCCTTTGTCGATTTCAATTGAAAGTGTCCTTTCCATGATGATGTGAGAATCTTCACCTCTCTGTCACACAAACTCATTAATGTCTAGAGGGGATAATAAGTAGATTTTTTTTCTCAAGTGTCAATCACCCCTACTTTTGCTCAGTTTATTATGATAAACACTTTTAAAGTGTATAATTAGCCAATATCTTGCATTGTAATATTTCTCAGCTAATGTATCTTGACTTATAAGCCTTTAATATACTCTTATATCAATGGAATCGAACACATAAGCCTGCACTAGTGCACTGTACTTTTATATGGTTGGAATGGAACTTATAGTGTAATAGAAGTTTTGCACTTGCATATGCAATTGTAGTTTCCAATTTTCAACCTTAAAGAGCAATGGATTAAAATGATTGGCTTTCCTGCTCTTCATTTTGCAGTTACGGTTAATGAAGTAGAGGCATTGTATGTGCTGTTTAAGAGGTTAAGTAGCTCCATAATTGATGATGGTTTGATTCACAAGGTAAATTGTGCTGTCAAGTGGTTTGACATCTTTAGGTTTCTATGATTGAATGCAAGTATTATTTACTGCTTTGCTCTTGCTTTATGCCTCCAACATTTCGTCTCTGATTGCCATATACTCCTTCCTTTATGTGTGCGTGTGTGTCTCTCATAGGGAGAAAAAAGATTGGCTACTCTTTCTAAATGTCTTCAATTGATTAATTAATGGATAGTACATGAGTGCTCTTCTACATAGCTATGAATTTTATTTATTCTTACTATGTCAGCAGAGTCTGATGCTATTAGTTGGTGTCGAGCACAAAACCTTGTAGTATTTTATTGAGCAACATCTATTACTCTTAGAAACTATTGATACCTGAAAAATTTTTGAAATCACCATTATTCTTGGCAGAACAATGGTGTATGTTTGATGCATGGAATGCACTATAAGTGGCATAGTCTGCTTAAGCAATAGTTGGGATTTCATAGTGCAAATATTGTAGCTCTCGACACATGGAAATGGGCAAACCTACTCGTAAAAAAAAAAACTGAATTGGGAGCCAAAAATATACTCATTTTTTGTACATAATCAATAGGAGAAAAATAGCATAAATCATAATCTAGTAAACATGTAAATTGAGGGCTTCACTTTAGTCAGTGATGTAGTGGCAATAATACTTGTATGGTTTTGACTTTTTTCTCTCTTACAGGAGGAGCTTCAATTGGCACTATTTCAAACCCCAAACGGAGAAAATCTTTTCCTGGATCGAGTAAGTAATTCCAATATGTTTCAGCCATAGTATTTTTCTTCATGTTGGTTGCTATATTGGAAATGAAATTAAGTCAGTAGGCAGATTATAATAGTAAGGTGACTACATGATTATAAAACACTTCAAAGAAACATTGCAATATAGTTGTTTAACTTATTTTAACTTTCGGGGTAAAATGAATTTGCTGCAATCTAGTTGTAGTCTTCATAGAACAGTGCTGTTTTATTGATTTTTTGTTATATGACTTTTGGCTAAGTGGTTGAAATGCACCAAACCATCTTAAAGATACGTGGGCAAAATCTGTCCTGATAACCAAGCTGGCAAAGAGCACGCATTCGGGAACTTTTAGATCCTTCATTTTTTTAATGCATTCATTGACATTCATGATTCATCCACAATGCCTTGAATATACTGATGTGTTAAACTATCATGTTTCTTCTTTAGGTTTTTGATCTTTTTGACGAAAAGAGAAATGGTGTTATCGAGTTTGACGAATTTGTCCATGCGCTCAGTGTTTTCCATCCTTATGCCCCTATAGATGAAAAAATTGATTGTATGTTCAAATTGAAGACAATCTCTTTGATTCATGCAATGAAACTCATTGTTTCTTCACATCTAATCTTTGTTCCCTGATGATATTTTGTAGTTGCATTTAAGCTGTATGATCTGAGGCAAACTGGGTTTATTGAGCGAGAAGAAGTGAGTCAACATGTTCTTCTAGGCCTTATCATTTTTGGCATTATAAGTTTATTATTTGGTGACATGGTTAAGTGGTTTACTTTTAGGTCAAGCAAATGGTTATAGCCATTTTGATGGAATCTGACATGAATCTTTCGGATGATCTTCTTGAAGCTATTGTGGACAAGGTCAGTTTCTAGTGAAATATGAAGATTTAGCTTCAATGGGGAATATTATTTATAGGACCTTTGCTTTGTCTTTAGACAATTACTGATGTAGACAAGGACAATGATGGTAAAATTAGTAAAGAAGATTGGAAAGCTTTTGCGGGTCGAAATCCATCCCTCTTGAAGAACATGACACTTCCTTATTTGAAGTATGGAACTTCCCTTGTGTGATCCTTCTTTTCTGTGGTCATCCTTTGAATGAAACTACAACTAATTGTGTCACTGTGTCATCTCCCAGGGATATCTCAAGTGCATTTCCGAGTTTTATTTTCAAAACAGAGGCAGAAATGTGAGAATTTTTGTGAGTTTGGTATGAAGATGCTTCTGTTTTAAGGACAAGAATTAGATGCCTTATTGCTGTTAAGGGTGAGAAGGAGAAGTACAATCTGAACAAGCAGGGTCAGCATCACTGCATGATTGCTGCAACCATACCCAGAAGACTAGATTGTTTTGTTTTGTATGCTTGAACGAATATTTGCAGGAATGTTAATCAGAAATTCAGAATGTTGTTCAGCTTTGGAACGTGCAATCACAACACAAAGTGCTGCTTGCTCTGCTGATTAGGAGAAAATATTTGTAGTTTTGTTGTACATAAGAGGAAAGACATTGACAGCTTCAAGAGAGAGATATGTAAGTTCTCTAGTGTTCTTGTTCCTACAAATTTCTGGCAACGTCAACACCGAGAACCTGAAGAACAATATCGCTACGTTTCACACTATAACTCTCAATCAAGAATGGTCTCGTATATCGAAAAGGGCTCTCAATTGAGATTCAGTGTTACAGAATAGCTTAGGTTTCTCATCACATCGAAGTTCTATTTATACATCAAGTAACTACTAATCGGTTATGACCTACAGTTCTAACTGCATGCCCACGTTCTCAACTATTCCATGTTTCGCAACTGCCATCTTCCCCTCTAACTTTGACTTAGTCTTCTCTTGGTCTTCGTCTCTGAGTTACTCGGGTTCTCGGACTAACTGTGGGCTCATTCTTGGCCTAACTCGTTCTCGGCCCAAATATATCCAACTGGTACATAAGCCCCCCAAGCTCTAAGCTTCAAAGAAGCGATAGAGATTAATATCTTTAGCTCAATCACATCCAATCAATACACAAGTCCCCCCAAGCTCTAAATTTCAAGGAAATGTCAGAGCTTAAAATAATGCTGACTCACTTCGCGATTCTCCGCATTTGTTCTCAGGCCTACCTTTGATCAATATCAAACCCTGTCAAGTTGTGCTGGACTCTACTAGCAATTCTCGAAACTTTTCTCTTTATGCACGCAAATGCGCGTGAGTAAGCAAGTGAACCACGGGAATACATCCCCCGGGGAATTAAACCCCTAGTGCATAAGAAAATATCACAGACCATCTCTCGGTCATTCCCCTAGTGCCTGAACCTATCATCATTATCTCATAATTAACCTCAACAATACTCATATCTCATCAGTCTCATCTCAATATTATAATAATTATCTCGGTTAGGCACTACTGAACACATGTATCATGCACCTCCACATATATCATCATAGCTCATCATGTATCAATCCTCATAAAATCTCTAATCACAATAATCACCCATCATATCAACATGTCATCAGTCCAATCATCTCCACATATAATAAAATAATAAACATATAATATAATTATATCCAAGCAATCCAATAATCAGAATATTTCCAGACAACTCATCACATATCAAACAGCATATCAATAATAGTCAAACAGTCAAACAAGTCAACCTCAAATAATAATATAATATATATTTATACTTAACGGCGATAAATCTATAATCTCAGTATCATCACTGGTATCACTATGTAGTCCCCAATGTGATATTGGTATTGTCCATTACTCGCTCCCTAGTAGGGTTTTGGTCGCCCTCCTAAAAATCACCTTAACATCACATTGTGAAGAGTACGTTACAAGGAACCCTAATACTAAGTCGGAATTGAAATTCGATAACCGAAACGAAAGTTAAGTCGAGTACCGTCATGGACGGCATTTTGACATAAAAGGGTAGGAATTACCTTCACTAGAGAAGAAAAGGAAGGATAGGAAAGTGAAGGCATCATCGCCACGATCACAACCACGTACTCGGAATCGTAACGGGACGATCGATCAAGTAGATAATGGAGCCGATCGACTTTCTCTCTCTAACTCTCTCTAACTCTCCCTTCTGTTTCTCTGAGTTCCCTGCCTTCTATTTTGTGTTTGGGACTTAGTGACTTAAGTCACTTAAGTCCCATTTTATTTTTGCAAGACAGCACACCAACACTCAAGCGCTGGAACCCTAGCGCTTGAGCGCTCCAACGCTTGAGCGTTGGCTTATCCACTCTCTCAAGTGTTGGAGGCAGGTAGCCACCGTGCCATGCAACCATTCCTGTCATGCCACGTCATCACCCATGTGACATGTGGAGTCAGTGCCAGAGCTGGTCTGCTTGACCAGAATGCTTGAGCGCTGAGGAACCAACGCTTGAGCGTTCTATGGATGTTGGAGCGTTGGGTTTACCACGCTCGAGCATTGACCATTGACCAGTGAACGTTTTGTCGCGTTCTGGGTCCATTCGACATCCGATTGACCTCAAATTTGAGATATAAGCTCATCAAGACCTAATAGACAATCTCAAACCCTAAAAAATGCCTAATCTCAATCCTAACTCCAAATTTCTTATTGCAAACTCTTAAGCTTTGATAAACAATAAACCGAAAACCCTAAGATGTGTTTACGTATAATCTCACTCTAGATGGTTGAGTACTTTCCATGCAAAGGTTCCTAGACCTCAAAAAACATATTATAACCCTAATCCAAGTCTTAACCTCATCATAAGACGTAAAACAATTCATAAAATCAGGCTGTTACATATTCCAAGCAATAAAATTCATTGATATATGAATTGTATTACCACCTTGCGATGAGACTTGCATTCTCTGTCTATTGCTTCTCATCACCAACACTATCTTCTGGACTGCCTCCTCATCCTCCCGAGCTACCAGATTGAGTTCTTTACCTAGTTCCCACGATCGCCTACCCTCGAATTCTTCATCACTGAGTTCTTCATCATTGCTAGGGTTCATGTCGTTTTCGTGAACTGGGTATTTCCTCTTAATAAATTTCTTAGTAATTGATCATCATAGAGATATAGATGGTTAAAAATTAAGGGATCTTTTCTAGAGTGCTCGAGAGAGACTTGGGATAAATTAGGATTCTTGGTTGACAAAAGGTGAAGATAGATCATTAGGAAAGTAGTTATAATTTAATCACATTGGAACAACGTATGTGAAATCGGATCTCTATAGTTTTCTTTAATTGATTGTTCCTTGTTTAATTTTGCTTTTTAAGTTAATTAATTCAAAAATAACAATTTTTGTTTCTGTTCATAATTTTTACCATAATTAAATTCTCAATTTCGTTTGGTCTAAACAGTTGTTAAATTTGTAAAGTGGTACTTGGTCACCCAATTCCTGAGAATGATACTCGGTCTCACCGTTTTATTTATTACTTGCTTTCATTTGGTACACTTGCCGGAGTCCATCATGTGCTCAGAGAGAATTAATGAAACTATTGCTCTGTAAACTACCATTTAGGGGCGTGCAAAACCCGACCCGACCCGAAAACCGCACCAACCCAAATACCACGGGTCGGTTCAAACCCTAACCCGCAACATGAAAGGGACAAAGTCGTGTCCTGTTTTGTGACCCGATTCCGGGTTAGGGATGGGTCCGAGTTACCCTTCGAGTTACCCGACCCTAATATAAAATTTCTATAATTTGACTCTTTTTTTTTTTTACCCCCACTAATTTACTTTTACTCATTTTATTGTTTTGTTCTCTCAAAGTTAGGGGGTGTATTGGATTGAGATTTTAAAAGATTGTTTTAGCCTAAAAAAATCTTTTGGATTTTAAAAGACAATGTAGGAATTTAATGATTTATAAGACTTTTTTTTAAAGATTGTCATAATCAAGATTCTCATATTTGGATTTTAAAATATTTATATCATAAGACTTTACAAGATTTGAATGGACTATATGAATTTATAAGATTTTAAAGGAACACGTGGTTTTTTTTAGCAAAAACTTTCAAAATTACAAGAGCCAACGAAAAAGATAACAAAGAAATGAACAATTTTTAATAAAAAAAGTAAAATCCAATACAATATTTTTAATATTTTAATTAGTAGCCAATTCAATATAGCTTCATATCCTCAGGAGTTGTTATGCATAAGCGTTAACGTTTTGCTATATTGATTTTTAAATCACTTCATTCATCTCAGGTAATGATTATGAGTTTTAAGGAACATAGTTTTTGCATTTGCATTGAGATGAGAAAATGTCACTCTTTCTACATTTTGGTTGCTAAGCGACCCGTTGGCATCATGTATTACACAATTTATAGCATTTACTGGGATGTACAATAACTCATTGGTATCCTCCATGGTCTAATATTCATAATTTTCTTTGTCATTTCCTTGATTATTTCTTGTTCTGAATCCCGCATTTGAATTAATAATACAACATATATAAAAAAAATTAGTAATTATTTCATAAGAGTACCTATCGTGCCAATCAATAAAATTACAATTTGGAATGAGTGTAAAAAAAAAATATAGATTTAACCATTGCTATTTTTATTTTTGCGCCATCTGTACGTGCCTTCAACCTATTATTCAACCTAATAATATGCAACTCCTGTATATACAACTATTTGGATGCTCAAGGGAACACGAAACCCGAATAATTTCACAACTTAAATTTTTGAAAGCTTCTGGAAAAGTCACTTCTCTCTTATCCCCAAATGAGACACATGCAAATTTCCACCGAACCAAACTTTCAATTTCAGCTTTGAACTTTCAAAACCAATATAAGCTTTAATCCCTTTTTGTTTTATGGAAATGTCTCCCTGAACTTAACCCCCCTGCATAGTGTTCTAATAGAAACGAATATTTGCCTTTTTGAAACTTCCTCAATGGCAGAAATTGTTCTTGGCAATATAAAAGCTCAAAGCCTTAAAAATAGGAATCAAAGATTAAGTAGAAAACGATTTATCAATAAATTATGAGATTAAGTAGAAACATAACCGTCGAAGAAATAAATGACTTAACCAAAACAAAATTATTATTATATTAATATTTGGCTTTAAAATAAATAACCAAAAAAAAAGATAATAATACAACATATAATACCTAATATCCGGGATATGGGACAGGTTCAGCTTCCCTCGTGGATTGAACTTCAATATTAACAGTCATTGTGAGTGGTTTAAACAACATGCTTTGGAGGATAGTGGTCAATTTTTTTTTTTTTTTTTACACAAGTTGGGATGATTGGAGTATTCTGAGCAAGGTTAATGTTTTGATGGATTCTGTTTCTGACATCTTGGGTAATCTTGTTAGTAAGAACCAATTGGAATTGGTCTCTTGTCTACCTCCTACTACTGATGTTGTTAAGATCAATGTTGATGGGAGCTCTCTTGGAAACCCTGGTTGTTCAGGTTATAGTGGTATTATCCGTAATGGTGATGGGGAATGACTGGTTGGCTTTTCGGGCTTCTGTGGTATCACCACATATTTAAATGTTGAGCTTTTGGCTATTGATCATGAACTCAAGTTGGCTTGTTCTTCTGGTTATCGTGTGGTTGTGTGTGAATCGGATTCAAGAACAGCCCTGGCACTTATTGAAGAAGGTGTTCAACCGGCTCACCCCTATGCTCCCCTTGTGAACCATATTAGATGCTTCACTGAGTTCGCTTGGACCTTTTCCTTCAATCACACCTTAAGAGAAGGAATTGCTTGTGCATGTTGCCAATATTGATCGGGCTTTACAGTTTGGAGTGTCGTGCTTGTTGATGGCTTAGGAGTGTTATCCCTAATGATTAGTCTCTTTCTTTGCTTTATTGCCTTTGTTTCTGTTGCTTTCTGTCTGATAAACCTATTAATATCATATGCAATCGGAGGAAGGTATCCCATCCCATGATATGATGATAATGCTCTCAGTCCCCTTTTCTATTACTATAAAAACGTCCTCCCGTGATAAATTTCTTACATGATGTACACCCTTCCAACATTGCATGCGGTGTGTAGGTCTATACCGCACCGTTAATTGATTTCAGCAAAAGGTCATTCTGATTGAATTTTTTTTCCTAACCATTACAGCCAGAGCAAAAAGAGAACGAAAAGACTGTAATTGTATCATCCCATCATTAAAGAAGAACCAGAGAACACCTGAGAAGAAAAAGTCTTAGAACTCCTTAGGGAGAATGAATGATGGAATAAAAAAGTCCGATGGGTTGGGATGGGATTTTGGGATGAGTTTGGTATTTATATGTTGTTGGAATATTTTATTCCAATATCATAATGTGGGCATATATCGGTAATTAATTATATTAGCTATTTATCTCTTAGGGGCCTTAATTGATATGTGATCAAATTAAGAGATAAGGCCAATCAGATTTCTGATTTGATAATTGATATTATCATTAATTATCTGATATTGACAAAATATGAGTGGATATCACCGATAGCCAATTTCGGAATAATGGGAACCCTAATTGGTCATTACCATATCAATAATTCCATATGAATGCTATTTATTCAAGTCTGTAAATCCTTGATAATCTGGCATGATGTAGATCCTAGGCTTTGTGGTGTTTTGCTCTAGGGTGTATGCATCTAGTTATGTATGCTTTAAGGAATAAAGAATAAAGAATTAAAGAATTAATTCCAACAAGTGGTATCAGAGCAGTCATCATTGTTTGATTATTAGGATTTGTGGTTTGTTTGTTTTTATTAAGAACTTGATTAGGGATATTGTGACTCTCCTTAGATGAAAGTTTTCCCTAATTAACGTGAACTATAATTTGAAAGTCCAGATATGTAGTTTCATTGCACAAGGATTAAAGTTGTATTTTCGTATTGTGAGAATATATTGCAATTCTATTTTATATCAGTGTACCTTTTGGTCAATAATAATGTGTTTTGGCCATGAAATCAAGTTGAAAGGGCTAATACTTCATATATGAATAATTTAGCCATTTGTCTTATATACATGATAATGATATCTATCTATGTTTATCATTTTGACACCCACGATTGGCAACGCATTCTTGACATGTTATTTGGATAGGATTTTGAATGTGTGTTGACAAGAATTTCAAATTGGAAATTGATATTGTTTCGGGGTTTAGTCACGATATACGTTAGTGACGACAGCCGCGTTCTACTGCATTTGAAATTGAAATTCGAGTGGTTATACTTTCAGTTATGAATTATTTTCAGCATAAAATGATTTCCAAACCAATTGCATGTAAAGATTTGTTTCAGTTTTACACGGTGTTAATGCATTTTTCAATGGGATTGCAAAGGATATGAATCCTTTTATTTGGATTTGGCAATTGGTTCGTTTGTAACCTTTCTTTTAGATTGCTTCATAAATCCTTATTTTGATATTATAATATAATATATCAATGAAAGTGAATTGATCACAATTTGGACCAGAACGCTTCTTTTGCTAGATGAGAAATCTTTTATACATAATTATGTTATATGTATTGGTATATTATATAATATTTTATATCAATGATATATATATTGTTTGGCTTCATGCGTGGATGACGTGTCTCCTAAAGCTTTTCTTTTTTGATCTTTGTGCTATTCACATGGGTCTAGTGGTTCTTTGGATTGGAACTTCATATTGGAAATTTTTTTTTTAATTCTAATTTTGGGCACTTACTGTTTTATTAGTATTGGAGCCATTAGGCCGCAGGTTGGAAAACCTCTGCGATTTATAGATGTTGCAGATTTTATTTCCACACTTAACATTGAGGTTTCGAAGTTTAAATGTGGATTGAGCAAATTTTAGACCATCCCATTTTTTATTAAATTGTTTGGTAATTTTGGTTGGATTGGTTGAAGCAACACGTTGCCAAAGTAACCTCTGTTGTGTAGATTAATTTAATTGAATTTACTAAGATGCATGAAATTATTTATGCAGATTGTTCTTGGCCCAAAGGTAAAGGACAGTTTGGCCGGATAGTGGAGTGCCTGCGATGATAAACGTATGGTGATTATAAAGGTATTTTTCCATGTGGATAATGGGATGCCCGAAGGTGACCATTATTTGACAGGACTTATCACCAACGTTTGATCATTGCGTGAGAAAGCCACTTACAGTTAATCCTTACTAGTCCAAAGATTGGGGATTAATGTTGTGCTAGGCATCTTGTTGGGTCTTTAATTTGCCAATTTGGATTTCGAGTGAGTCAATTAAAGTATGAAGTCACCAAGGTGACCTCTCTTGTGGAAATTGCTCATAAGAGATATTGAATGTTGTGTGGGTGTATATCCATGCGGGTATTAATCGGCACAAAGGAAGGTTAATATTTGGTCGGGTTGCATTCACACCTGTGATGGTAAACACGTAGTGATTATAAAGATTATTTTCATGTGAATGACAGAATGTCCAAAGATGGCTGTTGTTTGAAAGAAATTATCATTAATGTTTGATCATTACAACAAAATACCACTAGCAATTAATGTTACTGTCCGAAGACTTTATATTAATGATGCATTGAGTATTTTGGTGAGTATCTTTACGGTACTTTTGTTCTCTTTAAAGTTCATATTGCTTATGTATCTGCTAATTTAATCCTCAAAAGTTCTGACTTTTAGGATTGAAAGGAAAACAATAAAGTTATTTTTTGATCTAGACCCAGCATAAAGATGGAGAAACTCACCTTCTCTCACTCAATCCAGTACCTCTGAAGAGAGAATCAAGTATAGGAAGTGGAACCGCTCCAATCACTTTTAGGTCTTATGATCATAAAGCATAATATTCCAGAAATCTTTGGGGGTGTTATTTCGGATGGCATTATTAATGCCAGATTTCCTTGCTAAAGTTGAAAAGTGCTTTCTAAAAGCAATAAAGGCGAAAACAAGCACTCATTGGAGAGCTAATTTTTTATTTATTATTATGTATAAAGGCAAAGGAAATTTAAGGAGCACTTTATGGGAATGTCCGATCATGCTCATAAACTTAAGGCGTTAAAAGCTTGGGCTGTCTAACGACTTGCTCATGCATTTAGCATTTGGTATCATTTCCTGCACAATTCAGTTAGTTTAAGTCAGCTTATAGCTGTTATAAAGATAAATGATATCTTAATGGATTCATTTCATAAGGTGTGCAAGAAAAATAAAAAATGAAGCAAGAGAAGACAAATGGTGCTTATTTGGTGAATACCTCTGAAGATAAGGGCAAACAAAGGAAAATTAATGATGAAGCTGCTAAGGGCCCATCTTAAAAGAAACAACTAAGGTCGCAATTGTTTATTTTATAAAGACATCGGGCATCTAAAGAAGAAATGTCCCAAATATCATGTTTGGCATGCCTATAAAGAATTGTCTGAACTGATGAAGGTTAAGTGGTGCTGAAAGATGCATCTATATTGGAGTTAACCAAGTCAGTAAAGGATAAGGCTATTGATGTTTCAGATTGTTGTTACTGGCAAATATTTGGAATTTAAAGACATTTTGGTTTAGTCATCGTTTAGATGAAATTTGGTTTTGGTTTCTTATTGAACAAATCAAGAATAATTTTTGTTCATTTAGAAACGATGGATTCAATTTGTCTTTTAAATTCAAATATTGATGGAACCAGTTAAGCTATGGATTGTGACGGTCTATTATTGCTTGGTATTGAAACATCTTGTGGTAAAACATTGAGTGAGGAGTCATATGGCACTAAGCATAAAGTTGACAATAAAAAATTAAGGAGTGTTATGATACAAACATTAAGGGCACATCTCTATAAATAGAGTTGAGCGACTTTTATGAGGGAATCCTAGATTCCATTGGCCTTATACATTTTATTGTTTGCATTAAATGCATTAAAGATAAATAGATCAGAACATGGCTATCAAGAATACAATTAAGTCCTAGTAATGACTCCTAAAGATATGGTGAGGGTATGATTAGTCATTCTACCTTACCAGAGTCACTATGGAAGTAACACTAAAGATTGCAGCTTAAATGCTTGTCAGAGAACCAACTAAAGTAACCGACCAATCACTTTTAAGTATAGGAATATCCAACTAAGGCAAGGCCTTATAAGCCTCGCGAAGGAAATTGGAGTCCCAAACAGTGAGTGGCTACCTTATTGGTTACTCTGAAAGTTCAAAGGGGCATGAATTTTTTTTTTTAAATCCCAAGTTAAATATACCTTGAGACAGGAACTGACTAGTTCTTTGAGGATATTGAGTTTGGGGGAGATAAGGTTAGAGACATTATCTTTAAGGAAGAATTGGTTCTAATCCCAGGACCAATTCATATAGTTGCTATTTGTGTAGCAAACTTGGATCCTTGTGAGGATATTGTTGTTATTCTTCCTATTCAAGATAAGGAAATTATTCCTGAAGGTCAAACTCAATACTCTCAAGAACTAGAGCATCAAGAGTCATTGTATTTTGCCATGATCCACTAAAGAAAAGATGAATACTATTTTGGATAATTATGTAGTATTTCTCTTGGAACATAAGGTAAATGGTGTAATGGAAGATGATTCTATCAACTCCCATCAAACCATATGAAGTTTCAATTTGGAAAAGTGGATTGAAGGAATGAGTACAAGTTTAAGCTAGACAATGAGGTTTGAAACTTGTCCATTTACCTGAAGGTTTCAAGGGGTAATATGGAGAGGTATAAGGATTGTCTAGTGACAAAAGGCTATACTAAAAATAAAGGATTGATTGTAAGGAAACCTTCTTTTTAGTACCTTTGAAGGACCTTTTTTAGGATAATCATGGCTCTCGTTATAATTTGGAGCTTCATAAGATGGATGTCAAGACGGTATTTCTTAATAGCCACATTGATGAAACAGATGTATATAGTGCAACCCAAAAATTTTGTGTCAAAAGGCCCAGAAAAGATGGTTTGCAAATTGACGGAATCTATTTATGGGCTACAGAAGGTGTCTCATTAGTGATACCACATGTCCCATCAAGTGATTGTCTCATCTTGTTTTGAGATAAATATCGTGGACAACTGTGGGTATCACAATTTTAGTGGGAGAAATTTATATTCCTGATATTATATGTTGACATTTTTACTAGCCAACAGCGATATAGGCTAATTGCGTGCAACCAAGAAATTTCTAATCAAAATTTTTCTAGATGAAAGATCTTGGGGACACCTCTTTTGTCTTAGGAATTCAGGTACTTAGAGATCACTCTCAAGGTATCCGTGGATTATCACAAAAGAGCTATATCGATATAGTTTTGGATAGGTTCAACATGAAAGATAGTAAACCAGGGAATACCCCGATAACTAAGGGAGACTATTTTAGTCTCAATTAATGCCCAAAAGGAAATCTTGAAATTCAGGAAATACAGAATATTCCCTATGCTTCAGTTGTGGGAAGTGTGATGTATGCTTAGGTTTGTACGCATCCGAAAATAGCATACAGATGCATGTCAGATAGATACTGGAGTAATCTAGAAAAGGATCATTGGAAACCAGCCAAAATGATCATATGGTATTTAAAGAGAACAAAAGGATATATACTCATGGATCAGAGATCTGACAGTTTAGAGATCATAAGGTATTCTGACTCTGATCTTGTTGGGTGCCAAGATAGAAGGCATCCAACTTCAGGATATAGCTGATGAATTTTGTCATTGGGTTGCGTATAATAAAAGGAATTGAAAGAGCACTCAAGTTATATGATGACAATAAGTCAGCCGTGTTGTACTCCAATAACAATTAGAGTTCAATGAAGTCGAAGGTTATTGACATCAAGTTTCCAATTATCTATAGAACACATAGGAACAAACTTTGTGCTAGCTAACCCACTAACAAAAGGCTTGACACCTAAGGTCTTTCATGAGCATATTGCTCACACGGGTGTTGGTTTTGAGATTGCCTTAGATTAGTGGGAGTTTTCCTTTTGTTATTTTGTTCGGTGTTCTATGTTTTGGATTTGGTAAAGACTTTATGTTATGATTGATTTTCTGCAGAAATAAAGTTTATGAAGTTATTATTATTATAACTATCTTAAGTTTTGGTTATGTGCATATATTTAATTTGCACCTAAGGAACTTCGGTATGATCTCACTAAAGACTTAAGTTGGACCAGTTGGAAATAGGGATGATTTAGAGATCACATTGCATGAAATTTCCATGCCACTCATCCATATTGATCTATGTCATCAAGTGCATTGATATGGTGGTCGTCGGGGTTTAGTCACGATATACGTTAGTGACGACAGCCGTGGTGGTCCCATTATTGATGTATGAGGTGGACCAGATTGTAAAGGGGAAGTCTGAGAATAAATAGCATTCGGATGCGCGCCTAAGGAATTATGATATAATTATTATGATATGTTGCCCAAGTGGGAGATTGTTGGAATATTTTATTCCAATATCATAATGTGGGCATATATCGGTAATTAATTATATTAGCTATTTATCTCTTAGGGGCCTTAATTGATATGTGATCAAATTAAGAGATAAGGCCAATCAGATTTCTGATTTGATAATTGATATTATCATTAATTATCTGATATGGACAAAATATGAGTGGATATCACCGATAGCCAATTTCGGAATAATGGGAACCCTAATTGGTCATCACCCTACATATAGGCTATGGTCCCCAATATACCGGACATAACGCACACCGCCTCTTCTCCCCATCTGAAGAGCGACTAAGGCATAAGGAGTCCAGGTTGAGGAAGAGCCACAAGCCAACGGGTGTTCATTACCCGTCTCTCTCTTTCTCTCTCCCTCTTCGTATTTCAGATCCTAAGACTATCAACCTTTGTTTGTTCGTGATTGATTGCCGTAGAGATTCCACAACAGTTGGTGATCAAATCTAGTACTCTTGAAGAATGCTTAAGATCAGGAACACAATATGGATTCAGGTATTTATTCAAGTCTGTAAATCCTTAATAATCTGGCATGATGTAGATCCTAGGCTTTGTGATGTTTTGCTCTAGGGTGTATGCATCTAGTTATGTATGCTTTAAGGAATAAAGAATAAAGAATTAAAGAATTAATTCCAACATATGTCTCACTAAAAGGTCTAAGAGAATCCATCATACATAACAATCCATCCAAATTAGCAAAACATTTGAATACGAGAAGACTTTTTTTGTAAGTTATAGAAGTCTTGATTGCTTCAAGAAAAAAACAAGTCTTAATTAAATATAAGTGAATTTAGACATGCTCTTAAAAAAATCATAATTATCTTCATTAAATATCACAAAACTTATTTATATTATTTAAAAATCTTGATTAAATATCAAAAAAATATTTTTATTATAAAAAACTCTTTTAAAATCTTATAAAATCTCAATCCAATATATCATGAGGGTTCGCTTTTTCCTCTCATGCCAGTCTTCGCTTACCCGTTCCTGCAGAAACCTACGTTCACCCACACAAAGCAATTTAGGGATTCAGTCTTCACGTTCTTCACCCTCGGTCCCTGTTTTGCAGCACCGCCAAGTCCAACAACCGACATTGTTGCTGCATCTTTGTCGTTCTGCACCCATTGACAGGGGTCTTCGTTGTTGCGTCTTCGTCGTTCTGAACCGATTGGACCGTCGCTCCGCCGTTCCTGCACCTCACAATAGTCGTCGTTCCGCCATTGTTGCTGGCTTGCTGCACAACCATTCTGCACAGAGGTTTCTCTTTCATTTTTGGTTTCATTGAATCAGTGTTTCACTTCACAGTCACCTTTCATTTGATTCATTGCTTTATTTCTGTAATTGATTAACTGAGGGAGATTCCAGACTACATTGGTGAACTAGAAAGTCTAAAAACTTCGTAAGTTGCCTCTAGGGTATATTACTGACTATATATACTCCTTCAAGTCTATTTTTCTCTAGTACAACTATATCTATTTACATACATGTAAGGTTTTCTCATTATCTATGTACTTTTAATGTTATATAAGTTAAGATGAGAGGTGTGTGTCTGCAAGAGTTTTCTTTTTCCTGCACTGAGATGCTAGTGTAGTAGTAAAGAAATTTCAAGTTGCTTCCATTAATGATGCAGATTATACATTAAATTGAAAATGATCCTGATATTAATGATATCTTTAAGATAGAAACAGAAACTAGATATAAAATTGTTATAGGAAATGCGTCAAAGGGAAAACACTCCCAAAGCCTTTTCTCACCTGCAAGCTTTGATTGTTGCCTTACAAATTTCTTATGTCGATTTTTTTCACCTTCGGGTCAACCTGGTCTCGTCCAATCTAGACCCGGTCTTAAACCAATCCGCATAACATCAGGTTCCTTCGGGTCTAAGGATAAGTTCGGATTCAAAGAATTGATCTAGTCAACGTTTAGGGTTGGGTGAGGGACGAACTTAACACGTCCCACGCTCACCTCTACTACCATTGACGATACGCTTGATGTGGGTGTGCAAACCGTGTCAAGGTTTCTCCATTGTATCCTGAAGGGCATTCGCTGGTACACCCTGTTGCATCTAGTCAAGATAGGGACTGGTGGGAGCGAATCGAACCTAAAGCCTGGTGTTGGCACATGCCTTGGAGAGCTGCAGATTACCTTGGTTCTTTCTTCTTTGTTGCAAAACCATCACCACAAACAATCTTTTGGTTTGATTATCCGTTTTATATGGCTTCTACAATATTGAAGGAGATGACATGACATTGTCAAATTCGAGAGGTTCGATAGTGGAAACTCCGTTCGTTGGCAGAAAGATCGGATGAATAGTATTCTTACAACAAGAAAGGTGAACAATACTCATGGTTCCTCAAAACCTATTTATTCATAACCATGGTGAAAGGTACATAATTACTTTCTATGGATATGATATGCTTGGTTTTATAAATTCATGTATGTTGAATCCTAAAGGTATTTTTGGTTTTTTACTTGGTAGCTAAAGCGAATTATTAAATATTTTATTAATTATTAGTTATATTTAATAGAATTTTAAGTATTTATCATAGTAGATTTAGCGAAAAACCGTTTAATAATCAAAGGTAAAGAAAGACAAAACAATTATAGATGAAATTATGAAAAATAAATTTAAATAACGTTTATCATCGTTCACGATAAAAAATAATTTTAGAAGGATGAAATCTGATAAATAATATAATTCATTTCAGATAGCTGACCCTACTTGATGAATTTTTATTATTATTGCCATATTAAAAAATTTACATTAAAAAATGGTCATCTTTAAAATTTTCAATAAATGCTCAATGACGTAATTAAGTACATGTCCATTGTCCAGGCCTCCAAGGTAGCCTTGCAATATGTATAGTTGTACTTGTAATACCACTGAAGATGTTGGCAATTGGCAGTGGCAGTGCAATTTTTTACGGATGCATAGTGTTTGGGCTATACCAAGGAAAGTTAGGAGAAGGGCCTAAGCCCATCTTGTATAGATAAACAGCTGGTCACGTGCGTGTCAGTGAGATTGACCTTGCAACCCATACTATCATCTACCCATACCTGCACGTTACATTTGTTTATGCATTGTTTGCTAGGTGCCATCTACCCATACCTGCACGTTATATTTGCAGAAATGTTAAATGGACAACCCATATACGACAACTACGTGACAATCCATACATGACCGTATACAACAGTGCAGTGGGGGAGTCATTGACCGGTGGCAATTTTGAAATTAAAAGCAAAGCAAACCAGGCATTTTTTAAAATAATACAAGATTGTATGTGGGAAATTTAATTTGACTTTCGGTACAGCTCTTTCTCCCCTCTCCCACCCTTTTCATTTGCGCGCCAACCACACTCCCTCCAAGCTCTGATAAACGATGCCCTCCCCCAGCAAGCCAGTAAGCACAATTTGTGAGTGCTTCTCTACTTGGACGAATTCTGGTCATTGCTGAGTTGAGAGGGCGCAGCTGCCTGTGTTATATTGTTTTGGGCTCAATTTGGCTCTTTGTGAGTGTTTCTCTGCTTGGGTCCTTGTGTCTATGCTTTAGTGTTTGTTTGGGATGTTTTCTGGTGCTTATTATTGTGGTTTTTTAGTGTGTGATTTTTTGTGACTAACATTTCATCTTATGAATGTTGCTTCTATGGTCTATGGTTGAGACAAAGCAAACAGGGTTGGTCTTATTCAGGGTCCCTTTTTTCTTTGCTATATCATTTGAAAATTCAAACATATTTTTTTCATTTATCTCTTTTCAGTTAAATGCCAATTCCTGATACTTTTTCAAACAAATGGACAGCCTATGAGTTATTTGGTTAATCAAGTTCAGTTATCTGGTTAATGCTATTCAATATCTGGTTAATGCCAATTCCATTTTCCTTCCTCCTAGGTTTTGATACAATCTCCTTTGTGATATTGATTCAGGTTATGCAGTGGCTGAAGGAAGACCTGTAAGAGAACCCCACCTTCCTTGTTGTGGTCTTGGTTGCGGCTGGTTCATGTAAGCAAATATCCTGTTTGGTTGCATATTACTTCACAGTAATAACTTGTAGATAACTCGATATGAGGATGTTGGCTTGTCTTTTCATGGTTCAATGTTCAAAACTAAATATAGATTTCTCTAAAGGTTTCAACTTTCAATGCTTTTGGAGTTTGGTCAGAAATTAACAGGAATTAACCAGACAAGTGTCATTAACCAGATAAGAAGTGTCATTAACCAGATAATAGGTGCCATTAACCAGATAAGTGAACTAGATTCACCAGATAACAGGAATGTGGTGTCCATGACTTGTGGTTGTGTCAAGAAGTGCCATTAACCAGATAAGAAGTGTCATTAACCAGATAATGGGTGCCATTAACCAGATAAGTGAACTAGATTCACCAGATAACAGGAATGTGGTGTCCATGACTTGTGGTTGTGTCAAGAAGTGCCATTAACCAGATAAGAAGTGTCATTAACCAGATAATGGGTGCCATTAACCAGATAAGTGAACTAGATTCACCAGATAACAGGAATGTGGTGTCCATGACTTGTGGCTGTGTCAAGAAGTGCCATTAACCAGATAAGAAGTGTCATTAACCAGATAATGGGTGCCATTAACCAGATAAGTGAACTAGATTCACCAGATAACAGGAATGTGGTGTCCATGACTTGTGGCTGTGTCAAGAAGTGCCATTAACCAGATAAGAAGTGTCATTAACCAGATAATGGGTGCCATTAACCAGATAAGTGAACTAGATTCACCAGATAACAGGAATGTGGCGCCATTATTATCTTTGGGAAAACATAAATGTCAAACTTGTTTGACTGTGCATGAGGAAACAGCTCTCATTGCTTTCTAATGTTAATTTTTGTTTAAACAATCTTATTTTGAATTACGTATGATAGTAATTTCCTATCTGGTTGGAGAGGTTGCTCACAAGTTAAAAAGTGGTTAACCTCATTAAATTAACCATTTTATTAACTGAATTAACCAAATATGCGAAAGTGATTAACCATTTATTTACATTGTTGTGCAGTTTTGGTGTTAAGCCCATTGTTGAAAGTCCATGGATAGTTCAAACAATTTGGATACCTGTTCTACTGAAGCAGGCAGCTTTACTGATGATTGTGAAAGATGGGAGCCTGCAACAGATATGTGCTTTTCTTCCTTAGACGAGGTGAAATCTTTTTATGGAGAGTATGCTTCGAGGAAGGGTTTTGGGTGGAAGGTTAGAACATCAAAGAAAGGACAGGATGGTGAGATAAATTACCTAATGCTAGCATGTTCAAGAGAGGGGTCTCGAGTTTCTGAAGTTCCATGTACGTTGAAGACACTACCGACTAAAAAGAACAATTGCCCCGCAAGGATTACTAGTAAGTTGGGAGAAGATGGATTGTGGTACATTAAAACTTTTGTACCTGAGCATTCCCATGAGATCAGCCCTAGAAAGGCAAGGTTCTTCAAGGCTAACAAGAAAATGGACTTGCATGTAAAGAGAACAATCCAAATAAATGATGATGCTGGAGTGAGGATCAACAAGACTTTCCAATCTCTTGTTATGGATGCAGGAGGGCATGAAAATATACTATTTTGTGAGAGAGACGTGTGGAATTATGTTAACAAGGAAAGGCGTTCAATTGGAAAGGGAGGTGATGGCAAAGCCTTAGTAAGCTATTTTAATCAAATGAGTGAACAAAATAGTAGTTTCTTCTATGAGATAGATTTGGATGATGATTTCCACGTAAGGAATGTGTTTTGGGCTGATGCAAGAAGTAGGGCTACTTATGAATCGTTTGGTGATGTTGTGACGTTTGACACAACATATTTGACCAATAAATATGACATGCCTTTTGCTGCGTTTGTTGGTGTGAATCATCATGGCCAATCAACCTTATTTGGATGTGGGTTGGTTTCAACTGAAGACACGGACACATTTGTGTGGCTTTTCCAATCGTGGCTCCGTTGTATGTTAGGAAAGGCCCCTGCGGGCATTGTCACTGACCAATGCAAGGCTATGCAAAATGCCATTGAGATAGTCTTCCCTACATCTCGCCACCGGTGGTGCTTATGGCATATAATGAAAAAAATTCCTGAAAAGCTGAGCGGATATGGTGAATATAAAAGGATCAAGTGTGCAATGAAAAAAGCAGTTTACGATACTTTCACACCAGCTGATTTTGAAGAGAAATGGTGTGCTTTCATTGAAAAATTTGAGCTTGGACAGAATGATTGGTTGAATGGGTTGTACAAAGAGCGTCACAGATGGGCACCAACGATGCTTAGGAAATATTTTTGGGCAGGTATGTGGTGAATGCTTCTCATTTTCTGGTTAATGATATTTCCTGACAACCCAAGTAGGCATCCCATAGAGTTATTAGGTTAATCAACTTCACTTATCTGGTTAATCTAGTTCATTTATCTGGTTAATGGCATGCATTATCTGGTTAATGGCACCACATTCCTGTTATCTGGTGAATCTTGTTCACTTATCTGGTTAATGGCACTCATTATCTGGTTAATGGCACTTCTTGTGATGTTTTGGTGACTGATATATAGTCTTTGCTGCTGCTGCAATGTTGTCCATTTAGCATTCTTAAATAACTCCAGTTTGCTATCTGGGATTGTGATGCTGCTATGTGTGGAATTGTCCTACATTTATAAAATTTTGGTCAGGGAGTGAGACAGTGTAAAGGCACATTGCAAGGAACCTTTTGAATATATAGCAGATATTAAAAGAAAAGAAAGCTAACCATATTATAATTATATAAGTTTTTCCAACACATTTTTGTACATTTTGAATATATTAACTAAGTATAGATGTCCAAAGACTTCAAAAAACATCAGGAATTGTCATTAACCAGATATTGAATAGAATTAACCAGAGAACAGAACTTGATTAACCAAATAACACATAGAGATGTCCGACGACTTTTTTAAGTGTAAGCGGTGTCATTAACCAGATAATGGGTGCCATTAACCAGTCAAGTGAACAAGATTCACCAGATAACAGGAATGTGGTGAATCATGCACAACCACAGGAGTTGGACACCACATTCCTGTTATCTGGTGAATGTTGTTCACTTATCTGGTTAATGGCACTCATTATCTGGTTAATGGCACTTCTTGACAACCACAACTCATGGGCACCACATTCCAACAATCTGGTGAATCTAATTCACTTATCTGGTTAATGGCACCCATTATCTGGTTAATGACACGCATTATCTGGTTAATGGCACCTCTTGACACACCACAAGTCATGGACACCACATTCCTGTTATCCGGTTAATCAAGTTCACTTATCTGGTGAAAGGAGCGCATTTATTTGGTTAATGGCACGCACTACCTGGTTAATGGCACCACATTCCACTTATCTGGTGAATCGTGTTCACTTATCTGGTTAATGACATGCATTATCTGGTTAATGGCACTTCTCGACACAACCACAAAGTCATGGACACCACATTCCTATTATCTGGTGAATCGTGGTAACTTATCTGGTTAATGGCACCCAATATCTGGTTAATGCCAATTCCTGATACTTAAAAAAGTCTTCGGACATCTATACTACGTATTTGGTTAATCAAGTTCAGTTATCTGGTTAATGCTATTCAATATATGGTTAATGCTGATTCCTGATTGTCTTTGGACATCTATGAGCTAATTGGTTAATCAAGTTCAGTTATATGGTTAATGCTATTCAATAGCTGGTTAATGCCGATTCCTGAGAAAGTCTTTGGACATCTATGAGCTATTTGGTTCATCAAGTTCAGTTATCTGATTCCACTAACCACCACCTACAATCCTTCAGATAACTACACTTTCTACCAGAACAACACAGTAAACACAAATGACATCAAAATTAGAATCCAAAAACAGAACACAAATCATAACTCATAGGAGTTTCCAATGGCTCATTTACTACAATATTCAAGCTTCATCACTTGTGATGTCTTCTATAACCATATCCAGCAAATGCAACCTTATAGATGAAGCCAAATCTACACCCTATCCAAAAATCATCATCTCCAACAGCAAATATACATATTTATCATTCTACTAAGAGACAAAAAAGTAAGATCACATATGGCCAATTCCACAGGAGTTGCATTACATTCACTTCCAAAACCCAAAACAAACAAGATTTGCATTCCCCACTAACTCTATATCCTAATCCTATGTCCTAATTAAGAACTATTCCTTTGTAGCCTTCTTCTTGTTTCTCGCATATGCCCTGGTGATATATGGGGAGGCAAGTACAGAGCTTTGGGTACGCGTCCTAGGCACACCTTTAATTCTTGTTGCTATGTTTGAACTGGGGTTTAAAGCACCCTCCCCATTATCTTCACCTGCAAACAACAGTCAAAATTGTAGATGGTAAGTAGGATTTCTTATGAGTTACAATGGTACTTTAATATTGTGCATTCACAAATTATTACTAACCAGCTTGGCTTTCAACAAGTGCCTCCTCTGGTCCACCAACCATTACTCCTGGAGGTACAACATTTCCATCATCATCAACCATCCGAGGAGAACTTAGAACTGCAAACATGCATATAAAAATATCCTCAAGTGTGCTTTCATCAAGTAAACTATATATGCATGCTATTCAAGATACTAACGCTCGTTTAGTAACCACGCACCTCTATGAACATTTGAACCTCCAATACCACCCATGTCAGGATACATTTCATAGACGGGAGTTTGCTGAAGGGGAGATGAATCATGCCCACCTAAACTAGAACATCCCCCATACTGATTCACAGGCTCCATGTGTGATCGACGACGGGAAGCACCAGCTTTCAACATTCTCACGTCCGCCTCTAGAGTCTTTATCTTCTCTTCATGCTCCCGAAGCTTGGCCAACACTTTCTCATGTTCATCAACGTGTACATTTCCATGTTGTTGGCCTAGCTGTAAGGCTTCCCTGACAATGTGTTCCTTTAGCTCATCATCTGTTGCTGTTAAGGCAACAGTTACCTACAAAAAACGAGAAGTACATCAAATACACATTGTATTTATATTCTTCAGCATATTATATAAACAATGGACATCCATAGTTGCCCTGGTATTCTTGAATGCTTCCCTCATCCTCTTCTTTCTCAACGTGACTATTGGCCAATTGAACAATCATGGGAAAGGGTGTGCTGGAGGGGTGCTTGGTGGATGCCCAATGGACACGTGGTTCATTGCCCACATCTACACCAAAGATTAATGACCAATTATTATCTCTACAATTTTTAAAACACAACAAAAGATGGTGATATAACAAATGCGAAAATATATACCTGTAGGATAGCTGCACAGCCACACAGATGTGTTTGATGCTCAGTTGTCCCATCATGAATCGCACCAGCAGCTCTACTCAAGCTGTCAACCAAGTAGTCATACACCGCACGTGCCCAATTAAAGCTATGGGTGGCATCCAAGTCATCTAGCACCCTAGCATAATCAGTAAACACCCACCTCCCTGTTCTCGGAAAGTAAAACTCTCCGAAAGCAAGAAGTATGTATGCCCTACAGACATCTCCAACATTATCCTGAACCTCGAGCATCTTGTTAAGACAATCCTCAATGCTCACCTCAGCCCCTCCAAACAATGACAGTGTATAACACTGATCATTCTCTACACCTACCACAGTCTGACCTGTGGCTGGGAGTCCCAAAGCTAAACATACGTCAGCAGGGGTAAAAGGGATCACCGTACCCCTAACGTTGAATCCTCGGCACCCCTCATCCCACCTTATGACAAGTTCCCCCAATAGGACACTTGAAATCTCCACTTCTTTCGACAATTTACTCACCCAATGGAACGGGGTGGTCTCCAAATGTTCCAGCTGCTCCCCTGTAAGTGCTTGGTTAATATCAACCAAGCTTGCTGTACCACAGGCATGCCTCACACGAACCTGCCAATTATCATTAAATGTCAGTTGGATTGTAAATAGATGGCACACAATTAAATACAGATAGTTACGAAGTTCCCTTACATAATTATCATTTGCTGCTGCCATATTGCTTGCTTTTTTGTTACCTGTTTTTAAATGATCCAACACATGCTCAGTTAGAATCACATTAAAACAAAAGATGCTCCAAAGACATAACACAACTTCACATGTAGCCTGAAACCAAATAAAAGACATGCTTCGACCTTTTTGAAAACAACAGTCCAAGCTACAAACATTGAGCTGAGCCCCACTCAAAACCATATACAGCCAATGTAGTCAAGCAGAAAAGACATACAAGCTGATCTAATGCCTCATCGCAAAAAGAGGCAACTGCTGTTGAAGAAGTGCTTGCACAATATATACCTATCCTTAAGCTACGAATACACACCACAAAGGACCCCATTTCAACCACAGTTCATAAGCCCTTTACCCTAGATTGTGACAAACTGATTTTTAGTTTGTTGGTCTCTATAATCTCTTCTCTAAAAAATGTTCATGCAATTTAATAATCCTACATGCATTAATTTTACAATTGAAGTAAACATAATGTGAAATCCAATTTGCTAAAATTTTCAACTAAGCAATAGACAAATGTGTTTGGAATTTGGATTCTCTATGTTTTGTCAACCATAACAAGCTATGTTTAAGGTCATGTAACCATAACACCTTTCATGAAATCCTGATCTTAAATTAGCTCTTGGAAGCCTCTCACAATCTATTTATTATTGATACAAAGGTACCAAGTTCCAAATTGCAAGAATTATATTTTATATAAAAAGGGGACAAGACAATCAACTAATGCACAATAAAGATGGAATGAACCCTAAAACCCCAAAAACATAATGTAAATATAAACCCAGAAGCTGATCTGAAAAGGAGATAAACATAACCTTGCTTAAAGGAAACCTCTTCACCACCGTCTTCAAGAGGGATGGGAGCGTCTTCAAAACGAAGGCAGGGACTGAGCTATTGTCTTCGTGCTGCTGTGCAGAGAGGGGTGCTAATAGTCTTCGAGCTCCTGATGGACAGTGATGAGAAAGAGTGAGCGTGGAGGGAAGATGCAGTGAGTATTGACCGAGCTCGTGAAGGGAGAAGGTTGGAGGCTGGAGGCAGTGAGCGAGCTCGTGGTGAGAAGACCGAAGGCAGCGAATGTCGTGAAGCGAGAAGGTTGGAGGCTGGAGGGAGTGGGCGGAGAAGGTTGGAGGCCGGAGGGAGTGGGCGGAAAAGGCTGGAGGCTGGAGGGAGTGAGCTCGTGGTGAGAAGATCGAAGGCAGCGAATGTCGTGAAGGGAGAAGGTTGGAGGCTGGAGGGAGTGAGGTCGTGGTGAGAACGAGATGAGTGTTTTGTCTTTAGGGTTTTCAGGAACAAAAATGTGGGACCCAAAACTTTCAGAATTGCCACTGGCTAAATTTTCAAATTTGCCACCGGTCTGCCTTTCTTATATTATACGGTCCTATACGGGTTGTTTGCGATGAGGCATTAGATCAGCTTGTATGTCTTTTCTGCTTGACTACATTGGCTGTATATGGTTTTGAGTGGGGCTCAGCTCAATGTTTGTAGCTTGGACTGTTGTTTTCAAAAAGGTCGAAGCATGTCTTTTATTTGGTTTCAGGCTACATGTGAAGTTGTGTTATGTCTTTGGAGCATCTTTTGTTTTAATGTGATTCTAACTGAGCATGTGTTGGATCATTTAAAAACAGGTAACAAAAAAGCAAGCAATATGGCAGCAGCAAATGATAATTATGTAAGGGAACTTCGTAACTATCTGTATTTAATTGTGTGCCATCTATTTACAATCCAACTGACATTTAATGATAATTGGCAGGTTCGTGTGAGGCATGCCTGTGGTACAGCAAGCTTGGTTGATATTAACCAAGCACTTACAGGGGAGCAGCTGGAACATTTGGAGACCACCCCGTTCCATTGGGTGAGTAAATTGTCGAAAGAAGTGGAGATTTCAAGTGTCCTATTGGGGGAACTTGTCATAAGGTGGGATGAGGGGTGCCGAGGATTCAACGTTAGGGGTACGGTGATCCCTTTTACCCCTGCTGACGTATGTTTAGGCTTTGGGACTCCCAGCCACAGGTCAGACTGTGGTAGGTGTAGAGAATGATCAGTGTTATACACTGTCATTGTTTGGAGGGGCTGAGGTGAGCATTGAGGATTGTCTTAACAAGATGCTCGAGGTTCAGGATAATGTTGGAGATGTCTGTAGAGCATACATACTTCTTGCTTTCGGAGAGTTTTACTTTCCGAGAACAGGGAGGTGGGTGTTTACTGATTATGCTAGGGTGCTAGATGACTTGGATGCCACCCATAGCTTTAATTGGGCACGTGCGGTGTATGACTACTTGGTTAACAGCTTGAGTAGAGCTGCTGGTGCGATTCATGATGGGACAACTGAGCATCAAACACATCTGTGTGGCTGTGCAGCTATCCTACAGGTATATATTTTCGCATATGTTATATCACCATCTTTTGTTGTGTTTTAAAAATTGTAGAGATAATAATTGGTCATTAATCTTTGGTGTAGATGTGGGCAATGAACCACGTGTCCATTGGGCATCCACCAAGCACCCCTCCAGCACACCCTTTCCCAGGATTGTTCAATTGGCCAATAGTCACGTTGAGAAAGAAGAGGATGAGGGAAGCATTCAAGAATGCCAGGGTAACTATGGATGTCCATTGTTTATATAATATGCTGAAGAATATAAATACAATGTGTATTTGATGTACTTCTCGTTTTTTGTAGATAACTGTTGCCTTAACAGCAACAGATGATGAGCTAAAGGAACACATTGTCAGGGAAGCCTTACAGCTAGGCCAACAACATGGATATGTACACGTTGATGAACATGAGAAAGTGTTGGCCAAGCTTCGGGAGCATGAAGAGAAGATAAAGACTCTAGAGGCGGACGTGAGAATGTTGAAAGCTGGTGCTTCCCGTCGTCGATCACACACGGAGCCTGTGAATCAGTATGGGGGATGTTCTAGTTTAGGTGGGCATGATTCATCTCCCCTTCAGCAAACTCCCGTCTATGAAATGTATCCTGACATGGGTGGTATTGGAGGTTCAAATGTTCATAGAGGTGCGTGGTTACTAAACGAGCGTTAGTATCTTGAATAGCATGCATATATAGTTTACTTGATGAAAGCACACTTGAGGATATTTTTATATGCATGTTTGCAGTTCTAAGTTCTCCTCGGATGGTTGATGATGATGGAAATGTTGTACCTCCAGGAGTAATGGTTGGTGGACCAGAGGAGGCACTTGTTGAAAGCCAAGCTGGTTAGTAATAATTTGTGAATGCACAATATTAAAGTACCATTGTAACTCATAAGAAATCCTACTTACCATCTACAATTTTGACTGTTGTTTGCAGGTGAAGATAATGGGGAGGGTGCTTCAAACCCCAGTTCAAACATAGCAACAAGAATTAAAGGTGTGCCTAGGACGCGCACCCAAAGCTCTGTACTTGCCTCCCCATATATCACCAGGGCATATGCGAGAAACAAGAAGAAGGCTACAAAGGAATAGTTCTTAATTAGGACATAGGATTAGGATATAGAGTTAGTGGGGAATGCAAATCTTGTTTGTTTTGGGTTTTGGAAGTGAATGTAATGCAACTCCTGTGGAATTGGCCATATGTGATCTTACTTTTTTGTCTCTTAGTAGAATGATAAATATGTATATTTGCTGTTGGAGATGATGATTTTTGGATAGGGTGTAGATTTGGCTTCATCTATAAGGTTGCATTTGCTGGATATGGTTATAGAAGACATCACAAGTGATGAAGCTTGAATATTGCAGTAAATGAGCCGTTGGAAACTCCTATGAGTTATGATTTGTGTTCTGTTTTTGGATTCTAATTTTGATGTCATTTGTGTTTACTGTGTTGTTCTGGTAGAAAGTGTAGTTATCTGAAGGATTGTAGGTGGTGGTTAGTGGAATCAGATAACTGAACTTGATGAACCAAATAGCTCATAGATGTCCAAAGACTTTCTCAGGAATTGGCATTAACCAGCTATTGAATAGCATTAACCATATAACTGAACTTGATTAACCAATTAGCTCATAGATGTCCAAAGACAATCAGGAATCGGCATTAACCATATATTGAATAGCATTAACCAGATAACTGAACTTGATTAACCAAATACGTAGTATAGATGTCCGAAGACTTTTTTAAGTATCAAGAATTGGCATTAACCAGATATTGGGTGCCATTAACCAGATAAGTTACCACGATTCACCAGATAATAGGAATGTGGTGTCCATGACTTTGTGGTTGTGTCGAGAAGTACCATTAACCAGATAATGCATGTCATTAACCAGATAAGTGAACACGATTCATCAGATAAGTGGAATGTGGTGCCATTAACCAGGTAGTGCGTGCCATTAACCAAATAAATGCGCTCCTTTCACCAGATAAGTGAACTTGATTAACCGGATAACAGGAATGTGGTGTCCATGACTTGTTCACTCATTTGATTAAAATAGCTTACTAAGGCTTTGCCATCACCTCCCTTTCCAATTGAACGCCTTTCCTTGTTAACATAATTCCGCACGTCTCTCTCACAAAATAGTATATTTTCATGCCCTCCTGCATCCATAACAAGAGATTGGAAAGTCTTGTTGATCCTCACTCCAGCATCATCATTTATTTGGATTGTTCTCTTTACATGCAAGTCCATTTTCTTGTTAGCCTTGAAGAACCTTGCCTTTCTAGAGCTGATCTCATGGGAATGCTCAGGTACAAAAGTTTTAATGTACCACAATCCATCTTCTCCCAACTTACTAGTAATCCTTGCGGGGCAATTGTTCTTTTTAGTCGGTAGTGTCTTCAACGTACATGGAACTTCAGAAACTCGAGACCCCTCTCTTGAACATGCTAGCATTAGGTAATTTATCTCACCATCCTGTCCTTTCTTTGATGTTCTAACCTTCCACCCAAAACCCTTCCTCGAAGCATACTCTCCATAAAAAGATTTCACCTCGTCTAAGGAAGAAAAGCACATATCTGTTGCAGGCTCCCATCTTTCACAATCATCAGTAAAGCTGCCTGCTTCAGTAGAACAGGTATCCAAATTGTTTGAACTATCCATGGACTTTCAACAATGGGCTTAACACCAAAACTGCACAACAATGTAAATAAATGGTTAATCACTTTCACATATTTGGTTAATTCAGTTAATAAAATGGTTAATTTAATGAGGTTAACCACTTTTTAACTTGTGAGCAACCTCTCCAACCAGATAGGAAATTACTATCATACATAATTCAAAATAAGATTGTTTAAACAAAAATTAACATTAGAAAGCAATGAGAGCTGTTTCCTCATGCACAGTCAAACAAGTTTGACATTTATGTTTTCCCAAAGATAATAATGGCGCCACATTCCTGTTATCTGGTGAATCTAGTTCACTTATCTGGTTAATGGCACCCATTATCTGGTTAATGACACTTCTTATCTGGTTAATGGCACTTCTTGACACAGCCACAAGTCATGGACACCACATTCCTGTTATCTGGTGAATCTAGTTCACTTATCTGGTTAATGGCACCCATTATCTGGTTAATGACACTTCTTATCTGGTTAATGGCACTTCTTGACACAACCACAAGTCATGGACACCACATTCCTGTTATCTGGTGAATCTAGTTCACTTATCTGGTTAATGGCACCCATTATCTGGTTAATGACACTTCTTATCCGGTTAATGGCACTTCTTGACACAACCACAAGTCATGGACACCACATTCCTGTTATCTGGTGAATCTAGTTCACTTATCTAGTTAATGGCACCTATTATCTGGTTAATGACACTTCTTATCTGGTTAATGACACTTGTCTGGTTAATTCCTGTTAATTTCTGACCAAACTCCAAAAGCATTGAAAGTTGAAACCTTTAGAGAAATCTATATTTAGTTTTGAACATTGAACCATGAAAAGACAAGCCAACATCCTCATATCTAGTTATCTACAAGTTATTACTGTGAAGTAATATGCAACCAAACAGGATATTTGCTTACATGAACCAGCCGCAACCAAGACCACAACAAGGAAGGTGGGGTTCTCTTACAGGTCTTCCTTCAGCCACTGCATAACCTGAATCAATATCACAAAGGAGATTGTATCAAAACCTAGGAGGAAGGAAAATGGAATTGGCATTGGCATTAACCAGATATTGAATAGCATTAACCAGATAACTGAACTTGATTAACCAAATAACTCATAGGCTGTCCATTTGTTTGAAAAAGTATCAGGAATTGGCATTTAACTGAAAAGAGATAAATGAAAAAAATATGTTTGAATTTTCAAATGATATAGCAAAGAAAAAAGGGACCCTGAATAAGACCAACCCTGTTTGCTTTGTCTCAACCATAGACCATAGAAGCAACATTCATATGATGAAATGTTAGTCACAAAAAATCACACACTAAAAAACCACAATAATAAGCACCAGAAAACATCCCAAACAAACACTAAAGCATAGAGACAAGGACCCAAGCAGAGAAACACTCACAAAGAGCCAAATTGAGCCCAAAACAATATAACACAGGCAGCTGCGCCCTCTCAACTCAGCAATGACCAGAATTCGTCCAAGTAGAGAAGCACTCACAAATTACGCTTACTGGCTTGCTGGGGGAGGGCATCGTTTATCAGAGCTTGGAGGGAGTGTGGTTGGCGCGCAAATGAAAAGGGTGGGAGAGGGGAGAAAGAGCTGCACCGAAAGTCAAATTAAATTTCCCACATACAATCTTGTATTATTTTAAAAAATGCTTGGTTTGCTTTGCTTTTAATTTCAAAATTGCCACCGGTCAATGACTCCCCCACTGCACTGTTGTATACGGTCATGTATGGGTTGTCACGTAGTTGTCGTATATGGGTTGTCCATTTAACATTTCTGTATAACATTTCTGTTATATTTGTTAATGCATTGTTTTCTAGGTGCCATCTACCCATACCATACCTGCACGATAATTATATATGTTTATCCCATACCATACCTGCACGTTATATTTGTTTATGGATTGTTTTCCTGGTGCCATCGCTATTTCATAAAAGTCAATCTTGGAGTGCGGACCATAAAAGTCCGTATTTCTATATTTTCAATCAACAATAATGGAGCATTATTTAATATATAACATCAACAATATTGGAGCCTTTAATTAATATATGTATCGGCAAGCAACCCGTGCCTGCAAGCTACCCTTCAATCTTCATCACTGCATTTCCTTCAAAATTTTAGCTATAGCTTCAGTGCTGTTTTAACACTGGTTAGAGATGGCAACTTTGGTGGGAGGGGCCTTTCTATCTGCTACTGTTCAAAACTTAGTAGAGAAACTGGCCTCACAAGAGCTTCGAGATAATATCAGAAACAGGAAGTTAAACGACTCTCTATTGAGAGAGTTGGAAACAACACTGCTGACTCTTCAGGTTGTGCTCGATGATGCAGAGGAGAAGCAGATCATCAACCCTGCAGTCAAGCAATGGCTAGATCAGCTGAAAGATGCAATCTTTGATGCAGAGGATTTACTGAACCAAATTAGTACCGATTTCCTGCGTTGCAAGGTGGAGAATACTGAAGCTGAAAACATCACTGGTCAGGTGTGGAACTTCCTTTCATCTCCTTTTAAAAATTCTTATGGAGAGGTCAACTCCCAAATGAAGAATATGTGTCAAAGGCTGCAACTTTTTGCACAACAGAGAGATATCCTTGGTTTGCAAACTATAAGTGGGAGAGTTTCACGTAGAATGCCTACGAGTTCAATGGTAAATCAATCTGTTATGGTTGGTAGGAAGGATGATAAAAAGAAGCTAATGAATATGTTGCTATCAGACAATGGCCCCAGCAATAATAATATAGGTGTTGTCACAATTCTAGGCATGGGTGGTGTTGGTAAAACGACCCTTGCTCAACTTCTTTACAATAATAGAGAAGTTCAAGAGCATTTTGATGTAAGAGCCTGGGCTTGCGTCTCAGAGGATTTTGATATTTTGAGAGTAACCAAAACTCTTCTCGAATCTGTCACTTCAAGAGCTTATGAAACCAGTAACCTTGATTTGCTTCGAGGTGAATTGAACCAAAACTTGAGGGATAAAAAAATTTTGTTTGTCCTAGATGACCTATGGAATGACAAATATAATGATTGGGATGAGCTACTAACTCCTCTAGTCAATGGAAAAATTGGAAGTAGGGTGATCATAACAACACGCCAAGAAAAGGTTGCAGAGGTCACACATACCTTTCCTATTCATAAATTAGAACCTCTATCTGATGAAGACTGTTGGTCTTTACTTTCAAGGCACGCACTTGGAAGTAAAGACTCTCATGGTAGTAAATACCAAAATCTAGAAGCAGTTGGCAAGAAGATTGCAAAAAAGTGTGGCGGATTGCCAATAGCTGCTAAAACACTTGGAGGACTTCTACGTTCAAAGGCAGATGCAAAGGAGTGGACTACAATTCTGAACAGCAACATTTGGGATTTACCAAATGATGATATTCTGCCTGCATTGCGTTTGAGCTATCAATATCTTCCCTCTCATTTGAAAAGATGTTTCGCCTATTGCTCAATTTTTCCGAAGGATTATTTGCTTCACAGAAAGCAGCTGGTTTTACTGTGGATGGCAGAAGGCTTCCTTGAACATTCTCAAAGCGAGAAAGCACCAGAGGAGGTAGGTGATGACTACTTTGTTGAATTGTTATCCAGATCATTATTTCAACAAGCTAATGATGATGCTAGTGGAGAAAGGTTTGTCATGCATGACCTTGTCAATGATTTAGCTACAGTCGTATCTGGAAAGAGTTGTCGTAGGCTTGAATGTGGTGAAATCTCTGAAGATGTTCGCCATTTATCGTATAAGCAAGAAGAGTATGACCTTTCCAAGAAGTTTAGCTACAAATTCAAATGCTTGCGTACCTTCCTACCCTTTAACTCCTGGTGGCGAAGAAGTTTCTTGTCTACAAAAGTGGTTGATGATTTGCTTCCCACACTCGAAAGGTTGCGAGTGTTATCATTATCTAAGTATACAAACATCACCGTGCTACCCAGTTCATTTGGCAGTTTGGTGCAATTGCGGTATGTAGATCTCTCCTACACTCAAATCAAATGCTTGCCTGCTACAATATGTAACCTTTACAATTTGCAAACCTTGATTGTATCAAACTGTGATGATCTCACTGAATTGCCATTACACATGGGAAAATTGGTTAATTTACGACACCTTGATATTAGCTGGACAAACATAAGGGAGTTGCCATTGCAAATTGTTGGGCTAGAAAACCTTCGAACTTTAACTGTTTTTGTAGTGGGCAAGCAAGAAGCTGGGTTAAGTGTCAGAGAGCTTAAGAAGTTTCCTCACCTACGGGGAAAACTTTCCATCTTGAACCTGCATAATGTCATTGATCCCATGGAGGCATATGATGCCAACTTGAAGAACAAACAAATCGAGAAGTTATTGCTAGAATGGGGCAAGCAAACTGAAGACTCAAGAACAGAAAAAGCTGTGATTGATTTCTTGCAACCACCATCAAACCTGAAGATACTGACGATCAAGTCGTATAGTGGGACAAGCTTTCCTAGTTGGTTGGGGGATTCTTCGTTTTCTAACATGGTGTCCCTTCACATCCATGATTGTGAGTATTGCATAACACTTCCACCACTTGGGCAGCTACCTTGTCTCAAGGACCTAACTGTTAGTGGTATGACAGTGGAGACAATTGGCCCAGAGTTCTATGGCATGGTAGCAGAAGGTTCCATTTCTTCATACCAACCATTTCCATCTCTCGAGTATCTGAAATTTGAGGACATGCAAAATTGGAAGGAATGGCTCCCCGTTGAAAGTGGCAAACTTCCTTTTCCTCGTCTTAAAACTTTGGTTTTGGTTGTGTGTCCTGAACTGAGGAGACATTTGCCTAGCCATCTTTCTTCCATAGAAGAAATTAGAATATCTGATTGTGATCATCTACTGGCAACACCACCTACTCTACATTGGCTCTCATCAATAAAAAAAATATGTATTAACGATTGGGTTCCTAAAAGGTCTCAATGGTCCACTGAAAAGAGCCAATGGTTGTTACTTGGGAGTGATACATTGTGCCTGTTGCGGGATGTACGGGTTGGATATTGTGCTTCACTACTATCTTTACCTAAAATGATTCTGAGTAGCGCTTGCCTTCTACGCTTAGTACTTGAAGATTTTCCCTCTCTCACTGCATTTCCAGCAGGTGGTCTACCCACTTCGTTGGAGACACTTCAGATTTATCGGTGTAAGAATTTATCATTCCTGCCTCCTGAAACATGGAGGAATTACACATCACTTCACTTTTTGGATATATCAAATAGTTGCGATGCACTTACTTCATTTCCCTTGGATGGTTTCCCTGCGCTCGAATCGCTTTCCATTGAGAGTTGTAGCAATCTGGAATCCATTTACATTTCAGAAAGTTCTTCCCTTCGCCCGCCAACCCTACAAAGACTTCACCTCTCAAACTGTGAAGCACTTAGATCACTGCCTCAACGGATGGACACTCTCACCAAGTTGTTTCTTGTTGGACTTCTAGACCTAAAGTTGTCATTTTGTGAAGGAGCTTGTCTGCCTCCCAAATTACAAGCAATTCATTTTGATTCCCTGAGCCTACCGCCTCAAGGTATCACTGACTGGGGTCTCCAACGTCTGACTGCTCTTTCACAATTGGCTATTGAAGGTGATGATATTGTTAATGCCATGTTGGAGGGACGATTGTTGCCTATTTCTCTAGTGAAACTGGAAATCATGAATGTCTTTTATACGAAATCCTTAGTAGGAAATGGGCTTCAACACCTCTCCTCTCTGGAAACACTTGAGTTTGTGAATTGTCCAAGGCTTGAGTCCTTGCCAGAAGACCAGCTGCCCTCCTCTCTAAAGATACTGAGCATCTGGAGCTGCCCTCTGTTAGAAGAAAGGTATGGAAGTCAGAGAGGAGAACATTGGTCCAATATTGCTCGGATCCCTGTCTTGGAAATAAATTTCAAAGTGACAATATGAGCCATGGGAGGGGAAGGAAGCATTGCACTCCATTTCAGGTACTCTTTTCTTTTAAGCCATTGGCTAAGAAGAACTGCTCAATTTTACGTGTGTGTTTTTGTGTGTATAATCTAGGAGATCCATAATATTGTAAGTTCACAGTAATCTACGAGGTTTATAATGTTCATATAAACTGTGTGCCAAACTGGACTCCTCATCATTACTTGAGATTTTTAAATCACGTGATGGGTCTAAGACTTGTAATCACAATTCTCGAACACAACCAAGAATGGCTGCATATGTTGGTGTAAATGAAAACTAAGAGGTCAACTGATTTGTTAGTTTTTGCAACATGAAGCGTAAATAATTGGAACAAGTAGAATAGAGTAATAAGAATCCACGTTGTTATTGGTTCAAATTTTCTAAATAATCCGCAAGTTGTTTGAATAACTTGTATGCCTCCTATATTAATCTCATTGATGTCTATTTTAATGAAGCATGCTCACTGCATGGGATTTAATGTTCTCTACCTATTCAATTTTGTATATGTTTTAGCTAGCTTTTATTGCAACTACCCTTCCAAGAGTCACTGATGTTGTAATTTGTGTTAGATTCAGATTTCTTTCTAGAATACTTAAGTCATATCAGATATCTTTTGTTTGCTATTATCTTTTGGGGGTTAAAAATAAACTTTAGTCAGTAGTGATTGTTAGTAGTATGCTTTTATGCTTATCTTTGTAAAAGAAAAGAAAAGCTTTCTAACTTTTGTCTAAAGTATGGCTTGCTGGTAGAGTCGTCAAATCTTGTATTTATTGTTATTGGTATAAATAATGTAAATACTATATCTCCTTTTCTCATTTTACAAAGTCTCACACATCCTTTACTTTTACCCTTGTTGTTCTTGCTTTATTTACAATTTGGTAATTTGTGATTTATATAACCTACAAAATCGAAGTTAGGTTTTGTGAAAGAAATTGACTTGTTTTGATTCTTTTTTTTTTTTTTTTTGGTACAAGAAGAGGGCACTTGTTTTGATTCTTTGATTATGTTTCTCTCTGTTGCCATAAAAGATAACACGAGAATATGTTTATGACAAACTCAAATTATTAGGAACAAAAATAAAAATTATTTTCCTGGCTGGTCCATCAAGGTTTGGGATTAAATAAACGGTTTCATTTTTTGAATTTATATAATTATGCTGGTTGAGATTGGATTTTATTTCACTTTTGGCAGTATAAGTTTATTATTTGGTGATGTAGTTAAGTGGTTTACTTTTAGGTCAAGCATATGGTTATAGCCATTTTGATGGAATCTGACACGAATCTTTCGGATGATCTTCTTGAAGCTATTGTGGACAAGGTCAGCTTCTAGTGAAATATGAAAATTTAGCTTCTGCTTCAGTAGAGAATATTATAACTAATTGTGTCACTTTGTCATCTCCCAGGGATATCTCTGGTGCATTTCTGAGTTTTATTTTCAAATCAGAGGCTGAAATGTGAGAACAATTTTTTTGTGAGTCTGGTATGAAGACGCGTCTGTTTAAGGCCAAGATTTGGATGGCTTATTGCTGTATAGTAAGAAGGAGAAGTACAGTCTTAACAAGCAGGGTCAGCATCACTGCATAATTCCTGCAACCATACCCAGAAGACTAGATTATATGTTTTGTATGCTTGAACTAATATTGACAGGAATGTTAATCAGAAATTCAGAATATTCAGCTTTGGAACGTGCATTCACATCACAAAGTGCTGCTTGCTCTGCCGATTAGGAGAAAATATTTGTCTGCATTATTAGTTTTATTGTATATAAGAGGAATGATATTGACAGCTTCAAGAGAGAGATCATCACTTGGAGGAGAGGAGTTAATCATGCATTTCTCTTTTCCATTTTTTTTAAACAAATAGTTAAGGTACCAATAAATTAGAGTTCAAGTGACAAAAATTTTTGTTAAAGGAGGTGGCCTACGTCAATACTTTCTAGTCCAACACTGAAGGCTGTATAATATGACTCCAATTATTGATGTAAAACATTATTTTTATAAAAAAAACATTACCGTTTTTATAAATTTTGACTTTTGGCCAACTTTAGGCTTAATAATGTGTCAGCTAAATCATAATATTCTCTCTTAATACGATGGATTTGACATGAAAAAAAATATAAAAATTAAAAATCAGAGGATAGATTTGGTATATACGAACTTATTACGATATCTACAAGTCATTTTAATACATTTCATGGCCTGTATCGTACGAGTTTTGAAAAAAAAAAAAAAATAAGTCACCCATGTGAATGACTAACTCTCACAATTTAACAAAAATGTGGGCCTTTTTGCAAACTTAGGAAATGCTAGGAATTTAAATGCTAGGAATTAAGTTGCACAAGACCCAAATATTTGGATATTAAAATGTATTTTTCGCTTCTATTTTTCACGTGAATATAATAACTATTGGAAGTTTTATATCATCTGTCTTAAATTTTGGGGTGCAGTTTATATACCTATTGGACAACTTCACTTAATGTCAATTAATTTTAAGATGAAATCTAAAATGATATCAGAGCACCAAGAGCCCATCTCCATCTTTGTCACCTATTATGACAATCTTCTCATATCAACCGAACTAATTTCTCCGGCAATGTATTTTTACTTCAATGTTTTTTTTATATGATAGTTCAGTTTTTTTTTTTATTATTTGATTGGTCAGTTTGTTTAATTTGATAGTTACATGAATTAAAATAAGGAAAATGCTAACAACTTCTCTTAGGCACGACCGTGTAGAGGGTAAGGCCATTAAGGCCATTGCCTTAGGCCTCACTTTAAACATTTTTTTTACTTATTATTATTATTATTATTATTATTATATATTTGATGGTAATTGGTTTGACAAGTTGTTAAGTAATAAGGCTTAATTCTACATATAGTGCATGCATTATTGAGATAAAAAAAAAAAAATCAATCACAGATAATGCAATCTGCAAGCCACAACATTAACAATGTTTCAATATTCAAGGTTCCGCCTTTATGTCTTATTGTCTTAATTACTCTTCCATGTACAATGCCATAGTTATATTCTATTAGAGGTAATTCGCATAATTAACAATTGGAAAATAGGAATGTAACTGCACAAAAGGATAAAATAGTTATTGGGGATAATTAGTTAAGATTTAATTACTTTTTTTATATTTTCAAAATTTAACTGTTATTTTACTATATATATTATAAAATTTTCATATTTTTACTTCAATTTTTTTGAACTCTCATTTTCTCATCATCTTCATATTCTATTGAGAGTAAAATGTTTATATTATTCGATTATAAAAATTTGATAAATGATTCCGCAACTCAAAAAACTAGAAGATTACTATGAGAATTGATAATTTATATAATATTAAGTTATTTTTAAAAATTTTGCCTAAAGCCCCAAAATTCCTATACACGGCCCTGCTCTTAGGGTATTGTTGAAGGAACCAAAAAATGAATATTTATATGAGAAAATGGTGTATTTAATATTTTAAAAAATATTGTACTTAGTTTCTCAATACTAAAATTTCCTTTCATGAATTCCTTAACCATGCCTAAAATAATTACATGAATTAAAATAAAAATTTATAAACAAATTTGTATAGTTTCAGAATAATGCCTTAGACCTGACCACGTGTAAAATATTCTCCATATATCGATCTCTAAGCTACCATACTACTACACTCTCCATCCTTAACCTTTCATTTTTTTTATTTTTTTATTTTGGGTAAGCTCCATCCTTAACCCTTTACTTTCTCTCTGGTTTGCATCTGATTCCACAATCCTAAAAAACTCAGAAGAAGAAGAAGCATAAGCAGAAGCAGAAGAAGCAAGCAACAAAAAGCAATGGCAGACAAGCCAAGCCGATCCTTGGTCTTATTCGGAGACGGGTTGGCCCGTTTCATCGATCCATCATCGCACTCTCACCTTCACTCTCTCGCCTCACAAGCTCTATGCGGTTTCTTGAGTCTCCCCAATTCTCCTCTCTCAGGTTCCCTTCCTCTCTATCCTAATCACTCCATCATCATGTCATCTACATAGTCAAGATTACTGTGTGGAAATATTGGGCTTTTGACAAATAATAATCACCCAATAAGAATTAAGAAATCAACTTTTTGATTACCCAAACTATCTTGAAATATAAACCATTTACACTTCCATAACCTGTTTGTGATAAGGTCTCAGATACAATATATATTTATATAATACTTCTATAACTGCCACAACAGTCATGCCTCTTCACATGGATCAAATGTACTATCATCTTAAATCATGTTTATAGACAAGCTATTTAAATTTAAATCCTTCTTATTGATTTCATCTATATCCTTTGGTATTAATCTGGCTTTAACTATTGGGTTATTCTCCATCTGATATATTCTTCTTACTGAGAATTCTACATGTGTCTCTAATATATTTCAATTCTAAGGATTAGGATCCTCTAAAGTAAGCAAATGTGTAAAGATGGGAAGTAAGAGTGTATCCACCCTTGATTATCTAAAGTGGATTGAGATCTCAATGCACTTCAACTAATCAAAAGGATGAATACACTATCACTTTCACACACTTTACACATTTGCTGCTCACTTTAGAAGAGCTTTATCCTAGTTCTAATACATATTTTGACATCTCAAGAATTTGAGATGATAAATAGAGTTTAAATTTTAATGCATAGTTAGTAAAAGGTTTTTTTATACTATCAACCTATCATACATTACTGTATGCGTGACTTTTGATATAGCTATTATGAGAGTCAAATATTTTTAATAATGCAACAATGTATAATTAGATGACATATAAAAAAGAACTTTTAGACAGACCGCGTGTTAAAATTAAATCTTGATAAATTTGTAAGTTAGTGGTGCAATACATCACTATTAAGGTGAGATATCAGATATAAATGGATTGAAGACAATCTTAATAGGCGCTCCAAGAGCATACAATATTTTCTCCTTGTAAATGCTAGAACTCAATTATTCATGTAATGTTAGTTCCATTATTTTGCTTGTCTTAGTTTTTTTCCATTTGCTGCCTCTGTGACATTCAAATTCACTTGGATATATAGTTTTCAGAAAGCGAGGATGAGAGGATAGTTAGAGAGTTTGCTGTGCTGCTTGATGCAAGCGAGACTTATTTAAATACGGTGAGTTCAATTTTTGCAAAATTGTTGCATTATGCAAGCTTTCTTTATGAATTATGATGACATGTCATTAATGGTTTTGTTCCTCGTTAGAATGAGCCAATTTCTGATAATGATAGCCAAAAGAATCCAACAAATCAAACCTTATCTGATAGGTATTCTCTTTATTCGCTTTCTTTCTTTGTTTACTTGTTTTATAGCAAAATTATATCAGCCAAAGCACTTCCTTCTATTATTACAGGTTTATGGGAATGAAAGCAGCTATATTGACGAACAATTCAAGCTTGAAATCTTTTAGTGCCAAACTTGGCTTCAGTGTACTTCAATTAGATGAGTTAGTGAAAGATCAAACTGCTGAATTACAAGATAATGTTGAGGCCGTTGAGCTGCTCAAGTTGCTTGGCTTTCATGAAGGGAAGTTGCTCGACAATAACCGGTTTGATATTGTTTTCTTTCACATTGGAGCTGGTGAAAAGGTTAACAGTTATGAAGAAAAAACTATTGCTTGCTGACATAGAGTATATCAATGCCTTGGTTGGTGAGATAATGAGCCGTGCGCAACCGGGATCTGACATTGGTTCTCGTCTGCACTTGTCCCTTGTCATGAGCTATGGGAATGTCTTGGAAGATGATGGTTCCAAGTATTCATTGTTGAAACGGGTAGATGAGAAGAACTCTTATCTGTCAATGCTTTTTCCTTTACAAAGTTATGCTATGAAAGGGGGAATTCCTCGGAAGGACATAAGGTAATAGATTATAATAATTAAAGATCTCAGTAGTCTTTGCTTTCTCTTTGGAAGGTCTTGCATACTTACCTCCATATCAAATGATACAGGCACCATTCTCCCATGTTAATTGCTCAGTGGCAACATGCTGTGACTCGCAAGGATAATGCAGAGAGATTTTCTTTCGATGACTTCAAGGAGGTTTGTTTTGAGATTTTACTTCGTTTATTGATCAAAATCATGTGATTGGTGTTTCTGCTAGTATAGCATCATCAACCAGGGACGGATTTATAGAGGGGCGAGTATGGATGCTGGCCCCTCCCTCTTAAACATATTTTGTACAATTAGTTATGTATTTGTAGTATAATTTTTTTTAAAATCAATTTCTAAAAATATTTGTTAAAAATATATAATATTCAGGCCTTTTCTCTTATACTTGCTAGATCTGACCCTGCCATCAATGTATTTGATTCTGTAAGTATTTGCAGTTTTTGGCTTTTTGCTAAGGTTCACTGTTTGAGCATAAAAATGCTACCAATTCAATTACTGATGCTACCAACGAAATCATTACTTTGGAAGTTCCCTAGTGATAGGCTTGTTTCGTGGTAATGTAATGATTCATTACTATATAACCTTTTTCACTCTATATTTGTTTTCTTGTCATGCAGCATGGTGGAAATCTTACAATACCAGCAGATAGGTTCTTGCATGAGATAGCCTTTAAGCTTTGGAAAGCTCCCAAGTATGGAGCCTGATTTTTTACTTATTTGTCAGCATCTTGCCATAGCAGCAAAGCTCAATCTTGCCTTCCTATTTGAACATGTCCAACACTAATAGCAGGGCCTGTGATGTTGATTAACATATTTATTTTGTTCTCTATGCTGGGTTCCATCATGTAATAACTAATAAGAATTTCATAATTGGAGGTACACCTAGCCCCAGTCTCTTGATGGCAATGCAGAAGCCATGGTTGCAAACATGGCTGTTTCTGGTAGTTAACAATGTGATTGCATGGGAATTGCATGAATTTGATGTATTTTTAGCTAGGTTGCCGAATGATGGAGTGACTAAAACGTTTACTGTAGGGCTAAAAGGAAATCGTGCATTTACTGTAGGAGCACATAAGTAACTTGGGACTTGGATGCTTTTCTTTGTCATCGAGTCATTTCATTCACTTTGTGTAATATGCTTGCATGTTTTTCAAAATCAGGGTGACATGTACATCATTATCTCAAGTTCTAGAAATAGGAAGGTTCTTCACGTTGAAGTCTTTCCTGCCCAAAAGCTTGAGTAATTTAATTATAAAACTTGGTTGACTAAGTATGTGTTTGGTTTCACATTGAAAATATATAGAATTGATTCTGTCCTTTATTAACTGTGATTTTAGTAAAAATGAGATGTTTGATTAATGTTAGATAAAATTGATTTTGCCTCCAGAAGCGATTCTGACTATAAGATACAAAAAGTAGTTTTTGAGTTAAGTTGAAAAATTTACATTAAGTTTTACATCAAACTTACTTTTAAATTGAAAGCATCTAAACATAAATCATTTCACTTCAAATTCAATTCTAACAAAATCAATTTTATAAAATCAATTACATTCGAAATCACTTTTATCAAACGTTCATCAAAACACACACTAACAATTTGCATTGTTCATGTCTTGTTTTGTTAGTCTTGTAAAGCAATCCCAAATTTAATTATAAAATTTACCACAGTTAATGATTATGTTAAATCATGCTAAGAATTAACGCCACTGCTACAGTTTCATGAGCTATAATAATCTGTAATATAAGTGTTCAGGTCTGTCATGAGAATTGCTGAATCTATGAACCTTTTATTTCCTGCGAACGAGGGAAATTGCATGGAGATTTGAGGAACATAAAAGAGACACATGAATTTTGTTGTGAGTCAGAAAAAAAAGGCTTGCAATGACATCTTTCTTCATTCATTTTTGTTTGTTAAAAAATTATTAAACTAAAGATAATGACATGTAATTCAAATTCTAAGTGACTTATCATCTCTTTCTCTCATCTTAATTTTGGGCGATTCTTTATGGAATGTAGTAGTGCTTCAGAAAGTTTATAAGAGAACGGTTGCATCATTAAGATATGCTACAAGGCTTAACGAAAGAGCTCATAGTGACTTTTTTTTTTTTTGAAACTGAGCTCATAGTGACTTGATAGCAATTTTTCTTTTCCCACTGTTCATGAGATAAGTCAAGTCAGTTCGTGAGGCTTGTTAGCGACTCAAATTTTTATTTTATTTTGGTTAAAGTATTATTTTGATCCTTATACGTGATATTGATTTTCAATTTGGTCCCTATACATAAAAAATTATCAATTTGGTCCTTATACGTGACACAGGTTTTCAATTTGGTCCTCACTGCTAATTGATCCCTATATAAGAGGACCAAATTGCAAATTATTGTCACATGTAGGGACCTATTCAACAAAAAAAAATTGAAATTGGCCCCTACATGTGACAATTATTTTCAATTTGGTTCCTACATGTGATAATAATTTGCAATTTGGTCCCTCTTATATAGGAGCCAATTAGCGATGAGGACCAAATTGAAAACCATTGTCACATATAGGGACCAAATTGATAACTTTTTACATATAGGGACCAAATTGAAAATCAGTGTCACGTATAGGGACCAAAATATTACTTTAACCTTCTATTTTTTATGCACCAAAGTTATCTTTCAGCCAATAGCTAAAGACTAATCTCTTTCTAAACATAAAGATCACCAAAATAAATTTTGCCTATCCCAATAAAGCTTTTTCTATACACATGGCAAGGTTAACGGCTCAATTTGTTTAACAATTCACAACATTAAAAAATTTGACTCATTTATTGAATAAGATAAACTTGAGCTTTTAAATATTTATTAATTTTTAGACTATAATAATAGAGTTTAATTTTGATATAATCAACATAAAAAAAATTCACTGCCAATCAATAACAAATCATCTTACGTGTAATTTTTAGACATCTGGTCTATCTATCTAATGATTATCATTCTCCTCATTCAAAATTAAAATATGCTTATCATGAAGACAAGAGAATAAAAAAGAAAAACATTTTTCACTCCATTATAATATTTATCATTGACCAAAAAAATGTCACCAAAAACATTCTTTATAAGTGTTCTCATTTCCTTCTCACTTGTTGCTTGAAAGAATAAGGAAATCTGCAATTTAGAAGAACAACTTCACACCATTGTGTGGTGAAATGAGCAACAAGTCCACTTTCAGGGTTGGGGAAACTTTAGACCCAAAAACAAAAGGGGGTTGGGGGAACTAAAAGCTATTCCATTCACTTTCCAGAAGTAACAATCATTTCTTATTCAAATAACAAATATAGACATTTGAATCTATTATTTGGTGAGGCCGAAAATGTTTGTTACACAAATCACAACCATCCTTCAATTAAAGAGTGCATCTACCACTCTAATAGGTTTCTAACTAGGTAAGTACCCACTATAAACCACCCCATTAAGAGGAGAGAAAAGGATAGCAGCCCAAGCAAGAAGGGCCACCCAACCATGAGAACCCCTATGGAAACAACCACAACAAAAGGCAGGAAAGACCTAACAATTGACTTGAAGTCAACCCAGTGCCCCTTGAATAGTATCAAGGCTCCAACATTTATCATGTTCCAACTCATTGATCCACCATAACACAGCCGGTTCAAACAGTTAGCAACAAATGAGTGGCAGTTGCATGTGAAAAGGTTGTAACTTTTACTCTCAAAATACCGCATACTTGACCGTAAGGCATCGTCCCATGTGATTGCAGTCCCGTACTCGGTATGCCGGTAGCCATGCTTGCATGTATGTGCAGATATATTAGGGGGCAAGCAACACTGTAACATCTCAGGTTCCACAGAATGTCAAATTGTAGTTAATAACACATTTAAACAGTTAAAATTGACAATAACCAAAATTTCAAGGGGAAGAGGGAAGGGGTGAGCTTTGAGGATACATATGTCAACATACTACAATCCATTCCAAAAGGAAGGTTGAATCATAACATCAAACAATGGCCTAAACTGAGGGAAAATAATCTGAGCTTGTTATTGTAACAAATATATCTTTATTAAAACTTCATGTGTGCACCATTATCTTGCAGCTGGAGTTAAAAACAAAATCATAAACATTATAAAGGTTTACAATCAGGAATCAAGCACTAATAACCTAATTGTGATGTAGGTGCTAATTTGGATTAGCATCTTATGACATCTACCTATCTAGAAATGGTAATTTCAAATCTAAGTATGAGGCCTTATGAAAGGGATAAAGATAGATGAAATAACAATTTTCTGATTAATCTTGAAAAATGGGAGAGGAAAAGTCAGGTAAGAAATTTTTTATTTAATGCTACAGGATTTAAATATCTCAAGGTAAAACCTCACTGATTCAAATGGGTCATAACTCTTAGGTTTTGACTTTAGAGAGTCCTAAGGCTTCGAATGCATCCAATTTCCAACAAGGCCATAATTATCAATGTTGCAGTTAGTTAGGTCCGTGTTAGCCTAATATGTCAATGTTTGACCTCTCAATAGTTTCATACAGAACTACATTGGCCATAAGAGTTCCTTGATCCCTCAAAATCCCAACACCAACAAGAATAAAGTTGAATGAGGACATGAGTATGACACTCTGTCTACAAGTGTTATGCTTTCATGAATACGAACAATATGAAGGGGCAGAGGGCAGCAAGATATAGAGATAGTAAATTTGAGGCACAGTACCTGTCTACGATCGAGTTGCACATATCTTGCTACTGCCCCAAACGCAAAATCATCAATATTCACAAAATTGGATCCTGAAAAATCTAAAACAACTCCATCCTCCCTGCATAGGCCAACATGACCAATGAAGGGTGCCAACCATGATACAACAGGAAGTGGATTCCAAACTAAACAACATGGAAACTTTGCCTTCTTTGGATCAATTGGATCGAGGGGCCACAGCTCATGCTGTATTCTTTGTATAGAACGTGAATTCTCGATGTCATAACTTGCATTTAACTCCATAGTAAAAGTCTACAGTATGGAATACAGCTTCACTCAAACCTCTTTTGAGATGCATCACTGGATCAAACTACTCCTCCAGACATCCCAACCCCGCTCACAGTACTGTGTAAAGATCAAGTGAGACAGTTATTCCTTCATCAATTTGATAAAGTTTATTCAGCAATGTCAGAATTTATGGATATGCTACAAATACCTAATTTAGAATCGGGTGTATGACTAACGACTGTTTCAAATCTCAAAGGTATATAATGGAGAATATAACAAATATGTTTAAGGACCTAAAGCACATAAATAAGACAACATCATATACAACATAAGCTCAGATCAGAAACACCACCGAATCTGTCCACACACAGTATCAATGTTTAAGGTATCCAATGTGACAGCAGGAAATACTTAAATTTCCAAGTGAGAACATATACCTCACAAGACAACACCCCCTCCCTTTCTAAACAATCACAATAACCAAGAAAATTCAAAATAACAAAGATACCAGAATCAACAACCAAAGCATAATACAATTATCATATTTATAATTTATGCATATAAGTAATCAACCACCCCCACCTCAAAGCAAAAGAAAAATACCACTCAGTGCCCGCAAAAGTTTACTATACCTTATTTACACCTTGCTAGTAATTCTAAAGGGGATGGATGGTTTCAGGCATGGGACTAATATGATTTTTAAATGAAATGGAATGCTTCAATACATCACCAATTGAGAAAATTGTTAACCCAAATTAAACATAATTAAAAATGAATATCATTTTTGTTCCAATAGCATAGACAACCTTTACCTGATTAGCCCACTGTTTCCCTCCCAACTTTTGGTCTAGCAATTTCGCTCATTTTATGAGAGGAGGCAATTATAATAATACTTAAGCAGACAATGAATAACCATAAAATTATTTATAATATATAAATTCAGGTTTGCAAGTTCTAACGTTGCCGCATTATCTATGTCGGACTCCCTAACTAAGAACACCTCGTTAGTTCTTCCTTACCTTTTCCTTCATGCCACCTCATCATAAACCTCATGCTGGTAGATGCAGTTTCGATTCCTTCAACTCACTCCATCCACATTAACCTATTTATCTATTTATTTACCTATTTACAGTACTGAACGAGACTTAATTGCAAGATTATGAGATACTAATTATAGATTGTCAATTAGTTTTACAACAACTCAAATCTGCAAGAAACAAGGTCGGAGAAAGAAAAACATTCTTGCAACATAGTTCACATGGAAAGAACCTCAGCTGAGGTCTGCAACCTTCTTCTAATGGACTAAGGACCAAGTAAAAAGAGGGAAGAAGACAAATCACAAAATAAAAAGAAGTTTTTCTCCAAATGATTTACAGTGACTGTAAGTTGGCAATGGGCAGATGTTTACTTTTCCATATTATCGGTAACATAGTCATCTTATATGGCTTTTCCTAAGGGCACTTGTTAAGGAATCTAAAATAGCAAATTTTAAATGAAAAGAAAGCATTTAATACATTGGAAACCGAAGAAGTTAACTTTTCATTTAAAATTTACTACTTGGATTCCTTACCAAGTGCTAGCAGAACTCATTTTTTATTAATAAGCTAAACAATCCTAAAGCTTCAAATATTTTGAGCGTATTTATGAATATTACAGCAACAAGTTTAAACATAATCAAACTGTTTTTCTTTCTCGTAAAATTTAATATCACAATCTTATAAAAACTTAGCTCCCACATCCGTGCAATGCACAGATCTACATGTATTCTAAACTTGTTCCTGCAAATTGCAATATTAAAAATCAACATCATTTTTGTTCCAATGACATGGACAAACTTTACTTTATTAGCCCACTGTTTCCCTTCCCACCTTTGGTCTAGCAATTTCACTCATATGATGTGATTAAGCAATTATAATAATAGCCTAATTAGACAATGAGTAACCATATAAGACACAAAGGAAGATCTAACCCAAAGTATTTCAGAGTCTGGAAAGACAAGTGCATTTCTTTAACCTATCATTATTCTACATAGCATGGATGAAATTAATTAATAGTAATAACCTTTACGTCTAAATGAGCTGAGAAGTTTATAAAGACCACCAATCCGAAAAATATCAACTATACCCAATGTCCAAACCACAAGTTCTAGCAGAAAGCCCATTACAATTACAACATTAATAGAGAAGATCAAAGAGAGAGATATGAAATCAAGTACACAAAACAAAAAAGCTTTCAACCAAAGCAGTCAAAGTTGGCTACTTTGCAACAGAACCCTTTCAATAGGGTAACAAGTTAAATCCTTTAACTACACAAACAATTTACTTCATTCCCTAAAACAATTCTAGAAGAATCAGCAACAGGCAAAAAAATAATAATCATACTTTTAGTTAAAAGGGTATTTCTAATTCTAATGTCCCCATTACATTTGAAAGGGGAAGGAGAGGCAGAAGAATACCCAGATGTCTTAACACATTGAAGACATCAAAAACCATATATAACACTTCATCAATTTGTGTAACATGTCAGAAAAACCAAAGAAATCGTTGTCTGAATTGAACTGAGTTGTACTCACTCCTTACCTGAAGAAATATATGATAGAAGCAAAGCATATAACAAAGTCCCAAGGCACTCTGAAGAAGATGTTGAGGTTGAAGGATATGACCAAGATGCAGAAGAGAAGCTGTTGTAACTGTTAGTGGTCATTGCTGAGAAGTAGAAATACCCAAGAATGGATTATTTATTCTGAGGAGGAAACCACTTAGAAAAAAGAAAAATCATAAATTTTTCTTCACAAAGTCCACAATTGCATCTCTTTTAAGAATTATAATAATTTAATACCAGATTATTTATTACTTCGTTGGGAAATCTCTGGTTGTTTTTGAAACAACAATAAGGAATGGAAAATGGGAAAGGTGCATGAACCTTTGCTGATTTTTTAATTCTTCTCTTCCATGGTGGGCCCCTACCATGTTTTCATTGTTGCTTACTTGCTTTATCTCCCCCCTCCCTTCTCTTTTTTTTTTTAAAAAAAATATTTGTTGGACTACACCTATTTTTTATATGAGTTTAATTTTAATGCATTATCAGTGTAAATGATTTTTACATAGATATCAAATAATATCTTGATAAATCAGTATCATTGTTATTTCTCTCTTACTTATTAAAATAAAAGCACACATATCAAAATATTATTGAATGTTAGTATAATTTTTTTTTTCAATAGTAATATATACTACTTTAATCATTTTCATATTTCAAATAAACAACCTGAATTAATGTGATTGTGAGTAAAAATTAGAGTATATAATATTTGTTTCTATATATATATATATAGTATGAATTCCTTTAAGATCCATTTGGGAGTTGAGAAGGGAGGGAGATGAAGGGTTTAAAAAGAAAGTGAGGGGAAAATGATGGGAAAGGAAGGATAGTCCTCTAAAACTGTTATGAGAGAGGCCCAGAACTCGAATAGTAACTCTGACTATTGGGCATGTGTTGAATGGCTCGATACTATTTGGCTGGTGGTTGCTGGTCTGAGAACTTCTCTCCTCATCCTCCTCCTCCTCCTCCTTGTTCTTCCAATGTCTGGACCAAATGGGAGTATATGCGAAGACACCCTGATGCTTAAGTCAGCAAAGGTGTAGCAGATAGAGTATATGTGTTCTATATCATAAAGTATATGTGTTCTATATCATAGCAGACACTCTGAGTGTGCATGATAGCTATGCAGGGTGCCCCTTACCAAGTTGCATGTTGACTCTCTTGAGTTGGTGTTCTCCTACTTTGTGTGACGTTGTGCCAGTGGGGAGATGGGATGATCGTGATGATGGTTTGAGGAGATTGCATGTGTGAGGGAGGAGAGGCGGCCTATCCCCAACGTGTCTTTGAGTAGGTGAAGGGGTTCTTTCCCGAGGCAGGGAAATCAACTCATATATCCCCGACGTTAGATTCATATACCGTATTATATATATATATATAATTTAATTTAATTTGTTTAATATATATATATATATATAAATAAATTAACGTAATATGTACTTTTAAAATATATAAAAATAAGATATATTTAATTACATTTTATTGATGTTAAAAAATTTCAAAAACTAAGACAAAATGTCTAGATGATATATAGTATAATTTAATGACTAAAAATGAGTCATTCTCTTTCTTGGTAACCATGAATAATCCAGAGATATCCATGAAATTATACTATATATCATCTAGTATAATTTAATGCAGATCATACCACGTGGTAGTACTAGATGTATGGAAGTATCACATCAGAAGAATGGAGAGACTACAATCTCTCTCCCAGCCAGAACTCAAGATAAGATGACTCGGCAAGTGTGTCTTATGTCTGTAAAATATGTCTGTGTAAGATAATGATGTAACATGTAATAAGTCAAAAAAGTTACATACTAGGTAGCCAAAAGTCCTTATTAGGTGTCAGAAAGTTTTAGCTAGACATCAAAAGTCTTGCTAGGTGTCAAAAAGTCTTGTTAGATGTCTAAAAGTCTTTTTAGGTGGCAGAAAGTCTCAGCTAGGTGCCAAAAGTCCTTACTAGGCGCCAAAAAGTCTTAGCTAGATGTCGGAAAGTATTTGGTAGGTATGATAAGTCAAAAAGCCTATTAAGTAGCCAGAAGACTTTGTAAAAGGCTACCAGCTTAGGTTTCGTTTTTTTCCCCTGCTCCATCTCTGTATAAGGAGCACTTTTGCAACATATGATGGCAGAGACAAACCAACAAAGAAATAAACTTATGTGTTCTGTAAACATGTGTTTCTAAACTCCTTCTCTTCTTCCTGAAAACCAGAGTTATCATGTTCATATCATAAGCACTTCCATAGAGATGTTAGTATGCTCTACACTTGCCTCAGTAATGAGGATCCTGTGTATCAGAACGCTTCTGATTATTGATCCAAGCTACGGTAATTAATCACATGATCACGATAAAGCCAACATTTCTAATGATATGATAATTTATGATTGATTGACAGTTTTGTATACTTATTGTGTATAATATTTAAATCATATATATATATATATATATTAACTAAATGTGAAATTTAATTATATAAATAATATAGAATTGTTTCATTTTTCTCATGCAAGTTGCAATAAATTAGAGTGCCCTCCTTCAACCACCAAAGATAGATATTCCTTCTTTTATTCGCTTTTGGCTTGCCTTTCCAGCTTGCATCATCATCTATCCTCTGTTCCGAGCTTGACACGCCCTGCAATAGTCACGCTGCGTCTCTCTCTATGTAGACGTGTGGAACTGTGGGCGAGTGGTGCATGCACCCAATGGCTGCTTCGCGTTTGGCTTTGGCAATTCATTCTTTGGTTTTCACCAAATGAATCACGATTTCTAGCATATATAGACAAATCTTTTAAAACAATTGTTCTGCCCCCAAAATAGAAACGAACCAAAACGTGTGATTAAGTTGAGAAATAGAAATTCATATGACTAGACTTATTTTTATCTTTATCTTTATCTTCATATGTATAAATAATAAAAGTAAGATAGTCTATGATTGCTTTAAGGGTAATTTGATAAATTGTCACGTGAGCAATTTGATAATTTGCATAATTTTCGAAGGGTAATTTAGTAATTTTGGTTATGACTTGAGTTCGATTTCCAGATCTTCTCTGTTAGTAGGCAATTTATAAATTTCATTATAAATCATCGCTGAGTTTGATGGTATTCTTCTAATATATATTACTATTTGTTGTAATCTAATTCTTCATTGTTTTAAATTTTAATATTATATATGGGACATATTTTTTAAAAATTTGCAATCTTCTTAAGTTAAAAAGAAAGAAAGAAAAAGGATCACAAAACTTTACAAATGATGCACCCGTGCAATCAAATGATAGAGGTAACTTTTTTTCCTAAATTTAAATTTAAGAGGTATGATGAAACTCACGGTTGAGAATAACACCATACTACTAGTTTGGAAAAAAAGCCGACATACTTTCAAGAATATACGTTCTCCCTCTTACAATTCGATGGGTCTTCGTCTTTTGTTTGCATAACTCTTGTCTACTTTATGCAATCTCCCGTTTTTCCTATATCAATTGTATCTTTTCTGTGGTTTGCTATACCATCTTTGGTCCCGACATAGAGTCTTCTCCGATTTCAAACCAATAGATAAGAGTTTTGCATCTCTTTCCTACCATGCTTCATACAGAGCCATCCTGATGTTGGTATGAAAACTGTCATCGTACATAAATTCTATAAGAGGTAGGTAAATATCTCAATTTCATAGTTGGTCTAGGATACAAGCCCTCAACAAATCCTCCAATAATTAGATTGTTCTCTCAGATTGCCCTGCCCATCCGATAGGAATAAAATATATATATATATATATATATATAATGTCAAATATAATTACAAGGAAGACATCATTTTCATTTTTATTTCTGTTTTCAAATTTCTTGAGAAGATGATGAAATAACTGTCTTGTTTTCAACATTTCATTCACAAAAGTTTAGAAACTAGAAATAAAGTAAAAATAAATATGACATGTTTATTCTTACAAATAGAAACATATCAACTTTAAACAAGAACAAATAAGCAAAACAAAACATGCTATTATCATGAAAGGCCATTTAGGAAAGCATGTATACAGACTTTCCTTCCCATTTGAGGAAGAATGCTCCTAGCATATTGAAATGTAGCATTATTTTTGTTTCATTCCTCTGTTTCCACCACCACCAAATTGTTAATAACTGTGGAAGCCTTTGTGAACACCCTATTTTGACCGGGTCTTTTAGTTTTCATTAGAAATTTCAAAAAATAAAAATGCAGAGAAAATAAAAAATAAAATAAATAAATAAATAAAAAAGATTTTATTTTTATGTTAAACAATTGGGTTTATTTTTGTTATTGGGCCAAACCAGTTAAACCTATTACTCAAACCCTAGCAGCCATGTTTGTTTTCCCTCCAACATTTTGATTTAGAGATAGAAATCCCTTGATCCTTAATTTTTGCAGATAAGATTTGGCATATTTTTAGGATCAGATCATAGTGAATTAGCATTATAAAATGAACGAATTAGAGAATAACAGAGGCAACAACAGTGTGAGCAAGAGAGTAAAAAAAAAGATCTCTGAAGCAAGTATAGAGAGTAGAAACTACAGTGTGAAAAAAATACAGAGAGTAGAATTGCTGTCCTCAAGACGAGCTCACCTCCATACCGGACCAGAACCTCCACGCACGGTGTTGCCTTCCTCGCCCTGCTCCTCCGAGAACACCGCGCGCTGCCACCCCCTTCACCTCGAACCACCGCATCACCAGCCGCTGTCCGGATCTCCGTTCCGCCACCGTCTTTCCACGATAGCACGGCCCGTATCCACCATATCAGCCGCAGCAGCGTGTTCTGTTGGTTCCGCCATTCCACCGCACCACCATCCTGTATCGGAACCACCACACGCCGCCCTTTTCCGCCTGATCCACGAGACGCCGCCTCCCCCCAGATCTCGTAGTCGCTGCCGCCGTGTCACGAACCCAAATCGCAGTCGTCACCGCCTCACAAGCTCACCGTCATCGACCCGAGGCGAACGCGACTTCGACCGATCGGTCACCACCACCTTGGTTTCTTCTCTTCGTTTGCAAGCAGTTGAAACAGAGAAGGTTTTGGTCTGTTACGTTATATTGATAATTCATTTCATCTATTGTTATTCATTTGAGTTATTTGTGTAGGATTAACTTATAACTTGATTATGTTAAAATAAATAAATAAAATGATGAAAAAAGTAATACTTGAAATTATTTATGTTGGGATTGCTTTGTGAAATGTTTCACACTCAATTCTTTAAGTATGAGGTAGCTCTGTGGACGTATCTGCCATGTACTATCTCGTTTAGGGGTTCCTTTTTTAAAAAAAAAAAATGAAATATAAAAGAAAACCTTCTTTAATAAAATAAAAAAACCTTTTCATAAAAAATAAAAGCAACCAACAAACAATTATTTTCTACAAGAACTACGTGGTTTTGAGTTTCCCATTGCAGCAGGGAATACGTAGGAGCGTGGTCAATCATCCCGTCAAATCGAAATTAATTTTTCCTTTATTTTTGTGTTCTTTTTAATTTGCTAATTTAGATAATTAATTAATAATTATTTAATGTTTATGGGTTGCTCTATGACAAGTGTCATGTTCAATTTTTAGCTTCGAGGTTGCCCTATGGACTTATGTGCCATGTTCAACCTTATTTAAGATTTACCAATAATATTTATTTATTTTAAAAAAAAAAGAATTGAAGAAACATAAAATATTAAATAAAATATATCAATAAATAATTTCTTCCTTGTAAATATTTTTGGGGTAAAAATAAATAATTTAACTTTGCGCAACTTATTTAAGGTATCATTCTTAGAATGAGCGATGTAGGGTGCTTAACACCTTCCCTACTCGTAACCGACTTCCGAACTCATTTTGGTTCCAAAGACCGTTTTTTTAGGGTTTTTTCCAATTTTTTATCCTAAATAAATAAAATTGGTGGCGACTCTACTTTTTCGTAATAATTCTTTTTATGGTTGTCCTCGTCGTGATTTTTTGGTTGCGACAGATGGCGACTCCACTGGGGACATTTCGAGAGTCAAGCCTAAGTAATGAGTTGCGCATTTTGGTATTTATTGTTTACCCCTTTTATTTGTTTTCTTTTATTTTTTTGTATATATTTGATCCTTTTTCCTTTAATAATTATTTTACATTAGGATAGAAGACAATACTATTTGTTGTGTGCATGTCTTACAGGTTCAAGTAGTTTTGTTTTAGGATTGTACAGGTTTGTATGCCTTCAGCACACACAACACCGACACTCATTTTCACACACTTTCAGCTCTATACCCGAGCTTGTGGGAACTTAAGTATTAGGCGGTGCCTCAGCATTGTCATTGAAGGCCTGGTGCCTATCTGATATTTGTTGATTCACCACTCAGATTGTTACTAGTGTCATGGACTAGTCATCCTGGAGGGTTTATCTCTACTTGTGACTAAATTCATGAACTAGGTCCTTGACAAGGGCAATCTGGGGACCATGACCTTTAGAAGTCTAGACCCGTCCTAAAGTTTGCACTCCTAGATTGACTTAGTGGCCGCTCGACTTAGAAGTTGCCATCTTAGGTACCTTTGATTAGGTCCTACCTCTTAAGACAATTGGAGGCATACCATATCTCCCTTGTGTTTTTCAATCTATTTACTTATTTGATTTTATTATTATTTTTTTTCTTTACTTTTTTCCTTTTGTGTTTAACAAACGAATAATAAATAAATAAAATAAAAAGAGGGGGCAATGCTTTTATGCATCCCATGACCTTTGGGTTTATGACCCTACAAGGACATCTCTTTTTACATTTTTTTTTCTGTAAATAATATTTTTTTTTTTTTTTTGTATTAGGTAATTCTCTTTTGTGGAGGAAAGACACTATCTGTGTAGCAAGGAATTGAAATGTCTAACTCTAGCAATGCAATTGGCCTAAAGAAGAATATTAGAGTTGATGTGAAGATCAATGATGTGAAGCCTTTAATAGAAATCAGCCATCTGATGCCAAAAGAAGTACGTTCTGAGTTTGCAAGCAAGTATGGAAAGATTTTGGACTTGTTACACATACCTGTAGATGCTTTGGGCTTGAGTGCTTTGGCCCAATATTGGAACTTGAATTTGAGATGTTTCGAGTTGCCGAATTTGGATACGACACCGACTGTAGAAGAATATGCTTACATGCTAAGGATACCTCTTCCAAGGGAGTTTCGTGTTTATTTCTATTATGGCCAACATGTTAGTGATGGGAAGATAGCAGAGTTGTTGGGAGTTCTACCAAAGCCATCAGACAAAATGGAAAAGGGAGATGTCAGAGGTCTGAGGCGAAGATTCCTTGAAGTTCATCTTCAGGAATTGGCGCGACAAAAGAATTGGGTTATCTTCAAGTGAGTGTTAGCTTTAACCATTTATGGGTTGGTGTTTTTCCCCTTTATACCAGACATGGTGGATTACGCGGCCATGGATGTCTACCACAAGGTCGAGGAATATAATGTGAATCCCATTCCCGCAATTCTGGCAGAAACTTTCCTCTCATTGCAAGTGTGCCATGAAAATCAACAAGGCAAATTACGATGTTGTGCACAAATGCTGTATGTTTGGATCGTGACTAACATGTATGCTCGAAAATATATTAGTGAGATTGATGACCCCTTGAGGAGATTCCATCACATTCCGATAAAGCCATGTAAATCCAATGAATGGAGGCAAGAATTTGATGAGGTTGATTCGAAAGCTTTTTGCTGGATGTGTCCTTGGTATAAAGGAAATACAGTAATCTTCAGTTGTGGGAATTTCTCCAATATTCCTTTGATGGGACCAAGGGGTTGCGTGTCATATTCTCCGGCACTTGTGATTCGACAATTGAAATGGACTCAACAGGAACCACTCGAAAAGGTGTTGGATGGAATTTCTTTCTTATATCAAGAGTGCGAGGTTGTCAAAAATACAACAATAGCTGTTAGATCCGCTTGGAGCAACATCCGGGTACTGGGATCAAATGAGTTGGGGAGACAAATTATTTCTCATACTAGAAACTATGAGGCATGGAGGAAAGCAAGGAAAGGCAACCCTGTTGTTTCGAAACCAATCCCGTATAAAGATGAAAATCCGCAAACGAAAGCAGAAATGTTAAAGAAGATCGAGATTATGATGGCTCAGATGGGAGTGCTAGAGGAAAAGAACGAAACAGACCAGATCACCATCATCACGCTTCAGCACCAAGTCCAGAAGTTAAACATGAGGATAGAACATTTGAAAGATGAATGTGCCGATGCATATGAAGCCGCAAGTCCAGCAAAGAAAGCAAAGAAGTGGAATATGAAAGAATCAGAAGTTCGAGGACTACTAGCAAGAATAGAAGATCAAGAAAAAATGCTGGCACAAATCTTCAAAGAAAAAGAAGACTTGGGGGCAAAAGTCGAAGTGCACGTCCAGACAATCAGGATATTGGAGGAAAGCATAGGATCTCTGAAAGAAGCCTTAACTCATACTGAGCGTTACTCTGATGAAGGTTGGAATGCAGCTGCAACTATGCGTGAGTCATTGAAAAAAGCACAAGAAAAAGAGCAACAATTGTGGATGAGGGTATGGATGTTCGAAAGGGAGAAAAAACAGTATGAGGATGAGATCAGACAACAGGAAGAATGGCTAGAGAATTGGGAATCTGTGGCAAAAGATTTGAAGGCTGACAGAGATGCTTGGAAGAAAAGATATGAACACCTCTCAGGAAGTTTGCAATACCATACCTATCAGTTCGTGGGTCACCTCGAGGAAGCATTAGTCCAAACTCGCATGAGTAACGGATCTACAATCCCTCCAAAAATAGCTCGCTTCATGAAGTATTGTAGGGGTCTTGCTAGCGGATTCAAAAGGAAGACTTTAAAACTTTTGATGTAATTCTGTTAGATGGGAGACATTGTATTTTCGTTTCAAAGAAATAAAAGCCTTTTTACGTCCATCAATGAATTCCGCTCTATCTTATGGTGTGTTACAAGTAGGCCTGTATGATTGCATTGCTAGTAAATGATGCTGTCTATTGAGGGACACATGTTCCCATGGATTTGTCATCAACCACACATTAACCTAAGGGGGATGTGCCCCTAGAGTTATGTGTTGGGGTGAAGTTGCTTGCCACAAAAGTGGTCTTTCCTTTGCAAAAGAAAGAATTCATGGGTTTTTATTTTCGAAGCACACTTTTATCTTTCTTTTATTTATTAAAAAATAAAAATAAAAATAAAAAATAAAAAAAATAAAAAAAGGGTTACTGACGATTTCTTTTACTCAGAGCTGAAAATGCGAATCTGAGGATTTGAGAACCATTGCGCGATCTAAGAAAGACAATACCAATCAAACCCGAGTTTACAACACTAGATCTCGGACCAGAATGGCTGCCAACAGTCCTGAAACAGGAAGGAACTTGAGTTTAGAAGTAGATGAAGTGAGGGGAAGGGTGACAGAAATCTCTGAAACTCAAGCAAGGTTAGAGGCTATACTACAGGATATGAGGGAATCTCTTAGCAGGCTTAGTGCAAATAGAATTGGAAATGAAGATGGCCCACACGTAAGCATACAACCGACTCTCTCCATGGTAACGACACCAATGTTTTCAAGCATAAACAATAGTCTCACTCAGGGAATGTCAAGTTACACAGAGCCCATAGTAATCCCCATCGGGGAAGGATATCGCCCTCTCGAGAATATGTATCATGAGCCTGCTGGTTATGCAGGGCTCACATGGGAAAAACCCCATGTATCCATTCCCGAACAATCCAGGGGAGTCCAGTTTAGGCCTGATAAGATGAAGGAAGAGTGGATGGAGAAGGTAGAAGAACAAATAAAAGAGATCAAGGGCTCAAGTGCTTATGGCCTTCTCAAGATTGAAGAACTTTGTCCTGCCACAAACGTCGTGATTCCAAAGGATTTCAAAATTCCTGATTTTTCCAAGTATGACGGAAGTGGGAACCCACGATTCCATTTGATTAGCTATACCACCAAAATGGCCATCTGGTCTAAGGATGACAAGTTCCTCATTGGTTTTTTCCATGAAAGTTTGACCGAAATCGCACTAGAGTGGTACCTTCAGTTAGATCATTCTAAGATCTCACGGTGGACAAAATTAGCCGACTTGTTCATGGATCAATACAAATTTAATTTGGACGTAGCTCCAACCCGTGAACAGTTGGCTACAATGCAGAAGAAGAGTGATGAATCCTTCAAACAGTATGCACAAAGGTGGAGGAGTTTGGCTGCTCAGGTACAACCAGCGCTGATGTTGTCCGAAATGTGCTCATACTTTTTGGGAACCCTCGAATCCCCCTTTATCGGAGCAATGGCAGGAGCAGCTTATAGGGATTTCTCTGATTTGATTGCTGCAGGGGAAAGAATTGAAATCCTAGCCAGAGCCGGGAAATTACCAATTGACATGGAAGGCAGTGCATCTAAAAAGGGGTTCCATCCTAAGAAGAAGGAAGCAGAAGCAAATTATGTGCAACACCAACAGAACTTTGGACCTCGCCATGTCCCTTCATACCCAAGGTACCAAGCACCATATCAGACCCAAACACCCTTTTACCCACCTCAACAGGCCTCGCCAACTATCACCCAGCCACAAAACCAAATAAATAATATCCCTACCCCTCAGCCATATAACCCCACTCGCCCAACATATACTCATTATCCACCTGCACCTCAACAAAACCATCCAAGCTACCCTCGACCTCGCCCAAATTTTCAAAATCAAGGACGTTTCCAATCTCAAAATCTGCCACCTTTCCCAAGACTGTCTATCTCCAATGCAGATTTGTTCAAACAACTATTCGATCGTCACTTAATCGCTGGAAACCCTGTACGACCTATGGAACCACCTTTCCCTGCCTGGTACAATCCAAACTTGACTTGCAAGTATCACATGGATGCCCTGGGGCATTCCATTGAAGAATGTGAGGCCTTCAAGACAGCAGTAAGAAAGTTGATTGCTTATGGAAGATTGGGTTTCGAAGAAGATTCGGGGCCTAACATTGTTAATAACCCAATCCCGAACCATAATGTTGAAAATAGGGTAAATAACTTGGAATTGAAGGGGTCTCAAGTCAAGAAGGCCCTGGAATTGCGAACACCGATGCAAGAAGTCTTTGAGGGGCTCAGGAAAGCAGGATATGATATTGTCGCACCGGGGAAGCCAATCGAAAAAGAAATGAAGTGTGATGGTGATTTAAGTTGTGACTATCATCATGGGCAGGTAGGGCATGATATCGAAACCTGTTGGGACTTTAAGGTCCTAGTCCAAGGATTGCTTACCTTGGGGGTGATCCAAGCCAGACGAGGTACGACTGAAGAAATTAATGTGGTTGAAAAAGTGGTGCTCCAGATACCACCCATGAATGATGCCCCGACACCAGAAAAAGTGATTGTAAGGGTGAAAAAGCCAACCCCTTTTGGTTATAATGATACACATGCTGTACCATGGAATTATGAACAGAAGGTTGAGTTAGTAGGAGGGGCAGAAGAAACTTCAAGGGCTCAAGTTACTAATGTTGTGAGAATTGGAGGCATCACAAGGAGTGGGCGATACTATGACCCTGCAGAAGAAGAAGCAAAGAAAAATGCCAAAGATAAGGAGATCGTGGATGAAGGAAAGGAGAATGAAGAAGAAGAAGAATTTCTGAAGATCATGAAACAAAGTGAATACGATGTAACGGAGCAGTTAAAGAAAACACCGGCAAGAATATCGCTTTTGACACTTTTCCTCACATCAGAGATGCATCGTAAGGCATTATTGAAGGTGTTGAATGAAGCTTATGTTAATCCTGACGTCACACCAAAAAAATGTAGTAAACATGGTGGATCCGGTGAGTCGGGTCAACATGATCAATTTCTCAGAAGATGAGGTGTTTTTGAAGTTTAAAGGTAGTCCTAAGGCACTCCATATTACCCTAAGGTGCAAAGGATTTGTGCTTGCGAAGGTGCTTATAGATGGTGGCTCGGCATTGAATGTGGTTCCGTTGTCCACTCTAGAGCAGATAAACATAGGCTTGACTGATTTGACACCCCAGGAGATGATTGTGCGAGCCTTTCATGGGACAGCAAGAGGGATCTTAGGGGAAATAACTCTGCCCCTCGAAGTAGGGCCTAGTTGTTTTCATGTTCTCTTTCAAGTCATGGAGATCCAGCCAGCTTATACTATGCTTCTAGGAAGGCCTTGGATTCATGAAGCTGGTGTTGTTCCATCAACGTTGCATCAATGTTTGAAGTACATTCAGAATGGTGCTGTGATTACCATCCGTGGTGAAGAGGAAATCATGCTTTCAAAGCCTGTTTCGGTACCTTACGTAGAAAGTGCAGAGCACCGTGAAGAGGAAATCATGCTTTCAAAGCCTGTTTCGGTACCTTACGTAGAAAGTGCAGAGCAAGTCGAGGATGATTCCCTGCGCAGTTTTGAGATCCTGAAGCTAGAGAGCAAGAGAAAGGAGCTGCCAATGCAGAATGTGAATGAAGTAGCAGTCCGTATAATGGAAAGGAATGGGTATCAGAAAGGAAGAGGCCTAGGGGCAAACCTCCAAGGGATCCCTCAACCAATTGCAGCCACTGCAATGGATGGAAGACATGGACTAGGGTACGATCCTTCTCTAGCAGAAAAAATGAAATACCTAACTCTCGGAGGCAAGAAAGGAGAAGGGAAGGGATTTAGTTATGTCCCCCACTTAACGGATACTTTCTCGGCATCAACTGAAGCGATCTCGCCAGAGAAGTTGACTTCCCCTCATTTCACTATCAGTGCACTTGAAGAGGAGCAAGAAAGAAACCCTGTGATTTATCTCTCTGCTGACAATGAGGTCCTTGGCAATTGGCGGTCTGAACCGTTTGTTGATGTTATTTCCATAAAGTAATTATCTTTTTGTATCTCGAATAAACTGATGTTTACTTTAGTTGAGACATGAATAAAATGAATTAGTATGATTTTCAGCATTTTTGGTGTCTTCCTTTCTCTACCCCTTATCTTATATCAATTGCGCTTTATAATATCCTTGCCTAGATTTCTATTGTTGCAAACATTTTCTTTCAGGAACCTCACCCCTGTCGAAGGTTTGTCTCACGAAAGGAACTTTGAAACCTCATTTACTGATTCCCTTGCGGCTGTTGACGAAGATGATTCTGGGATTAGTGAGGAAGAAGAAGCTATTGAGGAATTTACAAAGTTGATGGAGCGCTCAGAATTGTTTGCATGGTCATACAAAGATATGCCAGGATTGAATCCAGAAATAGCGTCACATAAAATCCCATTGTACCCGGACACGGTGGCAAAGAAACAAAGATTGAGGAGGATGCATCCAGAGATGTCATTAAAGATCAAAGAACAGGTAACTAAGCAGTTAAGAGCTGGGTTTGTGGAAGTATCGAGACACCCAGAGTGGGTAGCCAATATTGTACCAGTACCGAAGAAGGATGGGAAAGTAAGAATGTGTGTGGATTACAGAGATCTAAATAAAGCCAGTCCAAAGGATGACTTCCCATTGCCTCATATTGACGTCCTTGTAGACAACACAGCAAGGAACCACAGGTTCTCCTTCATGGATGGGTATTCGGGATACAATCAGATCCTCATGGACATCGATGACAAAGAAAAGACGACTTTCATTACCCCTTGGGGAACTTTTTGTTACAAAGTAATGCCTTTTGGATTGAAGAATGCCGGAGCTACTTACCAGCGTGCTATGGTAGCATTGTTCCATGATATGATGCATAAAGAGATAGAGGTATATGTGGATGACATAGTGGCTAAGTCTAAGGAGGGGGAAAGCCATGTAGCAGTGTTGCAGAAATTATTTGAGAGATTGAGGAAATACAATTTGAGGCTCAATCCCACAAAATGTGTATTTGGAGCATAAACTGGGAAATTGCTTGGTTTTGTGGTCAATAGAGAAGGAATACAGGTGCAGCCAGAAAAGGCAAAGGCGATCAGAGACATGCCGACTCCTAAGAATGAACGAGAAGTAAGAGGTTTTCTAGGGAGATTGAATTACATTGCCCGATTCATTGTTAACTTAACTAGCACATGCGAGCCAATTTTCAGACTATTAAAGAAGAATAATCCAGGAAATTGGAATGAGGAATGTCAGGAAGCCTTTGACAAAATAAGGGCATACCTATCAAGCCCACCAGTGTTGGAGCCACCCATTCGAGGTCGTCCCTTGATACTGTATCTCACTATCTTACCAACCTCAATGGGAGCAATGTTGGGGCAATATGATGAGTCTGGCAAGAAAGAACAGGCAATTTACTATCTGAGCAAGAAGTTTAATGACTGCGAAGCCCGATACATGGCAATTGAGAAGACTTGTTGTGTGCTGGTGTGGACTTCCAAGAGACTCAGGCAATACATGTTATATCACACCACTTTGTTAATCTCTCGAATGGACCCTTTGAAATATATCTTTGAGAGTCCCCACATATCCTTAAGGGTTTCAAAGTGGCAAGTGATATTATCAGAGTTCGATATTAAGTATATGACTCGGAAATCCGTCAAGGGAAGTGCAATTGCTGATCATTTAGCTGAAAATCCTCTCAAGGGTGGACAGCTGATTACATCTGAATTCCCTGATGGGGAGATACTATCATTGGAGGGAGACGAAGTAGAAAAGGAGAATGTATGGAAGATGTATTTCGATGGAGCAGTGAATATGCACGGTTCTGGCATAGGAGCAGTGGTGATTTCTCCGGATGGCAAACAATACCCAGTGGCCATTAAACTTGAATTTGAATGCACCAATAATATTGCCGAGTATGAAGCATGTGCGAGTGGATTACAAGCAGCGATTGATCTTGGAATAAAGCAGTTAAAGGTCTTTGGAGATGCAGCCCTAATCATTTATCAGGTCAACGGCGAATGGCAAACTAAAGATCCCAAACTTATCCCATATCAGAAATACTTGACTCAGTTAGTTGCGAAGTTTGATGAGATTACTTTCTCGCACTTGACTCGAGACAAGAATCAATTTGCGGATGCTTTAGCCACATTAGCCGCTATGACCAAGCTGGGTCTCCATACCACCGTCCAGCCTATTCAAGTGAAGGTACAAGATGAGCCAACATACTGTGCACATGTGGAAGAAGAAGAGCACGATGGCAATCCTTGGTATCACGACATCAAGCAATATATACAAAGCAGAACGTACCCAGAAGGAGCAAATGAAGTGAATAAGAGGACGATTCGTAGATTATCAATGTCCTTTTACTTAGATGGTGAAGTTTTGTATTAGAGGAACTATGATGGGGCTCTCATAAGGTGTGTTGATGCGCGTGAAGCCCGGACTATCATGATAGAAATGCACGAAGGGATATGTGGAACACATGCTAATGGTCATATGATGGCACGCAAGATCTTACGAGATGGTTACTATTGGTCAACCATGGAAGCTGATTGTTTGGAGCATGTCCGAAGATGCCATAAATGCCAAATATATGCAGATCAGATCAAAGCTCCACCATTCCAATTGCACAATCTGGTGTCCCCTTGGCCCTTTTCAATGTGGGGAATAGACGTCATTGGACCTATCAATCCCAAGGCTTCAAACGGACATCGTTTCATTATGGTTGCAATAGATTACTTCACTAAGTGGGTGGAAGCAGCATCATATGCCAATATAACTCAAAAGGTGTTTACTAAGTTCCTGAAAAGGGATATTATCTGCTGTTATGGAATACCAGAAAGAATCATTACAGATAATGCTGCCAATCTTAATGGGGCGGAGGTAAAAAAGTTATCAAAGACCTTCAAAATCAAGCATCATAATTCTGCCCCATATAGACCTCAAATGAACGGTGCAGTAGAAGCGGCCAACAAGAATATCAAGAAAATTGTTGCTAAAATGGTTGTAAATTATAAAGATTGGCATGAAATGTTGCCATATGCTTTGCATGCATATCGTACCAACATACGATCAAGTACTGGGGCGACGCCTTTCTCGTTGGTTTATGGAATGGAAGCTATTTCTCCCATAGAAGTTGAAATCCCTTCATTAAGAGTGTTGATGGAAGCCAACTTGGAAGAATCTGAATGGGTGAAAGCTCGATATGATCAGTTAAACATGATTGAGGAAAAAAGACTGATGGCTCTCTGTCATGGACAACTATATCAGAAAAGGATGACAAAAGCTTTTAATAAGAAAGTCCGTCCGAGGGAGTTTCAACCAGGTGATTTGGTATTAAAGAAGATACTTCCCAATCAAGAAGATGCTCGAGGAAAATGGGCACCCAATTATGAAGGACCATACATAGTAAAGCAGGCATACTCAGGCGGAGCTTTGGTCCTAATAGATGAAAATGGACGAGAGCTACCGAGACCTATAAACTCCGATGCTGTGAAAAGGTTCTATGCCTGATAAAAAAGAAAAGAAAAGAGGAGAGCCCGTTAGGTTGAAAACCCGCAAAGGCAACCTAAGCAAAAGTTAGGGCATAAAATAAAATAAAAATGTGTCCATTAGGTTGAAAACCCGAAAGGGCGGCCTAAGCAAAAATTAGGACAAAGAAACTAAATCTTAGGCTGAAAACCTGCAAAGGCAGCTTAAGCAATATCCTAATGTTTACTACACTGGGGCAATTTTGCTCATGACTTATTACACTGGGGCAATTTTGCTCATGGCTTGCTATACTGGGGCAATTTTGTTTGTGACTGGCTACAATGGGGAAAAGAAAATCATTGAAATATTAATGAAAGGATGTACGGGGAAGCTGAGACCAGGATTTGCGACGTCAAACAGTTGTTGGGAATCAGATAAGAGGATCAAGGAACCAATACTGGGGCAAATTTTTAGGCGGTTTTTTTTGTTCCATTATCCCTTTTCATACAATTCCCATACACCCTTGTATTTCCCCCTTTCTTTCCAATTTCTTTGTGTGCAATGTAAATTCTCATATTAAGGCAAGGATTTTATTCATCCATTTTTCCTATTGTGCTTAAATCATGTTTATGCATTGAAGTCATGTCTCAATTTAAGTAAATTTAAGTTTAATAGTATGATTTGATAATTCTAATGGTTACTTCAATGAATGGTTCAAACCAAAGAAAGCCCAGCATTTCAAAGTCAGTAAGGGAGATAACGGTGTACAATGAGGAGAAAAGAAAAACAATAATGAAAGTCTCCACGAGTCTTAGTCTTGAAGGAAGCAATCGCTATACATGCCCCCACCGCTTTTGAAAAAAAAAAAAAAAAAAAAGGAAAGCCCCTCCTATCGAAAGGAACTGACAAGGCCTTGACTCAGAGCTATTGGTAAACAAGGGTTTGATTGGTCGAAGTTTTTTTTCATGGAGCGTATGGTTCATCTTTTGAAGCAAAGGTAAAGAAAAGAAAATAATAATAAGAAAACGATAGAAAAGAGAAAGCAAGTTACCATCATTTTATTTCTGGGATCTGAGGCCCATTGTATTTTATTTTTGGAGCTCTGAGGCTCACTGTGCTTTTACTTCTGGGATCTGAGTCCCACTGCAAATTTATTTTCGAGCTCTGAGGCTCACTGTTAATGTTACTTCTGGGATCTGAGGCCCGTTGCAATTTTATTTTTCGAGCTCTGAGGCTCACTTTTATTTTTATATTTGGGATCTGAGGCCCACTGCAATTTCTTTTATTTTTATATTTGGGATCTGAGGCCCACTGCAATTTATTTTTCGAGCTCTGAGGCTCACTGCTAATTTTATAGTTGGGATCTGAGGCTCGCTGCAAATTTATTTTTTCAAGCTCTGAGGCTCACTGCTAATTTTATAGTTGGGATCTGAGGCCCGCTGCAAATTTATTTTTTCGAGCTCTGAGGCTCACTGCTAATTTTATATTTGGGATCCGAGACCCGCTACAAATTTATTCTTCGAGCTCTGAGGCTCACCGCTAATTTCATTTTAGGGATCTGAGGCCCGCTGCCATTTTTATTTTCCAAGCTCTATAGCTTAATTCTGAATTTTTCTCCAGCCTGTTTCCCATCCCGGCCAAAATGCGAGTTCATTTTCTTTACTAGTTCCTTACTTCTATTACATGAAAAATCATTCTTTCTTCATGTATTCTAGTAATGAACAAGTAAAGAGGGGCAACTGTGAACACCCTATTTTGACCGGGTCTTTTAGTTTTTCATTAGAAATTTCAAAAAATAAAAATGCAGAGAAAATAAAAAATAAAATAAATAAATAAATAAAAAAGATTTTATTTTTATGTTAAACAATTGGGTTTATTTTTGTTATTGGGCCAAACCAGTTAAACCTATTACTCAAACCCTAGCAGCCATGTTTGTTTTCCCTCCAACATTTTGATTTAGAGATAGAAATCCCTTGATCCTTAATTTTTGCAGATAAGATTTGGCATATTTTTAGGATCAGATCATAGTGAATTAGCATTATAAAAGGAACGAATTAGAGAATAACAGAGGCAACAACAGTGTGAGCAAGAGAGTAAAAAAAAAAGATCTCTGAAGCAAGTATAGAGAGTAGAAACTACAGTGTGAAAAAAATACAGAGAGTAGAATTGCTGTCCTCAAGACGAGCTCACCTCCATACCGGACCAGAACCTCCACGCACGGTGTTGCCTTCCTCGCCCTGCTCCTCCGAGAACACCGCGCGCCGCCACCTCCTTCACCTCGAACCACCGCATCACCAGCCGCTGTCCGGATCTCCGTTCCGCCACCGTCTTTCCACGATAGCACGGCCCGTATCCACCATATCAGCCGCAGCAGCGTGTTCTGTTGATTCTGCCATTCCACCGCACCACCATCCTGTACCGGAACCACCACACGCCGCCCTTTTCCGCCTGATCCACGAGACGTCGCCTCCCCCCAGATCTCGTAGTCGCTGCCGCCGCCGTGTCACGAACCCAAATCGCAGTCGTCACCGCCTCACAAGCTCACCGTCATCGACCCGAGGCGAACGCGACTTCGACCGATCGGTCACCACCACCTTGGTTTCTTCTCTTCGTTTGCAAGCAGTTGAAACAGAGAAGGTTTTGGTCTGTTACGTTATATTGATAATTCATTTCATCTATTGTTATTCATTTGAGTTATTTGTGTAGGATTAACTTATAACTTGATTATGTTAAAATAAATAAATAAAATGATGAAAAAAGTAATACTTGAAATTATTTATGTTGGGATTGCTTTGTGAAATGTTTCACACTCAATTCTTTAAGTACGAGGTAGCTCTGTGGACGTATCTGCCATGTTCTATCTCGTTTAGGGGTTCCTTTTTAAAAAAAAAAATGAAATATAAAAGAAAACCTTCTTTAATAAAATAAAAAAACATTTTCATAAAAAATAAAAGCAACCAACAAACAATTATTTTCTACAAGAACTACGTGGTTTTGAGTTTCCCATTGCAGCAGGGAATACGTAGGAGCGTGGTCAATCATCCCGTCAAACCGAAATTAATTTTTCCTTTATTTTTGTGTTCTTTTTAATTTGCTAATTTAGATAATTAATTAATAATTATTTAATGTTTATGGGTTGCTCTATGACAAGTGTCATGTTCAATTTTTAGCTTCGAGGTTGCCCTATGGATTTATGTGCCATGTTCAACCTTATTTAAGATTTACCAATAATATTTATTTATTTTAAAAAAAAAAGAATTGAAGAAACATAAAATATTAAATAAAATATATCAATAAATAATTTCTTCCTTGTAAATATTTTTGGGATAAAAATAAATAATTTAACTTTGCGCAACTTATTTAAGGTATCATTCTTAGAATGAGCGATGTAGGGTGCTTAACACCTTCCCTACTCGTAACCGACTTCCGAACTCATTTTGGTTCCAAAGACCGTTTTTTTAGGGTTTTTCCAATTTTTTATCCTAAATAAATAAAATTGGTGGCGACTCTACTTTTTCTTAATAATTCTTTTTATGGTTGTCCTCGTCGCGATTTTTTGGTTGCGACAGCCTTCTATGTGAAACTGGCAGCCCCATTTACCAAAATAAACTAAGACATAACTCATCAAACAAATGGACATATATTCATTTTATTTTTCACTTTACACTTTACAAGATTCCTTGGAATGTTAATAAATATATGGTGTGTACAAGGCAATATAAGATATGTACATAAGGATAGAATTTGCTCCTGAATATATGGTGCACCCCTTCCCACCAAATTCATAAGAGGCATGGAGGGTCCAGGATTGATAATTCTTTAGCATAAGTCACCATGTATTATTGAAGATCAGGTTCACCACAAAAGGCGTCTGGTTCAAATGATCTTGCAGAATCATCATTGTAAACACCAGGTATCACTCGAATTCCGCCATCTTTTGATGTTAGATATAAGCCATTTTGGTTCCCGTCAATGTTAATGAGGACAAGAGCACATACAAGTAACGATGTTGCCAGAGTGACTAGAGTAATTTTCAATCTGCTCAGTACAGGCTTGACCTTAAATGTAACAAAAGATGTCAGTAGGTGAATTGTTATGCAACAAAACATTTACCATTTTTGTTGTTGATAAGGTTAGCTAGGCAATTGTAGTAAAACATTATCTACAATTAATGAAATTAATGGCAACAAATGTGTTATGAAACAGAACCACATCTTAAGTAAAACAATAATTTCCCACATACACAAGTAACAGATAGTAGCAAAACAAGAAGATGAAAACTGTGGTTGCAATTGTCTACATGATAATTTTCATCCTAGGATTCACAAAGAGAAACCTAAATTACCAGGGGAGTAATATTGAATAAAAAAACACACGAGTGCAAACTCGATATTTCCGCACTACCTTACTGCTTTACTATAAGTGAGTGCTTCACTTATATAAAGATAATATTCAGTTATAAAACATAAATATATCTTTAAACTTCATAGAAATTAAGCCCCAGACATCAAAGACATGCTTTTTCTGAAGGACAAGACAGCGATAATTCCTGAATCTTGATAAGGCAATTACTTTGTGACATGGCTGTTTCAGTCACAATGATTCTAGCTCCACTACTAACATTTCAAATCTTAACAAACAATTACAGAGGCTCCAAAGAAAGCAAGAATAAATAATGTTACTTGGTTGGTGGTTAACTGGAGTCTCCAGCAACAACAGTTAAGTTACAAGTTAGGGTTTCAAAATGTGGATTGCATCATGTGATGCGGCAGCCGCCACAACCGCATTGGACCGTGATTGCGGACAGCATCGGCCATAATATGGCCGCATCTGGCCGCAACGATGCATCTGGCAGCAACGACCATAACGCAACTGTGACCGCAACTGTAATTTAAAACCTTGCAAGTAAAAGTGGAAGTAGTTTAAAAGAATGCTTACAGAAAATGATCCCAGGAGTCGGTCACGTGCCAAAACTTCAGCAGTTTTCACCCATATCTGTTGAGAAACATTTAGGCTTAATAACACAAGCAAACTTAATTTAGACAAAAGGGTTATATAAGTTTTTGGTCCCTACAAAGTTCATCAGATTTGGTTTTGGTCCCTGTGAAATTTTTTCTTAGGTTTTCGTCCCTGTAATCTCACAAATTTTGCAAATAGTCCCTATTGTCATCTTTTTCTGTTATCTAGTACTCATATGTATCGAGGTAATTTTATTTTACTGTCCGACTTGCTGTAAAATTTGGTCATAAAATAGAAACAAAATCATATATTAGGGACATAAGGTTAAAATTGCTAAATTCCTTCATTTTGTATGATATCTAGTACTCAGGGGGTACCGAGGTAATTTCTCGTTCTTGTCCGACTTGCTCCAAAATTTGGCTAGAAAGTAGAAATAAAATCATACATTAGGGCCATAGGGTTAAAATTGCCAAAATTATCCATCTAGTATGATTTCTAGTACTCAGGGTTAACAATAGGGACTATTTACAAAATTTTCAAAAATATAGGGACGAAATCCTAAGAATTTTTTTTATAAGGACTAAAACCAAAATTGGTGAACTTTCCAGGGACTAAAAGCTTATTTAAACCTAGACAAAAAGAAAATCTTGTTCTCTTAGTCTCAAATATTCCATCAGTAAAAGTATATTTGTGGCATACCACCCAAAATGAAAGGAACTCACACAAAAGTACCTAACTCACATGAGAAGGGCTACATATCCCATACTTGAGTTCATGCACGGATTTACAGTAAAAACAGTTTCAACATAAGTTTAAATTTTAGACCTACCAAAAGTCACTCAAGTAGGAGGAGGGCCTTAATGAGGTTGCTTTCTAATTAGTTCCCAAAACCCTTTCATGTTTACATATTTTTGCAGGTCTGTATAAAGGTGCACAAGATATAACACCACAAAAGATCTTAGAACTATACAAATTAGCAAGGATAATTTAACTGGATCAAATCACATCATTGACACGGCACCATCAATGCCATCTGCTACATCATCCATGCATTTTTCAAGTAACATCATGTGTGCAGATTTTGATATGTTTCTTGAGTAAAAACCTGCCCATTGCTTAGCCTAATTAAAACATTTGGAAAAGGTAAAAAGTAAAAATAGAAATAGAACATACCTGACCATCATACCACCCCGTCTCTTCATCTGCAATATCAAGAAAAGAATGACTACTAGGAAGTATGCATCTCATTCATTCCTAAATTTCTTGACACCATTGACTCTTTTCAAAGTTATTGTCATTTAAAAAAAAAAATCAATAACAAACTCAAAGAAGAAATAAATAACTTAATCCTTGAATTATTCTAATTTAATCTCTAGAATAAATTGTTAAGCAGTTATATTTTATAGACTTTTAAACATTTATTATCAAATCAATAATTAATAAATATTTAACAATTCACCTAAATTTATAAAACTCATATCTCATTCGTTTTATCTTGCACTTTAGTCCTTATAGACTAAGTTGGTAGAAATGAACTCAAGAACTGACTAACTTGGTAGAAATGAACTCAAGAAGTAAACTAAGTGAAAAAAAATTTAATCCGGCTTATCAGCAACAACCTATTTCATTTACAATACTCCAAACATAATTGCTTGCTAAGAAAATGTAGAGGATGAGAAGGGAGATAAGGGATTTTTATAAACTTTTCTTGTTTGATTCAATCTTTTTTTGGAAGGGATGGCAGTAAAGTCCCTCATTGCTCAATTTTAGCTCCCCTCCAATAGCGAGGGATTTGGAGAGGGAAATGAGTCTAAAATATTTTAAATTGATAGACTATAATATCCTTACTAATATTTTTGAACTATAAAATTTTAAGGGTATAAAATTAAATTATTTTTAAAATATCTTTCTTCCTCTTGGAAGTCAAATAGGGCGATGGTTATTTCCCCTCTGCTCCTCAAATATCTAGTTTAGGCTATGTTTGGATGGATGAAGTTTGAAGTGGAGTAGTTAATAATGGAGTGAAGTGGAAAAACAAGCTTAAAATGATTAAGGAAGAGAACTCAAACCACTCCATTATTTAAAAGTTTTTAAAGTAATGGAGTGAAAAAATTAAGGATAGAACTTGAACCACTTCATATCACTCAAATCCCCAAATTTTCACACCCTCCACAATTTGGGGTTTTTGGGATGTAGTGGGGTGTAAACGACTTCATACCTTTTGTAATTTGTTAATTGCTCCACAAAATTAATTATCATTGTACCCCAAAGAATGGAGTGGAACCTTCCCCCATTTCCTTGTTAAAACTTTCAAACAATGGAGTGATATACATTCAATTTCCACTTTACTCCATTCTAAATCACTTTGTTACTAATCAACTCGTTTCATATCTCCTTCAAATCTCCCAAACAAAGTCTTAAATCTCTCCCTTCCCTTCTTTTCCCATCCTCCCCTCCCCTCCATTAAAATCTCTCTCCTCCACTCCCCTCCTTTGGTCAAAGATTGACTTGAGGAAAAACAGCATCCTTAGTTCCTTACCACTCAAATCAAGGGGCCTTAGAAGTAGAAGCAAATATGATAATTGTAAAGACCATGAGTGTATCTAACTAAACAACCTAATTAAACACTTATTCTTATTTTCAAATAAGTTAAAACTTAAAAAACAAACTTATCTTTATTAGCTGACAAATTTATTAAAATAAGTTAAAAGGGTTTACAATAAGATTATATAAACTATTTACGTAAGTTCATATAACAAAAATGTTACTTGTACATTCAGATACATGATGACAGCTAGAGTTGGGTATACGGACCAGTCCGATCCGTTTAAGTTCGGTCTGCATTGGTCCGCACTGAGGTATACAAGTAACATAGTTAATAGGTATACAAGTATCTGTGTGAATGGATGACAGGATGATTATTAGGTTTGGATTTGTGATCAATAATATACAAAATTTGATTAATATTGTGAAAATCTCTCATGCATTGCTGTTCAGTTATGCTATGCTCGTTCTAAACTCATTCAAGCCCTCATCTATTAAATTAAAATGATAAATAAAACGTACATTCAACGGTGGCACTGAGCAATCGATTTCCAACATAAGCCCAACCCAGATACATTCTGACAACAGCAAGTGTGACAACGAAGACTCCACTCGAAGCAGCACACAGAATCCTCTTCAACGGTTCCGATTCCGCACCCACCGAACCGAACCACGAAACGGGGAGACCCACGAAGAGTGCGAAGGCAGCACCCGTAACGAACAACCGGGAACTGTATTCTACGACGTCGCCTGAGGCCCACGAAAACGGGAACGAGGTGGATAGAGATTGGTACTCGTTTATGGGCTGCTGTTCTTTCGGAACAGGGCACTCTGTTTCGGGTGCTGGTGGGGTGGTGTTGCTTTTTGCCGTTTCTGGAACTGAAAGGTAATAAGAGGATGAAAGTGTTATTGTTGTTGTTGTTGTGATTGTGAAATGGAGGTTTTGTTGGTGAAAGGAATCTTGGGGTGGAGGAGAATGATAGTGGGAGAGGGGAGGAGGGTGTTGTTGTTGGTGATATGCAGAAGGGTATTGTGACCATTTCTGCAAACCAGAGCAGAAGCACTCTGCTTCACTCGATCTCTTCCTTGATGTTTTTGCTTACTCCTGCCTATTGGTTAATAAGATTATCCATAATGGATTTCCATTTTTTTTTTTTTGGAAAGAATCCATCAAGGATTTCCTATTCTGTTTTCTTTTATAATTGTTTCTTGGTTACAAAGCGCGGTAAAAGCCCAAAAAAGAATCTTTTATAATTTGGGCAAAATTATATTTTTGATCCCTTAAGTTATTTGTTTTGTTCAAATTGGTCCCTTAAATTTTTTTAGTGACAAATTAGGCCCTTAAGTTAGATTCAGGTTTCAAATTGGTTCCTTAAGTTTTTTTGTGACAAACTAGACCCTTGAGTTATTGTTTGGGTGACAAATTGGTCACTTAAGTTATTAAAAATAATAAATTAAGGGTCTAATTTATTGGTCCCTTTGACAAATTAAGGGACCAATTTGAAACGTGAACCTAACTTATGGGTCTAGTTTGTCAAAAAAAAACTTTATGGACCAATTTGAACAAAACAAATAACTTAAGGGACTAAAAGTGTAATTTTGCCTATAATAATGCTTAATTACACTTTTGGTCTCCCAACCTTTTGATCACGTACTATTTTGGTCCCTGTATTATTTTTTTGAGCACATTTAGTCTCACAATTTTTTCAAAGTTGCAATTATAGTCCCTCCGTCCATCTTCCGTTAATTTATTAACAGACATTGGTTATGTGACACTGTGGGACCCAAACTTCAGGCCCAACTGATTAAAAAATTATTAAATATTTAATTTATAACATTTTTTTTATTTTTTAATATAAAAAATCAAAAAGGTTATTAGTATGTCATGTGACCCTTAAGTTTAACAAATCCTGGACCTTGGTCGTCTTCTTCCCCGCGACACAGCTGCCCCTTTCTGCTTGATTTAGGGTTCCATAAGCCCAACAGAGCTTCAATTTCTCTCCTTCTTCTTCAACCGGTCTGGAGATTTACACGAAGAAGGACGAAAATGTGTTACTGTGGGGTACCACCTCCATTGGTCACGGCATCGTCAAAGAACAATAATGGGGTCAAATAAGCTTTGCTGGCCACGGAAATGTCAACTTTGCTACCCCAACAGGAAGCTAAAATGTGTTAATGTGGAATACCACCTCCATTCATCACGGCATGGTTAAAGAATAATGCTTAGGAGGATTATCAGAGCTTTGCTGGTCACGACAATGTCTACTTTGGCTTAGGGATGTCATGGGTTATCTTCCTGTTGGTTATTGTTATCAATTGTAAAAAATGAGCAATGTCTAATTTGTTGTTGGTTTACTGTTGGAGGTTTAGGGTTCGTCGATTTTGGGGGAGAACACAATGAGGCCTCCTATTCTATGCGGATCCTGTTTGTTAAATCTTATTTCCCTTTCTGTTTTTTATATTAAAAACTTAATAAAATAAAATAAAATAAATATTATAAAATAAATATTTAATAATATTTGTATCTAGGTGGACCTGAAGTGTGGGTCCCACAGTGCCACATAGCCAATGTCTGTTAGTAAATTAATAGGAGATGGACGGAGGGACTATAATTGCAACTTTGAAAAAATTGTGGGACCAAATGTGCTAAAAATAATACAGGGACCAAAATCGCACATGATCAAAAGTTGAGGGACCAAAAGTGTAATTAAGCCTTTATAATTCTTTATTATAAAAGATAAATTTTATGCGAATGTTTTTTTAATAAGTTATAAATAATAAATATGCACCCTCCCTCATCTGTCATATTGAGCAATAATTTATACTAGGGTAGTTAACCCGTGCTGAACGTTGGGGTACAAATTTTTAAGGTTTTCAACAATTTGCTTTTATAAAAAATATTTTAAAACATTTTTTTATTCACCACTTCATTTAACATTCATGCCCCTATATGCCAAAAGCCTTTATTGACATAGGTCTGTATGTGATATATATATATATTATATATATATATATTTGAGTACTAATTAAATAAAGCAATTACTATGGCAATTACTATGTGTATTTCTCAGATGAAGCAAGAAAAGAACCCTACTAATACATAAAGGATGGAATAGTTTTAATATCTGCACAAATTCTATTAAGTTAATTAGGACAAATGAAATTTGTGAAGATTATATAGCATTGTAAGGTGAGCATCAAAAGGTAACTTATTGGTTCCTTTAATCTTTTACTTTGTATAGAAAAAATCATGAATCGATGTATCATTCATTTAGGATTTTTTTTATACCAGAATTTAATGAAGTAATATTTTACCTATTTTTCATCTTTTATATGGAAAGGCTCTTGCAATCCCAAATTCAAAAAACAACTAAATGCTAATTGAAGTTTTGGGTGAGCCCCAAAGAAACAAAAATGAATGTTTGGGAAATTGAACACATAGTTTTATATTTCTGAGTCTGATTGGTTAAGTAGGTGGAAAATGGAGAAACGAAAAATTTGGGATGGAAATCACTTTACACTTGCTTGGTTTAACAAAACAAATGAGTACCTCTATTGTAGAAAAAAGCTCAACACAGTTTTTTCATCAACAAATCAGTCAAACCCACCAAATGACAAACTAATCACTTACCCACATCTCAAATCATATATCATATATATCTACAAAAATCAAAGAACTGACACTCTCTCTAACACCTTAATTTTCAATAGAACTCCACACTAAGAGCATGTTTGGGACAGCTGAAACTTTTAAGTTTCAACTGTTTTTCCCACAAAAAGCTGAAACATGAATTAATCAACTTGTTTGGGGGAAAGAACTGAAATCAACAAAAAGCTATTTTAGGCTAAAACAGCTGTTTTTTGATAATCTGAATGTGTGAGCTGTTAGATTAAATTATTTTTGATTTTTTAGATATGTCCCATAATAACCCCATCCCCAACGGTCTTCCTCACTGAAATCTACATCACCCAACAAGGAGGAAGAAGGAGACGTCGGAGATTGGGTGGTGAGCGGTGGACGGCGCCAGCGACGGTGGCGGTATATGGCGGTAGTGAGGTTTTCTGAACCACCCATGAGCCAAAACGAAGGGGAACTTCATAGGAGGAGAGAAGGGTGGTCGAACCACTATGGACGGTGGCTAGGAGGTGCTACCGTGGCGGCGACAGGGGCTCACCACGACGGCGACGCTGCACAGCAAGCAGAGAAGCGAACCAGAGGTGTGGGGCGAAGCTGGGTTGCGCGTGGTCTTCTCTTCCTTGCAGTGGTGAGCTGCGCGGCCTGAGCTCCCTAGGTGGCGGTGCAGTCTGGACAAGACTGAAGGAGGAGGGACCATGGCTTCGATCAACAAAAAGCTATTTTAGGCTAAAACAGCTGTTTTTTGATAATCTGAATGTGTGAGCTGTTAGATTAAATTATTTTTGATTTTTTAGATATGTCCCATAATAACCCCCTCCCCAACGGTCTTCCTCACTGAAATCTACATCACCCAACAAGGAGGAAGAAGGAGACGTCGGAGATTGGGTGGTGAGCGGCGGACGGCGCCAGCGACGGTGGCGGTATATGGCGGTAGTGAGGTTTTCTGAACCACCCATGAGCCAAAACGAAGGGGAACTTCATAGGAGGAGAGAAGGGTGGTCGAACCACTATGGACGGTGGCTAGGAGGCGCTACAGTGGCGGCGACAGGGGCTCACCGCGACGGCGAGGCTGCACAGCAAGCAGAGAAGCGAACCAGAGGTGTGGGGCGAAGCTGGGTTGCGCGTGGTCTTCTCTTCCTTGCAGTGGTGAGCGGCGGCCTGAGCTCCCTAGGTGGCGGTGCAGTCTGGACAAGACTGAAGGAGGAGGGACCATGGCTTCGATCAAGGAGGAAGATGAGTGTGTGTTATGAAGTGAAGAAGAAGAAAGATTAAAAAAAAAAAAAAAACTAAAAGAAGAATGGTGTGGCTGTCGTGGTTTCATAAAGGCCAAAGAGAGAGTATTTGAATTTTTTTTCCCATTTACTTCGCATACAATTGATCATTTATAATTATTTATTTATTTATTTAATATTCATTATTTATTTACATTTTTTTTAATTTTTTGTTAAAAAATTAAACATTTTAATAAGTTTTAATGTTAAAAAGAAAACAACCATATTATTAATATAAACAAATAATTTCATACCCTTTTTCGTAATTTATCATCTAAAAGTGACTATTTTTGTACCACCCAAACGAAATAGATTATCTTAAAATCGCTTTTCAGCAAACGTATCCAAACAAAAACAGATTCTGATTATAATCGATTATCACAATAATCGATTATTTGAAAACAGATTATCAGCATAATCTTTTTTTTTTTTTCAGCTTTCCCAAACACACTCTAAAACTAACACCATAAACCATTCTAAGACACCTATTTTTCATCAAGAAATCATTTTATAGCCACCAAATTAATAACTAAGCTCCTAACCACATCTCAAATAACAAATCTACAAACTCAAACCACTCACACACTCTTTCATTCTCAACTCATACCCTTGCTCTGTGCCACCATTTGGATCTTTGCTCTTCAAAAAACTCATGAAAGACCCCAAATATCTTACTTCCCCTGGAAGTGTAAAAACAATATACAACCAAATTCAGTAATGAAGAACCACCCTCTCAAATCAAACCATATCTTCTTAACAATTAGAAGGTAGATATAAAACAAAAAATACATGTGAACTAAGAAACACCATCCTATAAAAAAATAATTAAGTAACCAAATCAACAAATCAATAAAGCAAAAAATAAGCAGACTAATGGTCACAAATCTGTATATTAATCAGCTGAATTCGACTGATAAAGAGGACAAATTGATAGTTATTTCAGTAATTAGTTAAAATTTAGAGAACATACCTCTGTCCATCCCGCACTAACAGATGACAACATTGCAACAAAACATAGATAGAAAGTAAAGAAGATTATTACCTGCCTAAAGAACTAAAGAATAGAAATAGTTAACCAAGACAACAAATTGGAAGAATTAACATACCTGCATTTTTAAGACAAAATCAGAAAGGTATAGATCAAGCAAACTGAGTATGTCAGAAAGGTAGGACCGAAGTCACACAGAAATCAAATATAAGGAACCAAAAATCATCCAAAAATCTCAAGATGGTAATAGCATTGACTCCATATTCAGTATAAATTTGAAACAGTGCGTCGAATGACATTAATAAATGGAAAACAAAATTAAACAAAGAAACAAAAATAAATAACAGACCTTACCTGGACCAAAACAATACCAGTGTTAGGATGATGACGGAAATCAGATGCTTATAAACCAACACAAACGAAGCTGGGCCACTTGATTTCTTACAATCAAGGAAAATGGAAAGTGTTCATCAAAGGATATATATACAGCAATGTTGTTTAGACAACTGGGGTTGACAACTATACGGGACAACCCGTATAGTTGCACAGTGTAGTGCTACTATGCTGCACTGTAGTGTTACACTGTTCATTTTTTTTTTTCTTTTCGAAATTTTAAAATAAAATGCATTTTTTTTTTTAACATTTTTTAAGTATGTGCAAATATCTGGTTAATCAAGTACAAATATCTGGTGAATTCAGTTCATTATCTGGTTAATGGGTTTTTTTTTTTGAGAAATAAAATTTTGGTTAAGTAAATGCAAATATCTGGTGAATCAGGTACAAATATCCGGTGAATTCGATTCATTATCTGGTTAATGGGTTTTTATGAGAAATAAAATTTTTGGTTAACTAAGTGCAAATATCTGGTTAATCAGGTACAAATATCCGGTGAATCACGTTCATTATCTGGTTAATGAGTTTTTTTGAGAAATAAATTTTTTGGTTAAGTATGTGCAAATATCTGGTTAATCAGGTACAAATATCTGGTGAATTACGTTCATTATCTGGTTAATGGGTTTTTTTTTATAAATAAAATTTTGGTTAAGTATGTGCAAATATCTGGTTAATCGGGTACAAATATCTGGTGAATTCGGTTCATTATCTGGTTAATGGGTTTTGTTGATAAATAAATTTTTGGTTAAGTATGTGCAAATATCTGGTTAATCGGGTACAAATATCTGGTGAATTCGGTTCATTATTTGGTTAATGGGTTTTGTTGAGAAATAAAATTTTTGGTTAAGTATGTGCAAATATCTGGTTAATCAGATACAAATATCTGGTGAATTCGGTTCATTATTTGGTTAATGGGTTTTGTTTAGAAATTTTTTGATTAAGTATGTGCAAATATCTGGTTAATTAGATACAAATATCTGGTTAATTCCGTTCATTATCTGGTTAATGGGTCTTTTTGAGAAAATAAAATTTTTATTTTTTTAAAAAAAAGTCAAAATTTGAAAAAAAAAAAAAAAGAAGAAGAAGAAGAAGAAACTACAGTAGCGCTACAGTGCGCTACAGTGGAAAGTTGTCCCGATTATCCTGTATTTGGGTTGTCCAACTGTATTTGGGTTGTCCAAATAACAGGACTCATATATATAACCTCATTGAAGCTAAAGGAATAAGAAAAGTAACACCTACTCTGTTATATCCTATAATTAGGTGCTGTTTTGACTAAACAACGAAAATATTAATCAATATAAAATTATATAATATTAAAATAACAACATAGGACATATATATAATATATATATATATATATATAGAGGATATTAAAAAGACCTCTCATCCAAGTACACTGACTACACTCTACGTATGAGTGAGACCATCTAGCCTAGCACATTCCATCAAACTTTATTTGTACCTAATAATAGTAATCCTCAAGTATAATGACATAGCAAACATACCTATACAGTATAAAGACAGCCAAAAGTTCAGACTTAAGAAGCTATATTATTTAATTATTTAATTACGTGAAAGAAAGATGAATGATATTTAATTCATAGTGTAGTTGTTATTAAACTATTTTATTATAAACAACAGAAAAAATAAAAGAGGAAAAAGAATGAGATTATCCAAAATAAAAGACGGACAACAAAGAATCATCGGAGAGAAAAAAAAATTCTGTAATTTTAGTGTTATTGATATGGGCAAAACGATGAAATTTAAAATGGTTAATAGCTACTATTAATTAATTAAAATGTATCTTTTACAACGATGATAATGTTGATTACTAATAAAAATTATATAGTATTAGTATTCTGTTTATATTATATTAATATATATGAATATATTAATTGAATTGTAACCTTTAGAATGGTGCAAAATTGAAGAAATCGACCGAAGAGTTTGTATAAACGAATCTTAGATGTGATAATACTAAAAAATTAAGAGAGGCATTATCAAATGTCAGATACAAATAATAAATTATAAATCAATAGAGGGGAAAAAAGTTATCTTGAACGAATTAATCAATTAATCAACTAAAGATAACATCAATTGATGGTTATCCTTTGATTAAAATTGAAACCATACATTTCATAACAATCCAAAGTAACGGAAACCAAACAACTAACTTCAAAATGAAATATATATGAACAACATAAAAAAGGATTTCATTAACATAAGTAGAGTAATTACATAGATCCTACAGCAAAGCTTGGGACAATCTAAAACCATCATGTTTGGTTTATAATTACATCAATGCCCAACAAAAAGTGTCCCAACTGAACAGCAAGTACTCGACATACATACATAGAGAAATAAACAGACGAAAATACAAAGGAGACTTACACTTTTTAAATGAAGAATCATAGGTTGAAGGCAAACTATGTTTGAGTTTGGAAGTTGTACATTGCCAATATCCAAACTCAAACACACTGCACAACAAAATATAACAACCTACAACAACTAAACAATTTACACCATAATATATAAAACACCCTACTTTCATACGGATCTCCACCCATGACTATACAACAATAACCGAACAAAGGAAATCCACCCAAAATGCTAAAGCACACAAACTGACTTCACGGCTTCTCAACCTTGACAGAAACCAAGGCATAATCTGGAACCTCATAGTTTTCAACATCAATGATGTTCTTCTTGACACAGCTAACAGAACATTCAGCCATCTTCTTGACACCACTAACAGAGCATTCTTTTTGAGTTGCAGCAAACTCATCATCCAATTTTCTCTTGGCAGGAGTGAACCTGTTGGATGGAGTCCATTGAGACTGAAAATCAACATGACTTTCACCCAAAGAGACACATGTCCCAATAATCTGAGAATCAAGTTGCTAGAGTAACAGACACAAAAATAGTTAATCAGTAACAGAAGGTATAAAGAAACTGAATAACAAACATTACCAATAATAAAATAAGTAAAATGCTTACTGAAATATCATCTTTCATATCCACCATTTCAGTGTCCACCTTCGAAAATGTGGCACAAAGACAGCCTTCATATATAGAATCAAAGACATAAGTGTTGGGAACCATAAGTAAATCATTAATAATGAATCCACAGGTAGAAGTATTATAACATTACTTAATATTAGGAATCAAAGCATACCTTTAATGGTGTTGCTTCTGCACCCATGAGATCAAACATAGAAATAATAGTTTCATCATTACAAATTCTTCTAACTGGAAAAGTCCCTTCAAATAGGAAAGCTTGCTCAAGCTTTGTTTCCACCTTAAAAAGCATCCTCTTGCCAATTAGACTATGAAGCAGCTGAGGGTAACCAATTCCAGAAGCCTCTTGATTGAAACAATATTATTACAAAGAATACAAATAGTTATATTTATTCAATCAATATAAATACAGATAGTATATAATTTAATCTAAAATAAATATATATACCTCAAAATGCTGGGCAAGAAGATCCTCATAATTTTTTTGAATCAATATGTTCACATCTCGCTCAAAGAGAATTAGAACACATGTCCCACTTGCATCAGCAACCTCCACTTTGACCTTATACCTATATTTAAGTAGTACATGTTAATGATAAAACCAGCAAGAGAAAATATAGTAAATATAGTTAATTATTTTATGAATCAATTTAAGAAACAGTCAAATGGAATTAGTAATTATACCTTGGATATACATGCAGAACAGGGACACGACATGTCTCACAATAGTTGACACAAGCCAGGGAATCCACAGACTTATTACATCTATTACAGGCCAAATAGAACCAAGACCCATCGTTGACAAGATCAACAATCTCACCAAGAACAACAAACAAACCGTCCTGAAATCACACCAATGTTATCAGATTTAAATTTCTGAAATAGAAGCAAATAACAAATACTATTAATCAATCAATATTCAATATTTCAATATATTAATAACACATGAATATAGATAACAATACTAAAAACAAAACAACCACCTCACCAATATTGGTCAGCTGTGATACTGTCTTCTTTGGATTATTTTTCATAAAATCAGCTTCAAGTCCTTCTCTAGAACTGTCAAGGATCACAGCTAAGGGCTCAACATCAATAGCCCCATGTTCAGCAATGCTTCACCAAAAAAAGATGAATGAAAGATATAACTTATTAATAACCAATAGAAAAAGAAATACCAATAATAAAATAATATAATAAATTATATATTATATAATAAGAAAGTCCATACCTATTCCTAAATTCAATTGCCTCCTCAATATCTGGATTAAGTAACAGTCGTGTAGCATTCATGCTATTCTGAATCACTGTTTTCCCTAGATACACAAAGTGAAAGAATGGAAGGAATAATCAACAGAATTATTACAACATATTAAAGAATTTATTTTTAACAAAAGGACTAAACAAAGTACAACTTAACAATCTAATTCAAAAGAAGAAAAAAGTAGAATACATAACTCTGAAAACCTTCACCCTTGCAAGCTGCAGAACCACCACCACCTGAACATTACCACCACCAGCCAGAGAATCCCTCAGCAAATTTACATAATCACCAAACAAAGCACATTCCAGAGTGCCACTGTACCACACACATACACAGATTACGCAGATATTAAAAAAAATTAGATTTTCATAAACAAAAAAAAAAGAACAAACATTGTCTACAAAGTTTCCAACAAAAATATCATGTAACCAACACACCTTGGGTCAATAAGCTCGATCACAACCATGCTAGTTGTCTTTCCATCCTTGGTATATTGTCTTTCAGGGAACACACAAGTCAAGAGCCCCATTACATCTGAAAATATCGAAGACAAATACAACAGCAACAGCAACATCAATAGTCAATAAGAATCAAATAATCAAATAAAACCAATGTAGACATTGACAACAGTTAATAGCATAGTAATCACCAATCAAATATTCATGACCCTCATCAAAATTCAGGATTTCACTAAATGGCACACACTTAAGTCCATATCTAGAAATGGAGGGGCAATCTCTTTTCTGAACTGTTGTCTTGAAAAGGAAAATCAGCCTGAATTCATGTGAAGAAGCCCTATAACCACCACTGTTTCCCACAACATTGAAATAAACCATCTTGTAACAACAATCCTCTTCCAGCAAAGAGCTAAACTTGTGTAATAAGGGTCTCCTGACAGTAGCTTGGATTTTGGCACCCTTAAAAAAAACGAAAGAAAAACAATCAGTTCCATATAACCAAAAATAGAAACAAAAGAAAAAATTATAAGATCTGGGATCATAAAATAAAGATACAAAAATTAATATATCAGATTATATAAGACAGATAAGAAAGATTACTACATTTTCATCAACCAACAACATCTCCAAAGAACTGATTTGGGAGGGGTTGTTGAACAGAGGGACAGTCCAGAGGCGGGCAACCCTAACAACCAACCTAATTGCCTCCCTGTTGGAGACAATGGAATCAATTCGGTCATAATGCAAAGCCATTGCAACCAAGACTGAGGATACTGCTAATTGATATAATTGACACAAAGGAAACAAAGGGAATAAGACTCAGGTAAGGTGAGTTACCACCAAAGTGGGCATCCAATTTATAGCCACTAAGAAGCCTGAAACTAAAAAGAAATTTGGGAGGGAACCATCAAATTTGAATTCGAAAACACAAAAAAAAAAAAAAAAAACAAAACCACAAGTTTCAAAAAAGCTCTTTCCAGTGAGTGAAAAATATACTGAATCAAAAATTCAGAAATCAGAGACATCGGAAGAAAATAACCAAAACAAATCAAAGCAAATCAGATCAGATTCAAATCAAATATAAAGCCAGATTAATCAAATCAGAAGCTACAAAGTAAAGCTTCAAAGGAAACAATAATCAATAATCATCATTACAATTTAACATCGAGACCAAATCTACCTATCTACCTAATCTACATCTACATACTAATAACCTAAAAAAAGTTTAATCAGATCTAACAAAAGATGATAGAATCAGGAATTCAAATGGAAAAAACGAAAATCAATATAACAAAAAAAAAAAAAAAAAATCATTACAATTACAATTCTAACAATGCAGAGCCAATCTACCTATCCACCTAATAACCTAAACAGAGAGCAATGACTGAGTACGATTTTCAAGATTCAGGACAGTGAAGACAATTCAAGATATTCAAGATATTCAAAACATTAAAGACATTCAGACATGATAACAACAGGGAACCCAAAAACCAAACGCAAATACCAAAGAACAAAATACAAGAGAACCAACAACAATCTAAACTTCCAAGAAAAAAAAAATTGAACTGAAGCACACTATCTCCCAGTTACAATGAACCTTTATAACAGAGAATACTTGACAAATAAGAGTCACAAGCACAAATTTTTTTTAAAAAAAATGTATATAATTATATTATTTTTAAAATAAATAAATATTAACCACGAAAGGCGCCCAGAATCAAGCCTTAATGGACACGTTTTTTGAACTCACCTAAAGCATTCGACGCCTCAAGCTGTGAAAAAGCAATACAATTTAATAAAAATGAATATAAATATAAATATATAAAATAAAAATCACCTATTAAAATAGGCTCCCAGACATAATCTATCCTAAAGACAACAAAATATATATTTTTACAACATATCCATCAAACCCTAATGTCAGATAATCCACCGTAGCTCCTTGAATCGACAAATTATACTGTACAATCGGCGAAGAAGACAGAAACACGAGGTGAGATGGAAAAATACAGAAAAGGGGAGACATAAACGCGGCACCGCAGAAGAGAGTGGGAGAGGAAGGAAGAAGCTCGTAGAAATGATGAAAGGAAGTGAGAGAAGAAGAGGATGGCAGAAATGAGGAAAGAGAAGGCAAGTAGAAGTCAGAGAAGGAAACGTTTTACAAATAAAAAACAAAATGATATATAAAATAAACCAAATAAAATATAATAAAATATAATTAAATAATTTCAAAAGGAAAAGTTTTACCAGCCCTCTGAAAACGTTGTCTCATCTCAATTAATGCTTCACTCAGTGATGAGAAAGCAAGCTTTAAAAGATTAAAAATAAATTAAATAATAATAATAAGGCAGAAATAGGAAAGATATAGCACAAAAAAAAATTATTATCCCCCTAAAACCCGGATTAGCCGACAGGTAAGCAAACAGTAGCAAGGCCAACATTGAAGAATAGTAAGGCGCTGGCTAGCGTGAGAGAGTGACATATCTCTCTCACCGTGGGCAATTAATAATTACCATTGGATTAAAGAGGCCCACCAGATCTTATCATGTACTATCTCTACCATATCTTTCTTTTAATTCATTACCTCTCCCACTCTGGCTGCGCTCACAGACTCCACATGGATCACATCGTCTTCCACCTCCGCCCAGCATTTTTTTCTGTCATTTTATTCCCTCTCTTAATCAGAAATCCAGAAAATCATGAAAAAATTAGAAAGTATCCAGAACTTGAACATGAACAAACCCAGAAAATGAACATGAACAACCCATAAAATTGTCATCTTTATTGATTTATTAAAAAAATTAACATGAACATTCCATAACAAGAAGAACATGAAAATCAACAAATCTCATAACATCAAGATGAACAACCCAAAATATTGGCATCCAAAAATAAACCAAATCAAAAAACGAACAACTGTAAAATGAAGAGGTTGCAGCATCTGAGCCTACATCCATCTTCTTTGCCACCTCCGTCTCCGCCGCATGCCGTCCAGCTCCGCCAGGCAGAACCAATTGCCTTTCTTGATCAGTTTTTAAGTCATTTGCTTCTCATCTCTCTTCAGCAATACATGAGGTAGATGGAGTGAGTTCTGCACATCAATTTGTCTCGAGGAAAATCAATTTGTTTGGTAAAAAATTATCATCATCTTCAATATCATTTTCTCGGGAAAATTCCAGAGAGAGAATTAGAGATCTAAGAAGAAGGGGGTTGAGGTGGAGGGAGCGGAAGGGAGGCGTACGGGAACTGTGGCCGATCTCGTCTCCATTGGTCAACCTGGATGGGGTCGCAGTTGTGGACGCTGATGTCGGTGTCGGTTGCGGCGACGAAAAGGTTTCGTCCGGTTGAAGAGGATTCTGATGGTCTTGATTCCAATGAAGAGGATTAGGGAAGCATTGCCTTGATTATGGTCAACCCCAGAGCATTAAGGTGTCTGAAATCCGATGAAGAGGATGAGTTTGGGACTGGGCAGAGTGAAAAGGGGGATTTGGCCATGGAGGTAGAGAAGGATCGAGAGTGAGAGGCAGTGGGAGAGAAGGAAAAGAAAAAAAATATAATGTGGGAAGGTGTATCATAATATCATGTGCCACTCTTTAATCAATGGTGGTAAATGGTCTCTCATGGTGAGCCATATGAGTAGGTTGTTCACCCTAGCCAATGCCAGAATAGTAAAGGTATGATGATTCATATCTATCTGTCTATATAGTATATACATTTGAGAATAATTTCAAAATAGAAGCCTCCAAATGTCACTCTATATAGTCATTTCTCAATCAATTTTTTTCACATTTGGCTTCACCATGACTCTCCCTTCCCTCCAAATTTTGTTGATGTGTCACGCTCACATTGATTTTAAAGGAAAAAAAACGTAATGACAGTTATAATTTTTTTATATAGATAAATGTTAGAAGTTAGTTGTTATGTTAATATTTCTTATTTGGCAAGGTTTGAACCTTGGACCTCCTACTCCTCCAACTTCTTATACCCTTAGCTCAAACCACTTGAGCTACCCAAATCCCAGTGACCATTAGAATGTTATTAATGAAAACAATAAAATCAATATACATTTTGAAATTTCATGAATGAAAACAATTGATACTGATTATCAACTTAGTATGAAAATAATTTAAGGCAAAATTATACTTTTAGTCCCTCAAGTTATTTGTTTTGTTCAAATTGGTCACTTAAGTTCTTTTTGTGACAAGCTAGACCCTTAAGTTAGGTTCGGGTGACAAATCGGTCCCTTAAGTTTTTTTGTGACAAACTAGATCCTTAAATTATGTTCGGGTGACAAATTGATCCCTTAATTTGTCAAAGAGACCAATAAATTAGACCCTTAATTTATTATTTTTATTGTCTTAAAGGACCAATTTGTCACCCCGAACATAACTTAAGGGTATAGTTTATCACAAAAAAAACTTAAGGGACCAATTTGTCACCCGAACCTAACTTAAGGGTCTAATTTGTCACAAAAAGAACTTAAGGGACCAATTTGAACAAAACAAATAACTTAAGGGACTAAAAGTGTAATTTTGCCATAATTTAATGCTTAAATAAATAATACAATTGCCAATTGATACTGATTATATTTAATTTTATTTCAAAAATTTAATTTGGAATTTTAAATTTTAAATTAAATTATTTTTTGTATACTAAATTAAATGTTTTAAATTATTTACTTATATTATCATTCAATTTATTTAACTATTTTATTTACTTTATTTTAATTAGTAGACGATAGACACTTGCGATGCACAGGTGAAATATGTATTAGCAATATAATTTCATATTATTTGAAAACACAATACATGATTAAGTTAAATGCGAAATTAATAAATAAGAGTATAAACCTTGTAAAAAAAAAAATATAAATGATACAATGCATTTTTTATTTGGAAATTTGTTTTTTGTATCTTAAAAATAGTAGGATTATAAAATATTATTGATAAACAAATATTAAGTTAACACCAACACAATCCTCCTAATTAAGGTAACATGAATACAATAAACTCGTGCATCACACGTATACATGTGTGATGCACGAGTAAAATATTTGTTGGAATAATTGATTTTGTAAATTAAAAATTATAAGATAAGCAAAAGTTATTGACAAATTAATATTAACATGATATAGTGAAATCTAAAAGTTTTCTACATAAAATAAGACCGGATATATGTGCAAGAAAATAGAAATTATTATACTTCAACATTCTTTTACTCTACTTTCTTCAACTATCCCTTGTATTCAGTTTAATCAATGCTTATAGTATATATCAGAAACACAATATATAATGATTAATGAATGAAATTTCACCTCAAAATACAACTTTTAAATAAAGTAGTTCTAATAAATTTACAAATATTATGTCATGTATTAGATTAAACTGATTGCGGATATGTTATCTCCCTATCGAAGCAAACATATGAAGCAACTTATTAGAACCTAAATTTTGAATCAAAAAAGTGCTTAAATTATGACAAATTATAATTTTTCCCTAGTAATTTATTTGTTAATGTGATTTTAAGTAAAATGTTCAACCTTTGTAAAAAAAAATAGTAAAATGTTCAACCTGGTGAAGTACAACACTATAACCATAATTGTTTCTTAAGTGTAAGTTTTCCTTTTTGTTTTCAAGTAAGCTATTTATTCTATGTATTATATTTCATATATAATTTCTAAATTGATCGATTTACATATAAATATCAATAATGTAGAAGAAGAATTGAATTTGATCATCAAACGAAATAACTTATTGAAAAAATTACTTATGTGCAAATATAATAAAAGAGAAATAAACAATGAGTTATCCCAATTAATAAGAAATTAGTGTGAATAAATTGAAAGATTTACATAACAAATAATTGTGAATAATAATTGAATAAATTTCTTGAGAAGATAATAAACAAAAAGTTTTCTATTGGATTAGGATTTTAAAAGACTTTTTAAAAATAAAAAAGTCATGTAGTATTGAATCATGACTTTTAAGTAATATAAATAAGTATGGTGACATTCAATCAAGACTATCAGGATCTTTCAAAGAGGGACTCCAAATTTAGTGATACTCAATCAAGACTTTTTACAAGTAATTAAAAGTCTTGTGGGATTCAAAAACTTCCTAATTTCGATGGATTGTTTTCTAAGGTGGATTTGGTGGGACTTTGTGTGACTTTGTGTGACTTTTTAGTGGTTTCTTAATAACAAAAAGTCTCACCTCAACTTATGAGATTTCTTAGGATTCTCAATCCTTATTTCCCTTCACGACTTCATCTTATGCCTTCACCTCTCTATCCCCTTTCTCTCGCTCCTCCTTCCCTCCATCTCCCTCCTTTCTCCCCCCACTCCCTCTCTCCATCCCCCACTCTCCCCCCACAATTGTTGTTCAATCTAACATAAATTAACAAATAACTTTATTTACTTTTAAAGCGCTTATTTTTAACTTTAATCTTAAAATATCTTTTAAGCCGCCAAAAAAGTTGGGTCAAACGTTATGTAAGTATATTGTAGGCTAAAATATCTTTTTGGTCCCTTAACTTATTTTTTAGTATCAACTTGGTCCCTTAATTTTTAAAAGTTTCAATTTGGTCCCTTAATTTGTCTTTGTCAACACAAGTTAGTTCTCTCTGTCAACGAGTTAGTAACGGTGATAACTTTTTGAGTTTAATAACAGAAATCAAAGGACCAATTTGAAACATGTTAACAATTTAAAGGACCGATTAGAAACCTGTTAACAATTTAAAAAATCAATTTAAAAATCAATTAAAACATAAGGGACCGAGAGTTAACATCATTGCTAACTTTATTGACGGAGATGACTAATTAACTTGTGTTAACATAGACAAATTAAGGGACCAAATTGAAACTTAAAAAATAAGGTAAGGGACCAAAAAAGTATTTTAGCCTATATTGTAGAATGGTTTGCAAGTACACATTTAGCTACAACACATAAAATTTATATACTCTGGATGGAAAACATATCCGTCATAGTAAGCAATAATAGTATATATAGAATGCAATATTTGTGATATTATGAAAAGAAAGTGATTATTGTTTTAAGTTCACAATTTCCTTTTTCCAATACATAAATACCATAACATGTGAAAATAAAAAAAACTCTGTGAATATGTAATGTTGTAAACAGTGTATGTGTTTATTCTCCACTTCTCCACCATATTTTCCTTTCAAATCTTATAAATCTATATAATCCTTCCAAATCTTATAAATTCTTATGATATAAATCCATTAAAATCCAAACTATAAGATCTTGATTATAAAAGTTTTTAAAAAAATTAAAAGTCGTTACATTCATACATGGTTTTTTAAAATCCACAAGATTTTTTTATGCCAAAATATTCTTATAAAATCTCAATCCAATACATCCCCTTAATCTTAATATCTTAAAATTATTAAAATAATGAATTACAAATAGGTTTTTAAATTATATTAAAATTTAATTTCTTCTAATAATTCATCTATAAAAATGTTTTCATATAAAATATTCATTTTCATATTTTTTGTAATTTTTTACTTTATATATAAAGAAGCAATTTGAATTTGAAAAAGAATTGGGAATTTGAAAGATGATATTTAAGATGAGGCGTTAACTTATTTATATATAAATATAAAGATACATTTAATTATTTCCAAGTTCCAAAGTGTTAAAATTTCCTTATTCAAACTTACAATTAAATTTGATTTCAATCAAATTATTCATGAACGTGTGATTATTGTTGTATAGCTAATAAATGAATGAATTTGTTTCAATAGGTAATAAGTAATAGGCAAGTGTAGAGTCCATACTTTTTCAATATGGTTTTTCCACACCATTAACTTATAATAATAATTCGTTGGAATCTGCTCTTAATGGAATTAATGAAAATGCACCCTTAGTTCATAGCCCAACTTGTATTAGTTGTATTTAGCTTCTGTTTACTGGTAGTTGTAATTAGCCTTTGTTTAGTTGGGCTTTGGGCTAAGGGTGTTAGGCCCATCAATTAGTTTCTTTTTTTAGTTAGTTTTTCAGTTAGGTTAGTTTTGGTTTTCTGTTTTCTTCATAGCTGGTTTACAACCAAGCTATAAAAGCTTGTCAGCATTCTGTGTAATCAACAAGATTCACAATCAATTGAATCAGTTTTCATTCCATCTTTCAATATGGTATCACAGAGCGACGATTATGGTGATGAAAAGAAGCAAACAGAGAAGAAAGCTCATACCTCCGGCGGCGGCAAGAATCACACAAATCCACCCTCGAATCCTGCTTATTTTTTGAGCTACTCTGACAACCCAGGAATTCCCCTGGTTGCATCAGCTCTCAATGGCGACAACTATCGCACTTGGGCAAGATCCATGAAGACGGCCCTAAGAGTGAAAACGAAATTAGGGTTCATAGATGGCACGATCAAGAAACCCGATGAAGATTCAGCCGATTATCACAACTGGGACAAAGCAGATTCCATGGTTCTGGCATGGATTCTCAATTCAGTAGATCCCAAGCTACACGCCAACATATCACATGCCACCACCGCTAAAGAAATTTGGGAAGATTTACAAGAAAGGTTTACTTAGACGAACGCACCCAGGGTCCATCAATTATGGCGCACCCTATGCCTGTTATAGCAAGAATCAAGAACAACAATTAAAGACTTCTATACGCAGTTCAAGGGATATTTGGATGAGCTCAGTGAGCTCCAACCCTTGCCTGAATGTACATGTGGTGCGTCTAGAGCCCTCATGAAGCGAGAAGAAGAAAATGGAGTCCACTTATTCTTTGGAAGCCTCGACAGTGATCAGTTCTCGCACACATTAAGGCCACAATTCTCAACACTGAGCCACTACCATCACTTAGAACCACTTTCAATCACGTCCTAACAGAAGAGTCTAGATTCTTGGCAGAAAAAGAAAGAACATTGAAGAATGATGCAGGGTCAGCCTTTTACTCAAACAACAAGAAGCAGAGAGGGAGAGATGGTCCAAGGCCCAAATGCGAACATTGTGGCAAGATAGGGCATGTGAAATCCAAATGCTTCGAGATAGTGGGATACCCACCAAAATGGGACACACGGAGAACACAAAGGAATTTTGGCAGAGGACCAGGACAGAACAATGCACACTTAGCTTGTGCAGAAGGGGATCACAAAGAAGAACTGAGCCACAAGAATACAAGACATGCCTTGCATGGAACTTGTGTGCCTCAGGACAGTATGGCTGGTAAAGTAGGCTTGTTTGAAAGACATTTTTGGGTGTTAGATAGTGGTGCCTCTCACCACATGACCCACTTGCTTCCTCTCTTAGAGAAAGTCAGGAAAATTGAGAAGCCTTTTAGTATAACAGTGCCTACTGGAGAGTCAGTTTCAGTAGATAAAATAGGAAACATACAATTGAATGCTAATATAAAACTTATGAATGTTCTTTATGTGCCAAGTTTCAATTGTAATTTGATTTCCATTGATAAGTTGATTAAAGATTCGAAATTGTCAAGTCACTTATGATCTCAATTTTTGTTATATACAGGACCTGGCCTCGAAGATGAGGATTGGATCGGGTGATTTGCTTGATGGAGTGTATGTGATCAAGATTGCAGAAAAAGGGACCTCCTTGGGAGCAGTAGCAAAGGATCAAACCATCTTGTGGCATGCAAGGATGGGGCATCCTTCAAACCAGTCTTTACAGTATCTTTCTTCCTTCATTAAGTGTAATTTCAATTTCAGTAGTATGTCATGTTGTGATATATGTCATAGGGCTAAACAGTGTAGGCTTGTTTTTAATTCCAGTTTAAATAAAACTGAGGAACCTTTTGAGTTGATACACTGTGACTTATGGGGTAAATATCACACTTCTACACACAATGGTTCACATTTCTTCCTTACTATTGTGGATGATTATAGTAGAGGGACTTGGGTATACCTGATGAAGGATAAAAGTGAAACTGCCAACATCCTTGTGAACTTCCCTAAAATGGTTAAAATTCAATTTGGTAGAAACATTAAGAGAGTTAGAAGTGACAATGGGACTGAGTTTGTTAACTCAACCATTAGAAATTTCTTCCAAAAGGAAGGAATTGTTCAAGAAACATCTTGTGTAGCCACACCACAACAAAATGGAAGGGTAGAAAGAAAGCACATGCACATTTTGAATGTGGCTAGAGCTCTTAGGTTTCAAGGTAACCTACCTTTAAATTTTTGGGGAGAGTGTGTGCTTGCTGCCACTCACATTATCAATAGAACCCCCACAATTGCAAATAAAGGAGTCACACCCTATGAGATGCTACATAACAAGGCACCTTCTTATGAGCATTTGAAAGTTTTAGGTTGTCTATGTTATGTTAGAAATGCTGCTAAAAATAAAGATAAGTTTGATCCAAGGGCAGAAAGATGTGTTTTGACTGGTTATCCCATAGGACAAAAGGCTTGGAAGGTTTACAATTTAAAAACAAAAGAATTTCTGGTTTCAAGAGATGTAATTTTCCATGAAAGTATTTTTCCTTTTGCTGAAAATACCAGTTCTGCCAATGAGAACACACTAAGCCTGGAAAACTTATCTCAACCTATGTTGCACTATCCTTGATTAGACTCAATCTCTCAGTGAAGAAAATCAAGAAGATTTGAGAGTTAACTCTCCAAGCAAAATGAATGATGAGCAGGGTACTGTGACCCTGAACAATGAGGACAATGTTCATAATGAGGGGGAGAATGATAGTCCTCCCCAACAAGACTTACCTACTAATCTTAGAACCAGGCAACCACCTGCCTATCTGAGGGATTATTACTGCAACTCAGTTGTAGATAATCCCACCAGCAAATCCTTTGACACAGAAACCTAAGTCACACATAGTCTATCCTATCTCTAACTTTGTTAATTACAACCAGTTTTCTGAAAAACATTTAGCCTATCTAGCTGCCATAGCAGAGCATGAGGAACCTAAATCCTATAATCAGGCAAATAAACAGAATAAATGGAAGGAAGCCATGAGACAAGAAATACTAGCTCGAAAAAAATAAAACCTGGGATCTTGTCATGCTTCCTAAAGGAAAGAAGCCAATAGGATGTAAGTGGGTATATAAGCTTAAGTACAAGGCTAATGGTGAAATAGAGAAACATAAAGCTAGACTAGTGGCTAAGGGTTACACACAAGTTGAAGGGGAAGATTTTAATGAAACTTTTGCCCCTGTGGCAAAAATGACCACAGTCAGATGTCTTTTGACTGTTGCTGTTGCTAGAGGGTGGGAGCTCCATCAAATTGATGTGAGCAATGCCTTCCTACATGGAGAATTAGATGAAGAAGTTTACATGGAACCGCCACAGGGATATTCAGTTCCTAATGAAGGCATGGTGTGTAGATTAAGGAAATCACTTTATGGCTTAAGACAAGCATCTAGAAACTGGTATTCTAAGTTGTCTCAGTCTTTAATTACCTATGGTTTTGTTGAATCACAAGCAGACCACAGTCTGTTCACTTACACAAATCACATAATTTTCATAGTTGTTATGATATATGTGGATGATTTGGTGATTGCTGGAAATAACAGAGATGCTTGTTCTGATGTTAAGAGCCACTTAAACAAATGGTTTCATATGAAAGATCTTGATACTCTTAAATACTTTCTTGGACTAGAATTAGCTAGAAGTAAAAAGGGTTTATTCTTATGCCAACGGAAGTATGCCCTTGACATTCTTAATGAGAGTGGAATGCTTGCCTCAAAACATGTTGCTTTCCCTCTTGAACAAAACCATCAACTAGGATTAGATCAAAGTAAATTATTTTCAAATCCCTCCTAATACAGAAGACTGATTGGGAGACTCATTTACTTGACCATTACAAGACCTGATCTCACCTATTATGTACATGTTTTGAGTCAACACATGCAGGCACCTAGAGAGGGTCATTGGAATGCTGCAATCAGAGTGCTCAAATACTTGAAATCAAATTCAGGGAAAGGAATTATCTTACCTAAAGATAATAATCTGCAATTATCAAGTTACAGCGATTCAGACTGGGCCTCATGCCCTCTAACTCGAAAATCCACAGCAGGATATCTCATGAAGCTTGGCACAGCACCTGTTTCATGGAAAACTAAGAAGCAGAATATTGTTTCAAGGTCATCTAGTGAAGCAGAGTACAGGGCAATGACACATGCCACTAGTGAAATACTTTGGCTGAGGAATCTACTTCAATGTCTGCAAGTTCAAATAACAAGTCCTACAATTCTCTACTGTGATAATCAGGCAGCTCTTCACTTGGCTGCAAATCCTGTCTACCATGAACGAACAAAACATATTGAGGTGGATTGCCACTTCATTAGGCAGCACCTACAAGCTGGAGTCATTGAGACAGTCTTTATTCCCTCTAAGCAGCAGCAGACAGATATGTTCACTAAGGCTTTGGGGGCAAAGAATTTTCAAGAGCAAGCAGGCAAGATAGGTGTTCATGAACCTCTCACACTCCATCTTGAGGGGGAGTAATGAAAATGCACCCTTAGTTCACAGCCCAACTTGTATTAGTTGTATTTAGCTTCTATTTACTGGTAGTTGTAATTAGCCTTTGTTTAGTTGGGCTTTGGGCTAAGGGTGTTAGGCCCATCAATTAGTTTCTTTTTCTAGTTAGTTTTTCAGTTAGGTTAGTTTTGGTTTTCTGTTTTCTTCATAGCTGGTTCACAACCAAGCTATAAAAGCTTGTCAGCATTCTGCGTAATCAACAAGATTCACAATCAATTGAATCAGTTTTCATTCAATCTTTCAATAGGAATCAAGGTAATTAATAATAAAAAAATAATATTAAATTCAATATTTCCATTTTCTGCCAAAACCAATTTTGTTTATTATTATTGTTTTAATCCAAATAATATTTCAATATCTAAATTAGTAACTATTATCAAAATCATAATATATATTTCCTTAAATTGCTTGCCGATATATTGATCTTCTGCAGGGGCTCTAAACAGAATTTGACTCATTTAATGTCACTTTTCAAGACTTACGGTGATGCTTCAGGGCAAATGGTTAGTCTTCTATTCAGGGAACATTTCTCCTAGCAGGATAGCCAATATTTCGAATTCTCTTGGTTTTTCTGCTGGAAAGCTTCCATTCATCTACCTTGGACTGCCTATGTTTAAACTTTAAAGGGAAGCCTAGAAGGGTAAAATCAAGTCTAAGCTAGCTGCTTGGAAAGGTTTTATGTTGTCTATTATGGGAAAAGAATTCAACTTGTGAAGTCTGTGGTTCTTAGCATGCTGAAATGTCCTGCTTTATCCTCAGAATTGAAGCAGCTTTGTATAATAAACAAATGTTGATTTGGTGCCAAACAGATTCTGGAAAATTATCTTTCAGAGATGCTTTCAATTCCTCCTTCTCAAATGGTCAGGTGCTGCCCTGGACAAACGTTATATGGAATAGATTTATTCCTCCTTCAAGATCCTTTTTGCTTTGGAGAATTTATCATAATTGAATACTCACTGATGAGCATTTATGGAGCAGTGGTTGTATTGTGGTTTCTAGATTTAATCTTTGTGGGGTTTCGGCTGAATCAACTGACCATATATTCTTCGGTTCGGTGATATAATCAACCACACAGTTGATCATTCTTCTTTGCAGGCTGTGTTGTCCATTTGCAACTCGAATTGGTGCTCTCAAATTAAGGATCTCTTTATTGCAGGTATTACAAACATAATTTGGGCTATTTGGCATTTTAGAAATAGAAACCGATTTGATAACAAGCTGGTCTCTACTCATGCTGTGAAGAATCTTATAGTAGCTAGTGTCTCTCTTACTGGTAATTTAAATTTAAGTAGAGGTTCAATGGCTTCAGCTTCGGTTCTTGACTTAAAAATTCTTAAATCATTCTCAGCTATTGGCAAACCTGGTTGTGCTCCAAAAATTTTGGAGGCTAATTGGTTCCCTCCTAATTATTATTGGGTGAAATGTAACACAGATGGATATGCTAAGGGTGCCCCGGGTTCTTCTGCATGTGTGAGTATTTTTCGTGATTACAGAGCTGCTTCTTTGGGTTGTTTTGCGGCCAACTTAGGTAATTCCTTTGCTCTTTGGTTAGAATGTGATTCCCAATTAGTCATTTCGGCTTTTACATCTATTGATATTGTTCCTTGGAAGCTTAGAAATAGGTGGAATAATTGTCTAGCTATTACCAAGAGGATGCGATTTATTTATTCTCATATTTTTCGTGAAGGGAATAATTGTGCAGATAAAATTGCCTCTTATGGTACAAATATTCAGGGTTTTCTTTGGTGGGATTTAATTCCTGATTTTATTAGGGAAATTTTTTTCCGTAATAGAGTTGGTTTGCCCAACTACAGGTTTAGATACTTCTTTAATGGGTCAGGTTCATGCCCCCCATTTCATTTTGTATTCTTTTTATCATTTTTAATAAATTAAGGTGTACTGCATATGATTGGTGATAGCTAAGGTGCCAACCTAGTTGTGATGTTAGCTGTTACAGTGATAATTTTGCATGCCTCTTTGCCTGAAAAAAAAAAAAAAAAAGTAAAGTGTAATTTCTATCATAGTAATTAAGTTATTAATATATTTTTATGTAACTTGTTCAATCTCTGGTTAGTGCAGCTTATCAAAAAAAAATCTGTTTAATGTATTAATACTACATATTATTATATAAAAAATTATTCATTTACTATTTAAAACTCAAATTGATTACATGAATTTGTTTATTACTGGAAATATAGATTTAAAACTTTACTCTAAAAAATGTGTTGTAAATTTTTTTTTAGACTCCAAGTTGAACTTTCACTTGAAAATGATAAAATTATCACTTCACAATCATTATTTTAAGTATTCTACGGCCTCTACTATAATTTATTTTGTATTTATCATTTTTTTATATAAATTTTGTATTTTATTGTTAATTCTACGTTAGCGACAAAAAATAATCTCATAATTGATCAACTATTTATAACGCCCAATAACAATTATTAACTTACTTTTATATAATAAAAAAAATTATTAACTTACTATGTGTTGAGCCTATAAAAAAAAAACTTACTAAGTGTTGAACAATATCATCCACATTTGAATAAAACAATTTTTTTTTGAAGTCAATAAATCAATTTTTTTAAAGTTTATGATATAAATATATTTTAAAAAATATAATATTAAAGATAATTAATCTATACAATTTTTTATAAATATATACCACTCATGCATGGCACGGGTCACTACTATTTTATGCCTTCAGGCTTCAACTATAATTTATCACTTATTTTATACTCTTAACTATAATTTATTTTGTATTTTATCAAGTATTCTATATTAGCGATGACAAATAAACTCATAATTGAACACTATTCATAATGCTCAATAAAAATCAGAAACTTACTAATTAGCCAACTTCTCATAAGCATACTTGTTTTGCATGGAATATTTAAAAACAATATAGATGACCCAATTATAGTATATCTAGCGGTTGAATGTTAATGGTTGAGAAGCATATGAGAGACAAAATTAATTGGCAACATGTTTTTTCAATAAAGTTTTGTATACAAGTCATTTTTATGTGGAGGATTAAAAAAAAGTCATTTTTATGTAAAAAAGAAAAGAAAGAGTATAGATAACATAAATTTGTATATAATATTTTTAAATCAAATATACTTACAATGATAGATAAATATATTTTAGAAAAATGGTTGACTTCTACAAGAAAACATGCCAACTAAATCAAATAAATTTTTAAGATAGAAGAAAAATAATAATATGATAGATAAATATATATTTTTCCTACAAATTCATACCATTACGAAGATCATTGGTACATATTTAGTATTATTGTTTAAATAAATTATACTGAAAAATGATTAATCAGATTAAAATGTGGTTGTTGCTTTGAAAATATGAATTTACTATTAAATGTTAAGAGAAGTACGACACTAAAGCAGTAAGAGAAGAAATGGTTAGCGTTAATTTATAATTTTGTTTTGAAAAAAAATACAATAAAACAATAATGTCTATTTTCAAATATTACACTTTTATATATATATATATATATATTCTTTATACATGTCTTATTTTTTAAATTATATTTTTATTATTAAAATTATGTATTAAACATTATGCCCTTCTTATTTAATCTTAATAGTCATTATCTGTATTGTAGTGTCAATAATAATTATTAAGTTAATATTTGTTAAACTTTTTGATCGGTGATTTAGACAAAATATTTTTTTAATAATTTTGTGTGTATAATTCCCCACAAAAATATTTAAACCACAAAACGTGAAATCATCAATTACATATTTAAAAATGAAATTACATATTTAAAAATGAAATCCTAAAAAATTAGCATATTCCCTATACACAGCGCTATAGTCCATTCACTAGTATATCAAATTTGAGAGATTTTTATTCAATTTTTCATGTGATATATACCCGTGCATGACACAGGTCAAGAACACTAGTGTTTTAATATTTTAAGATTGTTACTACTTAATATTCATTCTGATTAATAACCCGCTTAATAATCTCTTTGACTAATTAATTGTCCTGCCCTATTCTATTCCTAGATTTGATCTCATTCATTTAATTTAATATAATCATATGTTAGCAAATGTTTCTATTATAATAATAATATTGATTGCGTATTAAAATGGTACATTTTTATTTAATTTAACTATATAAAAATATGTATACCGTTTAAATAGATATTTTGTGAAATATTTATGTTAATATAAATGCTTACATATATTGATGGGAAAAAATGTGAATGAAAGATCCCACTGAATTTATTTGTTTTGATTGGAAATTAAATATATTTTTAGAAACAAAATATTCCGAACTTTGATTAGATCCAATTATAATTATAATCAATATAAAACCTTAGTTATACTTATTATTATAGTTATAATAATTTTACAATCAATGTCATTAACTAAATAATTATACACAATTATCTTAAGCATCTGACGGTACTTTAGAGTATTAGTAATCAAACTAACAGGTGGGATATTTTAATAAGCTAAAAAAAAGTATTTATTCATGCTTTTGTTGAGTAAAAAGAATAAGTTTTAGGTGAATTCTTCGATATCTAGGCAATGTTTTGGGTATACCCTGCTCATGTGGCCCAATTAATATTGGTCAACTCATTTAAATAGTGCTAGCTCATGCCAACCTTTCTCATTTTCTAATTTTATTATATGACCCCTTTCAACTTTCAATTTTAACTATGACCGAAAGAGACCTCTTTGCAAACTTAAAAATATTTATTTTCTTTTTTATTTTTATATTCCTTATTATCATCTTCATCTTACACCAATATGTGGTTGGTCCAAGTGGTAACGAGTTTGGGCCCCTCAAGCAAGTGGTCAGGGGTTCGATCCCTCGCTCTTGCGCATGGAGAAAACCTAGTGAGAGAGGTCAACCCTTAAATATCGTTCAATACCTCAAAGGACTAGTCTCTGTGGTTGAAGGGACGATGGCATATTATACCCAGAAACATGAATGTTGTGCTTCTTCCTCAACAAAGAATCGCGCTGAAAACAAAACAAAATAGAAATGGAATGAAAATTTTACCATAGAGTGAAAAACAATAAGAACCATGTATGTTGCACAAAACAGAAAGTGATCTCAAGTTTCCGATTTAGTTCCTTTTTAAGTTGAATGGATTCATCAGTTGATTGATGCATTGATTGCACAAAGCTGAAAGTGATCTCACGTTTTGATTCTGGAATTGAGAAGAGGTTAAGGTTTTGATTGTGGAAGATGAAGATGATAATAAGGAATACAAATAAAAAATAAAATAAATATTTTTAAGTTTGCAAAGAGATCCCTCTGGGTCATTGTTAAAATTAAAAGTTGAAAGGGGCCATAGAACAAAATCAGAAGATGAGAAAGGTTGGCAATGAGCTGCCACTATTTAAATGAGCTGGCCAATATTAATTGGGCCACATGAGCAGGGTAAAATTACCCAAAACATTGCCTTAGCACCAAAGAATTCACCTAATTTTTAAGAATGTTTTGCCTATCATAAATATTTTGGTTAATATAAGATATGCAATATTATATTATAAATCCAATGTCATCTAACATTATACATAATATTATATAGGGTTAAATCTGTTTTTATCCCTGTAAAATAGTGACAATTCGATTTTAGTCCCTCATTTTTAAAACGTACGTTTTTGGCTCCTCAATTTCTAAAATAGCTTACATTTGGTCCCTAATGTTAACTGCTTCATCTAGTTTTGATCTGTCAAATAGAGTTTCACGTCCCTAACTTCACTAATACTGGGTGATGTGCTTTCATATAGGAATATGGACATGAAACTCAGTTTGACCCCAGGGATGAAAAGTGGGTTCAAAAGTGGGCTATTTTAAAATTGAGTGACAAAAAACGTACGTTTTGAAAATAAGGGACTAAAAATGAGTTTTCGTTAATTTATAGGGACGAAACACATTTTAACCTTTGTTACATGTAGGCACTATTAATATGGAAAAGGCATATCCTCTCAATTTTTTAAAAACTTAACACAGTCAATTGTCATGATTTTATCTTTCTTGTTTTTCTTCCTAAACCTCAAATTTGAAATGTAAATGTATTATTATATGATAAAATATATTGAAGGGATTGGACTTCATGCGACAGTAAAATCATATATAGTAATTGATTTGATAAATATGATGGAAGATAACATCGAGTTAATTGGTTCTAATATAATTTGATGTATCGATTTATTTTGAGTTCTAAATCAATTTTCTACATTAAATAAAAATTCAGATAAACTTAAAATAACATAAATAAATCACATTAGCTCATCAAATAAAGATCTGGAAAAAAAATTAACATCAACTCACTCAATAAAAAATTAAATAAAACAAGAAATGAAATCCTAAGGAAATAAATATGTTAAAGGAACAGAAAAACATTTGCTAATTAATTAAAATTATAATAAAATGTTTAGATTCAATAAATAAAAATAAATATAACCTGGGAAGCTAAGAAATGAAATTTTGTGAAAATAACCAAATTGGTGGAGGATAAAGAAGTTCCGAGTTTGGGAATAATTCTTTGACTCTTCCATCTTCCAGGTTGAAAACACCAGCATCATGGCCACCAATTCTTTGACAATATTGACCTTCAACATTATTATCGGAGAAATATATGCAATTTCTCACCCAATTTCCTTTACCATCAGAAAAAGGCAACACACAAACAGAGGAATTGAATCCAACCACCAAAACATAATTTCCCAAACTAAACATTCTTGTCCATTGTTTTGCACTTTGGTCTAATTTAAATATATCAAATGTATCAGTCTTGTAACAAGTATCAACACCAACATTTTTCAAATGTCGTATTACCAATAACAAACTACCTTCAACACTACGTATCAAATACTTGATATTCAACTCAAAATAAAGTTCAAGACCATCTGGCTCTGGTACTTCACTGATAGCTCCCGTTGATGTTTTCACATCAAATTCAAAAAGCATAGCATCAGAATCTATAGCATAGATTTTTCCTTCGAAAAAGATTGCATCTTCAAGACAGCTATTAATTTTCGGAGTAGAAAATTCTGTCCATTTAGTGTCTCCAAACTTACAAAAAGCCAGTCGGTCATATTCGCCATATATAGTTATGGCCATGAAATCATCCTGCTTGTGATTGTCGGGAGAGGAAGATATTATAATTTTTTGAAGATGACCCTTTTGTACATCAACTTTGTCACGAAAACCGACTCGGGGGGCATGATTAAGAAAGGTTGTAATGACATATTCCCTGCCTTCCACATCAGGAAGGTAATCAACTATGTCTGGAATGGTTTGCATCGGTGGAAGATCAAAGTGAGCCTTTGTAAAGGGATTCAACATTCGTAATACTCCATCAATCCCCACGCTAATCAACCATCCAAAATAAGACCCACGTAATATGATGTTTTGCATCTCGGGCAATCTCAAGTAGAAATCTTTCTCTTCTATGTCAAGAGTCTCATCATTGAAAGGTAATACCAACCATGGACCTCTTATATGATTTGGTGTCTTTGGGATGTCAATATTCCATGATTTACATACGGCACGAAATCTAACATAGTCTTTAGGAGAATGAAGATGCTTCACAATCTTGTGCAATAAATCTGAAGGAAGCTCTACCCAACGATCAAACATGGTAATTTTTTTTTGGCTCATGTTGTTTCTAGTTCAAAAGTGCAAACACAAGCCTGGAAGAGAAATATCAATTTGTATTTTTACCTTCAGTCCAATTAATTTATGATTAAAAATTAATAAAAAAAAAGGGCTTTTAATACTCGTTTTGGAAGTTGTATATTTATCCATAATATTTGCATGACTTCAAATCTTATTTGGGTTTTTATCATGAATTTAATTAGTATGCATTAATTATGTAAATATGTTTTATTCTGTCAATCAATCAGAATTGACATAATAAAAAAAATATTTGACTCATATCTTCAATACCTTGAAAGTTGAAAGTAACTCATATATACCATGGTTTTTATTGGTTGACAAACTCTTTTATCATTTGGGCGAGGTTTGGAAAACTCTGAAAAGTAATTGAACAAACCGTTAAATTGTCAATCATAATAAAAGATTTGACTATTATATATCCTAACTATCTTAAAAGTAACTCATGCAGTGATTTTTTATTAGTTGACAAACTCTTTTATCATTTTGGTGATGTTTGACAAACTGTAAAAAGTAATTGATTAGATGAAGTTTTAAAAGTTTAATATTAAAAATTAATAATTAATCTGATTTTTAATAAAAAGGATTAGTGAGCAAGAAAGAAAAAAATTACACATTAAATATTTTTATATTCATATTGGCCTCCCTAAAATTTTACTTTAAGCTATGTTACAGAATGTGTGAGGTGTCATTTTATACCTAATAATTATTATTCTCGTTATTTAAAACATAAGTTTATGAGTTTAACCAATAAATAGTGCATTTGTTTTTGTTTAATTTGTTAGAAAATAATTTTTTATTAAAAAGAGAAATGATGACGACATATCAAAGTCTTCACGTCAAACCAAGTGATTGAGTGCAAGTAGTTAACACGTTGCTACTTAAGGACGAATCGTTCGAGCTCTGCCCGAGTTCGATCCTTGGGTATGCAACAACCCTTGGCCAGGCTTTACTAAAAAGTGCGACCGACTTGAGATATTGATATCCATTTAAGGGGTAGACCTCTCCCAACAAATGCTCTTCCATACGTATGAGCCAGGAATCGAACCCCTAACCACCTGCTTAAGGGGTCCAGTTATCTACCAACTGTGTCACATCATGTTGGTTGCTCTAAATCATTTTGATTATTGATTAATATTGAATTGAGGAAGATCCTCAAATAGTTTCTATGGATTTGAATCCAGATAGTTAATAAAAGTTCACTTTTCCAATTAAAAAAACATCAGGCCATGTATATTTTCAGAGATATGCATATTTAAGTTAGTTAGAAACATGAAATCTCATCCCTTTTGGATATTGCAAATCTTATAATGATCCTAATTTTATATTGAACCTTATCACGTCCCTTTTTTTTGTGGGAATTATCTTTTCCTTTTATATTATGCTTTTCATTTAAATTTGAATTGTCTCAAAAGCAGATCTATACAACTCCACGCATAGCTTGCACTGCAATACCCCCACAAGTGGGAGCGGTTGGTGGAGGACAAAAGCCCAACTTGTTGAGGAGGTGGCGAAATTGGTCTGTCCCTAATGGTTTGGTAAAAATATATGCAAGTTGTTGCATGAAAGGAAGATAAGATACTTCTTTATGAGTAGAAGAAACCCTCAAAAAAGCCACAAAAGTCTCCATGTGATGAGACCAATAACCAACTGACTTTGTCAAATTCAACATTGATGGAGCAGTGAACAAACATTCAAGAGTGGTTGCTTGTGGAGGAATTATAAGGAATACTAAAGGTGAGTTTATCAGAGGCTTTGTTGGAACCAAAGTAATTTGGATTAAATAATCTCTAAGTTTTGATGTTAACAAAAAGGATTAAATTTGTATAGCAAAGTGTTAGAAGTAATCTAACAAGTGCCTTCACCTTTTAAGGATCTCTGATATTATATAAGTTAAAATGTTAAGTCTATTTACTTTGCAATCCGCGTCCATATATTATTTTATTCTTTAAAATGAAAGATTCCGTGAGTGGTCGAGTCCACTCTACCTTTGGAAGGATTTCCTTCAACTCAAGTGCCACGTCAGTGGACGAGCGCTTAAATGCCTTCTAGTAGATAGAGAAATCCCTTGTTAAGTAGACGCGAGTTACTCTCCGAGAATAACATTAATTTATAAGTGCCACGTCACTGGACGGAGATTTTAAGTAACTCAAGTTCTGGCAAGATCGTTGTTTTAAGTAGACGTAGAATTTTTTGCCACGTCAGTGGACGGAGCCTTAAAACTCTTCTACTTACCTTGCCTTTACATTTGTTTTGATGGACGAAGATTTTGAGCATTTATATCTTATTTAAATCAATCTGAACCAAAGTGAATTTATTTCATATGATTGATATTTATTTCAAATATATATAATGGTCCTTCTCATTTGCTATTAACGGTTTTATTGTCTTGTTTCTATGAGAGAGACATAGTACAAATAAGGTATTGCAAAAAGCAAAATAGTACAATGCAAAACGTTGTGTACCCTGTCACCTTTTTACGCTGGAATAGATGGAATTTGTACAAGGAAGGCATGACAGTTTTTCAAATTGCATTTGCTCAGAGGTGTGCCATTTCATGCAAGAATATTGTCACATAGTACAAAGACCACGAGCAAGCTGAGTCACAACGGATATTACATGGTTGATTCTATCCCTAAACGAAAATTCAAATACAACCGTTGATGATTTTGAAGACTAGAGCAAGGACTCTATAAATAGAAGACTAAGGCTTTTGAAGAAAGTACTTTTGCGCATATAAAGAAATCTCTTGTGAGCAAACATTCTTTTATTCTTTCAGAAAGCAAAAGTCTGTAATATCTTAGTTTGAATATTGCTATAATATTCATCTGATCTTAAACTTTTATATTCTCACACATAGTGAGTTAGAAGATCAAAGAAACCAAAAACTCTTTGTTAGAGGTAGAGCCTGAAGAGGCTTGGTAAGAAAGGAATACTTGTGATCCTGAAGAGGTGTTGAATACTTGCTGTAATCTATTTGGAGAATAGTGGAGAAAACCTTCAAGTAGAAGGGACTGGACGTAGCTCTTGGTTGGAAGAGAGTGAACCAGGATAAAACAACTTTCGTGAATCTTCTAATCCCTTACCTCTTTAGTTTTACGTGTTTATACTAACTGTGGGGATTTGAACTTGAATTTGTTATTCTTTCAAAAGTTTGTTTTTTTTGTGTGATTGATTCTGCCTCTTTATCTTTGTTTGAGAAAACTGTTTTTGAAAAGGTTGTTTTCGAAAAATATTAACAAACACAATTCAACCCTCCCTTCTTGTGTTTGCCTGTGTCAACTTCAGTTGGTATCAGAGCTCAGCCTCGAAAGGGTTGAGCATCTAACAAGTACTGAGGAAGTACGATCCTACAACCATGGATGCAGAAGGACAACCTATCAATAGACCTCCACTCTTTGATGGAACTGACTATGATTATTGGAAGAAGAGAATGATGGCCTTCCTAGATGCGCAGAACTTAGACATCTGGGAACTGATTGAGAATGGCTATTCTGAGCCAAGAGGTGAAGATGGAGCAGTCTTGGCTAGAGCAGAATGGAGTGTAGATCAAAAGGCTAAACATCAACTAAATCTCAAGGCCAAACATTACTTGATGTGTGCCATTACCAGATCAGAATATGATAAGGTTCACAGCTGCAACACAGCAAAGGAAATCTGGGATACACTGGCCCTTGCTCATGAAGGGTCATCACAAGTGAAGGAGTCAAAGATAAGCATGCTGGTACACCAGTATGAACTCTTCAAGATGACTGATCATGAGAGTATAGATCGGATGTTTGGAAGATTTCAAACAATAACAAACAGTCTCAGATCTCTGGGAAAAATATATTAGAATAGAGATCATATTAGAAAGATTCTAAGAAGTCTCTCCAAGCAGTGGAGACCAAAGGTCACTGCCATTCAAGAAGCTAAGAATCTGAACACTCTCTCTCTGGAAGAACTTCTAGGGTCATTAAAAGTTCATGAGCTTGAACTAAATGAAGAAGACAATTCCAGAAAGGGAAAATCCATTGCTTTAAAGGCAAAGAAAGCCAGCTCTTCAAAAGTCCTTAAAGCTGCCGAGTCTTCAAATGATGCTGAACCTTCAGACAGTGATGAAGGATCAGAAGAAGATGAATTATCCTTCATCTCCAGAAAGATACAACATATGTGGAGAAGGAAAGGTAACTTCAAGAGAAAGCCGTTCAACAAGAAATTTTCTAAGGAGAAATCAGACTCCAAAGAAAAAGGTCTACCTCTGTGCTTTGAATGCAAAAAGCCAGGCCATTTCAAAGCTAACTGTCCTGACTTAAAAGAAAAGAAGAAGTTCTTCAAGAAAAAGAAGGGCTTAATGGCTACATGGGAGGACTTGGACTTATCCTCATCAGATGAGGAAGAGGAAGCTGAGGAAGAGGCAAACATTTGCCTCATGGCTGACACATCATCAGAAAATGAGTACACTGATGATGATGAGGTAACAGATTCTGAACCTTCTACTCTCCAAAATGCCTTTGATGAATTACTGCATGACTCATCCATACTATCTCATGAATACAAAAGTCTTAAATAGAAGTTTGCAAAATTAACAAAAGAATATGATAGAGTCTGCATTGAAAAACAAAGTTTAGTTCAAGAAAATAATAAGCTGAAATCAGAGAATGTCAGTCTAACTGACAAATCTGAATGTGAGCCTGAAAATTCTTATGAAGTTGCAAAACTGAAACAAGATGTAACATACTTGACAGACACTCTGTCAAAATTTGTAGGAGGCTCAGATAAGCTTAGTCTTATCCTAAGTTATTCTAAGTCACCATTTGATAAATCTGGCCTTGGTTATGATAATAAGAAGCACGAGGCATCTTACATTAAGTCAAAACCACCTATGCAGCAAAGAGCTTCAAAAGCTCTAGCTAGGTATGCTAAAGCCAAATCAGGCCTGTCCAACACCTTTTGTAAAGTGTGTGGAAAAAGTGGCATTCTACATCTAGATGCATACATAATAGAAATACTAAATATTCTCGTCCAAAGAAAACTAACATGAAAGGACCCAAGTCAGTTTGGGTACCTAAGGACAAGATAATACCTGTTACAGATTTGCTTAACAACAGGAAAGAAACAAACGTCCTGGTACTTGGACAGTGGATGCTCACGTCACATGACGGGAGAAAAGTATATGTTCCAAGACCTTAGACATAAGGATGGTGGCCGGGTGACATTTGGAGGAAACCAGAATGGAAAGATCACTGGTATAGGTAAAATTGGTAAACATCCTTTTCCGTCCATTGATAATGTTCTTTTAGTAAATGGTTTAAAACATAATCTACTGAGCATAAGTCAATTATGTGACAGTGGATATGATGTCTCTTTTAATAAGAACATGTGTTATGTCAAGAAGAATGATGGATCAATCTTATTCACTGCTAAGAGGCAAAACAATTTGTACAAAATTGACTTGGAGGACCTCTCAAATTAGAGTGTCTCATGTTTAATATCCATTGAAGATGAGCGATGGATTTGGCATAATAGGCTAGGTCATGCAAGCTTGAGATTAATCTCAAAGCTAAATAAGCATAATCTCGTGAGAGGATTACCAAACCTTAAGTTCAAATCTGATTCTCTCTGTGATGCATGTCAGAAGGGAAAACAAATCAAAGGTTCTTTTGAATCTAAGAATATTGTTAGTACCAAGAGACCACTAGAACTGCTACACCTTGATCTTTTTGGTCCAACAAGGACTGCTTCTATCAGTGGTAAGAAATATGGTCTGGTCATTGTAGATGACTATACTAGATGGACATGGGTTATGTTCCTTGCTCACAAGGATGAGTCCTTCAAGGTCTTTTCTGTATTCTGCAAACGTGTACAGAATGAAAAGGGCATGTGTATAGCTTCAATAAGAAGTGATCATGGGGGAGAATTTGTCAATGAGTTATTCCATGAGTTTTGTGAAGAAAGTGGTATTCAACACAACTTCTCAATACCAAGAACACCACAGCAAAATGGTATGGTAGAGAGAAAGAAAAGATCTCTTCAAAAGATGGCTAGGACTATGCTCAATGACAATTCTGTCCCTAAGCACTTTTGGGCTGAAGCTGTGAACACTGCCTGCTACATTCAGAACAGAATATACATTAGACCTATTTTGAATAAGACTCCCTATGAATTGTAGAAAGGTAGAAAACCCAACATATCTTATTTTCATCCTTTTGGATGTAAATGTTATATTTTGAATACAAAAGATCAACTTGGTAAGTTTGATGCAAAAGTAGATAATGGAATTCTACTAGGATTTCCTGAAACCTCAAAAGGATTTAGAGTGTATAACTCAAGAACTTTAATAGTAGAAGAATCTATACATGTTAGATTTGATGACAAACAGCCTGATAAGAAATTATTAGAGCTAGATGAAAGTTTTGCAGATCTTGACTTAAACATCTCAGGAGAATCAACAGAAGTTAAAGCTGATGATCAAGTTGAAGACATTTCTCATCAACCAGAAACATCCACCTCTCAATAAGACAATGTTCAGAGAACTTGGCATTTCAAGAATTATCATCCATCGGATCAAATCATTGGAAATCCAAGTGATAAGCTAAGAACCAGATCAACCTTCAGAGAGCAAGAAGATTCTGCATTAGTCTCTGAATTGGAACCAAAGACAGTGGACGAGGCTCTGCTGGACAATGGTTGGATTTTAGCAATACAAGAAGAGCTAAACCAGTTTGAAAGGAGTGATGTCTGGACTCTGGTAACCCTACCTAAAGATAAATCTGTTATTGGAACAAAATGGGTTTACAGAAACAAGCTTGATGAGAATGGTAAGGTTATAAGAAATAAAGCAAGATTAGTTGCACAAGGTTACTCTCAAGAAGAAGGTATAGATTATACTGAAACCTTTGCACCTGTTGCTAGATTAGAAGAAATCAGAATTTTACTTTCATTTGTTGCACATCATAATATTATGCTTTTCCAAATGGATGTAAAAAGTGCTTTTCTAAATGGTTTTATCAATGAAGAAGTTTAAGTTATGCAACCTCCGGGTTTTGAGAGTGAAACCCAACCTGAACATGTATACAAGCTTAAGAAAGCTTTATATGGCCTAAAACAAGCCCCAAGAGCTTGGTATGATAGGCTAAGTTCTTTTCTGATGGATAATGGATTTAACAGAGGAAAGGTTGATACAACCTTGTTTAGAAAGTCAATTAAATCCAACTTCATAGTAGCACAGATTTATGTAGATGATATTATATTTGGTGCTACTAATGAATCTTTGTGTAAAGAATTTTCAAAGTTAATGCAGAAAGAGTTTGAAATGAGCATGATGAGAGAACTCAAATTCTTCCTTGGACTTCAAGTCAAACAATCTATGGACGAGGTGTATATCCATCAAACTAAGTATACAAAGGAACTACTCAAAAAGTTTAAGATGGATGACTGCAAACCTATGAACACACCTACGCATCCCACGTCCATACTGAACAAAGATGATAAAGAGAAAAAGGTAGATCAGAAGGTATACAGAGGTATGATTGGATCTCTCTTATATCTAACTGCTTCTAGGCCTAATATTATGTTCAGTGTTTGTTTATGTGCTCGATTTCAATATGATCCTAGAGAATCTCATTTATCAGCAGGTAAAAGAATTTTTAGATATTTAAAAGGTACTACTAATCTTGGTCTGTGCTTTAAGAAAGATGAAGATTACAGATTAGTTGGCTTTTGTGATGCTGACTATGCTGGAGATAGAATTGAAAGAAAAAGCACCAGTGGAGGATGTCACTTCATTGGAGCTAACCTAGTATCATGGTCAAGCAAAAGGCAGAGTACCATTGCTCTATCAACTACTGAAGCAGAATACATCTCAGCTGCAAGTTGCTGCTCACAACTTCTCTGGATCAAACACCAATTGGAGGATTACAATGTATTTGTAAGTAGTATTCCACTTATGTGTGATAATACTGCTGCAATCAATTTATCTAAGAATCCAATTCTGCATTCTAGAGCTAAACATATAGAAATCAAACATCAATTTATTAGAGACTATGTGCAAAAAGGTGTTTTTGATATTCAATTTGTAGATACTGACCATCAATGGGCAGATATCTTTACTAAACCTCTTGTTGAGGACAGATTTATTTTTATTAGAAAACATCTTAACATGTTGTATGTGGTTTGATTTAGTATATGTGTTGATTGCATGATTTCACTGCGCGTCCACTAGTTTTGGCATCCAGATCACGTGTAGTCTACGCGTCCACTACTGTTGGTGTGCCGCGTCCACTACATATGTCTCTACGCATCCACCGTCAATCGTGTGTGGACTCGTCTGTGCTTAAAAATTTTTTTTTAATTACATTAATTTGTCTCTGGACATATTTATTTTAAAACGTTTGGTTTTAATCATTTCCTTGCTGAGTCAGCTACTTCCATCAATCCCATCAAAAAATTTTTACGGTCCCAATATACCAACGCCGTTTTTCACTAAAGACATGTCTTGTCAATCATTTTCTTTTGAATTTTCCTTGAAAACTGTTGGTATTCAGAACTCTTTAAAAGTAACCCCTTTCCCTCGGAAAAACCTTTCGCTACTCTTCATCTCTGTTAACCACTCTCTGAAAGTTTTCGAACTCTCTGTTCTTCCAAATCGTAACTCATTTACTCAACAATGGCTTCATCCTCCGCTCTCATGCTTGCTTTTGCAACTGACGTCATGACCATTGCTGTGGAACATCATTTTGATTTTGAAATTCTGAGTGAATACAACTTGGATATTAGTAAGTTTATCAACGCTGCTGGTTGGGATGGATTATTTCTAGAAAAGGTCTCAATATATCCCGACTTGATAAGGGAATTTTGGAGAAGACCGAAGATTTCTGAAACAGAGGTAGTAGGGTTTGTACAGGGGAAGAAGATAATAGTTTCCGAGAAAACCATCTCTGACGCTATTGTTTGTGCTCAAGAGGGTTTGGTCTTCACTGTAAAATGGGAAGAAGACCTAGGCGGTACAGAGACCATTATCGTTACACTAATGAGGCAAGATACTGTGAGAACTCACTCATGGAAATCATCTGAAATGAAGGACCATATCAGGATTCTTCACCAAATCTTGAACAAAGTGGTGCTTCATAAGGCAGGGTCTAAGGACAACTTAACTACCCTCCATAAATTCTGTCTTTGCAACATGGTCTTTGAAACAAAGATAAATCTGCCATGGATCCTGTTTCATCGCTTCAAGGATGCCATTACCAACAGGGAAACCGCCTCTCACATCACTTTCTCTCATCTTCTGTCAAAAATTTTCAAAAATCAAGGCTTGTATGATTGATATAAATGCAAAGCCTCAAGAAGAACAAGAAAAAATCCTTCGTTCGAAAGGAATGCAAGCTGCTATTTTTGGGAGAAGCAACCTCAGTGGCATGCATCTTGATACTTACAAGCAAGTTGAAATGGCCAAACATGAGGAGAAGATGAAGATAAAAGAAGAATCAGTTGAGGCTACCAAGAGGAAGACAATGGCCGTCAGGAAGCCTAACCCTAACAGGCCTACCCGAGGCATTGTGATTAATGAGCCCAGAGCTGAGGCTCCTCAACCTGTTCCTCAACCTGCTCCCAAGAGAGCAAGGAAGATGGTGCTGTCTCAAGATGAGGATGATGAAGATGATAATGTTCCTCTGGGAACAGCCTTGAAGAGGAAAGCTGCTGCTGCTGCTGCTGTGCCTACCAAGAGGAGGCAAACTGCAAGAAAAGCAAGGAGCTTTGCATCCTCTGAGGTAAACACTTCTGCTGAAGTTCCTGTAAATATAGCAGAAGATGTTCATAATGTAAATACTGTGGATGATAGTGTCCCTACTCCTGAAGTAGGATTTTTTGATGATGTATATAGACCTACCTTACCCACACCCCAACCTTCACCACAAAAAGACCAACCTGACCAAACTACAACCCCATCCTCACCACAAATCAGTCCAAATCAATTAACCATACCACAACCTTCACCACTCAAAACTATCTTTCCACCAATAATTCCTGACTCTGACCCCTGGTTTCATAAAAAAGATGATGGAATTTGCCGAGGTGCCCCCTTTCCTAAACCCCTCAGAAAACTCTTTCCACCCCTTGTACCCTCATCCACTCTCTTTGCTAATCAATCTGAGAATTGGGCTCAGGTCAAGAGAGATTGGAGAGTTTTGTTTCATACTCACTAACCAGACCCTGAGATTGACCCTGACATCCCTCTCACAAGGTGGTACCCTCATGCTGAATATGCATATGTACCTTATGAGGACTACCCCTGAACCACCAAATATCCAAACTCTCAGCCTCCCAAAGGACCCTTTCCATCAGAAATGAACAACCAACATGGCCCTCTCCTCACTCACCTACCCCTCCAATGTTTCCCACAAAGAAAAATTTACCCCAACCTCACAAAAACCCCACCTCTGATTCCTCACACTGATGGAGTAGAAAGGCACATCATTCCTGTATGGGAAACTGACCCAAAGAGGAACAGGCTGCCTAATTTACCTGAGAAAAGAGCTAGATCATCTGAGCACAATCCAATCATACTGGATGGCAATACAAAATGGCTGAAATTCGAGCATCCCAGCATCTATGGAAGAGCATCTGACCCCTTCACAGATCAGCTATTCTACAATATACTGAAATGGGAGTTCAGCTACTTCCAAGTTGAAAGAGCTGCACGTTGTGTTCTTATCACATGGCTTAGGCATAATAAGGAAATACGTGTAGGCATTGCTCCCTACCCTATCTGTCCAAGGCTTGGCATGATAAACCTCAACAAGGACAAGGATAGGAGGTACAGAAGAAATAAGGGAGTCATTGGAGAGATGATAGCTGCTGATTACTGGAAGTCTCACATCATCCATTGCACCAGGGAAGCTTCATTTTCTGGTCTTTCTCAGGAAGAAAAGAAATAAATTCCCAATATCAGAGGAAAGTGTGGACTCTCCAAGCTAAGGCACATGATCTACAAAGATCTATGGGCACTTCCTATTACCAGCAGGGATGTGGAGGAAATTACTCATATCCACTAGGCAAAGGATGTCCCTAAGAAATCTGAAAAAGCTGCCACTGCCTCTCCAGCAACATCATCCTCTGAACCTATAGCTGAGGAGTTGATTGTAGAAGGCCCTGAACTTAATGCTGAACTGTCTTCTCAACCTGCTTCAGTTGAACCTCCATCTGCACAAGCTGGGCAGTCTGCTAAGGTCTGTGTCTCCAAGCAAGGTGCTGAGTCTGGTAAGACTTCTTCTCAACCATTAGCTCTTGCTATGGTTAATCCACCAGCCCAAGCTCAAGACACTGTCTCTGACACTGCTGAGAGCTCAAGACAACTTTCCTTGCCACCCAACCTTGAAGACATCATTGGAAAAATTGTTGATGATAAGGTTGGCAAGATAGTTGAAGAGAAAACAGAACAGATGGCTCAACAATTTGAAGAAATGGTGCAGAAGCAAGTTCAAGATACTCTGGCCCCTACAAATGCTATGGTGTCTCAGATGTTGGATCTGCTCATGGATTTCCAAAAGAACCAAAACCCTAACCCAAACCAACCCCCTCCACCACCTCCTTCTACCTAAAAACTTTTTCCTACTCTGTTTTTTTTTTTTTTTTCTGTTTGCTGACAATGATGGTCCACTCCCTTTTACCTTTTTGTCTGATGACAAAAAAGGGGGAGAAATGAAAGATTAAATTTTATACAGAGAAAGATTAAATTTTATACAGAGAATGTTATACAGAGACATTTTTTATGAGAAAGTACATTGTTGTCTGTATATGCATAAGTTTATTCTGTTAAATATTCATCCTGTTGCTTCTATGTTTTGACTTTATGCTTATGCCTATTTTTGTCTAAAGTCAATTATGCTCTGATACTGCTTTGAAATGCTTAGTCTCAAATGTTTAATAAGCTGCTATCTTGGTCTGATAACTTATATTTCTTGCAAATAAGACTTAGCTTCATATGCTCCGATAACTGCTTTGATCTGATGAATGCTTTGTCTTAGGGGGAGCCTTTTAAGCTCTCTTAGACTTTGCAAAATAAATTTAATTAATTTTTGTCGTCATCAAAAAGGGGGAGATTGTTGGAACCAAAGTAATTTGGATTAAATAATCTCTAAGTTTTGATGTTAACAAAAAGGATTAAATTTGTATAGCAAATTATTAGAAGTAATCTAACAAGTGTCTTCACCCTTTAAGGATCTCTGATATTATATAAGTTAAAATGTTAAGTCTATTTACTTTGCAATCCGCGTCCATATATTATTTTATTCTTTAAAATGAAAGATTCCTTGAGTGGTCGAGTCCACTCTACCTTTGGAAGGATTTCCTTCAACTCAAGTGCCACGTCAGTGGACGAGCGCTTGAATGCCTTCTAGTAGACGGAAAAATCCCTTGTTAAGTAGACGCGAGTTACTCTCCGAGAATAACATTAATTTATAAGTGCCACGTCACTGGACGGAGATTTTAAGTAACTCAAGTTCTGGCAAGACCGTTGTTTTAAGTAGACGTAGAATTTTTTGCCACGTCAGTGGACAGAGCCTTAAAACTCTTCTTACTTACCTTGCCTTTACATTTGTTTTGATGGACGAAGATTTTGAGCATTTATATCTTATTTAAATCAATCTGAACGAAAGTGAATTTATTTCATATGATTGATATTTATTTCAAATATATATAATGGTCCTTCTCATTTGCTATTAACGGTTTTATTGTCTTGTTTCTATGAGAGAGACATAGTACAAATAAGGAATTGCAAAAAGCAAAATAGTACAATGCAAAACGTTGTGTACTCTGTCACTTTTTACGCTGGAATAGCTGGAATTTGTACAAGAAAGGCATGACAGTTTTTCAAGTTGCATTTGCTCAGAGGTGTGCCATTTCATGCAAGAATATTGTCACATAGTACAAAGGCCACGAGCAAGCTGAGTCACAACGGATATTACATGGTTGATTCTATTCCTAAACGGAAAATTCAAATACAACCGTTGATGATTTTGAAGACTAGAGCAAGGACTTTATAAATAGAAGACTAAGGCTTTTGAAGAAAGTACTTTTGCGCATATAAAGAAATCTCTTGCGAGCAAACATTCTTTTATTCTTTCAGAAAGCAAAAGTCTGTAATATCTTAGTTTGAATATTGCTATAATATTCATCTGATCTTAAACTTTCATATTCTCACACATAGTGAGTTAGAAGATCAAAGAAACCAAAAACTCTTTGTTAGAGGTAGAGCCTGAAGAGGCTTGGTAAGAAAGGAATACTCGTGAGCCTGGAGAGGTGTTGAATACTTGTTGTAATCTATTTGGAGAATAGTGGAGAAAACCTTCAAGTAGAAGGGACTGGACGTAGCTCTTGGTTGGAAGAGAGTGAACCAGGATAAAACAACTTGCGTGAATCTTCTAATCCCTTACCTCTTTAGTTTTACGTGTTTATACTAACTGTGGGGATTTGAACTTGAATTTGTTATTCTTTCAAAAGTTTGTTTTTTTTGTGTGATTGATTCTGCCTCTTTATCTTTGTCTGAGAAAACTGTTTTTGAAAAGGTTGTTTTCGAAAAATATTAACAAACACAATTCAACCCCCCCTTCTTGTGTTTGCCTATGTCAACTTCAGGCTTTTCCTGCAACCTCGGTGCATGTAGGGTGCTTCAGGCTGAATTGCTTGCTCTATTAAATGGCCTTAGAGTAGCTAGAAATTTAGGCTTTCCTAAGGTCATTTTTGAGACAGATTCAAAGGCAATTATCAATTATGTCCTAAGGGGTTCCATCATCAACTTCCAACTTAAATCTCTTAGAAGAGATTATTTCTTTCTTTCGCTTGCCAGATTGGCAGATTCTCCTCCAGCATTCTTTTAAGGAAGCAAATTAGTGTGCAGATTTTTTGGCAAAATCAAGCTTGGAGGCTCTTCAAGGCTTTCACTTGGTTGATGCTGGTAGTCCAGCTTTAGGGACCTTTGTTCTAAATGATTGTAATGGGGATTTTACCCCAAGATTTGTTTCCTAGTTTAATATAATTTCAGCCTTTTCTAGCAAAAATAAAAATAAAAATTTATGAGTAGAAATAATCTTGATTTTTTTTATTATTATAATGAGTGATAACAAAGTTAAAAAAAAAATTGAGAAACTTAACTGTTTTAGATAACATGCATAAAAAAAAAACCCATGTTCATCGAGAGAAATCATCGACGGTGGTTAAGAAGTAATGTGCTCCTGATGAAGGAAGTGATAAAAGGTCCCCACATATCAGCATGAATTAATTGGAAACAATAAAAAGTAGAAATTGAACTTTTATTGAAAGCAAGACGAGTTTGTTTTGCCCGTGGGCATACATCACAATGAAAGGAAAAATCATATCTTATATAATCATAAGATCGACATAAGAAACGAAAATGTTCACCATTAGGGTGACCTAACTTACTTTTCCGTGCCTATTATAACCTAATTTTTTATTCACGTTTTCAGGTATTTCTTACTCGAGATGATTGCATAAATTGGGCTCGAGATGTTGGGAGACATAATGGAATGGTTGTTGTCATTATGAGGTCAGATACCGCTATAGGACGTAGGGGAAGGAAGACAGTTGTAATTCTTGGTTCTGAAAAGAGTGGAAAATAGAGATCATACAAGAATTCGTTACCTACCAAGTCGACTGGTACTCGAAAATGTGAATGTCCCTTCAAACTTAGAGCCTGACCTTTGAAAAGGTGAATGATGGTTCCTGAAAGTGGTGCGTAGATTGCAGAACCACGACTTAGCCCTAACATTAGTGGGTCATCCATATGTTGGTCGACTAAGTGGTGAAGAGAAGGCTTTGGTTGGTGAATTGACAAAACATATGGTCTAGCCACAAACCATATTACTGACTTTGATCGATCATAAAAAGGAAAGCTGCACCACTATCAAGCAGGTTTATAATGCGAGACAATAGTATTGTAGGTCTGAAAAAGGTACAAGAACATAAATTCAACATCTTATGCAATTAATGGTAGGTGATAAATATGTGTACTATTATAGAAAGGTCGACGATTTCGATGTTGTGAGGGATATATTCTAGACGCATCCAGATGCCATAACTCTGTTGAAAACTTTTCAAATTATGTTGCTCATTGATAGCACATACAAAACCAACGAATATAGGTTGCCGTTATTTGAGATTGTTGGCGTTACTTCAACAGAGTTGACATTTTTTGTGGCATTTGCTTATTTGGAGTCTGAGCGCGTTGATAATGTAGCTTGGACACTTGAGCAGTTAAGAGGGCTACTTCAACAAATAGATGCCACTTCTCAGGTGCTAGTGACTGACAAAAACATTGCCTTTGAAATAACCAAAGTTAACACAAGAAGGGGGGTTTAATTGTGTTTACCAATTTTTTGGATTACTTTAAAAATATTTTCGCAGGCACAACAAGCAAAGCTTAGATATAAGAAAATTAGACGAGTGAAACGTCTAATATTAAGACAGAACACACAAGCAATCAGAGAAGGGTAAAACAGAGTTTGATATTCACAATATTAACTCCCCAAGTTAAAAGCTTAAACAGAAACAATACTTAAGCAAATTAAAGAGATAAGGGGAAGAGAAATATCACTCAAGAGATTTATACTGGTTCACCCCAAAATCCACAGGACTACGTCCAGTTTCTTGGCAGCACCAAGTTTCTACTATAACTGAGTAAATTACAGTACAAGTATTCTTTGCACACCTAGCCTCTTCAGGCTCAACACTCAAACAAGTATTCTTTTCTCACCTAGCCTTTTCAGGCTCAAAACAGTAAGGAATGAAAAGGTTTTTTTGTCTAATTAATACAGCTTGCAAATCTTTCAGATCACACTCAAGGAGTGGAATAAATATAAAGTATGAAAGACTGCGAATTAATATCCAATGATTGAAGGTGTATTCAATGAAGGAATGAAGAAGTAAATGAAGAAAGTAAATGCTTTTGTGCAGTGTTCTTAATGATATTCAACTTCTTATCTTCATCTTCATTGTTTGATCTATTTAAAGACTTCAATCAAAAGATCCGTTTAGTCACAGCTTCAGAAAGTGTGTTCTTCTGACTTGAGCTTTCTGAGACACCATTAATGCCAAAGAGTCGTTTTGTATAAACATTAACTGCTTGGGAATGTTGAGCTTTGACAAGGATGTCCAAGAGTACACTTTAAACTGAACAGCTGTTGTTTCAGAGTATTCAGCAGCAGGCTTCTTGTACTTGTAGCAGAGAGCTTTCCTCTTTCAGTGCAACAATCAGTTCACTTTCCAGAAAGCACTTTTACTTTGTACTAAAACAGCTAAAAGGTTACTGCTGTGGTACAGAGATTGCGTGTTTATTCCTTAAAACCTTGAAACAACTTTCTTTATTCTTTGTCCTTTGAGCTATTGTCCAGAGGTCTTCAAGATCCTTAAGAAAGGCATCTAATTTGAATAAGGTGACTTGGACTTTACTTCTGACATACTGACTTGGTATCAGTAATGAAAAAATTAGACGGGTGAAAGTCAATCCAAAATTTTAGACGAGTGCTTATGCAGTTCAAAACTTAGAAGGGTGCTAGCGCATTCCAAAACTAGACGGGTGAACCACTGAGTCTTTTCTAGACAAATGCTTCTTGCCACGTCATCAAGTAAACTCAGATCTTAACTGAGCGTTGACTTGATCTTTGACTGATTTTTAGACAAGTGGTTTTTAGACAAGTCTAAAAAACTAAGCTTCTACTAAAAAGTAGACGGGTCAAAAATAGGCGAGTGACCTTAAGTCTATTTTCCTGCACACTTATCAGATATGTCAGTAATTTCATATGGTTCAATATTACCATACTTAGTCTATTTGGAATCATCAAAACTTAGAGGATCTACACATTGAATGTGTTTTAGACTTATGAGGTCTCAACAGCCTTGATGAATGCGGTGCAAGTTGTTTTCCGTACTTCATATAATCTATTGTGTCGTTTTCATATTGCTAAGAATGTGAATGCTAAATGCAAGTTACTAGTGAGACCGAAGGAGCTTTGTGAATCCGTTATGGATGCATGGGATAGTGTTGTCAATTCTCCTAAAGAGGGTCAGCTGGTGAAGCGACTTACTATTTTTTAAAATATATGCTCAGGTTTTCCTAATTTTTGTGAGTATGTGAAAAATACGTGGTTGAATCCTCACAAGGAAAAGTTCGTCACAACATGGGTTGATCGGTTGATGCACATGGGGAATACAACTAATAGGTATGCTCAAACTCATGTTTTAATTAATAATGAAAGAATGTTTTGGTATTGATGTTGATTTTATCTTTCTATTGTTGCTAATAGGGTTGAGTCTGCACATTGGAGGTTCAAAAAGTTGCTTCAGGATAGTATGGGGACTTGTGTACTTGTTTGAGTGCCATGAACAATATGATCATATTGTAACACACAGAGATAAAGGCTTATTTGAGAGAAGCATCATGGTAGTAGAACACAAGCACAATATTCCATTCTAAAACCACTTGCGGGGCTTTGTTTCAAGGAGTGCACTAGGTCGTATAGTTGACGAGTTTGATCGAGTTAAAGATGTTGGTGTTGACAGCTGTAGTTGTGGTTGCACAATTAGAAGTACATATAGGTTACCTTGGACGTGTGAACTTGCTAGGTACAGTATGATGCATATCTCTATTCCTTTGGATGCTATTTGTAACGCCCCATTTTTCGTAAGTGCTTTTCCTTAAGGCTCGTTTGGTTGCTAAGTGGTTGGTTGAGGGCTAAGTGGGATTTTGGCTTAAAAGTCCCTTTCTGGTAGATGAGCACGCCCGTGCTCATTATGCAGCACCCCCGTGCTTAAAGTCAGAAGCGTGTTTCTAATTTTAAGTTGAGCACGACCGTGCTCAATAGTGAGCACGACCGTGCTCAACAGTGAGCACGTCCCTGCTCAATATGCTGACCGCGTCTCGGTGACGCTAAATTGAGCACGACCGTGCCCAAGGGATAGCACGACTGTGCTCAAGTCCGAGCTATAAATTTTTGGCACAAAACCCGAGGGTTAACGTGAAACCCTAATTTTCTAGCTGTGGCAGCCACTGTTACGGCTCAAAGTACCTCCTTCCCTAATTCCTCTCCATCCATTGCTATAGTGGAGTTTTGGAAGCTGTTTGGGAAGCTTAGTACGTTTGTGTTGATTAGAGGTAATGGTCCCTTTCTCTTTTCAGTTTCTTTATTGTTTTTGGTTAGAGAAACTGACTAAGGTTGTTTTTGGTTATCTAAGGCTTAACTTTGGAGTGAGCCGCTTGAGGATTCGGGACCAGTTTACATTGGGAACTCTTATTAGAGCAACCTTCAATCCAGGTATGGGGAGAAGGGTAGTGTACTCATAGGCTTGGGGTTATGGTAAAGTAAAGGGGTTCCCATAACCCCGTTTGATACATGTTCTGTATGATTTAAATGTCTAAATGCCCTGTTATGTTAACATGTTGACTTGCTGTTATGTATTATAAATTGATATATGTTTGGGTATTTATATGATGATGTGTTCATGAATGTTATGATGGTTGCCCTATGAGTATGGTATTATGATGATTATTGTTGTTAACATGATGTTGATTCGTTGATAATTGACCTTAAGATTAATGGATTAAAAACCCTAGAAATTGGTTGAAACTCGGTTATTGTTCCTGCCCAGAACAGCACTGTCGCGCGCTGAGCACGACCGTGCTGAACAGGGAGCACGACCATGCTTCCAGTTGAATTATGGAAAATGGTCGCGCTGTTTAGCACGGCCGTGCAGGACAAAGAGCACGACCGTGCTGCTGAGCATGACCGTGCTCAATAGGGAGCACGACCGTGCTTCACTTAAAGGGCAACACGCCCTTCACGTGTTCAAGCACGACCGTGCTCACCCCTCCTGAACAGAATCAGAATTAAGGACTTTAAGGGGTTTCAAACCCCACTTCCCCTATGATGATAAGTTGATATAACTAATCAAAGATAAAGATTAGACAACTTGGTTAATGTTTACCAAGGATAAATTAAAATGATGAGATGGTGAGGTATTGAGTTGATAAGTCAGTACCCCTTTTGGGTTACTGCAAGTTGATGAGCTATGCCTTGGTTCTTTTGACCAAGGAAGCCTTGACCTCGCGGTTTGGGTCTAAGGAGTTGTTGTACCTTGGTGGCCGAGAGTTTGCCCCAAGTGTTGCGGTTGATGTCGCTAAAGTCCTCAGGTAGATTCCGCGAGGCAAGTTGTTGCGGTCGATTTCGCTGTTATCTTCGGTCGATTCCGTTGGAGTTATGGAGGTGGTGTTGCCATTATTGTTGTGTTGCATACGCATTGCATCGGAGTTGTTGTTTAGGGATGTTCGACATAGGGGAGGTCGTCCTAGAGTACGGTGATCTGGCCATCCACGGTTGGAGTAGATTCTCCTTGTGCCCCCGTGACGAGGCATTCGTTGGTTTGATGAGTTGGCTATCCAAGGAGTAGATTCTCCGGCGTTGAGTAGATTCTCAATGTGGATATTTAACTCCGAAGTCGTCCATCCCGAGTTTAGTGGATCCACATGCATTGTTGGTTTAGCGGAGTAGGATTGCATTGCACTACATAACATGTCGAATGTTGATGCTGTTAATGTGTGTTTATGTTGGTGCCATGTCTGTATGAATTACTTTACTTCCTCCTTCCTTGCTATTATGTTTACATGATTCTTACTCCCTATGTTTGTTTGTTGTTGGCCTGATTGGCACCTAGCAGAGGTTGACGAGCAGCCCGGAGAGGAGTGACTCTAAGGAGCCGCCACTCATAGTTAGGGCTTATTTATATGTTTAGTTAGTTATTTCAGTTGTATTCCGAAGATGTGTTTCCGGAACGGTTTATACCAGCTTTGAGTTGTGACATCGGGGTTGGATTATTTATTGTTATGTTTATTTGTTTAAAACTTATTTTATATTTTTCCGCGTTGGTGAACTAGTTCATGTGGGACTTTTCTACCCATGGACAAATATTTTATATTATTCAGTAAATGCATGTTTTTCTATTTAATTTCTTTTATTTTAAATGCCTTATAACATGCGGGGTAGAAGGGTGTCACACTATTCATACTCATTGGTTGAAGTTACATTTCGGTGATCAATGGGTGAGTGACTCGGATGCAGAGCTGACATTGGTACCAGTTGTTGATGCTTTGTTGAATCGATTTGATGGAGTTGATCGGGCGGGGAAAATTGTATTGAGAACTAAAGTGCTTGAACTTGCATTTCCAGATACAACTTCAATGTGTCCTTCTCTTGAAAAGGTGAAAACATAGGGGGCACCTAAGAAGGGTCCTGCGTCGAAGTTAGAGAAATCAACTAGATGTGATCATTCTTATTTTGAGCATGTTGATGCGATGCTTTCAGTCCATGATAACACATCAACTAGGCCGACTTCTCATACTTCAAGAAGTGGGTCAAGACAGAAGATTGGTATGAAGTACTTAGACCAATTTCCTGTGGGGATTCGTCCATATATTGATGCGATTGTTGATGTGGGTGCAGATGGTAATTGTGGTTATCGTGCCAATGCAGCCTTATTGGGTAAAGGTCACTCATGAGCTTCTGCATGTTGTTTGCGTGCAGAAGCCGTTGGTCGACGACATTCCATAACTGCAACTGAAAATAGTTAACCAAACCACGTAAGTGCAATTCCAATTGTCGGCAAATAAAATAGTAACATAATAAATTTTAACTTTTATTTTTTAAAAAAACCTTCGAATAAAAAAAAAAATCTAACTACCGCCAACTAAATGCCGGATTCATAGATTTTTGAACTTCCGGCAATTAGTTGCCAGATATGAAACAACTAACTTCCGGTAACTAATTACCGGACTCACAGAAAGCTGAATCCGGCTATTAGATGCTGGGAATTACATATCCGACAACTAATTGCCGGAAGGTCAAAAATCTTTAATATTTTAATCCGGCAACTAATTGCCGGAAGCCCAAAAAAAGAAAAAAATTCTCCGGCAACTAAATGCCGATGGCTAAATTTTTTATTTCTGGCGTTTAGTTGCTGGTAGGCAAAATTCTTTCTCTTTCCTTATTCTTCACCACCACACACAACGCACTTAAAAGAAAACAATTATAACCAAAAGCAACCTTTACACAACGCACATAAAAGAAAAAATTGAGCAAGCCATGAAATCTAAAACAATTGTAATCTAAAACAACTGTGATTGTAATCTAAAACAACTAAACGGTGCCAACCTTTGACAAGCTGTGAAATAATGCTTTTCAGCATCTGAATCACAATATTTTACAAAGCAACGAAGACTAAAAGATTTCACCGTTTGGGTTAACTTGTTTTGCTAATAAATTTAATCAATATGTTCATGGAAGATTTTGATTAAAACTTCTCGAGTGAAAAATAATCAAAACCCATGTGTGTGTGTATATATATAGAGGGGAGGGAGGAAGGGAGAAGAAGCTTACTGGAGATGAAGAGAGGGGAGGCGAATGGCGAGGGGAGCGGCGAAGTACTTATAAAGAAGGAAGATGATGAAAGAATGAAGGAAGAAGAAGGGGGTGAGGACGTGCGTCAACGTGAGAGAAAGGAGGGGAAAGGGTTTTGAAAGTAAGATGGGCAATTTTGTAACTTCACATGCAAAAATTAGAAATGTGAGGATGGATGTGCACATGGAAGGGTACATGTAACAGTCCCAATAGAGAAATAGATAATACAAGGTTCTATGGAGAGCCCCAACGATGGAGTTTTTTTACAAAATTTATAAAACTCTATTTAAGGCGTTTGTGTCTTTCTCTTTCAAATACACATAAAACTAATAAAGGGATTTCCCCCCATGATCATGACATGTAGAAAGTATACTTGCCCAAGAAAAACTCGAGCTGACTAAATATGGGCGATACATAAATGCTTTTTCCTTTTTCTGTTTTTTTCTTTTTTAATTTGTTTTTACACTTTCACAAGAACGTGCAGAAATCAAATGTTTACAATTCCAAATAAGAGCTCTACAGACAAAGAATAATTTTGTACGTTCCGTTTTTTTTTTTTTCCCCCTTCTTTACTTCCCCTTCGGGATTCTTCAATTGTACCTACAACTAAACCTCCACTGCACTTATGCAGCTAATGGGGTGAGGAGGGTCTATGCTCTTTTCTTAACGGGTTGTGTCAATGCAAACTTTGAATGAACCAACACTTCCCAGTTCAGCAATCTTAAATACTGTCAAGATGAAAAAAAAACTTCAGCTGCTCTGGCTCTTTGAACCGAGGAACAACTTCAAATATTATTGTAACAGCTATTTTATGGACAGCTTCATTTAATCTGTTGAGCTCGCTTTTCCGACAAACAGATGTTGAAGACGGCACAGTCGAGACATCAGCTGGGAGAATGAGGGCCGCAAGTGTGACTCCCTGCATTGAAATAAACCCAGCTAAATTATATATAAAAAATAAAATAGTACTATCATATTATATCATATATAATTAAAATCACATATCATTAAATAACTATGAAACTAGTAATTTTAGAAGAACATGAGCACAGCAAAACTTTGATAATTACACTAAAGGAAATCTGCCCTCAATTTTTCTGACATGAAAGGAGTGTCTAGAATACGGTTCTTTCAAGTATACGCCGGTATGGATACTACACGTATTTCAGAACTTCCTATGTTCATAATGCTAGATGCTAAAGTAGCAGTCAGAAAACATGAGTAGAGAATTAGAACTTACATTTGCCAGCAATCACGTATTATTTGTGCTACTACTGGATCAATATCTTCAGGAATTTCAAGCCGTTTATTTTGGAATCCAACAGCTCCAACAACCTGCATTGGGTTCAAACCTTTCCATGGGATTCTTGTGGTAGCCAATTCCCATAAGATCACCCCAAAACTATAGACATCACACCTACAAGCAAAGTTTAACTCTTACATCGTGGATTTCATACCCATCTTTCCATGAAGCATGCACATACATACGCAGAATTAACTTACTTCTCATTGGCTGGCTCATTTTTTAAGACTTCTGGCGCCATCCACTCAGGCTGCAGGCAAAGGATATAATTAGGTTGTTTTTCATAAAGACTATATATCCTACAAATAAAGCAGCAATAATTGTAATTTATGTCGAAAATGAATAAGGAGTAATCAAGAATTTTCAAATGTCTTTATCTGTGAAGCATTACCGTTCCAGCACAAGACTTTGATGACAAAAACGTATGGTGCTTCATCCGTGACAGACCAAAATCACAGACCTGTGAAAAGATGAACAAGATGAAAACCCGTAATTTATTTAATTTTTTAATATGTAAAAAAGGATAGAAAAAGGCTATTTAGTAATGTCACAAAAATGTAAAGGCGTGACAATGCAACGAAGAGATAAGCATTAACTTCTCGTCAATCTTTTTTTTTCTTCTTTTTGGTGCTTAACTTCTCGTCAATCTTTAATAGGAACAAAAGGTAAAAGTAATCACAATGTACAACAGTTCTATGTCCATCACTTGCTGAAGTTAAAAGTGGAAGTAAATTATTTACTGATTATTCTTGCAGACTTTGACACACCAACAGCTTGAGAAAGCCATTTTGTTGAAATGTAGAGACATACCACACATAGAAACGTACTTGCCATGTCAGAAACATTTTAGGTATCAGTATTAAAAAGCTAAACTAATGTTGGACACCAATCAAATGCCATATTAAGCACTAACTGAAGTCGCTTTATAATGTGCCAAATATTAGCTTAGACAATTGCCACATACATTTCTGGGAGGATAATTAATTCAAAATGCAAATATTATACAAATATTAGAGAATTTTGCATGATTAACTCAACATTCATTTTTATCAATTACATGTGGTGAATTCATTTAACAACTAATACAATTTTTACTACTTTTATTTTGGTAGAAATAATTGTTCACTATTCTTTAACAAACTACTTATTTCTTGGACCCATAATCATTTGATATTACTTCAACTTTACATTTATTGGCAGATAAAAATTGTTAATGATGGATAGAAAACATATTCACTCCTATTTTCTTTCCTTCTGTTAACTCCCTTATAAGCAAAGCATAATTGTAGATTTTCATTCTTCTAGTTTGAGTTCTATCTTTTAGTTCCTTTTATTTTCGGTGTAGTGAAGCAAACTCCCCAGACAAAGAAGTATGAATACCTTAACAACCCAATGCTTGTCAACAAGAAGATTTGGAGACTTCAAATCTCGATGGACAATGGGAGGATGGCTCGTGTGCAAGTAATTCATTCCCTTAGCCTGATAAGTGCAGTAAATTTACATTAAATAGAGGAAAAAGAGAAACAATATATAAAGTAAAAAATGAGGATATATCTTGGAGTTCTTGGTTACTGATGAGATGGAGTGATCATCAAGTTTGGAGCTCTTTCTGATGGTTCAGAACAAAGGGTTTGACAAGAATAAGTAGGTGGTAATGTGTTGTTCATACAGTTATTTGGTTGGAGAGGGATACTCATATTTTAGGGAAGTCTCTGTACCCCTAAACTTACTTTAGGATAGGATTATATTTGTGTCCTCCCTTTGGTGTTCAGCTCATGGCCATGTCGAAGGGGACGGACACTGAAACTGACAAAGCAAACAGATGGGACGGCCTTGCTACATTATGGAGTCTTTTCATTTTCCTTTGTTGTATCTAGCTTTTTCTGTTATGGAGAATATCTTATCCTCACCCTAATTGTATTTTCCTCTCTTCTCTCCTATAAAACTCCTTTCTTCTACCACACTAAAAAAACGAGCATAAGCATTTCAACTCATACCACATCAAGAGCCATACGCAACCGCCTCTTCTCATCAAGTCGAAGATTGGGACGATGCAATATCCTATATAAACTGCCTCTGTATGTCAAGCAACAAATGTAATTAAATGAAAAAATAATAATATAGAGAAATTAATTAATCAATTGATTTGGTGAAGGCCCAAGTTGCATGTTGGCAATATGTTGGAAAAAACATCAACAAAAAAAAAAAAAAAAGTGGTACAGAATCAATAAAACATACTTCAAAACCACGAGTCTATTCAAGAAAAAAGTAGAAATCAGGAAAAGAATCATTTCCATCCTTCATGCAGCCTCCCAACCATAATACACAAGTTAAAGCATAAAACAAAAACTAACCTTGGAAGAAACTCTGTCAAGATAGAGAAATGTGGAGGACGAGTAATTGCTCCCATGAAGAGCACAACATTAGGGTGCCGCAACCTTAACATGATCTCAATCTGCAAAAAGCAACGTATAGGTATGAATGTTATGCATGCATATGAATGCATTATAGATGTGCATATAAGGACAGTTTCTTACTTCAGATTTGAACTGAGCTAGTGCATCACCCGAGAAATCTTGGTCTAGAAACTTCTTCACAGCAACTTCCTATCATGCCAAATCAATCATACAAAATTACCAAAATCAGTGCACAGAAATACTACTAAATACTCACAATTAAAGCAAGTCTTGTAGTTGTACCATGAGATCTTTCACATGGACACAAGCAACGATTACCTCAACACCAAAGCAATAGACAAAACATAGAACAGTGAAAATGGTTATATATGCAATGTTTCCACTTGTAGAAGAAAAAACAAGCATGTGCATATTCATCCATATTTTATTGTCTAATAAAAGCTCCTGATGAAATATCTAAAGACACAAAGAAGGTGCAAGTTCAAAGACCTTCAGAAAGTTCAAGGACCCTCTCTCACTTCCTCCTCCCCTGTTCAAAATCAATCAAGATTATTTACCAGTTGCTGAGACAAGCAATTTCACTTCATATAGTATATCGCATTTTTATACCTTTTAAATCCCTTTTATGAGCACAAAGACAAGGTCAAACCCGAACATAACATAATTGGTGCATCCCCGAGAGCAAGTCATTAGATGTGAGAATTTCACAGACATTCTGGACTCTTTCTTCACAGAATTACTCATGGAACAGACTTGGTTGTGAGTAATTGAAAACAATGCAAGTTAAAAATATGTCATAATATGGCATGAAAAAAGATGTGACAAATTGGATAAAAATTTAACTACAAATATTATTATGCATTTAAAAAATTCTTGCACAAACCAGAATTATGAAGTCATGTAGGAGTTATCTGAAAATTTTCAGATTATGTAATTCCAACGATTTTCTTAAAACGTATGAGACCAAAACAGGGTACTTACAGTGCCATTGCAATCAGCACGGTAAACTTCACCATAAGAACCTACAAGACAGTTTTATTAGGTTAGAGTCACCGCTTACATCATAGACAGCATATTTCCAACTAGCTTATACTAGATAATCCATTAATGAAATCTATTATAACAAATAGCAATGTATAAAATTTCAATTCTGCTTCAAATAGCAGAGAGCAATAAGCTACTAATAAGTTGCCAATAAAAGTTATATATATATATATATATATATATATATATATATATATATATATATATATTCATGTAAATCCTTACATTTTTATATAACATAAAATCTAAAACATCACATTTAAAGCAGGAGAACACACTTACCAATACCAATACGCTCACCAATACAAAGATCCTCCCATTGAATTTCCCAATCTGTGCCTTCACCCAGTACTGAGTTAACTTTCTTGCCCTTACCATCATAGGGGATACAATCCTCACTGACTGTCTCATTTACTTGAATGGCCGAATTTTCCCCCAAATCAATGTTATTAATAGATGCTCCAAACTTATTTTTAAGACCATTTTCATCATCATCACAAAAACAGCCAACCCCATCGTGTCTTTCAAAAGAAACAGCTGCCTTTGGCAAGGAAGACTCAAGACACTCTTCTCTACACATCTTATGTGGATTGATAGAAACCGAATCGACAATTATTGCATTAGATTGCTCTGGACCATTCACTCTATCAGGAACACTTACAAACCTTTTCCTTGTTTTATCACTTTGTGAAGAATTATAAAATCTAATGTCATCTGTATGCAACTCTATTTGCTGTTCGGATAACCGGTCAGAAGATTGACATAACCTAGTATCACTGGCACAGCCCACCCCTTGAGGGGGTATGAGAGACCTCCCACAGCTTAATAACAACCTATTTTGGTCAGCTTGAACAGCATCAACAACATTTTTTTCATTTACTTTTTCTCCACCTGTATCTTGGGAGTTTATATCTGAAAAAAGATCAGGAGGAGGTGATGCGCCACTCTCTAATAGAACATTGTGCAGTTTTTGAGCAAATCCTGGATTCTTTGCTGCACTGAGGACATACTTGGAGACATTTTTTACACGCATCTTTTCCGCAGGCGATGATTCTATATGTGATGAGCATTCATATGCTTCTGCATGTTGAAATCTCTCTGTTTCACTTACTTCAACAGGATTTATTTCATCTGGTTTTGTTTGACTGACCATATCTAATAATTCTTCTGTCTTGACCCAACCAACTGTCGAAATTCTACTAAGATCAGACAAGACACCCAGCATTCCAGTTCCATCATCAAGCAACGGGTGTGTGTTGTGATGAAGTCCAACAATTTCTGCACAACCCCTAACATTAAAACCATCGTTTTGGAGCTGACTGCTGGGTACCTCAGAAGGAATAAGAGTGCCAGGTGCGCCCATCATATCAATGATGTATTCACTGCATCGGTTCAACAAATTAATAACAGCACTTGAAACAGTTCAAATATAATGCAAGACCAGCAATGTTTATTTTTATTAAAAGGCCATGTGCCTTCTATGTAGGACAGTAGGAGCATAATGCTTAATGATATAAGATAAACTGTTTGCGCTCCAATTTCTTGGAAAGGAGAATGTTCAAATAGAACAACTTAAAATCATTGGATAAATTTCAATTAATGTACTCCAATGATCTAGCCACCAGTCTGCGATAAATTAAACAATCATTTCTTTAGAACCTAAATCAAATTCACCACAAGATGCTATACATCATTTAACAATGTTGTACACTTGTTAACTTTGTAAAGGTCGACCAACTTCTCCATCTCAAAGGAGAGGCAGAGTTTTAAATAGCAATAGTGTCTATAGAGAATGAAGAGCCTTAAAACTGGATTAATGCTCCGTTGATACCATAAATAGAATTTAATTATGTAAATATTAGTTTCCTTTCTAGTTTTGCCTATTTTTGGTAGTTTTCTATTCTTCCTCCTTTTTGGTAGTTTTCTATTCTTTCTATTCTTCCTCCTTAGTTGTAGCCGACTATCTGTCCCCTAACTCCTATAAACGGAGAACCTTGCATATTTGAATAATGTACCAAATAAATATACAGTTTTCTAGTTGGCCAGAGCAGGTTCTCATAACACTGCTGCCTCTGATTTCATGCCATGGCTGACAGTTCCTCAGCCAACCCAGCATACCACGAGTGAGGAGGGGATTGCGCATGGCCAAGGTGGTACACAGAGCACTACCACCACGTCCACAGCAGCCCCTCCAAAACTAGAGCAGAAGATGCTGTTCGGAGACTCCCACTCTGTTCAGATCACCACCATTCTTCTCAACAGGGCTAACTACCTTCAGTGGTCCCAGTCAATCCAGATGTACATCCGCGATAGAGGTAAGATTGGGAATCTGATCAGTGAGCGACTCCAGCCCAATGCCTTTTCTAACCAAATACACATTCCAGTAAAAATATGCTCCATTCTTCTCTGGACGTGTCTGCATAATGCAGCAATTGCTGCACAATCCTGGATCATGCGCTGTGGCATTCAACTGTAGAAGCCGCGGCATGTACATGTATAAATTGCTTGATGCCACGTCCCGATGCTTCAATCATGGCAGGTTTGGTCTATTTGTTGCATTTAGATTCTGTATCAATACTTAGTAATGGACCCTATAATTTTTTTTTAAGTGTGCATGGGGTACTCTAAGAAGAAAGGTGATGTTAACTCGATGATAAAAAGGTATGGATTCATGAAAAGGAGAGGTATAATGTAAGTAAGATTGAAAGGATTATAAGGTATAATATTATTGCTATGGTTCTAAACTATGTTATGATAAAGGTAGGTTTATGGTACTGTGACAAGTAGATATGCATGAAAAAGGATATGGTTAATATAATCATGAGACATATTATGAGGTAGAATTTATGTGGTGATGAAAAAGTTGATTAGGAGTTATTAGGTGCCTATTAATATAATGAGCTATCTAATATACATAGAGAAGGTATATGAGTAAAGATATGGATGTTTTTTATGTATTGAAGTATTAGAATTTAATTCTACTTAGGTATTGACTTTGATAGTCTTATATCGACGACGAATGCTATAAAATGCTATGACGCTAGAAAATAAATAGATTCCCTTATGATTTCCTATGATGTGATATATTCTAATTAATAATGATATGTGGCCTTGAGTGTTTGTCTTTAAAGATAAAGGTTTACAATGATGAAGTGCAAGTGATGATGATATCAAGCTATGTGAATATTATTATTATTATGTGCTATATGTGAAATGTACCTATAGATATGTCGATAAATATTCATTTTGCTATTCTTGAGAACATTATTAATTTTCAATGAAGGTTGAGTATTGGTTATTGTGACCTATTATTGTGAAATGTAACATAATGAACTTTCATGGATTTTTACACGTTATCATGGATATTGGATATTCTTTATGAATGATATTTGCATATTTGAATTGCTTGGGCAATGAACTAAACAGAAACAATATTGAGTTTCTTTATAGTTAAGTTGATTATGTGTTGTTACTATGGCATGTATCGTTGGTGAAACACATGGAAGGAATATTCTTGTTGAGAACATTAATGGATATTATTATGATTAACGATATGATGATTATGAGGCATAATAGAAATTGATTGATTGCATGGTATCGTGGAAATGGGATAGTATCTGAGGGATGGATCAGAAATTCAAGCAGCAGGGTATGATTGGTCTATAAAGAGAAAATAATGTTCTGATTGAATCAAGAATACGACGATTTTAATTACGAATAAATATTTTGGTGAATACTTTGATTTGCATAACCATTTTGATTATATTTTGTGTAGCCCTTACTGAGTTTACTTAACTCACCACCTTTTAGTGTCTTAGATGCAAGGGTGGAAGCTGTTGGATCATCTCAAGCTGACCAACTCCTAGCTGTGGAGATAAAGTGCCATGTCGCGACATCCGATGATGTATTTATTTAATTTCATATTTCTTTGGTTGATCATGTTTTTGGTAAAACCTCGAAATTTCAGATTGTAGTGTGTTGACAAAAAGATTAGGATTCATAAATATTATTGAAAAAGCTTTTGTAAACTATTAGTAAAAAGTTTGTCGATTGGAGTTTCCTTTAAACTATATTTTTCTTAAAAGAAGAAATTTCAGTTGTAAACCCTTGGTTTACCTTTTTTCTTTTATGAACTGACGTAATCTAGTTATGCACCTTAAGTATTTATTTTGGGTTATTAACGAGAAAGTGTTAACCTGGACGAGACATCGAAATAGGGTAGTCACCCCTCTTCTGGCCGGTCACGGACGCCAATTTTGGGTCATGACAGCAAACTAAAGAAATCTTTGTATGGTCTTAAATAGTTCCCAAGAGCTTGGTTTGAGCATTTTGGAATTTTGCGAAACATTTGGCTATACTCAAAGCCAAGTTGATCACACACTATTCTATAAACACTCAGTAGATGCCAATCTTGCAGTTCTGATTGTGGATTTTGTTGATATTATTTTGACAAGTGATGATAGTGTTGAGCTTAAAAATTTGAAAGAGAAACTTGCTAAAGTGTTTGAAATCAAGAAACTTGGTCCATTGAAATACTTTCTTGGAATTGAGTTCCCCATGTTCAAAGAAGGTATATTTGCTAATAAGCGGAAGTATATTCTAGACCTTTCACAAGAATCAGGATTGTTGGGATGTAAAGCCGTTATGACACCCATTGAACCCAACATCAAACTGCAACCAGCCAAACCCGAAGATGTGGTAGACAAAGGAAGGCATCATCAACTAGTCGGGAGATTAATCTATTCATCCCATACCTGTTAGGACATAGCATTTGTGGTGAGCAAGGTAAGTCCGTTTATGAATTCACCAGGACCTAAACACTTTGAGGAAGTAAATAGGATCCTAAAGTATTTGAAAGGATCACCTGGAAGAGGACTTCTCGATAAAAACCATGGACACACCTACAAGCGGAAGCCTACACTAATGCAGATTGGGTTGGAGTCTGATGGACCAAAGATCAACATCAGGTTATTGCACCTTTGTTGGAGGAAATCTGGTTAGTTGGAGAAGTAAATGTTGTAGCAAGAAGTAGTGCAAAAGCTGAATTTAGAGCAATGGCTCATGGAATATGTGAAGAGTGAAGTATTGTGGATTAAAAGGATTCTAGAAGAACTAAGATTCTATAACTCTCCACCAATAACATTGTATTGTGATAACAAGTTAGCAATCTCCCTCACTCACAATCTTGCATGACAGAACGAAGCATGTGGAAATTGATAAACACTTCATTTGAGAGAAGATAGAAAGAGGACAGATATCATCTCATATGTTCCCACAGCAAAACAGTCCGCAAACATTCTAAGTTCTAACTATGGGGCTGCCTAAGAAGTTGTTTGATAGTATAACAAGCAAGTTGTCTATGGAGGACATTTTCAAGCTAGCTTGAGGGGGAGTGTCGAGAGAGAATTAAGAGCATTGAAACTGGGTTAATGCTCCGTTAATACCATAAATAGAATTTAAGAATGTAAATATTTAGTTTCCTTTCCAGTTTAGCCTATTGTTTGATAGTTTTCTATTCTTTCTATTCTTCCTCCTTAATTGTAGGTTATCTGTCCCCTGTACTCCTATAAAAGGAGAACCCTGTATATTTGAATATTGTATCACTATCAAATAAATATACAGTTTTCAAGTAATAGAAATGCAAAATTGAAAGTGTGAAATAAAATTGCATTTGGAAGCCCTGCCTCGGGACCACCATGATGATGAAGTATAATGTAGAGTTTCTAACTCAATAGAAAATGGCATCAATTACATCATAGACCGAATAAAAGTGTTTGCAGAATTAAAATCCCTAAAAAGCAATAGTAAAAAAGGGAATTAACATTCTACCATAAGATAATTTACCTTCCATCATCAGCTTTAATCAAATTCACAGCCCCATCATCACTTCCTGTGTAATAGCTCCCTTTCACCAGCATGCAGGGAATATTAATTCTATCAGCAAGTACCTAAGCACCAGAAAGAATAAAATTAGCTTTAGTTGAAATCAAATAAATTACATGTGTGTGACCAACTTCGAAATTGAAGGTAGCATATACCTAAATGTTTTCCTCTAAAAAGAGAAAATGGAAGTACATTCTAGTTTAATGTATATTGCTTAGTTAATATAGATTCAGAAACATGAATTTTGTAATCTTGGTGGCTTTATGACTTTAGGTCCTTCTATCAGGTTAAACAGATGATAAGCATCACTAACATATAATCATACCATATGCATCATCCATTTCAGTGGCAACTTGTCAAACAGCACAAATAAAATGGGTCATTAAACTCCACAATCAAAATAACGTTTTCAACATACAATTGGATGATGATTATAAATTGCATAAAAGTAGTTATCTTTATCTCAACTCTCAGATCTTCAACTCTATATGCAAATCTCTGTAATTAATAGATTGAGAAAAACTTACTTTAAAAAGTAGGGCTCGGTGACGTGAAAGTCCAACATCAAGACTACCAAGGGGAAGAACCCTTGTTCTTAAAGAATCTCGTAACTCACGACTCCTCATAGCCCACCTTTTCGTAATATTATCAGCATTACCAACTGGCCCACCCATTCTATTAACAACAATATCAGCAAGTCTCTGAAGTAAGCCACTCAAAATTAGTCCGAGCTGAGAAGCACAACACTCATTGTATAAAGCACAGACTTTTTCCTCAAGCTGCTTCAGCTCAGCATCATTTCTGCGGTTAACCAAAATCACTTCACAGTCAATATTTCTTGAGACAGGTGTAGTTTGCAGATCCGCCAACAACGGCATCATTCCTCGTTCAATCAAATTGGAGGTGACACCATAAACATCATAAAATCCATCCATCACTTTCTCTTTGTAATCAATAATATTATAGTTCTGCCAGAGATTAAACACAAATACCAGGTTACAAACCACATTTCCATGATAATTAACAGTTTCTTATTCTTTTTTTAAATCATAATCATTAACAATGTGAAATGTCTATAAAGAGTTAAAAGCCAAAGTTAATTAAACATCCAAAACAGACAAAATCCTTAAATGCTGTTTTATTGTTTTCAACATTATTCTCATTTAATATCATATATCATTTAAGTGCGAGGCTATCGACACTCCCAATTACCTATTCACAATCCTCATTGACCAACGGCAATTTTATAAAATAAAATCCCAAAACAATAATTGGTCAATCGAGAGTGTAAATAGACAATTTGAAGTGTCAATAGCCTCACCCATCATTTAAACCTACCCAAATTCAGTTACTATCCCAAAAAGTAATGGAAGAAAAAAAATCTAAGTATGTTTCATTAATTCCAACATGAATGAAAGTGAGAATGAGAAGATGGAAAATGCCAAATACAAAAAACTTTACCCCAAATGAGAAACGGTCATATCATATTATATACCATACATGATATAATTATTACCCATTAAAAAAACAGTCATTCACTCTAATTGATGAACAAGGATAATAAATAAGAACAATAATTGAACTATAGATACCCAATAACGAAGGGATTGAAACTGAACGAGGGCTTGGGTGTCAGAGAGAGAAGCTTCATAACCAAGACTGATCTGTTTGGCAGCATCGATCTGAGCAGATTCGGGGTCTTTACGAACATCGGAATCAGAAGCGCTTATTGCAAGAGCCAATTGCATCTGAAACTCTTCTTCCTCCAACAAGATGAAATTATTGTTAGGGTTCGGATCGGGAACGATAGGAGTGGGAGTTGGAGAGGGTAAAGCAGAAGAGGAAGGAGTAGTTGTAGTTGTAGTAGTAGTGGTGGTGAGTAATGGGTCTGGGTCATGGAGTGGAGGAGTGTCAGGCAATGTGTTGTGATTATTGATTGTGGTGGTAGCAGCAGTTGCAGTGCCACCGATGTGAAGCTTTCTGAGAAGATGCTTCATTTTGGGCATGGGATCAGAGTCTCATGAACCACAATAACAGGCAATGAAGGTTGATTTCTCTGAGATTGGGTTCGTGCAACCCTTAGAACTAGTAAAGGAAATTAAATTAACCGTTCATAGGCTTACACATACATAATACATTCATTTATTCATTCCCTCCAACGCCACTTCCTTTTCTTCCCTTTCTGCTTTGTAGTTTAGTTTGTACTGCCTTTTTTCACATTTAAAAAATAATAATTATAATTATCCACTTGTTTAAGAACATATTTGAGTAAATAGTTTAATTAAACACTTATTCAATTTTTTTTTAAATAAACTAAAAATAATTTATTTTAATAAGCTTTCCAGACAAGCTTATTGAAATAAGTTAAAAAAAAACTTATAGAAGTATCATAAACTATTTTATAAATTATTTATATAAGCTTGTTTCTATAAATTATTCTCATAGGTTCTTTCAAACGCATTCTAGTGACAAGAAGTTTGGTTCTATATAAATAAAAACTCTAGTTGAGTCACGTAAATAAGAAAAATATACGGTAGGAAAATTGTCTCTTTAAATTTGTCTTCCGACCTTACTCGAATTAACTGAACTCTAATATAATTTGTGGATAACAAAGGATACCAAAAAATAATTATAATCATAAAATCAAATAGTTCTTAGTCGAGGACTTGAGGAGGGTTTTATTATCTGCAATATATATATATACGCGTGGCTGCTTTCAATCTTGATCGTTGGATTCATTGCCCCAAAGATTTACCATCGGACGGCTATTAGTGAGATAGAAGTCAAAGTATTGAGATTTGAGGAACGAGTGTGTGAGATTATTTTACTTCACACGCATAAATCGTTAATACATCTGTAATTGGATAAAAAATGGTAGTTACAAGTGATATATATCTCAAATATATATTATTATAAACAATAACAATATAACATTACATAAGTTAAATGCAACAATCTATACAATAAACTCCAGCTCCAACTAATTAAATACATTAAAAGACCATACATATAAATTATAATACCCATATTCTCCAGACCCAACATTAGTTGGCCAAATCCAGGGCTCTAGGCAGCTTGGTCACTATTGCTGACCTCCTTAATAGTGGAACACCTGCTATGCCATGCCTATACCAACACCAAATTACAATAACACTATACTAACTACTAAGAGGGTTCCTTGAAAACCGATCTGCATGAGTGAGCAATTGAACATCAGCAGAGACACTTGGAAAGAAATTACCAACTTAAGAGAGATAATAACCCAACAATTTAGTATTTCATTTCTCCAAAACTGAAGAGAGATAACGGCACGGTTAGTAAATTGCTTCGCAGAATAGTGCACTTTCATAGAGTTTTAGCAACTCATACACTTTACATGTTTATAAAAAAAAAACTCATACACTTTACATGATGGATTTATTATCACCAACAACTGATGACTGCAATAGATATAAATGCTGCCTTTCCTAAGAAGTAACACTAGTAAGACCACAAAGAAGTATGGCAGAAGAAAAACGTAGAAAAGAAATGAAGAAGCAAATTCCTGTGTTATTATAAGATAGTTCAAAAAGTGATGCCAAAATGTATGCAATCCTACAAGTACAAATTCCTCGTCAATTTAAAATATATTAAACAGTTACTGATTGAACCTATAAAACACCTAAAATTAAGGATCATCCTGATGTTTCCTTTTCATTCTCTTCTTATTCATGTCCCCGGTACCTCCCTTGCCCTTCTTCTTATCCTTTTTAAGTTTCTTTCCCTCCTCCATTCTCATGTTGCCGTCACCTTCATTGCCCTGCTTTTGACCCGGCTCAGTTCCATTTTGAACACTGTTCTTGTCCTCCTCCTCCTCCTTTTTTTGTTTCTTTCCCTCCTCCATTCCCATGATGCCGTCACCTTCATTTCCCTGTTCTTGACCAAACTCGGTTTCATCTTGAAAACTGATCTTGTCCTCCTTTTTTCTTCTCCTTTTTTTGTTTCTTTCCCTCCTTCATTCCCATGTTGCCGTCACCTTCATTGTTTTGTTCTCGACCTGACACACTTTCATTTTGAACATTGATAGATAGTTTCCCCTCACCTTCCCCATCTCTCAATTTAACACTGCTGTCTCCATCATGCCTGGACTCAATTTCTTGCTTCCTCTTATTCTTCTTATGCTTCTCATTCCCACCATTTCCAACATCATACCCAATAGAACCATTAACAACAAGCTGAGTTGATTTTTCACCATCCTCGTCAGCATTCTCACTGCCTAACTGTTGCATGCTGAACTCATTCTTGCATTGCAAGTATCCATGATTCAAATCCCGATTAATATCAAAACTCCGAATAGAATTTTCCACCACCTTCCCACTGTCATCATGGGTCTCTTCTGTTTTGTGCCCTTTGTGCTTCTTCTTATGGGAGTGTGGCAACTTAAGCTCCTTATGGAGCTGATTCAGCTCATCAAAAGCAGCAGAGGCCCGGTGGAGATATGCACCGGTGACATGTGAAGCACCATTATCAGCAGAGACAAACTTCGAGAGAATTCTCGCTGCTTTTGAAAGCGATATTTGTTTTGATGAAACACAATTTCCAGAAACTGTCTTCATATTCGTCCTCTTTGGCCTTCAAACATACAGTTAGAGTCAATAAGCAATTTTTTTAAAAAAAATAACAATAACATATGTGGTCAGCAGGGTGCACTCTATTGGTTCAAAAAATCTCCTAATGAGTTCAGGCATTTTTTTTTCACTATGACACTTCATTGTTACAGTACCATAAAAAAACCAAAGAACTGCTCAAAATAACAACTGTGTGAATTCATAGATAGAACTATCAAAACGACCATCCCTAGCCCAGGTGGGGCTAGGGTCAAAAAGCCCATTAGGCCAGAAACCCACAATACAACATCCCATAGGGCCTCAAAGCCCCTAGGGCCAAGTGGGTTACGGTCTCACCTCCCTTTCAAAAGGATTTATAACAACTTTTAATATTTCAAGCACTTTAACCCATCAAGTCAAGGCCAGATAGAGGATTAAAAGCAGACTTGCTTGAATTCATGCACAATGAAAACTAAAGAAAACAAGATCAACCAAAGAGGTCTAGCTTTCACCAAATATTCCAATAAGTCCCAAAAATCAAGTAGACATTTTATCAAACATGTGAAGCACACAACTTAGCCATTCACTTTACTTAGATTCACAACGTAATGCACTTCTTCACAAAACAATGAACAAAATTTAACAAAATGAATCTCAGAGTGACTCATAAGTACCCATTTGGAATAACAAAATTTAATAAACTCATTGAACACCATTATCACATATTCGCAAAACAATAAACAAACAACCACGATCATAGTCCAAATTCACAAGCACAAATCTCATGTAGCGTTTGGAACAAGTTTTATTTTAATATTCTCGGGAATGTGAGCATGGGAATAAAAAATTCTCATGTTTGGTACAAGTTTTAAAAAACTATTCACCGGCATAAAGGATGCCCAGCAATAAAATTAATGAATAAAAGTGAAAAATTCTATTTCCAAGTGTGGAGGGGGAAAGAAATTGTCCCGAGAATAAGACTCCCAGAAATGTAGTTTAGCTGATAATAAAATATTTCATGAACCAAACACCACATTAAACACTTGAACAACAAAAACAACCAAATTTATGCATCTGAAGCAATTGAGGAACAAGAGATTAAACAAGAATGAGCACCTCACGGTAATTGGACGACAACGGGATTGAATCGAAAGGACAAGAGTACTTCAAGCATCCATGTGATTGGCGGAAGATTGAATCGAATCTATGATTGAATTTGGAATTTAGGGTTCAAGTTTGGGGTTTAAGGAGAAGGAGACACCTCTACTAACATTCTGATGTGATTTTTGTTATGTTTGTGAAAAATGATTTGAAAATAAATAAAATATAAAAATATAAAAAAAATATGAAAGGCTGATGAATCTCACTTATTTAGTGGGTTGTGTGGGTTACGACTGAACAACCCTATTAGAAAGTGGGCTCATTAACAATGGGGCTAAATGTAGGGCTTCGGGGGCTGGCCCATGAATTTATCCCCTCTGACAATCTTTAACATTCACTAATTCACAAACAAAAATCAACTAAGGTAGAACTTGTGTCCTACTGATTGTTACATTACACACTGGCATGGTATCGCTGCTGTTATTTCATCAAAACATATATGCCCAAAACGCCTTTAATATTTTAACAAAGATGATGTAGAGAATTTTGGAGGAAGAAATGTTTGCAGATACTTTAAATGCAGACATAGTCTTTAAATTTTTCCTTAAGCAAATTCTTTAATTGATTGTGCATGTGGTAAACACTATCCTCATTTCATTCATCCAAACAAATTGTCGTAACAGATATGCGGAAATAAATGCACACAAAATTAATCGAAAGTGTTTTCAAGAATATAATCAAATGGTTATGAAAAAACAACCCAAGTATATCGTTAACATATAACACCGATGTCCATTGAACAGACCGGGTAGAAGAAATATTATCAGATCCAAAATTCATTTTTATCCACAGAAACATCTTCTCTGTAGAAAGGTGTTCTAAGATTTTTCAAATTTCATCACCTGATGTGAAGTAACTAGTAAGACAAGACAATAAAAACCATATAATATATTATATTATACCAAAACAACAAAGAAAATGAAACTAGAAAACAAGTTAACAAATTTTTCTAACCATAGACATTTTACAATCAAACACACACTCCAATAGCTAAATGGATGCTAAATATATTTTTTTTTTTGTTGAACATTTGTAATCAATTGGCAGATTATCATAAACAGAGGGATCACTATGAAAACCTATCTGCCAAAATCTTGGGATGACAAACTAAAACAAAACTAGTTCCACTAAGCAACCCCATATACAGAAAACTCAAGTAAACCAAAGAATTATTACGATATTCATCTGGCACAAAGCACAATTATAAGCATGATAACACTGAATGTTTATAATCACTAGAATCAACTTCCAAAAAAAAAAAAAAGAATACAAAATAAATAAATAGATAAAAATAATGCATTCGCTCATAGTCCCAATAATCCGCAAGAACATAATGAAAAAGAGTCAACGAAATTGAACAGAAAAAGGAAAGTAGGAGTAATCTTACCAAAACGTTGCAAGCACAAGGAAAAGAACGGTGGAGCTGATTCACCGAGAGAGTGAGTGAGTGAGTGAGTGAGTGAGTGAGTGAGTGAGTGAGTGAGCTCAAACGAAATGCAGAGATGGGGTGAGAACCCACGATAGTGAACACAGCTCACCACTTCAACATCTTCATCAATGGGGTTCGTCGTAGAGTCAATTGGTCCATTAGAATTTTAGGGTTCGTCAATGGTGGTGGCAAGGATTGGGAGTTAGGGTTCCGTGGTTCCACAAACAGTTTGACAACAAGCTGATCCAAAAGGCTGCGCATTCCTGGGGATGTATTATTATTATTATTATTATTTTTATTATTATATTATTATTTTTATTTTTATTTTTATTATGTTTATTTTATTTATCCCCTCTGAACATCTTTAACATTCACTAATTCACAAACAAAAATCAACTAAGGCAGATATTGTGTACTGATTGTTACATTACACTCTGCATAGTATCGTACTATCGCTGCAGTTATTTCATCAGAACATATATGCCCTTAACAAAGATGATGTAGAGAATTTTGGAGGAAAAAATGTTTGCAGATACTTTAAATGCAGACATAGTATTTAAATTTTTCCTTAAGCAGATTCTTTACTTGATTATGCATGTGGTTAACACTATCCTAATTTCATTTCATCCAAACAAATTGTCGTAACAGATATGCAGAAACAAACGCACACAAAATTAATCGAAAGTGTTTTCAAGAATATATGAAATGGTTATGAAAAACAACCCAAGTACATCGTTAACATATGGCACCGATGTCCATTGAACAGACCAGGTAGAATAAACATCATCTGTAATGCCTAGTTTTAAATAACACTAATTTACAGTCCCAATTGCATAAAAACATGTTTTAATTTCAATTTACAGTCTGAAATCAAAGCGCTAGGGTTAGGGTTTGAGGAAAAATTGGGGATCTGACAATAGACTAGGGAAAGTGAGAACACCACTCACCCAAGGAAGAAGATGAAAGCTTGAAGGTGCTGTGATCTCCGGTTGGCGGCGGACGGCGGCGACAGCGGCGGTGGACGACTGAGCTTCGTTCCTTAAGCTTCCATGAGCCAAAAAGAGAGAGTAAACTTTAGGGGAAGAAGAAGAAAGCTCAAACTAACAAGGAAAGGGGAAAACCACCATGAATGGCGGCCTAGGAGGCTTACCGCGGTGGGGACGGCGGCTTAACAACGGCGAGGACGAACCAGAAGGGCGGCGAGTAGCGAGGTCGTCTCCTCCACGACGTGCAGCTGCCGGAGGTCCTCCAACAGTGGCTGTGCGCGGCTGTGTGGGTCTAGAGAGAAAAGGAGAGAAATTTGAAAGTGGAGAGAAGAAGAAGATAGTAAAGTGGGGTGTGGGTTTCTGTTATGAAGAGAAGAAGAAGAAGAAAGCGGGTAGGGTCGTGGGTCGTGGGGGGTTTTCGTTTGCTTTGTTAGAGGTAGGGGTGTAAGAGGACCGGGTCAACCCGACCAACCCGATCAATTCAAACCAAATCAACCTAGAAAAAATCGAACATGATTGGTTCGCGTAAAAAATCGAACCGAACCAATGAAAACCAATTATCATTGGTTTGGGTATTGAATTTTGTCTCATAAATCCAATGACCCGATAACTCGACCCGTTGGTAATAATTTTTTTTTAAAAAAAAATATTACTCTTAGTTTGACCTAAACTCATCAAGACCCAACTTAGTAAGTAATCCCTCCTCAAAACATTCGACCCTCTCAGTTCCTCCATGCCTCCAACCCTAACCCAGTTCCTCACTCCCTCTCACTTTCGCGCCGCATCACACCATCCTCACCGCCGTTACAGAGCCACCGCATGAGTCCGTGACCATAGCAGCTCGCCGTCGTGGTGCTAAGCAAGGTACTTCTTCACTGCTTCGCCTTCGAGTTCGCGTGCGAGGAGTCAGCAGATCAGCAATGACGCATCGTCTCTTTCCTTCGCTGTCGTGCTTCACTACCGCACCTAGCTCCTCCGTGGTGACTGGTGAGTCATGCTTCCCTTTTCCCCTTTTCCCTTCTCCCGTATTCCCCTTTTCCCCTTTTTCCCCTTCTCATTCCATATAGTGTTGTCTAACTTGTCTGGGTTTTAAAATCTGAAATACATCTTTAACCCTATTAGAAGAAGTAGGACAAGATTTGACTGGTTTTAAAAAAATTTCCCAAAAAATTTCTAATCTGACCTAACTTTATTTGGGGTTCATTTTAATGATCTTCAAGACTTTCTTTCACTGACAACTAGTGATTCATGTAGGCATGCTGAATGTTGTTGGTGGTTGTGAACAGGTTGTTGTCGTCATGGTTGCTCTCTGTTTGGGACTCTTTGGGGACATTCCACTAGCTGGTTTTTTGAGGATTATGGACTAATTTTTTGGAATATTTCTATGTATTATGCAATTCTAGACTATTTTGTATTGTTATAAACTTAATTTGTGGAGTATTTTGTATTTTGTACTAGATTTGTTGTTAATTCCTATTGTTTTGTGGATTATTTTGTATTTGGGTAACATTGTGGTGCATTTTCTACCCAAAAAAACCTTTCTGGTGCATTTTAATCAGGTAACCCGACCACCCGAACCGAACCAACCGAACTCCATTAGTTTGGTTTGGTTAGGGTCATGTACTAAAAAATGCAGAAAACCGAACTAAACCGAACCAACCAAATTTGATTGGTTCAGACTTTTTTTTGGCCAAAAACCGAACAAAACCGACCTGTTACACCCCTAGTTAGAGGTAGTTTTATAAGAACTTCCATTGGAGGCAAATGAGGTGGTTGGGACGGTGTAGAACGGTTTTTTCTATAAGAATCCTTCTTGCCAAACAATTTTTTTTTGCTACAATTTCCAACCAAAAAATGCAAGTGGGGTCACATGTGGGACCCATTTAAGAATCCAAGATGAGTTCTTCCATTGGAGTAAAATGGAGGTTGAGTTCTTATATTCTTTGGGCACACCATATGATAGATAGGAACTCAAATATGGTTCTTCCATTGTGGATGCTCTTAGTGGGTAAGTACAAAAATAAGTGGTTGAGATTGAGTATAAAAAAAATACTGGCCCTTGAATCTAAAAATAATGAGTGATAAATATATAGTTTCAAAATTTGAATTAGAATAAAGATTGATGGTTGAATTTATCGACCAAGAAAATCAAAGATCCAAAATTAATCTCCGATTACTTTTAAACCAACATATTTTCAAATCTAAAATTAAACAGAGTAAAATAGGAAAATAATTTTCTTTCAATCATACTATTTGAAATATTTTTATAATAATAATAGTGACAATATCGTAATATTATTATCTATCAAGCTTGCATACACCATAGGGTGGCAGTTTTAACGAACCAAAAAAAAAAACATTTAAATGAGTAAATAAAATTACTCATACCAAACAACATAAAAATAAACAAAAATAATTATCTAGATAATTAACCACTCAAATAAATAATCAAACAGATATATAAAAACTGGGATGTTACATCATATCCAAAATTCATTTTTATCCACAGAAACATCTTCTATGTAGAAAGGTGTTCAAAGATTTTTCAAATTTCATCACCTGATGTGAAGTAACGTACTAGTAAGACGAGAAAGTAAAAACTATATAATATATTATATTATACCAAAACAACAGAGAAAATGAAACTAGAAAACAAGTTAACAAATTTTTCTAACCATAGACATTTTATTTTACAATCAAACACACACTCCAATAGCTAAATGGATGCTAAATATATATATATATATATATTTTGAACATTTGTAATCAATTGGCAGATTATCATAAACAGAGGGATCACTATAAAAACCTATCTACCAAAATCTTGGGATGACAAACTGAAACAAAACTAGTTCCACTAAACAATCCCATATACAGAAAACTCAAGTAAACCAAAGAATTATTACGATATTCATCTGGCACCAAGCACAATTATAAGCATGATAACACTGAATGTTTATAATCACTAGAATCAACTTCAAAAATATAAAATAAAACAAAATACAAAATAAAAAAATAGATAAAAAAATATGCATTCGCTCATAGTCCTAATAATTCGTAAGATCATAATGAAAAAGAGTCAGCGACATTGAACAAAAAAAGGAAAGTAGGAATAATCTTACTAAAATGTCGCAAGCACAAGGAAAAGAACGGTGGAGCTGATTCAGCGAGAGAGAGAGTGAGTGAGTGAGTGAGTGAGAACAAACGAAATGCAGTGATGGGGTGAGAACCCACAATAATGAAGGAAAAGAAGGACACTGTCACAGCTCACCACTTAATCATCTTCATCAATGGGGTTTGTCGCAGAGTCAATTGGTCCAATAGAATTTTAGGGTTCGTCAATTGTCATGGCAGGGATTGGGAATTAGGGTTTGGTGGTTCTACAAACAGTTTGGCAACAAGCTGATCCAAAAGGCTGCGCATTCCAGGGGATGTATTATTATTATTATTATTATTATTATTATTATTATTATTATTATTATTATTATTATTATTATTATTATTATCCCCTCAGACCATGTTTAACATTCACTAATTCAAAAACAAAAATCAACTAAGGCAGAACTTATGTACTACTAATTGTTACATTACACACTGGCATAGTATCGATGCTGTTATTTCATCAGAACATATCGCCTTAAATATTCTAACAAAGATGATGTAGAGAATTTTGGAGGAAAAAATGTTTGTACATACTTTAAATGCAGACATAGTATTTAAATTTTTCCACAAGCAGATTCTTTAATTGATTGTGCATGTGGTAAACACTATCCTAATTTCATTTCATCCAAACAAATTGTCGTAACAGATATGCAGAAACAAATGTATACAAAATTAATCGAAAGTGTTGTCAAGAATATAATGAAATGTTTATGAAAAAACAACCCAAGTATATCGTTAACATATATATGCCACCGATGTCCATTGAATAGACCGGGCAGAATAAACATCATCAGATCCAAAATTCATTTTTATCCGCAGAAACATCTTCTATGTAGAAAGGTGTTCTAAGATTTTTCAAATTTCATCACCTGATGTGAAGTAACTAGTAAGACAAGGTAGTAAAATCCATATAATATATTATATTATACCAAAACAACAAAGAAAATGAAACTAGAAAACAAGTTAACAAATTTTTCTAACCATAGACATTTTACAATCAAACACACACTCCAATAGCTAAATGGATGCTAAATAATTTTATTTTATTTTGTTGAACATTTGTAATCAATTGGCAGATTATCATAAATAGAGGGATCACTATGAAAACCTATCTGCCAAAATCTTGGGATGACAAACTGAAACAAAATTAGTTCCACTAAACAACCCCATATACAAAAAACTCAAGTAAACCAAAGAATTATTACGATATTCATGTGGCACCAAGCACAATTATAAGCATGATAACACTGAATGTTTATAATCACTAGAATCAGCTTCAAAAATATATAAAATAAAATAAAAATAGAAAATAAATAAATAGATAAAAATAATGCATTCGCTCATAGTCGCAACAATCCACAAGAACATAATGAAAAGGAGTCAATGAAATTGAACAGAAAAAGGAAAGTGGGAGTTATCTTACCAAAACGTCGCAAGCACACGGAACAGAACGGTGGAGTTGATTCAGCGAGAGAGTGTGAGTGAGTGAGTGAGTGAGAGAGAGAGAGAGAGAGAGAGAGCTCAAACGAAATGCAGGGATGGGGTGAGAACCCACAATAGTGAAGGAGAAGAAGGACAGTGTCACAGCTCACCACTTCATCATCTTCATCAATGGGGTTCGTCGCAGAGTCAATTGGTCCATTGGTGGTGGCAAAGATTGGGAGTTAGGGTTCGGTGGTTCCTCAATCAGTTTGGCAAGCAGATCCAAAAGGCTGCGCATTCTAAGTGGATTATTAAATTAAAAGATTATATTTGACATGAAGAGATATTAAATAGACTTAATTACACTTTTGGTCCCTCTAATTTCACAAATGGGCAATTTTGCTCCCATAGTTTCAATTGCTCAAATTAGGTCCCTAAACTTTTAAAATTGAACAAATGTGGTCCTTCTGTTAAACTTCCATCTAATTCTTAACTGTGATAGCTGATGTGGTAGATATTTTGGTGACATGGGTTATTAATTTTTTTTTAAAATTAATTGATTATTTGAATAAAAAAAATCAAAACACAAATCTGAAAACACAAAACGCATAAGGGAAGAACAGACAACAAAGGGTGGGACGACGCATACCACCGCCATCGCAGACCACCACCGCCATCGCAGACCACCGCCATCACAGACCTCGATCATTAGCGGCTCCATCCTACGGTAACATTGCAGCTCCATTGAAGACTTGGACTCGTGAAAACCCAGGCAGGTGTTTCTACGGCTTAGGAAGAGGAAAAAATTCTGAGTGTTAGTGTTTTTTAGGATATTGGAATATAGAAAATGTTAGTAGTTTGTTTAGGAGAAATGTACTAAAGATTTGAAACTGGAATGAAGCATTGTTTTTTATTATTTCTCCATATTCTACTTTCTTGTGAATGGTAATAATCAGTTGCATGGTATTCACTGCTAAAGCATATTCTGATGTGTGGGGGAAGAACACTAAATCAGTATGCTATATAAACTATAGAACATGAAAATAACCAAGCTTCAAAGAGAGCAATTGAACACTAACAATAGGCTATCTTTATTTTTGTTGAAATTGTCTTATTGTTAAAAGTACAGCAATTGCAAAAATACCAGGAAGAGTATTTCATGAATTTCCTGAAGGATGATATCAATAACGTGAAGGAACTTCCACCTCATGAAATCTCTGGATGTAGAAGCTATTGGCAGCCAGGTTTATCATCTTACATCTAATGCACCTTAGAAAAAGGTTGCTGCGGTTTAGTTTTTGGCCAATGCGTTTACTTTTTTTTTTTTTTTTTTTTAATTTCAACTAATTAAATCAATTAACTAATGTCATGTCATAAATACCAGGCCACATCATCGAGATCCGTTAGTAATTGGATGGAAGTTTAACAAAGGACCACATTTGTTCAATTTTAAAAGCTTAGGGACCAAATTTGGGTAATTGAAACTACAGGGACCAAAATTGCCCATTTGTGAAACTAGAATGACCAAAAATGCAATTAAGCCTTTTAAATATCATTTAGGAATCTATTGACGTATAAGATATTTTTATAAAAAGATTCTTATAATCAAGATTTTCATATTGAAATTTTAAAAGATTTGTATCATAAAAATTTATAATTTACTAGAAAGGTACCCGTGCTACGCACGGTCCATTTTTTTTTTTTTTTTTACTTTGCTTTAATTAATTCATATGAAAATAAATATAGTTATATATTAATTTAATAAGTCTACATGCATATTTATTTCAATATTTTTTATGGATGTTCCGTTCGGATAGAAACAATAAAATCCGGTAAGGCGGAGACTGTGATGTAGATGTGGATTGAGCTTGTCGGAATGTGGAATTCCGCTCCTACAATCCCGGTTGGGAATCAAGGCTAATGTAGTTCTAGGTTTTTGGTGTGATGTGTGAAAGATTTCCAATTGTGAATAGGTTGGCTCTTATTATATAACCTTTCTTATTGGGCCTAACCTAGTTCAGTATTCAAGGAATTGGGCCTTGGCCCAATCTCCCGTGCTCTCTTCTTTCCTTGACCGAGATGTATTCTTATCCCGACCAAGATGTATTCTTCTTAAGTTGACCGAGCTATTATCTTCTTATCTTCATTGGTCTTCACCCTTATTAGGTCGTTCATCCATTATAAAAACAAAAAATCAATCATCTTATAAAATATAACACCACAAAGAAAAATGCTACCCAGGGTACCGATTAAGGATTTATAAAAGGAAATTTATATTAGAAGTTGATGTATTTAATATGTTAAAAGATGTAACACTTAGTTTTTCAATATAACATTTCATTTTCTTAAATTCTTAACCAGTGCCCAAATTAGCAAAACCCTACTATAAATATGAAGTCAAATATCATTCAATTGTACTTAATAATTTTTTTTGGTATATCAATTATACTTTAATATAAAATAAAACAAAAATTAAAAATTTAAATGAATATTTTGCAACAACTTCAAAGAATGGCATTAACTATATGTGTCAGCCAGTAAAAATTGCTATTATATAAAGAATTAGACAATTAGTACATATTCATCTAAAAAAATCTTTTATTTTAATGGCTTAAAGGCTATTTTACTTTGATCAGTCAAAAAAAATTTAAAAAGTTTTAAAAACTATAAAGTTACTGGATAATATATAAATGAATTAAAATATTAATAAAATAAAGAATATTACTTTAAGAAACAATTGATCACAATAAATAATAAAAATAATACAAATATTAATTGATATGATTTATTTCCCTTATAAAAGAGATAATATTTCAGTAAGAAACAATTGATTACAATATATTAATATTAATATTAAAAAAGAATTCAGGGGTAGGAACATTGTATGGTCGCATTTGATATAAGTTTGAAAAAAATACTCTCTGGAATGTTGGCATGAGAGAATAAAAGTTTTATATGTTTGGTACAAATTTTAAAAAATTATTCACAAGCATAAAAAATGTCTGGGAATAAAATTGGCGAATGATAGTTAGAAACTTGGGAAAACTCTATTACAATGTGTAAATATGGGAAAGAAAGATTCATGAGAATGTAATTCTCAGAAATATAGTTTACTTGAGAATAAAACATTGCTCTGACCAAACGCCACCTATAAGAAGAATTCAATTTTTATTTACCGGTGGTGAATGACTTTACTCTTGTTTTCTTCATACAAAACATGAAAATGACCTTTTTTTATTTATTTAGAGAGAACACGAAAATTTAGGAGTGGTGAAGTTAGATGAAAGGGTAATAAGGGAGGAGACAAATAATTATTATTAGAGATTAGAGAAAAAAAAATAATAAGCTAACATTTTGTTGTAACAATGGAAACATAATAACATGACACCTGTCATGAACAGTGACATTTATTGAGATTTGTAGATTACTAGAGTAAATGACCCGTGCCATGCACAGGGAATATACTATTTTTTTAGTATTTCATTGAAAAATATTTGATTGTTGATTTCACATTTTTAGTTTAAAATTTTGTTGGAGAATTATACACCTCAAATTATTGATTTATGAAGCCAATTATGCAGAAATATTTGAAAAAAATTGATATGTAAAATATAAAAGATAAATCCTCATATAAGTTTAATTATAAGATATTTTTAAATCTATTTGATTTATAAACATTCTCTCTTAAAAAATTATTATTTTTTATTCTTTTCCCTGTAAGTTAACCATTATTAGAAATTATATTTATCTATCATATTATCTTTTCTCTTAAAAATATATTTGATTTATTTATCCTCTTATCCCCATGCAGGTGAACTATTTCTAGAAAATATACTTTTATATCATATTATTAATTTATTTATCTTTTTTCCCATGCAAGTTAACTATTTATAGAACATTTATATATTTATCATTTTTTCTTTTCTCTTTAAAATTCATTTAATTTATTTCTTCTCTTTTCCCGTGAAAGTTAACCAATTTTAAAAAATATTTTTATCTATCATAATATATTTTTTAATCTCACTTGAAAATCTATTTGATTTATTTCTCCCCTTTGCCCGGTGCAAATTAATCATTTTTAAAAAATATATTTACCTATTGTATCATTTTTTATTCTCTCTTGAAAATATTTTTGATTTATTTCTACTCTTTTCCTGATAAATTAAACCATTTTTAGAAAATATATTTGTCTATCATATTATTTTTTCTACTCTTAAATATTTATTTGATTTATTTCTCCCTTTGCCTTGTGCAAGCTAACCAATTTTTACAAAATATATTTTTGTTTTATATTATTTTTATTCTCTCTTTCAAATCTATTTGATTTATTTATTCTATTTTCTCGTGCAAGTTAGCAGTTTTTAGAAAATATATTTACCTATCATACTTTTTTTTTTCTCTTGAAAATCTATTTGATTTATTTCTCATATTTTCTCGTGCATGTTAACCATTTTATAAAATATGTTTATATATCATATTATTAATTTTATTTTCTTTTGAAAATTTATTTGATTTATTTCTTATCTTTCCGATGCAAGTTAACCATATTTAGAAAATAAATTTATCTATAATATTATTTGAAAAAATATTATTAATCGATTTAAATAATATTATTAATTGATTTGTGCCCCTGATTTTTATTATTAGATTTGTATTAAATGATGTTTTTCTAAGATCACACATAGAATAGAATTCAATGAAGTTATTCCTAAATGTATATACTATAGATATCATATTATTTTTTCTACTCTCTTAAATATATATTTGATTTATTTCTCCCTTTGCCTTGTGCAAGCTAACCATTTTTTATAAAATATATTTTTGTTTTATATTATTTTTATTCTCTATTGCAAATCTATTTGATTTATTTATTCTATTTTCTTGTGCAAGTTAGCAGTTTTTAGAAAATATATTTATCTATCGTACTTTTTATTTTTTCTTGAAAATCTATTTGATTTATTTATCCTCTTTCCCTGTGCAAATTAATCATTTTTGTAAAACTATATTTATCTATCATATTATTTATGTATTATTTCTCGAAAATATATTTGATTTATTTCTCATATTTTCCCGTGCACGTTAACCATTTTATAAAATATATTTATACATCGTATTATTAATTTTATTTTATTTTAAAAATTTATTTGATTTATTTCTTATCTTTCCGATGTAAGTTAACCATTTTTAGAAAATATATTTATCTATAATATTATTTTAAAAAATATTATTAATTGATTTGTGTCCCTGAGTTTTATTATTGGATTTGCATTAAATGGTATTTTTCTAAGAGGATGACACATAGAATAGAATTCAATGGGGTTATTCCTAAATGTATATACTATAGATTTTCCCGTGCATGTTAACCATTTTAGAAAATATATTTATATATCATATTATTAATTTTATTTTCTCTTGAAAATTTATTTGATTTATTTCTTATCTTTCCGATGTAAGTTAACCATTTTTAGAAAATATATTTATCTATAATATTATTTTAAAAAATATTATTAATTGATTTAAATAATATTATCAATTGATTTGTGCCCTTGAGTTTTATTATTGGATTTGCATTAAATGATGTTTTTCTAAGAGGATGACACATAGCATAGAATTCAATGAGGTTATTCCTAAATGTATATACTATAGATTAATTGATTTAAATAATATTATTAATTGATTTGTGCCCTTGAGTTTTATTATTGGATTTGCATTAAATGGTGTTTTTTAAGAGGATGACACATAACATAGAATTCAATGAAGTTATTCCTAAATGTATATACTATAGATATAGATATAGATTTTTATAAAATATATTTATGCATCATATTCTTAATTTTATTTTCTATTTAAATTTTATTTGATTTATTCCTTCTCTTTCCGATGTAAGTTAACCATTTTTAGAAAATATATTTATCTATAATATTATTTTAAAAAATATTATTAATTGATTTAAATAATATTATCAATTGATTTGTGTCCTTGAGTTTTATTATTGGATTTGCATTAAATGGTGTTTTTCTATGAGGATGATACATAAAATAGAATTCAATGAGGTTATTCCTAAATGTATACACTATAGATTAATTGATTTAAATAATATTATTAATTGATTTGTGCCCTTGAGTTTTATTATTGGATTTGCATTAAATGGTATTTTTTAAGAGGATGACACATAACATAGAATTCAATGAGGTTATTCTTAAATATATATACTATAGATAGATAATATAGATAGTTATAGATAAGAGAGTTAAAGAGTGGAGTAGGTAGGGGAAGTGAGAGTTAAAATGCAAAATATTTCAAAGTGGATGAATACCACTATGAACAGAGAAATTCCCATTCGTGCAAACCCCAAAGCCTTACCTTCCAAACCCAGTGGTTGCAGCTTCCAGCTCCTTATTTCCTTGCTCTCCCAACTGGATGCACGATCCGACTATAGCACTACTCGGTGCTCTACCTTCTTGATGTCCACGTCAATCTCCGGCAGAGCTGGCGCATGGACGATGAAGGTCAAGTAAAGTGCAGGATTTTCTTAAGGGGTTTGGTGATTAATAGATTGGGAGGGAAATTTCTGAGGCATCGCCACCGAAGGTGAAATGAGGAAAAGCTAAGAATTTGATGGGGGGTTCTGCTTTGATTCCGACAGGGAAAAATTTGGAAAGGAATGATTTTGTTCTGGTAAAGTTGAATGAAATGGTATTTATCAGCAAGCTAAATTGTTCTAGTTTGAGAAAAATCAGCAAGGTCTTTTTTAAAAATAAAATAAAATAAAAATCAGCAAGTTAAATAATATTATTGTGACAATTGTTGATATCTTGGAAGTGTTAGAGTATGATGACACATGATGATGATGATATAAAAAAAAGAGAAATGCTGGTTGGTACGAACCATAATTCGTAAAACCACACGAATGACGTGGCTGTTTTACAATGTTTTCCTCCTCTGCAAAGTGGGTCTTATCTTCCTCCATTTTTTCTCTAATCCCTTTTAAGTTCCTCCCTAAACCAAGAATCAACATCTTCACATTCCTTTATTCTTGAATCTCCAACATTTGTACTTGTAGCAACGGACCTTCAACACTGTAAAATTTCAACCACCATGGAATCTCATCTCATAGCCTCTACATAGCATGAAACGCTTAACACGTGGGATGGAGATCTATGGGTCCCTGCAACCTCTCCTACCGCATACATCCCTGGCGTGCTCTTCCTCATTACCGCTCGCGATCACCGCCTAGAGCCACTACAACCACCGTACGAATCGGCCGTTTCCTAACCACGCTCCGTGTTGGGGTTTTCATGAGATTATCATCTTTTAAAATCAAATCTCAAGGCGGAAGAAAACCATCCCCATGGATCGCGCATTACAAACATGAATCACAAATGGCAAATAGTGTTTACCTCTTGAAGCGTGCTTTACTTTTCGATCACCAATGCCACGAAGGAGAAGCACTTCTACTCAGTCCACGCGAGCAAATGGGCGTCGGAGCTATGCGTCTTGTGCTAGCTGACGGCTACGGGAGGCACAGTTAGCCAGAGTAGGTTAGAAGGGAGAGCACTTACCTTTTATAAGCTGGCAGCTCCCTTTAACCTAATTGCTTACCCTATTGGGCTTTGTACACTACAAGCCCAATTGTCCTTTAAATCAATTAAATCATATTTAATTAATTTAACTGCTCCGCATTTGCTCTATGCGTGTGACCCTATAGGCTCTCACTAAGTTGGCAATAATATTAATATTATAATAATATCAAATATTAAATATAATATTAAATATTATAAATAATGAGTGGCATCTAGCAATGCATCATTACTACCCAATTAGTAAGAGTATCGGTGATCCGATTTTAGCCTTACCGCGACCAAAATTTACCGTGTAGTAAATGTCCCTTCGTCCATATGTCTTAATTGAATACAAGGCATAAGAGTGTCATCCTTGTTATGTTCAATTGTTTGTTCCTCGATCCCCGAGTAGATGTGTAATCACAAACGGGCTCAATATCACATATTGGCCCACTTCCGCGTGGCCACGCATATTTCACGTCTCACTCTATCGAGGGGCCCAAGGCATTACCCCTGTTATGTAGGAGGGACGAATCCTGTCTACATCGCTCACACTCCTCAACATAATTTATTGCAGGCCCAATAACTACCTTTATGATCACCCTGTTACGCATGACGTTTGATAGCATTAAAGCCTACAACTCCTCATGTAGGAATCGTAGTGACTTCAAGTCGAAGGACTACTTCACTATGGTCGCCATGAGAATACTTATGACACTTACATAACTATTATGAAGTATTCTCATAGTGGGTCATCCGATATAAATATTACTCCTAATATTTATACCTGTGTGCCGACTTGATATCACATATCCATGACCCGAGAGATGTGGTCATCAGTCTACTCACACAATAGTCTCTATGTATTATTGTCGTCCTAATTAACAATAACACTTGACTACGGATATTTAAGAATAGTGTTCTATTATTCAATAAGGTCTCACGATTAAGTCACGTACTTAATATCTCATTGAATGAACTGCCTATTCTAAGGACTTTATTATGCTGTAAATTAATAACATAATAAATGAATGCCTTATTCATATATCAAATGTATGATCAAATTCATGATAACAATGATGATCTATTCAAAATAGATTGGCCACTAGGGTTTACACCAACAATCTCCCACTAGCACTAGAGCCAATCAGGCATCAATCTAACAGCCATTGATCTAGTGTGAGTGTCATGCTGCCATTAAGCAAGAGACTCCATTAGCGGATTATTTAGTGTTGTCATTTTGCATATCTTCACATCTCTCCTCTATCGATCATTTATCTAATTAGATGGAAGCACCTAAGTATATGTCCGGATCGCTGGTGAGATCATGTTTCCTTAGCTTATGCGATTACTCCATCATCATCGCAACGAGATCAATGGAGTTCGCAAAGTTAGGAATCATTCCTAGTTCATAATTGAACTTGACGATCCAAACGGCCTTTAAATCTGCATTTAAGGCAACTATATACTTGGCCTCTGTAATGAAATCTATAACTGTCCGCTTGGAACTTTTCCAAGTATACAGTGCCACCATTAAGATAAAACACAAATCCAGACTGCGATCTGGAATAACTTTTATCGATTTGGAAACAATGTCGATGTAACACATTACAACGACTTCTTCCTCACATTCATTTGTTAAGAATATATCCTCGGTTCTTCTCAGAAACTTAAGGATTTTCTTAATTATGGTTCAATGACTTTCACTGATATTAATTGGTACATTCTTGTCATGCTCAAAGCATACAAAACAATTGGTATAGTACATAACGTACTCTGACTAAGGTCCAACAACTTCAGCAATCTATCTCTATAGATCCTGATTCCTAACATGTAGGAAGCCTCGCCCAAGTCCTTCATCAAGAACCAATTCCCCAACCATGTTTTCACATTTTGCAGTGTAGGGATATCGTTTCTGATAAGTAGTATGTCATCAACATAAAAAATGAGAAAGACAATCTCACTCCCACTAACCTTCTTGTACACACAAGGTTCATCCTCGTTCTTGATAAATCCAAGCTGTCTTACAACTTTATCAAAATGAGGATTCCATCCTCTGGAAGCTTACTTTAATCCATGAATGGATCTCTGCAACTTACATATCTTTCCAACGTCCTTTGGATCGACTAAACCCTCGGGTTGTGTCATGTACACATCCTCGAGGAGATTCCCACTATGGAATGAAGTCTTGACATTCATCTGTCAGATCTCTAGTCATAGTATGCAGCAATAGCAAGTAGAATCCGAATGGATTTGAGCATCGCTACTGGGAAGAAAGTTTCATCATGGTCTACACCCTGATTTTTCTTGAAACCTTTCACAACCAGTCGTGCTTTAAAGGTATTCACCATACCATCCATGTCAGTCTTCTTATTGAAGACCCACTTGCACCCTATGGGTTTTATCCCTTCGGGTGGCTCAACAAGGTCCATACCCAGTTTGGGTACATGGATACCATTTCGGATTCTATGGCCTCAAGCCACTTCTCAGATTTCTGCCCAATTATGGCCTCCTGGTAGGTTACAGGCTCATCTTGATCCATGAGCAGCACATCACCTTCCTAAGTCAAGAGAAGTCCATATCTCTTAGGTTAGTGACGTGACCTGTTAAACCTACGCAAGTCATGTGTTACTTGAACCGGCGGTTCAACCACAACATCTTGTGGAACCGGTTCTTGTTCCATTGTAGGCGGGTCAATATTTTGTGGCACTTGGATTTCTCCAAGTTCTACAATCCTCGCATTGTCTCCTTTAGAGATATTCCTTCTCAAGGAACACTCCAGTTCCAGAGACAAACAATTTGTTCTCGAAGGGGTTGTAGAAATAATATCCTTTGGTTTCCTTAGGATATCCCACAAATATACACTTATCTGATTTGGGCCCAAGTTTATCCGTCATAGGATGTTTCACCCTAACATACCCAAATCCTCATAAATGACAAATTAGGCCTTTGGCCCATCCATATCTCATATGGAGTCTTTTCAATCGCCTTAGATGGAACACGGTTAAGAGTGAATCCAGCTGTAAGTTGAGAAAAGCCCCAGAAAGAGTCAAAAAGGTCTGAATGACTTATCATGGATCGTACCATGTCTAACAAGGTACGATTCCTTATTTAGGACATACCATTGCATTGTGGCATTCCAGGAGGAGTGAGTTGGGACACTATCCCGCACTCTCTCAGATAGTCATCGAACTCTTGGCTTAAGTATTCATCACCACGATCTAATCGTATGACCTTAATACTTTTTCCAAGTTGGTTCTCTACTTCATTTTTGAACTCTTTGAATTTTTCAAAAGTTTCTGATTTGTGTCATACACAAATCCATATCTACTGAAGCCATCAATAAATGTGATGAAGTAAGGAAAACCACCTCTAGCAAACTTGTTTAGGAGCCCACAAACATCACTATGCATCAAGCCCAAAAGATCACTGATCCCTTCACCTTTCCTGATGAATGGGGTCTTAGTTATCTTCCCCAACAAGCAAGATTTGCATACATCAAACGATTCACAATCAAATGATTCCAAGAGTCCATCCTTATGGAGTTTGGAGATGCGTTTCTCACTTATATGGGCTAATCGGCAATGCCAAAGGTTTTTCACATTTATATTATAGATGGGCATATGAGGATTAAGGACACGAAGTCCATTATCCAAATACTTGCTAGCATAAAAAATATCATGTGACTGATGTTTCTACCAATAGCTGGAACATAATAACACTTATTTAGTTCCAAAACAAGCCCTGAAGGCAAAGTCAAAACTTCTATAGTTAATGCAATAACTTTTTCTCCATTTCCTATTCACAGGTTAACTTCGCTTTTAGTCAACATTCTACTCCCTTTGATCCTTCACATCAATGTGAGATCCACATGCGGTATCAAATACCCATGATTTTGAAGTAAGTTGACTTCTACAAAATAATGCTCGAAGAGGAAGTCATACTTCCATTCCTTTCATATACTCTTTATGGTATCTTTAGCAGTTTTCAAATGTCCGGTCAAACATCAATGAAATCAACTGCCTTCCTTTGCAACCCTACCTATTAGCTTCAAGACAGAAGTACTGGTCTTGAACTTGTCGTTGCCCTTGTTCTTCTCCTTGTTTAGCATGCTTGAGGCTTTCCCTTTCAAGACTATCAAAATAGTCTACCCTTTTCAACTGTAGAGACTATGCTGGGTAGTTCTCAACTTCCTTTGCAATCTCTGGTAGAAGTCTTTCAGAATCGTTCACAACGAATTGAATATAACTATCCAGCAACAATTGCAAGATCATATCACTGGCCAACTTTTGGCTTAAAGGAAATCTCAGTTTACCAAGTTCTTAATGTACTCAATAATATGAAGCACATGATAACTGGTTGGATTTCCTTCTGCCTGTTCACAACTGAAAAATGGTTGGGAAGACTTGTGGTTCTTATGCATTGCATGCTCTCAATAAAGTATCATGAGGTGCATGATCATATCATGCGCCTTCATAGTTGCAAGCATAAGACATCCTACATCTAGGACATCAACTTGATGATTCTCGTAAGCATCCATTTCGATCCTAGTAGGAACTGGTTGCTTAGGTATCATTTGCTCGAGAACATACAGCTATTTCTCGTACTTGAGGACAATCCTCAAATTCCTGTACCAATCCAGAATTTTAATTCCGGATATCTTGTCCTTCTCAAGGACAAATCGCAGTAATAAATTATAGTGTCTTATTTCATGGTAATTCTAATTATAGAAATATGCAAAATATAAGTATCATGATAAAACATATTTAATAAGGTCTTTTATTAAATACGCTCCCACTATTTTACTCAAATCAATGACCCTCATCATTGACTCGAAAAATCCCGTTGGAAGATTTTCTAGTGAGACCAAGATCCATATTTCACCTCGTTTTGAGTCAACTTTGGCTGATCTCCCAAAACTTAGTTATTTAGGTAGGAAACTCATTTCCAATTACATCTCATGTAACTCTTGGATCAGTTGGGTGAATAACTCTTATTCCAATTCATCTCTATAAATTAAAGCCCAACTCCCTGCCTCTAGGCCCATTTCAATCCTATTGAATTCGGCCCAGTTAAGTCAAGCCCAATGGTTGGCAATTGGACATTACAATTGTCCCATCGCGCCTTACTATTATAGAAGAATGCACTCCACTTTGGCGAACCTACACTCATTCGATATTAGTCTTGACGAGTGTTAAGCATTGGAAGGCTCTCAATCTTATTATTTTCTTTTGAGGGATTTTAATTAGTGATCTCACCGGCATTGTATCTCATACAAGGCATCTCTCAGCATACATACATACATGCTTTTATATGTTTAATAAACATATATAATATTTAAAATATACATGTATACATACATTTCATGCATCACATACACAAACATACATCTAGGATAAGGTATTATAGTTATGGCCTCCTAATGTGCAAGAATTAAATAAACAAATTATTACAATTCTTTGACCCTCGAGCAAGCTTCTCAAGCTTCTCCCACGACGTCATCATTTGGTGTTGCCTTCTCTCCAACTCGAGCAATTACATTTATTTAAAATAAATAAAGGCACGGCACGCAGACCGTATTTAAACAAAATAAATAACACCAAAATCTAGGGCCATAACCATATACCACACATTTAAAATAAAATATTTAATAATAAACAATAATAATAAACACTTTATTATCATTATAATTATTAATAAATTTTAAAGTGAAAAACTTCATGAAATCAATTGCCAAAATAATATCATGTGATAGATTCACAAACCAAACTAATATCACATAATTAATTTTAATTGATTTCAAAATCAATTGCTTTATGATTTCCAAATCCTTTAATATGACGTGTAAATATATTTAGTAAATCAATTCATTAATTGATTTTAAACCAAAAGATACACATGAATTCAAAATCCTTTGAAACCAAATCAGGATCCATGTTTCAAATCACCTATCTTTTAATAACTATTATTTTTGAAACATTGCTAGCACAGTACATAAAACGTGAACAATTTCTAATTGAATCCAAAATTAAAAAGAATTTTTTCAAATCAATATCCTTATGATTTGAAGTCAATACTTGATATGTACTGTACGGATCTCAACTATATTTTGATTTCATTTATTTATTTTTGAAATCAAATCATGATAAAGCATTTGGTTATGGCATTTGAAACAAAAGTCAAGTTGATTTTGCATAAAGCCAATATCACGTGCAGATTGATTTCCAAATAAAAAGATTCACATGAAATTAAAGTCATGTGCATAATTAATTAACAATTAAAATCCACTTAATATCCATACCAAAATGGATTGTGTTCACGTGAAAAGAAAAATGCTGGGAATTCCGTTCACTGTTCCAGAAAAATTTCTCCATTTCAAATTGCGCATATGAACATGAGATTTCGTGAATTCTAATTCCAATGAATGAATTCAAATAAAACTAATTTAATTGAAACATTCATACCAGACCATAAAACACGCGAAAGTGAATTCCAATAGCACAAGATTTTCGTGTGAATTCAAAATTTCAATGAAACCATTTTTGAATCGCACAGTGAAACACGAATTTAACGCATAGCTCCAGAAAATGGCGATATCACCATACATATGTTCGCAAACATGTATATCACCAAGAACAAACGTGTTCGATTAAGATAATATATATTCGATTGAATCAAATTCAAAAACAATAAATCATATTATCAATCAAGGCAAACATGCATATAAGGATTCAAGGTAACTACGACCATACCATTGTTGGGGTTTTCATGAGATTATCATCTTCTAAAATCAAATCTCAAGGCGGAAGAAAACCATCCCCATGTATCGCGCATTACAAACATGAATCACAAATGGCAAATAGTATTTACCTCTTGAAGCGTGCTTTACTTTTCGATCACCAATGCCACGAAGGAGAAGCACCTCTACTCAGTCCACGCGAGCAAATGGGCGTCGGAGCTATGCGTCTTGTGCTAGCTGACAGCTACGGGAGGCACAGTTAGCCAGAGTAGGTTAGAAGGGAGAGCACTTACCTTTTATAAGCTGGCAGCTCCCTTTAACCTAATTGCTTACCCTATTGGGCTTTGTACACTACAAGCCCAATTGTCCTTTAAATCAATTAAATCATATTTAATTAATTTAACTGCTCCGCATTTGCTCTATGCGTGTGACCCTATAGGCTCTCACTAAGTTGGCAATAATATTAATATTATAATAATATCAAATATTAATTATAATATTAAATATTATAAATAATGAGTGGCATCTAGCAATGCATCATTACTACCCAATTAGTGAGAGTATCGGTGATCCGATTTTAGCCTTACCGCGACCAAAATTTACCGTGTAGTAAATGTCCCTTCGTCCATATGTCTTAATTGAATACAAGGCATAAGAGTGTTATCCTTGTTATGTTCAATTGTTTGTTCCTCGATCCCCGAGTAGATGTGTAATCACAAACGGGCTCAATATTACATATTGGCCCACTTCCGCGTGGCCACGCATATTTCACGTCTCACTCTATCGAGGGGCCCAAGACATTACCCCTGTTATGTAGGAGGGACGAATCCTGTCTACATCGCTCACACTCCTCAACATAATTTATTGCAGGCCCAATAACTACCTTTATGATCACCCTGTTACGCATGACGTTTGATAGCATTAAAGCCTACAACTCCTCATGTAGGAATCGTAGTGACTTCAAGTCGAAGGACTACTTCACTATGGTCGCCATGAGAATACTTATGACACTTACATAACTATTATGAAGTATTCTCATAGTGGGTCCTCCGGTATAAATATTACTCCTAATATTTATACCTGTGTGCCGACTTGATATCACATATCCATGACCCGAGAGATGTGGTCATCAGTCTACTCAACCAATAGTCTCTATGTATTATTGTCGTCCTAATTAACAATAACACTTGACTACGGATATTTAAGAATAGTGTTCTATTATTCAATGAGGTCTCACGATTAAGTCACGTACTTAATATCTCATTGAATGAACTGCCTATTCTAAGGACTTTATTATGATGTAAATTAATAACATAATAAATGAATGCCTTATTCATATATCAAATGTATGATCAAATTCATGATAACAATGATGATCTATTCAAAATAGATTGGCCACTAGGGCTTACACCAACACTCCGGTCGTCACAGCGGCTGATAAAGTAACCGACGACTTTGAGATGTAAAAAGAAGGTAATAATATGAACAAAATGAAGAGAAAGTTGAGGTTCCATTACTTGATCTTATTGTTTTACTGTGTGTTTACTGTGCGTTGCAGAGATAATGAATGGTTTTCAGTTGGGAACAGAGGAGTAATGGTTGCACAGCTGTAATTTATTTATTTATTAATTTGTTATTTTCGTTATTGAAAGAAATAAAAATGCTGTGTCACACTGTCACTGTCACTATTCTTCAAATTCGTATGATATATCCTTCGTACCAAATAGTGCAACTAAAAAAAAAAGTATCTATACTAGTATAAAAGTTGGATAGCTTATTTTACTGTACATTAAGGTGACAGCATATCATTTTTTGGGTACTTTTTATTTTTTATTTGTTTATTGTTATTTTATTCTTTTCTTTGCTTTATCTATAAGATTTACACTTATTAGGATTGTACATTTGACAATCATCCATGTGTTTGAAATAAACTTTATTTTCTCTCTCTATTTGGACTCTTGCCTTTTCCTCTTCCCACCTGTATCTATATAAATAAATAATAAATATTATAAATACATAGATATTGAAGATTATCAATAATTTCCAATGTAATTAATTTACTTAAAGCAACTAAAAATAAATTGTTGTACATGAATTATGATAAACAAAGATTCCTAAATTGTTATCAATAAAAGTTGTTATCATAACTTGAGCTCATACCAATAAAATAAGACACCTATTTCCAATGTTAGAGTGTGTTTGGGAAAGCTGGAAAAAAAAGATTATGCTGATAATCTGTTTTCAAATAATCGATTATTTTGATAATCGATTATAATCAGAATCAGTTTTTGTTTGGGTATGTTTGCTGAAAAGCTATTTTAAGATAATCTATTTCGTTTGGGTGATACAAAAATAATCACTTATACATAGTAAATTACGAAAAAGGGTATGAAGATATTTGTTTATAATATTTGTTTTTATTTTAACATTAAATTTTTTATATCATATCATCAAAATTTTACCTATCTATAAAAATTGAATAAAATTTCTAAATTTTGGGTCATTGATTTTTTTGATTGATCAATTCAACTATTAATTTTTACTCTAAATTAAATTTTAAAAGCATATATTTGTCACTCATTATTTTTAAATCCAATGATTAATATTATTTTCATTTTTTTAAATTAATTTCAACCACAAAATTTACCTATTAAACAAAACAAAAACAAAAAAACTACTTAGAGTTTCAACTGCAACACTACAGCGCCTCCCTCCCTCTTCTTTCTTTTTCCAACAGTAACAAGGGCACAGTGGTACGCACGCATAAAATGCAACAGTGCCGCCCTCCCCTTTTCAGCGTTTTAAGCAAAACAGCTCCCCCATGAAGCTTATGGCAAAACAGCGTTTTTCCAAAAAAAAAAGCTTTTTATTGATTTCAGTTTTTTTCCCAAACATCACAATTTTTTCCAAAACAGCTTAAATTAAAAAAACCAGCTGAAATGGGCACTAAAACCATGTTCCCAAACACACTCTTACTCTTTAGGATAAACAATCAATACACATATACAATTAGGAAGTGTCCGGTTACGGTTACAGGAACAGCAACCGGATACTGTTGGCTCCAAAAATTTTTTTCCTTTTTTTTTAATTTCTAAAAAAAAATTAAAATTTTTTTTAAAAAAATTTTAACTTTCTTTTTTACTTTTTAAATTTTTTTTACTTTTATTATTATTTTTTTAAACTTTTTTTAAAATATTTTTTAAATTTATTTAAAATATTTTTTTTTAATGTTTTCCTTAATTTTTAAAAACTTTTTTCTAATAAATTTTTTGCTATTTTTATTTTTTTAAATTTTTTTTAAAAATTAAATTTTTTCACCTTTAATTTTTAAAAAAAAAAATTGTACTTTTTTTAAAAAAAAAACTTTCTTTTAAATTTTTTTTTTTAACTTTTTCCTTAATTTTTAATTTTTTTAATAAATTTTATTTTGCTAATACTTTTTTTATTGTATTTAACTTAATTTGTATACACTGAGAGTGTAAAGTTTTTTTGCACTGTCAACCAATCGTAAATTGAAAAATAATAAAAGTAGAGTTGTCATGTTCTTAATGTTTTAATTTTTATATACTTATATTTTAATGTATATATAATTTAATAGTTTAAAATTTAATATTTTATATATTTTTATTTATTTATATATTTTAATATTTTTTGGTTCGAAACCAAATAAATTTTAATTAGTTCGGATATTGTTATTGACTTTTAAAGTTTATAATTTTTAAAAAAAATATTTTTAGCCAGGAAAGGTAGCAAAGCTACCGTGTTCTTTGAAAAAGTTTAGGGTCGTAAGAATCGAACTAATAATTCGATGATTTGAAAATCCGAACCAACCAATTAAATTGGTTAGTTTTTTTTCTTTTTCGTGTACGACTTCGAATTGAACCAAACCCAATGGTCATTAGTTTGGTTATTTTGGAACCGAACCAATTACTATATTTTACTATTTGTATATGTTTTAATATTCGATATGTATATCGCTTTATCAATTGACAACTTTTCTTCTACTGTTCCTGTAACAGTAGAAGGGGTTGTCAACCGGTGGATTATTTTGAATTATTTAAATTTATTTATTTATTTATTTTTTAAACATATATTTTGGTGGTTTTAGGTACCTTTTCTTCGAAAAAGTTTAGGGTCGTAAGACTTGAATAAATAATTGGATGAATTTGAAAATCTGAACTAACCAATTAAATTGGTTTTTTTTTTGTATTCGGCTCCAAATTGAACCAAACCAAATTGTCATTAGTTCAATTTTTTTTTTGCTAATACTTTTTTTTTGAATTTAATTTGTATACAATGATAGTGTAAAGTTTTTTTATACTATCAACCAATCATAAATTGGCAAACAGTAAAAGTAGAGTTGTCATGTTCTTGATGTTTTAATTTTTATATACTTATATTTTAACGTATATATAATTTAATAGTTTAAAATTTAAAATTTATATATTATTTATTTATATATATTTAATATTTTCTGGTTCGAACCGAATCAAACCAAACCAATTTCAATTGGTTCAGATATTGTTATTGACTTTTTTAAGTTTATAAATTTTTTTGTTTTTAAATATTTTTATCCAGGAAAGGTAGCAAAGCTATCGTGTTCTTCGAAAAAGTTTAGGGTCGTAAGACTCGAAGCAATAATTCGATGAATTTGAAAATCCAAACCAACCAATTAAATTGGTTAGTTTTTCTTCTTTTTTGTGTACGGCTCCAAATTGAACCTAACCCAATGGTCATTAGTTCGGTTATTTTGGAACCGAACCAATTACTATATTTTAATATTTATATATATTTTAATATTCATTATGTATATCACTTTATCAATTGACAACTTTTCTTTTACTGTTCCTGTAATAGTAGAAGGAGTTATCAACCGGTGGATTATTTTTTATTATTTAAATTTATTTATTTATTTTTTAAACATATATTTTGTTGGTTTTAGCTACCGTGTTCTTCGAAAAAGTTTAGGGTTGTAAGACTCGAACTAATAATTCGATGAATTTGAAAATCCAAACCAAATAATTAAATTGGTCCTTTTTTTTTGTTTGGCTCCGAATTGAACCAAACCCAATGGTCATTAGTTCGGTTATTTTGGACCTGAACCAATTATTATATTTTAATATATTTATATATATTTTAATATTCAATATCTATATCACTTTATCAATTGGCAACTTTTCTTTTATTGTTCTTATAACAGTAAAAGGAGTTGCCAACCGAACCGAACCAATTTTGATTGGTTCAGATTTTTTATATTATTTTATTATTAATTTTTTAAAGTTTACAATTTTTTTGTTTTTAAATTTTTTTAGCTAGGAAAGGTACCAAACCCAATGGTCATCGGTATCAGGTTCAAGAATTTTGGAACCGAACTAATTACTATATTTTAGTATATATATATATATACACACACACACACAACCGAACCAATTTTGATTGGTTCTGATTTTTTATATTATTTTATTATTAATTTTTTAAATTGTACAAATTTTTTGTTTTTAAACTTTTTAGCAAGGGAAGGTAGCAAGTGTTTTTCGGAAAGTTTAGCTGCGTAAAATCGAACGAATAATTCGATGAATCGATCCAATTAAATTGGTTTGTATTTTTTTGTGTCCGGGTCTGAACCAAACCCAATGGTCATTGGTTCGGTTATCATGTTCAAGAATCTTGAAATCGAATTAATTATTATATTTTTGTGTATATATATATATTAATACTTAATATTTATTATATTTAAATATAAATATCAATTATATATTGACATGATCCACGATCTCTTGATCCTTATGCTAAACGGTAGATAAGTAAACTATTATCATCGTTGAGAATTGATTTTGAAATTATATGATAGATAAAAGAGTGAAAAGTTCTCATAGATACAATATGATTTATATTTCAATAAATCTGTATTATATCACTTTTGGAAAAAATAACTTATAGGCACCCGTGCGTATCGTATGGGTTATTACACTAGTTATAACTTATAAGACATTTAGGGAAAATAAGACTACTTTATAAATATATCATATATGTTTTTTCCTTGACATGAACTTTGTAGATATATGTTAAAATTCATGTTTGAGCTAATTAATAAATCTATATAATTAGAATATTTATAGATTTATATAAATATTCAAAGCAAATTAATAATTCAAAGACGATGAATGATTTCCCAATGTAATTTACTTAAAACTTTGAGCTCTTTCTTCTATATTACCGATGTGAATTTACTCTTTATCTAACCTAATAGAGGTACTATAAAAATGTAGACAATCAAATAATCATATAAAATTCAAATAAGCATCTGTTGAGAAAGTTTGTTCAACGATAGTTTGTTATTTATACACATGGCTAAAACTACATTTACACCAATCGTAACTTTTATACCAACATCAATCATTCCTATGTATGGATTTTCCTTTGTCAATTTTGACAAAATTATAAAGGAAATGAAGGAAAATATATATTTCTAAATTAAATACAATAAATATTTAACAATAAATTTCTAACAAAAAACTAGAGTGCATTTGTATATGATGTTGATCCAAGACAATAAATATTACCATTGCTCATGAAGTTTTCTATGCTCTCGAGAAGATGTTTAAATGTGTTGTATGCATTTGAGAAAGATGTTTAAATACATTGGTTTCCAATGCATTTATATAAAAACGACAAAATAAAGATACGAAATGAGAATGACATAAATGTTGCTTGGGAGAGGATTTAGTGAATTTGGGAAATTAAGTGAATTGTCCCGATACATTAGAAGAAGTAGACAAATAAATAAAGTAAATGAAAAGAACATACAACTCTTGAAAATGGTGATTCATGGTAGAGAACATGACACTCAATTTAGATCCCAATGGCCCTAATGGAAACAAAGTTATGTTAAAAGATTTGAATTGAGAGAGGAAGAAAAAATATGTTAAATTTGGAAGCAGGTAAAAAAAAAAATCTTCCCTAATACCATTATTACTAATATTACTTCATGTTTTAATTTGAAGCATCTTACACGGGGTTGAAAATCTTACATGAAAACATACTTATATGTATATCTAGATGTATATAATTATGTACAATCTATAATATTTTATATTGAAGTTAATATTTTAAATGTGAAGATAATAATTTAAATATTACAATCCATGGAGCTAATTTTTAAAATTTGTATATGAATTTATAATATATTTTCACATATTTTATATATATATATATATATATATATATATATATATATATATATATCTTCATTTTGATTTTGATTGGATCATATCAACGTGAGTTTGAGTAGAAAAACTTTGTTACTAAAACATATTTTAGTTATGTGAATTTGATAAAGGTGTTTAAACATGCTGCATTCCAATGCATTGAAAAAAGCAAAAAAAAAAAAATAATGATAGGGAATTGAAAGGACACAACTGTTGATTGAGAGAGTGTTAAGTGAATTTGGGAAATTAATTGAATTATCTAAATACATTAGAAGAAACAGAAAAAAAGAGCATGGAAAGAACACAACTCTTGGGAATGATTGTTAATGTTCTCAAATGTGACACTACTTAAAGGTAGAACCCAAAGGGCCTAATGAAAAAAAAAATCATGTGAAAATAATCAAAATTTGTGTCATGATATCTATCTATCTATCTATTAATATATAAAGACAAAATCCCTTTTACTACTATAGATACCAGTAAATGGGGAGGTGGCAAGTTGTGAAAATTTTGGGAATTTTCTTATTTGATATAAAAACAATTTTTGAATTAGTTATGTCCATCTAATGCATGTGCCACTGTCGTATTTTCCGGAAATGACCATCCCTCTATGAGATGATTATAGTCTGCTACCGAGAGTAGACAAAGTCTATCTTTGCAGTTCCTTCTTCATCTATGCATAATCTTAAATTTCTGAAAACCATTTCTTCCTGAATCTCTCTTTCTCTGTTTTAATTTTCCTCTCCATTCTAATATTAATTGCTCAAATTTTTTTCATTCTTCCTTAATATGTATTTACCTGTTTACCACAATTTATTTTTTCATTCTTCCTTAATATGTATTTACCTGTTGATTATGAATTTTCCTTAATATGTATTTAGCTATATGTATTTTATTCGTCATTTTCCACAAACTAAAATCTTTGATAATCATACTAAGTTTCCCTATTCCACTCCATCATGTTGTTGCAAGGAGAATATGTGAACCAGTTTTATGATTTAAGACGATTAGTTGATTATTGGAAATAATCAATGAGAAACGCTTAATACATATTGTTACATTACATATTGTAATATCATTTTAAAATAATAAAAAATCAATTTTTTGTTATCAAATTATAGACAAGATTGTTGTAAGGCTTTTGCTGATCACTTCTGTCTATAAATTAAAAGGCTTGGAGACAAATGGGTACCTGCAGTGTGGGTGGGAAGAAAAAGTTGAAGCCAAAGTGTGAAACAAGAAAAGAAAGGATTTGATACGCTGGTGTAATTTAGGATAAAGCAAAAAAAAAAAGGATTTGGTAGATTTAGAGGCACAATTCAAGTTATTGATAATAATAATACTACCAATAATAATAATAATTGATGACCCGTGCATTGCACGGGTGCAAACAAGCTAGTAAAAAAAGAAGAAGAAGAAGGGCATGGGCGGGAATACAATGCAGGTATTATTCAATAATTATAAAGTTATTGATAAGATCTGAAAGGATTATATGAAATTATAAAATTTAAAGGTATCATGTGAAATTTTAACGAACATTCAAAATTTTAAGAGTAATAACAACAAAACCTCTAATTCTTAAATCACTAATAAAAGATAAGGTCACGAGTTAAGAAGTTCAAAACCCCTGAGGCTCTGTTTGCAAGAATAGGAGGTTTAACTGTAACTCCCCGATTTTTCAGCTTTCTAAGATCGGTATAAATATAAATAAACATTTATATTTTTATTTAAAACTTAGAAAATAATTTTGGATAAACCAAAGTCATATTTATACTCTACTTTATCGTAGAGAGTTACGGTTAAATTTTGGGTTGAAAATCCAGACGGAACCCGGTCTGCGTTTTCACTGACAGTAAGATTTTACTGATCAGAACACCTAATTTTGACTCGAGAACGAAATGGTTAGATTTTAAATCCAATTTCCAACGATATTGGTTATTTTAAAATTTTTCCAAATAAATAGGTTATTATACGTGATTCGGGCGAAAAACCTAAATCGGGTAATCGACGGAGTCGAGTACGGACGTGCAGAGGCAAAACCCGATATCGGATGAGGAGACATCTTGCCACTTAGGGTGGTGACTCACCTAGCATTTAAGTCATGTAATGATGGGTTTAAGTGTGAAAAGACCAAAATACCCCTAACCTAACCTATCCTAGTTAAATATTAACCATGGTTAAGGCAAGACAAGTTCAAATTGACTTCTTCCTCTTGTTTTTGTGGTCACAAATCAGCCACACCTCCAACAAATCCTCACCACATATTTTTCATGATTACATTGGGCTCGAAATTACCAAAATGTCCTTAAGTCTTAAGTAAATAACCATTAGCCCTAAGTGAAATCACACTTTTGTCCTTAAATGAAAAACAATTTGGACACCTTTGGCCCTTCATTCCCACGGCCTAACCCTCCCCAAATAGGCCATTCCACTCATTTTTTCTAACTTCATCTTCTTCCTCACAAATTCTCTCATTTTCTCTAAGTTCCATAACAAAAAAATTGTGAAGCAACTAGTAGATTTCTTGCTCTTTTTCTAATTCCAAGAGGTAAAACTTACTTCTCATCATCAATAAACCCTATGTTCTTCAATTATTTTCATGATTCAAGGCCATGATCATCATGTTTCATTTTAGGGTTTTCATGTTCAACAATCTCTAGAAAATCATAGAAAAATCACATGATCATGAAACCAATTTCTATCAGCTTGTTATCATCTCTATGTTTAGTATTCAAGAGCATGAATCAAACTAAATTTTCTTCCCTATTTTCCTTGATGAGGCCGAAACCCTAACTAGTGTGGGTGGAGGAACTTTGTTCATTTTTTTGGAAAGTCATGCTTGATTCAATCCTTCTAATTAATGTATGTATTGAATCCAAAGTATTGAATCAAAGTGAAAATCTCTAGCCTACTTTTTTTAAGGAAGGCCAAATTCAAGTTCTTGAGAGCTTGGGTGATTTTGTTTTATTTTTAACTTATGATCATTG